>CM055955.1:102182912-103438663 GCA_029490685.1 Schizonepeta tenuifolia
ATCCACGCAATTGAGGAAGACGACCCGAACTGGATGACCCCCCTGAAGAAGTATTTAGAGAGCGGGGAGATTCCTGAGGACAAAACGGAAGCCAGGAAAATCCTGGCTAAATCCATGCAGTACGTTCTCGAAGGAGGAATCCTTTATCGGAAGTCGTACCTACAGCCTCTCCTAAAGTGTGTGGGACCGAGGGAAGCGGACTACGCACTGAAAGAAGTACACTCCGGGTCATGCGGAAGCCACATCGGAGCTCGGATGCTAGCACAAAAAATCATGTGGTGGGGGTACTATTGGCCCACAATGGTAAAAGACGCGGAAGAATTCGTGAAAAAATGCCTGAAATGCCAGTTGCACGCCAAGGTGACCAGGGTACCTCAGACCGACCTCTCCACTATACAAAGCCCGTGGCCATTTGTGGAATGGGGCATTGACATCGTGGGACCATTCTACCCGGCCCCAAAGCAAAAACGATTCTTAATAGTCGTCGTCGACTACTTTACGAAGTGGGTCGAAGCCGAACCTTCCACAAAAGTCACAAGTGAGAAAGCCGTCGAATTTGTTTAGAAAAACATCGTGTGCCGGTTTGGAGTTCCAAGAGTCCTCATCTCGGACAACGGGACGCAATTCACGAGCAGAGCATTCCAAGAATTTTGCGAAGGACTCAATATCCAGCAAAATTTCACCTCGGTCAACCGACCTCAAACCAACGGCCAAACCGAGGTCACCAACAGAACGATAGTAAATGGACTCAAAGCTCACTTAGAGAAGGATAAAACGGAGTGGATCTACAATCTCCAAAACGTCTTATGGTCATACCGGACTACACCCCGAACTCCCACGGGAGAAACCCCGTACCGTTTAGTATACGGGACAGAAGCGGTAATACCAGTAGAGGTCGGGGCACCAAGCCCCCGCACTATCAACTTCTCAGCGGAAGCCAATGAAGAACAGCGCCGAACTGACCTGGATTTACTCGAAGAGAAGCGGGAACTAGCCAGCATAAAAGAAGCTCGGTATAAACAGCAGATGGCCCGATATTATAATCAAAGGGTCAAACCCCAGCAGTTCCAGGTCGGTGACCTTGTGCTTAGAAATAATGAGATAAGCCATTCAGAGAAACTCGGTAAGCTCGAGGCCACATGGGAAGGACCCTACAGAGTGCACGAAGTACTCGGCAAAGGAGCCTACAAAATCGCCTATTTTTCAGGCGAGCTGATACCCAGGACGTGGCACATCGCCCACCTAAAGAAGTTCTTCGTATAAGCAACAAAGTCCTGCATATAGAGTCTTTAAGTTTTTCCTTTTCCTTTTCTTTAAGTCAATGTTTTGTTTTTTAACGAGCTCGTCAAAACTTTTCTTTTGTTTTTGGTCTCTCTTTTATTAATAAAGTTTCTTTTCGTCTTGCATATTCTTGTGTCTTTTAGTTTGCTTATACGAAATATCCAATGCGCAAAGAACACCCTTTCGAGGTCTGAGCTCGTCTCCCTCCAAAAAGGAAAATCCAACGAGGTCAGAGTCAAACTCCCTCACATAGGATAATAAAATCTCAATCGGGGTCAGAACCAAGTTCCCCCGAGAAGATCACAATACGAGGTCCGAACCAAGGTTCCCTTGTAAAAAAAAAAAAAAAATTGAGGTCTGAGTTCAACTCCCTCATAAATGCAACATGCAAATTAAACTAAAGGAAGCTATCTTCACGACGAACAGGAAGTTCAACGAACCCAATCTATATTTATTTATTTCTAACCATTTAGAAATATTCGTATGTACATAAGTTACAGGCAAAAACGAGCTAGTCTACGGGGAAGGAGGTTTCTTGCTAAAGTTAAGCCACCGATCTTCGAATGAAGTGATTCCCAGAATATCATCAATTGAAACCCGACCTCGACCTCGACCCCGACCGCTTCCGGAGGAAGGACCCCGACCTCGCGAAGTCGCCGACATCGGCCTCGCAACTCGGCCACCTCGGTTCGGGCCGACCTGACGTCCCTGCGAAGCCCTCCTTACACTGCGAGCAGGCACCGCTCGAGAAGAGGACGGGAGGTCGGCACCCGCACCCTTGGCCAGCAGCGCACGTAATTTTGGCCGGCGCTCTAGAATACACTTATACCGGCCCGCACTCTCTTTGAGCATGTCAAAGGCACCTTCAAGCAAAGGAGACTCGGGACCGACGGCTTCTTTTAAATCGACATAGGTCACCAAGTCTTCTTTCATCTTTAGCTCCGCCTCGGCAATGGTAATACCACCAGCACGTCGGATAATATCTTCGTACTCGCCGTGCTCCTCAGCGATCCTCTTGTGATCTTCAGAAACAGGGTTAACCTGACCTCGGGCAGCTTCCAGTTCTTCCTCGGCCTGAAGAAGCCTGGCTTGAAGCAAATCAGCATGCTCTTGAGCAGCGATCCGCTTGACCTCGGTTTCCACGCAAAGCGCCTCGAACTTCATTCGCCACTCCTTCAGTTCGGCTTCAGTTGATTTCAACAAAGAACACTTCTCGGCAAAAAGCTCTTCAGCTCGGCGACATTTATCCATCCACAGCCGAACTAGAGACCGTTGTTCAGATAAATCTTGAGATAGGAAACTTATTTGCTTATGAAGGGAAGCTATACCAAGGTTATTAGAAATCTACACACGAAAAGAAAGTGAAAATTCATTTATTCGCAAATGTCTGAGTACAAGTTACAAAAAAGAAGAAAAGAAATCTAAGGAGCATCGACCTCCTTGTCCTGAGAAAGTGGCGGCACAGAGGGGGGGTCCTGCGAGGGACCGTCAGCACCAGCACCACCGAGGTCCTCTCCACCAGCCGGGGCCTCACGTTCCTCTTCATCCTTATCTTCTTCTTTGTCGTCGCGGAGAGAATCAAAGGCGGCATCCAGGTCGGCATCCCGATCTACCGAGCAGTCAGCAACCTGCTCGGCAGATAGCAGCTCAGACGAGCCGGCCAGACTCTCCAAAACAGGAAGCTGACCGAGATAATCACGGACCACCCTGGCATACCGGGAAGGGAGAGCATCATCCCCGAGGCACTCAAAGCTGTACTTCGCCACATCCAGAGCAGGGAAATCCTCGGCAGCCTTCTCTAAAGCGGCCATAGCGAAGTTCCCATTGATGAGCAGGGCCAAGTAGTTGGCTAGGCTGGAGAAGCTCTCCGACAACAGTAGCCTCTTCGTGTAGGCCCGAAGAACCTCCCCTTGGCCCGCCGCGAGCTGGGCCTCCCGATCCCTCGCTGCATGCAGCTCGGATTCCAGCTTCTGGGATCGCTCGGCCTCAACCCGAGCCCTCCCCGCCTCAGTCTCAGCCTTCGCGAGCTGAGCGGCCAACTCGGCTCTCGCGACCTTCATCTCCTCCTTGGCCCCCTTCAGCTCGGCCTCAGCCTTCCTCGCCCTGGCGGTGACCACCATAAGCTTCTCAGAATACTTGCTCTTCTCTTCCTCATGTCTCGCGGACATCTCTCCAACGCCGCTCTTCAGCCACCCCACGACCGTATCGATGCCCTGTCAGAGGAAGTACAATTAGCTACGCAGGCAAGAATTACAGGAAATATGTCCTAAAGGCAAAGTCTTCACCTCGGAAAAGACAGGTCGGCCAACTTGTTTAGAGGGGCTGCCGGACTCGCATCGCCGCCCGAGATCTCGAGAATCTCTACGTCGACCCGCTCTCCACCCCTGGCTCGTTTCTGGGGTGGCATAGGGGGAGCAACGCGAACGTTCGCCGCAAGCCCCGCCGCCTCGGCCTGCGGAGCTAGGTCAGAAGTCCCTCCGAGCTGACTCTGGTCGGAGGGGGAAGCAGATTGAGCGGTGGACCTCGACCTCTTGGTAACGCGAGCTGCGGCCTTGGCATCGTCCCCCTTAATCTTACCAAAGTTCTTCACTGCAAAAACAAGCAAAAAAAGGAGTAAGAACAGCGAAAAAAAATACATATATATAAAACAACCCTAAGAGGACTAGCGGGGCCTCACCCGTCGAAGGATCCACCATCCTCTGGGGCTCGTACGGGCTTAACCCCGCTTCAGCTAAGGAGTCTTCACTGTAGCAACCCTCAAAGGGACCGTGATCCCTCATCGCTCTCACATCGGACCCTAAGGCTTTATCCACCTCGCCAATTACCCACTCGCGAGGCTTCTCTAACCGCTAAACAAAGTCGACAAAGCTATGGTGACGACAAAAAAAATATTTCGTGTGCCACTTATCCACCTTATTCTGAGTTCGCCCCTTGAACTCAGCTCGGGCGGTGGCATAGTACCAGCCCGCACTCTTCTTGAAAAGAAAGAGTTCGTGAATGAGCTCGGCGAAAATTTGATAACCCTTATCAATTGCCGCAACACCCAAGTCGGTAAACTGCCTAAAGGAATTCGGCATTATCTGCCCTAATGCTAGTCCCAACCTCTTCTGGAGCTCGGAGTAGGGCTCGGGGAGGGGCACACGGAGACCAGCGTGCAGACTGTCCTCATAAATAGTAACAAACCCCAAAGGGGGGGAGCATGCCCGATCCTCTGGGCGCGGTTTTACTAATTCGGCATTCAAAGGAAAATTATAGGTTTAGGCGAGCCACCTAATCCTAACCTCATCTAAGGATGAGGGGTATTCAGCCACCTTTCCCTTCACAAGTGGGGGCACTGGTAAACACTCAATAATAGGTTCGGAAGACGCTAAAGAAAAAATCCTAAACTCTACGCTGTCGGCGGCGGCCCTTGCCGGAGGAGGGTCACTATTACTACTAGACTGAGAGGGAGATGCCATACTTACTTGGGGAAGTGAGCAGAAGTCTCCTGGAGCGGTCGTGAATGGAAATTTTAACGGCGTGAGCACTGGCGGCGCGGCGATACGGGAAATTGAAGCTTTTGCGAGGGATAAAGGAAAGTAGGAAAATGGTTTTCTGGGACGGAAAATTTGATATAGCGGCGGAATTGAAAAAGCAGGATAGGGGAGACGTTTCGAATCCCACACTATACGTATTTGGATCCCGCCGCTACCCATCGTACACGTGTAAACGTGGGCCCATATTTCTCGGAATATGGACCGTCCCTCCACAGAATTCAAAACGGCCCACTACTTTTCCCTCCCTTTAAGTTTGGATGTGGGCCACGTCTACAAAGCGACCTGAGCCACATAACCAAGCCGCTGAGGGCCAAATTTAATCATCTCGTTCTACCTGCTAACTCAGCTCGGCAATCCAGTTCGTACAGGTGAGTTGCGCGATCAATCACCTCGGCAATCCGACTCTACACGTCTTCTTTCCTCTTTTTTAGGGGGGGATGTGATGGTACCGGCCTCGTCTTGGGCCCGACCTAAGGCCCAATCTAAGTGGGCCTGTACATTCAAGCTCGGCCCAAGAGCTCAGCCCAATTACAGTTGACGCCTACCTTGAAGACCAAGTCACGAAGCCCAACTTTGGAGGAGAATAGAATCCTATTATGAATGAGAATCGGATATGCATGTATTGGGAAACAAGATATGTATAAGGAATCCGAATCCTAGAAGGATTAGGGCTCAATTCAAGGCCTATATATAGATGCTAGATTAGAGGTTTAGATTCATTCAATATTCTTTGTACTCTCAAGCATAATAAAGGCTCTCTACATTCTCACCCGTGGACGTAGATCACATCGATCGAACCACGTAAATCCTTGTGTCGTCGTATTATTGTTATTTTCTGCTATCTCTACTAACCCTAGATCTATCATCTATCTCTGCAACATCCCTCCCCCTCTCATCTCAACCTTCCTATCGAAACCCATCTCCCCTCTCTCTCAAAAATCCGGCGACTTTGCCGCTGTAATTCATCACCACCGCCGTTTATTTGCAGCAGAAACAGCACCGTCGTTCGTCCCTCCTCTTCGATCGACTACAACAGCGGCCAAAGAGAAGGCCGCCGCCGTCGCCTTCTGCGTCGCGTCACCGGCACCGCCGCCGCAGTTCGTCTCCACCGCTCTGCCTCTGTAAGTCCAAATTCCCTCTCTTCTTTCTCTTCCTTTTTTCTTTATTTTATTTCATTTCTGTATAAATTCTTATTATAAAATTTCTAATCCTTTCCATCATGTTCTTAGGATTTCTGGCCAAGCTCCTTGTCTCCTCCTCTTGTCCTCACGGCAATCTCAGCCCGGTGACCTGTCGCAGCCTCGACCACCCCTCACCCCCTCTCTCACGGTAAGCCAGTAATAGAAACCACTACAAGAAAATTGGCTTTTAATGAGTAAAAATTTAATGAGAGGATGTATTACTCTCACCAATACTAAATTTTAACTTAGTTTTAGTGAGAGTTCAACAATACTCTAATTAAAAGTTCAATTTTAATTTTTTTCAAATATTCACCGTCACTAAAAATGACAAAAACTATATCTAACCTCTCTCTCTTAATCTTTACCGACTATCTCTCTCCGACTTTCTCTCACTCTCACCATCTTGGTATTGGATCCTCCCCGTCGCCGCCTCCGCCCGTCGTTGGTACTGCAACGCCGCCGCCGCCACCGCCGCACCGCCGCTGCAATAGCCTTCCCGTCGCCACCACTCAGTCCGCATCACTGGTACAAAATATTTCTAATTCTCTATGTACTAGATGTTTGGGGAAAAATCAAATTACTTATTTGTTGATAAATCGATTTCGGATTTTGGATTTTGGTGATTATGTAAAGCATCCTTAATCGTGAATCTGCTAGGATCCTTAATCGCTGAGTTACATAGCAAATTTCAGTATTTGTGAGTTTAGTTCTTCCGATTGCGCCGGGAAATTAGGGTATTTTTGTCACGGCTTATAATTTTTGTTTCTGTTTTTATTTTGTATTAAGATTATTGTATCTTGGTTGGATTATTGACAAATGTCTGCTCTTATATTGAAGAGTAACTTAGGATTTTTCTTCATTAATGAGTATATTTTGAAATTTAGGATTTGGGCTTGAAATTTCTGTCTGAGAAACTGCTGCTATGAAAATATGCTCTGTTTATTTGAGCATTTTGTTCAGAGTACTTGATCTCATCGAAAAAAAATAGCAATATTGCTGCACCTTTTCAACTTTCCCTCACAATGTGTGACAGTGTGCTTGTTTTCTATCTTAATTAGTTACTGAATAGGCTGCGGGAAGGCTTTGGAATCTTTCCTTTGATGAAGAACACAAGGTTTTTCTTTGGGAGGTTTAGTTTTCTTGTTCTTTATAGTTTTGTTTGTTAAGTTGTGATATAAAATTTCTACTTAGGGTTCCATTGTTGAAGCTGGCGAAATAAAAGCTTTTTGGATCTTGTCTCCAAGTCATGGTTTGCATTTGCTGGTGGTGAAGGAGTCTTGGTATGCTCCACAGTCTTTTAAGCCTTTGTATTGATGTATTGTACTTAACTTGTGGCTGCAGATGAGGATATCTATCTATTCGTCAGTTGAGGGAGGATTAATGGTACTCTGTTTTGTGTATATTAAATGATTTTTCTTTCATTTAGGTACTTAGCTCAAGTGTTTATTATTACTGTCTTCATTAAATATTTGTAACCTAGTAGTTTACACTGATATAAATTGTAAATATGTCTTGGTCTTCATAAATATGTACCTAAATTTAATAAGTGAAAAATTTAAGCATGATGAAAAGAGTGCATTTTTGCACATCAGTCGGCTTTTCTTAGAATTTTACTGTAGATGCGATGAGTTTCAAACTTCTTTTATCTAGACAACCACTCAGAACTAAGGGTAGTATTAAGTGATCTTGTTGGCTTGTACAGGATTACGTAAAAGGAGAGAGTGACAAATTTGGAAATGGAAAAAGATCCCTTGATCCAGAAAGAGGTAAATTCTTTGAATTACATTTATGCCTTCCTTACTTCCAGTTCTAAACCTACCAGATGTAGAAGAGATCTTAGTTATATATTTATATTGGAGAACTGGAGATATTATTGGTTAAAACAACAACAAAATCGAAAACTAAGGTTTCCCTCTTCCCTCTGTCTGCAACTATGTTGAGACTTCATTTTCTGCTCTTTTTCACTATTGTCCTTTGCTTACTTGTTTCATTCTTGCATTTCCGTCAATTAAAATCTTGAGATCCATAGTGACATATATGCTTCACTTTTTTTGGTTACTGAGTAGTTATGTGCAGAAATGGAGTCAGAATCATCATTTAGGATATGCTATGGGGAAAATCGGCTGAAGTAGATGAATTGGCGCAGTTTTTGAAGATGAACAACACACCGAAATTCCTCGATAGATCTCTAGTGACTGCATTTGCATTCGGAGACTGAGAGTACTTGTTATGAGTTCGAAACTTCAGAGATTGGTGCTGTTCAGGTTACAAAGTTTAATTGGACTCGGAATTTCATTACTCCATCTCCAGCTTTTACGGGGGCAAATAACCCGGACATTATAGCTGCAGCAAACACATATGTTCAGGTTCGCTGCTCGTAGCCTAAGCATTCGACATAAATATTTCTATTGCTTGCATTGTCTAGTCTTTTGTCTGTTCTCTTGTTTTATTATGAAAGGTATTGCATCATTCTCTTTTGTTGTGGTTGTGTTGATATTATTGTTCGAGTAAGAGTTTGGATGATTATTGCGAGTTTCCTTTAGTAGAAGTCACTTAGTACTGAGGTTTTCTTGTTGTATCCCAAATGATTATCTATTTTGAAGAGAGCTTTTTTTTTAGGTCTACCTCACCGAGTCTCACTGTAATGCATGTGTAGGAGATTTAACTCTCTCTCTCTCTATAATGGGCTTAGTATATAAGTAAGAAGGGCCCATTTCACCCATAGAGGTCTAAATAGAACTTTCCAAGATTTTTGTAAAGGCGCCACTGCGAAAACCCTCCCTCTTCTGCCGAAGGCGCTCACTTCTTTTTTTTGAACAAAACCCTAATTTTCCGGGACGTTCTCTCGCAACGGTGAAGCTCGTCAGGTAAGTTTTTCTTCTTCGTATTCTGCTAACACGCTTCGATTTGTTGGTTCTACGTTTGATTTATGGTTAATTTATGACTTTTTGTTGTAATTCGAGTAGGTTTTTGATGAGTTGAACAACGAGACTGTGTCTATTGAGCTAAAAAATGGCACTGTTGTGCACCGCACCATCATCGGTTCGTCATTTTCTCTATGCCTTGATTATTATTTTTCTTATTTTACTTCATTGATCCAAATTGGTGCCGCCAAGACATTTTGCCCTTAAAAAGTTACTTTGTTACTAAATTTTAGTGGTTTCCTGCTACTGCATTTCTTTGTTTCTTTCGCTATAAATAAATATAGCGATTTTTTTTAGGGGGTAAATGCTGTTGGAAGATAGGTTATTCTGGAATTTGGGTTGAAATATTGTTTTGGGCATTTTGTATTTCGTATGTTCAAGTAAGCATGCTAGATTTTGGTGTTAGCATTCCAGTTATGAATTAGGTCTTATATGTGAGATTTATACTAGTAAATTTGCATTCTGATTTGTTAAAAGTTAATAGTGCTAGCCTAGAATAAGGTGAGAGATATCTGGGGTAGTTGAAGTGAGTAGTTGGCTTGGAAGTCATGATTTGATTTACCTAACTAAATTACCGTGTGTACTAATGTACTGTAGTGTGATTATTATACCAAATTGAATACTGAAAAATTGGTCTTAGAGTTAGGTAAAAGACTTTCCATCTTTTGCTCTTAATATTGGAGTATTTTAATTTTTAAGTAGGCCGTAGTTGAATGCGTAAAGAGTAAGGATAACAAGGAAGAAAAAAAGCGTTATTCTATTGACGAGATCAATGAAGTGCGCAAGGAGTGGGCAAAATGCGTAAAAAAATATATAAAATTTTAGAAGGTAATGATTGTCTTCCTCTCTTAAAATGATAATTTACATACTGAAAAATGACTTATTATTGTGGCATGTATAACTTTGTTCGTTAACGGAGT
The DNA here is from genome assembly GCA_029490685.1 of Schizonepeta tenuifolia. NCBI lineage: Eukaryota > Viridiplantae > Streptophyta > Magnoliopsida > Lamiales > Lamiaceae > Schizonepeta > Schizonepeta tenuifolia. The sequence continues at coordinate 102,192,755 of CM055955.1, forward strand.
TGTAGAATATATATTAAATGTATGAGCTGTATATGTATGTATTAATTGCATGTATGAGTAGTTTATGATATGTTTATTCCTTTATGACAAATAACAGGATAAATTCAATGGTGATACTTGGCGTGGAAATCAGTATTGTCTCCTTAGACTGGTGTAGTTTGCAAGCGCTTGATTTATTTTAGATACATTTGGTACATGTAGTCTTGTGATTAATATTGAGTACATGTTTTGGATCTAAATGATTTTTTGTAGAGTCATGGATCTATATGATTGACTTGAACTGGAATTGATGAATAATTGATTTCAATTATTATATTTTTTGTAATTCAAGTTTTGTTACATGCTATCTAATTTCAATTATATAGTAATTACTGAGAAATGTTATTTTATATGACTCGACAACGACAACAATTAATACCTGTTGTTGTATCTACTCTACAACAACATAACATAACCGTTGTAGTAATCATTTTTTATTATTGTCAAATTCAGTGTGGTCATAAGTATTGGATCATAGACAACGATTTTTAAGTGTTGTTGTTGACTCTACGACAACGATAACGACAACAGTTATACCCATTATGGTAACTAGTTTACAACAATAGTATATAACCGTTGTCATATTCATTTTTTGTTGTTGTCAAATCCAGTGTGGTTGTAGGTCCTGGATCATAGACAACAATTTTTAAGTGTTGTTGTTGACTCTACGACAACAATAACGACAACAGTCATACCCGTTGTGGTAACTACTTTACAACAATATTATATAATCGTTGTCATATTCATTTTTTATTGTTGTCAAATCCAGTGTGGTTGTAGGTCCTAGATCATAGACAACGGTTTTTAAGTGTTGTTGTTGACTCTACGACAACGGTGAGGACAACAGTTATAACCATTGTTATACGTGTCATCTATTTTTACGTAATGTGCTACAACTACGGTTCAAAACCGTTGTGAAGGTTTTGTGAACGCTGTTGTCATAGAGTATAAGACAACAGTTTGTAAACCGTTGTCTATGTGCCCATACCTACTACCACACTGGATTACACAACAGTCCGAAATCGATACGACAACGGTTAATAACCGTTGTGTATGAACGAAATTGTTGTAGTGATTATCGAGCAAAGGAATTAGCGTAAGATAAAGGAGATGGCTCAAATTAGTAGAATAGTACGCTTGTGAAATGAATTACCACCTAGGTAAAAGCAGCGAAAGGATAGACACGCTGAGTCGTAAGACCCCACCTAAGTTTAGGTATCTCTTCTTAGGAAAAGAAACGTTTATATAAGGATTTGGGATAATAGGTGTAGTAATGCACGATACCCCAACATCAATTATAGAAGCAAATAGCGATACAAGTAGCTATATCAAATTACGAGAAGGATTCTAAGTACCTAGAAGAAGGACGAGTAAATGAATTAGTTTCGACTAAGGATAAGATTGGACAAACCAGGCAATGACTCTAAAACAAAGAGTTTTGATAGGAATTAGGAGTGAACTTAGTATCTCCAATGACAACAATTAAGGATTTAAGAAAGGTTTTCCAGTGGAATAGAGCGAAACAAGACTTTGTCTTGTTGATAGAATATCTTTAGCTTATAAGTAAGTGGAAGTTCTCACTGACGACCATGCGAGCTGTTACAACCGTTAAGTGTTCCCAAAATGGAAATAAAAGGATATAGTATTAAATTGTTTAAGACTCGCTCAAAGTTAACAGTAGGAATACTGCCTTGGGATAGTTTTCAATAGGCCGTTAATCAGTATACTATCTACCAAATCCTAAAATTTTCCATAGATCAAAGAAGTTATCAGGACTATATATCCGTAAGATAGTGCGTCTGTACGAAATACCAACTTCAATCTTAGCACCATTTTCCCGTCTCCAGTTTGATTAAGTAATCTGAGAAAACGATTCAGATACTCGTTGTTATGCTAAGATCGATAATATTAGCTCAAAGAAAGACATGGAAGAATAACTTCTATCAATCGAATTGTTATAATAATAGTAATAAGTTACGATAGGTAAAACGCCGTACGAGGCTTTAAATTTATTTTTAATAGCTACCTTATTGTTATAAGTTGGGTAAAAGAACAAACTCAGGGTCAGAAACGGTCAGTGAAATAATCGAAATCATACGATAGATCCGAATCGGAATAAAAGAATTTAAAGAAGACAAATGTCTTATGTGTATACTTCAATTTGACCCTTAATAATGTAAATAAGGATATATATATATATATAAATATATATCTATATATATATATATATATATAAAAAATAATAATAAAAAAAAAACTCTTAAAGAGAAACGACAATTTTGTGTCAAGTTTAAAACTTCGACAAAGATTTTCATAATTAGCAAATAACTTGGAAAGAATAGTTTCCAATACAAATAGTAATGGCTTTATCGCCAAATTTACAAATGCTTATCTTACGTGTATCTCATTTTGAGAAAGTATTATAAATCGTTTTATGCACAAAGTGTTGTCAGTAAGACGTCGGTCTTAAAACCGACCTCAATTATGGAAAAAGAACGAAAATGATCTTGAAACGAAAAGCATAAGAATTTAGAAACGAGTCAATGTATTATTGAGTAGATAAGAAGATCATTACGACCAAGAAAAGCCACGTGAGAGTTTAACGAAGAATTGAGAAAGGAATACCCCTATCAGTTAAGAGGATAAGCAAATTTCGGGACGAAATTTTTCGCAAGGGGGGTAGGATGTAATACCCCGGAAATTCGTACTGACTTTAAAATTAAAAAATTTAAAATAAAAATGACTTTGCACGCCTAAGTTTACAATTTTTGAATTCTAAGGCTAACTGTCGAATCCGTTATTGAAAATAAATTACAGAAGTCTGCTAGACGGCTACTGTATTTAGGGATAGCACATACGAAAAGTTTTTAGTTCGTAAGCTAAGAACGGAAAACCGTCTAATTTTACGTTTACAAAATCGCGATACGAACACGTCGAGAAAGTTTGTTTTTTTTATGTTTTTCCGGACGAAACTCGGACTATGGCGTCCCGAGTTTTTGTCAAAATAAATTTTGTAAATTTATTTTTCCAATTAAGTTCATACGTTAGAATTTTAAGTCAAATCGAATCGCGACGATTTTTGTACCGAACAACGTTTTTCGTCGTTCGTTTCCCATAACGTCGGATCGCGCCGGAAAAATCCGTAACCCTCTAAACCTCTTCCATGCAGCCGACACATCACCACTTAGGTGTTAATTTGCATGTTGACCTTAATAACTTAATGACACCTAAATCCTTTACTTTCCATGTGTTCAACTTTTCATCATAACAAAGCTTACACAAAACAATCTCATCTCTCTCTCTCTCTCACACTCTCTCTCGGCAATTCTCTCTCTCTCCCTCCCTCAAACTTCATCTTCTTCATCATCCATCCACCATTGAAGACCTCTCAAAGCTTGAAGAAAGAACACAAGTCCTCAATCATCCATTCAAACACCTTACATCCTTGGTTAAATCTTAAGGTATTTTCATCCTCCACAACTTCATCCAATTAGATTTCTTTTTCTTCTCTTTTTCATCTTGATCGAAATTTTTGAAGTTTTGAAATGGATGTTGTGATCTTAGAATAATGTAATTGGATATGTTAGATAGATTAATTAGGGTTTAAAATTGATCAAAACCAAGAATCCTAAAACCTAGGTAAATGCAGAATTTTTTGGGAAAATGGTAGGATTTTTTATTTTCTTCTTTTGATCATTGATTCATGCTTTGTAGATGATTAATTAGTGTTTGGGATGAAAAAGAATTGAAAGCCCTATGTGTTTATAGAATTTAAATTAAAGGTTTGAGTTGAATTTAGGGATTTTATGCATGTTAGTTGTTTTTGGAATTATAATTGATTAATAGTTGTTATAATAGGTTGATTAGTATATAAATGTTGTTAATTGGAGAAGAAAATCATCCCCTTAACATCTATACAAAACCAGAAATTTATAGTGTAATTAGGGGTTTTTCACATGTTAGACATAAGTGATGAATTATTAATGAAATATTGATGCAAATCATGTTAGTTGATAATAGAAATTAAATAAGAATTTTCTAAAAATGTTTAATGAAACATAAGAGATAAAGATCACCATATAAACTGAGTTATAATAATGTTAAGATGTGTTTACATGCATGAAAACGGTTCACGTTAGACATAGTTTAACGTCGTAAAATTTGAACGAAATCCGACAACGTTAAAAAAATCGCGTAAGAGACGAATGTCTAGTTGTAACTAATAATCGGGAAGTTGGATGAAAATTTTAATTTGATATTATTGTTTATAATGAAATTTAGAACATCTTTCTAGTTGATGTCATAAGCTTTCGAGTTGATCTAATATGGGTTATAGTTATAGTCGAGAACTAGAACGCGTTTGGATTTTCTTTGTTGGTTTAGTACTTGTTAGTTGAAATCCGACGTTAGAACGTCGTGCTTTTGAGCGAGTTGAGAAGGATTTTGTCACGTACGGAGATACGTGATGACTGCCTTGGGAGTCCAGTTTCTAAAAAAGTTAAATACGAGAGCTTAGAACGAACCTAAGACGTTATACGTCGAACTTATCAAACAATTAGGGTTTCCACGGCAGTTTTGCGACCCTTGCCGGAAACTGTAATATCTTCCAGCTCGTTTATCGGATTTGTGATCCGTAAATTGGAATGCGAACTAGACTTCCTAAGCGTTTTTTTCGGTACAGGGCTCACCCCCTGTTTCTAAATCCTCTGTTCTGGACAGCCTCCAGAGTTACTGGACTGTGCAGTGGAAATTTCAGTTTCTTGTTTTCTAAGTTGTTTAGTTCACAACTTAGTTTCTTTTGATCGTTTAAGCCGTTTTATCTAACGAACATCTTCCTACTGACCTTAGAGTCAAGTACGGAACCGTGAGTGATGAAAACTAGTCGAGATCTTATATCTTATCCTTTCATTAAAGAAGTAATAAACGAGAAATTTCATAAGTCGTGAAATGAGCTAAAACGTAAATCGCCTAAGTTGATTCTTTCCAACTTAGTTTCTTATAATCTTTAAAGTCGTATTAAGACATCGAATACCTTCTCTACTGACCCGAGAGTCAAGTATGAGATCTTCCGAATTCTAAACGAGATTGGTACGAGTCTCGTTTCCCGTTTAAGTAAAACGAATCTAGTAAGCGTGCAAATGCCAAAAGAATAAAATAACTAAATCTTTCTTCGATTCTCTTTCTTCGATTATCCTTTTTACGATCCGTTTTTAAGTATGTTTATTTTACGATGAAAGAGGAAGCCAACTGTAGAGAAAGGACGAAAGATCCAAAGTTGGAAGCTTTTGCTTATAAGTTCTGTAAAACAAAGGTGGGCTTTTATATACAAATAAAACGAGAAATGCTCGGAAAATCTTTCTTTATTGCTTTGATATCTGTGTTTTCAAAGTGATATTATGGCATGAACTGTTTTATGTTTTTATGTGAGTTCTCTTGTACCTATCTGAGTTAACATTCATGTTTTTCAGATTTAGAGTTAGTCTATTTTAGATTAACTAACGATCGGCTCTGAGTTAGCTGCTAAGTGCTTTCCAGAGTTAGTGCACTTTGTAACCTGTGGTGTATGTGATATCCTGTTGAGGGGTACCAGTCACAGTGAATTAGAATTGGTCAAGATTGAACGTAACATTAGTCAGAAAATGCTCGCGCGAGTGATTTATGAGAAAAAGTCAGAAAATGTTTAGTAGACACGGATTCTTTCAATAAAACTCCGATGTGCTACGTTTATAAAATGCCATATTTATCTATATTTATGATTATGATTTCGGCATCGCGCCCACTAAGTACGTTTGTACTTAGCCCTGCATTGTTTTCTAAATGTGCAGGTTGAAGCGACGGTGAGCGGCGACGGTTGATGTTGAGTTAAAGGATAGGATGCTTAGTTAGAACCCTTCCGCTGCCAAACTCTGTATTTCTTTTTAAGATGTATTTTTGAACAACTCAGTAGTCTATGTCTGTACATATGAACTTAGTATCTTTTTGTACTTTTCTCGAGTAATCCTTAGGGATTAACTCATCCTTCTTTATATTTCAAAGTCTTGTTCATAGTTTATCGATGTTTTCATGTATGTTTAGTCAATTAGCCCCCTTCTTCCCAGCTTCTTTAATCCAACCCCAGTCGCACCCCGGCTTCTGCCGTCCCCCGGGATTTGGGGCTGTGACATGAGCTGAGGTAGAAATTGAATGAAGTAATATTCAGCGAGAGCTGAAATTTTGAATTTGGATTAAGGTCGCGAGGAGACCTGAATCCAGAATTTGTAAAATGAACCTCAGCCTGAGCTGAGGTAGAAATTGAATGAAGTAATATTCAGCGAGAGCTGAAATTTGAATTTGGATTAAGGTCGCGAGGAGACCTGAATCTAGAATTAGTAAAATGAACCTCAGCCTGAGCTGAGGTAGAAATTGAATGAAGTAATATTCAGCGAGAGCTGAAATTTTGAATTTGGATTAAGGTCGCGAGGAGACCTGAATCCAGAATTAGTAAAATGAACCTCAGCCTGAGCTGAGGTAGAAATTGAATGAAGTAATATTCAGCGAGAGCTGAAATTTTGAATTTGGATTAAGGTCGAGAGGAGACCTGAATCCAGAATTTGTAAAATGAACCTCAGCCTGAGCTGAGGTAGAAATTGAATGAAGTAATATTCAGCGAGAGCTGAAATTTTGAATTTGGATTAAGGTCGCGAGGAGACCTGAATCCAGAATTGTAAAAATGAACCTCAGCCTGAGCTGAGGTAGAAATTGAATGAAGTAATATTCAGCGAGAGCTGAAATTTTGAATTTGGATTAAGGTCGCGAGGAGACCTGAATCCAGAATTTGTAAAATGAACCTCAGCCTGAGCTGAGGTAGAAATTGAATGAAGTAATATTCAGCGAGAGCTTGAAATTTTGAATTTGGATTAAGGTCGCGAGGAGACCTGAATCCAGAATTTGTAAAATGAACATCAGCCTGAGCTGAGGTAGAAATTGAATGAAGTAATATTCAGCGAGAGCTGAAATTTTGAATTTGGATTAAGGTCGCGAGGAGACCTGAATCTAGAATTTGTAAAATGAACCTCAGCCTGAGCTGAGGTAGAAATTGAATGAAGTAATATTCAGCGAGAGCTGAAATTTTGAATTTGGATTAAGGTCGCGAGGAGACCTGAATCCAGAATTAGTAAAATGAACCTCAGCCTGAGCTGAGGTAGAAATTGAATGAAGTAATATTCAGCGAGAGCTGAAATTTTGAATTTGGATTAAGGTCGCGAGGAGACCTGAATCCAGAATTTGTAAAATGAACCTCAGCCTGAGCTGAGGTAGAAATTGAATGAAGTAATATTCAGCGAGAGATGAAATTTTGAATTTGGATTAAGGTCGCGAGGAGACCTGAATCCAGAATTTAGTAAAATGAACCTCAGCCTGAGCTGAGGTAGAAATTGAATGAAGTAATATTCAGCGAGAGCTGAAATTTTGAATTTGGATTAAGGTCGCGAGGAGACCTGAATCCAGAATTTGTAAAATGAACCTCAGCCTGAGCTGAGGTAGAAATTGAATGAAGTAATATTCAGCGAGAGCTGAAATTTTGAATTTGGATTAAGGTCGCGAGGAGACCTGAATCACGAATTTGTAAAATGAACCTCAGCCTGAGCTGAGGTAGAAATTGAATGAAGTAATATTCAGCGAGAGCTGAAATTTTGAATTTGGATTAAGGTCGCGAGGAGACCTGAATCCAGAATTTGTAAAATGAACCTCAGCCTGAGCTGAGGTAGAAATTGAATGAAGTAATATTCAGCGAGAGCTGAAATTTTGAATTTGGATTAAGGTCGCGAGGAGACCTGAATCCAGAATTTGTAAAATGAACCTCAGCCTGAGCTGAGGTAGAAATTGAATGAAGTAATATTCAGCGAGAGCTGAAATTTTGAATTTGGATTAAGGTCGCGAGGAGACCTGAATCCAGAATTAGTAAAATGAACCTCAGCCTGAGCTGAGGTAGAAATTGAATGAAGTAATATTCAGCGAGAGCTGAAATTTTGAATTTGGATTAAGGTCGCGAGGAGACCTGAATCCAGAATTTGTAAAATGAACCTCAGCCTGAGCTGAGGTAGAAATTGAATGAAGTAATATTCAGCGAGAGCTGAAATTTTGAATTTGGATTAAGGTCGCGAGGAGACCTGAATCCAGAATTTGTAAAATGAACCTCAGCCTGAGCTGAGGTAGAAATTGAATGAAGTAATATTCAGCGAGAGCTGAAATTTTGAATTTGGATTAAGGTCGCGAGGAGACCTGAATCCAGAATTTGTAAAATGAACCTCAGCCTGAGCTGAGGTAGAAATTGAATGAAGTAATATTCAGCGAGAGCTGAAATTTTGAATTTGGATTAAGGTCGCGAGGAGACCTGAATCCAGAATTAGTAAAATGAACCTCAGCCTGAGCTGAGGTAGAAATTGAATGAAGTAATATTCAGCGAGAGCTGAAATTTTGAATTTGGATTAAGGTCGCGAGGAGACCTGAATCCAGAATTTGTAAAATGAACCTCAGCCTGAGCTGAGGTAGAAATTGAATGAAGTAATATTCAGCGAGAGCTGAAATTTTGAATTTGGATTAAGGTCGCGAGGAGACCTGAATCCAGAATTTGTAAAATGAACATCAGCCTGAGCTGAGGTAGAAATTGAATGAAGTAATATTCAGCGAGAGCTGAAATTTTGAATTTGGATTAAGGTCGCGAGGAGAACCTGAATCCAGAATTTGTAAAATGAACCTCAGCCTGAGCTGAGGTAGAAATTGAATGAAGTAATATTCAGCGAGAGCTGAAATTTTGAATTTGGATTAAGGTCGCGAGGAGACCTGAATCCAGAATTTAGTAAAATGAACCTCAGCCTGAGCTGAGGTAGAAATTGAATGAAGTAATATTCAGCGAGAGCTGAAATTTTGAATTTGGATTAAGGTCGCGAGGAAACCTGAATCCAGAATTTGTAAAATGAACCTCAGCCTGAGCTGAGGTAGAAATTGAATGAAGTAATATTCAGCGAGAGCTGAAATTTTGAATTTGGATTAAGGTCGCGAGGAGACCTGAATCCAGAATTGTAAAATGAACATCAGCCTGAGCTGAGGTAGAAATTGAATGAAGTAATATTCAGCGAGAGCTGAAATTTGAATTTGGATTAAGGTCGCGAGGAGACCTGAATCCAGAATTTGTAAAATGAACATCAGCCTGAGCTGAGGTAGAAATTGAATGAAGTAATATTCAGCGAGAGCTGAAATTTTGAATTTGGATTAAGGTCGCGAGGAGACCTGAATCCAGAATTTGTAAAATGAACCTCAGCCTGAGCTGAGGTAGAAATTGAATGAAGTAATATTCAGCGAGAGCTGAAATTTTGAATTTGGATTAAGGTCGCGAGGAGACCTGAATCCAGAATTTGTAAAATGAACCTCAGCCTGAGCTGAGGTAGAAATTGAATGAAGTAATATTCAGCGAGAGCTGAAATTTTGAATTTGGATTAAGGTCGCGAGGAGAACCTGAATCCAGAATTTGTAAAATGAACCTCAGCCTGAGCTGAGGTAGAAATTGAATGAAGTAATATTCAGCGAGAGCTGAAATTTTGAATTTGGATTAAGGTCGCGAGGAAACCTGAATCCAGAATTTGTAAAATGAACCTCAGCCTGAGCTGAGGTAGAAATTGAATGAAGTAATATTCAGCGAGAGCTGAAATTTTGAATTTGGATTAAGGTCGCGAGGAGACCTGAATCTAGAATTTGTAAAATGAACATCAGCCTGAGCTGAGGTAGAAATTGAATGAAGTAATATTCAGCGAGAGCTGAAATTTTGAATTTGGATTAAGGTCGCGAGGAGACCTGAATCCAGAATTTGTAAAATGAACCTCAGCCTGAGCTGAGGTAGAAATTGAATGAAGTAATATTCAGCGAGAGATGAAATTTTGAATTTGGATTAAGGTCGCGAGGAGACCTGAATCCAGAATTTGTAAAATGAACATCAGCCTGAGCTGAGGTAGAAATTGAATGAAGTAATATTCAGCGAGAGCTGAAATTTTGAATTTAGGATTAAGGTCGCGAGGAGACCTGAATCCAGAATTTGTAAAATGAACCTCAGCCTGAGCTGAGGTAGAAATTGAATGAAGTAATATTCAGCGAGAGCTGAAATTATGAATTTGGATTAAGGTCGCGAGGAGAACCTGAATCCAGAATTTGTAAAATGAACCTCAGCCTGAGCTGAGGATAGAAATTGAATGAAGTAATATTCAGCGAGAGATGAAATTTTGAATTTGGATTAAGGTCGCGAGGAAACCTGAATCCAGAATTTGTAAAATGAACCTCAGCCTGAGCTGAGGTAGAAATTGAATGAAGTAATATTCAGCGAGAGCTGAAATTTATGAATTTGGATTAAGGTCGCGAGGAAACCTGAATCCAGAATTTGTAAAATGAACCTCAGCCTGAGCTGAGGTAGAAATTGAATGAAGTAATATTCAGCGAGAGCTGAAATTTTGAATTTGGATTAAGGTCGCGAGGAGACCTGAATCTAGAATTTGTAAAATGAACATCAGCCTGAGCTGAGGTAGAAATTGAATGAAGTAATATTCAGCGAGAGCTGAACTTTTGAATTTGGATTAAGGTCGCGAGGAAACCTGAATCCAGAATTTGTAAAATGAACCTCAGCCTGAGCTGAGGTAGAAATTGAATGAAGTAATATTCAGCGAGAGCTGAAATTTTGAATTTGGATTAAGGTCGCGAGGAGACCTGAATCCAGAATTTGTAAAATGAACATCAGCCTGAGCTGAGGTAGAAATTGAATGAAGTAATATTCAGCGAGAGCTGAAATTTTGAATTTGGATTAAGGTCGCGAGGAGACCTGAATCCAGAATTTGTAAAATGAACCTCAGCCTGAGCTGAGGTAGAAATTGAATGAAGTAATATTCAGCGAGAGCTGAAATTTTGAATTTGGATTAAGGTCGCGAGGAGACCTGAATCCAGAATTTGTAAAATGAACCTCAGCCTGAGCTGAGGTAGAAATTGAATGAAGTAATATTCAGCGAGAGCTGAAATTTTGAATTTGGATTAAGGTCGCGAGGAGACCTGAATCCAGAATTTGTAAAATGAACCTCAGCCTGAGCTGAGGTAGAAATTGAATGAAGTAATATTCAGCGAGAGCTGAAATTTTGAATTTGGATTAAGGTCGCGAGGAGACCTGAATCCAGAATTTGTAAAATGAACCTCAGCCTGAGCTGAGGTAGAAATTGAATGAAGTAATATTCAGCGAGAGCTGAAATTTTGAATTTGGATTAAGGTCGCGAGGAGACCTGAATCCAGAATTTGTAAAATGAACCTCAGCCTGAGCTGAGGTAGAAATTGAATGAAGTAATATTCAGCGAGAGCTGAAATTTTGAATTTGGATTAAGGTCGCGAGGAGACCTGAATCCAGAATTTGTAAAATGAACCTCAGCCTGAGCTGAGGTAGAAATTGAATGAAGTAATATTCAGCGAGAGCTGAAATTTTGAATTTGGATTAAGGTCGCGAGGAGACCTGAATCCAGAATTTGTAAAATGAACCTCAGCCTGAGCTGAGGTAGAAATTGAATGAAGTAATATTCAGCGAGAGCTGAAATTTTGAATTTGGATTAAGGTCGCGAGGAGACCTGAATCCAGAATTTGTAAAATGAACCTCAGCCTGAGCTGAGGTAGAAATTGAATGAAGTAATATTCAGCGAGAGCTGAAATTTTGAATTTGGATTAAGGTCGCGAGGAGACCTGAATCCAGAATTTGTAAAATGAACCTCAGCCTGAGCTGAGGTAGAAATTGAATGAAGTAATATTCAGCGAGAGCTGAAATTTTGAATTTGGATTAAGGTCGCGAGGAATCCTGAATCCAGAATTTGTAAAATGAACATCAGCCTGAGCTGAGGTAGAAATTGAATGAAGTAATATTCAGCGAGAGCTGAAATTTTGAATTTGGATTAAGGTCGCGAGGAGACCTGAATCTAGAATTTGTAAAATGAACATCAGCCTGAGCTGAGGTAGAAATTGAATGAAGTAATATTCAGCGAGAGCTGAACTTTTGAATTTGGATTAAGGTCGCGAGGAAACCTGAATCCAGAATTTGTAAAATGAACCTCAGCCTGAGCTGAGGTAGAAATTGAATGAAGTAATATTCAGCGAGAGCTGAAATTTTGAATTTGGATTAAGGTCGCGAGGAGACCTGAATCCAGAATTTGTAAAATGAACATCAGCCTGAGCTGAGGTAGAAATTGAATGAAGTAATATTCAGCGAGAGCTGAAATTTTGAATTTGGATTAAGGTCGCGAGGAAACCTGAATCCAGAATTTGTAAAATGAACCTCAGCCTGAGCTGAGGTAGAAATTGAATGAAGTAATATTCAGCGAGAGCTGAAATTTTGAATTTGGATTAAGGTCGCGAGGAGACCTGAATCCAGAATTGTAAAATGAACATCAGCCTGAGCTGAGGTAGAAATTGAATGAAGTAATATTCAGCGAGAGCTGAAATTTTGAATTTGGATTAAGGTCGCGAGGAGACCTGAATCCAGAATTTGTAAAATGAACATCAGCCTGAGCTGAGGTAGAAATTGAATGAAGTAATATTCAGCGAGAGCTGAAATTTTGAATTTGGATTAAGGTCGCGAGGAGACCTGAATCCAGAATTTGTAAAATGAACCTCAGCCTGAGCTGAGGTAGAAATTGAATGAAGTAATATTCAGCGAGAGCTGAAATTTTGAATTTGGATTAAGGTCGCGAGGAGACCTGAATCCAGAATTTGTAAAATGAACCTCAGCCTGAGCTGAGGTAGAAATTGAATGAAGTAATATTCAGCGAGAGCTGAAATTTTGAATTTGGATTAAGGTCGCGAGGAGACCTGAATCCAGAATTTAGTAAAATGAACCTCAGCCTGAGCTGAGGTAGAAATTGAATGAAGTAATATTCAGCGAGAGCTGAAATTTTGAATTTGGATTAAGGTCGCGAGGAGACCTGAATCCAGAATTTGTAAAATGAACATCAGCCTGAGCTGAGGTAGAAATTGAATGAAGTAATATTCAGCGAGAGCTGAAATTTTGAATTTGGATTAAGGTCGCGAGGAGACCTGAATCCAGAATTTGTAAAATGAACATCAGCCTGAGCTGAGGTAGAAATTGAATGAAGTAATATTCAGCGAGAGCTGAAATTTTGAATTTGGATTAAGGTCGCGAGGAAACCTGAATCCAGAATTTGTAAAATGAACCTCAGCCTGAGCTGAGGTAGAAATTGAATGAAGTAATATTCAGCGAGAGCTGAAATTTTGAATTTGGATTAAGGTCGCGAGGAGACCTGAATCCAGAATTTGTAAAATGAACATCAGCCTGAGCTGAGGTAGAAATTGAATGAAGTAATATTCAGCGAGAGCTGAAATTTTGAATTTGGATTAAGGTCGCGAGGAGACCTGAATCCAGAATTTGTAAAATGAACATCAGCCTGAGCTGAGGTAGAAATTGAATGAAGTAATATTCAGCGAGAGCTGAAATTTTGAATTTGGATTAAGGTCGCGAGGAGAACCTGAATCCAGAATTTGTAAAATGAACCTCAGCCTGAGCTGAGGTAGAAATTGAATGAAGTAATATTCAGCGAGAGCTGAAATTTTGAATTTGGATTAAGGTCGCGAGGAGACCTGAATCCAGAATTTGTAAAATGAACCTCAGCCTGAGCTGAGGTAGAAATTGAATGAAGTAATATTCAGCGAGAGCTGAAATTTTGAATTTGGATTAAGGTCGCGAGGAGACCTGAATCCAGAATTTGTAAAATGAACCTCAGCCTGAGCTGAGGTAGAAATTGAATGAAGTAATATTCAGCGAGAGCTGAAATTTTGAATTTGGATTAAGGTCGCGAGGAGACCTGAATCCAGAATTTGTAAAATGAACCTCAGCCTGAGCTGAGGTAGAAATTGAATGAAGTAATATTCAGCGAGAGCTGAAATTTTGAATTTGGATTAAGGTCGCGAGGAGACCTGAATCCAGAATTTGTAAAATGAACCTCAGCCTGAGCTGAGGTAGAAATTGAATGAAGTAATATTCAGCGAGAGCTGAAATTTTGAATTTGGATTAAGGTCGCGAGGAGACCTGAATCCAGAATTTGTAAAATGAACCTCAGCCTGAGCTGAGGTAGAAATTGAATGAAGTAATATTCAGCGAGAGCTGAAATTTTGAATTTGGATTAAGGTCGCGAGGAGACCTGAATCCAGAATTTGTAAAATGAACCTCAGCCTGAGCTGAGGTAGAAATTGAATGAAGTAATATTCAGCGAGAGCTGAAATTTTGAATTTGGATTAAGGTCGCGAGGAGACCTGAATCCAGAATTTGTAAAATGAACCTCAGCCTGAGCTGAGGTAGAAATTGAATGAAGTAATATTCAGCGAGAGCTGAAATTTTGAATTTGGATTAAGGTCGCGAGGAGACCTGAATCCAGAATTTGTAAAATGAACCTCAGCCTGAGCTGAGGTAGAAATTGAATGAAGTAATATTCAGCGAGAGCTGAAATTTTGAATTTGGATTAAGGTCGCGAGGAAACCTGAATCCAGAATTTGTAAAATGAACCTCAGCCTGAGCTGAGGTAGAAATTGAATGAAGTAATATTCAGCGAGAGCTGAAATTTTGAATTTGGATTAAGGTCGCGAGGAGACCTGAATCCAGAATTTGTAAAATGAACCTCAGCCTGAGCTGAGGTAGAAATTGAATGAAGTAATATTCAGCGAGAGCTGAAATTTTGAATTTGGATTAAGGTCGCGAGGAGACCTGAATCCAGAATTTAGTAAAATGAACCTCAGCCTGAGCTGAGGTAGAAATTGAATGAAGTAATATTCAGCGAGAGCTGAAATTTTGAATTTGGATTAAGGTCGCGAGGAGACCTGAATCCAGAATTTGTAAAATGAACCTCAGCCTGAGCTGAGGTAGAAATTGAATGAAGTAATATTCAGCGAGAGCTGAAATTTTGAATTTGGATTAAGGTCGCGAGGAGACCTGAATCCAGAATTTGTAAAATGAACATCAGCCTGAGCTGAGGTAGAAATTGAATGAAGTAATATTCAGCGAGAGCTGAAATTTTGAATTTGGATTAAGGTCGCGAGGAAACCTGAATCCAGAATTTGTAAAATGAACCTCAGCCTGAGCTGAGGTAGAAATTGAATGAAGTAATATTCAGCGAGAGCTGAAATTTTGAATTTGGATTAAGGTCGCGAGGAGACCTGAATCCAGAATTTGTAAAATGAACATCAGCCTGAGCTGAGGTAGAAATTGAATGAAGTAATATTCAGCGAGAGCTGAAATTTTGAATTTGGATTAAGGTCGCGAGGAGACCTGAATCCAGAATTTGTAAAATGAACATCAGCCTGAGCTGAGGTAGAAATTGAATGAAGTAATATTCAGCGAGAGCTGAAATTTTGAATTTGGATTAAGGTCGCGAGGAGAACCTGAATCCAGAATTTGTAAAATGAACCTCAGCCTGAGCTGAGGTAGAAATTGAATGAAGTAATATTCAGCGAGAGCTGAAATTTTGAATTTGGATTAAGGTCGCGAGGAGACCTGAATCCAGAATTTGTAAAATGAACCTCAGCCTGAGCTGAGGTAGAAATTGAATGAAGTAATATTCAGCGAGAGCTGAAATTTTGAATTTGGATTAAGGTCGCGAGGAGACCTGAATCCAGAATTTGTAAAATGAACCTCAGCCTGAGCTGAGGTAGAAATTGAATGAAGTAATATTCAGCGAGAGCTGAAATTTTGAATTTGGATTAAGGTCGCGAGGAGACCTGAATCCAGAATTTGTAAAATGAACATCAGCCTGAGCTGAGGTAGAAATTGAATGAAGTAATATTCAGCGAGAGCTGAAATTTTGAATTTGGATTAAGGTCGCGAGGAACCTGAATCCAGAATTTGTAAAATGAACCTCAGCCTGAGCTGAGGTAGAAATTGAATGAAGTAATATTCAGCGAGAGCTGAAATTTTGAATTTGGATTAAGGTCGCGAGGAGACCTGAATCCAGAATTTGTAAAATGAACCTCAGCCTGAGCTGAGGTAGAAATTGAATGAAGTAATATTCAGCGAGAGCTGAAATTTTGAATTTGGATTAAGGTCGCGAGGAAGACCTGAATCCAGAATTTGTAAAATGAACCTCAGCCTGAGCTGAGGTAGAAATTGAATGAAGTAATATTCAGCGAGAGCTGAAATTTTGAATTTGGATTAAGGTCGCGAGGAGACCTGAATCCAGAATTTGTAAAATGAACCTCAGCCTGAGCTGAGGTAGAAATTGAATGAAGTAATATTCAGCGAGAGCTGAAATTTTGAATTTGGATTAAGGTCGCGAGGAGACCTGAATCCAGAATTTGTAAAATGAACCTCAGCCTGAGCTGAGGTAGAAATTGAATGAAGTAATATTCAGCGAGAGCTGAAATTTTGAATTTGGATTAAGGTCGCGAGGAGACCTGAATCCAGAATTTGTAAAATGAACCTCAGCCTGAGCTGAGGTAGAAATTGAATGAAGTAATATTCAGCGAGAGCTGAAATTTTGAATTTGGATTAAGGTCGCGAGGAGACCTGAATCCAGAATTTGTAAAATGAACCTCAGCCTGAGCTGAGGTAGAAATTGAATGAAGTAATATTCAGCGAGAGCTGAAATTTTGAATTTGGATTAAGGTCGCGAGGAGACCTGAATCTAGAATTTGTAAAATGAACCTCAGCCTGAGCTGAGGTAGAAATTGAATGAAGTAATATTCAGCGAGAGCTGAAATTTTGAATTTGGATTAAGGTCGCGAGGAAACCTGAATCCAGAATTTGTAAAATGAACCTCAGCCTGAGCTGAGGTAGAAATTGAATGAAGTAATATTCAGCGAGAGATGAAATTTTGAATTTGGATTAAGGTCGCGAGGAGACCTGAATCCAGAATTTGTAAAATGAACCTCAGCCTGAGCTGAGGTAGAAATTGAATGAAGTAATATTCAGCGAGAGCTGAAATTTTGAATTTGGATTAAGGTCGCGAGGAGACCTGAATCCAGAATTTGTAAAATGAACCTCAGCCTGAGCTGAGGTAGAAATTGAATGAAGTAATATTCAGCGAGAGCTGAAATTTTGAATTTGGATTAAGGTCGCGAGGAGACCTGAATCCAGAATTTAGTAAAATGAACCTCAGCCTGAGCTGAGGTAGAAATTGAATGAAGTAATATTCAGCGAGAGCTGAAATTTTGAATTTGGATTAAGGTCGCGAGGAGACCTGAATCCAGAATTTGTAAAATGAACCTCAGCCTGAGCTGAGGTAGAAATTGAATGAAGTAATATTCAGCGAGAGCTGAAATTTTGAATTTGGATTAAGGTCGCGAGGAGACCTGAATCCAGAATTTGTAAAATGAACATCAGCCTGAGCTGAGGTAGAAATTGAATGAAGTAATATTCAGCGAGAGCTGAAATTTTGAATTTGGATTAAGGTCGCGAGGAGACCTGAATCCAGAATTTGTAAAATGAACCTCAGCCTGAGCTGAGGTAGAAATTGAATGAAGTAATATTCAGCGAGAGCTGAAATTTTGAATTTGGATTAAGGTCGCGAGGAGACCTGAATCCAGAATTTGTAAAATGAACATCAGCCTGAGCTGAGGTAGAAATTGAATGAAGTAATATTCAGCGAGAGCTGAAATTTTGAATTTGGATTAAGGTCGCGAGGAGACCTGAATCCAGAATTTGTAAAATGAACCTCAGCCTGAGCTGAGGTAGAAATTGAATGAAGTAATATTCAGCGAGAGCTGAAATTTTGAATTTGGATTAAGGTCGCGAGGAGACCTGAATCCAGAATTTGTAAAATGAACCTCAGCCTGAGCTGAGGTAGAAATTGAATGAAGTAATATTCAGCGAGAGCTGAAATTTTGAATTTGGATTAAGGTCGCGAGGAGACCTGAATCCAGAATTTGTAAAATGAACCTCAGCCTGAGCTGAGGTAGAAATTGAATGAAGTAATATTCAGCGAGAGCTGAAATTTTGAATTTGGATTAAGGTCGCGAGGAGACCTGAATCCAGAATTTGTAAAATGAACCTCAGCCTGAGCTGAGGTAGAAATTGAATGAAGTAATATTCAGCGAGAGCTGAAATTTTGAATTTGGATTAAGGTCGCGAGGAGACCTGAATCCAGAATTTGTAAAATGAACCTCAGCCTGAGCTGAGGTAGAAATTGAATGAAGTAATATTCAGCGAGAGCTGAAATTTTGAATTTGGATTAAGGTCGCGAGGAGACCTGAATCCAGAATTTGTAAAATGAACCTCAGCCTGAGCTGAGGTAGAAATTGAATGAAGTAATATTCAGCGAGAGCTGAAATTTTGAATTTGGATTAAGGTCGCGAGGAGACCTGAATCCAGAATTTGTAAAATGAACCTCAGCCTGAGCTGAGGTAGAAATTGAATGAAGTAATATTCAGCGAGAGCTGAAATTTTGAATTTGGATTAAGGTCGCGAGGAGACCTGAATCCAGAATTTGTAAAATGAACCTCAGCCTGAGCTGAGGTAGAAATTGAATGAAGTAATATTCAGCGAGAGCTGAAATTTTGAATTTGGATTAAGGTCGCGAGGAGACCTGAATCCAGAATTTGTAAAATGAACCTCAGCCTGAGCTGAGGTAGAAATTGAATGAAGTAATATTCAGCGAGAGCTGAAATTTTGAATTTGGATTAAGGTCGCGAGGAGACCTGAATCCAGAATTTGTAAAATGAACCTCAGCCTGAGCTGAGGTAGAAATTGAATGAAGTAATATTCAGCGAGAGCTGAAATTTTGAATTTGGATTAAGGTCGCGAGGAGACCTGAATCCAGAATTTGTAAAATGAACATCAGCCTGAGCTGAGGTAGAAATTGAATGAAGTAATATTCAGCGAGAGCTGAAATTTTGAATTTGGATTAAGGTCGCGAGGAGACCTGAATCCAGAATTTGTAAAATGAACCTCAGCCTGAGCTGAGGTAGAAATTGAATGAAGTAATATTCAGCGAGAGCTGAAATTTTGAATTTGGATTAAGGTCGCGAGGAGACCTGAATCCAGAATTTGTAAAATGAACCTCAGCCTGAGCTGAGGTAGAAATTGAATGAAGTAATATTCAGCGAGAGCTGAAATTTTGAATTTGGATTAAGGTCGCGAGGAGACCTGAATCCAGAATTTGTAAAATGAACCTCAGCCTGAGCTGAGGTAGAAATTGAATGAAGTAATATTCAGCGAGAGCTGAAATTTTGAATTTGGATTAAGGTCGCGAGGAGACCTGAATCCAGAATTTGTAAAATGAACCTCAGCCTGAGCTGAGGTAGAAATTGAATGAAGTAATATTCAGCGAGAGCTGAAATTTTGAATTTGGATTAAGGTCGCGAGGAGACCTGAATCCAGAATTTAGTAAAATGAACCTCAGCCTGAGCTGAGGTAGAAATTGAATGAAGTAATATTCAGCGAGAGCTGAAATTTTGAATTTGGATTAAGGTCGCGAGGAGACCTGAATCCAGAATTTGTAAAATGAACCTCAGCCTGAGCTGAGGTAGAAATTGAATGAAGTAATATTCAGCGAGAGCTGAAATTTTGAATTTGGATTAAGGTCGCGAGGAGACCTGAATCCAGAATTTGTAAAATGAACATCAGCCTGAGCTGAGGTAGAAATTGAATGAAGTAATATTCAGCGAGAGCTGAAATTTTGAATTTGGATTAAGGTCGCGAGGAGACCTGAATCCAGAATTTGTAAAATGAACCTCAGCCTGAGCTGAGGTAGAAATTGAATGAAGTAATATTCAGCGAGAGCTGAAATTTTGAATTTGGATTAAGGTCGCGAGGAGACCTGAATCCAGAATTTGTAAAATGAACCTCAGCCTGAGCTGAGGTAGAAATTGAATGAAGTAATATTCAGCGAGAGCTGAAATTTTGAATTTGGATTAAGGTCGCGAGGAGACCTGAATCCAGAATTTGTAAAATGAACCTCAGCCTGAGCTGAGGTAGAAATTGAATGAAGTAATATTCAGCGAGAGCTGAAATTTTGAATTTGGATTAAGGTCGCGAGGAGACCTGAATCCAGAATTTGTAAAATGAACCTCAGCCTGAGCTGAGGTAGAAATTGAATGAAGTAATATTCAGCGAGAGCTGAAATTTTGAATTTGGATTAAGGTCGCGAGGAGACCTGAATCCAGAATTTGTAAAATGAACCTCAGCCTGAGCTGAGGTAGAAATTGAATGAAGTAATATTCAGCGAGAGCTGAAATTTTGAATTTGGATTAAGGTCGCGAGGAGACCTGAATCCAGAATTTGTAAAATGAACCTCAGCCTGAGCTGAGGTAGAAATTGAATGAAGTAATATTCAGCGAGAGCTGAAATTTTGAATTTGGATTAAGGTCGCGAGGAGACCTGAATCCAGAATTTGTAAAATGAACCTCAGCCTGAGCTGAGGTAGAAATTGAATGAAGTAATATTCAGCGAGAGCTGAAATTTTGAATTTGGATTAAGGTCGCGAGGAGACCTGAATCCAGAATTTGTAAAATGAACCTCAGCCTGAGCTGAGGTAGAAATTGAATGAAGTAATATTCAGCGAGAGCTGAAATTTTGAATTTGGATTAAGGTCGCGAGGAGACCTGAATCCAGAATTTGTAAAATGAACCTCAGCCTGAGCTGAGGTAGAAATTGAATGAAGTAATATTCAGCGAGAGCTGAAATTTTGAATTTGGATTAAGGTCGCGAGGAGACCTGAATCCAGAATTTGTAAAATGAACCTCAGCCTGAGCTGAGGTAGAAATTGAATGAAGTAATATTCAGCGAGAGCTGAAATTTTGAATTTGGATTAAGGTCGCGAGGAGACCTGAATCCAGAATTTGTAAAATGAACATCAGCCTGAGCTGAGGTAGAAATTGAATGAAGTAATATTCAGCGAGAGCTGAAATTTTGAATTTGGATTAAGGTCGCGAGGAAACCTGAATCCAGAATTTGTAAAATGAACCTCAGCCTGAGCTGAGGTAGAAATTGAATGAAGTAATATTCAGCGAGAGCTGAAATTTTGAATTTGGATTAAGGTCGCGAGGAGACCTGAATCCAGAATTTGTAAAATGAACATCAGCCTGAGCTGAGGTAGAAATTGAATGAAGTAATATTCAGCGAGAGCTGAAATTTTGAATTTGGATTAAGGTCGCGAGGAGACCTGAATCCAGAATTTGTAAAATGAACCTCAGCCTGAGCTGAGGTAGAAATTGAATGAAGTAATATTCAGCGAGAGCTGAAATTTTGAATTTGGATTAAGGTCGCGAGGAGACCTGAATCCAGAATTTGTAAAATGAACCTCAGCCTGAGCTGAGGTAGAAATTGAATGAAGTAATATTCAGCGAGAGCTGAAATTTTGAATTTGGATTAAGGTCGCGAGGAGACCTGAATCCAGAATTTGTAAAATGAACCTCAGCCTGAGCTGAGGTAGAAATTGAATGAAGTAATATTCAGCGAGAGCTGAAATTTTGAATTTGGATTAAGGTCGCGAGGAGACCTGAATCCAGAATTTGTAAAATGAACCTCAGCCTGAGCTGAGGTAGAAATTGAATGAAGTAATATTCAGCGAGAGCTGAAATTTTGAATTTGGATTAAGGTCGCGAGGAGACCTGAATCCAGAATTTGTAAAATGAACCTCAGCCTGAGCTGAGGTAGAAATTGAATGAAGTAATATTCAGCGAGAGCTGAAATTTTGAATTTGGATTAAGGTCGCGAGGAGACTTGAATCCAGAATTTGTAAAATGAACCTCAGCCTGAGCTGAGGTAGAAATCGAATGAAGTAATATTCAGCGAGAGCTGAACTTCAAATCGGAGTTCGGACATGAGAGATATGATCGAAACAAAAAGGGCGCGCGAGGCACAAATTGACAGGCGCTCGCCCATGACAAGCGCTCGTCCATGCACTCGTGACAGGCGCTCGACCGTCTATTAAATGTGAAGTGTGCGGGCAGCAACAGAGACCAACCATAGGCAATCACCCATGATAGGCAACCTTCTGGCCTGATTTTTCATGAAGCAAGAGATCGGTATTGGGCGACCGTCCGTGCCAGGCGATCGCTTGTCATGAAGCAAGATAGTGGTATTGGACAACCGTCTGTGCCCGGCGCTCGTCTGGATTGATTTGTTGTGAGGCAAGGGACGATCACCTGGCTTAGGCGCTCGTCTATTCTTAAGGCAGTGCTAAGGAAGAAATACAACGGGGGCGATCGTCTGACTTGAGCGATCGCCTGTGCTAGGGCGGTGGAAAATCCCTATAAATAGGGATGCGATTGGATTTTAGTTCCTCTCTTTTTTTCACGCATATCTCTGCCTCTAGTTCTTCAATTCGTGTACGGATTTGTGACAGCTCCACCACGGATTATTCAATTTCAGTTTTCTTCCAATTTAAGTTAAGTTCCTGCATTAATTTATTCATGTTATTTCAACTTCTTTGTGCGATTAATTCTTAAGTTCATGTTTGATTTTGAATTTCGTTCTTATTACTTTCGTAGATTAGATTTCCATTTACGCATAGGATTAATTTATGTTTAATTTATATTTTCTGTCTTTTAATTATGCTTATGATTTTATTTGTGTTCTTAGAATTAGGGTTTTATATTTCTGCCTAGATTAATTTGTTCTTTAAACTCTTTAGATTATAAAAAAAACTCCAATCAATCTTTACTGCTTTCTTTTTATTTTCTATTTATTTTTGCAATACGAACGTTGCTCTGTTAAGTTTTCCTCGAGAGATACGATATTCGAGTTTAACTTAATCAATCTAAACGACCACGTTAATTTGCGTGCAACTTAGGATTAATTTTAGTTGAATACACCTCATCATGAAACTCCCTCAACTCTGCTAGTATGGATGCTACCTCACCATCGGTAAGGCGTGGAACCGCTTGCTCTCCTGCCCTGCGTGGTTCAGCCCTGCCTGAGGCTCCTTCTGGGTAGACCAGCGAATAATTACCATGCTCATCCACCTCAACAAACCTCCATCTTACGAAGCGCCCTTGGTCGAGGAACCTGGTGTGTAACACTGAGGTGTCATCAGGTTTCTCCACATTAAAATCGGTGAGGTTCTTTACAAGAATTGTCACCAAGGGGGCAGAGAGACATATATTTATTGTGGTGGATAACTCAATACTGGAACTGCAGCGCCACCGTAAACCTAAAGTTCACCATTTTCTTCTCCAACATACACCACAGTATGAACACTTCATGTTGGGTGACCACGTTCGATCCTTCCAGGTGGCAATAAATGTTGTAGGCCAGCCACCTGTGGCATATCTGCAATGCTGGGTCGCAAATTTTGTTGGACTCACTGGCATTCTTCATATAATTGTCCTTGGTGGAGATGATTGACTAGTATTGGTCAATCCGAGACTTCCATTCCGTCGAGGCCACTGTCTCTGCCTCCCTGTACTCTTCCTCATAAACATTATGTGGCTCGAGCACTCCTAGTTGGATGTTCAACTCATTGATGGAGAGAGGGAACATCCTATTCCGCAGTTAAAAACGCAGGGTACCAGGAGTCTCGATGGTATAGTTGCCACGGGGCTTGAACTCAACCGTTCTCATAAACTCCTCTGACATCCACTTGTAAGCTAAATAATTCCATTCTAAACCTTCCCCAGCCTATTCCTTCGAAATATCCAACCACCTTCTCCTTGATTCCAAATCCCTCCAATGATTCTGTGATCAAGAAGTACCATGGAGTGATTTGCTTATTATGGAGGACGGCATACATGTTGGCTGTCTCTGGGTATGGTTGTATCAGATGAAGCATGTCGCACCAAACCTTTGCGCTTGGCTACAGACTTCTTGGTGGTAATACTGGGTGCAGATTTCATTGGGGTTGATATTCCTCTAGAGTTAGAACTATTCATAGCTTTTGATTCCTCCATTCCTTCTTCTTCAGCTTTCTTTTCTTCCTCCTTCTCCACTTCTACTGCCTTCTATTTCCCTTTTTCCGCAGTATAAGCTTTTCTCACCATGCTTGTAGTGCTAGCCTTACTCCTCTCCTTGCTTGGTTTGGTTTTTGGTGGCAAAAGGGGTTTTGAAACATCCAACTTTCTCTTAACCCCCGCCTTTTTCTCTTGCTTTGTAGGGTCGGGTCTCCTTTAGACTGCACAGGGGAATTTCCTTCTTCCCCTTCTTCTTCCATTGCTTGTTCCTCCTTCTGCTCATTTTCTCGTTCCTCCTCCTCGTCATTAAAGACGGTATGACCATCCTTCTTTAACTGAGAGTTAGAACGAGCAGAGCTGGAAGGTGGAGTTGGTTCCTTTGATAGAGGCGGCGGCACGGTGGCACCTTTCTTTCCTTGGGCAGAGGTGGATTTCTTCTTCAATGCAGATGCAGTCGAAGTGCCCTTCGCAGCGGTTTACTTCTTTTCCTTCTTTTTAGGTGGCTATTCCTCAACTTCTTCCACCTGGTCAGAACCCTTAATCTCTTCAGTGTCACCTTCACCGGTGACTTGCTTTTCCAGCAAAGGCGATTTCTTCTGCTTCTTCTCCTCAATAGTCAGGGGAGGCGTAGTTTCCTCCACGATTTGTGTGGGAGTCTCTTCCGATGCAGAGCTGCGCGTCTTCCTCTTTCGTCCTACTGGTAAATGTTTTACAGCAACAGTGCTTTTCTGCCCAGTAGTGGTGGCAGTCTGAGTGTTGCCGGAGGCTGGCGCCGCTCTTGGAACTTTTTCTTTCTGCAGGTTTCTTAGTTCTGGCCATGGCGAATTTCGAAGGTTGGGTAGTTTAGGGTTACTGATTGTTCAAGTACTTTGTGTGGAATGGGCAAGAAACTGATAGCTTTTATGGGAGTGTGAATGGCGGTTAGAAATTTGAGTGGGGAGAGTGGAGGTTGTGTGTAGCAGTTATGGAGGTGGTGGTTTGAAGGGAAAAGGAGGAATTAAACCAACTTGAGGGTGGAGATGACGATTATGGAATATTGGGGATTATTAAGGGAAGAAATCATTACCAAATTCAATATTCAAATTTCCATGTAGAAATCGAAGCAGCGCAGTCACTTCCTTATCAAACGCGCTTCCATGTCACTCCTCGGTTAGACGTTTTCCCACCGTAAACAACCATGGGCCTCCACCTACACACTTTGCATCGCAAAGTGGGTTTGACTCTCCACTGGCCTGATTAATTTCAGCCCGGCTTTTTATTATTTCTTCCAGCCCAAAATCAAGAATTCAAGAAAAGATTTCTAACTACCAAAAATAACGGTTGTGATCATACTGATGATCATTCCTGGGTTACCTCCTGGTCAGCGCTTTTGTTTATTGTCTTGAGCTAACTAGAAGAATCTCGCTAATAGACAACATGCCATTGAAGTGGTCTATATCAATTTTGTCTGTTGTTGTCACCTTTGTTGTCTATTAGGGGCGGTAATAGACAATATAGGTAATACATGTTGTCTATATAAACATAGACAAGCAGTGGGCGGCGATAGACAGCAGGTAATTCTTGTTTTCTTAATCACCATAGACAATAAGGAATGCGTGTTGTCCGCATTATCTTGTCTATTAAATTATAGACAACATGTTAAGTCCGTTGTCAATCTGTTGTCTATTTTATAATAAAATTTGGCATATTTATTTTATTTTATTCAAATCCCCTATTCGTAATATCAATATATATGATAATTTAAATACTTAAACACGATAGAACTGCAAAATAGTCAAATTTATTAATAAAAACTTGATTAATACTACAAAAAGTTAAATATCTCATTTTGTATCTCATAACAAACATTGTCTCTAACTATGCATCATCTACTAAAAAGCTCCAATTTAATCTCCAACCTTGAGCAGTCACCACCAACTTTAATCTTGAATATTCACCACCAATGATCCAACAAATTGAACAATCCAATTCGCTTTCATCTGCAAAGTATAAAATACGACTTTAAGATTTAACCCATTTAGACCTCAAAAATATTAAAAGAAGTATCACTCCAACCGAATTTTGCCTTCAAATTGTACAGCTTAACAAGCTTAAAAGTTGTAGATAACATCGTGAATTGAGCACAGTTAGGATATAATGGCATCTCAATGATCAAACAATTTGTGAAAATGAGTTGGATTGTCAACATATGCATCACACACCATTTCTTCTTCAACATCTAAATGAAAATCACAATCTTAGTATCCCTTTCACCTTTATCAGTTGTGTGAGATCTATGTATCTCCCCGTGGAAGATCCAACTACTATATGTTAAATCTAATCCATTAAATATAAGATGTGCTCTTTGATGGGTTGATCACATAGATTTCCACCTTTAACACAAGGGCAAGACATAGACTTAGGATCCTTTCCATTGCAATAGCAAAATTCAAGAAAGATTCGACTCCAACTTTATACTCTTTTGATAATCTACTTTTTGACATCCATCATTTATCCATTCTTGTTACAACTATTACTCCTATCAATTAGTTTAATTTAGCACAAAATCTGCTCAATGAATATTATAATCAAAATAAAAACATCATTTATTTCTTCATTGACAGCAGTTTACGAATAATCTTAGTTTCATAATCTTCATTTCTTCCATTAAAAAAGGTGCGGTAAAAATTTAATTAAAATAGATGGAACAAATAGCACCTAGCAAACTCTATCACTAACCTAAAAGCATCAATACCTACTGTCATCATTTAAAATTAACAACTAATATTATATCAACATGATAATCACAGAAATAGGCAAAATAGGCATCAACATCTGAAGTCATCACAGAAATGGTGGAAAATATCTACTGCATCAAATTAGAAGTTACAGAATACAGCATACCAGTGACCAGAGAGTGTTGCGTGGTTGCCATTTTCAGCTTAAATTAATCTGCACACAAGATGAGGAAAATTAATAAATGCAAAAGACTTTTGCTAAATCAGCATAGTGTTACCGACTGCCTCTCAAAATGAAAACGAAGAAGCTAGGGTTATTCGCAGCTAATAATCACAATTATTCAAGGTAGAAGGTATAACACAAGTCAGAAGTAAAATTCCCAACAAAACAAAATACTAAAAAGGCAAAAAAAATGTACAGTTACTTTTGCATGTATAAGTCAGGAACAAGGTCTATACCGAGTCAGGCATAAACCTGTAGAAACATCATAGAAGCACCATGTGTTATCAAGAGAAGCAGTGACAAAATAGTTATTGGTTGCATGGACTTTAACAGCTTGCACCTGTCATACAGTAGGATTCAGCAAGAGTGAAAGATATGGTTTAGTGAAGAGTGAAAACAGTTGTTTCAAACTCATTATAACCTCCTCAGCAACTAAATATATTCAAACTTTTGTTAGAAGAATAGAAAAGAACAAAACAAACTCTACCAGATATAAGCCCATATTTGACTAAGTAAGGAAGTTAAACCAATCCACATTATAAAATACTAGAGAGAATCATAATGCAAGGATATTCATTTTCTTTCAGAAAAAGAAACAGCTTACTGAGCTAATTAGATAAATGTTGTGCAATAACAAGCAATTTTAGCATGGCCATACGTCCAATTCAACAGTTTAAGGATCTAAGGTCATAGGTTTCTATTTTTTACTGTAATTAAGTAATAAAGCAGAGTGTGTGCTTTGAGATGTAATCTTTGCGAAGGTGACTAATTACTAAGTGTAACATTATTAATTAAGTAATGCAACATATCATCATCAATCTCTTGCATGATTGCGTATATATACATACTCAACTAACATCATACGTATGACTATCAAGGTTATAACTTGATTACAAGCAATTCTAATATCATTAATTGACAATGACCTAGTGTCTCATTAATTTTCTTTCATCAAAGCAATACTTAAACACAAAGAGATCTATAAAGCAGTCAACTTCAATAATTCAATCAATCCATACAGATATAAATGAGAAGATCCTCCATCACAGATAACCTCATTCGCCCTATTCCCCATTCTACAAGCCTCTTCCAAGAACTCATCTCCTCTAACCTCCATCATTCACGAACCATCTTCTCAATCAAGATTCTATCAAATGAAAATCAAAATAGTGCCAACAATAAGCACACATGCAATCCTGTCCTACCAGTTTCCTTTAAGTTTTTTATTAATTAAATAATTTACAACAAGGTTTCAGCGCTATACAGTCGAAATAAAAGAGCACTAATTTAGTTTACCATGTTTTTTTTTTTTTGGTTATATGATGTTAAAAACATGGAAAATCTGAAGTTGAAACCCTAGTGAAGAGACAATACATTGGTAAAATTCACAAACCTTCAATACAGTCGATTCACAGATAGAGAAAGAGAGAACCATTTTGGAGTGGAAATCAATTGGTTGTAATGGTGTTCGGCGGCGCATCTCGAGGAAAGCGACGTCGCCCAGTGCTGCGAAGGCTGCGATGGCGGCGATGGCGGTGTCGACGCATTTAGAAGGAGTGGCGGCGTGTGCGAATCAACAGTTAACTCGACACTGTTCGACTTTATTCTTGGAAAATGTTAACTTCGGGTTTTATAGAATAATCTCATTAAATTTCTAATAGGTCAAATAAATTTAAAATAATAGAAAATTCGAATTTAAAACTCAAATAACTTTTTACTCTTTGTCAATTTAAAATACAACGTTATTTTCAAAATACGTCGTCTTTTCTTATTTACTTGCACATGTATTCTTATCCCATTAGTTTATCTTACAACAATAAAACTCTCATTTTTCATATTTAATAGAAATTCGACTTTCTATTTAAAATTCGACTCTTAATAACTTCGTCGTCTTATCTCGGTTTTAAAATACTTAAAAGGCTAAATCGATCATGTTCACTCAAAATTTACTATTAATTACTCCATACACAACATTATCAAGAACGAACATTCAAATATCCACACTTTCTAAACTCGCTTCTCATATTAAAACAATATTTATTTGATTTCGACTCGTACTCCCTTTTATTCATCTAACGCTTCTTATTTTCATTAAGAAATTATCTCATTAATTACTTATTTCTATTTCTATCATTTTTATTTTTAAACTCTTGACATAATTAAAACGAGTAAACGAACTCAAACTCGATTAAACTCTTCATTAAACTCTTATGCTCGACTCTACGAATATTTTTTTCTCTTTAAACGAATTTATTTCTCTTAAGATTAATTCTTCTTATTTCTTATTCGATTGAACGAACTTATCTTCGACTAACTCATCTTTTAATTTCATACTCATCTTCTTGATTCTAATTTCTCTTTCTATTTCTCAACTTATATTATTTTCCTTCTTTTTTTAATTTCTATTATCAACTCTTAAAATTTCTTCTCTTACTTACTCAATTCTTAACAAAGAAATATTTTTCTGTCACAGCCCCAAATCCCGAGGGACGGCAGAAGCCGGGGTGCGACTGGGATTGGATTAAAGAAGCGGGGAAGAAAGGGGATGAATGAATAAATATAACTTTAAAGACAGAAATTCTATGAACGAGACTTCATTAACAAAAGACAGAGTTGATCTCGAAGGATCACTCGAACAAGATCTCAAAAGATTCTAAGTTATAAGTACAGAATTTAAACTCAAACGTGATATTCATAAATACATAAGTGAGTCTAGAGTTTGGCAGCGGAATTATAATCTATATACTACAGTCTTCCCTATCGACAACTCTTAACTCAACCCTCGCCGCTTCCGTCGCTTCAACTTGCACATTTAGAAACATATGCAGGGCTAAGTACAATAGTACTTAGTGGGCACGTTGCCGAAAACATAATCATAAGTATAGATAATCAGGCATTTCATTTCTGTAGCACATCGGGGTTTTTCATTAAATTCCCATGTCTACTAAACATTTTCTTTCTCATTTTCATAATGTAGCTTGCGCAAGCATTTTTCATAGATTTTACGTTCAATCTTGACCATTCATAATTCACCGTGGCTGGTTATCCCTCAACAGGATACCACATATACCACAGGCTACAGTGTACACTAAACTTTGGAAAGCCCCTTTTGACTAACTCAAAGCCGATCGTTTAGTTAACCCCTTTTGGCTAACTCATAAGGTACAAGAGAACTCACATAAAACAAATAGTTCATGCCATGATTATCACTTTGAAAACACGATTATCAAAGCGATAAAGAAAAAGGTTTTCGAGCATTGCTCATTTTATTTCATATATAAAAGAAAGCCCACCTCGATAGAATACAGAACTAAGACACGTGCTTCCGTCTTCTGATCTTCCGTCCTATCCTTGGTGTCGACTTCCTCCTTCATCGTAAATAATCATACTTTAAAACTTGGTCGCAAACGATAAACGAATATGGAAATCGAGTTAAGTTTTAGTCCTTTAGACTTTTTAGGCATTTGCACGCTAAACTAAACTCTTTTAGTTAAAAGAAACGAGATACGAACACATCTCGTTTGACACTCATTCGGTTCTGCACTTGAACTTAGGTCAGTAGAAAGAAGGTAGTCGATAACTTGAAACGACTTAAAAGATCGAAAGAGTTCAAGTTGAGAAGAATTCAACTTAAGAATCTAAGGTTTGAACATTCACTTCACAAGATCAGTAAGTCTGTACAGAACAGGGGATTTTGAAACAGGGGACGAATCTTATACCAAAAGAAAGGTACGGGTGTCTAGTTTACTCTCCAATTTACGGATCTCGATTCCGATAAACGAGCTAGGAGATATGACAGTTTCCGTGGAAGGTCGCAAAATTGCCGAGTGAAACCCTAAAGTTTGATAAAAAAAACGACGTGTGACTTCCTAGGTTCGTTTTATGTTCTCGAACCTAAATTCTCACGAAATTTATACAACAAGGCAGTCAACACGTATTTCCATACGTGAAGAACTCCTTTTTATTTCTCGTCTATAAATACGACGATCAAAACCTCGTCGCTCAAACTATACAATTACTAAACCAATTCAAGTTCTCGTTCAATTCCTAACTTCTCGATTTCGATTATAGCCTATCATTCTATAACTCGAATGAGCACATCGCCAACTACAAATTTGTTCCTTTATCAACAATAATCATTAATATTCAATTATTCTCTTGGTTCGACTTTTCTATTATTACTTATATTCATTCATTTGTCTCTTACGAGAAATCCAACATCATTGAAATTCGTTCAACTTCTACATTATCGATCATTATATAACGAGAATCATTACTACATATATCATCATCTCAATTCATTAACCAAACTTGGTTTATTTAGGATTCTTCGTCTCTTACACTTTACTTATTATTTTTTTTTAGAATAATTCCAATTAATTCGTATATTCATCAATTAACAACTAGAACACTAATCCATCATCATTTCCTTAATAAAATCAAACTAAATCAAACCCCTAAATCCTTCTAAATTTTCGGTATTAATTAAATAATTAGGGGAGTGATTTTCTTCCTCAATGAAATCCATAATATCACTTTTAAGCTCACTGCAACAAGTATTAACCAACAACTAACACTTCTACATCATTAATTCAAGATCCAACTTCAAACCCTAGATCTTAATTTTGGTCATCACTAGATTTTTAGGGTTATTCATTTCTTCTTGCTTAATTCACCAATTAAACACTTCCTAGGCCTAATTATCCAATCAATTTAAGAATTAAAACATCCTATCACTTAGCCCTAAATTTCGGTCATAATTTAGAATTAGGGTTCTTGGATTTCTTTCTCTAATTCATCCATAAAATCAATTCCAATCCAATTAATTACAAGAATTAAGACTCAAATCATCTACTACATCATCATCTCAAAATCGGTCCAAATAAAAAAAAAAAGAAATGGAATTTTGAATTGGATAGGAATAGAGCTCATGCAATTACCTTAGATATTATGAAAGTAGAAATGGAATCGGATGGATGATTGATGAACTATGAACTTGGATCCTTGCAAAAGCTTGAGGTTCTTCAATGGAGGAATGAAGAAAATGAGGGGGAGAGAGTGTTGTGTGTGTGGCGGTTTTGTGTGTGTGTGGGAGAGGAGATGACTCATATCTATATACATAAAGTGAATGAAAATATCTAATAAAGTAGTGGTGAGTCGTTAGGGGTTGTTTGGCGAGGAAATGTTAGACGATAATATCTCGTTTCCGGCTCTTAAACGATGATTTAGAAATCGAGGGATACTTTCTTAGGTAGTTATGGATTTGACGAAATCTAACTCGTCCGTTAGATTGGAAATAATTTACGTACTCGGAAAACCTAATTTGTTTTTCAAAATCCGAGAAAAAGTCGGGATTCGACAGTCTAAAATTCGCCCGGAAAATCATAAAAACTAACTTTCTCCGGTGAACTCGTATCGAAGAAAAAGTGAATGTAAATTCTGACGGATTTTAATTCTGAGTTTTCGGACAAAAAACTTACCGGACGCGAAAACCCTAATACAGTAGTCGTTCGTCCGATTTCTGGAAATTATTTTCGGAAACGGATTTCACCGTAAATCTTAGAATTTAATTTCATGATCTTAGGCGTGCAAAGCCATAATTATTATTAACTTTCATTTTTAAAGACAGAAGAAAATATCGGGGTATTACATTTTCTTTGTTTTACTTAATTCTATATCTTCATAAATAAGTTATTAATTTTCTTTTTATTTTCTATTTTATTATATTTTCTAAAATTTTCAATTTTTTAATTAATTTAATAATTAATTTTAATTTATTTTAGAATTAATTTTATTCATCTTCAAATCTTCATGTTCTTCACCAAGAACACACACTCATAAACTCATATTTTCACCAAGAACACCTAGAACACACATTAAACCTTCAAAACTCATTTCCATCGATTATCATGCATTTTTATGCCTAAAATTCTAGTTTCTTCATCTCTTAATTCTTCTTAAACATCCAACACTCTAAATTGAATATAATCACATTCATATCATCCATAACATCAAAATCATCCAAAATTCATCAAAAATCATATTTCTTTCTACACACATATATACTTTGATTTCTTCAAGAAATCTAGCAAAATAATTTAAATTCTCAACTCAATCATAATCTCATACTCATAAACATCATCAAATCATTAAATCAAATATTTCTCTCATGAACCCTAATTTTCGGTCACTCCTAAAAAAATAGGGAAAACAATTTATCTCATTTCCTCATGCATACATATCATTCCAATCATCATCAAGAACTCATCAAGATTAATTTTCTTCTTTTTCTTATGAACAGAGTTTTCCACCCCTACTTGGACAAATTTGTTTTAGTATTCATCGACGACATCCTCGTTTACTCTAAGAATGAAACGGAGCACGAGGAACATCTACGGATAGTGTTGGAAACACTAAGAGCCGAGAAACTCTACGCCAAATTCAGTAAATGCGAATTTTGGCTGAAGGAAGTAATGTTCCTTGGACACATAGTATCGGCAGAAGGAATCAAGGTGGATCCAGCCAAGGTAGAAGCAGTGCACAACTGGAAGTCACCAACGAGTTAGAAAGAGATCAGAAGTTTCTTGGGTTTAGCCGGTTATTACAGAAGATTTATTGAGGGATTCTCTACAATCGCTGGCCCGATGACGCAGCTACTCAGGAAGGATACCAAGTTTAAGTGGACAGATGAGTGTGAGAAGAGTTTCCAAACTCTTAAGGAGAAGTTAACTACAGCACCAGTACTAGCACTTCCAGACACAAACAAAGAGTATGTGGTTTACACTGATGCATCGAAAAATGGATTAGGTTGTGTCTTGATGCAAGACGGATGAGTGATAGCTTATGCTTCGCGACAACTTCGACCTCACGAAGTTGAGTACCCAACCCACGATTTAGATCTCGCAGCCGTAGTGCATGCGTTAAAGATTTGGAGACACCATCTCTATGGTGTAAGGGTTGAGATATTCACCGATCACAAGAGCCTGAAGTACTTTTTCGAGCAAAAAGAACTGAACATGAGACAAAGAAGATGGCTCGAACTAGTCAAGGATTACGACTGCGGAATCAACTATCATCCAGAAAAGGCTAATGTGGTAGCAGACGCATTGAGTCGCAAGGCTCCAACGAAGTTAGGATGCCTCTTTGTAGAAGAAGGAACTTTAGTACGAGAATTCGGGAAGATGGATATCAGAGTGCTTGACACGCCAACTACGATAACAAGTCATATAGCAGCATTAGAAGCTACACCAGATTTGAGAGAAAGAATCATCAATGCTCAGAGAAAAGACGAGTCAATGGAAAATTTACGAGTGAGAATAAGAACAGATAAACCAGAAGGATATTCAGAAGCTCCAGACAATGCGATACTTTTTGAAGGCAAGATTTGTATTCCTGATGACGACAGCAAACTGAAGAACGAGATCTTGAGTGAGGCTCACGA
This sequence comes from Schizonepeta tenuifolia, assembly GCA_029490685.1. Classification (NCBI taxonomy): domain Eukaryota; kingdom Viridiplantae; phylum Streptophyta; class Magnoliopsida; order Lamiales; family Lamiaceae; genus Schizonepeta; species Schizonepeta tenuifolia. The sequence goes on from CM055955.1 coordinate 102,227,052, forward strand.
TACGCCTTACACAGCACACCCAAGAAGTACGAAGATGTACCAAGATTTGAGAAGAAACTTTTGGTGGAATGGAATGAAACGAGACGTTGCCTCATTTGTAGAAAGATGCCTAGCATGTCAGCAAGTCAAGGCTTTACACCGACGACCATATGGATTGCTACAACCATTGGATGTCCCAGAATGGAAATGGGAAGGCATAGCTATGGACTTTGTCATAGGCTTGCCTAAGTCGAGAAGAGGAAACACAGCGATTTGGGTAATAATAGATAGGCTTACGAAGTCAGCACATTTCTTGCCGATTAAGATTACATACGGATCAGAGAAACTAGCTCAGTTATATGTCAGAGAGATTGTACGTCTGCATGGAGTACCGAAGGTCATAATATCAGATAGAGACGCCAAGTTTACCTCGAGATTTTGGATTACGATGCAGAAAGAATTAGGAACAGAGCTTAATTTCAGTACAGCGTTTCACCCACAGACAGACGGGCAGTCAGAGAGGACGATTCAGATTTTGGTCGATATGTTGAGGACAGTGGTTTTGGACCGAGGCACGAATTGGGAAGAAATTCTACACTTAGTTGAATTCGCTTATAACAACAGCTATCAGGCCACGATAGGAATGGCGCCGTTTGAGGCTTTGTATGGGAGGAAATATAGATCGCCACTTTATTGGGACGAAGTAGGTGAGAGAAAGAACCTAGGCCTAGATGCGATTAATGAGATGATTGAGATAGTTCGGCAGATTCGAGATAGAATGAAATAAGCCCAGAGCCGACAGAAGTCTTATGCCGACGATCGTCGAACCAATCTTGAGTTTGAAATAGGAGATAAAGTTTTTCTTAAGATATCCCGACCAAAGGAATCCTTAGGTTCGGAGTTAAGGGTAAGCTGAGGCCCAGGTTTATAGGACCTTATGAAATCCTCGAGAGAATAGGACCTGTCGCTTATAGATTGGCCTTACCGCCAAGTCTAGGAAGCGTTCATAACGTTTTTCACGTTTCTCAGTTGAGAAAATATGTTTACGATCCTAAGCACGTCATTAGTCAGCAAGACGTAGTTCTTGAATCTGACCTAAGCTATGAAGAGAAGCCGATATTGATTTTGGATAGAAAGGTCCAAGAATTAAGAACCAAATCAATACCAATCGTGAAAGTGCTTTGGAGCCACCACGGGCAAGAAGAAGCCACGTGGGAACTCGAGGAGAAGATGAAGGAGCGATATCCTCATCTTTTTGCAGAAGGTATGCAAATTTCGGGACGAAATTTTTCGTAAGGGGGGTAGGATGTAATGCCCCGTAAATTCCTTACGATCTTAAAATTTTAAAGTTAATTAAATAAATGGCTTTGCACGCCTAAGTTTACGATTTTGAATTCTAAGACTAACAGTCGAATCCGTTTCCGAAAAGTTTTTAGTTCGTGAACTCAGAACGGAAAACCGTCTGATTTTTACATTCACGAAATCGCGATACGAACTCGCCTGAGAAAGTTCGTTTTTATGATTTCCGGACGAAACTCGGACTGTGTCGTTCCGAGTTTTTGTCAAAATAAATTTTATAAATTTATTTTCGATTAAGTTTCGTACGTTAGAATTTTCGGTCGAATCGGATCGCGACGATTTTGTGCCGAGCTACGTTTTTTGTCGAACGTTTCCCGTAACGTCGGATCGCGCCGGAAAAGTGCGTGTTTTCCTCCCTTCCCTCTAAGTGACCGACTTCATCCTCACTCTCTTGGATGATATTTTCGTTTTATAATGTTATATGAGGACACCTAATGGTATTACTATTGCACTTTACACCTATTACATCTTATAACATAAGTTATCAAATTAAATCCATCTCTCTCCCTCCCACACTAAAAATCGGCTGCCCCATACCTTCTCTCTCCCATCTTCATCTTTTACCCTCCATTGAAGAAAGCTTCAAGAACTTGAAAGAGAAACACACAAGTCCTCATTCATCCAACAAAACCTATTACATCCTTTGTTAAATCTTAAGGTATTCATCTCCTCTTTACTTCTATCCATCCATCATCCTCTTCTCTTTATTTTTTTTTTCTTTATGATCGAAAATTAGAGTGGTGAATTAGATGATTAGATCTTGAATTAATGATATTAGATGTGTTAGGATAATTAGGGTTTGAAATTGATTAAAATTTAAGAACCCTAATACCCTATAAATACCGAAAATTTAGGGAAAATGGTAGGATTTTTGGATTTCTTCAATTGATGATAGATTCATGCTTAAGAGATGCTTAATTGGTGATTAGAACAAAGAGGAATCGAAAGCCCCATGTTATGTGGAAACCAATTTAGGGTTTGAGTTTGAATTTGGGGATTTTTGCATGTTAGTTTGTAATTGGATTGCAATTGATTAATTGTTGTTATAATAGGATGATTATTGAATAAATGGTGTTAATTGGAGAAGAAAATCACTCTCTTAACCTTAGGGATAATACCGAAAATTATTGGATAATTGGGGGTTTCCATGTGTTTGATTTAAATGATGAATTGATGATGGAATTATGTTGTAGATGATGTTAGTTGTTAATGGGAACTTAATTAGATTTTTCTAAAAATAATTTATGGAATGTAAGAGACGAAGAATACGTCATAATTTGAAATATAGTGTTGATATGACTTGATTATATGCATGAAAGTGATTCTCGTTAGATGTAGTTTAATGACGTAAAATTTGAACGGAATCCGACAACTTTGAAAATTTCATAAGAGACGAACAACTAGACGTAACTAATAACCGAGAAGTCGTATGAGAATTCTAATTTGATATTATTGTCTATGATGGACTTGAGAACAACTTTTTAGTTGACGTCATGAGCTTTCGAGCTAATATAATATGAGCTATAGTTATAGTCGAGAACTAGAATGCGAATTTCATAACTTGTTGGTTTAGTAATTGTTAGTTGAAAGCCGACGTTTAGAACGTCGTGCTATTGGACGAGTTTTGAGAAGGAGTTCGTCACGTACGGGAGTACGTGATGACTGCCTTGAGGGTCCAGTTTCTAAAGAAATCGAATTCGAGAGCTTAGAACGAACCTAAGACGTTATACGTCGAATCTATCGAGCAACTAGGGTTATCACGGCAGTTTTGCGACCCTCGCCGGAAACTGCAATAACTTTTAGCTCGTTTATCAGATTTGCAATCCGTAAATTGGAGCGTAAACTAGACATCCCAAACTTTCCAAAGGTATAGGGCTCACCCCCTGTTTCCAGATCCCCTGTTCTGGGCAGTCTCCAGAGTCACTGTATTGCGTAGTAAAATTTCAGTTTCAATTCTCCTAAGTTGTTTCGTTCACAACTTAGTTTCTTTCGATCGTTTAAGCCGTAATAGCTAACGAATATCTTCCTACTGACCCTAGAGTCAAGTATGGAGCCTTGAGTGATAAAACCAGTCGAGATCTCATCTCTTATCCATTCAAGTAAAGAAATAGTAAGCGAGAAATTTCATAAGTCGTTTAATGAACTAAAATGTAATTTTCCTAAGTTGATTCTTTCCAACTTAATTCCTTATGATCTTTTAAGTCGTTTTAAGTTACCGACTACCCTCTCTACTGACCTAAGAGTCGAGTATGAGACCTTCCGAGTTCTAAACAGGATTTGAACGAGTCTCGTTCCCGTTTAAGTAAAATGAATCTAGTAAGCGTGCAAATGCCTAAAGAATGAAACGACTAAAACTTATTTCGATTCTCTTTGATCGATTATCTTTACGACCCGTTCTTAAGTATTATTATTTCACGATGAAGGAGGAAGCCAACTGTAAAGAAAGGACGGAAGATCCGAAGTTTGGAAGCTAGTGCTTTTAGTTCTGTATTACGAGGTGGGCTTTTATATACAAATAAAACGAGCAATGCTCGGAAAATCTTTCTTTATCGCTTTGATATATGTGTTTTCAAAGTGATATTATGGCATGAACTGTTTTATATTTTGTGTGAGTTCTCTTGTACCTATCTGAGTCAACATTCGTGTTTTCCAGATTTAGAGTTAATCTAACTAGGTTAACTAACGATCGGCTCTGAGTTAGCTGCTAAGTGCTTTCCAGAGTTAGTGCACTTTGTAACCTGTGGTGTATGTGATATCCTGTTGAGGAGTACCAGCCATGGTGAATGAGAATTGGTCAAGATTGAACGTAACATTAGTCAGAAAATGCTCGCGCGAGTGATTTATGAGAAAAGAAAATGTTTAGTAGACGCGGGCCCTTTTTAATAAAACCCCGACGTGCTATGATTATGAAATGCCATATTTATCTATACTTATGATTATGATTTCGGCATCGTGCCCACTAAGTACGTTTGTACTTAGCCTTGCATTGTTTTCTAAATGTGCAGGTTGAAGCAACGGTAAGCAACAACGGTTGATGTTGAGTTGAAAGATAGGATGCTTTAGTTAGAACTCTTCCGCTGCAGAACTCTAAATCTTTTGAAATGTACCTTTTGAGCAATACACTGTAGTTAAGTCTGTAAATTTGAACTTAGTTCTACTGTGTACTTTTGTCGAGTAATCCTTAGCGATTAACTCTTTCTTTATTATATTCAAGTTTTGTTCATGGTTTATTTGATGCCTTTCATGTATGATTAGTCAGTTAGCGCCCTTCTTCCCCGCTTCTTTAATCCAACCCCAGTCGCACGCCGGCTTCTGCCGTCCCTCGGAATTTGGGGCTGTGACATATACTACATATTTCTTGACTAAAAAATACGTCATTATTATTTTCTCAAAATACGTATTCATATACGTCATCATTTTCTTCAAAATACGTACTCATATACGTACAAAATAATCAACTAAATACTTAGAATAAAATAATTATTATTTTATCTTTTTCTTTATTAAAGCTCAACTTTTTTTTTATTTAATAAAAACTCGGCTTTTCTTGTAAAAACTTTACTGCTCGATAGCTTCTACATCTTAACTCCTTTTTAAGTGATTCAAAAAGCAACTTGCTTAATTCTACTCAATTATCATCATGGAATCACTTAACACATCATATAACATCAATTACTCATCATAAAAATATTTTAAATCTTAAAAATATTATTTTTCTCATATAATATAGTTATTTTTCTCGTTTTTCATCTTCTACTACTTTTCTTACTCGATTAACATTCCGTCATATCAATTAAGCACTCAAAGCACACTTTAAGAACATAAACAATCATCTTATAACTCACATCATTCAAACATTTTCATTTCTAATGAAAATATTCCATTTAAATCAACTATTCTTTTATTATTATTACTTCTTTAATAATAATTCTTTTAGCTTCTCGTTTGAAATAACGAACTCAAATATGAACATCTTATCTCTTAATCTCATACTCATGTCTTCTATCTCATATTACCTTATAGAAATTTCATTTTCTTTTATTCTATTTTCTTTTTCTTTTATCCTCAAATATTAATATTATTATTAATATTATTTTTATTTCAACACTAACATCCACATCATATTTTCATTTGTCATCATTTCAACATCATCATCAATCAAAGAAATATTTTTCTTTATACTCATACTTTTATTGACTTCTTTTTCTCATTATTCTCTTTTTATTATTATTATTATATATATATAGATATATATATATATATATATCTCAAAATTCATAGAAAATTTGTAAGACTTTATTTTCTACTCAATTTATTCAATAAAGACTTAACATTTCTTTTATTCCTCAATTTCATTTTTATGTAATGAAATTCCTCATTATATACATATATACTCATTTTTCGAAATATATATAAAAATAACTATTTTTCTAATTAATTTAATTCATCTTCAAATCTTCAAGTTTTTCTTATGAATATGAAGAACATATCTTCAAAAATTCATTTTAACATCAAGAACATCACATCTTATTTTTAAACATATTTTCTTTATTTTTCTTCAAATTTACTCATAGAAATTCCATAAAAATACTAAAAATCATATTTCTCAATTTTCATGCTCAAAATTCACTCATAAATTTTCTAACACATCTTAGCATCATCATCATCATCATCATCATCATCATCATCATCATCATATTTCATCATAAATCATCATAAATCATTTTGGCCTCATAATATCACATATTCTAATTTTTATGTAAAAATTCATAAAATTCATATTATGACTTAGAAACACATTTTGATCATATTTTTATTTATCATCATGATTATAAACATCATATAACTCATAAAATTTATAAATCATAATTTATTCATATTTTCTCTATTTTTATTCGAATAAATTCAAATAAAATTCAATAAATTCATCAAAAATTATCATCAACACATATATACATATAAATCACATGAAAATATATCATCATCATATCATCAAATAAACATTAAAACTCACCAAGAACTCATTTTTCCTAATTTTCTCATTTTAATAGATTTAGGGCTTTTAACCTATTTTAGGTTCTTTCATCTTTTTAACTCTTAAATCATGTTTAAAACCTCATCTTGATCATCATCTCATCATCATAACCTTAGGGTTTGCCTGTGACAGCCCCAACTCCCGAAGGACGGCCAAGCCGGGGTGCGACTAGGGATTGGAATAAAGAATCGGGAAAGAAAGGGAAAACTACTGAATAAACGATATTTGTAACATAAACTACTATGAATTTGACTTCATTGAATAAAAAGGAAGTTTGATCAGTGAAAGCTAGGTTTAAAGTGGTATCAACTTAAACCAAAAGGATTTACATAAATAAGGGAACTGACTTTAATTAATGAAAGAAAGAGTAAATCACGGAGGATCACTCGACATAGCTATTCTAAAAAGGGACTAAGTTCAAAGGATGAAACTTAGTTCTAAGTTATACTTTAACTGAAACTTGTTTACAGAATTGACAGCGGAAAACGTAGAAAATGATATCACATATCGAACGTGAAATCGAGGCTCAACTAAACTTCTTTCCTGAGAAAAGACCTTTTCTCAACCTCCTCCGCCGTCGTCACTCAACCTGCACATTTAAAGAAAACAAACATGCTGGGCTAAGTACAAAAGTACTTAGTGGGCACAATGCCGAAAATAACTCGCAAGAGTTTTATTATAAATTAATCATACATCTTTTCATAAACACTTGTATAAAACTTTTACTGATATATATACATTTAATTTCTGAATGACACACTGTGGGTTTTAAACTCACATCCGATCGTCTGGAAAGCACCTGAGGGCTAACTCAGAAACTGTCCCTCTGGATAGCACCTGTGGGCTATCTCAGAATCTGATCGTTTAGTTGGAATTATTTGGATAGCAGCCTGAGGGCTATCTCAGAATCCAATACTCTGGTTAGCACCTGAGGGCTAACGCAGAGAGACATAATAGAATTCACATAAACAATTCATTAAAGCACTGATAGAACTTTAATACTCACTTATTAAAACAATACGTAAACACCTTCGAGCAACGCTCGCATATATATACTTTAATACTCATTTATTAAAGCAAAACGTAAACACCTTCGAGCAACGCTCGCATATAAATAAGGCAGTAATTGATACACTTTCGAAAAGCCCACCTCGTTCATTTAAAGAACTATTACTCGTACTTCCGTCTTCCGTCCTGTCTTCTATTCTCGTTCTCCTCCTTGGAACGCAAATAATAAAATAACGATAAGTTGTCGAGTCGATAGAAGAAAATGGAAATCGAAACTGAAAACGAATTAATCTTTTAAGTTCTTAAGCTTTAGGCATTTGCACGCTTAACTAGTTTCTTTTAGTTAAACGGGAACGAGACTCGAACACATCTCGTTAAGCACTTGCTCGGTTTCTTACTCGACACTGAGGTCGGTTAATAATGGTAGTCGATAGCTTATAACGACTTAGAAGATCAAAAGAAATCAAGTTGAGAAGAATTCAACTTAGGAAACTAGATTCTTAACATTACTGTACAGATCAGTAAGTTCACCCAGAACAGGGGATTTCGAAACATGGGATGTGCCCTATACCAAAAGAAAGCCACGGATGTCTAGTTTACTCTCCAATTTACGGATCTTGATTTCGTTAAGCGAGCTAGGAGTTATGACAGTTTCCGTGAAACGTCGCAAAATAGTCCGAGTTTAACCCTAGGCTCGTTAACTCGGTGCACGGCTTTCTAGGTTCGATTTATACTAATCCTCTGTTTTTCACACGAAATTATTGACTCAAGGCAGTCAACACGTAACCTCACACGCGATGAACTCCTTCTCATTTCCCGATTACTAATACGACGATTAAAACCTCGACATATCACATTAAGCAATTACTAAACCAATCAAGTTCTCGTTTCAAAACCTAACATCTCGATTTCAATTATAACCTATCATTTCATAACTCGGTTTAACACGTCGTCAACTACGAACTTGTTCTCATAAGGATAAGAGTCATTAATATCCAAATATTTCCTTGGTTCGATTTTTCTATCAATACTTATGCTCGTGTCTTCGTCTCTTATGAAAATTCCAACGTCATTAGAACTTGATCAAATTTTACACTATCGTTCATTATCTATCGAGAATCATTATTACGCAAATCATAACCTCATATCATCATTTATTCCCGATTTATCGACCGTCGTTCGTCTCTTACGTAAAATTCTACATTCTCCGTTTTCATTCAAATTTTACGACAACGATTATCATCTAACGAGCATTACTAATATATAAAACATATTATCAAAATGTTATCGAGCCTCGACTTATCACCACATCTTCATCTCTTACATTCCTCGTTTTATTTTTAGAAAAATCTCAATTTCATATATATTCATCCTCATGCATCGTATATCCCATTTCCATTAAACAAACGAGCATATCCTAACATTTACTAACCTAAATCGAGCCTTGTTCGTCTCTTAGGTTTTGCGTTTTATTTTTAGAAAAATCTAAAATAATTCATACGATCAATTAACATCATACGGAACACTAATCTATCATTAATTCGACAAAGAAATCAAACACAAATGAAAAGCCACAAAACAGAAAAAAAAAAATTGGTATTATCTAGAGTTTAGGGTTCTTGATTTTTCTTCACGATTTGATCCGTAGAACTCGACTCTAAACATCCTAGAACATGATTCGATCAAAGGACAACATGCCATTTAAATCCTCAAATTTTCGAACCAAAATAAAAATGGGGGAAAAGAGATTTGTTCGGTTCAATTGATAGACGAAGCTCTTACCTCTCGATATATGAAATCGGATTGGAATTTGATCGGCAGACGAAAGAGTTATCGATCTTGGAAGAGCTTGGACTTTTATCTCCAATGGAAGAATTGAAGAAGAAAATGAGTGAGAATGGAGAGGTGAAGGTGGCGGTTTTGAGGTGGTGGGAGAGAAGGTGATGACTCACCTATGGTGAGTCATAAGTAAGTGAAATATCTAACAAAGTAAGGGTGACTCGCTAAGGCATGTTTGGAGAGGATTTATTTGACGAAATAACTCGTTTCCGGCTCTTAAACGACGTTTTAAAAGTCGAGAAATACTTTTCTAGTTAGTTACGGAATTGACGAAATCTAATTCGTCCGTTAGATTGGAAATAATTTGCGTACTCGGAAAACCTAAATCGTTTTTCAAAATACAAGAAAAAGTCGGGACGTTACAGTCCAAAATTCGTCCGGAAAATCACAAAAATTAACTTTCTCGGGTGAACTCGTCTCGAAGAAAAAGTGAATGTAAATTCTGACGGAATTCGATTCCGAGTTTCCGGGCGAAAAACTTAACGGACGCGAAAAACCCTAATACAGTAGTCGTTCGTTCGATTTCTGGAAATTATTTTTGGAAACGGATTTCACCGTTAGTCTTAGAATTGAAAATCGGGAGCTAAGGCGTGCAAAGCCATAATTATTATTAACTTTAAATTTTTAACGCAGAAGAAATTTTTCGGGGTATTACATTGCCTATGCATAAAGTAAACATGCATCTTTTCCTTATTTTCTTGGTTTACATTTACATATATACAACTTATGAATGAAATGAAAACTTAATAAATAACTTAAGCTCTTCTTTGGCTTGGATTTTGGCTTGCTTGGAGGATGAAAGATGATGGATTGTAACTCCTTTCCTTGCATGAAAAAGGTATGCAAGATATCAAGATCATGGCTTTGAAAAATAAGATCAAACCCTTATTTTCCTTTCAAGAAAATCGATGGAATAGGGTCGGAGATCTAGCTTGTTTCAAGCTTTGAAATGAATGAAAAATGATAGAACTTACTTCTTAAATGATCTTGAAAGTGAAAGAGATGATCTACATCATATAATCCTCAAGCTCAAAGCATGATTTCATCAAAGAAACTAGGTTTGTGCATGAAAAACATCGAAAATTGCTGCTACTGTCTGGCAATGAAGAACACGGCTTGCAGCTGGTTTTTCTTCGATTTTATGGCTTTGGATGATGATGAATATGTAGTAGATGATCTCTAGAGTGTTAGGATGAAGTTTATGAAGTCATGGAGGTGATGAAGGGGGAGAAAAGAGCTGAAATGCGCAGCCTTGCTGCTGCTATGTCTTTCTCGGCAGAGAGAGAAATCGTAGGGAGAGAGAAATGGAGCTTTACTTGTTGCTTGTGAGGATGGAGAGAGATGTGAGGTGATAGAGAGGGTGATGTAGTGTGAGATAGAAACATACAAGTGGATGCATTTAACATGTGGGAATCTTGCAAGATTTAGAAAGATTAGAGAGAGAAGAGAAAATCGAGAGAGAGAGAGATTGAGAGAGAAGGAGAGGACATGTTGTGGATGAATGAGAGGGAGAGTGGAGCACAATCTCTCTTTAGTGAGAGTGGTGGAGGATATTAGTTTCTATTTTAGATAGGTATGAGATTTTTATCTGTTAATTATACCCGGAAATAGAAGTTTTCCGGTAGAAAATATCCTCGTCATTTTATTTTATTCCCTCAAAGTTTTAATAATCCTTCTCGTCTCTTTCTCGTCGTCTAAATTCTTTCTAATTCAGCTTATATCTCTCAAAATAATTTAAGGGATCCAATGATCTAATTTTTATGCCAAGATTCCTTCTAACGAATAAGTTCGTAAAAACTGCTCGATTAAACGAGTCGTCAAACAATTTATTTTTAATCCTCACTCAAATGATCTTGAAAAATTCTCCGAATTATCTCAAAGGTCTTAAAATAAATTTTAAATTCCAATGAAACTAATTAGACTAGATTCAGAGTCGGTCGATGAATAGGAATTTCTCGGTTTACGTTACTATTCATCTAAAAATAAAAGTTTTCAGAAAATTCTGAAATTCATACTCAAGCTTAAACTCATATTAATAAGCTCAAACAATTCATCACATACTTAATTCGAATAATCGAAATAAGAAAAATCACATTAGAGCACATAAGAGCATTTTCATCATTATACAGAAAAATTTATTTTCGCAAAAATTTTTAGCACTCAAAACTCATCATATAGGCATATTAATCAAGTTAATACGCACATAAGAACTTAGAAAAATTTGGGGTATTACAGAGAGGGAGAGAGATAAGAAAAATATCTCACTTTTAATTGGTATAATTTTCTCCAGATGAAAAAGTTTTCCGGTAGAATATATCCGTATTATTCCGTTAACATTGAAAACGGCTAAAAACCCTCCTTGACTCATTTCCGACATCGAAAACACCTCAAATCTACCTCATGTCTCACTAAATAAATCAAGCAATCCGATTATCTAAGTTTTAGGTCAAAATTCCAAGTAACGAAGAAAAACCTAAAATTATTCAGCTAATTAATCCGTTAAGATTTGAATTCTTAAATTTCTCTCACATGATCTCGGATGAGCTTCTAACATATCTCAAAGGTCTTAGAATTAATTCTAGATTCAAAAGACACGAATTCGGTTAAATTCGAAGTTCGTCGGTGATTAGTGGTTCCTCGGCTTATCAGCACTAATCGTCAAAAGTGAAAGTTCTCAGAATTCTCCGAAATTCATACTCATACTCAAACTCATATAATAAAGCTCAATCAATGCATCACATACTCATTTCGAATAATCGAAACGAGAAAAATCATATTTAAGCACATAAGGGCATTTTGGTCATTTTCAAGAAAATTTCCTTTCTTGAAAAATTTTATCACTCAAGGCTCGTTATTTAAACATATAAACGCATTTAGAACGCACTCAAAGACTTATGAAAGTTCGGGGTATTACAGATTCCCAATCTGGGGGCTATATAATAGGGGCTGACACAAGTCTACTCCTCAGATCAAGAAATGCTTCTTTTCAATCGTCATCGAAATTGAATTGGACATCTTGTTGTAGCAATCTGGTCATAGGTTAGGGGATTTTTGCAAAATCCTTAATAAAATGATGATAGAAACCTGCATGACCGAAGAACGCCCGTATGTGCTTGACCGTAGTTGGGTATGGCAGTTTGGCAATGGAATCGATCTTTGCCTTATCCACTTCGATCCCTCTTTCAGAAATAACGTGCCCTAGCACTATTCCTTCTTTCACCATAAAGTAGCACTTCTCATAATTAAGAAACACAAGCTCGAGATGATTGAGGCATGTATCGAACGAGTCTCCATATATTGTGAAGTCATCCATAAGGACTTCAATACAGATTTTCAGTAAGTATGAGAATATACTCATCATACACCTTTGAAAAGTTCCAGGTGCATTACACAGACCAAATGGCAATCTTCGATAAGCAAATGTTCCATATACGCATGTGAAAGTGGTTTTCTCTTGATCTTCTTGGGCCACAAAGATTTTCATGTATCCTCAATACCCATCTGAAAAAATATTAATAGACATTACCGGCGAGGCGCTCTAGCATCTGATCGATAAAGGCTAGAGGGAAATGATCCTTTCGTGTGACCATGTTTAGCTTCCTGTAATCTATGCACACCCTCCATCCCGTCTGCAATCTCGTTCGAACCAGCTCTCCCTTATCATTCTCCACAACTTTTATACCAGATTTCTTTGGTACGACATGTACGGGGCTGACCCACTGGCTCTCAGAAATAGGAAAAATAATTCCTAATTCCAAAAGTTTCAGAATCTCCTTAAGCACCACTTCTTTCATTACAGGGTTCATCTTTCTTTGTGAATCTCACATTGGTCTTGCTCCTTCCTCAAGGTATATATGATGCATGCACTCGGTTGGACTAATTCCTTTAATATCTTCCAAGGTCCAACTGATGGCTTCTTTATTCTCCCGTAAGACCCTGACCAATCTTTCTTCTTGCACTATGGTCAGATCTGAACTGATAATCACTAGAAGAGTCTCCTCCGGTCCCAAATAAGTGTATTGCACATGTTTGGGCAATTTCTTCAGTTCCAAGATAGGGGCTTTGAGAATCGATGGAAGTAACTTTTCGTGTTGCCCATACTGAGAAAATAGCTTCGGTTTACCCTCTTCAGATTCTCCAACTGAATATACTTCAAAAATGATTTCCTTAATCCTTTGGTCCACTTTAGACTCTGCTTCCAAAGTGCTTTCCTTGAGCGAATATAACTCCATGATAGCCTCTTTCATATCCCAATCTCCCATGTGAGTGGTATCATGATCATTCAAACTAGAATGGATTACTCTATCCGTCAAATCCCCAAAACTGAACTCAAGGCTTTGTTCCTACACCAATGGTTCGATCACATCAATCATCTCAACTGACTCCACTTCTTGTTTCCTCCTCATGGCTTCATAGATGTTAAATTTCTCCACCACCCTATCGAATTCACATGATAGAATTTATGTTTTATATCAATCTTTGTTCCCGCAATCATCATGAAAGGTCTGCCCAACATTATAGAATTTTCCTTGACTTCTAACCCCGTGTCAAATGCATAGAAGTCGCGGGAAAAATCAAGTCTCCTACTTTAATCAACACATCTTCTATTGCTCCTTCGGGGTATGCATTAGACCGATCTTCTAATTGTATGACCACTTGAGTATCCCTTAGCTCTTCCAAATCTAGACGATTGAAAACAGATAGGGGCATCACATTTATTGAAGCCCCTAGATCCATCATGGCCTTGTCCATATTCCTTCATGCTATGTTACATAGGATTGTAAACATTTCAGGATCCTTACGCTTTAGGGATAATTTCTGTTGGATTACAGTGGACACACTCTCCCCCATCACATATCAAGCATCTTCTTCTACTTTCACCATTCTTAAACATAAATCCTTCAGGAACTTAGCATATTTCGGAATTCGTTTGATTGCGTCCAATAGGGGTATGCTCAATTCCACTTTTTGAAACATCTTCATCATCTCACTAGCTTCTTTTTCTTTGGCTTTCTATCTTAGTTTGCCCGGGTAAGGGGGTTCGGTCTGCTCCTCACCAGTCTATTCTCCTGTAAGCCCAGTACTGGTCCCCTCATCTCTTTTCCTGTAAGTTTCTGCCTTGGCCAAAATTTTTTCAGCTTGCTCATCCTCCACCTCTGTTAATATTACTTGTGCTTGTTCCTTATAATTTATTCCTTGTGGAGGGAGCTTCCCCGTATTTTCCTCTACTTTAGCGAGTGTTTTTGCCAAATGACCAATCTGCACATTGGTTTGATTTATACTAGCTCGAACCTCATTCCTGAATTTTTCACTTTTTTTAGACATATTTTTTATGGCTTCTTCCCACGGTGCACGTCTCTGATGTGGAGGTTGATACACCTATTGCTGTTGGGGTTGGTAGTTCTACTGTGGTGGTTCAACTTGATATTGTGGTTGTTGCTGGTGACGGGTATACTGTTGTGAAGGCCCGGGTAGACCCACACTATTCTGTTGAGTCTGCCCTATCATGTTTCCACCTAAAATTTAAATGGTCCCTCTATCCTCGATTGTACGTGTTTGAAAAGGGATCATGTTTTTTTTATGGAATCCTTCATTTCCTCCCATAGCATTTACATCCATCACATCTTCACCAAAAATTGGGCAATTCTCAGATTGGTGCCTGGTGGCATCGCATAGGCCACATTGGCGAACTTTCTTCTGTATGGTCAAACCACTCGGTAGTGCCTTGATTTTCTTCATTTCCTTACTTAACGTGGTAAGATTCTCCATTTTCTCATCCTTGGAGGGCAATCCCTATTTCTTTTATGCCCCTCCTCTCGTGATTCCTCAGCCATAGTCCCCAATAATTTGAAGATTTCCTAGGGTGTTTTGGCCATCAGTAAGCCATTGCATGCGGCTAACACCAGCCCACGATCATGTCTCTGCATTCCTTTCACGGCTCCACTTGATCCTTTGGAGTAATTTGGTGGTGGGGGCAGTTGCTCAAAAGCCGCTTAAATCTAGTCCAATACTCATAGAAGGATTGCAGCCCATCTTGTTTGATATTCCTAATTTTCCATCATATTCTCTCGACTCTGATTGCTAGAAAGAATTCCTCTAAAAAACATTGTTGCATCTCAACCCAGGAAGTAACACTTCCTTCTGGCAAGTTGTAAAGCCATCTCTTTGCACGATCCACCAATGAGAACGGGAAAAGCATGAGTTTCACATATTCTTGTTGATTCTCATTTGATTGGTGCATCACTGTCATTTCAAAATCCTGGAGATGGGTATGGAGGTCATCCCCAGCATATCCATTGAACTTCGGTAAGACCTGTATCAATGTTGGTTTAAGGTCATACCGCTCAGGATGGAAAGGGTTCTCTGATAAAGTGATCCCGCTCGGCCTAAGATTTAGGTTTGTTGGGTATGCCAACTGTTTGAGGGTCTGCGCTTGCTGTGGTTCTACCATAGCATCGCGTCTCGCTATTCGTGCTATAACATGTAGTCATCGTTCAGTTCGGTCGATGTTTGGATCAAAAATTAATGCTCTTGCTACTCCACGAGTTCCACACATACACCAATAGTGGAAGATAGAATGAGAAAAGTAAAATTGCTGCGCATCACTCTCCGGCAACGGCGCCAATTTTGACATGCACCTGACGTATGGTATGATCAAAATACTTGTGTATGCCCCAGACGGACAGTACACGCTCCTATGCCCACAACCAGACTGGTTAGTCTTAGCGGTAAGCTAGGGTCGATCCTACGGAGAGTGAGGAACTACTTTACTCTTCAGGTGCACAAGTTTGGTTGTCACGGTCCAATCCTGTTTATCTACACAAATTAACTTGAAAACAATCAAATATAAAAAGGGTAAGATTTGGGGTAGGTCATGATTATCGTTGATATGTGTATTCGATCATGGGCATATTGAAGATCCGTCCATGTTTTACATAAACTCAAGGCATAGCCCAAAGACATTGGGGCGTTTCAAGAGTTTATACTCCACATTTGGGATGGTTGAATCCTTTGTGGTCACTTGATCCGAAGGTCACGCTTCACCTCGGTCACAAGGTTGTGTTTCACTCCTCCTTAGATAGTAGTCATACCCGATCCCTCAAAGTATGAACCTCACCAACCTTCTCTTTCAAGCTTCCCAGCTCCGCACCTACAGAGTAGACATAACTCGCGGGATATCCATTTCCGATAACATGTCCAACCGGTCATCGATATATCTACAATGCGTGAGGTGAGTCCCTTGGTCAATAACCATGGCTTGATGCCTCGTCATAGTTGATGGATAGCTATTAGAGAAGCCCAAGACCGAGGAAGGACGCAATATCCCCTTGCCCGTTCCTCACCATCCAGATCTACAACTCCATTGAAGGCACTGCTCTGCCACTCGGTCATAGGCATACTGAACATTGCTGTCTGTCATGCCCTGGCCTTTTCTTGGCATGGTACAGCCCTTACCAAACGGAGATCACCCGCTAGGTCAAAACTACCCATGAATTCTGCTCAGATCTCTCCGGAACCACTGCATCCAACCGAAGATACAAATGCCTCACGAATATTTCACATATCAATAATTAACCATTTCTCTCACCCAAATCTAACCAGTGGAATTACTCACATATTGAAATGCATAATAATGAAAATAATTAAACACATAAACACATAATATTGAAATGAAAAGCAAGTAAATTGTTTAGTGTGAAAATGTAAATGAACTGACCATATCGGCCATATCGGCATGATTGATTGCTTTCTATATTTAGATTGATCTTGATGGATGCTTGATTGATCGGGTTGTTGATTGACCATAAGCTGGTGATTGATTGGAGTGATTTGATTACCTTCCAGATCCTTCTGCTGCTAGTACTCGACATAATCTCTACAAATCTCCTTCACGCGTCTTTCCAAATTTAGCTTCGGCGGCTGACTGATGATGACGGTTGTGGTCGTACTGGCTGCATGCTTTGGTTGGCCTCACACTAGGGTACTTTTCTTCTTGTGGGGGAATCGGTTTCATGCAGTGGGCTAGAATTGCTCCAGTAATGCCCATTCTGACCATCTTTCCTCTGTTTGCCCTAGACTGAGCTTCCTTCCTTCGAACTGTTGCTTTCTTCCCTATTCAGACATTACAGACATAAAAAGACAGGAAAAATAGGGTCAAATGGCCCAAAAATCGAAGACGCATCAATCGTCAAACATTACCTTTCTTCATATCTATAATTACTTTTCATCACGAAAATAATTGCATCACCAAATTACTAAAAGTACAATTTGTCGTGAATAAAAGTAAACATTGTCGTTACGAAAAGTAATATTTTGAAACATTACTTTTCTTCATATCAATGATTACTTTTCATCATGACAGTAATTACTTAACTAAAAAACTAAAAGTACAAGTTGTCATAAATAAAACTAAACATTTGTCCTTAAGAAAAGTAATGATTGTCAAACATTACTTTTCTTCATATCAATAATTATTTGTAATCACGAAAATAATTACTTAACCTAATAATTAAAAGTACAATTTGCCTTGAGTAAAAGTAAACATTGTTGTTAAGAAAAGTGTTATTTTTGAAGTATTACTTTTCTTCATATCAACGATTACTTTTCATTATGAAAATAATGTTGGAAATAATGGTTTGAAAATTATTATTTATGGAGATTTATTATTTAATTATTGAGAATTAAATAATAAAGGATTATTTTGCTTGTCGAGTAAATAATCGAAATATATTCATGTTCTTTAAACCGTTATTTGGTGAGTAAGATATGATATATTGAGTTGTGTGTTGAAGATGACTTTTTTGTAGACAAATTCATTAGTCCACATTGAAGGGTCGAGCCCAAGCTTGAATCGTGGACATTGGAGTCGAATTGGGTTTTGTATTTGATTATATTGGGCTTGATGTTTATTAGCCAATTAATCAAATTAATTAAGAATTGGGCTCACTTAATTGTCGAACTAAATATTGCAATTCTAATTGTGATTGTGAGTTGATGGCCCAATTGATTAACAATGCACCAAATACAACTAATGTATTATTTAGTTGAGGTGAAACTGTCGATTTTGAAACTGGTAACAGCCAAATTGAATTTGATAAATTAAATAGCTTTAACATCCAATAATAGTGTATTCATTTTGAATAGCTCGAAACAGACGTGTTGGAAAAATTAGTAAAAGATTTTGATTGATACCAAAACCCAACTGAGCCCAACCGAGTAGATGAAAGCCATCAGTCTGAACTTAGCTAGAACTCACTGTTAGAGCGTAGGGATTTTTATCTTTATAGGATTCGAGCAGAAAAAGTCAGCCAGACTGAAGAAGGCAGTTTGAGAAGAACTTGGTCAGTCAGACCACAACTCAGCTGACTCCATAACTGAGCCATGTAGCTCAATCACGAAGAGAAGTTATGTTGTAGTCAAACGTCACAAAGCTGAGAAGAAAAGACTTTGAAGATGTTAAAGGCAGAAGAACTCGAAAGTACAAGACAGCCTGTAAACCTACTATAAATGGACGGACCACGGAGACGTGCTAAAAGTGAAGGTCACAGTTACCATTTTAGGAAAGTTTGCAGTGGAGTAGTTGAAGTGCAATGCTTTTGGCATATATCAAACGGCTCTTTCCAACATCTAATTGGATCTCCCTCTCTATAAATAGAGGTCTCCACATTAAAGAGAAGAGAGAGAGAGAGAGAGAGAGAGAAGACAAGAGAGCAACCACGCAAAGAAGCAGAAGCAAATTCTCTCTCGCATAAGAACCACTGAGCTGAATAACCAGTAGAAATAGAGTGTGTAGTCTTTCTCATGTTCTTCCATCTAGCCTCTAAAAAAGCTCATTCTTTGATCAAGTTTAGATTTGCAATAGGTTATTGCATAAATTCTAAGCAGACTCTCTCCTAAAAGATCGAGTCTCTAAGCCTTAGGAAGAAGCCTCCACTCCTACAAGTGTAGAAGGCTTCATAGTTGGAAAAACCCACAACCTAAAATCCCCAAGTTTTTCTTTGAATCCGCTATCTAAGCTAGGTTGCACACTTGTTCGGAAAAGTGTTATAAGGTCTTGTTTGAACCCTCAATCGAACTAGTTAGGTTGTTTGGTACCCACAAACAAAACTCAACATTTGACAAGCACGTGTAAGCTTATCTAGTGGATTACTTCCCTGAAAAGGAAGTCGTGGACATAGGAGGTCGATCACCGAACCACGTAAAATACTGCTTCATTTACTTTCAGTGTTTATATTTCAGCTATCTAACCTACTGACCATGCATATAAACTACATTTCATTCAAACTGCATTAAGTTTTGGGAACTTGATCTTCCCCGTTTTCATAGGTTTCAGTTTAAGTAACGAGCTTTAATTTCCACCAACTTCCACATAGTTTAACTCTTTGAAACCTCTGTTAAATTACACAG
Source organism: Schizonepeta tenuifolia (assembly GCA_029490685.1). Taxonomy (NCBI): domain Eukaryota; kingdom Viridiplantae; phylum Streptophyta; class Magnoliopsida; order Lamiales; family Lamiaceae; genus Schizonepeta; species Schizonepeta tenuifolia. The sequence continues at coordinate 102,246,679 of CM055955.1, forward strand.
CTGACCCTCAGCCAAAGAAGTCAGTTGTGCACCTGACTATGTGATCAGCTTCAACTGCCTCTGTCAGTTGTCGAGCGAACTGAACTGATCAGTATAACTTAGTAGAAAAGTGTTTTGTAAAAGAAAAGTTACTACTGGAGTATATCCCCCCTATACACCAGTTACTCGTTCCCGGGACCATCAAGTGGTATCAGAGCAGTCGTTCAAAAGACTGCTGACTTTGGTCCACAAGGTGTGAGTCAAGTATTTTTTAGTGGTCAATTGAACAAATCTTTTCTGAAAACCTATTAGTGCATTCTGTTGCATATTTGTTTATTTCTCTCTAATGGTGTGCAGGAACCATGAATCCAACGTTACTCGAAAGCTTTCCGGACTTCTTCGTGGATGATTATTCCATGTTGAGATTTAGACTACAGATGGCTCTGACAGACAGACATCACAGGATGTGGGAGACCGTATAAAATGGTCCCATTCGTGTGACTCAATCCATTACAGTTATTTCCATAGATCTCGGAGATAGAACTGTCACCACAAAGACCGAGCTGAAGGATCCCAAGGTCATCTCGTCCACTGTTGGCAACTACATGACATTGCAAAGAGTGTTATCTCGTCCACTATCAGCAAAGCCTACTTGCCAAAAATTATCTATTGCCGCACAACAAAATAGATGTGGAATACCTTAGCATCACTCTATGAAGGATCTGATGAGATCAAGGAGAACAAGTTCACCTTAGCTTGTAAGAAGTATGAGAACTTCACTCAGCTCACCGACGATCCATCGACAAACTTGAGCTGAGATTCACAGAGGTTATTATGGACATAGAGAGTATCAAGAAAGGCAAATAGTCTCAGCGTAAGATGAACTTAAAAGTTTTGTCCGCACTAGGTGAAGATTGGGCGGTGTATAGAGTCGTCCATCAGAATCGGAGTGACCTCAGTTCGATGAAGACTGACAAGCTATTCTCTGTGCTCAAGGTAAATGAGATTGACATCCTCCAACTGAAGCAAGCCAAGCTTCAGAAGCCAGAACAGATCGAGCAAAGCTCAACGACCAAGCCAGTGGCGCTTCGAGCTGACTCAGGAAGATCTAAGTTCGCTAAAACCTCACGGTTCGCCAGCTAGGGATCGACCGAGCAGGTCCGAACTTCAGAAGAATATTGAAGAAATAACTAAGAAGCTCGAGGAGATGAACTCCAAGATTGACAAGTATATGAGGATTAACAGGTGCAGGCGGAGCTCTACTAAAACCTCTTCGAAGAATCAAAGCGATGGATGTTTTGAATGCGGGAAGCAAGAACAGTTCAAGATAGATTGTCTTGATCTTTCCAAGAAGGATCGAGATCCCTCCAAATAAAGGCCCAGGAGAAGACAAATGCCATGATCGTTGAGGTTGAGGTTGATGACACTGATGTGTTGACCGACTCTGAAGAAGAGGAAGTCGACTCTCCATCCAGCTCAAGTGGAAAAGACAAATGTTTTATGGCACTACCTGAAGAGTCAACCTGCGAGGTAAACTCTTCTCTCTATCCCTCTCATGTTATGCCTATTTCTAACCAATGTGCAGGAGAATTAAATGAGGTTATAGAACTATCTTGGAATGAAGTAGAACAACTGAGCAAGCTGTGCAATTCTCAGTTAATATGTGCAAAGCCCTCCAAGCTGAATGCGACATTATGAGCAACGAGCTGATCATGAAAGATCAAGATATAGAGATTCTCATTGAGGAAATCAAAGGGTCCCGTGAAAAATTTTCTCAAAGAAATAGCCAGGTCATTAATTTGACCAATATGACCAGGACACAAGCTGAATATATCTCTCAGTTGAAAATGGAAGTGAAGCATGCAAATGAGAAGATTATGTCCTTTCATGCCTCGAGCGCAGCTCTAGAGAGCATGACCAGCAACCAAAGACCTCCCAACTGCATAGAAGGTCTTGGATATAACCCGAAGATGGACACTGGAGCACAACCATGGCAGTTCGTCAAGATAAGTCAGCCATTGACTGAGACACCTCAAGCTCAACTAGACTCAGTTGAAGTCACAGTTCCAGAGACTCAAGTCATTCCTCAGACTGTTGAGACTCCTGTGATTGATAAAGGCAAGAAGGTTCAAGAAGAAGAACCTAAGAAAGATGAAATTGGTACTTCTAAGGATGTTGAAGGATCATCAAGAAAATCAAGACCCCCCAAGGTATCAGAATGAGAAAGAACAGACAAGAAGGACCTTTGTAGCCAAGGCAGAATCACCCCAGGCGCAGGCCAAACAACAAAGCTCAGCATCAATATCAAAAGCACAGAAACTGGACAATTCGAACTTATTTCATCAGACATTCCCAGTTCAACCTCAATACCAGCAAGCATATCAAGGACATGGAAACTATGGTGATCAATATCATGGTCCTAGTTATCCACAGTACGAGTATGCTCAAGGAGCAAATAGTTTAGGTTCCCTCCAAGACAGTTCTCACCACGAAGAAATCGACTAAGTCAGCCAGGTCGAAATCAAGCTCCTCAAAGACAAGGATATCCACCAAAGAATTAGAAAGCTCGTACATTGAAGCCAACTCAGTCAGCTATCTACGTAGATGAAGAAAGGAAAGTGATTCGAACTAATCAGACAGTTCGAGTTTTCAAGGAAGCTCTAGTCGCTTCCAACCCTGAATCCAACTAAGATTGGACATCAAGAGTTCATCTTGTGGACTGCAGGAACAAGATGAACTAAGATAATGAATATCCTGCAGGGTTGGTATACATTGTTGGGAAAATTCATCTTGATCTTCAAAGCTAAAGAAGATGGAGTTCAAAAGTTGAAGGGGAATCTCAACTTGAGGGGGAACTATGCAAGTTCATTCCACCCCGTCAGTTCGCTAGTATGGTGGAGTCAAACCTCGACTGAACTGACGACTTGAGTCAGTCGAGTGTATACGGAGCTGAAGACACAGTCGAGTTCTACGCCGACAGTGAGGAATTTTCATGAATCAATTCGTCCCTTTGAAATTAAGGAGGTTTGAAATAAATTCAAACATCCTCAGACGATAATGATCACCAAGAGATAAGCCCTGTAATTTTATTTAATGCAAAGCTAGTCCTAATCAATAGGCTACTCTTTTGAGACTGGGAGTGGGCTGACATGGTTACTCTTTCACGCCTCACACGCGCGTACCCGTCATCGTCGGACCCACATCCCGTGCCACATTCAATTTAAGGTAAACAGTCTCCAATCTCAGTCATCGATCTCGAAGAGGCAAGAATCATTTTTATCCATTAATTCCATGCATCGTATTATAAGGAATTTCATAGAACCTTATTCCTCTTTTCATTCTTTGAATTCTCAAATCCCCTTTGCAAAATCCTCTTGTGTCAATGATTCTCTCCGCCTCACTCTAATCAAGAAGCAACTCTTCAGAATTCTTTCATCAATGGCTCTTCCTTGCACCCCAAGCCCCTTAACTTCAATGTGTTGAGCATCTCTAGTGAATTGATAGGAGTTAGTAACGTCATCGTCTTTGAGAATGTTCTTTTTCTTGCTCACAAGGATCAGGAGGCTATGAAGAGAGCTATTTCTCACATTCAATCTGTGAATCTGGAGAAATGGTTACTCAGAAACCAAGGTATCTTGTTCCCCGACACTGACAGAATTCTTTGTCAATCTGCACAAGGATGATCAGGAAAATCTGTCAACAACTTCATCTTCCTATTGTTGATGAAGATAATGAAAGTTTCAAGGAAGTGGAAGTATCTATTATTGTGGACAAATGCTTGGATGAAGTGTTTCATCTACCTTCTGGAGGACAGTCTATCTCATTTATTTTAGACACTGATGTGGAAAACTACATTCAGAGTGTCACAATTGAAGGATAAAAGTTTAGAGTTGGAATGCAGCGCTCTATGTTAGAACCAGAGCCCAGACTTCTCTATGATTTGGTGGTCAACTGTGCTGATGTCTTGTCAGGATCCAAAGCAGACATCAGCTAACCAAAGATGTGAACCACGATGGCGATCATCAACCACAACAAAGTAAACTGGAAAGCCTTTGTGAAGAATCTTCTGCTAACAGAAGCTACCAAGATCGAGTAGAATAATTCAAAATACAAGGTTTCTAGAAAAAACTTCAATATGGCACCAAGGCGAGCTGCATAATTCTTCAGGCAGTCCAGAATCAGAAGATTGATGTGGAATGGATCCACACTGACAAAGAATCATTGATAGACAAGGATCGGTTATTCAGTTCAGAAGATAGAATCAATACAGTCATCTCAATGACTTTTCAAGGAGCATGTCCCTCAAAGCAAAATATATAAGAAATGAGGTCGAGGCACTCAGTCCAAACCTTCTCCAATAAACCGCAGTCAGAAAGTGACTGACTCTCAGGCTGACTTTGAAAGAACCCCTTCTCCCAAGAAGAAAACCTCGAAGAAATCCAGAAAAACATATGCCACTGCCGCCTCGTCCAGAGTTATTGATCAAGAAGAATATGAAGGATCACCAGTGATAACCCTAGTTACGAAGAGACGCAGACTTCACAAGACAGGAGAAGTACTTTAGCAAGAAATAGAATTCAACCAGTACGGTTCTCTAGCCGGAAGTAAAACTGTTCAAGCTGAAGCTGACCGCATAGCAGCTGAGAGACTAGCAGATTCATCTGCTGCTCAAAATCTATAAATTATCTCATCAATTTTACTTTCCTCAGCTACCAACATTTTTGAAAAAGAATCAGAGACCCTATTCAGCAAGACCCTGAATCCAGATTTGACAAACCGACGTTGTCAACTATTCTCTCTGCCAAATCTATTTCTGTACGTCAACTAACTCAGAATGTGAAGGATTCCCACAAGGAAGGTGACATTCTTCCAGCATCGGAAGAAGCCACTGTGGATGAAAGTGAGCCATCAAAAGAGACTGGCCCAACTTCTATAAGACTTGATGGTGAGATTGTTGATCAAGACGTTCCCACCATTGAAGAAGTGAATGAATCTGACGAGGAATGCAAGGATGAGGCCGAAGATAAGTAAATGGTGAGAAATGAAGAGCAGAAGATCATTGTTATCCCTATCGAATCACCTCCGAGAGATCCTCACATCCTTTCCACCATTCAAAACTTGGTTAAAACAACTGTTGGTGATAATCAGCCCAACTAGGCATCAACTGTCCCAAATACTGAATTGGACTTACTTCCATTAGATGACGATGTTGACAATGATCCCATCTTGATAGTAGATGAAATTGAGAAGAAGACTCTCAAGCAATCTTTTACCAGGGTACAACTGGCTGCCTACAAAAAGGCATTGACCTTGCATCCAGAATTGAGAAATCATCTCAAAACACTCAGTTCATTGGTTGATTAGTACATGTTCATCTCAGTAAGTCTTGGGGACTACTACGTTCTGGCAGATTTTCTTAAGCTGCATGAAGTCTCTGAGCTTCAGACTTCTGAGGGAATTCTGAAGGGAGCATTCAACTTCGAGACAAAGCTTGAGTTGATTCAGAAGGAAGAAGAACTCGTCCAAGCCTATCTAGAAACTCACCTCAATTGTCAGATCAAAAGACCCGCAGTGTGAAAAAGTTGATCCCAGTTGTGCCAGTTCCCACCTAAAAAACATTGAAGAGTGTGGGTGGATACCGCCGTCTGAAAATGAAGAAATGACTGCAACTAAGGAGCAGCAAGCAGCTAATAATCCTACTCCAACATTAGGATATATTCTGCGGGGCACCAAATTGTTAAGAACCCAGATAAAGATCGCCAACTGATCAATCCATAAGCATCTCTACCCCATGAACAAATTGAGCGTCCTTCAAGTAAAGCACTCGTTATTGCTTCTACCCCTTCCTTCGCTAACCTCTCCACATCAGCTAAAGAAGATTTCCAGGTGTTAACTCAGGATGTTACTTTGATCAAAAAGTCTATTGAGAAACTGACTGCACATTAAATTGAAGTTACGAAGGACCATGACTCATTCAAAATTGAAGTCCAGAAGGATTTTGATGAGAAGATTGTGTCTCTACTAAAGCTTAAAAATCTGCTTGAAAACATTAGGGATCAGTCAATTAACCTCATCAACAAGACGGATCCTGACATGACTGTACGGTACAATACAATTTCTAAGGAGATGGACGTAAGGCACGTAGCTCAGATGTCCTTCATCATGATAGAGATCACGACCAGTCAAGAAAAGTTCCTAACCAAACAAGACTCCCATGATCTCTCTGTAAAAATCCAGGACAACAAGCTTTCTTGGAGGATCATGAGAACAAAATGGCCCGAATGGAAAAGGAAATTGCCATTTTGCAACAAGAAGTGCAAACACTCAAGACACAGAAATTCTCTGTCCAAGCTGATCAAAAAACTTCTCAGCAGCTCATTCAAGAATTGGCCACTTCCAACTCTAGGATCAGCATTGAGGTCGAACACCTCAAAGATTTCGTCGTCTTCCTTATTGCTAATGCCAAAAAGAGGGAAGAGCCAAAACTGACAAAACAAGCAACAACGGAAATCAAGAAAGATGAACAGGTTGCCATAGAGCTAGATGCATCCTTCAAAATAAGCAAATCATCAAGCAAAGATCAACCACTGCAGAAAATCACAGAAATGCAAGATAAGGCTATTGATATTATAGTTGCACTCTTTGTTGCCGACTATGCTGAAGAGTTGGGACTAAATATTGATGATGGCGAAGAAGTAGACAAGGATGCCCCTCCAACAGCTGAAGAGATCGTTGATCTGGCCAAATAAGATGGAGCAACTGAAACGCAACTCAGAAATGCTAAGTGGTTGAAAGGTTTTGAAAAGAATTCTGAAAAAATTCGAGCTGGCTTTTCAAAAGAAGATTGAATCAAGTTCTTTGGAGACCAAGAATGTCTTTCAGAGAAGACAGCATCACGCAAATGAAATAAGACGAGCTTGTGGAGAAATGAATCAACAAAGGAAAGAAGCCAGAGTAGAAGCGGACATTGCCTGCTCCCTTATCATGACAAATGGATGCCAGAGGAACTGAGTGACCACTGGAAACATGTGAAGGATGAATTCTGAAGGGAGTTTTACTACGAGTTCGAATACAGAAAGATGGAGGCAAATGAAGCATGGCTGATACATCTTGAAGAATTCGCAACTGGTGATGTAATTGGTGGATGTCTGCTGGATGTCTTGAAGAAAACCAATCACCACCCACCAATTGCTCCTCCAACCCTCCACCAAGGATTGAAGGAACCAGCCAAATTGCCTACAGAGTTATCCAGAAGGAAGTTGACATTCAAATTGAATATCAACACAGACCGAAATCCCAGTAGAATTCAGAAAGCCATAATGCACGTCTATGCGAAGTATGGACTATAACACCCCGCTATTTCATAAGATATTATTTTGTGTTACATTATTTATTATTGTTATATTTTATAGAAATTTATTACTTCCAAATGGGATTAGAATTTAAAATATATTGTAGTTAAGAAGGAAAAAAAATAAAGTCGGTCTTTAATGGGCTAATTCCTATAGTTTGGATTTATACTTTATTTTAATTGGTAAATCCAAATAGAGAACCCAAGTACAACATCGAGTAAATAAGGATTTGATTAAGATTAAGAAGAATATCGTGGTGATTAGGATTAGGAACAGAAAATCCGACTTCTACGTGAACCGCTACATTCAAACTTCTGTCTAACTATATTATGCCCTAATCTCCATACCGAAAGATTTTACTATCGTCAGAAATTCCACAAAGAAATCTTACGTTTTCCTTTTCAACAAGTAGTAAGCATCTACTCAGCGATCTGAGTTCTACGGGTAAGTTTTCGTTGCTAAAAGAATTTGATTTAAAGTTTATTATAGGAATTTATCTCTTTTATTGCTAAAGTCGGGGGCACTCGCCAAACTCAACAGTTATCAATCGGTTAGAATATATTAGTATATTAAGGAGGAACGAAGAAAGTGAAGTTATATATATATTTATACGCTTTCATCTCATTTTTTTTTTTCCTTTTACATTCAATTATTTTCTAAAAAGTTGTAGTTAAGCGAAGAGATGGAAAATACTAGAATGTTTAGTTTGTAATATTTAATATAATGGCTTGGAACCACAATTGAATTTTATAACTTATTGTAAGTGTCGGACAAGAAAAAAATGGAGAAAAAGGGAGAACGGTTGGGTCAAGGAATTAAAAGAGAATTAAAATAATATTTTGTTAACTATTATAACGTTGTATGTATAAGCGTTTGTATATGCATATTGGCAGGACTCCATAGTGAATGTTAGAAATACTTTGTGAATTAGTATTAATTAGTTTTCATGCTTGAACTCTTCCATGCTGGCCTGCTGGGTACAATAGAACGTGAGGGGAGAAAGCATAATATTTAATAGATGTTGGCATTAGGAAAACTTAGTTAGTTGTCATCAAAAGCATTTTCTAGATTCCTCTTGTTCATGAATTTCTTTTTTAGGAAACTAAAGGATTTGAGAAAAGAACATATATGTGTTGGAATTCGAAAGACTTCTTTTGTTGATATATGAATTTATTAGATTTTGATTGATGGTTATAACATTTGTTTAATTCATGAAGTTAGAATGAAGGGATTAACCAGAAGTTTTATTGGTAAAATTAGATGATTTTTGATTAATAATTAATGAGGTGAGACACTGGTTACTTATTAGAAATTTTAAGACCACTTTATTTGAAATAATGAACGGTCCTTCTATTTAGTTTGATTAGAAAATAAGTAATGCAATTAATTTCTTTTAGGCCCAAATTCAAATGAGATCAGCTACTTAAAAAAAGTTTAAATGGAGTCCTTAATTAAGTATATTATTGCTTTTTGATTTGATTAGGTGCGGCGCCACTAGGACCTTCGTCTCTTAAGTAAGTTCTTGAATTTGTTTAAGCTCTACGAGGTGGATGAAATTTCTCTCAAACTCAAAGCTTGTGAATATAATGTCATGTGAAGTTATACAAATGTTATTGCAAAAGATATGTGATGAAATGCTTTTACATTTATTGCAATATAGTTTATTTGAAGTACTTATGTGTGAAGTTAACTAATTTGTATTGGAACGTTTTCTACGTGAGAAAATGTTTAAGTTTTCCTTTAAGGGAAGTTGTGTGTGAAAGAAATAAATGCATGTACAATTTGGCGGGGACTAAGCTAAGAAAATACAGTGCTATGTGATCACTATATTAGAAATGATATGGTGTTGTGTGATCACTATACTCGAAACGATATGGTGCTTTGTGAATACTATCGAAAAGAAGTAATGTTGTGTGAACATTATAATAGTGTTATGTGATCACTATATGAAAGAGATAGTGCTATGTGAACACTACGTTTAAGTATGTCCTACGCGGATTTGTACCTATGATGAAATGATATAAGTTTTTTTAATGTAAGAACATTTAAGTGACTTTGTGTCATCTTTGTTTGTGACCTTTATATAATGGATTTAAAGAACAATATTTATGTTTCCCACCCACTGAGTACGTTTTAAGAGTACTCATCCCACATTTTTAAAATATTTTTTCAGGTTAGTGAGCATGCTGCGTGAAAGGAAACGGGGCGTCAGTTGTTGAGTTAATGATTAAATATTCTTTTGAATTATTTTCTATTAAGCTATACCGTTATGCTTTCATATAATAAAGATGAGATAAATTGATTAAGCTATTTGGATAGACACATGGCAGATCCTAGGCTTAATCGAGTGGTTCATGAATGAAGGGATATTACATAAATTTCATATAAAGGTAAAGTTTACAAAATGTGTGTAAACGTCTTCATATATCGAGGTCGCTATACAACGCCGTCTAGGAGTTTTGTATAGACTTTAATTTGATTATCATCGATAATGGAGGCCTATAGGGTCACACAATATGTGTTTTGTTGATCTGCTTAAGGGTGCAAGATTAGTGCGTGATATTGATATCCAATGCTACACCAAGTGGGAGATTGAAAGAAATATGGTCTAGATATGATTAATTAAATATAGTTTTTGATATATATTAATTAATTAATAGTTGGGTATGTTTTTATTTCTTAGGATGAAGTATGAGTTATTTTTGGACTTCTAGAGCTAGTAGCTTATAGAAAGTTGAACTTGGGGTATTGAGTTGGATTGATTTTATCGTTTGGATGTTATCGTGAAGTTTGTTTTTTATATTTGATTGGTTATTGTATTAAATCGTTGAATTATCATTATTGCTTAGGAAAATAAATATATGTTGCAAAATTTTAACTTAGTTCCGCATTTATGATCAAGTAAGAATAACATTCTAGTTTAGTAAATTAGGGTGTTACATTTAGTGGTATCAGAGCCACGTTTACGATTCTGTAAACTTGAAAAATAAAATATTATGTTAAAACGGTTAAGTGTTCTACCCATTTCCAACACGCGCTTCTACTCAAGGTACTTACTTAAAATTTTACTTTTAAATATGGTTATGAGAACTTGAGGATGAAATATTTTGATTGTGACGAGTTATGAGAATATGATATGTATATTGAAGTGATTATTGAGATATGATAATAAATGTTTCAGTATGTCTCATTTTGAGTAGCCCTTGCACTTTAAGATGAACATACAAGCTTCCCGTTTAGTATCCTCGCTATTATGATTTACGAGTTTAGAGATTTATGATAAACCTTAACAATAGAAAAATCTTCTGATTAGGTCAAAAAAAACTTAAAGGAAAATGGCAATCCAAATAATGATTTGGTACAAGCTTTGATCGCCGCAGTTCAAGGAATTACTCAAAATAACAACAATCAAGGAAACCAAGACCCGGCTATGGCAGCAACGAGCCGAGCTATCGAGCAATTCCGCCAGTACTCACCACCAAAATTTAATGGAAGGGATGGAGCTCTTGCTTTGGAGGAGTGATTCGAGGAGCTCGAGAGGATCTTTGAGCACATTAAGTGTAATGATGCACACAAAGTGTCGTGCGTTGTGTTCCAACTAGTTGAGGAAGTTGGACAGTGGTGGAAGTCGCACCGAAATGGACTCACTAAGGTAGAGCGCCAAGGACTTACTTGGCCAGGGTTCAAGGAGATGGTAATGGACAAGTATATGCCACGTGCTTATCGCAATCAGAAACAGCGAGAGTTCTTGGAGTTCAAGCAAGGAAACTTGAGCGTGACTGAATATGAGCGAAAGTACATCCAACTTGCTCTCTTTGCCATGCGTTGGTGCCTACCGAGGCAGACAAGGCTGACTTTTTCTTGAATGGCCTTCGCCCTAAGATCCGTGGAATTCTGGCCATGCAAGAGAATGCAAACTATGGACTTGCTGTCAAACGTGCACATGAGGTTGAGGATGCTTTGTAGATGGACAAAGTGTCCACTAGGAATTGCAACTTTCAAGGAAAAAGAAAATGGGACAACCAAAATGGAAGAAACGAAAATCCTAATGACGAGGGAACGAAGAGAGACACCTTTCCCCAAGTGTAGTACCAATAGAGAAACCATTATGTCCAGAGTGTAAGAACCCTCATACCGGAACCTGCTTTTGGAACAAAAGAGTATGTTATAATTGTCATGAGCCTGGACACATCGCGACGAATTATTCAAGAGGGAGACAAAGTGAGTCCCGAAGAGATGGCAGTGCACGACTCTTTGCGTTCACTCAACAAGAGACTAGTGAAAAGAGTGGTCCCACTCCAGGTATAACCTTTTCCTCTAGAATGTATAAACTTTAGTTTCATCCATTTCAAGTGGGAAATATCGTTTGACCTTTACTCCGAAGTATGAATGGTTATAAAAATAGAGACTTACGACTTGGAGAAAGATGATAGAATAGATTCTAAGAAGGAACTAATAATGTTTAATAATAACAAAATCCTAGTCCTAATCTAGCTAACTCATTTAGATTGTAGTAGAAATACTGATGTAGCTTATGGATTTGACTTTACTCGGGCACGGAATGTGTTTTTCCAATTCCATGTCAAGATCTTAGGTAGTTATAACCACATGTTTGGGAGAAATTCTTCCATGCTAAGAGACTAATGAGTTAAGCAAATTGAGGTGCCGCAAATCCAATGTACGAATGAGAAAATGTGAGAACTTAAGAAAGAGAACTTTTAAAGTATGACTTCCACAATGTTTAGTAAGACAAATTTCGAGGACGAAATCTTTGTTAAGTGGGTACGACTGTAACACCCCGCTATAAGTTATTATTTTGTGTTACATTATTTATTATTGTTATATTTTATAGAAATTTATTATTTCCAAATGGGATTAGAATTTAAAATATAGTGTAGTTAAGAAGGAAAAAGAAAGTCGGTCTTTAATGGGCTAATGCCTATAGTTTGGATGTTATTGTGAAGTTTGTTTTTTATATTTTATTGGTTATTGTATTAAATCGTTGAAGTATCATTATTGCTTAGGAAAATAAATATATTTTGTCAAAATTTTAACTTAGTTCTGCATTTATGATCAAGTAAGAATAACATTCTAGTTTAGTTAGTAAATTAGGGTGTTACATGGACCGACTCTCCAAGAAGAACAAGATAAGTGATGCTGCGAAGAGAAGATAGGGCAATTGATGTACTAGTTTCTGATCTATTGAATTCTTAATATCTATTGTAATGGAATCTCCCCTACTCGTGATCTTTAATAATAAGTGGTGGTGTTTTGAAAGTAAAAAGTATTGAATCATTAACTTTACTTGATGACTATCATCTCGTGGTCCAAGTTCAGAGTTAACTTATTTTGTCTTATGCTAACCCTCTGTTTCTTATAGACTAGAACTCGGTTCGTTTGTAAGTTAGGCGATGTCAGTTTAGAGTTTTGGCATCATCGAAATGGGGGAAATTGTTGAGAAAGTTAGTAAAAGGTTTTGATTGATACCAAAACCCAACTCACCCCAACTGAGTAAATGAAAGCTATAAGTTTGAACTTAGTTAGAACTCACTGTTTGAGCGTAGGGATTTTTATCTTAACACGATTCGAGCAGAAAAAGTCAGCCAGACTGAAGAAGGCAGTTCGAGAAGAACTTGGTCAGTCAAACCACAACTCAGCTGACTCCATAACTAAGCCGTATAGCTCAAGCACGAAGAGAAGTTATGTTGAAGTCAGACGTCACAAAGCTGAGAAGAGAAGACTTTAAAGATGTTGAAGGTAGAAGAGTTGAAGTTCAGATTCAAATCTACTCGAAAGTACAAGACAGCCTGTAAACCTACTATAAACGGACCGACCACGGAGACGCGCTAAAAGCGAAGGTCGAAGTTAACATTTTAGGAAAGTTTGCAGTGGAGTAATTAAAGTGTCATGTTTTTGGTGGAGATCAAACAGCTCTTTCCAACAGCAAATTTGATCTCTCTCTCTACAAATAGAGGTCTCTACATTGAAGAGAGGAGAGAGACAGAGGAGACAAGAGAGAGAGAAACGCCGAGCTAAAGAACCAGTAGAAGTAGAGTGTCTAGTCCTCCTCATATTTTTCCATCTAGCCTCTCAAAAAGCTTATTCTTTGATCTAGTCTAGATTTGCAATAGGTTCTTCTATAGTTTCTAACCAGACTCTCTCCCAAAAGATAGTGTCTCTAAGCTTTAGGAAGAAGTCTCTACTCCTACAAGTGTAGAAGGCTTCGTAGTTGGAAAAACCCACGACCCAAAATCCCCATTGTATGGTCTTGTTCGAACCCACAATCAAACCGGTTAGGCTGTTTTGTACCCGCAAACCAAACTGAACGTTTGATAAGAACGCGTAAGCTTATCTAGTGGATTACTTCCCTGAAAAGAAGTCGTAGATGTAGGAGGTCGATCTCCAAACCACGTAAAAATACTGTGTCATTTACTTTCAGTATTTATATTTCAGTTATCTAACCTACAGACCATGCATACAAACTGCACTAAGTTTTGGGAACTTGACCTTCACCGTTTTCATAGGTTTCAATTTAAGTAACGAGCTTTAATTTCCATCAACTTTCGCATAGCTTGACTCTTTGAAACCTCAGTTAGATTACACAGCTGACCCTCACCCAAAGAAGTCAGTTGTGCACCTGACTGTGTGATCAGCTCCAACTGCCTCTCTCAGTTGTCGAGCGAACTGAACTGATCAGTATAACTCAGCATAAAAGTGTTTTGTAAAAGAAAAATTACTACTGGTGTATTCCCTCTCCCCCCCCCCATACAACAGTTACTCGTTACGAGAACCATCACAATGTAACAATCAACAAGGATTGTTAATGCTTTTTAAGTGCAATAATTCCTATACGTGTAAGATTAGCCTATAAATAGTGATAGGTTCATAGTATTACGAACACACTTGGCATATCTCTCACTCTTGAAAATTGTATCTTAATCTATACATTGCTCAGTTCTTGATCCTAATTCTGCTTGTCGGAGCTCGTTGGACTTGTGGTGCTACATCCGTCGACACGAAGCCGTTTTACCTTTGGGGAAGGATTGCAGAAACCGAGAGCACTTCCATGGCAAATTTCTTCTTGCGGGTAAAGATTATATCTCGACCTGGCTACAAATTTTTGAGTTTGTTTCTTATTTCGTATAATTTGGATTTATTGTTTTGTTGTTCTAATTACTTTATTTCTAGTTCAGTTTCTTCTATTTTTCCCATTGTAAAAGTTTGAACGAGCACCCGGTTTGTGACAAATAATTACTTGGCAAAATAACTAAGTACACGTTCTCATGAACAAAAGTAAACATTATTGTGAAGGAAAGTATTATGAAGAAAATAAGAAAATTGAAAAAAATAGAAAAGAAAACTGAAAATGTAAAGAAAAGCGAAAAAAGAAAAAAAAAAGGAAAAAGAAAACTGAAAAAGGGAAAGGAGAAAAAGAAAAAGAAAAAAAAGTTAAAAGCCTTGAAATGCGTTTGTAGGATTCGAACCTGGGATGCAAAGGTTCATGACGGCGCCGAGTTTGTCATCGGGAACTCGGGCGCGCCAAAATACAATTTATATATCTTGATGACCTCCACTAGGAATAGCTAGGGCAAGTATACAGGGTCGAACTCAAGGGAGGTAGGCTGTGATGATCTCGGTGTCACTGGACAGTAGTTGGGTTTGGTTTGGAGCTTCTCTTAACATTAACACTTGAAATAAACTGAAACAAAACACGAAAATATCAAATAGAGAGGGTTTGCTTGGGTCAGTCTCGACTTGGTTCGGTGTGTGTGTGTGTGTGTGTGTGTGTGTGTTTATACAGGATCCCAGGCACCTCGAATAGCCACTACGTGTGCACGTCTCTCCCTTTACTGTCACCATGTCACGCACTTGAGCATTTTGACCCCAGCTCTTCCTTTCCGTATAGAGCCCTCCAAGACACCTCGGGAACCCACCTTACTGTCCACAGAATTAACTCGCATCTGGAAAAGTCACCAATTGAGCCCTCTGCGTCAGCAGCCTTTGGATCTACAAGGCCCAAAATAGCTAGAAGCATTACTTTCGTCATACACCACTCTCCAGCGCCCGCAACACAACCGGAGGTGAGGGGAACCCCTACACTTTTGCCAAGTATTGTCAGGGATTTCGCCTCCGCCACTCCTCCGTAGGCCTCCAGTGAAGTCGTGGAGGCTCCACCACTTTGGAATCAAGCCCAACGCATCGGGAATGACCTCAGCAGATCTCCTGCGAGCTTCCGGCCTCACCTCTCACACACAACACACACACCTCACCTCATCTCAACCAACTCAAGAAAAGATAAGCTTAGCTAGACATGAAAGTAAAGGAAAAATAAGCAATAATAAAGGAACCATACTTAACATAAAAGTAAAAGGGTGGAGCTTGTTTGTCTTACAAAATGAGTTTTTGAGACCTAAGCTACTAAAAAGAATCCCTAACTACTGAAAGAATGCCTTAGAATGGTGAAGGAGATGACTATTTATACTCCAACTGCAAGTTGGTAGGTATGGTTTTGATGCAATCCAAGATTGAAGATCTGAAAATTTTATTTATTTTATTTTAATTTTCGTTATATTTATTGTAGGCCAAATAAGGCATTATTTTAGTTATTTTGGAACTTTTATATTTTATTAGGTTAAGGATTTGTTTCCTTATTGTTCAATGAATTGTTTCCTTACTAGATTAGGATTATGTTTTCTATTGTATTCCACCCCTATAAATAGATCTAGTATGGCATGGATTAAATAACGATTTGATGAATAATATTTTGTGAGTTTATCACTCTTTTAGTTCGTTCACCGAACTAGTGGATTGGCGGCATGCCACTGTGATTTTCTTATCGACTTATCAAACGGATCACCATCCCCGTTTGTGGCGTCATTCATTGTCCCCGAGTTGCTGTATCAACATCACGTTGGGTTATAGGGAATTCCATTCACCTATTTCATTTCATGGGTTAGATTAACAGGTTTTGGCATAATCCATCATCTTTTGTTCGAGTCTTCCGTTAGCATCGAGGATCATATCATTTGGTATCAGAGCTTGATATGAACCTCTATCTTTTATTTGTTTTTGTCTTAAAAAAAGAGGAAAAAAAAAAGAAAAAAGAAAGAAAGAAAAAAAAGATATTGTTCTTTTGATGCAGGTTTGAAGCTTTGGATTTGAGGACAAATCCCTTTCAAGAGGAGGAAAATGATGCGAAGATTTGAAGATTTTATTTATTTTATTTTAATTTTTGTTTTAATTATTGTAGGCCAAATATAAGGCTTTATTTTAGTTATTTTGGTAATTTATATTTTATTATGTTAAGGATTTGTTTCTTTATTAGTTTAGGATTTGTTGCCTTATTATTCAAGGAATTGTTTCCTTAGTGCATTAGGATTATTTTTTCTTTTAATTTAAGTAATTGTTGTTCCTTATTAGATTAAGACTCTATTGTATTCCACCCCTATAAATAGGTCTAGTAGGGCATGGATCAAATAACGATTTGATGAATAATATTTTGTGAATTTATCTCTCTTTTAGTTCATTCACCGAACTAGTGGATTGGCGGCATGCCACCGTGATGTTCTTATCAACTTATCAAACGGATCACTATCCTCGTTTGTGGCGTCATTCATCGTCCCCGAGTTGTTGTGTCAACATCACGTTGGGTTATAGGGAATTTCATTCACCTATTTCATTTCATGGGTTAGATTCAGAGGTTTTGGGATATTCCATCTTATCCGGTTCGGTACGGATTTGGTCTTGGGTGTATACTGTTCACGTCGGCATCTGCAACTCCGACGAGGATCGTACGTGCCTTAGAATGGTGAAGGAGATGACTATTTATACTCCAACTACCAAGTTGGTAGGTATGGTTTTGACAACTTTCAAATCCGCAGAGGCCTCTTTGGGGTCCAACTAGTCCCCTGGCAGTTGGCAGGTCACTTTCAATCTTTTGTCCTTCTTCTCTTCTCATTGGTCATTTTTCTGCAGATGATGGAGGATGTCACTGGAGTTGCAGTGGTCCTCGTCAGAGTTGTTCTTTCTATTTTCGGCAAAGTTTTGACTTTCAGCATACGGAGTCTTCGTGACTTTACCGTGGTTCACAGTGATAACCAATAAGCTCCTTGGGACCTCCAGCACCCTGTCCTCTTTTATGCCCTCAAACTGCTCCATTGTGCCCATTTGTAGGAATATGGAGCCCTCAATGCCAGTGTGTCCTTCCAGACACAAAAGACCCAAAATAAAAGGAAAAATGACTCGATCTAAACCTCTACACTACTAGAAAAATGCACATACATAACGCAATTTATCCGTTATCTATGTGCTCAAAAATTAATTTTATAATGTGAATATACATAACGGACAAATGTCCGTTATGTATAATATTATACATAACGGTTGATATTTTATAGATAACGTGTTTTTCTCCGTTATCGTTATAATTTTACATAACATTTCTTACCGTTATTAAAAATTATTTTTTTCCGTTATGAAATGCACATCATCTGTGTTATGTATCATTATAGATAACGGTTTTTTTTTTCAATTTTTTATAATGTTATTTTTGCGTTATGTTTTTTCATTTTTTATAACGCTGAACAGTATATATATAATTTTTTCCCAATTTCCCTGTATATATCATATAATAACAAAATTGCATTAACATCCACAAACAACCATACATTGTCATTCCAAACATTCATACATTGTCATCCGAATGTCACACATGTTCTATATAGCGATATGTCATAAAAGGAGAAAATTCTAACACAAAACACAAAATCGTAACTAAGATTCCTGGTCAAGATTTCTTATAATTAATCATAGGCTCCTTCAGCTCAATGCAATCGATACCTTGTGTTTCAATCGAAAACATACTTTATCACACAACTTGCCCATTCCGCACGAACCTCACCGATCTCTTCTTGAGAATATGTAGAGCATCCTTAAACTACGAATACAAACAAGTTCATAAATGAATTAATAACTAATTAATTCTCTTACAATGAATAAGAACCAATTAATTCCATTACAATGATACTGATTAAAGGAAAAAAATACAACAATCTATATGTCAAGAAACAGATATACTAATGTGCAAAATTAGATTCTAACAAACATTTCCAATGGGCAGGGAAAAGGTCACTTCAAATAATAAAACTGTAGCAACTTTCAACTTTCAACTTTTTCAAGAACAAACATTATGACTACCTGTAACATTTCTTCTGGATCGTCACTGTGCAGCATTTGTATAAGACATGCAACATTCTGTTCCTCTATGAAGTCCTTATCAAGCTGAGAAAACAAGAAAAAAGATGACCTTCAACATAAGATGAAAATATCAAATTCAGAAGGGGGAAAAAAAAAGCTAAAGCCAAATATAAAATGATCGAAACCATCTCCAAACCACCTCATCATGAGTATCTCCATCTAGATCTCTGATAAGCCCCTTTATCAATTCAAATAATGCATCCACTTATAAGAACAATAACTGCATGTCAGAAAAAGAGCAATCCCTCTATTAAAGGAAGTAAATAGACACCCCTTCTTAGCAGTAAATAGACACACCTTCTTAGGAAGTAAATATGATTATTGAAACAATATCAAACCAATCATGCTAAAAGGATTAGACAACTGATAATACAGAATGATACACCTTAAAAAGACCTAGAAGATATCATTACAAACTATAAGAAACATACCAGAATTTGGTCAATATAATCGAGCCCGTCAGGATGTACTTGCAGAGTAAATGTCAAAAGAGATGCATTTAAAGTTACAACTCCATCTACAGTCATATTTTCTTGCACTTCTATCACCTGCATCCAAAGCAGACAGCTTGACTGGTGTAAAACTCGAAAAAAAGAGGGGCAGGAGGATCTGAATATGAAACTTACATAAAGCAGAAGCCAAGTACAAATAATTTTTGATAAAAAAGCAAGATATATTAATTCTGGCCTCACAAGCACAAATAATTACATACAAGCAGATCGCAAATGCCGAACCAAGCCTATGGAAACTTAGTAACTGCATAATTGGCAGGCAGAAGCTAAGGCTTACCACTAAAAGGTAGCACCAATATCAGCTACAATGTGGAACATGAAGCAAAGGTAATAGTAAGAAAATATAAGCTTCAACAGAAGTATCAGTCATCACCATCACCATAATATATTAGTAAGCACATTCTTGAACTGCCAATAGTCCATACCATATCTTCCTCAATTTCATTATGCTATGCTCATATGCATGCACCTAAAACTCTATTTCCTATAATCAATAATGTAGCCGTTCCTTGTGAATTAGCAACAGTGGAAGCAAGACCCATTTTCAGCATTGAAATATAGCATCACCAGTTGTAATTTAGAATCTTTGATTATAGATAGTTTTGGTTTCATCACAATCAATATCAAAAGAGGAAGTTTACCATTGTATATCTCATGTTTCTCAGCAAGTCTGGCCAAGTAAGCTTGGTGCTCTCTTTTCTTCTTCATCTCTCTTTTCTTTTTCTCAATTCTCTTACTCTAAAAAGAATCTTTTAATGTGTAAGATAAGATAAAATGCAAGAAATAAACATTTATTATGTAAGACACATCTGAACAAAGCAAAGGCAAATTGCACAATGCTAAGTTTCACACAAAACATATTTGTAGAAGCTTTTGAGCAATAAAGCATGCACGACATAGTCCACAAAAACAGAATGGAATACCACAGTTAAGCTATTAAAATAGAGACTCGACATAACAAGAAACCAACTTCCATTTGGCTACTCAACAAAATAAGTCATCACCAAAGTTCATGGCACATTCTATCTCATTATACAGCCCCTTTTAGAGCACATATGAATCAAATTTGCCATTTAAGACTCCTTATATATAGTTTTCTGCACAAAAGTATATCATACTAAAGAAGCAAATTCTCTGAACAATCTAAAATGAAACAAATTATTGTAGGAAAATTTTGGAAAAAATGGATAAAAATCACATTGTATAGAGAAAATGGAGAAATATACAAACAAAGTAAAGGCAAACAACAAAATGCTAAGTTTTGCACAATCACATGACTTTTTCTGATTTAGGCTAATTTAGAATTAAAATACTCAAAAAATAAAGAGATACAAAGGCTTACATCCGGGTAAACCACAACAGCGACCGTGTTGGCCAGAGGTGGCTACGGTGGAGGGAGACGAGGTAGAAGGTGGTGACGATGGCCGGAGGCGAGGCAGAGAAGGAGTGAACGGAAGTGGTGTCTCCTACACCGCTGCTGTTCGTTGCTTCCGTAGAGGTGAAACAGCGGTAGCGCCGAGTAAAGAGGGCACGACGATGTCGCCGATAATTGAGCGAGTCACCGAATTTTAGAGAGAAGAGGGGGGTTTCGATTGGAGATCTAGGGTTTTTGATCGAAGGTTTTGATGTATACGGAGGTTGACTGAGAGGGAGAGTTAGCATAGGCGACAGTTGCGAGATCAGCGGTGAAGTTGACGGCGGCGAGATTGCCGGAGAAGGAGAAGAGAGAGGTATTGCATTCGTCGAAGTCCCGATTGAGAAGAGAGAAGGGTGAGGACTGAGGAGTGAAAATGGGTTCTACGGTTGAGAATTTGGGAATAAGAATTTAATTTAATTGAATTAAAAAATCAGAAAGAGGAAAAAGATTTAAAAAGAAAATAAAAGATAACACATGGTGTAACAATTTCCTTAGAGCATTTACAGCAAGGGTCTTATTAGAGCTAGGTCTAAGCATTGGGAAGCGTGATTTTAATGATTGGTGGTGTTGAGTTAGACATAGGTTGATTTCTCCACTACAATGGGGTTGAGTAAGACCTTGGTCTAAGCACTGGATTTTTTGCACAAAATATGATGTGAAAGAGTAATTTTGTTTGTAGGAAAGATTGGATGAAGAAAGAAATTTTTTGGTGTGTAGAATGAATGAGATGAAGGGATATATATAGTGAAAAAATGGGATGTAGCCGTTGGGGTGTATTTAATTTTGTTACCATTATTTTTTTTTTATTCAGAAAATTAAAAAAAAAAAGACGGACCAATGGGGACACGCCACGTGTCCCCATTTTTTAACGTGGCGGAGTCGAGGGAGGGATCGAAGGATCGACCTCGCCTACGACACCGCGATCGACACAGGGGGTGTCGATCCCCCCACAGCAGCGATCGACACAGGGTGTGTCGATGTGGGGGTGGGTCGAGCGACATCGACACCCGATCGACACCCCCTATCGCACCTCGATGTAAATGCTCTTAAGACCGTTACGATAGGATTAAAAGATAACACATAAACATAACGTAAGTTTCAAGACCGTTATATATGTGCGCAGTAACACAGCATATGTAATGGATATTTATTCATACATTATCTTTATAAAAAGTGCGCTCATACATAACGCATTATTGAAATATCCGTTATGTTTGTAGTGTTATGTATGTGTAAATTTCTAGTAGTGACAGACACTAAAAAGAGCACAAAAATAGGGTTCGTCATACCCACACACTTTAATTTATACTTGTTCTCAAGTATGTGGTCAGACTTACCTTAAGAAAGGACACAAAAGAAGAACAACAATAGACACAAAAGAAAATCAGCATGAAACAGAATTAAAGACACAAAGCATGTTCATTCATCAAGGTCATTAGACAAGTCAAAATTAGGCATGCAGCATGTGGTTCACTCCCTCACATTACCTCTCGTGTATGAATGTTTAACTGTTTACGCTCACAACATTCTCAATCTTGGCCATGCTATAGGCTTGTCTGCTAGCTCATAATTCTCCATTCACTAAGACTAGGGTGTTTTCAGATTATCAAAAGGACTTAGCAGGTTGTAATGGGGCTTTAGGCGGGTAGGATCATTTAAGAACAAGCAAAAGTCATTATAGGCTCTGATGAGGACTCCAGGAGCTTATTCCTTACTTGACTTCTTCATTACTGGCCTTAGCACACCATCTGCTTCTTTTATTTCTTTCTTTTAGGATTTCTTTGTCTTAAGTTCTATGTGGGGTTTTCTTCATTTTCTGCCCTCAATCCCCCTCTGTTTTCTCTTCAATGATCTAAAAGCCTAATGTAAGGACCATGAAAAGTCTGGCTTTTTATTAGATTAATTCAAATGAATTATTTGGCTAACAAGGGATATATTGTCTAGGGAAGGCATTTTGGCTAAGTAGACTCATAGAAAGAAGTGCCTAAATCATCTAATCATTCACACACCTAGTCATAGAATTTCAAAAAGCTAAGTAGACAAGTTCTAGCAGAATCCTAGATGAGAAGTTGAAAATCACACAAGAAATGAAATGTTGTAATGATCAGAGACAACATGTAAAGCTCAACACCTCATAGGTAATGCTCACACGCCTATTCATCCTTCCTATCTAATTTGGCCATCAGAAATTAACACACAACCAAACACAAAAAGAAACAAATTCATGCTGATCATAAACAGACATGCAAAGAGCAGACACACCCACACTTTGCAATGGGCAAAGTGTGTGATTAAGCAAAACCATACAAACAGACCTTGAAGGCAACAACAAAAGAAAACACACTCCTCATACCCACACACTTTGCTTGAAACAAAGTGCAGAAATGAGGGAAACAGACTACAACTACACAGACAAACAAACTCTAACTCAAATTTACAGACCATCATGGGAGGACAAACAATAGGAAGTAGAGTGGTGGATGCGGATACCTAGCTTAAGCAGGAACAGAGAGGGTTTCGAGGGCTCTGAGTGTCTCTTTGAGGTCTTCTTGATTATTGACGTGATCCTTTCAATCTCTTTCTGACCTCTTTCCCTTTAGTTCCGGCAATGCTGCTAATGTTTTATCCTCTACCTCATTCATATTCGCCTTGAAAGCTGCACATCACTAGCAAACACCACTCCGATACACGAAACTCCACTAACTCCCTAAGGTTATCTAAAATGAACAAACTAACACACTCCAAAACGAAATAAAAACATAAAATGCGAAAATGAAAGATAAAACACACCAGGTTGTCTCCTGAGTAGCTCCCCAGTTATAGTCAAGGGCACGACTTCATTTTCATCCTTATCAACCATCTTGGTCTGGAGGCTCAAGCGGGTCCCCTGGATCATACACGTCATGCCCACTGTATGCATTTCCTCGATTTCCCTTCGCATTTTCCAACTTGTGGTAGTCAACACATGCTCTCCAACTGACCTGCAGCCTCATTCCAACAATCTCATTTTTCTCATCTTTTATCATCGTGGAACACATCTTCTTAGGCACAGCATGTACCAAATTTGTCCAATTTTCTTCAGCTACAGCGTTGATGGTGCCCATGTCGTGCAGAGTCGTGATCATCTTCAGGGCTTTATCATTCTCCATTGAATTGAACAACATTTGAGGCTCATGCATCAGATTAGCTTCTTCTTTTAACAAAGATGTTGAGCTTGTGCTCTTGCTGTCAACTATTTTTCGGCACGTAGCTTCCTTGCGTGGTCCCAATACGTTGTGCCCTCTTTCATTCTCTTTGAGACTAAAGTCCAGAAGACTAGAAACCTCTCTCGAGACTTTTCCTTCCAGGGCTAAGTTCAACAACATTTGAGGACTATGATAGAGATTAATTCCTCCGTCCATCATGATGCAAACTATTAGCCTTTTGCCCTAAACATCAACCAACATCGAGGTGATTTCTTTCTCGTATAACCTTAGAAATCTACGTATCATATTCTCATCACCAGTGCTTAAATCAGATTTGATGATAAAGGGCACTGTATTACTTTCACCGAGGTTTATATACTTCCATTATAGAGGTAGAGGCTCGAGTTTCCACGTTGGTACCTTTTTGAAGATGTTGAGCATCTCCATCGCTTCTTCCTCTTTTTTGTTCTTTGCAAGTCTATGCGGAAAAGGACCATGTATGATAGGTCTGAGGGGTGGAACATAATACTTCTCCATCTTGATTTCCTTCTCCAAACATTTCTCTTTAACTTTTTGTTCTCTGGACTCCTCAGCTTCATTGCTCTCTACAAGTGTTGTGTTGGGCTCTTCTCCTAGCTTGATGACCTTTTCTGGCAGAGGCTTGCCGCTTCTCATTGTAACTGCCTCCACTAGAGCCTTTAAATCATATTGACTTGAGGTCCAGTAAACACAATCTTCTTTTTCCCGCTCCTCCCTACTCATTGTCAATCTTCGTGGAAATGGAGCTTTGATAGTGGGTGTTGAAGGTCGCACATATGGCTCCTCGGTCACTTCAGTATCTGCCATGGGCATAACTGATGCCGATGTGGGCACTAGGCTAGTAATTCCCATATAGTTCAAGTGGGCCCTTGGGGGTACCTCTACTTGAAGAGGTAGCTTTTCTTAGCTTTTCTCCATTCTGGTGACGACAGTCAACAACTGACCTATTTGATTTTGCAGATTGAGCATTCCATTCTTTGTTTCTTGCTTAAACTTAGCGTTCTTCTCCTGCTCTCGGATGAAGCTAGTTCAAAATGTGTTCACCACATCGATCAAAGACGGCTCTCTATTTTGGTTCTGCTGTTGGTATTGTTGTTGATGCCCTCGATTGCTACCTTGATGACCAGGATTGGGTCCCCATCCCGGATTGTAGAAATGATAGTTCGGATCGAAATTTCTTTGGGGGCCTCTATTACCATTATGCATTAGAGCATTGACCTCCTCAATGAATAGAGTTGGGCATTAATCAGTGTCATAAACCACATGGCTTGACCACCGTCTTCTGTTGCGTGCCCATGTTGGTGACCAGCATCTTCACTATGGAACACAAATCATCAATCTTGGCCTCCACACTTGAAGGTTCCATAACCTCTTGTCTAAATGCGCCTCCACCATCATCGCGGGAGTCTTCAGCCATGTCCCCAAGCCATTTGAAAGCCTCACTCGAAGCTTTGTTCATAATCAATCCACCGCAACAAGCATTAATAAATGACCTCTCGGAAGGTCGCATTCTAGCTACAAAGTTTTGAACGAGGTGACAAGTTGATATGTTATGTTGAGGACACTTGGCTATCAGCTTCTTGTATCTATCCCAGTAGTCATAGAATGACTCTCCAATGCCCATCTTGATACTCATGATGCCGTTCCTCATAGCCAAGATGCGCACAGCTGGAAAGTACCTCTCTAGAAACTTCTGTCAGAGTTGTGCCCAAGTAATCACACATCTCGCCTCCAGTGTACATGCCATCGCGGCATCTTGTAGGGTGAATAGGAATGCCACCAATCGTATATATTCATCCAAATTTCCATCAGCCCTGATGGTCGAGACGACCATCTCGAAGTCCTGTAGATGTCTATACGGGTCCTCACCAGGCATAGCACTGAATTTCGGCAAGATCTGAATGAACGAGTACTTTAGCTCCTAATTTCTGGTCAGTATAAGCAACGTAATTTCCATCGGCTTTAGATTAAGGTTTATTGGGAACACCATCTACGTCATAGTGACCTCCACCTGCTCATCTTGGTCATTTTATGCCATTCTGAAAGGATTTCTTGCTCCCGATCAGGATGTTCCACTTGGTGATCTCTACATCATGCAAAAATAATTTCTTTTGCTTTAGATCTGATCACTTCGGGTCTAGATCAGTAGCCTTAGTGACAAGATCTATGTACCTTCTCACTTGTTATCCTTGTCTTCAAGGGTTAGTCACAAGGATACACAAGGAAAATATAGATCTACGAAAAAAATAAAAAATAAAATAAAATAAAAAGAGATTATCACTAGAAAACATACCTCCCCAGCAACGATGCAAATTTTGACGGCTCCGAGTTTATCATTGGGAACTCGAGCGCGCCAAAATACAATTTATATCTCCTGATGATCTCGACTAGGAACAACTAGGGCAAGTATACAGGGTCGAACCAAAGAGAGGTAAGCTGTGATGATCTCGGTGTCACTGGACAGTAGTTGGGTTTGGTTTGGAGCTTTTCTTAACATTAAATATGAAATAGAAAGGGTTTGGTTGGGTAAGCCTCGACTTAAAACACGAAAATATCAAATAGAAAGGGTTTGGTTGGGTAAGCCTCGACTTGGTTCGGTGTGTGTGTGTGTATGTGTGTATAGGATCTCAGACCCTCGAATAGCCACTGTGTGAGCACGTATCTCGGTTATAGGGTCTCGACACTCACACTCCTTTACAGTCACCATGTCACGCACGTGAGCATTAATTTTCGACCCCAGCTCTTCCTTTCAGTATCGAGCTCTCCAAGTCACCTCGGGAGCCCACCTTACTGTATACAGAATTAGCTCGCATCTGGAAAAGTCACCAATTGAGCCCTCTACATCAGCAGCCTTTGGATCTAGAAGGCCCAAGATAGCTAGAAGCATGACTTTCATCATACACCACTCTCCAACGCCCGCAACACAACCGGAGATGAGGGGAACCCCTACACCTTTTCCCAGTATTGTCAAAAATTTCACCTCTGCCACTCCTCCGTAGGCCTCCGGCGAAGTCGTGGAGGCTCCACCACTTTGGAATTAAGCCCAGCACGTCGGGAACGGCCTCAGCAGATCTCCAACGAGCTTTCGGCCTCACTTCTCACAAATAACACACACACCTCATCTCATCTCAACCAACTCAAGCAAAGATAAGCTTAGCTAGACACGAAAGTAAAGGAAAAATAAGAAATAATAAAGGAAACCATACTTAACATAAAAGTAAAAGGGTGGAGTGACGCGACCGTCGTTTAGCTGCGGCAAAATACAATTTGTATTTTTCCTTGCCCACTTCCTAGGATCAGCTAGTCGGTAAGTAAGGGTCGATCCCATGAGGAATTGATGCAATATTCTCTTGAAAGTATCCTGTCACAGTGTTGGTTTGGTCTATTTCTACTATCGCCTTCGGCAAAACAAAGAAAAGTAAATTCTGAAACTACACAAGCAAACAATTAGTAATAAAAGGCAACCAGAATTTAGGTTCGATTAAATGTGAATAAGTGTAACTCGATCATAGATGCATAGATATTCGCTACGTATGTGTGTCAACGGTCATATGCAAACCGCGTCGTGGTCCTACTGTGACGTTATCACGCCCATATCCACGATCTGCCCAGCTCGTCCTTGTGAATCCTGCGTGGCATTCCCACCCCAGTCTTCCTAACTTTCCTAACTCACCCCCGAGCATTCCTCAAGGGGCAAAGATTGAAACAAGCAGCTTTGGGCACTAGACGAACCCGTTCCGGCCCTATGAGGTACGAGGATCCCGCTCCGACTTTTCACCAGCGTCAGCATACTATGTTCGGCTCCGCCCAAGTTCAACCTAAGATTTGCCGCCCTCAAGGAGCATGAGGCAAACCTCTCCCAGTCCTTGTTGGTCTAAGCTACCTCCCTTTTAAAGAATCTGCCGCCCTCCAATTGCCCACTGGCCACATGAACTCTTGGCACAAATAGACTACTTTGAAATCATTTCCTAAAACCTCGGGAACACACATATATATAGCTATCTTACCCAATTAGACCTCACGAGTTATAAAACACTTATATCACATATTCTCTACCTAAACACAGATCTAAAGGTTTAGCTAGACATAAAGTAAATAACAATAACAAAAGAGATAGAAGAAAACATACTTGAATAAGTACTTAAACGATAGTCTACCCAAACTGGGACTTAATAGCAGAAAAGTAAATTGTATCTTGCAAGAAACTAAATTGTACGAAAAAAAGATGTAAAAGCTTAAATAAGAAAAAAGAAAAAAAATGAGAACGGGGCGATAAATAAGGTGAATCTAAGATTCTACTCCTCTCATTTGGAGAAATTCAAATGATGAGTATGGGAAACCACATTAGGAGACTCAGATTGAAATTTCAATGTCTTGAACCTAATGATCATGTCTCGTTGATTCATCCTTATATTCCTCGTTTGTTATTAAATGTTTGTTATTATGAGGACTTTCTAGTAAAGGTGACTAACGAAGTAAAATTTTTAAAGGGTGGGTCAAATTTTGATATAATTGATAATTCTATTTGATGGGCAACATACGTGGTTAGATTTCATTGCATTAGAGTTGACATTGGTTTATTTTGGTATTTTGCGTTGGAAAAGAAGTCTTGTATGGTTGATTTGATGAATATGTGTATTGATTCACATTTCATTTCTTTGGTTTGCTTGAGGACAAGCAAAATACTAAGTGTGGGGGAGTTGTTTAGTTCTTTTTTGTGTGTTTTTCATATTATTATTTGTGCGTGTGTTGCATGTTATTGTTCGTTTCTGGCCACGTGTCGTGGTCGTATATGTTGTTTTTGGTGTTTTGGTGTGTGTAGGTACGTAGGTGGATGATGATGCGATGTCGCCTCGAAAAGGATGGAAAAAGAAGTGCATTCGATGAAGGAGGACAAAAACAGAATTTCCCACCGGAGCGGGAAATATTGGCGCTGAAAGTTTCCCACCGGCGCTGGAAATATTTGCGCTGAAGGATTCCCACAGGCACTGCGTTCCCACCGGCGTTGGCGAACGGTTATTTCTAATGTTATGAAAGGATTTTGTCAGTTTTTGGACGAACAACTTCATTTTTCTCTCTCGTTTTTCATGTAGAAAAGTAGCAAAAACTCTGTAGAATTAGGCTATTTTCATTTCCTTGTTCAAACACTTTAGATTTGGTTTTAGTTCTTTGCATTGTTGATCGTTCAAGACTTTCAAGCACTTTATAAGATTTCTTTTTCGTTTATTTAATGTTTGTTTCCAGATTTCGTCTTATTTTCATTTCTAGCATGATGAACTAGATTTAATAATCTAGGATTTAGTTCTTCGACTTGGGATTGTTATATTACTTGTGGAATGGAAATGCTCGTCGTCTATTTCAATTGGTTGTAGTATCTTTCGAACACTTGATCAATGTTTGATTGTTTTAGTAATGAATGAGATGGAGAAATGATTTCATTACAAGTTGAGGTTGAAATAAAGTTAATTTTAATCGGAAACGCGTAGATTGATTGTTGAGCATGTCTGTTTAATTCCGTTGGTGTAAGTTTAAATCTATGAATATGAAGGTTAATAGATAGAGAACTTCATCAATGTTATTAAGTAAACTAATTGACTGAGCATTCCAAGTTACTTATTTTGTTAATTCCAAGGAGAAGGACTTCAATCCTAGATGCTTTCATTTATTGAATTTCCGTTTATTTGAAGTTATTTAATATTCTAGCTATTAAAACTTAGCGAAAATTTGGTAGAATGTTTAGGATGTGTGAATTATATTGTGTGTAATCTGTACTAGCTCGATTACATTGCCCTGCTAAGCTTTCCTTGAGAATATGACTTGGGTTAGCTTATTGAACTACTTAGGACCTCGTTCTCTTGCGAGCAACTAGGAAGAACACATTTAGTTGATTCACGGATCCTAACCTGAATTCGACACGGAGGGACAGTTCTTTCAAGGCTGCAAGGATCTCAAGCTGATCTGTTGGTTGGCCTGGACAAGCTGCTCCACTCGGGCATTTTCTTCTTTCAACTTGACCAGTCAGTCAACGATCTCGTTATGCTTTGCCTCCGGAATAGCAACTCTCTTGCCCTCGGAATGAGATAGGACAGTAAACTCCTCAGGCGGGATCATGAACACCAAACGCCCATCCTCATCATAGCCACATACTTGCATCGCCCTCACACACTCCAGGTCAAGATACTCCTCGTGCATGGCCTTCATGGTAGTTTCCTTCTCATCAAATCCAAGAGCTTTCTTTGCCAATACAGTCAGGAGATGGGCAATGGACACTCTCTGCTTGGGGTGTGTAGAAATATCTTTGAAGTGGCCAGCGGCAAAAGCTCCAAAGTTGATCCGCTACTTGTGCACCATACACCATAAGATGAAGATCTATTGTTGGGCAATCATGTTGCTACTGTCCTTCTTGCCAAAGAAGTTAAAGGCAAGAATTCGGTGGCAAACACGCACTACATCATCCTTAAACATGTGCCCCTTGGTCGTCCCTGCTTTGAACTTCTCTCCATTGCGCAACTCCTTCCAAATTGCATCCCACTCCTCAGTATTCATGCTTGGTATGTTTCGATAAGCATTCTTGTACTCCTCAGGCAAAGTACCACGAAAATCCACCACATCCAACGCCATATTGAACTCATTAACTGACAAGTTGAGAGGCTCACCCATCAACTTAAAACTTATGCACTTGCTCGTGGGCTGCACCTTCCTGAGGTAGCGGACTTGGAGATTTTTGATGAACTCTCGGGCAAGGTCAGGGTAAACTCTCTCATTCCACAACAAAAACTCTGACCATCCTATTCCTTCAAACATTGCCATCACCTCCTTCTCGATTCCCAACGCCTGTAGCGCACCTAGATCTATCAGCTTGGGCAAGATAAACCCTCGCTCTGGCCTTTTCCCAGGTGTGAGATTGGAAGCACGCCACGGAATACTCAACCTAGGCCCTGCCTTCTTCGCCAAGCTTTTCTCTTTCTCTTCCTTAACCATCACTGCTTCCCTTTTATGCTTGGGTGACAGTTCCATCGTCTCTAACTCCTTCACAAAGTCATCAAAATCCTCAGATCCACCGGCATCCTCCATTAGGGCATCACCCTCTGCATGTTCAGACTCTGTCGCAGCCTGCGACGCCTCCTTGCCCACAGCTTGGGACTGTTTGCTCTCCGATACAGCTGGTTCGAGGTCATGGTGCGATGGTGCCGTCAGTTCGGTCAAGATACCGGCTATCTCCTCCTGGTGTACTGGTTCTGGGCTCTTAGGGTTTGCAGATGAGCCTTCCATCGGTGAGAGCTTGGGAGTAGGGTTTAAAACTTCTTTATGCTTGGTTGGGGTGGTAGCAGTTTTGGGAGTTTGGCTTTTAGAAGGTGTTTTAGGGTTTTTCTTGCTTTGTGTGTTCTTCATAATGAAGGAATGGGGGTTTTGTTGCAGAAAAGAGAGAGAGAGAGAGAAAGATGAAAAGACGGTTGGATAATTTTGAATTTCGAATGATGAGAGAGAGGGTAGGTTATGCGTGTGTATAGGCCTAGAAAGTAGGGTTTAGTGGGTTAATGTGCAGCCCATCTGACAACTGCCTGCGGTGATATGATGTGCTAATATCATCCCGCCTTTTTCGTCTTTTCCAGGAACCAATACCCTTCCTCTTGATCATTCAGAGTCTCCATTCTGCCTTGCTCCATGTTCATGCATATAACCTGCACACTTAAACAAAAATCCTCCTTCCAGACAATAACTACTATCCTAGGGTTAAAAATAAAAATACGAAAATGGAAATTACAAAAATTAAAAGAAAAATAAAAATAAAGATAAACTTACCAGGTTGCCTCCTGGCCAGCGCCCCAGTTTATGTCATGGGCATGACGTAGTGCTTTTTATCATGCCTTCAGACAATGCACACGGACATTGGGATTGTCCACGTTCCATTCTTTCGTTCGCCCATAGTAAGGCTTCAGCCGTTGACCATTCACCTTGAACTTCTTAGTCTAAATTGGGCAATATATTTCCACAGACCCGTTCGAAAATTGAGCTACCACTTCGAAAGGTCCTTCCCACTTAGTGCTTAGCTTCCCCTTCATGAACTTAAAACGAGTCTGGTACAACAGCAACTCTTGCCCTGGCTCAAACCTATTTTCCTTAATAAGGAGATCATGAGCCTTCTTCATACGAATCTTGTAAAGCGCAACATTATCATAGGTTTTGATCCTAATCTCCTCCAACTCTTGCAATTGCAACTTCCGATGCTTATCAATATCTCCCCAATCATAATTGATGTTCTTGACTGCCCATAACGACTTATGTTCCAACTCCACAGGCAAGTGACACAGCTTTCCAAAGATCAATCTGTATGGCGATATGCCCAAAGGGGTCTTGAAAGTTGTGCGATATGCCCATAATGCATCACTCAGATGAGCACTCCAGTCCTTTCCATTAGCAGTTACCACCTTTCTCAGAATGGTCTTTATGATCCTGCTCGTCAACTCCGCTTGTCCATTTGCTTACGGATGGTAGGCACTCGTGACCCTATGATGAACTCCATACTTCTCAAACAACCTATCAATTATAGCATTGCAAAAGTGTGTCCCTTGATCACTTATTATAGCCTTGGGAACAGAAAATTGTAGACTTGAGAAACGAAGCCACCACCCTCGAGTCATTTATGTGTGATGCCTTGGCTTTCTGCCCATTTCGAAACATAGTCCACAACCAAGATGATATACTGGTTCCCTTGAGAATTGGGCAAAGGTCCCATAGAATCCATTCCCCATATATCAAAAATCTCCACAGGCATGATTGGAGTCAAAGGCATCTCATCCCTCATGGTCGCATTGCCCTTCTTTTGACATTGTTCACAACTCCGGCACCATTCATAAGAATCTTTATTGAGGGTTGGCCAATAAAACCCACACTCAAGTATCTTCCTAGCTATCCTCCGATGCCTAAAGTGTCCACCGCATTCCTTATTGTGACAATGCTTCAATATGCTCTTAGTCTCCCAATCGGGCACGCAATGCTGCAGAACTTGGTCATTGCACTTCCTCCACAAGTATGGTTCATCCCAAATAAAGTGATGACACTCCTTCTTGATATTCATCCTTTAATAAGCACTGAAATCTTTAGGAAACTCCCTCATACACATGTAATTCACAATATCGGCATACCATGGCTCGCCAAAGAACTGAGCCTCGGTCAAGTAGAGATGTTCATCGGGAAAAGACTCCATTATAGGCACAACATCCTCCTCCTGCACTATCCTGCTCAAGTGGTCCGCAACTACATTTTATGCTCCTGCCTTGTCCTTGATCTCCACATCAAACTCTTGCAGAAGCAAAATCCAGCGTATCAACCACGGCTTGGACTCTTTCTTGGCCATAAGGTATCGTAGTGCAGCATTGTCAGTCTAAATAGTTGTCTTACCTCCTAACAAATAAGATCGAAATTTCTCAAAGGCAAACATGACCGCCAACAATTCTTTCTCTGTGGTTGTATAGTTTAACTGGGCAGGAGTAAGAGTTTTAGACGCATAGTAAATCACATGACTCTCCTTCCCTCTCTTCTGCCCAAGCACGGCTCCTACTGCGTATCCACTTACATTGCACATTACTTCAAAAGGCATTTCCCAATCAGGGAGTTGTATGATAGGCGCTGTGACCAAATTGTTCTTCAAAGTATCGAATGCCCTTCGACAATCTTCATTAAAGTTCCACTCAACCTCATTCTGCAATAACCGCGTCATGGGCTGAGCAACCTTTGCAAAACCCTTCACAAACCTCCTATGAAAACCCACATGCCCAAGAAAATCTCACAACTGCTTCACATTGTTGGGATAAGGCAATTTGGCTATCACATCGATCTTGGCCTTGTCAACTTCAATTCCTCTTTCTGAAACAATGTGCCCAAGCATGATCCCTTCTTAAACCATGAAGTGACACGTCTCATGATTCAGTACCAAGCTCTTATCCACACATCTCTTCAGCACCAACTCAAATGCCCTAGACAGGATGCGAAAGAACTCCCATAGACAGTGAAGTCGTCCATAAACACCTCAATGCAATGCTCCAAAAGATATGAAAATATGCTCAACATACATCTCTGAAACATGCCCGGGGCATTGCATAGACCAAAAGGCATGCGGTGGTATGCAAACGTCCCATATGGGCAAGTGAAAGTAGTCTTATCCATGTCTTCTTCGGCAACCCATATCTGCATGTAGCCTGAATACCCGTCCAAGAAGCAAAAGAACTTGTTCCCAGCCAATCTCTTTAACATCTCATCAATAAAAGGCAAAGAAAAATGATCTTTCCTCGTTGCCTTGTTGAGCTTGTGATAGTCAATGCACATCTTCCATCCGGTTTGCAATCGAGTAGCCACCATCTCATTCCTTTTACTGGCAACCACCTGAATTCCTGACTTCTTGGGCACCATGTGCACTAGACTGACCCATTGACTGTCTGGAACTGGGTAGATAATGCCCAAGTGATACGACCAATGCGTTGCGGAAGCTTAGAATCGAACAACGACAACTAAAGGAATGGTTCAACCCAATAAACAACTGAACAATAATGAAAATTAAACCCTAATTATCTACTGAAAATACCCAATAAACTCGAACAACAATTAGATTAACAAAATCCCCAAATTATAACCGAAGAACCCTAGAAATTGACTCGATCGATTGACCTAGCAAACAACGTCAGATTGAGCTCAAATTTTAGGACAAAGTACAATCTATATTCCAGAAAAACATATCCAAAATTCAGCCAAAACGCATGGGTAAGTTTGGAGATGACTCGGTGGTCAATTTTCGGACCTAAACTAGGTTTTCGGGATGGAAATCGGATTTTTCAGTTATAAACGGGATTGGACAGATTTGGGAGTGAATATGGAGAGGCTAGGGAATGTATATGATGGCTGGGAATGTGGGGAAAGGCGTGGGGATGGTAAAAACGAGAGGGATAGGTGAATCTTACCCGAAACGAACCCCGAATTGACGAGAACTCGGAACGACTGGGTCCAATATCACTTAAATAGATTGTGATAATTGGGCCTGCTAAATAAATAAAACCACAACTGAAATAATAGACTGGAAATAAATAAAACAACTAATTAAATCAGCAAGGAATGACTTTGCCATGGCTTCAATCGAGCTCCTCGATGCTCAATATAGTCACCAACTTGGACTGCTTGAAATCAGTTCCATCATCTTCTAACTTCTTTCCAACATAGCACTGAAAGTAACCTTACAGCTTCTTGGCTCTTAATCTCGTCACTGGACCTCTCAGCTGCAACTCCGGATTCAAATCCTCAGTGATTGTCTCAATCTCATCATTCCCTCCCTCCTCAAAAGAATTCGACCTCGAATTCAGCTCCTCCTCGGCGTCGACATCATCTGTAGGAAAAGGAGACAAGTCAGAGACATTAAATGTGGAAGAACTTTTGTACTCACCAGGCAAATCAAGTCGGTAAGCATTGTCATTGACACGAGCAACCACAGTAAACGGTCCATCTCCACGAGGTATCAGCTTCGACTTCCTCAAGTTAGGGAAATGCCCCGGGCTGAAGTGAACCCAAACCTTATCACCGGGTTTGAATAGCACTTGCTTGCGGTGCGTATTCGCCTTAGCTGCATTGCGGACTCCCTGAAGCTCGATCCTCGTCTTCACCTTTCATGCATCTCTCGAACCTGTTCAGCCCTACGAATACCTTGCAAACTCGAAAGATGATCAATAGGCAAAGGAATAAGATCCGCTGGAGTCAACGGATTGAAACCATAAACTACCTCAAAAGGCGACATATGTGTAGAAGAATGGACGACCCTATTATATGCAAACTCAGCAAATGGTAAACATTCTTCCCACGATTTCAGATTATTTTTTACTAATGCACGCAGAAGAGTACCTAACGTCCTATTTACTACCTCAGTCTGACCATTTGTCTGTGGATGACATGCAGTAGAAAATAATAGTTTAATACCCAACTTTCCCCACAAAACTCTCCAAGAATGCCCCAAAAATTTCGAATCCCTATCAGAAATAATGGTCATAGGGATGCCATGCAAACGGACTACTTTACGGAAAAACAGATTTGCAATGTTAACAGCATCATCGGTCTTTTTACATGCAATAAAATGAGACATTTTTGAAAAACGATCAACAACCACAAACACAGAGTCTTTACCAGATTTTGAACGAGGTAAACCCAAAATAAAATCCATGGAAATATCTACTCAAGGAGCAGATGGCGCCGGTAAAGGCGTATAAAGACCAAATGGACTCGAAGTGGATTTAGCCTTCCTACATGTAATACATCTAGCACAGACTCTCTCAACATCTCTTTTCATGCGAGGCCAATAAAAATGCTCATGCAAAAGATCTAACGTCTTATTAACACCAAAATGACCCATAAACTCCCCTGCATGCGACTCCAAAACAAACAACTCTCGCATAGAACAATCAGGCACACACAATTTTGCATCCTTAAACAGAAATCCATCAACAATGTAATATGAATCCACAGCACGAGATTTACCAACACAAGATGCAAATATAGGTCCAAAGAACGGATCAGAAGCATAAAAACTCTTAACATGCTCAAGACCTAGACACTGTGCATGCATAACAGAAATCAAAGCATACCTACGGGAGAGTGCATCAGCAACCACATTCTCCTCCCCCTTTTTGTACTTGATCACATAAGGGAACGATTCTATGAACTCCACCGAACGATCATAGCGCAAGTTCAGGCTCTGTTGTCCCTTCAGATGCTTCAATGACTCGTGATCAGTGTGAATCACGAACTCTTTCGTGCGCAGGTAGTGCTGCCAAGTCTCCAAAGACCTCTTCAGTGCATACAGCTCCTTGTCGTATGTAGAATACCTCAGAGCTGCTCCATTCAACTTCTCACTGAAGTAGGCGACCGGCTTCCTATCCTGCATCAAAACAGCACCGATGCCTATACCAGAGGCATCACACTCAATCTCGAACATCTTATTAAAATCAGGCAAAACCAACACGGGAGCATTACACAATTTTGACTTCAGCAAATTAAAAGCATGCTCTTGGGCTTTGCCCCACTCAAACTTCCTATCTTTCTTACTGAGTTCGGTCAATGGGGCGGCTATAGTGGAAAAATCCCGCACAAAACGGCGATAAAATCCAGCCAAACCATGAAAAGACCGAACATCAGCACAGATTTTAGGCGTGGGCCACTCCTCAATGGCCTTAACCTTCGATCTGTCAACCTCAACACCTCAACTACTCACAACAAATCCCAGAAACACAACCTCATTCAAGCAAAAAGTACATTTAGACAAATTGGCATACAACTTCGCATCACGCAGCAATTCAAAAACTCGCCTAAGATGTCTAACATGCTCATAAGTACAAGTACTGTAAATGAGGATGTCATCAAAATACACAACCACATACTTCCCAATCACATCCCTCAAGACGTGGTTCATGAGACGCATGAAAGTACTAGGGGCGTTGGTAAGCCCAAATGGCATGACAAGCCATTCGAACAGTCCATGCTTCGTCTTGAACGCAGTCTTCCATTCATCCCCCTCACTCATGCAAACTTGAAAGTAACCAGAGCGCAAATCAATCTTAGAAAACACAGAGGCTCCAAATAACTCATCTAACATATCATCTAATCGGGGAATAGGGAAGCGATACTTTACCGTTATCTTATTGATGGCCTGACAGCCCATGCACATACGTCATTCATTGTTCTTCTTGGGCACGAGTATCACGGGCACGGCATATGGTGACAGGCTCTCTCGGATCTGCTTCTTCTCCAGCAACTCTTTGACTTGACGATCGATTTCTTTTGTTTCCTCAGGACTGGTACGGTAAGCTGGTCGGTTTGGGAGGACTGCTCCCGGCTGAAAGTCGATCTGGTGCTCAATTCCACGAACTGGCGGCAGACCACTCGGTATCTCCTCTGGGAATACATCTTTAAATTCGTCCATCAGAGGCTACAAAACAGGAGGAACAACAATATCAGAAGTATCATTAGCCTTAAAAGTAAGAAGAACGAAAGGCATACCAGATTTAACGGCTTTTTGTACTCCTTTTGCGCTGATAAATAAGTTCCGGTGTACGGGCTCCGGACTAGCTGCGCTGGAGGGAGAAAGGGCTTCACAAAGGGCGGCCTTAGCAGGGTCCTTGGGGGTGGACATGGTCCCCTTGGCGGGCTGGGTCGCGGCCGCGAGCTGCCCGGGTTGAATGGGCTGCTTGCTCTCGGCCCGTTTCATCTTCTCCTCCTTAAATCTCTGCTGCATCCTCTGCTGATCTTCATTGACGTCCTTGGGTGTCAATGGCATAATCTGGTGGTTCGTCCGTCTCGGATCACCGTGTAAGTGTTGGTGTATCCATCGTGGATCGCCTTCCTGTCAAACTGCCACGGACGACCAAGCAATATATGCGACGCCTCCATAGGGATGACGTCACAAAGCACAGTATCAGTAAATCGACCAATGGAGAAAGTAACACTTACCTGATATCCTACGCGGATTTCTCCTCGGTCTGTCAGCCACTGCAAACGGTACGGCTTGGGGTGCTTCTGTGGTACCAGGTTCAATTTCCCCACTGCGTACTGGCTGATTGCATTCACAACACTCCCACTATCGATGATGAGCGAGCACGTCTTGTCTTGGATCGAACATCGCGCATAGAAGATGTTCTCACGCTGATCATTCTGATCCTCCTCTCGTATCATGCTCAAAGCTCGGATCGAAACAAGGCTGACGTGGGCTTGTTCGGGCTTCTCATCCTCGATCTCATCTACTGGTGGGCTGTCTAGGGACTGGGCTGCGTCCCCTGCTGCCTCTGCATCATCGAGCTCCCCTTCACTTGCTGACTCTAGCTCATTCTGCTCGGTGATGAAAAGAACTCGGCAGTTTGGACACTGTGCCTGGAAGTGCCCCCATCCTTGGCACTTGTGACACTGGATGTCACGAGCTCTCCCTGGATTACTATTCGAAGATGAGCTGGGCTGCACTGCTCGATTCTGATTGTCTCTATTCGGTGCAGGCAAATTGTACTCAGGTCTGCGAGAAGGCTGTGGTGCAGACTGCTCAAAATGGCGAGCGGGTTGTGAAGATTGGCCTTGAGGACGTATAGGGGTTGTCCTAGGCGTGGAGGACTCGCCTCGAACCCATGGTGTCCTCGCTGGTGTGGAATGAGAGGAACGTCAGCGTCCCTCTTTAATCTGCCGCTCTACTATCGAGGCATAGTGAATCATGGCCTCAATACTGGTGAAGTCCTTCAACTCAACTTCACAGGCTATGTCGGGCTGCATTCCTTCAATATATCGGTTGATTGTAGCAACCAATGTCTCCTCTTTACCAACCCGAATCAATGCTGTCTCCAACTCCTTGTGGTACTCCTCAATGGTGCGAGTACCCTGGCGAATCTGGCTCAATCTGCGCTCTAATTCCCACTCATAGTTAACAGGAATAAAACGGCCTCTCATCACATCCTTCATCTCCTGCCAAGTGTCAACAGGAGGGTATCTATCACGACGTCGGCGGTTCTGGATGTTCTCCCACCAACCAGCTGCATAACCTGTAAATTCCATTGAAGCCAACTGCACCTTCTTGACCTCCGGAAAATCATAGCAGTCAAATATCTTGTTGACCTTCCTCTCCCAGTCGAGGTAAAGGTCGGGATCATGTAGGCCCTTAAACTCTGGAATGCTTGTCTTAATATTATTCAACAAGCTGTCTGTGTCGGCACGTCTGGCCTGGTAAGGTGGATAGGTGCGGGCTGCACGTCTGAAAGGCGGTTGACGTGGGCGGTCACGTCGTTGGGGAGGCTCATACTGTGGAGGCTCAAACTCGGCCTCGGACTCCTCTGCAAAGTCTGCATAATCCTCCTCTGCATCACGATCCTCGTGATAATCTTCATGCACCTGTTGCTGATGTGGTGGCACTTGTGGCTGCGCCCTAGCATTGGCTCGGGCCTCTGCTCGGGCAGGCTCGGCTTGCACAGGCTGAGGTGCTGCCTCGTTCCTGACTGGCTGTCGAGCTACTCCTCCTAATCGGATAGGTTGGCCTTGAACTTGTGGTGGTACAGAAATTCGAGCAGTAAGAAGCTCGAGTTGTGTCATCATTTTGGCCAACGAACTATCAAGCTTATGCTCCAGTGCTTGATGGTGGTACTGAGCATCCCACGGCTGTGGCATCGATGAAGCCGCATCTGTAGGAGTACTAGGTGATGCGGGGTTCTTGTCATTCGACTTATAGCCCTCTCTGGATTCCATTTAAACGTGCAAAACAAATAAACAAAGAAAAAAGGTAACAGAAAGGAACCTCACAATTCCTCACAATCATTCGTGTTTTCTCTCTGTATTTTACCACTCGTGTATGTCACTCAACTTTGGTAAACTCTCAATAAAATTCGAACGCTCTCAGATCACAGAATGTCTCGAATTCTAACAGTAGAATTGTTACTGACTCCTCCAGCCCTAGTCAAGAGCTCGAACTTGACTCTCAAAGTACCAAGGAATACATAAAATACCACGAAGTAGGCTGCAATGGGGTAAGGGTTGGCTATAGGGGTGGAAAAACAAAGAAATCCGACGAAACAGAAAACTGAGAAATTTTCGACGGACGATTTCACCTTCAAGATGAACGATTTTGGCCTGCCGTACCTGTATGTCAAAGCAAAGCAGTGAGTCTTGTTCGTCTCGTCGTTCCGCTTCCGGAATGGTATTATGGAGCAAAATCGGAGTTCGGATGCAAAATTGGCGTCCGTTTCAAGTTTTACCGACAACTCGGATTTTCTGTGAGCTGGGGGTAGGGATAAGGCTGGATCTTGGTTTATTTTGGTGAGCTAGGTGGATGGTTAGTGGTTGGTTGCCGAAAATTTGAAGAAGGAAGGTGGGATTGAATTTTGACTGGATTTTGGAATGAATTTGGAAACAAATTATACCTCAATCCTACAAGGAAACAAATCCCAATCCTACTAGGAAACAAATAATTCAGCACTAACTACAAGATTAATTCAGCACTACTCGAAAATTATGACTCCCTATCAACACAAGAAACTGCAACGTGACGTTCCCAATCGCTATATGACGAAGAACGGCAAATCGCGACACGACTCGATGAAACCAAGACGACTAGCTACCCAACCAAGAACTTCAAGAACGAATGCAAAATTCTCATGAAAGACAGTGAACACAATAGGGCTCGATCAATTTCTTCTTCTTTTTTTTATCGAATTCT
The DNA here is from genome assembly GCA_029490685.1 of Schizonepeta tenuifolia. Taxonomy (NCBI): domain Eukaryota; kingdom Viridiplantae; phylum Streptophyta; class Magnoliopsida; order Lamiales; family Lamiaceae; genus Schizonepeta; species Schizonepeta tenuifolia. The sequence goes on from CM055955.1 coordinate 102,287,634, forward strand.
TTTTTTTTATACGAACTTTCTTTTCTCTTTTTTTTGTTTTTTTTTTTATCGACTCTCTTTTGCCCCTACTGTGTCACACTAATTTGGTTTGAACCACGACCAACCAAAGTTGACGTGGCTCTAATACCAAATAGTATGATACGACCAATGCGTTGCGGAAGCTTAGAATCGAACAACGACAACTAAAGGAATGGTTCAACCCAATAAACAACTGAACAATAATGAAAATTAAACCCTAATTATCGACTGAAAATGCCCAATAAACTCGAACAACAATTAGATTAACAAAATCCCCAAATTATAACCGAAGAACCCTAGAAATTGACTCGATTGATTGACCTAGCAAACGATGTCAGATTGAGCTCAAATTTTAGGACAAAGTACAATCTATACTCCAGAAAAACATATCCAAAATTCAGCCAAAACGCACGGGTAAGTTGGGAGATGGCTCAGTGGTCAATTTTCGGACCTAAACTAGATTTTCGGGATGGAAATCGGATTTTTCAGTTATAAACGGGATTGGACAGATTTGGGAGTGAATATGGAGAGGCTAGGGAACGTATATGATGGCTGGGAATATGGGGAAAGGCGTGGGGATGGTAAAAATGAGAGGGATAGGTGAATCTTACCCGAAACGAACCCCGAATCGACGAGAACTTGGAACGCGTCTATGGAGCAATCTTCAATGGCTGTCTAACCCGGACACTACGAGATATCACAAACGAGATCAAAGATTTCAAGTTTGGAATCGCCAGAACCAAACTCTACCAAAGAATCGATTTGTCTTTGAGACGGGAAGAAGCGTAAACTGCTATTTCATTCAATTCCGGTCTGTCTGCAATCTACAAAAATCCCTAATTAAATAAGCTAGAGGCACGAAAATTCAAGTGCTTTTGGGTCTAGAATTCGATTTGGGCTAATAAAATAACTACTGGGTCCAATATCACTTAAACAGATTGTGATAATTAGGCCTGCTAAATAAATAAAACCACAACTGAAATAATAGACTGGAAATAAATAAAACAACTAATTAAATCAGCAAGGAATGACTTTGCCATGGCTTCAATCGAGCTCCTCGATGCTCAATATAGTCACCAACTTGGACTGCTTGAAATTAGTTCCATCATCTTCCAACTTCTTTCCAACATAGCACTGGAAGTAACCTTGCAGCTTCTTGGCTCTTAATCTCGTCACTGGACCTCTCAGCTGCAACTCCGGATTCAAATCCTCAGTGCTTGTCTCGATCTCATCACCAAGTCTAGAAGTTTAAGTAATTCCTTCATCACAACTTCTTTCATCATTGGGTTCAACTTCCTTTGGGGATCCCGAACTGGCCTTGAATCATCCTCAAGACTAATATGGTGTTGGCAAATGGTCGGACTTATGCCCTTGATGTCGGCTAAAGTCCATCCAATTGCCTCCTTGTAACGCTCTAAGACTGCCTGGACTTGCTCCTCCTCTTCTTCGCTTAGCCTTGCATTGTTGATAACTGGTAATGTGTGGTCCTCGCCCAAGAACATGTACTTCAAATGATCTAGGAGAGGTTTTAACTTAAACTTGGGTGCCTTGATCAATGATGGCACCAATCTATCCTCTTGGCTTATGCTGGGTATAGTAAGTTGCGGTAGTCTTGGTTCTCCTTCTTCTTCAGCCCTTAAATAATTCAGAGCTTGAGCAACTTGAAATGAGTTATCTGGACTCTCCTCTTGAATAGCCAAATCCAAAGTATCTCGAATTCCAATAAGAGGGACTGCCTCTTCCACCACTTGATCAATGTGATCAATCGCCTCGATTATTTCAGTGTCCGGTGGATGCTCCATTGCCTTAAAAATATTAAACGTAACTTTTTCACCATCGAATTCAAATGTCAATTGCCCACTGTTGCAATCAATCCTGGTCTTGGCTGTCTTCATAAATGGTCTTTCCAGCAACATAACCGATGTGTTACCTCCCGTCTTGTCCATGCTGAGAACATAAAAATCTACTGGAAAGATCAAATCTTCTACTTTGACTAGGACATCTTCCAGAATGCCCTCAGGATGCACTTGCGACTTGTGTGCCAATTGGATAACCACCCTAGTGGGTTGGAGTGGTCTCATAAGATCCTCATCATACATGGATAAAGGCATGGCGTTGATCGACGCACCCAAATCCAGCATGGCTTTCTCAATCTTCATGTTTCCAATTTGGCATGGGATAGTGAACATGCCGGGATCTCGACATTTCTTGGGCAAATTCCTTTTAATAACTGCCGACACATTCTCCCCCACAACAACTCTTGCTCAATCATAATTCTGGACCTTCTTTGTGCATAGATCCTTCAATAACTTCGCGCATTTGGGCATGCTGCGAAGTGCCACAAGAAGAGGTAGGTTTATTTCAACCTTCTTGAAGATGTTGATCATATCGGCCATTTCTTCGTCCATCTTTGTCCGCTTCAACCTACCAGGAGGTGCTCGAATAATGGGTGTAGGTTTGATATATTTAGGCTCGGGATGTACCTCTTCATCCCCATCATTCATCTCCTCATTCTCATTTTCCTTCTCCTCGACCTCTAACTCTTTCTCCTTAGGCAAAAGAGTTTCAGAATCAGGCATCTGAACTTTCTTGTTCAACACCTTTTCTTCTTTAAGCGTAACAGCATTAACTTGATCCTTGTTCATCTTTACTTGGGCTGGGAGTTCACCTTGCTTCTTTTCTATCTTGTCCAAAGCATTGGCAAGGTGTGCCAATTGGGCAGTGATGTGTTGAATTGCACCTCGTGTCTCTATTCTAAACTGATCATTCTCTTGTTGTGCCTTGGTATAATCTCGAATCAGGCTATTCACCATCTCAGTCAACGATAGCTTGTTTGGATCACGTCATGGGTACTCCTGCTGTGGCTGTTGAGGTTTCTGTGCCTGTTGCCCAAACTGATGATAGTTGTTGTTCCCAAACTTCAGATTCTCATTGTTCCTCCATCCAGGGTTATAAACTTGGGAATTCGGATCATATTGCCTCCCTTGATTGGTGTTGAAACCTATAGCATTCACAACTTCTTCTTCATAAAGTGTTGGGCATTGATCCGTTGGGTGTGTGACCGCTATGCATATCCTGCATGCTCTCACTGTTTTCTTGTTGTTACCAGCCATTAGAGTGATAAGAGACTTCGTATGTGCAGCTAGCTTATCGATCTTCTCATCAGTTCGCAATGGGCTTCCTGCTATTGCCTTGGGCAATTCGCCGACCTCATCCATCCTCGACTCCTCTGCCATCTCTCCAATAATCTGAAAAACCTTGCTTGGGGGCTTATTCATGACTGTTCCTTGGCAAGCTGCATTCACCAAGGCTTTTTCTCCAATTTGAAGTCCTCCCACAAAGCATTGGACCAAATCGTACTCAGGAATCTGATGTTGTGGGCATTTTGCAAGCATAAGTTTGAACATGTTCCAATAGTCATAGAACGTCTCATTAATGCCCATCTTGATGCTAGTAATTCTCTTCCTTATTGCCTGAATACGTGCAGCTGGAAAATATTTCTCCAAGAACTTTTGCTGCATCTCTTGCCATGTCTTCACACTCCCTGCAGGCAAAGTGTAAAGTCATTCCCTTGCCCCGTCTTGTAGAGAGAACGGGAAAGCGATTAGCCTCACATATTCTTCAGGGTTCCCCTTAGTAGGTACAGTCCCGCAGGTCATCTCAAAATCTTGCAAGTGACTTTGTGGGTTCTCCACTGGATGATCACTGAACTTGGGCAGGATCTGGATGAAATAAGATTTCAGCTTCCAGAGCTTCGTCGGATCGGGCAAAGTGATGCCCGATGGCCTCAGGTTCAGTGTGCTAGGGAAAACCATCTCCCTCATAGTCTTTTGTTCTTCTTCGGCCATTGCTTCTTCTTGTAGACTTTTCCCTTCTTCGCTATCGGAGGAGTACTACTCTTCAATTGGTGAATCGCCTAGCTCTTCTGAAGAGTTCCACTCTTTCTCAGAAATCGCCAAACAGTGTGCCTCTTCTTCCGCTTTGTTCCTTGCCTCCGCCTTAATCTGCCTTGGTGTTCAATTGATATTATCATCGTACCAAGTTTGCGAACTCTCTGCAGGGTTAAGGTTAAGCATAAAAGAAAATCAAAAGAACAAACACGAAAGAGAATACCACAAAACTCAATTCCCTGGCAACGGTGCCAATTTTGACACAACCGTCGTTTAGCCGTGGCAAAATACAATTTGTATTTTTTTCTTGCCCACTTTCTAGGATCAGCTAGTCAGTAAGTAAGGGTCGATCCTACGAGGAATTGATGCAATATTCTCTTAAAAGTATCCTGTCACAGTGTTGGTTTAGTCTATTTCTACTATCGCCTTGGGCAAAATAAAGAAAAGTAAATTCTGAAACTAAACAAGCAAATAATTAGTAATAAAAGGCAATCTGGATTTAGGTTCGATTCAATGTGAATAAGTGTAACTCGATCATAGGTGCATAGATATTCGTTACGTATGTGTGTCAATGGTTATAGGGAAACCACGTCGTGGACCTACTGTCACATTGTCACGCCCACATCTACGATCTGCCCAGCTCGTCCTTACTTGTGAATCTTACGTGGCATTCCCACCCCAATCTTCCTAACTTGCCCAACTCACCCCCGAGCATTTCTCAAGGGACAAAGATTGAAATAAGCAGCTTTGGACACTAGACGAACCCGTTCCGGCCCTATGAGATATGGGGATCCCGCTCCAACTTTTCACCAGCGTCAGCGTACTTCGTTCGGCTCCGCCCAAGTTCAACCTGAGATTTGCCACCCTCAAAGAGCGTGAGGCAAACCTCTCCCGGTCCCTGTTGGTCTAAGCTACCTCCCTTTTAAGGAATTTGTCGCCCTTCAATTGCCCACTGGCCACATGAAACTCTTGGCACAAGCAGACTACTTTGAAATCATTGCCTAACACCTCGGGAACACACGTATATATAGCTATCTTGCCAATTAGACCTCACGAGTTTCAAAACACTTATATCACATATCCTCTACCTAAACCCAGATCTAAAGGTTTAGCTATACATAAAGTAAATAACAATAACAAAAGAGATAGAAGAAAACATACTTGAATAAATACTTAAACGATAGTCTTCCCAAACTGGGACTTAACAGCAAAAAAGTAAATTGTATCTTGCAAGAAAGTAAATTGTATGAAGAAAGATGTAAAAGCTTATGTAAAGACGTGTGTTTGAGGCTGCATGCATGAACCTATTTATAGAGTACAAGGATCATGGGTCGAAACCCTAAAAACCACCCACAAACGGGCCTTCAAGACAGCTGGCAGCTTTCTTCCTTGGCCGGGTAGGATTAGGAAAGATTTGTTTCCTTATCAGGTAGATCTTTTCGTTATCCTCTTGTCTCTTAATCTGGGTAGGACTTGTCTTCTTTATTCCTTCACCTCCAACGCACAAATTGTTTCCTTGTTAATCCTCCGGATGACGTCATGCCAGTTAAAACTCCTAGAACCTTCGCACTCTTCTTCCTTCTGCTTCTCCTTCGCCTTGCCCAGAGTCCTCCTGCCATCTTGACCTGTTTGGAATGACTGCGCGCTATCTGAATTGGTCATGTCGACTGGTATGGAGCAGCTTCTATGTGTTTGGACTTTCACCCTCGGTATCTCTAGCTGCGAGCAAAGCTCCTTGACCATTGCATCGTGTCGATATGCTTACTTTCACGCGCAAATCCACTCCAAATGGCCAAGTTCCTGTCCTTCCCTGCCTACTACCAAATGTGTCCTCCCAGACACTAAAACAGACTAAAAAGACATATAACTAGACTCGATCTACACCTAAAGACACATAATGAGCATATAAAATATGGTCTCATCATGGAGCTTATTTCTGTTACAAAATGAGTTTTCGAGACCTGAGCTACTGAAAGGAATCTCTAACTACTGAAAGAATGCCTTAGAATGGTGAAGAAGATGACTATTTATACTCTAGCTGCCAAGTTGGTAGGTAGGGTTTTGACCATTTTCAAATCCGCGAAGGTCTTTTTGTCGTCCGACTTGTCCCCTGGCAGTTGGCAGGTCACTTTCAATCTTTTGTCCTTCTCCTCTTCTTATTGGCCATTTTTCTGTAGCTGCTGGAGGTTGTCGTTGGAATTGAAGTGGTCCTCGTCAGAGTTGTTCTTTCCTTTTTCGGCAAAGCTTAGACTTTCAGCATATGGAGTCTTTGTAACTTTGCCACCGTTCATTGTGATTACCAATAAGCTCCTTAGGACCTCCAATGTGCTGCTGCGTTCCATCTTCTTTTATGCCTTCAAACTGCTCCATTGTGCCCATTTGCAGGAATATGGAGCCCTGCATTCCAGTGTATCCTCCAAGACACAAAAGACCTAAAACAGAGGAGAAAAGGACTCGATCTAGACCTCTATAGACACTAAAAAGAGCACAGAAATAGGGCTCGTCAGTTCATAGGCTAGGACACTTACCACTTGGCTAACTGCCATTGTTGGTAAATAATAATATCTGAAAATTATTAAAAAGAAAAAGAAACAGATAAAGAAAAAATCAGGAAAAGCGCTCCTCATGAGTGTTGAACTCGGGGAATGCATCCAGCACTATAACTGCGGCGCTACCTGCTAGGCTAGCTCCCTTATATAGCATTGAACTCGGGGAATGCTTTTTTTCTTTTTGACACGCGGGCCGGGCGGGGCAGGCCGAAATTCGCGAGTCAAACCCATATCATACAAATCATTGGTGCACTGAAGTTTTTGTGTTCAATTTATTACTGATCGAGACTACATACACTTGCACAGTAAATTATGATTGTCTCAATTTCACTCAACATTAGTACTAGTATATCAAAATGTAATACCTCTTTCATGAAACGAAATCCTAGTAGATGTATTTGTCATATTCTAAATTTATATGTTTATAATGACATAAATTTTGAACAAACATATCGAATAATTAATAAGGTTATTTTTCAATTCAATGTCATGCATAAAAGTAGAGGTGCTCACCAGAATCAGAATTGGCCCGAAATTGTAATTATGGTCAGCGAGGCAATTTCATTTGTTCGAAAACAAGGACAGATCAATGGTTCCAGCAAAATATAAATGGTTTTGTTAAAATGTATTATGCTTTACATTCTAGAAAAGTATTTCAACTGTCTATATCCAATTTGCCTGCATTTCCTTAAATGGTCGGTCATCCAGAAAAGATTTGTCTAACTCCATTTATAAAAATAGGTTTCACCCATTTAACTTTATCCACACAACTACCCACAAGTGAGATCTCTATTCTACACACATTTTAAATTATACTAGCTACCTCCGATGCCCAATAACTTTCTATCTTTTCTTTTTGGGATGGTTTCTAAATAACTTCCTACCTATTTTTGTCACACCCACACAATAAAATATTCTCCCTTTCTTTTACTTTTTCTCCACTCACAACAATCTTTTTCTTAATTCCTATACCACTACCTCCTAGAAATTATTTCAGGACCAGAGGTAGTATATTTTACTGACTAAGTCAACATATTTTATTAAACATGAACCCTAGTCAGACAAATGGTTTAGGGACATGGATGGATGTATTAAATCATTTAGAAATTTAAACTAGAAACAAAATAACAAAAAATGTGCGGCTAGGATTTGATATTGTCATCAAAATGTAAGGTTACTCTATTGGAATTATCATTTAATGTTGTGTTTATTTTGTTTCTTAAATTTATCATAAAAAAAGGAGGGAACAGAAAACTCTCACATTTTAAATTCCTCATCCCCTTTCTATGTGTAATATCCCGAATTTTTCAAATAGACTACAAAACAGTTTAGCATTTCTAAATATATTAAAAATATTTTCACATCGAAAAAGTCATTTACTTTTTGTTGAAAATAAATATATCATGTTTACAGTCATTGTGTAGAATATTTTATTACGAGTGTATTGATGCTAAATTTGTTAGAAATGATCTCGTATCAAAAAGTTGTGCACATTAAAGGGTTTTAAAATGTAAGTTGTTGTACAACTGCTTTTGCCTCTCAGTTGCTTCCGCTTTGCAAAAGCTTACTGTTGAAGCAGCTTCTGCCTCGAAATAGCTTACTGCTCAGCTACTTCCATACTGCAGCTGCTTCTGCTGTGCAATAGCTTCCGCCTCGCAATAGCTTACTGCTCAGCTGCTTCCGCATCTCAGTAGCTTACTGCACAGCTCCTTGTTTCTTCCTATAAATAGGCGCTTAAGATTTTCATTTCCATTATTCAGTTTTCTAATCTCTCTCGATTTTCTGACAACATTAGCTTGAGGTACCTCTATGTGAAATCATGATATCTTGATGTTACTGTCAGCATTGGTATTCTCGATCAGGTGGGTATCATTTTTCAAAATTATGTTTGAGTTAATAAACTCTAAATTAGTATGAAAGTGCAATTATCTATAAAATATTTTCATGTGTGTTTTATGTGATATACTCCATGTTTGTCGATCCAGGCTCTCAACTAGTTTTATACTGGTTGAGAGTTGTACGCACATTTTGTCATTTATGTCGGTGCATAATCACCATTACGTACTTGGCCATTGATCTCCGAGCGCTGATTATATCATCTTGGGAGGTCCAGCTTTATGGACTATGGTAACCATAGCTATGGTGCCTAGTCAAAGTATAAAGATCGAATGTCACATCATGCATCAAAAGTATGTTTTGTATGGTAAGGGGCGGTTTTCTGTTTTTAAACCCTCTGAGACATACTATGTGAAATGGATAATCTGCTATGTTTCCAAAATATTTCTAAAATGGCACATGCCCACTGAGTACACTAGTACTCGCCCAAAATGTTTTCAAAATATTTTCAGGTCGGGAGGCAGGTGATGGGACGCGAGGCTGAGGCAAGGTTGTTGTTGTAACTATTGTGTGCTTCCACTATGTTGTTTTAAATGTGCAACTCTGAATATGTCTCTCTTGTGTTATTTATTATTTTTATGGAGAGTTCCTTGTGGTCAGCTTCTCTTGGACACTCGAATTCCCACTCTCTCATGATCATATCATTAGGTGAAGTGGATGCTCGACTCCTTGTTATGTTAGACACGGGTTTACCCTATATTTTATTTTAAGGAGTGTAGCGCGGTTGTCGCCTCACTTTATTGTATTTGAATGTTAAATTGCTATGTGAGTTAAGTAAGCCCCTTTCTTTTCCGTCTCTTTATTCCCCTCTGTTGCGTCTCGATTTATGGGAACCGGGATATGACACCATCATTTTCATAAACAAAAATTTCGCCCTTCTTTCCTTGAGTGAAAAGAAGGAAGAAAAGAGGGTGAAATTCTTGTCTATGGAAAATAATTGAAAAAAAGAGGATAGAGTTAAAGGATGAGATTTTTTTATCTCTCTTTTACCCTCCCTTTCACAATAAATTTAACAATCAAAGTAAACCCAACCCAAGTACAGTCTTACGAAAGACAAAAACTTGCATACAACCGTTGTATGCTATACAACCAGGTCTTTTTGAACAAGCTACAACCCACAACTTTTTGAGTCCATTTTGTCTCTATTTTAGGTAGTTTAGGTCGAGTTTTTGTATGTGTTTTGCCTTGTTTTAGTGTCTAGGAGAACATATTTTGGGCAAAATAGGGAGTGGAGGCTTCATTTTTGTAAAGCAGAGCAGGGCAGGAGGTGAACTGAACAAGATGGCAATGTGCATGGGGCAACTGGCGTGTTTCTAACTGAAGTCTAGAAGGATAAGGAAAAGATGACCTAACTTAAATTATCTTTCCTTATCCGATTAGAATTAGGATCCAAAAGGGATCTCTTGAAGATAGACGTGACATGCCATGTTGGGGTCGTGCTTATCAAGGAATTACTTGCATCCTAACGTAGCTCATAGAATCCTTCCATGTTAAAGACCGGGGGTCTAAACCCTAGCACAAGCCTATGCATATTCGACGCCTAGCTGCTGCAAAAGGGGTTCCAATTTTTTATGTTTTTCAATCCTTGTTTATTTTGAGCGTTGTGAGGAAAGAACAAGTCCTACAGACAATTTAGTTTATGCTATTAGTTTTCGTCGTACTATTTCCGATCGGCTCTTTTGGCCAGCTACTTTGCTGTTGAATACTTTGTAAGTTTTAATATAGTTTTCGTTATGAGTTCCTTTATGATTTGTGTTGATTTATTTACATTCATGTCTAGCTAAGTTTTTATACTTGATCTGGGCAAGATAGTTAAGTGAGTTCATAGCTCGAGAGGTCTAAGTTGTGCTTGATAATTGCATGCATGTGTTCCCGATATGTTGATATGAAGAAACGTAATATTTTACAATCAATACTTTTCTTAACGATAATGTTTATTTTGTTAACGACAACTTATACTTTTAGTAATTCGATCAAGTAATTATTGTCGTGATAAAAAGTAATTATTGATGTGAAGAAATGTAATGTTTCACAAATATAATTCTAAAAATTTGAAAATAATTACTAATTGGGGATTAACAAATATTAATAGAATAACTCATTTATAAACAAAATTTAATGAAAAATGAAAAAACCCAAACGATCCTCGTGAGAATTGAACCTAAGTTGCTTGAATGACAAGCAAGGGCGCGCTACCGATAGGCTACAAGTCATGTTTTTCATTTCTACGTAATGAATTTATTTATAGCTTAGCCAGCGCCTTTTTTTTTTACAAATTCAACACGGATCCGAGAGTCAAAATCCAACCCGGCTGACCTGGATGTATCTCATATGACATCTCATTACGAAATCTTTATAATCCTTACTAGCAAGGCCGAATTCATTTTTAGAAATTTTTATTTTCAAGCTTTTTGTAATAAAATTTAGTTTACAATTTCGGAAATCATATACTCCCTCCGTCCCACTAAAGATGAGCTCTTTGGTTTGGGCACGGAGATTAAAAAAGAAATAGTAGTGGGTATATTTAGTGGAGTATTTTATTGATAAAGAATGTAAAAGTAGTATAAATAAATAATAAAGAATGTAAAAGCAGTGTGAATGCAATTAATTATTTTCCAAAATAGAAAGGGCTCATCTTTCGTGGGACAACCCAAAAAGGAAAGTGGCTCAACTTTCGCAGGACAGGGGGAGTATTTAAAAAGAGTAGTAATATTCGGACACACTGTGGCCAGCCACACGGGTGAAAAAATGGAAAGTTGACTGTAAAAATGAAAATAATCATATTTTGCCCTAGGGTTTATGCTTCTCAATTAGGGTATATTTCCATTTTCAAAACCTATATTATCATTTTTAGCGCGTGTGGCTGACCACAATGTGTCCGAATATCATTACTCTATTTAAAATTATTAATTAAATAGAGAATGTCAAGTGAATGATCAATTAATTTCACGCATAATTAATGGTAATACATAATGCATTACGATTTGTTATTCACCAACATAAAATATTCAATGGGTGATTCAATTGATTATTTCTTGCAATCTGCGAATATTTCACACCTAATATAAATAATAATTATAACGATAATAATAATAATAATAATAATAATATTATTATTATTATTATTATTATTATTATTATTATTATTATTATTATTATTATAGCGAAGCTGAGCTGCCATTTTGAGAAACTTTAATTTTTAGTTTTTTTTTAACTTTTAAATTTGAAAATTATTAATAAAAATGGTACTATCATTTATAATTGACAATCATACCATTAATAAAAAGCCGTTACAAAATTAAAACTAATGATAACAAATTAATGTGTTTCCTTATTTCATCATTTTTGTGCCTATATAATCCAAAATTATGCAAACAAAAACACTCACGCTTCATTTTCTTTGTATTAATTCATTTCGATATTCTCGACGCTCCATATCTCAAAAGTGAGTTTTCGACCCTTAGCATCTCGGGTGCCTTGAAGCCTAATTTTGATATGAAAAATAATACTACACCAAAATTATTGGCATCAAGATTTTTCAATTTTGTTGGAGAAGTGACTGCGGCCCCTTAGTTTGCAGTTCTTGTCATCAAATATTTCTTTACTAGCTCTTGAAGCTAATAATTTGATGGGTAATGATATTGAGAGATAATGTCTAGGACATAAACGGTTTTTTTACCCATATAATTCAAAAATCAGTTTTCTCTAAGAGAGGATTTTAAGAGTAGCACTTTTTGATTGTTTTTTAAAATTTTAGCACTCGTTATAAATCCTTTAAATTTTAGCATCTTTTGACATTTTAACCCTTCCACCACCTCCACCATCTCACTAGTAACAAAAAAAAATTTGTGACTCAATAAAAAAAAATCATTCCACCACCATTTTTCGGCCGCCGCCGCCATGCCACCACCGTCACTGTCGTCACCAGCGATCACAAAAAAATATTCTGACTCAACAAAAAAAAAATTCTACCACCACTTTTTTACCGCCACCGCCACCGCCGCCGTGCCACCACCACCGCCGTCGTGCCGCCGCCACTATCGCCGACGGTCATGATTTTTTTTACTTCTGTCTTTCAAAAAATGAAAAATTTTATGAAGTCAGAAACAAAAATGGAAAAATTTGTGATCTCACCAAAAAAAAAAGGAAAAATTTGTGAAGTCACCAAAAAAATGGAAAAAAAAAATTGTGAAGTTACAAAAAAGAAATGGAAAAATTTGTGAAGTAAAAAGAAATGGAAAAAATTGTGATGTCACAAAAAAAATGGAAAAATTTTGTGAAGTCATAAAAAATTTAAAATTACAACTCTGCTATTTTTTTGCGAATTCCGACCGTCTGCTTTTTTGCGAATTCCGGCCACGATACTTTGAATCGAGGGTTGAGACCAAGACCATTAGTTTCGCCTCATCGTTTTGTGCCTGTAGGTGGTGGCGGCGAGGGCCAAAGCGTTGGAAGTGATCTTAGGGAGGAGAGAGAGAGAGAGAGAGAGAGAGAGAGAGTGGATGGATGCTGCTCCACCTACTCGCAGCGGCTCGTTTTGTTCTTCGCCGCCTCCGCCTTGAGGTCGGCCAGCCAATTAGACGGTCTCGGCCCACTTAACCCGCTCCGAACCGCGCCAACAAAATCATCTCCCCATTTCCCCCCTCTCTGCCGCCTCCTCTGCATAATTGCACCATGTTCGACGCCATAGTTCCGCCTCTCCGCCGCCTCCTCTGCCATAATTTGAATGTTGCAGAAAAAGGAATGATAAGAGAGAGAGAGAGAGAAAGAGAGAAAATAAAGAGGAAGGGAAGAGAGAGAAAAGAAGAAGATGTGATAAGATGGGAAATAGAAAATTAAAATGAAGGTAAAAAAAGAGAGGAAGTGCTAAATTTTTAAAGAACTATAAGGGGTGCTAAAATTTTAAAAAACTATAAAAAAAGTGCTAGTTTGGGGATTTTCTCTTTCTCTAAACCAGATCATTAATTTCCGGTTTTCTGGTTTAAACATTTCTCTAATTTATCCTTATGTTCATTTTAGAAAGATTTTAAAGTTTCCAGAATCCAATTTAGGTATGGGAAAAGATTTCGTGTGTAGCCTGAATAGGTAAGTAATTGGTTAGTCAATATCTAATTAATTTGGAAGATTATTTGATTTAGGGATTTTTATAAAATAATTAGAGATTTAGGTAATCAATATTAATCTTCCATCAGTAAGCAATTTAGCTACTATATATATTTATCTTTATTTGATTTTTTTATTATAACATGATTTTATTATTTTTGTTTAATAATTTATAACTCTTTAATTCAAAATAAATAATGACACAACAAATAATAGAAATTAAGTAAAAGTTTCATAATATAATTTGATAAACTATGGAAATTCAAAGATCTTCATAATTATGTTATGATTTCAAATCTTTGAGTTCACGATTACTTTTTTTCTTTTTTAGTTCAAGAAACTATACAGACTACACATGAAATTTTGATTTCATCATGGCAGTCAACCATGATTTGAACTTCATATTTGATGACATGTTCGAACCTTGCACATGAACAAGGTTTACAGAGTAGTGCAGTTTGGGTTGCAGCTATTAGTTGTTATCATCTTAAAGAAGAAAAATGTGACTAAAGTTGTTGAATCGTGATGCATGTAAGTTGTTTAGACTAATTTTAAATTATTACCATAGATCAAATTAATTTGTATGAAACTTAATTTGCATTATCAATGAAGGATTAGAAACGAAGAAGGGAAACCAATTTAAAGACTTATAAAATGGCGGGATACAAAGATGTCGACAGAAATTCAGATGATTTATAAAACGCTTGAATTTATAGATGCATTTTTTATACTAATTTAAATTATTGAAATAGATCAAATTTGTAGAAACTTAGCATTAATGAAGAATTTTCTGTTTTAGATAGAAAATCTCAAAATATGAAAGACCAAAACATTTTTAGAGTGGAGTGCATATCATAGAATATGGGAATAGATTGAGGAGGCGATATGGGTTTCCTTCACGTTTTTTTATTCTCGCCTATTTACTGTGCAATTTCGGTCCATTATTTCTCAAATCTGATCAGATAATCTTGTTCCTCGGAAAATTTTGTTCATCCTAGGCTTTTGATTCATCCAAATCCGTTAAGTTTCGGGGAAGATGAAGATGCCGACCATGAAGGTGTTCAACTAAAATAATCCTAAGTTGCACGCAAATTAACGTAGTCGTTATGGATTAATTAAGTTAAACCCGAATATCATATCTATCAAGGAAGACTTAGCAGGGAGACTTTCGTATTGCGAAAAGAAAAAGAAAAATAAAAATAAAGCAGTAAAGATTGATTGGATTTGTTATTTAATTCTAAGTAATTGAAAGACAAACTAATCTAGATAGAATTATAAACCCTAATTATAAGAACACGATAAATCATAGGCATAATTTAAGAACAGAATAATAAACTCATAATAATTGAAACTGAATCCGTGGTGGAAGTTTGTCACAAAATCCGTACGATTCACTAATCTATGAAAGCATTAATCAACTAAGAACAATATAAAAGTGTTTTGGGTGCTAAAAACTGGAAAAATCACGTAAAAGTGGAAGAAGCGGCGGAAAGAATTAAATATGTCCTATTTATAGTAGGTTTCACGCCGCCATAGAGTCAAGCGATCCCTTGGCCCTGTCCTTTGTCCGCCCAATCACTTCGTCAAGCGATCACTTAGAGACTGAGCGATCACTTGACCTAGCTCGCAATTTTTCCGAACTTCTCCTTTATGCGATCGCTTCCTTCCCGAGCGATCACTTGCTTCATTTTTCATCCTCGAGCAATCGCTCCGATTGACCAAGCTATCGCTTGCAAGCAACTTCAACTCATGCTCATCTCAAACTCTTATTCTCTCCTTCTTGATTTAAAGACCTACAACTCAACATCAAAACAACCAATTTCCACACAATATTTGGTCCAGAAGATTAGTACATTTTCTATAACCAAACATAATCCTTTTGCAATAAAAACCATCGAAAATGTACTACCTAGACTAGATAAATCACGACCAAATGTAGGTGAAACACCCCTCCACACACAAAACCTTGCTTGTCCTCAAGCAAATCTTATTTCCAATCAAAATGAAAAAGTAATAAATTGAACTAAACAATTCATACTTCAATAATCTCTAATTCATCATTCATTGATCAAGTACAATCGTCACAAGACAAATGAGTTTCCTCCACACAAGAACTCAATCAACTTAATATCTAACTGCAAGATCGAGGTGAGAAAATTTGAACAACAAAGAGTATCCCAAATTCATGTCATTTCTTATATTATAAAGATTAAGTGAATTCCGAGCAATGTTCATAAAAAAATATCCCGATCAATCAAGTAAATCAAAGCATGAACTATAAACTTCAATTCCTACTTCCACACGAGAAAAACCGAACAATGTCCTCATTGTCACAACGTAAGCAAAATTAACAAGGAAAAGGGTGATACAAGAGTGCAAACCATAGAAAATAGCCGAGACAAAAGCATCCACAAACTTCAAGCACCCTACACAAAACAATAACAGCAAACACAACCAAAGCAACAACAACAAGGAATAGAAAACAACAAAACACCACCACAATTCAAAAAGAAAGAAAGAAGCAACGTACTCATCAACAGTGAAACTCACTGTTGATCATGTGGTGGTTGAGATGATCCACCAGGGGAAAAATACCAACTAGCAAACTGCCGCTCGAAGGCATCCATGCGCTGTGTCTGAGCTTCATTGTACTGCCGTTGCTCCTCCCAATGTTGTGCATTAATAGTCCACTGTTGAGCCTGCTTGGTCTAGTACTGACTGCTAGCGGCGTAAAACTGAGAAACCCTTTGCCAATGCTACTCAGCCGAGACCCATCGCTGATCATTCTCCACCCAACGCTGCTCATTATGCTGCAAATACTCGGTCTGAGCATGCAACTTGTCGCCATAATGAGCAACACTTTGTTGCAGCTGGCCCAACTGAGCTCCCAAGTCAGTCCGGAAAGCATTGAAGTCGTTCTGAAATCCACATAAATTAAAAGAGGCGGACCTAGATGGTTGAGAAGAGCTCGATGGTTGGGAAGGGCCGAAATTATGTGGATTGCCTTGCACCCCTTGCCCCCCAGTCCTATCTTCATCTTCGTGTGTTGCTTCAGGTTGGGCAGTAGAACTAGCGAGCATCTCAACGCGATACCTCTTAACCACACCACGTTCCTCAAAAGGAACAAAAGAGGTCTCATCCCGTGCAAGAAAAGCATGCTTCAGCTCAGAGTACCCCAAGTACTTAACATCCAATGTAGTATACGGGGAAGGAGGAAAATCTCCACATAAAACCTTGAATTTACGAGCCAAGCAGTAGCTAATTGAGGTAAAGCAGCCACAGCAAATGACTTAATCTTGATTTTTTGTAAGGTGGCATAAATAAATTGAGCAGGACAAACCGGCACTGTCCTTGCTGCACAATCCAGTAGAAAGAGCTCAGGGGTGTGAACCTTACTAGAATTTTCTCGACCAATAACATTATACACAAGAAATTTGTGTAAAATACACATCACCGGATTACGAATGAATCCAAAAGAAATTCCCCCAGTTCTCCAGTTATCAAGGCCAGTCAAATTCCTCCATGCAGCAGGAGCATCAAACTCCGAAGGTACAGCCTGCACTCTACCCCCCATTCTAAACCCGAATACTTGATACATAATAGTCGGTCCAGCATGAAATTCCTCCCCCATGAGTCGAAAAGATATACCTTGAAGCCCATCATCAAAAGTCATAGTAGCAATAAACTCTAAGCATAAGGGCGCAAAACAATCCCACTCTGAATGAGCATACTTAAACAATCCTAACACCTTAAGGTAAGTATCTAACTCATCCACAACACCAAATTTAACAAGTTCCTCCCAATCTATGTAATGAGCAATAGGAGCACGTTTATAGAGAAAATGAGAATAAATTTGACCTTCCTCCACAGTATAGATTGGAAAAGTGGCTCCATAGGTATGACGGAGGTCCTCTGGTTGCTCCGGCGACTCCGAAGAATCATTGGTAATTTTGGCCTTCTTGGACCTACCCATTTGTCAAAGGCAACGAAATTGGGAGAGACAACCGGAGTGGAGCGGCTGCTTATAAAGATCGGACGATTTGGAGGGGCGAAGTGGGCGCTCGGCGGATGAAGCGAATGCGCGGCAATGATAGGTAAAGCGATCACGCGCGAGTTGAGCGATGGAGAGTGGATGGAGCGAGAGAGAGAGAGTTTGAGTGAGAGAGAATGGATGGAGATGGGTTTTGAACGAGAGAGAGTATGGGTGGCAATGGTTTGAGTGAGAGATAAGGTGGTTGGTGGCGGTTTGACCGAAGAGAAGGTGGGTGCCGGCGGTTTGAGTGAAGGAGAGTGGGTGGAAGGGTTTGAGCGAGAGAGAGTGGTGGATGACGACATTTGAGTGAGGGGAGGCTAGGGTTTAAAAGGCCAAATTTATAAGTAAGGGACCAAAACCAGACGCGAGGCGATCGCTTCGGGTCAACCTCAGAAAATGAAGAATGGACACGAGGCGATCGCTCAGGGTCAGCCTCAGAAAATTAAAAATTCCACCTCCCTCAAGCGGTCGCTCAGCATCCGAGCAATCGCTTTGGTCTCGCCTCAGAATTCCTCCATAACAATCTTCAAAATATCAAGCGATCGCCTCTCCTCCTGAGCAATCGCTTGGATCTATATGCTGAACTCGAGACGTGAAATCCTTTCTCTGACAAATCCTAATTCCTTCCAGCACGACACTTCTTCTGTACACGAAAAACAAAACCAAACAAGAATACCAAACTAAAAATAACACAAAAAGCAATTCGTGGGTTACCTCCCACGCAGCGCTTATTTACCATCATTAGCTTGATGATAAGAAAGATATCAGCACTTCAGATCCATGAGCCAGATTGACTCCTCTTCTTGGATCTCTATTTTTCTTTCATTGTATGGCTTCACTCGATGCCCATTAGCTTGAAAAGACTCTTGAGTGTGCTCATTAAGTAGACGAACAACACCAAATGATAGAACCTCTTCAATAATGTACGGACCGGTCCAACGAGACTTCAACTTCCCCGGAAACAATTTTAACCTTGAATTGAACAAAAGGACTTTCATCCCGAGCTTCAACTCTTTAAATAAAATCCGGTGGTCATGCAACCTTTTCACCCAGTCCTTGTAAATCTTGGCGTTGTCGTACGCCTCATTACAAAGCTCGTCCAACTCGGACATTTGCAACATCCGTTGCTTTCCCGCAGCATCAAAATCGAAACAAGTAGCCTTAATTGCCTAATATGCCTTATGCTCAATCTCCACAGGCAAGTGACAGTTGTTGCCAAACACCAAACGGTACAGACTCATCCCCAAGATACTTTTATACGTAGTGCGATACGCCCAAAGAGCGTCGTTCAACTTTGAGGACCAATCCTTCCGAGATGGTTGTACAGTCTTTTCCAAGATCCCCTTGATCTGCTTATTACTTGTCTTGGCTTGTGCGAATGTTTGTGCATGGTAAGGAGTAGCAACCTTGTGCGTAATCTCATTTTTCTCCATGAGCTTCTCAAAAAGCTTATTGCAAAAGTGCTTTTCCCCATCACTGATTATTGCAGTTCGAAATCCGAACCTGCAGAGAACATTTTCCTGCACAAACCTCAGCACGACATGAGAATCACAAGTCCTAGTGGGAATTGTTTCAACCCACTTGGACACATACAGCTAAAAGAATGTACTCGTAACCAAAGGACTTGGGGAATGGTCCCATGAAATTAATGCCCCAATGACGGAGCGCTGTCGTCACACACTTCGTACAAATAATATTTATAAAACACCTCTTGCCCAACAAGGTAGTAGTCAGCGGCAAGCGGGATCGTACCCAAGGGACTCGGCGTAATCTGTTCTTCAGATGTTGCTCAACCAAGGGGTTTTGGTCACGAACCTGAACTCAACAAATAAAACTATCAAATAACAAAAGGGTTTAGATTGGGTTTCGAATCCATGATCATAATTACTCTTCACTCGTTCATTGGTGCAAGGATATTCAATTAATTGATTTCATCACTTGGTTTAAGGAAAAGATTAGTTTATATCCTAAGGTCACGAAATCACGATATAAACACACTTAACCTATGTCTAACCAATTTTACAGATCTTGACTAGAAGGCAAGATCTCCTTTCTTGATCAACAAAGTTACGAAGACACTTCAGTAACAATGCTGCCCAAGAAGCATTAAGAATAAATAGACCCAAGACAGCCAAGGGGTAACTCAATACCGACTGCTCTCCAACACCCTTTACCTTCTTGGGCACGAAAGACACTCTCGTGTTAATCCCAATTCCGTTAATGACTTAATCTCAACATCTAGGTGGTGATCAATCACTTGTCAATATCGATTTAGTCTAATATTAATCCTAAGTGTTTCGGGAACAAAATTAATTAACGAACTCAAACCAATTAGAACTCACGAGTTTAAAACGAGTAATTCACGATCATTTCATCTACATCCAATCTAAACAAAGGAATTAGCTAGACATAAATATAAATAAAAGCACAAAACAATTAAAGGAAAACACACTTCAATATAAACTGAAAATTGGTTGCTGCCCAAAACGTAGTCAGCAACTAAAGGGTCTTGGCTTCACGCCAACAACTAAAGCTAAAGTACAAAAAATATAAACAAACGCAAATACTGTAAATTGCCCGTAGGACTTGTTCTTCCTTCCTTCCACTCAAACTAGGATGCAAACTAATCTAAAAACTAATGAATCGAAGAGCTCCCTTTACATGATAGAGTCGGCCATATATATAGGCGATGAGATTCTAAGGTTTAGGGAAGTTTCCTTGTTGAATAAGGATTCTTCCCATGTATATCATAACCTCCTCCTCTCTCTCTTTCTTTCGCATGCTCGATCCTTCTTTCCTTACGTGGTAGATTTATTCCATGATTTGGCTCGGCTAGGATAAGGGAGGAAACATCCAATCCTTATCCTTTTCCTTGAAGGAAAAGAAATCTGCTGCTACTGCTGGTCCAACTCGCATCCTGCCCTTCATCGTCTGCATCCTGAATTACCTCCGGTCTTGACCACGATCCTGGCTCCTTCGAGTACTCTGTCTGTTGGCTTAAGGATATGGGGAGGTGCTTCCTGACTTGTAGAATGGATGTTTCGATGTTGCCCAGCTACAAGCTTCCAGCCCTATGCCCATTTGCATCGTATCGCCATCTCAACAACAGATTTTCCATCGGATTTGCCCAGCATCCACTTGTTCTTCCCCTGCACACTATCTCTCGACTTGCGTGTCCTCCCAGACACATAATGACTCGATAAAGACTAAAAACATAAGAAAGAAACAAGAAAAGATGGACACAAATATGGGTTCATCACCCAAACATCGAAAATCTCAACGACAAGAATATTGTTTAAAGGCATCTCATTCCGTCGACCAATCGTCCCAACTCTTTGGCAACGATCACAGAAAATATAAAAAGAATGAGCATCCTCAAACAATGTCGGCCAGAATAAACCTGATTATAGCACCTTGTGTGCCTTTTCTGTCCTCCAAAATGGCCACCCCAATGAGTCTCATGGCAGAGTTTGAGTACTTTGGCTTGCTCATCATTGGGCACACACCTATGTATTACATTGTCCTTGCCAATTTTGAAAAGATACGGACGGATCTTCCCAAAAATATTGTCTGCACACAGATACAAAACGCTTCCTTTCTTGGGAAGTAAGGTCATGTCACAGCCCCAAATCCCGAGGGACGGCAGAAGTCGGGGTGCGACTGGAGTTGGATTAAAGAAGCGGGGAAGAAAGGGGATGAAAGAATAAACATACATACATAACAACTTATCTTCTATGAACAAAACTTTATTGACGAAAGGAAAGAGTTAATCTCGAAAGATTACTCGACAAAGCATTTCAAAAGCTTCTAAGTTATATTACAGAACTTAGACTGCAGTGATTATTACACAACATCAAAAAGAGTTTAGAGTCTAGCAGCGGAATTGTGAACTATATACAAGAGTCTTCCTTAACACTATTCAACTCTAACTCAACCGTCGTCGCTTCGTCGCTTCAACCTGCACATTTAGAAAACATATGCAGGGCTAAGTACAATAGTACTTAGTGGGCACGTTGCCGAAAACATAATCATAAGTATAGATAATCAGGCATTTCATTTCTGTAGCACATCGGGGTTTTTCATTAAAGGCCCGTGTCTACCAAAAATTTTCTTTCTCATTTTCATAATGTAGCTTGCGCAAGCAATTTTCATAGATGTTACGTTCAAATCTTGGCCAGTCATAATTCACCATGGCTGGCTACCCCTCAACAGGATACCACATACACCACAGGCTACAAAGTGCACTAACTCTGGAAAGCATAATAGCTAACTCAAAGCCGATCGTTAGTTAACCCCTTTTGATTAACTCATAAGGTACAAGAGAACTCACATAAAACAAATAGTTCATTCCATGATTATCACTTTGAAAACACAATTATCAAAGCGATAAAGAAAAGGTTTTCGAGCATTGCTCGTTTTGTTTCATATATAAAAGCCCACCTTGATTAAATACAGAACTTTAAGACACGTGCTTCCGTCTTCTGGTCTGCGTCCTATCCTTGGTGTTGACTTTCTCCTTCATCGTAAAAATCATACTTTAAAGCTCGGTCGCAAACGATAAATGAATACGAAAAGTCAAGTTGAGTTTTTGTTCTTTAGACGTTTTAGGCATTTGCACGCTAAACTAAACTCTTTTAGTTAAAAAGAAATGAGATACGAACGCATCTCGTTTGACACTCACTCTGTTCTGCACTCGACACTTAGGTCAGTAGAAAGAAGGTAGTCGATGTCTTCAAACGACTTAAAAGATCGAAAGAGTTCAAGTTGAGAAGAATTCAACTTAAGAAACTATGTTTTGAACATTCACTGCACGAGGTCAGTAAGTCCACCCAGAACAGGGGATTTTGAAACAGAGGTCGTGACCTATACCAAAAGATAGCCTCGGATGTCTAGTTTACTCTCCAATTTGCGGATCTCGATTCCGATAAACGAGCTAGGAGATATTGCAGTTTCCGTGGAACGTCGCAAAACTGCCGAGTGAAACCCTAATGCTCGATAAAATCGACGCACGGTTTTTTTAGGTTCGTTCTATGTTATCGAACCAAAATTCTCACGAATTTACTGACTCAATACAGTCTACTCGTATCATTATACGTGATAGACCCCTTTTCATTTCTCGTTTATAAACACGACGTTCAAAACCTCGTCGTTCAAACTATACAATTACTAAACCAATTCAAGTTCTCGTTCAATTTCCTAACTTCTTGTTTCTACTTCTCGATTATAACTATAACTCATCTTTTCAATACTCGGATGAACATGTCGTCAACTACAAACTCGTTCATTAATCATTAATAATCATCAATATCCAATTAGAATCCTTAATCGACTTTTCTATTATTACTTATTCTCGTCGCTTCGTCTCTTACCAAATTTCAAACGTTAATAGAATTCAATCAAATTTTACCACATTATTAATCATCTATCAAGGATCATAATTACATAAATCATAACCTCAAACTATTATCTAATCTCGACTTATCGTCCGTCGTTCGTCTCTTACGGTAAATTTTACGTTCTCCGTTTTCGTTCAAATTTTACGACAACGATTATCATCTAACGAGCATTACTAACATGCAAATCATAATATCAAAACATTGTCGAGCTCTAACTTATCGACACATCTTTGTCTCTTACATTTCTCGTTTTATTTTTAGAAAAATCTCAATTAAATATATATTCATCCTCATGCATCGTATATCTCATTTCCATTAAACAATCGAGCATATCATAACATTTACTATCCTAAATCGAGCCTTCTTCGTCTCTTAGGTTTCGGATTTTATTTTTAGAAAAATCTAAAACAATTCCTAGAGTCAATTAACATCATAAGGAACACTAATCTATCAATCAAACAACCAAGAAATCGAGCACGATCAAAGCCCCAATTTTTCAAAAAAAATCGGTAAACCCTAAGACAAGAGGTTCTTGATTTTTCTTCATGATTTGATCCGTAGAACTCGATTCTAAGCATCCTAGAACATGATTCGATTACAAGACAACATGCTATTTCATTCCCTTGATTTTCGAAAAAAAATAAAAGATGGGGGAAAAGAGATTTGTTTGGTTCAAATGATAGACGAAGCTCTTACCTTTCGTAATATGAACTCGGATGTGGATTTGATCGGTAGATGCAAGAGTATTGATCTTGAAGAAAGCTTGAAATTGAGCTTCAATGGAGGAGAAATGAAGAAGAAATGAGAGTGAGAGGGAGATGGTGAGGGGGCGGTAATAGGAGAGGGATGAGGGAGGTGATGACTCATTTTGGTGAGTCATAAAGCAAGTGAACATATCCAACAAGTAGTGGTGACTTGTTAGGACATGTTTGGCGAGGGAAAATTTAGACGAAAAATCTCGTTTCCGGCTCTTAAACGTCGTTTTAAAATTCGAGAAATACTTTTCTAGATAGTACGGAATTTGACGAAATCTAATTCGTCCGTTAGATTGGAAATAATTTACGTACTCGGAAAAACTAATTCGTTTTTCAAAATCCGAGAAAAAGTCGGGACATCACAGTCCAAAATTCGTCCGGAAAATCATAAAAACTAACTTTCTCCGGTGAACTCGTCTCGAAGAAAAAGTGAATGTAAATTCTGACGGAATTTGATTCTGAGTTTTCGGGCGAAAAACTTATCGGACACGAAAACCCTAATACAGTAGTCGTTCGTCCGATTTCTGGAAATTATTTTCGGAAACGGATTTCACCGTAAATCTTAGAATTTAATTTCATGATCTTAGGCGTGCAAAGCCATAATTATTATTAACTTTCATTTTTAAAGACTCTAGAAAAAGTCTGGGGTATTACAGGTCAGGCCTTAACTCATCACATGCAATGTAATTGACAATGTCGGCATACCAAGGCACCTTCCCTGCACTCAAAGCTTGTTCAAAGGGAAAGGACTCAAGCAAATTATCACATATCATAGGAGCAGGTAGATTGTCTAATCGAGATAAGTGGTCAGCCACAACATTTTCACTACCTTTCCTATCACGAATTTCTACATCAAATTCTTGCAATAATATAGCACCTCACGAATAAGCCTAGGCTTAGCCTGAGACTTAGTCAACAGATACCGTAATGCTGCATGTTCACTATGAATGATGACCTTTGACCCTATGATGTAGGCACGAAATTTATCTAATGCAAACACAACAACAAACATCTCTTTTTCGATAGTGGTATAATTTACTTAAGCAAAAATTAGGGTCAGACTCGCATAATAAATGACACAAAGCATTTTGTCAACACGTTGACCCAAGACAGCACCAACAACAAAATTAGGCGCATCACACAAAATCTCAAATGGCTTAGACCAAATAGGACCAATCACAACAAGTGCAGTGCTCAATTTTTCTTTATACAATTCAAATGTAGACAAACATTCATCATCAAACACAAATGGAACATCTTGAGCAAGTAGACAGCACAGAGGTTGACTAATTTTAGAAAAATCCTTAATAAATTGCGGTAAAAACCAGCATGACCAAGAAAACTCCTAATTCCTTTGACATCGCGAGGTGGAGGCAATCTTTCAATCACATCCACCTTAGCTTTGTCGACCTCTACGCCATTTTTTGAAATAATATGCCCTAAGGCATTACCACAATGCACCATAAAGTGACTTTTTTCTCAACTAAGAGTCAACCAACTTTCAACACACCTACCTAGGACGCGTTCAAGTTTACCAAGACAATCAGAAAATGACGACCCAAAAATAGAGAAATCATCCATGAAAATTTCAACAAAATCACCAATCATCTCAGAAAAGATAGACATCATACAACGCTGAAATGTACCTGGCGCATTGCAAAGTCCGAACGGCATCCGTTTGTAGGCATAGGTGCCGAATGAGCAAGTGAAAGCAGTCTTTGCTTGGTCCTCGAGCGCAATAGCAATCTGATAGTAACCAGATAACCCATCGAGGAAGCAGTAAAATTTGTGGCCAGCCAATCTGTCAAGCATCTTATCAATAAACGGCAATGGAAAGTGATCCTTCTTGGTGGCTGCGTTGAGCTTCCTATAGTCGATGCACATCCGTCATCCAGTGATTGGTCGAGTCGGCACCAACTCATCTTTATCATTCAACACCACCGTAATGCCTTCCTTTTTTGATATACATGCACTGGACTGAGCCACTCGCTATCGGCAATGGGAAAAGCCTTCTTTGTCCATGTCTATTTGGTATGGCCCTTCTTCAAGATTAATCCGATGCATACAAGTAGTGGGGCTGATCCCCCGAATGTCGGACAAGCTCCATCCAAAGGCAGCCTTAAATCTTTTGAGTAGCGTGACTAGTGCCTCCTCTTCATCAACCTTGAGCTCGAACGAGATAATAACCGGCTTCCTTTTTCCTCCCTCGAGGAAGACATACTTCCAGTGGCGGATCCCAGAATTGACCACGGGGTGGGCTGATAAATAAACGCTTTGTTTTTCTTTTCTTCTCCAGATGCGACAATTCGGTGCATTAAAATAATAGAACACTTTTAGCTTAAACGGACAAATGCTACATAATATGGAGTCTGAAACAAAACATATATTAAGTTGAAAAAATTAAGTTTATTTCTTATTTTTGTTTACCCTAGGAGAACGATCTACAATTGGGATCGTTTGGCACAGTAGTATGTTGATGATATTTGAGAAATACATTGAAACATTTATGAAGGAATATCTTTGGGACCACAAAAAATTATGCGTCAATAAGAGGTTATTCCTAAATAGAGGTAAAAAAATGAGAGATTCTTTCTAAGTTGGGACCATAAATTTATATGATTAGGAGTTTAAAATAAAGTATTCCTTTATAGTTCCAATGTAGTCAATTTTTTGCATTGAAATTTACATACCATTTCATAATACTTTGAAAAAATCGAATACTATATTTCCAAGGATCATGGCATTTTTTCATTAAATTAATTAATAATCAAGATATACCCTATAATTAACTTTCTTTATAGTAGCACCTTTAGTTTTCCAAAAGATCGAGTATATATAATATATAAGTATCAGGATTAAAAGAAATTAATATTTTTATTTAAACTTTACAACTAATCGAGTATATAAAATATATAAGTATCAGGATTAATAGAAATTAAATATTTTTATTTAAACTTTACAACTATTTGTATTGAATGAATATTATTTAATGAGAAGTTGAGGTTTTTATCAACTAGGCCCATATGGTAAAGAAAAGGTGAATAGAAAAAATGAGATTCTCATAAATTAATGTCAATAATGCGCTTCAAATGGCAGTAGTAAATGCGCCAGTTGAGAATTGAACTCAGGTGCCTAAACCTAAACTAACGATCTCTAACCATTGGGCTAACTAAATCAGATATCCATATGACAAGAAAGTACATAAATATATTTTGAACTTGCACTAGGCTTGAGCCCAGCCCAGCCCTTGAGAAGATCCGCCCGAGCATACTTCAAGTTTGCAGTCAATTCCTTGAGCTCGATTGTTGGCTCATTCTCTGCCTTGGGAGTTTCAACTATCACAGGCTCATCCACAGGTAAATTAGATGGCAACATTGTCTCCAATGCAACTTTCCCTCTAAGTCGTTCCTCCAAATCAGTTGATCCTTTAAATGCCTCCTCAATTTGCTTCTCTTCCATAAAGTAGGCATCGGCAAGCGTGTTAATAGCATCTATGTAAGAACAATTGTCGAAGTTGTTGGCTGACGAAATCCCCGTATTGGTTCGGACATTGTATGAGACCGATTTGCCCAAGACTGACATCTTAATGATGTCGTTTTTAACATCAATAAGAGTATTAGTTGTGGCCATAATGGCCTCCCCAATAGCAGTGTGTGCTCTCGTCCATCTTCTTTGATGTCTCCGATCTCCAATACTACAAAATCAACCGTCACGATAAGTTTCCCTACTCGAACCAAAACATCCTCAATAATTCCTCGAGGGTGACGGATCGACCTATCTGCCAATTGCAAACGCATCCTTGTCGGCTTCAACTCTCCTAGCTCCAACTGTGTGAAAATCGAATAGGGCATCAGATTGATCCCTGCTCCCAAATCTAGCATTCCAGAAGCCTCCTTTCCATTACCCATGGCAATTTTGATCACGAAGCTCCCAGGATCTCATTGCTTCTGAGGTAGAGATTGTTGCATAATTGAGTTAGCACTTTCTGATACGAGAACTTGCTCAAGCTCATCAAACTTCCTCTTCTTGGATGCCAATTCCTTGAAAAACTTGACATACGCCAGAACGTTCCTAATCACGTCCAACAATGGTAAATTCACATTTACCTTAGAAAGCATCTTATAAAAATTAGCAAATTCTTGATCTTGCTTCTCGTTCCTTAATCTGCTAGGGTAGGGAACTGGTGGGCGGTAAGGCTTCTCAACTTTATGCAGTTGGGCCCCTGGTTGTTCCTTCTCCTGCTCAACTCTAGGCAAGGTCTCCACTAAAGGTGTGTCTCCCACATTATTATCAATCGTCTTTCCACTCCTCAGTACAGTTACAGCTTGAGCGTGATGTGGTTGTTGACCTTGGCTGGGAATTTTCCCGGTCTATTGTTGCTGCTGCATCTGATTGACAGTTCCAGAAACTTGTCCCACATCTGTCTCAAGACGCTTGATGGTAGCGTCTTGAGCTTCTCTCCATGTCTGCTTTCTTGCATAAATGTATTGAAGTTGTCTTCGAACTGGTTCATTTGAGCAAGTGGCGGCAATGGGCGTTGAAATTGCAATGGCCCCTATTGAAACCGATTTTGCTGTGTTGGATTCTGCCACTAAGAGTTGAAATTATGCTGCTGTTGTGGGTACCACTGTTGCTCAGTAGGAAACTGATTAAACTGTTGTGGAGGATACTGATTGAACTACTGTGGAGGATACGATTTTGAAAATTTCCTTCATATCCCTGTCCTTGGGTCTGATTCTGCCATCCCGAGTTCTGTTGCCGCTGATTCTGATTGGATCATTGGCCTTGATCAAACTGTTGTCGTGGAGGATATCCCTGTGCAGCATACACTTCTGCTCCTTCTTTATATGTCAGCTCTCCCATTCTCTAGCACTCTTCAGGATTGTGCCCTAACTCTCCACAGATGCCACATGGCTCAACAACCATATCTTGTCTAGTAGGTCCTTGTCGCGGTGGAGAACCAACAGATTTGCTCATCTTTAATTCCTGCAATTCTCGCATCATGGTGGCCAGCTGTTTTTTCATATCCGGACTTTCAGCAACTACACTCACCTCTACATGTCGTGCACGGGTAGAGTTTTGTTGGGAACTAGCTACGAAAGTTTCAAATATATCCTTAAGTTGGTCAGCAGTCTTCATTGCTATGTTTCCTCCAGCTGTGCTATCTACCATAAATTGAGAGGTGTGCTGCAACCCGTCATAAAAGAATTGCCAAAGCATTTCTGGTACCATCTGATGGTGGGGACACTGTTGAAGCAACTCTCTAAATCTCTCCCATGCCTCATGGAAGGGCTCATCTCCAGCTTGACTGAAATGCATTATTTTTGTCCTCACTTCTTGTGTCTTGTGGTTTGGATAATATTTGAGCATGAACTTCTCGCAAACATCCTTCCAAGTAGTGAGAGAGTTTGGTGGCAATGAGAGATACTACGACTTGGCTTTGTCCTTCAAGGTATGCGGGAAGCATTTCAGCTTCAGATGATCCTCAGTAATTTCTCCGAGAGGGAAGGACTGGACCACGGTACAAAATTCCTGGATGAATTGCAAAGCATCCTCATTTGCCATACCATAGTATAATGGCAACAGGTTGAGGAGATTGTGCTTCAAATCATAGTTCCTTGCTGCAGTTGGCAGAGTAATAGCTGAAGCAGTAGTCTCAAAAGTCGGCCTAGCATAATCTCCCATCACTTTCTGTGCCATCTCGCCAATTACAACTTCTTTTTGTAGTTGATCACTCTCAAAGTCGTCTGACTGATCACTAAAAATGTTGCCCAACAAAGCTTCTTCTTCAACTCCTTTAGGGCTTGGTTCGGTTACCTCCTTTACTTTTTCTATAAATGCGCTCTTCTGATTGATGTTGTCAATATACGGTGCTAATGGTTGATTCTGACTTCTACGACCTCGCATACACAACACTAGCAAACGGATTACACGCACCAGAGGGAGAAAATAACCAAACAAAAATAAAAGTAAAATTACAACACAAAAATCGCCTAAAGCCCTCCCCGGCAAAGGCGCCAAATTTGTTCAACTAAAATAATCATAAATTGCACGCAAATTAATGTGGTTGTTATAGATTGATTAATTTAAACCTGAATATCGTATTGCGAAAATAAAAGAAAAAGAAAATAAAAATAAAGCAGTAAAGATTGATTGGATTTGTTATTTAGTTCTAAGTAGTTGAAAGACAAATTAATCTAGACAGAATTGTAAACCCTAGTTATAAGAACACGATAAATCATAGGCATAATTTAAGAACAGAATAATAAACTCACAATAATTGAAACTGAATTCGTGGTGAAAGTCTGTCACAAAATCCGTACGATTCACTAATCTATGAAAGCATTAAACAATTAAAAACAATTTAAAAGTGTTTTGGGTGCTGAAAACTGGAAAAATCGCGTAAAAGTGGAAGAAGCGGCGGAAAGAATTAAATTTGTCCTATTTATAGTAGGTTTCACGCCGCCATAGAGTCAAGCGATCGCTTAGGGTCAAGCGATCACTTGGCTCTGTCCTCTGTCCGCCCAATCACTTCGTCAAGCGATTGCTTAGAGACTAAGCGATCGCTTGACCTAGCTCGCAGTTTTTCCGAACTTCTCCTTCACACGATCGCTTCCTTCCCGAGCGATCACTTGCTTCATTTTTCATCCTCGAGCGATCGCTTCGGTTCACCAAGCGATCGCTTGCAAGCAACTTCAACTCCTACTCGTCTCAAACTCTTCTTCTCTCCTTCATGATTTATAGACCTACAACTCAACATCAAAACAACCAATTTCCACACAATACTTGGTCCAAAAGATTAGTACATTTTCTATAACAAAACACAATCCTTTTGCAATAAAAACCATCGAAAATGTACTACCTAGACTAGATAAATCACGACCAAATGTAGGTGAAACAGAAGGTGATGAAGAACGTGATATTAAATCGAAAATTAATTAAAAGATTTAAAATATGATTGATTTGATTTGTATTAGTTTCTTAATTGTACCATGATTTTGTGAAATAATTATGGATTTCATCGTGATTTAATTATAGAATAGTTAGATTTGAATCAATCATGTAATATATCCCTTATTTAGTGATAAGGACAAGAATGTAATCGGTTAATTCATTGTTAAATTAATAAAAATCGAAAATTAGTAATTGACTAATATAGCCCCATTATGTCCTAGACATTATGTCAAAAAATATTTTCCCTAATTTGATAGGATTTTCGATTGCATTTTGTTGGTGTAAATAATATTGGATTTGTTTTGGATTGATTTTACCATTTGAGTTTCATATTTTTAGGCATGATTCAATTATACTATAATAACAAGCGCCCGATTTTATGTTTTTGGTAACTTTTATTATTTCTCTCATTTAATCATTTCCGTATCTA
This sequence comes from Schizonepeta tenuifolia, assembly GCA_029490685.1. Classification (NCBI taxonomy): domain Eukaryota; kingdom Viridiplantae; phylum Streptophyta; class Magnoliopsida; order Lamiales; family Lamiaceae; genus Schizonepeta; species Schizonepeta tenuifolia. The sequence goes on from CM055955.1 coordinate 102,318,658, forward strand.
CAAATAATATTTTAGTAACTAATCTATTAGTAGCTATATATATTATGTCAAGGCTAATGATGTAAATTTCAATTAGGGTGCCAATATACCACCAAAATCACAAATACATATACCCGGCCATCAAATTCTCCATTATGCAATTATTGAGCAAACTAAACGCACTAATCACAAATTCATGACTCACACTCTCGCTCGCAAATATTCTACGGATCTCTATGTAATACTATTCACTACATCGTCTTCAAAATTTAAAAATTGAGAAACGAGAATTACAAAGTCTGGTTATTTGGTGTTGTTGGACTTCTATCTTACTCTTCATTTATTTTTGTTGTTATGTGTATTTTTATTGTTCTTATATCCATAACCACTCACTTTATTATGATCAATTTCATTTTACTATGTATCGTTTTAATTAAAAAAATATTTACAAAATACAATGAAAGTCCATAACCTATTTTTTATCCACATAAATTAGATGAAAATATTTACATTTTAGAAATAAATACTATATTTTATTTAACTATATATTAATATGAATTTTGGAGCTATTTTGGATGAAGAATATCTTTGTGAAAATAACATTGTTTGATTAAGCTCTTATATTATCAATTAATTCATATATAAATTGTATTTGCTTTAAATTTCGTTAATATAGTATTCCATTCGACTCATTCATATTGTCATCATTTTTTTATTTAATTGTTTCACTCATATTGTCATATTCCAAATAAAGAGACAAATTTAACCCTTCAATTTTTTTTAAAAATTATGAGACCTACCAAATTTCTATCTTTTTACACTTATTTTTAATTTCCGTGTCAAACAGTATCATGACCTTGCCCTACTTTGAACGGGACATTTTCATTTCAATGGGTTGGAGGGAGTAACATCTACTCCCTCCGTCCATGAAATGGTTGCCACATTGTGGACGGCACGAATTTTAAGAAAATGGTAGGTAGTAGTGGATTATAGTGAGTATTATTGTGAGTGGGGTAAGGGTCTCACAATAAATGTGAGTGAAGTAGCAAAAGTGGCAACCATTTCGTGGACAAACTTAAATGGCAAAAATGGCAATCATTTCTTGAACAGAGAGAGTAATATATTTCCCACGCATCGCGTGGGTTAGTGGCGGATCCAGGAATTGACCACGGGGTGGGCTGATAAATAAACACTTCGTTTTTCTTTTCTTCTCCAGATGCAACAATTCAGTGCATTAAAACAACAGAACACTTTTAGCTTAAACAGACACATGCTACATAATATGGAGTCTGAGACGAAACATATATTAAGTTGAAAAAATTAAGTTTATTTCTTATTTTTGTTTACCCTAGGAGAACTTCTACAATTGGGATCGTTTGGCACAGTAGTATGTTGATGATATTTGAGAAATACATTGAAACATTTATGAAGGAATATCTTTGGGACCACAAAAAATTATGCGTCAATAAGAGGTTATTCCTAAATAGAGGTAAAAAAATGAGAGATTCTTTCGAAGTTGGGACCATAAATTTATATGCTTAGGAGTTTAAAATAAAGTATTCCTTTATAGTTCCAATGTAGTCAATTTTTTGCATTGAAATTTATATACCATTGCATAATACTTTGAAAAAATCGAATACTATATTTCCAACGATCATGGCATTTTTTCATTAAATTAATTAATAATCAAGATAAAACCTATATTTAACTTTTTTTATAGTAGCACCTTTAATTTTCCAAAAAGATCGAGTATATATAATATATAAGTTGAGAATTGAACTTAGGTGCCTGAACCTAAACTAACGATCTCTAACCACTGGGCTAACTAAATCAGATATCCATATGACAAGAAAGTACATAAATATATTTTGAACTTGCACTGGGCTTGGGCTAAGATCCGCCCGAGGCGTGGGTGTGGTACTAGTCTCCATAAAACCAGCTCCGGACCCTTCCATTTCATTTTCTTATACCTTATCATCTCATCTTCGCTCAAATATATCGTTCAACTCAATAATTAATCCCAAGCAAAGCGCTGCATATCCGATCAGATTTCTACCTATAATTTTCTGTAAGTTTAACGGTAAGATTCAAATAACACAAATTCAAATTTTGCATTACTATGGATATTCTATTGCTTCAATATATATATATATATATATATATATATATATATATATATATATATATGAAGTCACGAGAAAATAGATGGTTAAAATTAATTTGTAGCACATTAAGCTATTTTTCATCAATTTTTATGTGCAATTCTTAGATAAAAATAAATGAAAAATCTTATCTACAAAGCTATTGGCAAACCCAATTCTTACATCCTTTTCGGCTCACACACACACAGACACACACAATTTCCAGCATATATAATTTGCTACCACTGACTGACTCAGGGAAGAGTTACAAGATCAAAGATAGAAATATTTAGATCCTATAACTTAAAATAGAATAAGTTTTGGATAAAAAAAAGAATGAGAAAGAGATGGACCCGGAAGAAAAGGGCCGCGGTGGCTTACGGCGGCGGCGAAGGCTGCTTTAGCTGTTGCTTGCTGTTGGTCGAAGGGAGAGACGAGAGTGGTGATAGAAGGAGAGAGATAAGAAGATTATTAGCTGCATGCGATGAGTGAACAAGAGAGAAGAAAGAAGGGTAAGAGAGAGAGAGAGAGAGAGAGATGAGTGTGTGTGAGAGCTTTCTTGGGCCCTGTCTCGATTAATTCTTGTTGGGCTTTTAGATTAGTTAAAAAGTGGGTTCATAATTTGAATTAGTAAGTCTTAAATAGAGTAGAATAGCAGGCCATACCCATTTACACAATTCATGTGAGCCCAAAGTGTTTTCATAAATTCAGTTTATGGCCGAATGTTTTATTAAATCAAGATTGAGCCTAAAAGCTTTTACATGATGCTCTTTTAAGTCCTTGTAATTAATTTGAAGTTTATTTATGTCATGATGAATATTGTTTATTTTACTTCATTAGGTGCGGCGAGAAAAGGATTTTGAGTCGATTTTGATAGATTAACTCCAGTTTTCAAGTTCAAGTTTAAGGTGAGAGATTCATTTCATTTGCTCATTTATAGTTGTCTATTTTAATAATGTGGATTGATCGTATCAATGAGTATTATTAAATGAAATCTGATATTGATGTTTATCTTGGTGATTTTGACGATGATGTTAATGATAATGTATACAAGTGCGAACTCCATTCTATTAATTCGGATTACATAGCATAATTTCCTGCACTGAGTATATTTTTATGTGCGTCCTATATGTACAAATTTCACGTAATTTCCTAATTGGTGTTGAGGACTGCAGAACTTCGAATAACGCTTCAAGTCCTTAGAGAAATTATATTTCCGCACATAAGCATTTGTTCAGAAACTTAGATTATGGTTTCTAGTATAACAATATTTTTTATATTTTAAGGATCTTCTTTAGCATGATTAAATGCTAATTTTTTTCTTTTTTGCTTTAAATTCTAAATTGTTTTTGTTCACGTATTGCATTTGTAAGTTTATTTTTGTTTACTGTTTAAAGATAAAGAGTTACTTCAGATTTTCGCATTAAATATTTATTTGAATTAAGGTTCAACATTTCAATTAGCTTAGTATGTTATACAATAAATTCTATTAATTAATTTATTTTCGTTTTTGCACCATTTTAATTTACATGTTTGAATTTGTGATAATATCATCTTAGAGTATTTATTGAATGTATATTCCATTCGTTCCTTTCAGCCAAAATGTCTATTGTCGGCAAAACACACATATCAAAGAAAAATAATTACTATGTAACTTTACTAACGAGTGAAAAGTTAAAATGCCTCATTTCAAAAATAAAAAATAAATAATACCTATAAATAAATGAAAAATAAATAATATCTAAATCTTGTAAAATAACTAGTATGCCATTTTTCCTTCTTCTCTATTTATTTTTTAATTTTAATTCTAAATTTTTTGTTCTTTCTCTCTCATCTCTCACTTCTAACCACAATCTTCACCATCTTTCCGGCGGCCGCCAACTCCGGCGACGACAGTCAACGCCGGTGGTCAATTTTAGCAAAAATTTTCCCGTGAGTTTTCCGGCGACCTTCCGACGACCTTTTTTTTTCACCAACATACATGAATACATGATGTAAGTAATTCATGTATGCTAGTCATACATGAATACCATACATGTATGTGCATCATGAATAATTGTTTCAACATACATGAAAATAACTGGAAGCATACATGATAGTATGAAAGCATACATGATAGTATGAAAGCATACATGAAAAATACATACATGCAAGCACGACACACTATGGAAGCATACGTGATATTAGGAAACTGTACATGAATGACTCCAGAAGATATCATGGCATACAAGAAATTTATACACAAAAGCATACAAGATAATATAATATCCTTTACGACAAAACAAATCAGAATGCGATTACCTCCTTCGCTGCAAGAAACATACAGACACATAACTTATTCCATACACGAATCCATACAAAAATAACATGAATGTATACATGATTAACCTTCCACAACAGCATACATGAATAACTACCAACACGCATACATGTAAGTCTTTTATATATGCATGACAGTAGTTTCATGTATGTAAAACCCAAAACTGAATGAAAGAGAATCTGATTGACTTCTTAGTCGGAACGAGTGATGACGGCGATCGATGAGGCGAATTTTTAAATGGTGATCTCTCTCTAGTCTCCATATTTTGGTGATAGTCACGGTAGTGAGTTCAAGGTGCAAGGGAGCGACGATGATGGAGTAAGACGACGACAGCGACAAAATCTAGAAAAGTAACAATGTCGATGTCACAGATCTAAGCTATTGTACAAAGAAGCGCAACGTTAGAAGTTGAATACGACAATGGAAAAGGGCGGCGTTGTCGGGAAAACTAATGGTGGTTGCGGCGGCGGCGGCGAAATTGAGGAATAGATCTGACTGTGGAAGATGACGGTGAGAAGGAAGATGCTGACAATAATGAAGGATTGAAGGTGCAACATCGAACGATGGAGGAAGGTGACGGAGGCTGATGACGGCGATGGTGGAAGACATCGGGAGAATTCATGTGAGGGAAAGAGACAAATAGAGTTAGAGAGAGAGAGAGAAAGTTGTTTGTGGTTTGGAACTGAAACCAAAGAGATCAACGGCTTCGTTCTGGTTCCCTTGGGGTGGAACCCAGAACTGCCGATTGTGGTTCCAAACGAACTGAACCGTGGCCACATACCTACCACCACCCCACCACTCTCTCATTGCTACTATCATTTTCGCGTGCCACCACAACCATCGTCGTTGCGCTATTATGATACTGGTGCATTGATTTGTACTATACGATGCATCGAAATTTGCCCAACAAAAATTATCATACTAATAAAATGTTAAAAAGCGTGTATGACTAAAAAAATGAGTTTGATCATGAGATTATATATTGATGAGATATTGTTGGATGAATACTTTACATGAGCATTCCCAACACATCATTTAAAATCAATTTTAACTCTAAATTTTGGTTAAAATGATAAAAAGTATGTTAAAATATTTATCCAACAAATCTTTCATAGGCCCCACAAAAATATTTACACTTCCCTCTAATCCTCCTCAAATTTACACCTCCCTAAATATTTTTTAGCTCACAAATTTGATTGATTTGGCCCACAATTTTATAAGATAATTAGTACAAAATAGAAGATATGTTGTATCTATTCGTAAAATAAGGGCTACAAATAATATAGGGGAAACTTTAGGAGCTAATTTAAGAGCAAATATTTGAGATTTGTGCTACTCAAAGTATTCTTAATTATTACTATGCATTTTAACATCATCTATTCTGATATGTGAATATATTTCTCTATGCGTATATATTAATATTTCTCATATGTTTACTACCAAAAAGTAATTGGTCCAAACATCCTTGATTGGTAGCGATTATATTTTCGACATAATTCAGCTTTAAAATAACAAATTCAAAATTAACCAAGGTTATTTACAACGCATCTTTCTCAAATTAAAAGGATACATATATTATTTCAATTTTCATGACATTAACCACATTTATATATTCAGGAATGATGTGCATCAACTCTCCATCTCCACCATTATCAGTCTATAAACACAAAGTATGGCCGGTCAATAAACCTCGCACGCTACAACAAAATGGTAACGGTTTCGCCTTGAGCTTAAGGCCTCTCACAACCTGTAGAGCGCTACCTTCTCCGATTTTTCTTGCAACTATTGCTCCGCCTGCTGGCAAGCTGTCCGTTCTTCTTAAAATCGGGTTTGTAGTTTTCGCCTATTCGTTTTTCTTTTCTTATAGAGTTGGCGATGGTAGATTGAGATTCGTACACTGATGCTCGTTCTTGCAAATGCTAATAGTTGTGGTTGTTTATTAATGCCAGTGGTGCGTGCCTATTTTTATATTGGGTTGCAAATTTCGTGGTACCGGAAATCGTTCTCAAGGATCTTCAATCCAAGGAGAAGGACGAAAATTCAAGCGACGATGAAGGGTGAAGCAACTGAAGTAGGAGTAATAATTAATGAGTTGCTCTGTAATGTATTAAGGGTTAATTAGTTTTAAATACATGAATTTTTTCCCGTTTATTTTTTGTTTACCATCACTTCTAAAAGTTGTGTCCAAATACATGACTTTAAGTTAATTCTTTTACCATTTTCCACAAATCGTATTCTGCGGCGATGTAACTTTACATATATGTATGAAGTTTGGTTTGCATTGCAACGAGGCTAATTACATTCAATCGTGTTGTATACTTGATCGATTTTTCTTGACTATCATGCTTTCATTTCTTAAATTAAATGGTTTCAATGTTACGAGAACGCTCTCAATTGTTCGCATGAGTTATTCGTTCGACCGATCAAATCATTTCAAAAAATCGAATGATCCTTAAGTAATTTAAGTTGCGCATTGTATCAACTTCATCAATATATTGTTCAGAACACAAATAAATGAAATTATAATAATAAATACTAAATTTACAGAGAAGAACAAAATTAAAGCCTATTAATCTCTATTTTAATTTCTATCATCGTTCTATGAATGAGTTTAATTAGTTAATCGTAAAATTAAGGATAAATGTTGCATATTGGCGAAGATGGATCGTACATTAGACTAACGACAACAATGTTTGGATTTTGTTAAGAGTGAACAACCGCGCGAGAGAGAGAGAGATGCATTTGTAACTTAACCTAATCCAACTATTGTACTTGTATATTGAGGTGACACATGTATAATATTTCTCAATATCGATGGTTAATTTGTTTAGGTATTTTTCAAAAGATTGTAAGCCGTTGCCGTTGCCGTTCTGAAGTGGTTTACAGAGATGAGACCTTGTGGAAAGGGATGACTTGCGGTGTACCAAGATAGCTTGTTAGCTACAACTAGTTGATGAGTTTTTCCGATGCCACGAATGTCATGACGGAGAAGATTTTCGAATTTTAATTTCTCTTTATCTCATCATTACTATATTATTCTTACAACAAATTTCATTTTTCGACGAGCCAAATAAGTTTTTTCTACTTTATCCATCCATAATATTATTGTTATATTATAGGCGGCACGAGTTTTGAAAAAGTGATGAATATTGTAGTGAGTGGAATTAGAGTCTCATTGTAAATATGAATAGAGTATCGAAAAATATAAAGTTAGATACAATTTATTGTGTGGACCTACTATTGTAATGAAAGTAGTAACGACATTTTTGACGTATCAAAATGATAAAAGTGACAATGATATTGTGAAAGAGGCAATCTCTCAAATTTGAAGGACAATTTTATTTATTTTTTATTTTTCTTTTGTAGTAATTCATACTCCCTCCGTCCACGGAGATTGTAGCTAGTTTTTCTTTTCCGTCCGTCAACGAAGATTGTAGCTAGTTTTCTTTTTTCACACTTTAGGAAATGACTTCACCCACTATCTTATTTTTCATCTCTCTTCTCTACTCACAATGATGGGTCCTTTCTCCATTCACTTAACATCTACCATACTTTTATTAAAATCGTGCCACAAAAAACTCCTTATAATTTTCGTGGACGCAGGGAGTATTTTATTATAACTATATCATAGACCAGATATAAGAAAGACAAGTTTTGAAATAGCCATAATGGGCATTAAAAACAAATTTTGGTCCACCTTCTTCAAAATTATAAATTTTGGCCATTTTTTTTAATTTGGAATAAAAATATCCGTAATGAAACGCGGAGCGGGTCAGGTCAGACGTGGGTGGGCGCTGGTCGGTTCGGAGCGGGTGATAAACACTTATTTTCATAGCAACTAAACGTGTTTACTACTGCATTTTTGCTTAACTTTTGCCAAATTTGTGATTTGTTTGATATGAATTTATCTATTTTAGAATTGTATCACGTTTGGTGGAGTTTTTGCGTGTGTGTAGGTGAAATAAGGTTCTCTAAGCTAAAGTGGAGGTTCAAAGAAGAGCGGAATCGAAGAATCGGGACGAAGAAGTGAAAAATCGGACGGAAAGGAGCAAAAACTCAAAACCAGCGCTCCAAGATACCAAATCGGCTGTTTGGATAGCCGAACTGGCGGTTCAGGGGTGAACCGCCGGGCAACCTGCCAGAAAAAGTTGTATTGGAAGTCAAGTTAAAATCCAAACCGGCGGTCCACTTGGCGCATGGGGCCCCGACCGCTGATTTGGGTGGTTGGACCGCCGATTTGGCAGTTTTTCCACCAAAAATGACGATTTTATCCTTTTTACGTTTTAAATATCCATTAGCACTTCTTGTACCCTATAAAAGGGGGATTTAGCCCCTAAAACGAGATATTCTTCATCCTAGCTTAGTTTCCTCTTCCCAAAGTTTCCTTTTAGGGTTTGAATTAATTCTTAATCATAGTATTACATTAGAAGGTTGGATTTGAAGATTAATTTGAAGATTTCTCCATTTGGGTTCTTAGTATTTCTATGCATTTAATTCTCATTTCTTATGCTTTATTTTCATTGATGTCTAGCTAATTTTCTCTTGTTGGTTTTGGGGATTTGAGATGATTTGATGGTGGATTTGATCTTAGCTTGTTAATTCCAATTGCTTTCATCTATTTGATTATGGTTTTAGATCTTGTTTTCATGTGAGAATTATTGATCATCTTTCTTGCATGCCAAGTGTTTGTGGAATTTCTTAATAGGATTTTGCATTCATGGATATCAATTATCACAACATGCATGGTTTTGAGACTTAGTAAGTGAGAAATGCATGCATGGGAGCTTAACTTCTTGTGCCTTTTGGAGTTGAATTGTCGTCTTGAGTCTTAGCCGAGAGACTCGATAGTTTGATCCACTTTTGCTACCTTTCGAGAGAGGGTAGTGATTAGTTTCGTGAATGTTCCTCATTTAGATGATTAAATATGGTTATGTGAATTAGGAAGTCAATGTCATGCCATCTAGAATCAAATCAAGTCCCTAGAACCAACTCTTTTCTCATTTTTGAATCTTTGATCATGTATTACTTGCTTATTTTCTTGTGATTGCTTAATTTGCTTTGATTTTCTATTTGAGTGTTTAAATCAATCCAAAATCATGTTGAAATTAGAGTTTGAATAGTAGGAAGGCGCATGAATTTCATTTCTACATAAGTTCGGTCAAATGGTCCTTGAGGATACGATACTCGTTTGCTATTTGCTACAATTACCCGTTTAAAGTACATATATAATTGCTAAGTAATTTAGTGACCAGCGGGTATTAGACATCTGGTATATTTTGTACAAATTTAGTCTTATTAGTGCCAACAGTTCTGATACATCTGGTACAAATTTAGCCTCATTAGTGTCAATTGTTCCAGATTTGGTACAATTGGGACGAATTGTCTAATTAGTTCCAGATGTTCCAAGTTATGACGTGGTACTATTAGGATGGATATTCTAATTTATTTCAATTGTTCTAAGTTATAATGTGGTACTATTGGGACGAATGGTCTAATTAATTCCAATTGTCTAAATGTTGACACAATTAGTACAAACAGAATCCACTGTCGTGATTGTACCATATCAAACACGGATTTTCACGCATTTTGTGAATGGAAAGCAATTACAAAAGCAAAATGCAACGAAGAAAAAAACTTGATACATGAAAAACGAAACAAAACAAAGCACAACAAACCAACTACTCAACACCAACCAATTCTCATGAACAAAAACAATTCTGGGATCATCGATATTCACCAATTTTGATTAAAAATTTTGCATATACATCTCAATAACTAGTCTTCTTGAACAGCTTAAAAACCTTGAGATCAAGCACGACCCAACCACCGATCCAGCCGCAACAGCAACTGAGATGATCAAATACGCGAAGCTTAGCATCTGCAACAAAATCCACCTCGTGCTCCACCTCTCTATGATAAAAAAAAAAAAAAAAAACAGTCGATGTATGGGTTTCCCGATGTACTCCACCTTCACACTCATCCCCAAACCCCACTCCTTTGCTCCGCACAGATCCCCCATCATCTTCAACCACCCCCAACACCCAATTCTCCGCTTCCTATCAACTCGGGCCTCCCTCTTGACTCGATCCAAAAAGCCCGACATCGGAGCCCGCGCCCGCCAGCTCCAAAGCTGCCGCCTTTGGACCTACGCCATCACAATCAGCTGCATCGCCGGATTCATAGTCATCATGCTCAACCAATTTCAGGATCAATTAGTCTTCTACGTCACCCCCATCGAAGCCCTAGAAAAATACACCTTTGATCCCTCAAAATTGAAGTTCTGCCTCGGCGGCCTCGTGCTCGAGAACAGCGTCGCTCAGATCCCATCGTTGTCGGTGATCCAGTTCGTCATCACTGACATCCTGGTCAAGTACGAGGGCAACACGTTCTGCTCCTCGATGTAGCGCAAGTTGTCCTTAGAAATCTGGAACTGCTTCTCGCTCACCTCCAAAGCATTATACGATTTCCCGTACTTTTCCATCCACGCTGCGTGCAGTGACCTCACCTCATCGTCGGAGCAGCGGCTGCCGACGTCGTGCTTCTCGTCTTAGGAGATGATGGACATATCGGAAGCTGTAGCGGAGAAGATGTGATTCAATTCTCCATAGCTCTGTGGTTGTGTGTCTGTATTTGTGTGTGTGTGTGTGTGTGTGTATGTGTGTGTGTGTGTGTGTGTGTGTGTGTGTGAAAGAGAGAGTGAGAGAGAGAGAGAGAGAGAAGGGGAGGGGGGGAGAAAATTGCAGAGAATGAAGAGGGTATACAATAAAGTTAAATAAAATAGGTTTGGGGATGGATCCGGGTAAGAGAGAGTTAAGGGTATTTAGGTCAAAATTCAAAAGAATGGCCAAAATTTATATTGATGAAAAGGGTGAGCCAAAATTTATACTTTAATGTTATCACATGATGTTCTCTAAGGGTGCGTTTACTTTAATGGAAATATTTCTGTTGGAAAATGAGGAATAAGAAAATATGAGAAAATATTAACATTTTCATCCTTTTTTAATCACATGTTTACTACACTGGAAAAGAAAATTATCACATGGTCCCCTCGTCCCGTCCCTTCTCTTTCCTATTTTTATGTCTTTTATTCATTGGAAAATATTATCACACCCCTCCCCCATGTTAATGTTTTACACAATTGGAGAGAAAAGGATGGAAAAGGGGCTGCCCGGAAAGGTTATCCATCTTGCATGAGAAAAATTAACGAACATAGTAAACGTGTGAAAAGGATGAAAAAATGGTGAAAATATTCATTTTCCACCATTTTCCATCAAAGTAAACGCACCCTAATGATATATGCCGTTGGTCTATAGATGTATTAACTTGTATTTTCCGCTACAAATATATATACTACCTTCGATCCTTAAGGCTGTGAGCAGCGGTGCGCGTGCGAGCGCACTCATTGCCCTAGCGAGCTCATCCCTCAAGCTCGCAAGCCATTGGCAAATGCAGCGCTCGCGAGCTCAAGCTTGATTGAGCAAGCTCGCTGCCACGTGGTGGCCGCTGGTTGGTCGCCGGCAGAGCCATTACGATCTCCAACAGTCACCATTCAATTTTTTTTAATTTAAAATTCATCTATATATATATTTCTTCCCTCCACACAAATCACACACTACAGTCTCTACTCTCTTCTCTCTCAACTTTCATCTCCTCACCGGCAGTCATTTTTAACACTTCTCCGGTGGTCATCTCCTCACCAGCGATCATCTCAAAAAAAAATCCTAATGCCAATTTCAACTCCAATTAGCCATATGCCAAAGATGACAATCCAAATAGCCCGAACCTTCGTCCATCCCCTCGACAAAACATCTATTCTTCGGTGCCCCAACGAGATTTATTCTCATAGCCCCAAGCTTTCGTGCCTCAATTTTCCACACAAGGAGCCTACGTTCTTCACTTTCCGGCCGAGGCCTTTACAATGTTTCAAGGCTTCAGAGCCTCCAATGCCGCGGCCTCCGGTCATCCTTCACAAGGCTCCAGCTCCGGCTCCGGCTCTGTGCCGTCTCCCAATGATTTTAACTCGACGATCAATTTGGACGAGGACGGAGACGAGGTTCAAGTCATGTCGCCGGCAAAGAGGAAGGGAGAAAGGCCAACCTCTGGTAGTGGTCATCGTGGTAGTAGTCATAGCAGCCATGGTGGGCGCGGTAGGGCGGCGGTAGAGTTGGTGGAGTCATCTTCTGAAGGCGAGGATGGACCGCAGGAATACACCGAGGCTGAGACAAAAATCTTGGCTCAGTGTTAGGTCGACATTAGCCAAGACCCCATCAGTGGCAACGGCCAAAAGAAAGATGTGTATTTGCACCGATACTGCGATCTCCGGCCCGAAGGAACGTCGAAAGGAACATGGCAAAGCTGCGGAACCATTGAGATCAAGTGAAGGGCCCATTGGCGGAATTCCAACAACTTTACAAGGAGTGTGAGATCCAAAGCCAAAGCAGCGAGAGTTATGAGGACATTTTGGCTCGGGCTCTCATCGAGTGACAAACTTCGCGACGCAGGCCCTTTAAGCACTTGGAGACGTGGCAGGTAAGTAGAGATATGCCAAATTTCGCTACGGTCTAATCCGCCAAACACCATATCCAAGCGGCGCCAAAGAGAACAAAGACGGGCAAAGATAGGACCTAAACCACTTCGGCACACAATTCGGCGGCGGGGAGCAATTCGAGCGGGAGCACACCGCGGTCGACCACTTCACTTTCGGACAGCAAATTTGGCTTGGAGCACCCTACTCGGCTCGAGCGGCCGATGGGTAGAGACGCGGCAAAGGCCCTTGCAATGGGAAAGAAGACGACAGGATCGAGCTCGGGTTCCAGTTCAACGGCGGCGGCGAAACTTGCCCAGGCCTCCGCGTCAATGAAGAAATCGATGTCAGATTTTGTGAGGACACAAGACTACCTATCGTCATGAGAAGTACCAAGAATATGGCACCCGAACAAAAAATATTTCACGAGGCCTATGTTGAGGTGCTTAAGAAAAAACATGGGTGGTTGTAGGTTTTTTTTATGATATTAAGTTTTAATTTTATTATTTCTATATTTTTCTTATTATGCAATAAAAAAATTATATTAATAAAAAAGGAGCGAGCTCCAAATGTGGACCTCACCACTATAATTAGATTCTTGAGCGCGATGGGGGCCCACCAAAAAGGGCAGCGAGCTCCAATGTGGAGCTCGCCGCTGCCTACGGTCTAAGTTTCTTCCTAGAAAGAAATGACACTTGTATTAAGAATAAGGTTAATGAATTGGTTGTGAGTGGAGAAAAAGTGATTGAATTTGTTGTGAGTAGAGAAAGAGTCCCACATTAAGGGTAGTGATTATTAATTAATTGAGATAGTGGTGGGCTATATGTGATATTTTAGGTAAATAAGTTGATAAAGTAAAGGTAAGAAAGAATAATTTATTTTGGGGTAATGTCCAAAAATAACTAGGAACAAACTTGGGGACTATCCCAAAAAGAAAAGATAGGAAGAAACTTGAGTAGGGGAGCTAAGGAAGCCTATATGGTGCGACTTGCGCAATGCTTGTGTCCATAAGATTGCGACACGTCAGCTATAGCTTAAAAAGTCCCTTTTGTATAATAATGTTTTATTCTAATTTTATATTATTATTTTATTCTAACCTGTGTTAAAGTTAATTATATGGTTGAGTTTGGCATAAAGTGACCACAATTCAGTTTCCCTTTCTTGTCTCTATCTTTCTTCATCTCTCTCTTGCTTTTCCGTCAACACACTCTCTCTCCTCTCCTCTCTCTCTACTTCGTTTCACACTCTCTCATCGCTGATGTTATATGGTCGCCGACGAATTCCCAAGTTAGATCTTTGTTTTAGCCGCCTGCTGCTTCCTTTCTCCTTACCAGATCTGTTGATGTCACTCGATAGCTTCTCTCGCCATTGTCTGTTGTCTACATCTCTCACCGTTCGCCGTCTCTTCCATAGACAACTCATCGCCGTTGCAGTCAATATACGACTGCAAATATGTTATACACGAGTCTTGTATTTATCATTGACGGTGACAGATCTATAGCAGGAACGGCGAATCTAAAGCGGCGGAGGCGGATCTGAGGGGCTGTACGAACGAGTCATGAATGCATCGATGGCGAGATGGAGGCTAATGTAGACTGCGACACAAGACTCCAGTTCATCATACTCTATTGTTTTATTCATTCATCCCTGTCACCGGTTTCCAACCCCATCATCCTCTTTGCCGTCCTTCTGCCTATCATCTCATCAACACGAGTTTTTGAAAGGGAGAGAGTATTTGAGCAGGAAATCGACGGAGAAGAGGACAAAGATGAAGAGGGGGAAGAGGGGGAAGACAACGAGGATGAGGAGGAGAAAGTGCTGAACAGTAGTGGCGGCATGGTGGCGCCGGCGGTTGTTGACGTACAATGAGGATAAAGATGCAGAGGGCAAAGATGACGATGATGATGACGACGATGAAGAAGACACCGAAAGAGAGGAAGAGCGTGATCTGGGCATCGAATATTTAGTGAGACCAGTTGATCATTCTGAGGATGAGGAAGATGCAATTGACTTTGAGCCACATGAGAATGGAGAGGAAGAATTTGACGAGGGAGATGATGATGATGATGATAGTGGAAAAGTTGATGCCCTGCCCAAGAGAAAACGTTCGGGCAAGGATGACCCCGATAACAGTGATGGTAGAGAGGATGATGAGAGGGCCTCCTCGGATTTCCACCAGTTTCTTGGTTGTTGTTGTATTGTGTTGGTACACATGTCTGCGGATTCAGATTTATATTCAAAATGCATCATATAAACTGGTTTGCTTTATATGAGCTACCAATACTATCCGTTTAGTTGTGCCTTGGCTAGATTAGTATCTTCTGTTAATGTTTCCTGTCAATTGACATGGGATATTTACTAATGGTCCATTACAAAAAAACATCAAATGGATCGCGAAATGGATGGAGAAACAGGTGAGAGAGAAAGCTATTGACAGAGGTAAAGGTTGGTCCGATTTGTTACTACCGTCATCTGCAACGACGTGCCGGCTTAGGCATGAGGGGCGTGAGCGACATATGGGAGACCAGTGTTAGACGTCGGCGCTCTTGGGGGAATGCTGCAACAATTTTTCTTTTTCTTCGCTGTTGAAGATGGGTCAAAATCAGAATAAAAATAACAATTAATTAATTATTTTTAAATGACAATCTATGTTGTGAATTTTATATTAGTTTCGAATTAATATGAACTTCAATTACGTTAAGTTGATTGGATTAATTAGATTCATGTCTTTTGTTTAATATTTTTGAAATAATAATATAATAAGTGCAAACTTATTACTTTGAAATTAATATTAATTCTTCAATGTCTTTTGTTTGAGATGAGTACATAAATTAGATTATTTATTTATATGTTATTTTATGTGTTAATCAAGTTATTTGATGTTATGGAGTGCGAATTAAAAAAATTAATATATAAATATTTTTAATTTACACTTAGAAAAATATGTTAATATATAAAACTTACTTAATTATCATGGAAAAATACGTGAATATATTGTTGACTATATTTACTTTTTCAATTCGTTGTAATCCATTATTCAATTGATATGAAGCTCGTTTCAATATTGAAAATGCGATCTATTGTTATTTAAAATATGAAAATATACAAATTTTATGTGACTGAGATCTACACATTTTTCATCCTATTAGTTAATATTCACTTACCAACGTAATAGGGTCTTTCATTTACGATTACCATTAACATCTAAAGAAAATCAGAACCAAAGATATTGACCACTACCAATTGCAATTCCTTTCACCATGACAAATGATTTCTTAAATCACCCATGTATAAGTGAAGGTAATAATAAGTTGACATATTAGATTTCAGACAATACTTGTAAATTATGATAAGATTTGCAAACTTACTAGTGCTATGTTTGAATATTGAACTTGAATATTGGAAGAATCTCCTATAGTTCTCCAAATTATTATATTTGTCTGAGTACTAAAAATATTAGCAACAATAATAAAATATTATACTAGTAGAAATAATATATTTTGGTGGCCAATGATCAATAAATATATATGCAATCAATCATGTGAAAATTAAAAATAATTATTATACAATCAATTAAATTAGCCTTAAATGAATTTGGATTAAATGACTCTTATTACATCTAGATAAGGATAGACCATGATAGACGATGTCAATTTGATGTGTTAATTAACTATCCTATAATGATAGTCATGGTAACAAAATCCTAAATCGACCAAAATGAATTATTAAATTACAAAAACTAACTATTAAATTACATAATTAACTTAAGTAATAATATGCCAAAATATAATGATTCATTCAAAAGAGCCTTTTGGAAAAGTTGACTATTATCACATCTACATAAGTTTGAGCCATGATAAATTTAACGGATTATACCTGTTAATTCACTATCTAATAAACACAACCATGTTATAAAAAGGAAATATTAATTCAGTATATTGACAATTTCAGTTGAAGCTGGCATATTATTCATGTAGGCAGAGCCTCATTTAATAATTGAAAATGGAGTTATCGGTCATTTAAAATATAATATATTATTATCAAAATTAAGTGTGATCCACATACACTTAGGTCATATATTATCAAATCTTAAAAGCGCCAACGTAATAAGTTTATCCATTGTCATAGGCCATTGTGATCTAAACAAAATTAGAACTATAGATATTGGCCACTGCCAATTGCAATTCCATTCAACATGACAAAATCATTTCTTAAATCAATCATGTATAAATGGAGGTTGTAATACCCCACAAATTTCGTACTGACTTAAAATTTTAAAGTTATTAATAAAAATGGCTTTGCACGCCTAAGTTCATAAAATTTAATTCTAAAACCAACGGTGAAATCCGTTTCCGAAAATAAATTACGGAAGTCAGTTAGATGACTACTGTATTTAGGGTTATCGCGTACGATAACTTTTTAGTTCTAGAACTCAGATCGGAAAACCGTCTGATTTTTACATTCACGAAATTGCGTTACGAATTCGCCCGAGAAAGTTCGTTTTTATGATTTTTCCGGACGAAACTCGGACTGTGATGTCCCGAGGTTTTGTCGGAATTTATATTTTTAATATTATTTTCCGAGTAAGTAAAATATATCGGAATTTATGGTAGAATCGGAATTTGACGATAATGTGCCGAGATACGTTTTTCATCTTTCGATTTCCGTAACGTCGTATCGCGCAGGAAAAACGCGTATTTTCTCCTTTTTTCTCCCCACATTGCCGACCTCTCTCTCTCTCTCTCTCTTAGCATGATATTTCAATTTTATTATAGTACTCCCTCCGTCCATTTTAAGTTGCCCTATTTGACCTCTAAAAAGTGTCCACTTTGAAATACCCCATTTCAACAAATTGACCCATATACCCTCATTACTTTTGCATTATTACTATCCCTTCCCACACTTAACAAATTACCCCATTAATTATCCTATCTAATCACCCACCCTAATTAACCCACCCCAACCACCCTCACACTCTCTATCCTCTCACTCTCTTGGGCAGACCTTCTCTCTCTCTCATTTCTCTCGAAATTTCCATCCCTCTCTCTCACTCTCCCTATTCTCTGCAACTCTCCCTCTCTCTCTCTCATTTCTCTCGAAATTTCCATCCCTCTCTCTCACTCTCCCTATTCTCTGCAACTCTCCCTCTCTCTCATTCCCATCTCGAAGCTTCCCTCTCTCCTTCTCCACCTATCGACTGCAACCCTCCCTCTCCCTCAACCTCTCCATCTCCGCCGCGACGGCGCTCCCCACCCTGCCGCCACGGCCTCTCTGGAACCCTAGATCTACTCTCACCCTCTCCCTCTCAGCCGTTCTTTTTCTCTGGAACCCTAGATCTACTCTCACCCTCTCCCTCTCCGCCGTTCCTTTTCTCTCCCTCTCCCTCTCCGCCGTTCCTTTTCTCTGGAACCCTAGATCTACTCTCACCCTCTCCCTCTCCGCCGTTCCTTTTCTCTGGAACCCTAGATCTACTCTCACCCTCTCCCTCTCCGCCGTTCTTTTTCTCTGGAACCCTAGATCTACTCTCACTCTCTCTCCCCGCCGCCACGGCCTTTGTCTGAATACACTATACCCCTCTGAACCCTAGCGTCGATGAAGGACGGCAAGGCTGGGAGAGGGTGGAGATCGACCTCTCCCTCCAGTTCGTCGATGCCACCCCCTCCCTCCCCCTCGTGGGTACCATCTCCCCCCACTGATTCGCCGGAGTTCGAGGAGGATCTGTGGATTCCACCAGGCTGGGAGCCCTCTCCATTCACCGAAGATCCTGAGATGCATCGTTCTGAGGTGGTGCCGGACTCTGTATTCCCCGAGGTGGCGGAGGAGCCTGCCGTTGCCCCGGTGCCGGAACTTGTGCCCTCCGTTGAGGCGGAGGAGCCCTCTGTTGCGCTGGATGGCGAGGATGGCAAGCATTTGGCTGAGCCCGACTCTGAGGATGGTTTGGATCCATACCAGCGATACTGCCGTGATGGCAAGGATCGTGCTGAGTCCGGATCGGATTCGGACAGTGAGGTGATTTCTTTCTTAAACTTTCGGGTTGGTGATGGCTGGTGATGCCCTTATATGCATTTCATACTGCATTTGATGAAATGGTGATGGCTGGTGATGCCCTTATATGCAATTTTTCTGTATTTGTGGTTTGTGGTGGTTGAAAATGGATTCTATTTTCTGCATTCATACATTGCCTTCACCTGTTTTGATGCATAAGCCAAACCAAAAACACATTTACCATTACATGATTGCATTGGTTTAGTTTACATTCCAAACAAGACAAAAACCAAAAAAATGCACTTTGTTTGTCCCTGTAAACTAGTCTGCTGAGTACTACCACTGTGAGATTCCATGCCTTCAGTGCTCCAACCCCACACTATCCAATGCCTCTGTTAATTCATCTAAGTTGTAGAAGTTTTCTTCCCCCATGCCATGTAACTTTAAGTACTCCAAACTCTCTCTCACAAGCTGTACATCAATTTCAATGGAATCTGGTAAGACTCCATCTTTGATCATGCTGTCTTTTCCCATATGAGGCATAGGGTAGTCATTACACCCCTTCACTTTCATGATCTCTGCATAACACAGTTGGAGTTGTAGGAAAATCTTGTTAATATTCCAAGGAGGGTATTCTGCATATGCTTCCTCCACATTCCTTAGCAACTCTCCTGCATTTGCTACACCTTTCTTATCCTTCAGTGACTGGATGCTCCTAAAAAACCCCAAGTCATTTATGTTGGTTTCTGGACTGTTTGCTGGTTGGTTTATCAGATGGATGTGGAATCCATCCGTGTGTTCAATAGTTTGAAAGTCTGGATCAGTGTCCTTAATGTGTGGTTTGGCATTATCTTGCTGTATCCATATTTCTTTTCCTAGAGTTCCTGGCCACTTGCTTTTAATTGCTGGTACAATCTACAAAACAAATCTTGTGTGAGAAGTGTGGTATGATAAGGATACAGATACTTCACCTGATTCAGATTATGTATGTGGTGAGGCATTATCTTGCTTCCTGTGTATGTGTATGATAAGAATGCAGATACTACACTTGATTGTTGATTGGGCAAATGAGGCTATGCCCCTGCTGATGCCATGATTGCTTCCTGTTTATGTGTGTGATAAGAATGCAGATACTACACTTGATTGGTTATTGGGCAAATGAGGCTATGCCCCTGCTGATGCCATGCTTGCTTCCTGTTTATGTGTGTGATAAGAATGCAGATACTACACTTGATTCCTTAGTGGGCAAATGATGCTATGCCCCTGCTAATGCCACAGATTATGACATGATTGCATTGGTTACCTCAGTGAGTAATTGTTGTTTGGCTACTTCTCTGGTAACTGACTGCATTGGTTTGAGCTCCATTGTGCCTTTGATTCTGTTCTTGCTGTTCCTTTGAGCAGGCTCCTCTGTGATAAATGGAAATATTCCCAGTTTCCCATCAAAGATGACAGTTCCCTCTTTATCTATGATTGGCCTAGCTATGGCACAACTGAACATGATCTTTAAGATGTGAGACTTAGATTGAAGCTGCCTATATGGTGTTTTCTCACCCTTGGCAAGGTAGTATCTGTCCTTTGCTTTTGTGAGATAAAACCATTTCTCATCTATGTGAACTACATTGTGTATTCTCTGAAACTTGATCTTCCCACCCTCAATGATGTTTCCTAGCTGACTCATGCTCCAATTCAATCTGCATAACTTGTTTTCTGGAGTGAGAAAGGGCTTTACTGCATTGGTGTGAGCCTGCAGCTCTTTGTCTTTGTACCAGACATGAACCTGGCTCTTACTAACATCTAAATGTTCTGCCATACTCCTGAATGATGTTCTGTGAAGTACTGACAGGTTTTTTTATTTTTTCTGCATCAAATGGCTTGATTTTCTTCTTCACTAATCCTATTTTCTTGCTTTGGAGACTAATAGGAACCCCCTACTGAAGTTGAGCTTTGGCCCTGGACCAGATGGACCATACGGTCTTCAGATTGATGCTAAACTTCTCTGCAGCCTGTTTTTTGGTTCCATACTCCAGTTTGCCCTCCCTGCTGTGTGAGAGGAGCCACTGCGCAATGGCATTCAGCTGGTCTGGCTTCAACTCCGCTGTTTTCCTGTTTTCTGCCATTTCTGCAAATTTTCTGTATTTCTAGTTTTTGTAGTGTTAAATGGTGAAGATGTATTGTGAATTCTGTCTGCTCTCCTCTTCTATTTATAGGAGTTGAGACCTTTGGATTTTAGCTTTTCAAATTTCCCTCCATGTTTTTGGATCAAATCACTTGTTCTTCCTGTGTACTTTTACAATTCTTTATTCAATGAAATGTTAGTTTTGCCTCCAAACTTTCACTTTTCCCTCTCATTTTATTTCTACTGCAAAGTTACTTTGAATTTGCTGATTTCTGAGTTTGTTCTTGTTATCTCACATGTGAGATAACAAGAACAGGTTCCAATAAAAAAAAAACCAGGTTCGAAAAAAAAAAAAACAGGTTCGAAAAATAAAAAAAAAACAAGAACAGAAAAAAAAAAACTGACATGAAACAACAATTTAACAGAAAAAACAATCAACCAATATGAAAAAAAAAACAAACATGAATGAAAAAATAGGTTAAGGAATAAACCAACCTCACTTTCTCTCTTCTACTTTTGCTAATCCACAAATTAACAACTTAATAGCCCACAATCCCACTACCCTTATTGTCTTTTTTCCTCCACTTTTTACACTTTTTCAACTCTCCTTAAATGCCGTGCCGAACCCCAAGTAGGGCAACTCAAAATGGACGGAGGGAGTATAACTTTACACCTAATGTTCTTATTAGATTCTAATAGTATTTTAATGGACACCTAAGTGTGCTACTATTCCATAAGTACCTAGTCACCACATTTCCTTCTCTCCTTCACCACCATTGCCGCCCCCTCCCTTCCACACTCCCCCACATCTTCTTTCATTCCTCCATTGTTGTTTCATCCAAGTTCTTCAAGAAATTCTTCACAAGTTTATCATCTACCATCAAATCCTATCACTAATTTCATATATCTTCAAGGTATGTTCAATAGCTACACATCTATCCTTTTAAAATTTGAATTCATTAACTTTCCATCTTAACCGATTTTGATTAGTTGTGAATTAGGATGAATTAAGTTCCAATTCTTGTAATTAGATGGTTGATACTCAATTTCTATGGTTGAATTGGAAGAAAAATTAAAGATCCTAAACCTAAGTAGGAACCGAAAATTAGGGGTTTAGGTTAGGAAATTGTAATTCTTAAATTAAATGGATAATTAGACTTTGGAGGTGTTTAATTGATGAATTAAAACAAGAAGAAATAAAAAGCCCTAATGAATTGATGTGGACCGAAAAATAGGTTTAGGGTTTCACTTGAATTTCCAAATTAATGTTGTAATAGTATTGATCATTGATTAATTAGTGTTGTAGTAGGATAATTAATGGACTAATGGAGCTAAATGATGAGGGAATTCACCTTCCCTAATTACTAGTTGATACCGAAAATTAGTAGGAATTAGGGGTTTTATGAGCTTTGATTTTATTGATGAAATGATGATGGATTATGATTTCTAATGATGTTAGTTGATAATAGGAATTATTTGGAATTAATCTAAAATATATTGTGTTAATGTAAGAGAAAAATGTTCGATTATTAGTTGAGTTTGAGTAATGATATGAGGTGATGATATAGATAATAATGAATCTCGATAGATGAGGATTTATAACGTAGAATTTGATCGAAATCCGATGACTTTGGAAAATCCGTAAGAGACGAACAAATGTACGTAATTAATGATAGGAAAGTCGAGTAGGAATGATATTTGGATATTAATGATCATTAATGTTGAGGGAACGAGTTTGTAGTTGACGACTCGTTGATCCGAGTTATGAAATGTTGAGTTTCTTTTATAATCTAGAAGTTGGAACGAGATTTGTTAAATTGTTGTTGGTATAGTAATTGGTAGTTGAAACGACGAGGTTTTGATCGTCGTGGTTATAGACGGGAAATGGAAAGGAGTTTTTCACGTACGAGAGTACATGTTGACTGCCTTGACGTGATAATTTCGTGAGAATGTAGGTTCGATAACTTAGAACGAACCTAGAAAGTTATACGGCGATTTCTTTCAAGACTTAGGGTTAACCGCGGCAGTTTTGCGACCCTTTCCGGAAACTGCAATATCTCTTAGCTCGTTTATCGGATTTGAGATCTGTAAATTGGAGAGTAAACTAGACTTCCATGGCTTTCTAATGGTACAGGGCTCTTCCCCTGTTTTCAGATAATCTGTTCTGGGCAGTCCCCAGAACTACTGCATTGCGCAGTGAATTTTCAGAACTTGGTTTCCTAAGTTGTTTTCTTCTCAACTTAGTTTCTTTCGATCTTTTAAGTCGTAATGAGTTAACGACTATTTATTCTTCTGACCTAAGAGTCAAGTATAGAGTTTGAGTGTTAAAACGAGATATGATCGTATCTCGTTTCCAATTAAATAAAAGAAATTAGTTAAGCGTGCAAATACCTAAAAGTTGAAACGTAAAAGACTAAATCGAACTTGTTTTTGATTTCCATTTTCTTTTGTCGTCTCAACGACTCATCGAGGTTATGTTTCATGTACGATGAAGGACGAAGTCAGTACAAGGAAAGGACAGAAGACTAAAGAGGAAAAGCTTGTTATTTAGTTCTGTAAAGCTAAGGTGGGCTTTTATCTATAACAAATAAAATGTGGGTTTTTCCACAACTCGAAAGTGAGCTTTATGAGCTTTGATAACTGTGTTTTCAAAGTGATATCGGGCATAAATGAAATGTTTTATGTTTATGTGAGTTCTCTTGTACCATCTGAGTTAGCCGTCGCGCTTTCCAGATTTGTATGTTAACCATTTAGGTGTTAACTACTTAACGATCGGCTCTGAGTTAGTCAATTAGGTGCTTTCCAGAGTTAGTGCACTGTAGCCTGTGGTGTATGTGGTATCCTGTTGAGGGGTAACCAGCCACGGTGATAATGATTGGTCAAGATTTGAACGTAACATCTATGGAAAAATGCTCGCGCGAGCTACTTTTTGAATGAGATAAAAATGTTTAATAAGCACGGACTCTTTTAAATGAAAACCCCGATGCGCTATAAAATGAGATGCCTGATTTTCAATACTTATGATTATGTTTTCGGCAACGTGCCCACTAAGTACTATCGTACTTAGCCCTGCATATGTTTTCTAAATATGCAGGTTGAAGCGACGAGAGCGGAGGAGGGTTGAGTTAGGATTTGAAGTCGTCTTTAGGAGAAGACTTGTATTATGTCTCACTTTTTCCGCTGCCAAACTCTAGACGTTTGAAACACTTTTGATGTTATGTAATTATATCACTGTAGTCTAAGTTCTGTCAATAACTTAGATTTCTTTTTGAATACTTTGTTGAGTGATCTTCCGAGATCAACTCTCTTTTCTTGTATATATTATAATCGAGGTCTTGTTCATAGAATTAATGTTGTCTATCATGTATGTTTATTCAGTCAGTCCCCTTCTTCCCCGCTTCTTTAATCTAATCCCGGTCGCACCCCGGCTTCTGCCGTCCCTCGGAATTTGGGGATGTGACAGAGGTAATAATCAGTAGATATTTTATATATCATGTAAATCATAAAAAGACTTTCACACTTTCTAGTGAAGCAAGAGTTATATGTTTGAATATTGTACTTGAACAATGGAGGTATCTCCTTTAGTTCTCCAAATTGTTTTATTTTGATGAGTACTAACAATATAATCAATTTCACCTGTTTAATATGTTTGTAGAAACATTAGAAATAAGTGGCCATTGTACTCTTAGAAAAGTTGGCTATCGCCATCGTGGACCAAGTTGTTAAGGCTCGAAACACGATGGCCAAATTTAATTCAACGTCATATTGTCATGACGTTCTGAAAACTTTTAAAACCATATCTTGGAGGATTGTTGAGTAATTCACTTTTACAATGCATTAATCCATCATTCAATTGCCACGAGACTCGTTTAACTATTCAAAAGTGCAATTATTTGGGATGCACAATATGAATATTGAAAAATATTATGTGAGATTGACATACATTTTAAAGTCATATAAGCTATCATTCATTTGCCAAGGTGATAGGGTCTTGCATTGACGACGACCATTAACATCTAGAGCAAATCAGGACGTTTGAATTTGGTCAGTGCCAATTGCGATTCGATTCGACATGGCTAAATCATTTCGTAAATCCAGCAAGTATAAATGGAAGTAATAGTTAGTTGACATTTTGGATTACATGTAAATGTAGATAAGACTTGCACACTTTCTAGTGAAGCAAGAGTTATATGTTTGAATATTGTACTTGAACATTGGAAGAATCTCCTATAGCTCTCCGAATTGTTATATTTTGATGATAACTTATAGGTTTGTGAACAATAATAACTTATTGTGCTTGAAGAAATTGAATATTTCATTGGCCATCGATCAATAAATGTATATGCAATTAAGCCATGATAAAAGAATGTATAATTATACTCAGATCTCCTGGTTGTTGATAAATATGGCCAATATTGTCATGGCGTTTACCAAAAGTTTGTACTTGTAGGATCAAGGCTTATACACTATATTGACTTTTTAGTTGTCACTGATCCCTTATTCATGTCTCCATAGACTCGTTTAACTATTGGCAATGCAGTGACAAGTTATTTAAAATTTGAAGAATATCTAAATTAGGTGTCATCCAATACCATTTAGGCGACATATTAGTTAAATCTTATGGTGCCAACATAATAGTGTTGTCAATTTTCACCAACCAGTGTGACCTATACAAAATTAGAAGAAAAGATATTGGCCACTACCCATTTCATGTCTGTTCACCATGGCAACTTCATCATCCCTCTTTTGGTTGTCATATTCTTAGAAAGTCATACAAGTAAAATAATTGTCGTACAAATAAAATACTTATGGTACATAGATGTCACAGCCTGACTTCTAATGTATTAAAACGACTAGAATGCAAGGGGCAGTGAGGTGGAACAACTGACTTTTACTCAAGAAACATGCTCGTTAAGTAAGGAATAACATCAACGACCAAACTATGCTCACAATAATATGGGTTATCAATTAATGATTTCTCAAGAAACGGACATTTGCCAAGATTTTGGATATCGATCCAATTAAAGGATTTGGTTTGGTTATCAATAAATGTTGCATTCAAAAAGTGGGTCATCTTTGATTTTTAATTATCAAATGGTGGTTAAAGGAAATACGATGTTTCGTATTTTAAATCTCAAATATTTTGAAGGAATTCAAAAAGGATTTAAGAAATCATTTGAGCTCGCGGGCTCTTTTATCTTTAAGGACCGAGCATGTAAGGCAAAGATATATCGAAATAATAATGTTGCAGTGGAATATAATCATCGACTTAAAATCCCAAGGTTATATGTGTAAAGACACATAACCTCAAGCTTAAACTTTGAATTAGGATTACATTGACAAATGAGCCACCCAAGCACACCGCATCCTCCTCATCCGAGCTAACCTGCACGTTTTAGAAATAACATGCAGGGCGTGAGTACTTCGTACTCAGTGAACACATGCCAAAATAATTTTAAAAACTCACTCGTTAGAGCTATATAATTGAACTTTCCTCTTCTGCTGCATCACAAGTGTTAATAAGTAATTATTTAAAAATAATTTACGACTTGTGGAAGCTTAAAGCATTTTTGTTTGTTTTCTGAAATCGGCTAGCCATTTTCTCGGGTACGAATCCATCTACGCGGTTTGTATTCTTGTGGTGTCGAGAAGTAGGCCTCCTTCTCGAGCACCGTGACCGGCCCAATCAAAGCAGAGCTCACAACCTTTACATAACCGGCCCTGTAATACCCCGTATATTTATAACCCTAATTAATCGTTCCAAATATGATTATGTGTGCTTAAGTGCTTTTAAAGTGTGATTATATGTGATTCTATGAGATAAAATTTTCTGAGAATAAATTTTTCTTGTGAAATTACCAAAATGCCCCTGAAGGGCAAAATAGTAATTTTCTCATTTCATAAACTTGAAACGAAGATGAGATGAGTTATATGAGTTTAAGAATGTGAGATTTAGTATGAGTTCGAATTTCGGATAATTCCGAGACAGTTGACTTTTGGATGAATAGTAACTTTGACCGAAAAAGTCAACCCTCGGTCAACGGACCTCGATTTCAGTTTAATCAGTGTCATTGGAATCTAGAATTTATTTTGAGACCAATGATACGAGTTTGAGAATTTTCTAATATTATTTGAGTCTAGAATGAATTTATTTTGAAAATGCGACTAAAGTGAATAGTAACTAGTCGCATCGTTTTACGACTTTTTCATTAAACGGGAATTATTCCTGAAACTTGGGTGTTTCCGAATCTAAAAATTATTTCGTGACTAATGATGCAAGTTAGAGAAAAATCCGAGATTTAGAAATTGTGTTTTGAGCTACTTTTAAGTCGGATTCAAACGTACACAATAGAGATATTCCGACTTTCTTCATTTTCGAAAATTATATATGAAATTTGGGCTCTTTTATAATACCCCTGATATTTTCTTCCGACGAGAACTAAAAAAAAAATTAATTAATTAAGTCTTTGCACGCCTAAGTTAAGGATTTTCAATTCTAAGACTAACGGTGAAATCCGTTTCTGAAAATAAATTCTAGAAGTCGGTTGCACGACTACTGTATTAGAGTTTTCGCGTCCGATAAAATTTTCGCCCGAAAACTCAAATCGAGAAACCGTCTGATTTTACATTCACTCATTTTGCGAGACGAGTAGGTTAGTAAAAATCCGTTTTTATTTTTTCCGGACAAAATTTGGATTGTGATGTCCCGACTTTTTATCGGATTTTGAAAAACGAATTATGCTTTCCGAGTAAGAGATTTATTTCTAATCTAATGGTCGAATTAGATTTCGTCGAATACGTAACCAACTAAGAAATTAATTCTCGACTTTTATAACGCCGTTCTAGACCCGAAAACGAGATATTTCAGGCAATAAAATACCCTCTAAACCGCCACCTACCTAGGTGAGTCATCACCTTTGGATATTTTTCTACTTTGTATAATAGTAGAGCCTTAGTCATCCTCTCTCATTTTTCTCTCTCAAATCCTCCATTAAAGAGTCTCCTTCAAGCTTTTCTCAAGATCACAAGTCATCCGTCTACCGATCGATTTCATTTCCGAGTTCATAATCGACAAGGTAGGCACTTCTTCTACGTTATGAACCGAACAAAAACTCGATTCCATCAACCTTTTTTTTTCGAAAAAATGGAATGAAGTAGGATGATGAACCTTTGTTTAATACATGATATAGTATGCTTAGAATTAGGTTCTATGGATTGAAATTTCATGAAAATCATCCCTCCTAATCTATTGGTATTACCGAAATTTTTCTTAGTTTTAGGGGTTTGATGTGGTTCGATTTTCTTGAGGATTGATTGATGGAATTATGTTCTATATTATGTTAGATAACGACATGAATTAAATTAGAATTTTCTAAAAATAAAAATAGAAATGTAAGAGATGAAGAATGGATGATTTGAATGAGTATATGTTATGATTTGCATGATTTGATAATAGAAATAATGGTATGTAGGATGTTTGAGGATGATGATATAATTTATTGAGATTTTTCTAAAAATAAATTGAAAAACGTAAGAGACGAAAACCCGACAATAAGTTGAGACTCGATAATATTTTGAGAATATGGTTTACATATTAGTGATGCTAGATAGATGATGATCGATGTTGTAAAATTTGAACGAAATCGGAGAACGTCGGATTTTCGCTAAGAGACGAAGAATCGTCGATAAGTCGAGATTAGATAATGATTTAGGTTTGCGATTCGAACCTATGTTAATCTTGATAGTTAATGTTCGTAACTGTAAAATTTGAACGAATTCTAAGAAGATTGAAAATTTGATAAGAGACGAAGAAACGAGATTAAATACCGATAGAAAAGTCGAATAAGGAAAACCAATTTGATATTAATGATTGTTGTCGTTTGACGAACGATATTGTAGTTAATGATATTTCCATCCTAGATACAAGATGATTTGAGTTTTAGTTAATAAACGAGAAATTGATGAATGAAATAGAATTTGAAATTTGATTTGGTTTAGTAATTGGTTGGTTGAAAAAGGACGAGGATATGCTCGTTGCTTGTTTATTCAAAAGACGTGATCGTGTACCCGATTAAGGGACAGGCATGTAGACTGCATTGAGATGGAAATTTTGTAAAGAATAAAAGTGGAATAGCATTGATCGAACCTAGGGAATCGTGCGTCAAGTTTTATCGAGCATTAGGGTTTCGCGCGGACTGTTTTGCGACATTTCACGGAAACTGTCATAAATTTTAGCTCGCTTAATGAAATCGAGATCCGTAAATTGGAGAGTAAACTAGACATCCGTGGCTTTCTTATGGTATAGGGCGCATCCCCGTTTTTGAAGTTCTTTGTTCTGTGCGAACTCTAGAACTACTGCCTTGTGCAGGAAATTTCCAAAACTCATTTTCTAAAGTTGAATCCTTTCTAACTTCGTTCCTTGTGAACTTCTAAGTCGTTATGAGTTATCGACTTCCATTTATCTACTGACCTAAGTATCGAGTATGAGCCGAGTCAGTTTATAAACGAGAATTGATTGAGTCTCGTTTATTCGTTAATCAAAAGAAAGTAGTAAAGTGCAAATGCCTAAAAGTTATAAAACGAATTCGATTTCTTTTTCCTTTATTGTCTCGACCACTTGTTAAAGTTTGTTTATTTGCGATAAAAGTAAGAAGTCAGAGTTGAAGACAGGACGGAAGGCAGAAGGTTAAAGTTGAGAGTCAAAGGTTGAATTGAATTTCAAATAAGGAAGTCACGTATAGGTTTGACTCTCTGTCATTACCTCATTTGGCCCAACACAAGGCTGTCTCAGATGGAAAGCAGAAGCACACAGTTGCCAAATCAAGAAAGTCTGTAGAGATGAGAGACAAGCCATCGCTTTCACTGAACAGAGATCAACGGCTGTTCCAACGGCTAGTTGATTCTCTCCGCCTATAAATAGAGGCATTCATTCATTCACCAAGATTTAGAAGACAGAGAAGACAGAAGAAAGAGCGAGAGCAGATAGACGAGTGAACATCGCCAGTTGAGAGTTCATATCACAAACGAGCTAAACCGAAATCAATCTCTAAGAACATCACTAGCTGAGAGTTCCTAGAGTGTTAGATTCTGTCTTGGTGTTTTTGATCCAACCTTGAGAACATCACTAGTTGAGAGTTCATAGAGTGTTAGATCCTAGTTCACTTTCTTGTTCGAGCTAGTAGTTGGAAAAACCCACCCTTCACACACACCCTTAAAAAGGTTGTTAGGACCCTACTCTTCCCGGAATTGAGTAGATAGGTTGATAAGTACCCGTAAACTTATCTGTAAGGTTGATAAGTACCCGTAAACTTATCTTAACGGTTGCAAAGCCCGCGTAAGCTTTGTGGTTTTTGTCCAGAAGAACTTGGACTGAGTTGTGTGGACTCACAAACTCCTCGTGGACGTAGGAGTTCTCTCCGAACCACGTAAATCTTTGTGTGTTTGTGTTTATTATTCAGTTATTTATTGCATATTCAACTGACCAACTAACCAGCACTCAAACTGCATTTTTACATTCTTAACTGACTTGGTTATTGACCGACCTTGCATCAAAGCGTGAGTAATTTTATACGAGTTATTTTCCACCACATTCCGCACAGCACTACACTTCCAGCTGAGTATCTTTACTCAGTTGTGATTCCAATTGAGTCTTCTTACTCGGTTGTGATATTTTCAGGGGGTTGTTTTTCAAATTCCTAACTGGTGTATTTCCCTCCCCCATACACCAGAACTCGTATCGAGACCATCAAGTGGTATCAGAGCAGTGGTTCAAAAGACTGCTGACTCTGTTTCACGAGGTGTGAATTCGAGGTGTTTTCTTCAGTGGTCAACTGAACAGATCTTTTTCACGCTAGTGCATATCTGCTTGCATTTGTTGTCTTTTGTTTGTGTGTGTAGATGGATGTTAAAGACAAGATCGTGGTCATGTTCTCGGTTGTGAACTATACATCCTGGAGAACTCAGATGAAGAAGATTCTATTGTCAAAGCATCATAGAATGTAACAAGTACTTACATCTGGACCGATCATCATCAGAGAGAAAGTCACTCGCACTCCTACAAATCCCAATGATGGGGATGCAACTGAGGAATTAGTGGAGAAGAAGCCAGAAGACTTCACTCCAGAGGAAGCTAAAGTGAGCCAGCTGGATATCTGGGCTCAGAGCACTATCATATCCACAGTTGGACAAGACTATCTTCCTTGGATAGAAGAGTGCGACACCGCTAAGGAGATGTGGGATATTTTGGCATCTCTTAGCGAAGGGAGTGACGAAACCAAGGAGAACAAATTCTCCCATGCATGTCAAGACTTCGACAATTTCTGTCTACGAGCTGACGAAACCATTGATCAGCTGGAACTTCGGTTCATGGATATCATCCGAAGGATTCAGTCCATTCGACGAGGGAAATATACTTTGAGAGAAATCAACCTCAAGGTATTACAAGCTCTACCAGCTGAGTGGGACACCTTCACCATCATCCATGAGAGTCGAGCTGACCTTGGAGAGATGGGAACAGAAAGGCTGTTCTCAATCCTGAAAGGAAATGAATACAAGGTGAACCGACGAAGATCATCTTAGTCCTCGGTTCAAACGAGTCGACATGAGGATGTTGGTTCAGCCACAAAGACAGTCGCACTTCGAGCTAACTACTTCAAGCCGCGAACATTAAGGCCAACACGATCTGCGGATACAGCTTCGAAGGAGCCAAGCAGAGAAGAGCTGCAACAGAATATAGCCGCCCTGTCAAAGAAGCTAGCTGACATGGATACTCGGTTCGGAAAATACAAACGGTTTTATAAATCCAACCGAACTCGAGAGAACTCAAAGCCTGTGACCAACAGTTGCTTTGAATGCGGCAAAGATGGACATTTCAAAGCAGATTGTCCAGATCTTTCGAAGAAAGAAAGAGAAGCGTTGAGGGCCAAACAAACTGGAAAGAACAAGACCACGGTTGCAGAAGAAGCAGCTGACGACATGGACATCTTCACCGACACTGAAGATGAGGACGAGCTGACTTCCACCAACAACGCTATCGGTCAGGATCAATATCTCATGGCATTTGGAACCGACCAAGATGATACTGAGGTACATTCTAGTCCTGCTAATTTAAATTCTTCCAATATTTCTAACATGCAGGAAACACTGGATAAAGAGTTGGAACCCTCCTGGGGTAACTTTCAAGAACTCAGTGAGGAATTGCATCGGCAATCGGTTGAGTTTAAGAGTCTTCAAGAACAGTTCGCCAGACTTGAAGAATCCTTAACCGAAAAGGACGATCTTATTAAAAGTCAAACCGAAGAGATTGATGATCTCAAAAGTCAACTGAATGTGGCCAACCGAACTAATGCTCCAACCGATGAGGAGTTGAAGAAGCAGATCCAGGAGCAGCATGATCACTTGAACAAGCAAGAGGCTCAGATCGACCAGCTGATGAAGAAGTCAGATGCACAGACCGAGTATATAGCTGTTCTTCTCAAAGATCTACAAACTGAGAAGGACAACCTGATCAAGCTATATTAGTCATCCAAGATCATCGAGAATCACATCAGTTACAGACGACAGATGGATGACGTGTCAGGACTCGGTTACGACATAGTCAAGGATACGGGAATGCCACCCGCAACCTTTGTCAAGGGTGTGGATGTCACAGTTGCCAAACCTGACACAGTTGAGTCTGCAACTCCCCAAATTAATCCAACCTCCACTTCTCAGCAAGCTCAACCGACTAAGGAAACCACAACTGAGAAAGGAAAAGGAGCTGTTGTTGGAGAATTGAAGAATCCATCAGTTGGGACTACAACAACTGAGGGGGAATGTTCCAAGACTCGAAAGAGGAACTAGAGGCGTCGGAGATACAATCAGAACCGACCTCAGAACCGGCCTCTGAACCAACCTCAGAGCCAACCTCAGAAAGGATGGAATCAACAGAACCGACAATGATTCAGCCATCAGAATCAACATCGGTTCCATCTACAGATCAACCAGAGGTTCCAACCGAGTCAACCGATGAGGAACAGTTCGAACAGCTACGAATATTCATACCACAACTTGAATCAACATCCGAGCATGAACAGCTGTCGCCAACAGTCAGGAAGATGGAATCAGAATCAGCCACAAAGATTCCAACGTGGCGTCCGACCTCATCGACAAAACCAACATGATAAGAATCACCATCAAAATAGGGGGAAAGCCTCTCCTCCTAAAGCTCACAATGGGAGAAATCCATCTCCTCCCAAGAAACAGAACATCACTACCAACAACAAGCCTAAGGATAACCGAGGTGTTGTTATAGTTGATGGAGAAGGAAAAGTGATTTGGAATGATAAATCTATCCGAGTATACAGGAAAAAACGACTCACAGTTCAAGGGGAAACTAGTTCTAACCCTCCAGGACCCAACTAAAATTGGGGACCTAAGTGAGTTTCTCTGTGCAGGAACAGGAGAAACAGCTGAGGAAGAATAAAGCATCACAAACCATGTGGGTGATGGACAGTGGATGCTCGAAACACATGACAAATTTGAGAGATTTGCTTGGGAGTTTCGTGGAGAAAGAAGGATGTTTCCATGGAGAAAATTCCAACTGAGATTCAGAGAGCTGATATCCTCACCAAACCTCTAGCTGAAGCGCGGTTCAAGATGTTATGTGATCTACTTGGATTGTTGGATCCATCAGATGAGGAACCAGCTGAGGTGAAGAGATAGATATCCATCTGAGGGGGAAGCTCAGATAAAGGGGGAATCTCAGATGCAGATCGCCAACCGAAGACATCGGATGCGGATCTCCAACCAAAGACATCGGATGCGGATCGCCAACCGAAAAAATCAGACGTCAGCTGAACAGACGAACTCGAGTCAGCTGATGGTATGCCGTAACATTGAAACACAGCTGATTCCGACATCAGCTGGCAGGTGAACACAGCTGATTCCGACATCAGCTGGCAGGTATCATTTATGGCTGAAGGTGCTTATGTCTTAAATGAGAATGTTTGAAATAAATTCAAACATTCCTGAGCATGTCAGTTAGACTAAAATAGCCATCATAGCGCATTTAATGTAAAGTGTGGCTGAACATCAATAGCCTACTTTATAGTGCGACTGGGCTGACATGAAAAATAGTTCACCTTCTCACGCGCTGGTTGGAACTCAGATTGTGACGTCAAGTCAAAGCTAGTCAACAGTCGCGAGATCTCAGCCGTTGATGGATTCGCGCCATTCAACCCTAGCCGTTGATTTCAACCGAGCCACTAACCTATAAAAGGCGGAAAATCTGCAGTAACTGTTCATCATCATCTCCAATTTTGTCTCACTATTTTCTGCAAATTCTTATTTCCTTTTCTCTATATATAAACCGCTTTGGAAGTCAAAATGGCACCAAAGAAGACGGCATCCTCTGGACCTTCCCTAGTCCCTACATCATATGAAGAATCGTTCGACATGCTGCTGTCCAAGATACACTTCGAGCAGATTCTATCGGAAGAGGAACTGGAATCGCCGGTTCTGTCTCCCCTCGCCAATACTCTCAGGGAGAACGGCCTACTGGACTGGGCGACGCTCTTCCCGTCCCACCTTCTCAGGCGTCAAGTCAGAGAGTTTTATCGGAACCTGCAACTTCCCATCGACAGCCGAGACGGGCTCATTACAGAAGTTACTTGTCGTCAATGCGACATTCCGGCCAGAACCATTCACCGTGTCACCGTCCCCATTCCTGTCTCGGATATTCTTCACCAAATCATTCCTCCAAATCATTCCGCCACGGACACAGTTGAGAATATAACCGATGCGGAAGCCGATTCATTTCTGGAAAGTGCTCTGATCACTTAGAAAAATTGAAGAGTAATATGCAGAGAACCAAGTTCAAGCTAGAACATCGACTCTTGTTCGATGTTGTATCCAAGGTGGCCTTCGGATACAGTGGTGCTTTCGGAGACATCAGCCGACCGAAGCTCAAGCAGATGATTGCTTTGGAGCACAAACACAAACACAACATCGACTGGTTCAAGTATTTCGAACACCAGTTGACTCTGGAGAGGCAGAAGATTTCCGAAACCACAACCGACTCCGGAGAGAAGTTGTTGAGTGTCAAGGGAACTCTCAACTTCGGATGTAAAATTTCTGCCCTGATCCTGTTCGCCACTAAGGATCAGAACATGGTCTAGGAAGACTGTGAGGAGACCCCTGTCAAGAGACAGATGCTCTTCCCAACCGCTAAGAAGGCTCAGAATGTGATCAAGAGCGTTTACACTCCCAAGGACAAGAGGGAAGCTGGAAAAGATACAACTGAGGAGCCACCTCCAGCTGCCACCCGCCCATTAAAATCCACAGCTGCACGCCGACAAAGAGCTGAGTCGGAGAAGGAGAAAGCTGAAGAACCAGCCAAGAAGAAGATGAGGCTGCGTATCAAGAAGAAGTCGTTTGCCGCACCAGCTGAGGATGTGCCAGCTGAGGATGTGCTAGCTGAGGACGCACCAGCTGAGGAGACACCAGCTGAGGAGCCATCTGAGTCGAGTCACTCAGTTGACGCGACTGCCTTTGAGGTTGTTCCTCACAGAGACGTGATGGAAGGGATGGAAACTGAACCAGCTGATGAGCCAACCATCTCCTCGAATGCTTCTTCCTCCTCTGAGGAAACCGAAGACATTCCAACCTCCCCCACGGTAGGAGCTGATGCCGTACCGCCCAAAGAGACTCTCGGTCTCACAACCGACACACAGCCAGAAATTTCGAGCTCACCGCTCGATGCCAACATTGAGACCACTCTTTCGGCCAATGTTGATGAACCTATTGATACCAACCTCCCCACAGAATCCGAAATTCTGAGCTGCCCGCTCGATGCCAACGTTGAGACCACTTCTTTGGCCAACGTTGAAGAAACCATTGAACCAATACCATATGAAAATCTCTCTCTCCCCCCCATCGATGACGAAGTTGATCGTCAGGCTGTCGCACAGGAGCATGAAGGCAAGCTGGCCTAATGCTTTCAGAAATTGATTGGGATGTTCCCAGAAGCGCGCGACATGCCGATTTTTGCCACTCTCGGAACTGAGTTGCTGTATCAGTTCAGCATAATCTTCAGCCACTGGTATGTCAAGGAAGACACCATCCGCATACACAGTTGGGACCAGCTCAAAGCCGATGAGTCGCGCATCAGGGATTACTTCAACTACACTAACCTTGAGGTTGCCTACAACAACAAGGTGGCACTGCTGACGCGTCGTATGGACCTCAGCAAGGCAGAGGGCAGAGATACAAGGGAGACAGCTGAACAAGTCTGTGTTGCCTACCTTGACAACATGCTTGTCAAGTCGGCTGAGTTCATCGATGACCTGGACACAGGCGCCGCAGCAGCCAAGAAGGAAGAAGAGGAGCTTCAACAGTACATGGCCAACCGCCAAGCCATGGTCACTGTTGAACAACCGACTACATCTGACCAACCCGCTCCAGCCGATCAGCCAGCACCCTCAACTGATGAAATATGTGAGCTGATCGCTGAAAGGGTCAACCAGCTCAGAAAGGAGATGCTTGCCAACCTCCAGCACAACAAAGAAGATCAGCTGAGGATGTTGGAAGCACAGGAAGAAAAGCAGAAGAAGCTGCAAGAGGAGAATGTTTCACTGAAGATAAAGTTGGACGAATTCTCAACATCCACCAACCAAGACATCAACGCACTGAGGACAACCGTTCATGGAATCAAATCCGATCTGAACGTGTTCAAGTCCTTATCTGATTCCAACCTTGCCAAATCTCAACAGACTCAAGACCAAGAATGGGAGTCGCGTTTCGAGTCAAGATGGGCTGAGTTCGTCGCTTTCCAGACCGAAATCAATGAAAACTTCGCTGCACTGAAGAGAGTCGAACAAGAGCGACTTGACTCTGAACTGGCGAAAAAGGTTGAAGTACAGTGCGCGGTCGATGAGCTCTTCAGCCGCATCCAACAAGCTGAACAACAACTCACCTCTCTGGATGGCTCAGTTGCAAGCCTTGTTGCTGATGCCAAAAAGGAGGAAGAGGAGTTGTAGGGGGAAGTTGAGATGCAGGGGGAAGATAAGACCCAGGCTGAGGAAGAGATTCCAGCTGAAAAATCTCAGCTGAAGAAGACCCAACTGACAAAGAAGACAGCTCAGAAGAAGTCCACTCCTAAGCCAACTGACGTCGGCGGAGCTGAAATGGCAAAGGACATGGAGCGAGCAGAGGAGTATGGAGTTTCTTACAACTCCATAGCCGAGATTGCAGCCGAGCTCGATGCTGAACTCAACGGTATCACAACCGAAGAGTGTATTGCTGCTGCTAAGGCTATGGATGTTGCAGAAAAGGACTACATGAATCCTAGCTGGATCAAGAAGTTTGCTGCCAGCCAAGCTAGAAGAGTCAATCAGTTTGAAGAAGAGCTGACCAAGATCACCAACAACCTGGACAGGAACATTGCCTCCCACAGCCGTCGCTGAATTGAGAAACATCAAAAAAAGGCTGAGGCAAGGCTGAAACAACAGCGTCTGCCAGGAAAGGTTAAGCTTCAAAGTTGGTTCAGGCACGTGGATAAGTGGATGCCAGCCGAGTGGAATAAAGACTGGGAATCATTCAAACAGAATTTATGAATGATTTCTACTACAGAAAAGTCTTCAAACCTGACGATCCAAGGAAAGCTTTCAAAGAAGCTGTTGGGAAATTTATTAGTAAGAGTTTTGATGAATTCCAAAACCGACTGACCCCAACCGAGTAAATGTTGCCAGAACCTATTATTAGAAGTTAGGCTCGCTGTTTGAGCAAAGTTGAGATTTTATCTTTACAGGTCTCTAGCTAAAGATGGCAACAAGGCATCACTCAGACAGAACATCAGTTATGATGAAAGACAACTGAGAGTTCATATGTTCAGATGGAATGAGGGGGAAGTCTTCAGAACATCAGTTGTGAAGGAAACCAACTGAGGGTTCATCAGATGAGAAACAGTAGAGAGGAAGAGAACATCAGATGAAAAGGAAGTCATCTGAAGGTTCAAACCCAACTGACTAAATACAAGGAAGTCAACTGAGTGTTCAGTTTCAGAACCTCAGTTGTAGAACTCAAACAAGAAGATCAACAGCTTGAAGATGAAGTCAGCTGAGAGTTCAACTGTTAGTTAACAAATAGAACATCGGCTGAATAACAAGTTAGTTGAAGATCGAAAATCTTAACAGACCACTCCTTGTTGGAAGTCTGTTGTTAAGATTTGAATTTCAAAAGGAAGTCACATGAGGGTTTGACCGTTCAGTCATTACCCCATTTGGCCCAACACAAGACTGTCTCAGATGGAAAGTAGAAGAGCACAAATGCCATATCGGGGAAGTCTGCAGAGATGAGAGACAAGCCATTGCTTTCAACGATCAGAGATCAACAGCTCCTCCAACGGCTAGTTGATTCTCTCCACCTATAAATAGAGGCTTCCATTCATTGGAGATATGGGGAAGACACACAAGAGAAGACATACGAGACGAGACAAAGCGAAAGAAAGAACTATTCCTTACTCGAGCTGAATTAGATTTAGTCTCTAAGAACATCACTTGTTGAGAGTTCTAGAGCATTAGATTGTGTCTGAGTGTCTTTAGATCGAACCTTGAGAACATCACTTTGTGAGAGTTCGTAGAGTGTTAGATCCCAACTCACTTCTTGTTCGAGCTGTTAGTTGGAACCTTATCTTTCATACCTAAAAAGGTTTAGGATTCTACTCTTCCTGCAATTGAGTAGCTAGGTTGTTAATTACCCGTAAACTTAACTGTAAAGGTTGATAAGTACCCGCAAACTTATCCTTAACGGTTGTTCAGCCCGCGTAAGCTGAGTGGTTTGTCCAGAAGAACTTGGACAGAGTTGTGTGGACTCACAACTCCCCATGGACGTAGGAGGGTTATCTCCGAACCACGTTAAATCCTGTGTGTCTGTGTTTATTTTTATTCAGTTACTTATTGCATTTTTAACTGACCAAACTAACCGGCATACAAACTGCATATCTGCACATTCTCAATTGTTTTGGTTTTTGACCAACCGAGTATAAAAGCGTGAGTTGTTTTAACGAGTTATTTTCCACCACATTCCGCACAGCACTTCACTTCCAACTAAGTGTTTCTTCCTCAATTGTGAGTCCAGCTGAGTCTTTCTACTCAGTTGTGATTCCAGCCGAGTCTTCTTACTCGATTGTGATATTTTTAGGGGGTTGATTTTTAAAAGCCTTATCTGGTGTATTCCCCCCCCCATACACCAGTAACTCATTTCGGGACTATCAAGTGGTATCAGAGCAATGGTTCAAAAGACTGCTGACTCTGTTTCACAAGGTGTGAATTCGAGAAATTTTCTTCAGTGGTCAACTAAACAGATCTTTATCACGCTAGTGCATATCTGCTTGCACCCTTATTTTGTTGTTGTGTGCAGATGGACGTGAAAGATGATGAGGTACAATCTAATCCTGCTAATTTGAATTCTTCAAATATTTCTAACATGCATGAAACCCTAGATGAAGAGTTGGAACTCTCATGGGACGACTTCTTAGCACTCAATAAGGAAGTGCAACAGTAGTCGGTTGAGTTTAAGAGTCTTCATGTACAATTCTCCAAGCTTGAAGAATCCTTAATCGACAAGGACGATCTGATCAAGAGCCAAACGAAAGAGATTGACAATCTCAATAATCAACTGAATGCTGCCAGCCAACCTAAGGCTTCAACTGATGAGGAGTTAAAGAAACAGATCAAGAAGCAAGAAGATCAGTTGAACAAGCAAGAGGCGCAGATCGGGCAGCTGGTGAAAAACTCAGACGAACAGTCCAAGTATATAGTTGTTCTTCTCAAAGAGTTGCAAACTGAAAAGGACAACCTGTTCAAGCTATATCAGTCATCTGAGATCATAGAAAATCTAATCAGTTATAGCCGACAGATGGATGACTTGTCAGGACTCAGTTACGATGTGGTTAAAGATAGTGGAATTCCTCCAGCAACCTTCATCAAAGCTGTTGAGGTCAAGGTTGTCGAACCTAACACAGTTGAATCTGAATCTCCCCAAAGTAATGCAACTTCCACTTCTCAGCAAGCTCAACCGACCAAGGGAACCCCAACTGAGAAGGGAAAAGAAGCAGTGGATGAACAGAACGTTCCATCGGTTGGAACATCAACCGAGGGGGAATGTTCCAAGTTACAGAAGAGGAACCAGAGGCGTCGGAAATACAACCGAAACAAAAATCAGAACCGACCTCTGAACCGTCCACAGAAGTACAGAACCGACCACAGAAAGAATGGAACCGACCGCAGAGCCAACAAGGACTCAACCATCTGAATCAACAGCGGTTCCATCATCAGTTCAACCAGAGATTCCAACCGAGTCAACCAATGAGGAACAGTTCGAACAGCTGGAGATATTCATGCCACAACTTGAATCAACATCCGAGCATGACCAGTTGTCATCGTCAGTCAGGAAGATGGAATCAGTATCAGCTATGAAGATTCCAACATGGCGTCCGATCATCCAGACAAATCAAACAGGATAAAAATCGCCATCAAAATAGGGGGAAAGCCTCACCTCCGAGAGTTCAACAAGGGAGAAATCCAGCTCCTCCCAAGAAACAGAACATCACTATTAACAACAAGCCTAAGGATAACCGAGGTGTTGTTATAGTTGATGATGAAGGAAAAGTGATCTGGAATGATAAATCCATCCGAGTATACAGGGAAAAGCGACGCACAGTTCCAGGGGGAACTGGTTCTAACCCTCCAGGACCCAACTAAAATTGGGGACCTAAGTGAGTTTCTCTTTACAGGTACAGGAGAAACAGCTGAGAAAGAATAAAGCGTCTGCTACAATGTGGGTGATGGACAGTGGATGCTCGAAACACATGACGAATCCGAAGGATTTGCTTGGAAGTTTCGTGGAGAAAGAAGGTCCATCAGTTACTTTTGGTGATAACTCAAAAGGGTACACCAGAGGTTACGGTACCCTTGAAACCAATCATGTTTCGATTTCTAATGTTTCATATGTTGATGGATTGAAGCATAACTTGCTCTCCATCAACCAATTCTGTGATAATGGTTTCTCTGTCAAGTTTAATGCACAAGGTTGCAGAGTTAAAGATGTCGGATCAAAGCAGGTCATATTGTTGGGAAATCAATCGCCAACCGGGAACGTCTACTATGCTGACTGGAACAATAGTCTTCCTGACACCTGCTTGCTATCAAAGAGCAGTTCAGATGTGAGCTGGCTGTGGCACAAAAGGCTCAACCATCTGAACTTTAAGATAATGAACCGACTCGCCAGACAAGAACATGCAAGAGGCATACCCAACCGAGTGTTTTCAACAACACATAACTGCAGTGCATGCCAGTTGGGAAAGCTCGCTAAATCCTCCTTCCGGTTGAAATCAACTCCCTCAACCGACCGAGAGTTACAGCTGATCCATATGGATCTCTTCGGGCCAGTTACACCCAAGAGCATGAACGGGAACGAGTACACCCTGGTTGTAACTGATGATTTCTCAAGATACACGTGGACCATTTTCATGCGCCATAAGAATGAAACCCGAGATAAGCTACCCAAGTTGATGGATCGGATATCAAACCAACAAGAGATAAAAATTATTTCCATCCGATCAGATCATGGAACTGAGTTTCGAGATCATATTGAGAAGAAGGATGTGTCCATGGAGAAGATCCCAACTGAGATTCAGAGGGTTGATATCTTCACTAAACCTCTAGCCGAAGCGCGGTTCAAAATGCTTTGTGATTTACTTGGATTGTTAGATCCACCTGATAAGGAACCAGCTGAGGTAAAGAGACAGACATCTATCTGAGGGGGAAGCTCAGATAAAGGGGGAATGTCAGATACGGATTGCAAACTTAAGACATCAGACATCAGCTGAACAGACGAACTCGAGTCAGCTGATGGTATGCTGCAACAATGGATCAGACGTCAGTTGAACAGACGAACTCGAGTCAGCTGATGGTAGACGGCAACTGAGAAACTCAACTGAGGTATACAGCTGATCTCGACATCAGCTGGAAGGTAACATTTATGGCTGAAGGTGATATGTTCTTAAATGTAAATTCAAACATTCCTGAATTGGTCAGTTACATTAAAAATAGCCATCATGTCGCCTTAAATGTAAAGT
The DNA here is from genome assembly GCA_029490685.1 of Schizonepeta tenuifolia. Taxonomy (NCBI): domain Eukaryota; kingdom Viridiplantae; phylum Streptophyta; class Magnoliopsida; order Lamiales; family Lamiaceae; genus Schizonepeta; species Schizonepeta tenuifolia. Next base: position 102,360,841 of record CM055955.1, read on the forward strand.
ACGGCTGAACATCCATAGCCTACTTTATAGTGCAACTGGGCTGACATGAAAACTGTACTCCTTCTCACGCGCTGGTTGGAACTCGGATCAAAACGTTGAGTCAAAGATAGTCAACGGTCGCGTAATCTCAGCCGTTGATGGATTCGCGCCATTTAACCCCAGCCGTTGATTTCATCCGAGTCAAAGACCTATATAAGGCGAAAAATCAGGAAGATATCTCCTACTTTCCTCATTTGTGCTTATCAATTATAACTATTCATCGTCTTCCAGTTTTCTGCCTAACCCGTTTCTGCAAATAGATTTCTTTCCTTTCCTATATATTACCTTTGCAGTGATTATTAATGGCACCCAAAAGCAAGATAATGGCATCATCCGGACCTTCCCTCGTGCCTACCGCGTATGAAGAGTCATTCGATATGTTAGTATCGAAGATTCACTTCGAGCAGATCCTCTCCGACGAGGATCTAGAGTCACCGGTCCTAGCCCCTCTCGCCAACACTCTCCGTGAGAACGAACTACTGGAATGGGCCAAGCTCTGCCCCTCCCACTTGCTCAGGCGCCAAGTCGGAGAATTCTACGTCAATCTTGTTTGCCCCCTTGACAGTTCGGCGAGAGTTTCTACGGTGGTGTCGTGCCGACAAAGAGATGCTCCGGCAAGGACGATACGTCGTGTCTTCTTCCCCATCGACGTGTCCGATGTCCTCCGGTACATCATACCAATCAACCACACTGCCATCGAGTTCCTGGAGAATATGACCGACGAACAAGCGGATGAATTTCTTCAGGATGCTTTGATCGAGCAAGAGCGGTTGAGGAGCAACATGCAACGAACAAAGCTGAATCCAGAACACCGCCTGCTGTTCGACGCCGTGTCGAAGGTAGTGTTCGGATACAGTGGTGCGTTCGGCGACATCAGCCGACCTAAATTGAAGCAGCTGGTGGCCCTGGAGCACCAACACCAAATCAACTGGTTCCAATATTTTCTGAACCAGTTGATGGTGGAAAAGTCGAAGATCTCCGAGACTACAACCGAGTCTGGAGAGAAGTTGCTGAGTGTGAAGGGCACGCTCAACTTCGGCTGCAAAGTCTCCGCCCTCATCCTCCTCGCAACAAAGGACCGCAACATGGTCTGGGCTGACTGCGAGGAGACGCCGCTGAAGAAGCTGTTGCTGTTCCCGACAGCCAAGAAAGCACAGGAGGTGCTGAGGAGTGTATACACTCCTAAGGACAAAAGGGAGTCAGGAAAGCCAGCTGAGTCAACAGCTGAGGGGGAACAAGCTGCTGCTCGCCCCGCAAAATCCAAAGCCTCACATCGCCGAGCTGACGCTGAGAAGGAGTCAACTGACGAACCTGCCCAGAAAAAGTTAAGGGTAAGGTTCAAGAAGTCCACCAAGAAGGCAGCTGAGGTGCCAGCTGATGAGCCAACTGATGTTCCAGCTGATGAGTCAGCTGATGAGCCAGTTGAGGTTCCAGCTGAGGAGCAAGCTCCAGTCGAGGAGGGAGCGCAGGTTAAGTCCACACCTGCTGAGGAGCGTTCCGAATCTAGCCGCTCAGCTAAGGCCGCATCATTCGAGATCGTACCTCGAGCCCCCGGAGCTGATGAGGCTGAGGGCATGGAGACGTCGGATGCATCCTCCTCATCTGAGGACCTCGAAGATGTTACCACCTCCCCCACAACTGGAGAGAATGTTGTACCGCCCCCAGAGCCTCTTGCTCTTTCTACCCAAACCGAGCCAGAAATTCCGAGCTCTCAGCTCGATGTCAACATCGTGACCGCTCTTTCGGCCGATGTTGAGGAAACCATTGCACCCTCTTCCCCAACTGAATCCCAAATTCCGAGCTCTCAGCTCGATGCCGATGTTGTGACCGACCCGTTGGCCAACATCGATGAACCTCTTGAACCCAAACCATACAATCTCACCCCCTCCCCGATCAACGAAGCGGAGGACCTGCAGGCTATTGCTGAGGAGCACGAAGGCAGGGTGGCCTACTGCTTTCAAAAGCTGTTGGGTCTGTTCCCTGCGACTCGCGACATGCCCATCTTCGCTACTCTGGGAACCGAGCTACTGTACCAGTTCCACCTGATTTTCAGCCACTGGTATGTCAAGGAGGACACGATCAGGGTGCTGGGCTGGGATAGGCTGAAGTCTGATGAGTCCCGTATCCGAGCCTACTTCAACTATTCCAACTTGGAGGTGGCATACAACAACCGGATCGCGCTGCTCACTAGACGGATGGACCAGAGTCTGGCTGAAGGGACGGACACAAGGGAGGCAGCTGGAAAGGAGTGTGTTGACTTCCTGGACAGCATGTTGGCGAAATCAGCTGACTTCCTTGATGATGTCGATGCAGCAGCCGCCGCCGCAAAGGAAGAGGAGGAAGACCTGAAGTTGTACCTGGCAAACCGTCAAGCCATGGTCACAGCTGAGCCTCTAGCTCAGTCCGCTCAAGCCCTTCCAGCTGCTCAGCTCGCTCCTTCAACAGACCAAATCTGCGAGCTGGTAGCTGAGAGGGTCAACCAGTTGAGGACCGAGCTGCTCGCCAACCTCCAGCACCAACAAGATGACCAGCTGAGGAAGGTGGCAGCACAAGAGGCGAAGTACCAACAACTGGTGGAGAAGAATGCCGAGCTGAAGATGAAGCTGGATGATCTGTCCTCCTCCACCAGTCAGGACTTGTCGGAGCTGAAGTCCACTCTGTTGGGACTGAAGTCGGAGGTGAACGTCTTCAAGTCTTTGGCCGATTCAAATCTGGCCAAGTCCCAACAGACGCAGGATGCTGAGTGGGAGTCCCGATTCGAGTCGCGTTGGGATGAGTTCGTTGCCTTTCAGACAGAGGTCAATGACAACCTCTCTGTTTTGAAGAAGGCAGAACAAGAGCGCCAGGACTCCGAACTGGCAAAGAAGATGGAGCTGGAGTGTGCGGTCGATGAACTCTTCAACCGTGTTCAATCAACCGAGGCCAAACTCAACTCTCTGGACGGTTCAGTAGCAAGTCTTGTTACTGATGCCAAAAAGGGGGAAGAGAATGAGATGGAGGGTGAAGCACAGGAAGAAGAAGAGACCCAAGAAGAAGGAGTGCCAGCTGCTCAACCATCCAAATCTCAGCTGAGGAGGAGGAAGTCTGCTGCTGCCAAGTCAACCGAAGTCGGTGGAGCCGAAATGACTAAAGACTTGGAGTAGGCAAAGAAGATTGGAGTTTCCTACAGCTCCATAGCTGAGATCGCTGTCGAGCTGGATACTGAACTCGACGGGATAACAACCGAAGAGTGCATAGCAGAGGCCAAGGCTATGGTTGTAGAGGAGAAGGATTACATGAACCCGAACTGGATCAAAAGGTTTGCCGCCAGCCAAGCGAGGAGGGTGAACCAGTTCGAGGTTGAGCTGAAGAAGGTTTCTCAGAACCTGGACCGCAACGTTGCCTCCCGCAGCCGACGCCGCATCAACAGAATCCAATCAAAGGCGGAAGCTCGATTGAAGCAACAAAGGTTGCCTCTAAAGTCCAAGGTTGAGAGTCGGTTCAGGCATACCGACAAATGGATGTCGACCGAGTGGAATGAGGAGTGGGAGCTGTTCAAGCAGGAGTTCGTGAACGACTTCTATTACAGGAAGGTTTACGCAACTGACGACCCAAGGAGAGCGTTCAAGGAGGCGCTGACCGAGTTGCACTCAGGTGACCCGGGCATGTTCAGTCAATTCAGGAGGGCCATGATTGACGCCAACCTGGACTTGAACACTGTTCCAGTTCCCAAGAGGGTTACTTATAGGCCACCTCTTCTCCCGGATTCCAGCAACCCGAACCACACGAAGATTACATCTGAGGCGAGGCAGGTCTGCAAGGAGCATGGAGTGGACATTTCCAAGGAGTCACCTGCTAAGAGGGAAATTTTTGTAAGGATTTTTTGGCAAGTATGGACTACAATACTAGCTCAGTTAGTTTTCTAGCAACTGTTGTAATTTTTTTTTATTTTTGAGCCCATCTTTTGTAACAATCAGTTGTAATGAAAACTATTCAGTTATAAGATTCACCTTGATGAACAATCCCTCATTGTCCAAGCTCTGAATCACAAAGTCTTTTAAATACCATGTTATAACTGTTCTAACCCTTTGATGTTTCATCTTATAGACTGTCTAGAATTTCAGCTGAGATTTTAGATAAGTTAGTGAGGTTTAGATCAATAGTGGTTTAAAGTTGTAAGTGGTTTTGGCATCATCAAAAAGGGAAAAATTGTTGGGAAATTTATTAGTAAGAGTTTTGATGAATTCCAAAACCAACTGACCCCAACCGAGTAGATGTTGCCAGAACCTATTGTTAGAAGTTAGGCTCGCTGTTTGAGCAAAGTTGAGATTTTATCTTTACAGGTCTCCAGCTAAAGATGGCAACAAGGCATCACTCAGACAGAACATTAGTTATGATGAAAGACAACTGAGAGTTCATATGTTCAGATGGAATGAGGGGGAAGTCTTCAGAACATCAGTTGTGAAGGAAACCAACTGAGGGTTCATCAGATGAGAAGCAGTAGAGAGGAAGAGAACATCAGATGAAAAGGAAGTCATCTGAAGGTTCAAACCCAACTGACTAAATACAAGGAAGTCAACTGAGTGTTCAGTTTCAGAACCTCAGTTGTAGAACTCAAACAAGAAGATCAACAGCTTGAAGATGAAGTCAGCTGAAGTTCAACTATTAGTTGTCAGATAGAACATCGGCTGAATAACAAGTTAGTTGAAGATCGAAAATCTTAACCGACCACTCCTTGTTGGAAGTCTGTTGTTAAGATTTGAATTTCAAAGGAAGTCACATGAGGGTTTGACCGTTCAGTCATTACCCCATTTGGCCCAACACAAGGCTGTCTCAGATGGAAAGCAGAAGAGCACAGATGCCATATCGGGGAAGTCTGCAGAGATGAGAGACAAGCCATCGCTTTCAACGATCAGAGATCAACAGCTCCTCCAATGGCTAGTTGATTCTCTCCGCCTATAAATAGAGGCTTCCATTCATTGGAGATATGGGGAAGACACACAAGAGAAGACACACGAGACGAGACAGAGCGAAAGAAAGAACTATTCCTTACTCGAGCTAAATTAGATTTAGTCTCTAAGAACATCACTTGTTGAGAGTTCTAGAGCATTAGATTGTGTCTGAGTGTCTTTAGATCGAACCTTGAGAACATCACTTTATGAGAGTTCGTAGAGTGTTAGATCCCAGCTCACTTCTTGTTCGAGCTGTTAGTTGGAACCTTATCTTTCATACCTAAAAAGGTTTAGGATTCTACTCTTCCTGCAATTGAGTAGCTAGGTTGTTAAGTACCCGTAAACTTAACTGTAAAGGTTGATAAGTACCCGCAAACTTATCCTTAACGGTTGCTCAGCCCGCGTAAGCTGAGTGGTTTGTCCAGAAGAACTTGGACAGAGTTGTGTGGACTCACAACTCCCCGTGGACGTAGGAGGGTTATCTCCGAACCACGTTAAATCCTGTGTGTCTGTGTTTATTTTTATTCAGTTACTTATTGCATTTTTAACTGACCAAACTAACCGGCATACAAACTGCATATCTGCACATTCTCAACTATTTTGGTTTTTGACCAACCGAGCATAAAAGTGTGAGTTGTTTTAAAGAGTTATTTTCCACCACATTCCGCACAGCACTTCACTTCCAACTGAGTGTTTCTTCCTCAGTTGTGAGTCCAGCTGAGTCTTTCTACTCAGTTGTGATTCCAGCCGAGTCTTCTTACTCGGTTGTGATATTTTTAGGGGGTTGATTTTTAAAAGCCTTATCTGGTGTATTCCCCCCCCCCCTCTCCATACACCAGTAACTCGTTTCAGGACCATCAGAAGCGCTGACTGAGTTACACTCTGGGGATCCGGGCATGTTCAGCCAGTTCAGGCGAGCAATGATAGATGCGAAACTAGATTTGAATACCGTCCCCGTCCCTCAGATATTCACTTACCGTCCTCCACTCCTCCCAGACTCAAGAAATCCCAACCGTCAGAAAATAGCAGCTGAGGCAAGACAAGTTTGTTGAGAGCATGGAGTTGACATCGCGAAGGAGTCAGAGGCGAAGAGATAAATTTTTGTTAGAATGTTCAGCAAATATGGGCTATAGTTTTAGCCAAGTTAAAGTTTTTGAGCAACTGATGCACTTTTGACTTTTTGTGCTTATTTTGTAACCATCAGTTGTAATGAAAACTTTCATCAGTTATCCGATTCAACTTGACGTACAATCTCTAGTTGTCCAAGCTCTGAATCGCAAAGTTATTTCAATACCATGTTATAATTGTGCTAACCCTTTGATGTTTTAATCTTATAGTCTATCTAGAATTTCAGCTGAGATTTTAGATAGGTCAGTAGGGTTTAGATCAGTTTGATCTGTAAGGGTTTTTGTAAGGGTTTTAGCATCATCAAAAAGGGGGAAATTGTTGGAAAATTTAAGTAAAGTTTTGATTGATTCCAAAACCAACTGACCCCAACCGAGTAGATGTTGCCAGATCCTAATGTTAGCTTTTAGGCTCGCTGTTTGAGCAATGTTGAGATTTTATCTTTACAGGACTCCAGCTGAAGACAACAACAAGGCTTCACTCGGATAGAACATCAGTTGTAAGAAAGACAACTGAGAGTTTAAAGGGGGAAGTATGTAACAGAACATCAGTTGCAAGAAAAATCAAGAAAATTCGATGTCTAGAAATTGCCGAAAAGAGGGAATAAAGTTTGACGTTAAAGAGGATATATTATAAGGATAAAATCTTTTCTATCGGGGATTTTTAACAGATAAAAATTGAATTATCTCCCTATAAGTTAGCCGACCTTATCCTTCCATACCACCTATAATTCTTCCCCAACATAGCAAGTGTATACCACTCTCTCTTCCCTCAATTATAATGCACGACTACTCTCTCTCTCTCACTCCAAACTCTCTCTCAAGTCTCTCTCTTTCTCTTCGTCTTCATCATCACCATCCTCACCATCATCTCTCTCCTTCAATACTTCCATGGCAGTAGCACCTTCAAGGTTCCATAGCCTCATATTTCTTCGATCAAAAACAAGAAATAAGGCTAGAAATCCAAGGAGTTCAAGATATAATTTTTATCTCTTGCAAACATCAAGTAAGAACAACACTCTTCTTCCTTATTTCTCTCCTTAAAGCTGCCGAATTCCATCTCCATCATGAGCTCTGATTTTTTTTTTCAAGGAAATTAAAGAAATGAAACTAGAGTATCAAGAGATCAAAGTTCTATCATTTCTACTTTGAAAATTCAAGTAAGAACTATATTTTCCTCTCCTTCGTCTTCCATAACAGCTGTTGCTCCTCAAGCTCTTGGCCTCCATGTTTTTCTTTGTTTTGAGCTCAAGAACAATCAAGGATTAACAAGGAGTTGAGTTCCAATCCTTGTTCTTTCAAAAACTCAAAGTAAGATCAAGAAATCCTTATTTTTCCCTTCTTTCTTGATCGATTATATTCATGAGTTTGAAGAGTGAATTTGATCCTTAAATCCTTGAGTTTAATTCCATGAGTATGCATGATTCCATGGTTAAATAAGTTTTCCATGCCAAGAAATGAGAAAGAAAATCCATGAAAGGTATATATATATATATATATCGTGAGTTCTAAAAAAAATAGGAAGTTTATGCCTTAATTCCTATTTTGAGTTTGATGATTTCTATGTGTTTTAGAAATTATTTTGAGCATGCTAAGATGAATTCTTGAAGAAGATAAACATATATGCATGAAAAGATGAAAAAAATTCGAAGGTTGATGCTAAAAAATGATTTTATTTTTCTTTGAATAATTTCTTGAGTTTGATGCATGATATGAGATATACGATGATATATGAGCATGTTTGAGTGATTAAAAATGAAGAAATAATGTTGGAAAATTTAAGTAAAGTTTTGATTGATTTCAAAACCAACTGACCCCAACCGAGTAGATGTTGCCAGATCCTAATGTTAGCTTTTAGGCTCGTTGTTTGAGCAATGTTGAGATTTTATCTTTACAGGACTCCGGCTGAAGATGGCAACAAGGCTTCACTCGGATAGAACATCAGTTGTAAGAAAGACAACTGAGAGTTTAAAGGGGGAAGTGTATAACATCAGTTGCAAGAAAGACAACTGAGCGTTCAAGAAGGAAGATGTAAGAGAACAACACATGGAAGAAAGTCATCTGAGCGTTCGAGCCAACCGTTCAAGATTCAGAACATCAGAAAGACAACTGAGCGTTCAAGATTCAGAACGTCAAAAAGACAACTGAGCGTTCAAGATTCAGAACATCAGTTACAAGACTCAAATCAGTCAGATCGACAACATGAAGTTCAAAGCAGCTGAGGGTTCAACTGTTCCGCTTCAGACAGAATGTCAGTTGAAGGTAGCAATCAGATGGAACATCAGCTGAAGACCAATCAGATGAAGATCAAACGACTCAACCGACTAACCAAAGTTGAGAGTCAAAGGTTGAATTGAATTTCAAATAAGGAAGTCACGTAAAGGTTTGACTCTCTGTCATTACCTCATTTGGCCCAACACAAGGCTGTCTCAGATGGAAAGCAGAAGCACACAGTTGCCAAATCAAGAAAGTCTGTAGAGATGAGAGACAAGCCATCGCTTTCACTGAACAGAGATCAACGGCTGTTCCAACTGCTAGTTGATTCTCTCCGCCTATAAATAGAGGCATTCATTCATTCACCAAGATTTAGAAGACAAAGAAGACAGAAGAAAGAGCGAGAGCAGATAGACGAGTGAACATCGCCAGTTGAGAGTTCATATCGCAAACGAGCTAAACCGAAATCAATCTCTAAGAACATCACTAGCTGAGAGTTCCTAGAGTGTTAGATTCTGTCTTGGTGTTTTTGATCCAACCTTGAGAACATCACTAGTTGAGAGTTCATAGAGTGTTAGATCCTAGCTCACTTTCTTGTTCGAGCTAGTAGTTGGAAAAATCCACCCTTCACACACACTCTTAAAAAGGCTGTCAGGACCCTACTCTTCCCGGAATTGAGTAGATAGGTTGATAAGTACCCGTAAACTTATCTGTAAGGTTGATAAGTACCCGTAAACTTATCTTAACGGTTGCAAAGCCCGCGTAAGCTTTGTGGTTTTTGTCCAGAAGAACTTGGACTGAGTTGTGTGGACTCACAACTCCCCGTGGACGTAGGAGTTCTCTCCGAACCACATAAACCTTTGTGTGTTTGTGTTTATTATTCAGTTATTTATTTCATATTCAACTGACCAACTAACCAGCACTCAAACTGCATTTTTACATTCTCAACTGACTTGGTTATTGACCGACCTTGCATCAAAGCGTGAGTAATTTTATATGAGTTATTTTCCACCACATTCCGCGCAGCACTACACTTCCAGCTGAGTATCTTTACTCAGTTGTGATTCCAACTGAGTCTTCTTACTCGGTTGTGATATTTTCAGGAGGTTGTTTTTAAAATTCCTAACTGGTGTATTCCCCCCCCCCCCCCATACACCAGAACTCGTATCGGGACCATCAAATAATCATGTTGATAAGAAAATATGACTTGGAGAAGATGATGAATAGTAAATATTTATTTTTGATATATATGTTCTATGATGAATTTGAAGATGGATTTAATTAAATCAAGAGATGAGAAGTATGAATATATGATTTAAATTGAAGTATGAATTTATTTGATGATATATGTGTGAAACCGTGTGTGTGTGTGTGTGTGAATATGTATATATATGATTTTGTATTTTTATGAATTTATTTGATGAATTGGTGGATTAAAAATAAAATTCAACAATATTTATGGAAGAAAAATACCACCAAAAAAAAAGAAATGAGTTTATATACATATTTATCAATAATTCTATTCAGACATACTATGTCTGGACATACGTACTTGAAATAGGAAAAAAATTATCCGATTGCCTGCAAAATTTCTTTCCTACTTAGACCCCCTTCCGAAATATCGATCTCATGCACACCCGCTTCCAAATTTTACTCTCATCCACATCCAACTCCTAAACTTGCATATTTAAATTGGGATGAAACTTTATAATTAAAATTTAAAAAGAGTATGTTTATTAATAACCAAACTATCGAAACTATGAAATTAAATTATTAGTTAAAAAATTCAGTCGAATCTCTATTTTTACCATTGTATATCTGGACATAGTATGTCTAAATAGCACTATTTTTACCATGTATCCCTATTTGTAATATATATATATAGAGAGAGAGAATTGGAATATTAATTCCTATGAATTTTTTGGAAGGATTGACGTTATAAAACTAAGATTTGAGATGAAATGAGTATGAATTTATAAAGAATTTAAGAACCAAAATTTTATGATCAAGATATGAAAAATTCGAACAATAGTAAGAAGAAGAAAATTGTGCTTTTTGAGCTTTAAGCACAAATTGATGAATTAAATGAGAAATAATAAAATTAAATTTATTTGAAGTAAAAATATATATTAAAATCAAGAGTTTAATTTTTCAAGGAGAAAATCCCAAGTTATTGAAAGATATATATAGCCAAAAGAGGAGTTTTGATTATCTTGAGCTCAAAGAGATAAATTAAATTGAGAATAATAAAATTTGAATTTATTTGAGTATAATAAAGCATTAAAATGCAAGAAATAAAATCCCATTGAGAAATCCTCAAAATAATTGAAAGAAATAATGCATAGAATATGATTTTGAGTACTTGAGAATAAAAGATGAAATTGATGGAGAAAATGAATAATTAAAATTTTTATAAGTTCAATAGAACTTTGAATTAAAGAATTTGAGCAAGAACTTAAAATGGTGTGAAAAATTCGAAGGGTATGAGAAAAGAAAATTGAGAATTCTTGATTTTGAATTCATATGGATCAAATGATGTTATAAGACATCAATTGGAGTAATTTTGAGTATGTTAGAACTTGAAATTTTTGAGAAAAAGCAAATATAAAAGATTTGAAATAGTGCAGTAAATTTCAAGAGGAAATAGATGAGATTTTATTGAGGAAAAGATATAATCGATGTTATTAACGTAAAGTTGAGAGAAAAACAAGTATATTAGCCACTTGAATTGCTCAATTTGGAGTCCGTATGAGAAAGTTATGAAAAATCGACGATTTGCCAAATTAAAAGTTAATTTACTAGAGTTTAATTATGAATGAGCAAATAAAGAAGTGTTTGAGCTAAAAATAATAAAAGAGAAGTAACGGAACTTGAATCGAGCAAAAGCGAGTTTTAATAAATAAGATATAATGGATGTCGAGGATTAAAAGAGAAAAATAAAAGAATTTTTCTCAATGATAAAATCAAAAATCAACATTGAACAAAAAATCATTCAAAAGAAATTATTTTGAGTAAAATATAAGAAAATAAGAATTTTCCGACTAAGTTAATATGTTTTCTCGAGAAACATGTCAAAAAGTAACTTGGGAGATTTTATCCGAGAAGTCGGAATGAAAAATGGAATTTAAAATTTAATTCCTTGAATTTTTCTATAAAAGACGAAGTTAAGTTTGATAAAACTAAGAAATATTATTTTAAGTTGAAAAACGAGCAGTATGATATATCTGCAATATTTGTCTGAGAATATTTGATGTGACTGTGAAATGATACAGTTGTGAGTGAAGTGTGAAATGTGTGAACGAGAATAGATCTCGTATTTGTTTGAAAATATTTGATTTGAGAAAAACGAGAAATTTGAGTTTAAAGAAATAATGAATTTCTAATATTTGAGTGTTCGATTATAATTATTAATGATGAAGATATATGCCGAGAAGTCTGTTGGTATAGTAGTTGCATAGAAATTAAGAATCGAGTGTTCGAGGAGTTAAATTGAGAAATTAAAAACTAGAGTCGAGTAGAAATCCGTTAAACGGCTTAAGCTTCGCTGTTTTTCAAAAATGTAAACTCGCCCTTATATAATATTATTTTTTAAAGGCGTGAGTGGAGTGGAAGAGTAGGACGGCAAGCAAAGAAAGAGTAGTCGAGTTAAATTCCAGGTGAGCTTTCTGAACCGAAACTCAATGATGAATGCGCAATTTATTTTATATATGCGCTTTTATTTAAAGTTGATTGACTTGCCTGAGTTTTTATGTTTTGGTATGTAATCCTCTACTTAATATTATGTAATGAGAATGAATCATGTGGACGCATGGGATGAGGTCCTGTCAAAAACGGGACAATGCTTGCATTAGATTAGGTAACCGTGAGCCGTGTTACAGTCTAGCCCGTCGTAAAGTAACTGTGAGCCCTTGCTTCGGTTTGGCCGGTTACGTAAAGACTTTGAGCTTTGATTTGATTGGGCCGGTCACGGTGTTTGAGGAGGAGGCCTACTTCTCGACACCACAAAAAGACGAGAAGCGTAGAAGGATTCGTACCCTAGAAAAATGGTTGCAACCGATTTCAGAAAACAACGAAAATGTTTTAAGCTGCCACAAGTCGTAGAATCTTTTAAAAAATTATTTAAAGATGCAAGTACAATCATATAGCTCTAATGAGCAAAGTTTCAAATTATTTTGGCATGTGTCCACCGAGTATAAAGTACTCACGCCCTTCATGTTATTTCTAAAACATGCAAGTTAGCTCGGATGAGGAAGGTTGCGATGTGCTTGGGCGGCTCGTTGTCAATAAAATTCAAAATTGAAGTTTAAGCTTGAGACTGTGTGTCTTCACACATATAACTTTGGGAGTTCTGAGTCGATGTTTATATTCCGCTGCAACGTTATTTATTCGTTATAATCGTGCCTTGTATGCTCGGTCCCAAATCCTAAGAGCCCGTGTGCTCGATCAAAGCCATTAAATCCTTTCTGAATTCCATCCAAAATATGTTGGGATCCTCAAATGATTCTTCACCACCAATTGACGATTAAAAGTTAAAAGATGGCCCACTTTTCGAATGCAACATTTATTAATAATCAAACCTAATTCCTTGAAGAGTTCAACATCCATAATCTTATCAAATGTTCATTTCTTGGAAAAGTATTTGATTGATAACTCACATTATTGTGAGCTTGATTTGATAATTGAGATTATTCCTAAGTCATCGAGCATGTTTTATGAGTTAAAGTTCACTTGTTTCACCTCACTGCCCCTTGTATTCTAGCCGTTTCAATACCCTAGGAGTCGGGCTGTGACAGGCCCAACCGAAGCAAGGGTCACAGTTATTTTACGACCGACTAAACTGTAACAAGGCTCACGGTCACCTAATCTAATGCATGCATTGTCCCGACTTGAGCAGGACTTCATCCCGTGCGTCCACAGGACTTACTCACATAATATAAAGTAGAGGATTGCATACAAAAACATAAAAACTCACGCAAGTCAATCAACTTTAAATAAAAGCACATATATATAAAATAAATTGTGCATTCATCATTAAGTTTCGGTTCAGAAAGCCCACCTGGAGAGTGGCTTAGCTCGACTATCCTTTTCCTGATCGCTGTCGTATTTTCCACTCCACTCGCGCCTTCAAAATTATATTATATGAGGACAAGTTTTACGTATTTGGGAAACAGCGAATTCTTAACTCGTTAGACGAACTTCTACTCGACTCGGGTTCTAAATTCTCGATTTGACTCCTTAAACTCTCGATTCTTAATTTCTACCCATGTACTATACCAATCAAACTTATCGGCATATAATTTCGTCACATATAATTGAACATTCAAACATTTATTCAAATATTTAGATTAAAATATTATTATTCCTTTAAACTCTAATTTCTCGACCAAACAATTTCAAATAAGTACGAGATTTATTCTCGTTCACATATTTCACACATCAATCATAACTGTATCTTTTCACAGTCACATCAAATATTCACAGACAAACATCTCTGATACATCATACTATTCGTATTTCAACTAAAAATTATATTTCTCGGTTTTTATCAAACTTAACTTCATTTTCTTTATAGTAATTCAAAGATTTCAAATTTAAATTCTGTTTCTCATTCCGATTTTTCATATGATAATTCTCGATTTACTTTTTGACACGTTTCTTGAAAAAATAGTCTAACTTGATCGGAAAATTCTTATCTTCTTATATCACTTAAAATAATTTCTATTGAACGATTTTTCGTTCAACTTCAATCTTCGATTTACAATCGAGAAAAACCCTTTTTATTTTTCTCTTTTAATTTTTGACATCTTACGTATTCATTAAAGATCGTTTTTGCTTGTTTCAAGTTCCATTACTCCACTTTATTTATTTTAGCTCTTATACCTCTTAATTTATTCGTTTTTACTTAAATTCTCGTAGGTAAATTTTTAATTAGAAAATTATTGACTTTTTCATAACTTTTTCATACGAACTCTAAATTTAGCGATTCAAGTGGCTAACATACTTGTTTTACTCTCAATTTCATGTTATTAACATCGATTACATCTTTTACTCAACAAAATCTCATCAATTTCCATTTTAAATTTTCTGCTCTAATCAACTTTGTTTATTTTTACTTTTTCTCAATAATTTCAAGTTCTATTGATCTTATAAAAATTTCAATTATTCAATTCCTTTATCTATTTCATCTTTTAACCTCAATTACTCAAAAACCATACTTTATATCTCATTTCCTTCGATTATTTTGGGGGTTCCTTTATAGAATTTTATTTCTTTCTTTTTAATGCATTTCTATGCCTATAATTCCATTATTCTTTGTCACATCCCCAAATCCCGAGGGACGGCAGAAGTCGGGGTGCGACTGGGGTTGGATTAAAGAAGCGGGGAAGAAAGGGGATGAATGAATAAACATACATTAAATGACAGAATAATTCTATGAACCTGACTTCATTAGATAAAGAAAGAGTTGATCTCGAAGGATCACTCGACATAGTTCTCCAAAAGCAAACTAAGTTATAGTACAGAACTTAGACTACAGAGTTATATACAAGATAATACAAAAAGGTTTAGAGTTTGGCAGCAGAATAAACGTAGAATGTGACTCTGTTCTTCTTTCCTATCACTATCCTACTCAACCATCACCGCTTCCGTCGCTCAACCTGCACATTTAGAAAACATATGCAGGGCTAAGTACATAAAGCACTTAGTGGGCACTTGTCACAACCCCAAATCCCGAGGGACGGCAGAAGCTGGGGTGCGACCGGGGTTGGGTTAAAGAAGCGGGGAAGAAGGGGGCTAACTGACTAATCATACATGAAAGGCATCAAATAAACCATGAACAAGACTTGAATATAGATAAAAAAGAGTTAATCGCTAAGGATTACTCGACAAAAGTACATAGTAGGAACTAAGTTCATGATTACAGACTTAAACTACAGTGTATTGTTCAAAAGGTACATATTCAAAAGGACTGAGAGTTCTGCAGCGGAAGAGTTCTAACTAAAGCATCCTATCTTTCAACTCAACATCAACCGTCGCCGCTCACCGTTGCTTCAACCTGCACATTTAGAAAACAATGCAGGGCTAAGTACAAACGTACTTAGGGCGCACGATGCCGAAATCATAATCATAAGTATAGATAAATATGGCATTTCATAATTGTAGCACATCAGGGTTTTATTGAAAGAACCCGTGTCTACTAAACATTTTCTTTTCTCATAAATCACTCGCGCGAGCATTTTCTGACTAATGTTACGTTCAATCTTGACCAATTCTCATTCACCGTGGCTGGTACCCCTCAATAGGATATCACATACACCACAGGTTACAAAGTGCACTAACTCTGGAAAGCACTTAGCAGCTAACTCAGAGCCGATCGTTAGTTAACCTAGTTAGATTAACTCTAAATCTGGAAAACACGAATGTTGACTCAGATAGGTACAAGAGAACTCACATAAAACATAAAACAGTTCATGCCATAATATCACTTTGAAAACACAGATATCAAAGCGATAAAGAAAGATTTTCCGAGCATTGCTCGTTTTATTTTGTATATAAAAGCCCACCTCGATATACAGAACTAAAAGCAAAAGCTTCCAACTTCGGATCTTCCGTCCTTTCTTCACAGTTGGCTTCCTCCTTCATCGTAAAATAATAATAATACTTAATAACGGTTCGTAAAAGATAATTGATCAAAAAGAATCGAAATAAGTTTTTGTCGTTTCATTCTTTAGGCATTTGCACGCTTACTAGCTTTATTTTACTTAAACGGGAACGAGACTCGTACTAATCCCGTTTAGAACTCGGAAGGTCTCATACTCGACTCTTAGGTCAGTAGAGAGGGTAGTCGATAACTTAATACGACTTAAAAGATTATAAGGAACTAAGTTGGAAAGAATCAACTTAGGCGATTTACGTTTTAGTTCATTAATTACTTATGAAAAATCTCGCTTACTACTTCTTTATTTGAACGAATAAGAGATGAGACCTCGACTGGTCTTAACACTCAAGGCTCCATACTTGACTCTAGGGTCAGTAGGAAGATATTCGTTAGCTAAAACGGTTTAAACGATCGAAAGAAACTAAGTTGTGAATGACACAACTTAGAAGAATTGAAACTGGAATTTTACTGTGCAATCCAGTAACTCTGGAGGCTATCCAGAACAGAGGATTTGGAAACGCGGGATGAGCCCTGTACCATTGGAAAGTTTGGGATGTCTAGTTTACGCTCCAATTTACGGATCACAAATCCGATAAACGAGCTAAAAGTTATTACAGTTTCCGGCGAGGGTCGCAAAACTGCCGCGAAAACCCTAGTTGCTCGATAGATTCGACGTATAACGTCTTAGGTTCGTTCTAAGCTCTCGTATTTGATTTCTTTAGAAACTGGACCCTCAAGGCAGTCATCACGTATTCCCGTACGTGGTGAACTCCTTCTCAAAACTCGTCCAATAGCACGACGTTCTAAACGTCGGCTTTCAACTAACAATTACTAAACCAACATTTTATGCAAAACGCGTTCTAGTTCTCGACTATAACTATAGCTCATATTATAATAGCTCGAAAGCTCATGAAATCAACTACAAAGTTGTTCTCAAGCTTATCATAGATAATAATATCAAATTAAAATTCTCATTCGACTTCTCGGTTATTAGTTACGACTAAAAGTCCGTCTCTTACGCGATTTTCAAAGTTGTCGGATTCCGTTCAAATTTTACGTCATTAAACTACGTCTAACGTGAATCACTTTCATGCATGCAATCAATTCATACCATCACTATATTTCAACTTATAAAGTGTTCTTCGTCTCTTACATTACGATAAATAATTTTTGAAAAATCTAATTAAATTCTCATAATCAATTAACATCATTTGCAACATAATTCCATCATCAATTCATCAATTAAACTCAACACATGAAAACCCCTAATTCTACTATAATTTTCGGTATTGACATATATGTTAAGAGGGTGATTTTCTTCTCCAATTAACACCATTTATTCATTAATCAACCTATTATAACAACTATTAATCAATTGCAATCCAATTACAAACTATCATGCAACAAAACCCCAAATCATATTCAAACCCTAAACGAATTTCACAAAAACATGGTTCTAATCACTAATTAAACATCTCTTAAGCATGAATTTATCATCAATTGAAGAAATCCAAAAATCCTACCCAAGCCCTAGAATTTTCGGTATTAATAGAGTATTAGGGTTCTTGATTTTTGCTCAATTCTAAACCCTAATTAACCTATCTAACACATCCAATTTCATTAATTCAAGATCAATTCATTCATTCCAATACCTTAATTTTCGATCCAAAAGAAGAAATGAGAAGAAGAGAAAGATGGTTGGATAGAATTATAGAGGAGATAATTACCTTGCTATTTAATGAAAGGAGAAAGAGGTTTGGATGGTTGGATCAAGACTTGTGTGTTTCTTCTTGGTGTTCTTGAAGGATTCTTCAATGGAGGATGGAAGATGAAGATGAGAGAAGGAGAGTAGGGGGCTGCCGAGTTGTGGTGTTGGGAGGGAAGGATTGGTGTTTTAATTTTTGTTAACTTAGGATATAAGATGCAAGGTGTAAAGTAGGAATAGTGTACCCTTAGGTGTCCCTTAATTAAACATTATAAAACATAAAAATCTAACAAAAAGAGAGAGGTCATGTCGGTCAAGGGAGAGGGAGAGGGAAAAACTACGCGCTTTTCCGGCGCGATCCGATGTTACGGAAAACGTTCGACGAAAAACGTCGCTCGGCACAAATCGTCGCGATCCGATTTGACCGTAAATTCTAACGTACAAAACTTAATCGGAAAATAAATTTACAAAATTTATTTTGACAAAAACTCGGGACGACACAGTCCGAGTTTTGTCCGGAAAAACATAAAAACGAACTTTCTCGGGCGAGTTCATATCGCGATTTCGTGAATGTAAAAATCAGACGGTTTTCCGTTCTGAGTTCACGAACTAAAAAGTTTTCGTACGCGCTAACCCTAAATACAGTAGTCGTCTAGCTGACTTCTGTAATTTATTTTCAGAAACGGATTCGACCGTTAGTCTTAGAATTCAAAATCGTAAACTTAGGCGTGCAAAGCCATTTATTTAATTAACTTTAAAAATTTTAAGAACGTAAGGAAATTACGGGGCATTACAGCACTTTGCCGAAAACATATAATAAGTATTGATAAATCAGAATTCTTATCTTTGTAGCACATCGGGGTTTTCTTTTAAGATGTCCGTGTCTACTAAAATATTTTCTTATCATTTTCACAATTTAGCTTGGCCAAGCATTTTTCTGACGAATGTTACGTTCAATCTTGCCCAATAAGAATCACCGTGGCTGGTTACCCCTCAACAGGATACCACATACACCACAGGCTACTGTGTACACTAACTTTGGAAAGCAAGTCGGCTAACTCAAAGTCCGATCGTTTTAGTTAACAAGTCGGTTAACTAATAAATTCTGGATAGTAGGTCGGCTATCTCAGAAGGGTACAAGAGAACTCACATAAAACATAAAACAGTTTATGCCTGATAATCACCTTTGATAAACACAGTTATCAAAGCTATAAATATCACTTTCGATTTGTGGAAAAACCCACATTTTGTTTGGTATATATAAAAGTCCACCTTAAAGATTACAGAACTTCTAATCGAGCTTCCGTTCTTCAATCTTCCGTCCTATCCTTGTGCTGAGTTCATCCTTCATCGTACATAATCATACTTTGATAAGTCGTCGATACGATAAATGAAAATGGAAATCGAAAATGAAATCGAATTAGTCTTTTAAGCTTTTTAAGCATTTGCACGCTAAACTAGATTCTTTTATTTAAACGGGAACGAGACTCGAACGCATCTCTTTAGAACTTATTTGGTTCCTTACTCGACACTTATGTCGGTAAAACTGAAGTCGATTGCTTACAATGACTTAGAAGATCAAAAGGAATTAAGTTAAAAAGAATTCAACTTACGAAACTAGGTTCTTGAAATTACTGCACAGATCAGTAAGTTTGCACAGAACAGGGGATTTCGAAACAGGGGACGTGCCCTGTATCAAAAGAAAGCCACGGATGTCTAGTTTACTCTCCAATTTACGGATCTCAATTTCGATAAACGAGCTAGGAGATATGACAGTTTTCGTGAAGGATCGCAAAATTGCCGAGTAAAACCCTAATGCTTGATAAAATCGACGCACGGTTTTCTAGGTTCGTTTTATGTTATCGTACTTAAAATCTCACGAAATTTACACATCAAGGCAGTCGATACGCACTATCATACGTGAAGAACTCCTTTCCATTCCTCGTCTATAAGCACGACGTTTAAAAACTTCAACTATACAATTACTATACCAAAATAATTCCAACTTCTCGTTCACAACTATAACTTATCATTTCATAACTCGGATGTCGTCAACTACAAACTTGTTCATTTAACAATAACGATCATTAATATTCAATTAAAAACCCCGTTCGACTTTTCTATCGTTACTTAGGTTCGATTCTTCGCTTCTTATGAAATTTCTGACATTATTAGAATTCGTTCTAACTTTCCGATTATGATCATTTACTAACGAGATTAACTTATATTCACATCATAGACCTATATCATTATCTAATCTCGACTTATTGTCGATCGTTCGTCTCTTACTATAAATTTTACGTTCTCCATTTTCATTCAAATTTTACAACAACGATTAACGTCTAACGAGCATTACTAACATGCAAATCATATTATCAA
Organism: Schizonepeta tenuifolia; assembly: GCA_029490685.1. NCBI lineage: Eukaryota > Viridiplantae > Streptophyta > Magnoliopsida > Lamiales > Lamiaceae > Schizonepeta > Schizonepeta tenuifolia. The sequence continues at coordinate 102,380,890 of CM055955.1, forward strand.
AACATTAACAAGCTCTAACTTATCGACACGTTTCCGTCTCTTACATTTTTCAATTTATTTTTAGAAAAATCCAAATTTAATATATAATCATCCTCATACATCATATATCTCATTTCCATTAAACAATCGAGCATATCATAACATTTACTATACTAAATCGACCCTTCTTCATCTCTTAGGTTTCGAATTTTATTTTTAGAAAAATCTAAAACAATTCATATAGTCAATTAACATCATGAAGAACACTAATCTATCGATCAATCACCAAAGAAATCGAGCTACGATCAAACCCCCAAATTTCCCTAAAAATCGGTACAAACCCTAAGACAAGAGGAGTGATTTTCTTCATGATTCAATCCGTAGAACTCGATTCTAAACATCCTAGAACATGTATCGAACAAGAAACAACATGCTATTTCATCTCTTAAGTTTTTCGAAAAAATAAAAAGAGGGAAAACAAGCTTTTGTTCGGTTCATATTGGAGACGAAGTTCTTACCTTGCGTAATATGGACTTGAATATGGAATCGATCGGTAGATGAAGATCTTAAGAGCTTGAGGAAAGCTTGGAGTTGAAGCTTTAATGGAGGAGAAAGAAGAAAAGAGAGAGAGAGTATGTGTGTGTATGGCGGCGGTAATGAAGGGGGGGGGGGGGGGAGAGAGAGATGGTGGGTCATGTGTAAGACATATAAAGTGAAGAAAATATCTAATAAAGCATAGTGAGTCGCTAAGGTGTGTTTGGCGAGGATTTGTTAGACGGAAATGTCTCATTTCCGACTCTTAAAAGGCGATATAAAAGTCGAGAAATACTTTCTTAGATAGTTTCGAATTTGACGAAATCTAATTCGTCCGTTAGATTGGAAATAATTTACGTACTCGGAAAACCTAATTTGTTTTTTCAAAATCCGAGAAAAAGTCGGGACATTAAAATCAACATACCACACGTGGGTTTCCTGCCTTTCACAGGATAATAACATCTTAACTAAACAGATGATAACACATACCAAACTTCAATAAAAACGGCAAGTCAATCGCATTTAAAATCAATCATAATAATACTCAATAGCATAAATATATTCATCGGCAGTTTTGGTTCAGAAAAGCCCACCTGACTTCCGAAGATTCTAGCTAGACAGTTTTAAGGGCTATTTGTCCTTGCTTAATGATCCGTCCGGCTCGATCCTTCACAGTTCGACATCGATAAAGATAAATAAGATACGCAAAGACACGTGGGAAAGGTGTTGGACTCAACTGAAGGACTTCTACTTGAGTCGTTTCTCTCTTCGCTTTAACCTTTCTAAAGGATCTCGCGCTCTCGTTCTTAAACCATTAACTCTACTCGATAATTGGTTAATACTATTAACTAACGTCTTAACACTTCTTGCTTTAAATTATGAAACGCGTTTATCTACATTCCATTACTCGAGCTTTCTTTTAAAAACTTAATCACTTCTCGATTTAACAAATCAATAATTCCATCATCTTGCATACAAATAATTTAGTAATTCTGCACGTCACAATTAATATCATGCACTTAAACACTTATTCAATTACATAACAAATCCAAATAAATCAAACACACTTCAAGATACATTAACATTTATTCAATTATACATTAGAACTTAATTTGGTTATGCATTTCTTTTTATAAAACTCAAACAACATACTTTATCTTTTCTCGGTTTATAGACAACGGTTGTTTCTAACTTCGTTATCTTATGAAGCATTTTATAACTTTTACTCATTTAAAACAAATTCTCTTTAATTATTAATAACTCTTATAAAATTAGAATTTCCTTTTCATTTCTAACTTGACAATTCTCTTCTCGATTTTTAATTCGCACGGTTTGCAAACAACTTACTTAATTAATTAACTTCTTTCAAAACCATTACTTGAACTTTATTCCATTATTATTTTGGTTAAACAATATGAGTATTTAACTTAACTCATCCAGCATCTTCTTCTCGATTTGATTAAAACTTCTTTTTATTTCTTATTAATTAATCCTTTTTAACTTGAATTTCTCGACTTCTTGTTTATTTATTTACATTCTCCTTCTTTGTCCTTAACTTAAAACTAATTTCTTACTTAACAATTTCCTTTATTTTTCAATAAACATTTTTTTATGAAAACTAGTTTATCTCATTAGTTTAATTATAAAATCTTTTTTTTTTATTTAGTTTATTAAAAATTCAAATCTTCAAGTTTTAATACAAGAACACTTATTAGCTATACCATTTATGCATTTTTCAACTTTTAACACCTTAAAAACCTTTAAACTTCATTCTTTTTGTTACAAAAATTCCTATTTTTATCCATAATTCAAACTAATACTTTAGCACACATTATAACATTAAAACATCAAATCTTCCATATTATCACAAATTATTTTCTTTCAAAACTTAAAATGCAACTTGTTTTTCCCATACTTAACAACATATATGATTATATCAATATATCACATAATAATTTTATGATCAAAACATCACTCAAATCATCAACAAAATCAACCAAATAATTTCTCCTTTTCTTCCCAAAACACACGGCATACATAGTGTTTTTAGGGCATTTTATTTCTCAATTTTTTCATGCATATAACTTCATTCTAAACATGATAAAAATCATAAATCGAGCATCAAGATAACAATAACTCAAAGAATTCATATTTTCCTATTTTTCCTCTAATTTTCGGCATTAACCAATTTTTTTAGGATTTAATTTCTTTTTCTTCTCTTAATTCACCGATTAAATCCTAGTGTTCGATTCTCCTAACGATTTCTTCTCATTTAATTCTCACATCGAGAACCTAAGTTTGCCTAAACATAAATAAATACCATGCATGCATGTTTTCTTTCTTTTAGGACTTAGAGATATACATATATACAATTAATCAAATGGAATATCATACTTTAAAAATTAAAATCGGATCTCTTCTCATTGGCTTCTTGGAATCGAAATGAAGGGAATAGGGCTTCAAACTTGAGCTTGAATGTTATGGAAGAACTCTTCTTGAATCCTCAAGGAAAAGAATAGCACAATAATTAATCATCCATTTCTTTAGGGCTTAAGAGCCAAAAATGAAGAAAATGGGGGATGATTATTGAATTTCAATTGAAGAACTTGATAAAATTTTTACCTTTTTCTTGAAGGTATAGATGAAATAAATGGAGGATGATGTTCTTCACTTCATTTCCATGGATGTTGAGCTTGAATACAATGTTTGCATGGAAGAAAAATCAATGTGTGGGTGTGTGTGTGTGATTGCCGAGAGTGAGAGAGAGAGTAGAGAGGGAGAGTTTTGTTTTTGTGTTCTTGAGAGATTTTGAATGTGAGAGAGATAATGAAGGGAATTTCCTTTTATATGGAGAGAGAGAGAGAGAGATAGAATGCATGCATGTGTATCCAACAAAGGGAATAAACATCATTGCAATTAGTATTGGAACTTGATATTGATTAAGAGGTGATGTGATTGAATTTGCATGCAATCTTTTGTTAAGATTGTGGTGAGACATAATCATTAGTTGCATAGGAAATTGGAGAGAGATGGGAGAGAGGTAGTGAGGTGGCGTGAGAGGGAGAGAGAGAGAGTGGCACTTGTCTTCGTCGTGTTGTTACGGGTATTAATTACCCGGTCGTAAAGGTTTTCCGGATAAAACGATTCGTATTAATTCATTTATGCTATAAACGGGTCTAATTTCTCTTCGTCTCATTTCCGACACTAAAACATCTCAATCCTAATTCACATTTCATTTAAAAGATTAACGGTTCCGATCATTTAGTCTTTTAAACCTTTAAAAGAAATTAGTCGGCTTATTAATTCGTTTATTAATCCTTTAAAGATTAATTCCTCATTACTCTTATCAATTTATCTCGGATAAACTCTTATCCTATCTCAATGACCTTAGAAGAAATTCTAGGTTCAAAGATTTTAATTCTATTCTATTCGAATTCTTCGGCGCATAGAAATTTCTCGGCGATCAACATTATTCTTTTTCAATTAAACAAACTCTTCGGGGTTTTTTTTTCTGAAAATTAAACTCGTACTCATTCTCATATAAACAAACTCAACATATACGTCACATTATCATTTCAAGAAATTGAACAGATAAATTCACACAAAACACATAAGGTATTCCAGTCAATTACTCATTCCTGATTATTTAGAAAAGAAAATTTTTATTCCTCAAATCTCGTCATTTAAACTTACTCAGTTAATTAATACGCTCTCTAAAGATATAAGAGCTCGGGGTATCACATTACAGTCCAAATTTCGTCCGAAAAATCATAAAAACTAACTTTCTCCGGTGAACTCGTATCGAAGAAAAGGTGAATGTAAATTCTGACGGATTTTAATTCTGAGTTTTCGGACGAAGAAATTTAGCGGACGCGAAAACCCTAATATAGTAGTCGTTCGTCCGACTTCTGGAAATTATTTTCTGAAACGGATTTCACCGTAAATCTTAGAATCGAAATTCATGATCTTAGGCGTGCAAAGCCATAATTATTAATAACTTTTATTTTTAAAGACAAAAGAAATTATCAGGTATTACATTCTTGGATCAACCCATCTTATTAAGCTCAAAATCATCAAACTCTCTTTTGAACTTCAAAGGTTTCGAATTATTTGGGGTTTTCCCCTTGGATGATTAATTTCTTGATTTTATTTCATAGTTTTACTCCAAATAACTTCAATTTTATTATTTCTCATTTAATCCATCAACTTATGCTTTTAAAAATTTATAAATCATGAATTCCTCTATTTGTTACCCTCGAAATTTTCATACTTTATTTATAAGATTTTATTTCTTCAATTTCTCTTAAACTTAAGCTTATTTCATCTCAAAACATATTTTTATAACATCAATTCTTCTATATACTTATAGGAATTAAAATTCTCAAATTTTACAAGTATATAAAATCTGAAAATTATTTTTATGAGCATAAAAACTCATTTCTTTCTTTTGGTGGTGTTTTAATCCATAGTTTTTATTGAATTTCGTTTCTGAGCCACCAATTTATCAAAATAAATCATAACACACAAAATTTATACATACACATACACACGGTCACACATATACATACTCCTCAAATAAATTCATGCTTCTATTTAATCATATTCTCATGTTTCTCTACTCTTAAATTAATACATTTCATCCTCAAACTCATTATAGAACATCCATTTCAAACATAATTTTTTTTACTATTCATCATCTTCTCCAAAATTCCTTTTCTTATTTTTATGGTTATTTCTTCATTCCAATCATTTAATCTTATTCATATATCATTATATATCTCAAATTAAGCATCAAACTCATGAAATAATCAAAACATACAAAAATCACTCCAAGGTCATAACCTTCGAATTTTCATGCTTTTCATACATATATATTTATTTTCTTCATTTGACCATCTTAACATGCTTAGATATATTCTTAGAACGCATAGAGATCATCAAAATCAAGATATAATTTAAGGCACAAATTTCATATTTTTCTCTCTAATCACACGGCACACACATCATATATACTTCACAGATTTTTCTTCTCATCTCTTAGCATGGAAAACTTGTTTTAATCATGGATTCATGCTCAAAACTTAAAGCTCAACTTATCTCCTAGCATACTCATAATTTTCGAAAGATTTTGGTGAGGAAAACTTGGAGTTCTTAAGCTTAAAAGTTTGAAATCTTACTATCTCTTCCTTGTTCGATACTCTCTACTTCGTTCCTCGCAACTCTAACTTTCTTTCCTCGATTTCCTTAAAGAAAATCGAAACTTATGATGGGGAAGAAAAATCGGCAGTTTTCAAGGAAGAAAAGGAAGAAAATTTATTGCTCTTACTTTGTAGTTGGAAGAAACAAGGATTAGAGCTCGACTCCTCGATACTTCTTGATCATTTTAAAGCTTGAATCAAGGAAAAACATGGTGATTAAGAGGTGGAGAGTAGCGGCTGTTCTTAGAAGAAAATTGAAGAAAAAGATTTCTCTTACTCGAATCTTTGAAGAAACGAAGGTGAAAACTCGATTCTCTACGGTTGTTATCTCCTTCCCTCGATTTAGGGTAATAATAGGTTGAATTATCAGATGTTAGGCGATAGATGCATATCAAGATTGAATTATCACGTTTTCCAGTGAAGCCAGACTTCTATGTTTGAATATTGTGCTTGAACATTGGGAGAATCGCCAAAAGTTGCCCGAATTATTACATTTTTTTAGAAAAGAAAAGATAATCAATTATGATGCTTGTAAGTTGAATAAACATTAGTGGTCATTCTAATCTTATCTTTTTATGGATACCGCCATCGTAGACCAAGTTTTTAACACTCTATTAACATGGCTATTGTTAAATATGCTCAATATCATTATAGCGTATTGTAAATTTTAGTCTCATAGGTTGAGGGCTTGTTTACTATATTGACATTTTCTATTGTCAGTGATCCATTATTCATGCTTGGAGAGACTCGTTTAACTATTGAAAATGCAGTTAGTTGTTATCTAAAATCTAATAAATTATCAAATTTAGGTGTGATTCAGATACATTAGGCGACATATTATCTAATCTTAAATTGCCAACGTAATATGGTTGTCCATTTTACCGCCAGTGTGATCTAAAGAAAATTAGAACAAAATATATTGACCACTACCAATTGCAATTCCTTTTGCCATGGAAAATCATTTCTTAAATCTTTTCAGTATAATTAAAGGCAATTTATACGTTGAATTATTAGATTTTAGGCGATACATGCATATCATGATTGGACTAACATATTTTCTAGTGAAGCGAGACTTCTATATATGAATATTTTACTTGAATGTTAGAAGAATCTCCAAGATTTACCTAAATTGTTATAATCGTTTGAGTACTAACAAGATAATCAACAATAATGATTTATTGTGCTTGTAGAAGTATTATAATTAAGTGGTCATTGTAATCTTTTTCTTAGTTGGCTATCGTCATTGCGAACCAAGTTCTTAAGGCTCTTTTTACGATGGTCAAAGTTAATTTAGCACAATATTGTCATGGCGTTCTGTAAAATTTTTGGTCTCATAGGTTGGAGGATTGTTGACTACATTTATTTTTTTAATTCGCAGTAATCCATTATTCAATTGGCACAAGACTCGTTTAAGTGTTCAAAATATAGTTATTTGTTATTTAAAGTATGAAAAAGTAGAAATTTTATGTGACATCTACATAGATTTTACAATCCTATTACCTAATATTCACTTGTCAGCGTAATATGACCTTTCATTTATGACGACCATTAACATCTAAAGAAAATTAGAACAAAAGATATTAGCCAGTATCAATTGCGATTCCATTCACCATGGCAAATCATTTTTCTTAAATCACTCAATTATAACTGGAGGTAATAATAAGTTAACATATAGGATTTCAGGCAACACATGTAAATCATGATAAGACGGACTTGCACACTTACTAGTGAAGTAAGACTTCTATGTTTGAATATGAACTTGAACATTGGAAGTATCTCCTATAGTTGTCCAAATTGTTACATTTGTCTAAGTACTAAAAATATTAGCAATAATAATAAATTATTATGTTTGTAGAAATAATATATTTTGGTGGACAATGATCAATAAACGTATATGTAATTCACCCATGATAAAAGTATGTATAATCATACTCTTTTAATTTGGTTGTTGTTAACTATGTCCAATATCATCATGGCGTTTTGTGAACTTTTGGTCTCATATGATCAAGGTTTATTCACTATATTGACTTTTTCAATTGTCAGTAATCCATTATTAATGCTTGCATAGACTCGTTTAACTATTGAAAATGCAGTCAATTGTTATTTAAAATCTGATAAATTATCAAATTTATGTGTGATCCATAAATATTTAGGTGACATATTATCTAATCTTATATTGCCAACGTAATAGGGTTGTCTCCATTTTCACCAGCCAATGTGATCTATAGAAAATTAAAACTAAATATATTGGCCACTACCAATTGCAATTTTGTTCATCATGGCAAATTATTTCAAGCGATACATACAAATCATGATAGGACTTGCACACTTACTAATGAAGCAAGACTTCATTTTTTAATATTGAACTTGAACATTTGAAAAATCTCATATTGTTACCCAAATTGTTACATTTTTTTAGTTATAATAAAATAATATACAATAATAAATTTATGCTTGTAGGTTGAATATAATTCAATGGCCACTGTAATCTTCCCCTTATTCGGCTACTGCCATCATGGCCCAAGTTGTATGACATACATTAAATAATTTGTACTATGTAAACAATAGTAAAAAAACTAACTCGTATTATTCATGTGAAAATTAAAAATAATTATTATACAATCAATCAAGTTAGCCTTAAATGATTTTGGGTTAAATGATTCCTATTACATCTAGATAAGGATAGATCATGATAAATGATGTCGATTTGATGTGTTAATTAACTTCCCAAAAGATAGTCATGGTAACTAAACCCTAAATCGGCCCAAACAAATTATTAAATTACAAAAATCAACTATTAAATTACATAGCCCACTTAAGAAATTATATAGCTAAATATAATTGATTTTCATTCATATTAGCCTTAAAACGAGTCTAGGTTAATTGGATCGTATTAAATCTAAATAATTATGGACCATATTAAATGTTGTAGATTTGATTTGTTGATTAGTTATCCAATGAAAACAACCATAGTAACAAAATCCTAAATCTACCAAAACGAATTATTAAATTACAAAAAATAACTATTAAATTACATAATTAACTTAAGTAATAATGTGGCCAAATATAATGATTCATTCAAAATAGCCTTTCAAAAATTTGGAAAAGTTGACTATTATCACATCTACATAAGTTTGAGCTATGATAAATTTAACCGATTATATCTGTTAATTCACTATCCAATAAACACAGCCACAGTATAAAAAGGAAATATTAAATTACGAAATATAAAAAGACATTGCCTCAATTAAGTGATAATCTAAATTAGTTCAATATTATGGAAATAAAATGGTTATAATCGAAAAAGTTTCGTTCTCCTATCAAACCTGTACATGGTATAATTTAAAATTTATAGTAATTAATACTCCCTCCGTTCGCGAAAACAAGTCCTACTTGCCCTCTTTTTTTTGTTCACCAAAACAAGTCCTACTTACCTTTTTCCACTCACATCAAGTGGGACCTACAACAATTTCCACTCTCATTTAACTTTTTCCACTCACAATATGTGGGACCCTTATTCCACTCATAACAATTTTAACTATATTTTACTATCTTTTTCACTCACAACAAGTGGGACCCTTATTCCATTCACAACAATTTTAACTTTCAATCCACTTCTTCCACTCTCAATAAGTGGGACCTTAACTCCACTCACAACAACTTTATCAGCTTTCTTAATCTCCGTGCCCAGCACACAACGGGACTTCTTTTCGCGAACGGAGGGAGTATAATATTTTATTTTTAGATAATTATATTAAATAAATAATTTAGTTTAGTAATATTTGATGGTCCCGATACGAGTTCTGGTGTATGGAGGGGGAATACACCAGATAAAACTTTTTAAAGCAACCCCCTAAAAATAATACAACCGAGTAATGGAACTCGGTTGAAATCACAACCGAGTAAGAAACACTCGGTTGGAAGTGATGTGTTGTGCGGAATGTGGTGGAAATAAACTCGTAAAAATTAACTCACGCTTTTATGCACGGTTCGTCAAGAACCAAAACAGTTGAGAAAGCTCGGATGCAGATTGTATGCAGGTTAGAAGGTCAGTTGAATTTGCAATAAATAACTGAACAAAATAAACTCAAGCACACAGAGAATTACGTGGTTCGGAGAAACCTCCTACGTCCACAGGGAGTTGTGAGTCCACACAACTCTGTCCAAGTTCTTCTGGACAAACCACACAGCTTACGCGGGCTGTGCAACCGTTAAGGATAAGTTTGCGGGTACTTATCAACCTTACAGTTTAGTTTTCGGGTACTAAACAACCTATCTACTCAATTCCGGGAAGAGTAGGGTCCTAACACTCCTTTTGAGAGGAAGTGTGAAAAAGATGGGTTCCAACTAAAAGCTCGAACACGAAGTGAGCTTTGATCTAACACTCTACGAACTCTCACAAAGTGATGTTCTCAAGGTTGGATCTAAAGACACAAAAACTAATTCTAACACTCTAGAACTCTTACCAAGTGATGTTCTAAGAGGATAACTAGTTAAGCTTGAATGCAGAATGAAGTTGTTCTTTGCTTGAATATTTCTTCTCGCACTAGTTCGTCTCGTGTGTGTCTTGTGTTCTTCTCTGTGAATGAAGGCCTCTATTTATAGGCGGAGAGAATCAACTAGCCGTTGGAAGAGCTGTTGATCTCTGTTCTTTGATAGCGATGGCTTGTCTCTCATCTCTGCAGACTTTCCGGATTTGGCAACTACGTGCTTCTGCTTTCCATCTGAGACAGCCTTGTGTTGGGCCAAATGAGGTAATGACAGAGAGTCAAACCTTCACGTAACTTCCTTATTTGAAATTCAAATCTCAACGTCAGACTTTCATCAAGGAGAGGTTGGTTGAGATTTTTCGATCTACATCTGACTGGCTCTTCAACTGATGTTCTGTCTGAATGCTAACAGTTGAACTCTCAGCTGATCTGAACTTCATGCTGTTGATCTTCTTGGTTTGAGGTCCTACAACTGATGTTCTGAAACTGAACACTCAGTTGTCTTCCTTGTATCTGATCAGTTGGGTTGAACGCTCGGATGACTTTCTTTCATCTGATGTTCTCTTCCCTCTTTCTACTTCTCATATGATGAATGCTCAGTTGTTTTCCTTACAACTGATGTTCTATCGCTTGAGTGTAACTTCCCCCTTTCTCAATGCTTCTTCTGATGAACGCTCAGTTGTCTTCCTCACAACTGATGTTCTATCCGAGTGAAGCCTTGTTGCCGTCTTCAGCTGGAGTCCTGTAAAGATAAAATCTTAACAATGCTCAAACAGCGAGCCTAACTACTAACATTAGGATCTGGCAACATCTACTCGGTTGGGGTCAGTTGGTTTTGGAATCAATCAAAACTTTTACTTAGATTTCCCAACAATTTCCCCTTTTTTGATGATGCCAAAACCCCTTATAAGAATCCTAAAACCCTTACAGATCACAACTGATCTAAATCTAACTGACTTATCTAAAATCTCAGCTGAAATTCTAGACTGTCTATAAGATGAAAACATCAAAGGGTTAGCACAGTTATAACATGGTATTGAAATTACTTTGCAATTCAGAGCTTGGACAATGAGAGATTGTTCATCAAGGTGAATCTTATAACTGGATAGTTTTCATTACAACTGATTGTTACAAGGATAAGCACAAAAACCAAAAAATTACATCAGTTGCTTCAAAAACTATCTGAGCTAAAATTGTAGCCCATACTTACTGAAAATCCTAACAAAAATTTCTCTCTTTGCTACTGATTTCCTTGGAGATGTCGACTCCGTGCTCCTTGCAAACTTGTCTCGCCTCAGCTGCAATTTTTGTTCGGTTGGGGGTTTGGAAGTCTGGGAGGAAATGAGGCTTGTATGAGACCTTCTGAGGTACCGGGACAATGTTCAGATCGAGTTTAGCATCTATCATTGCACGTCTGAACTGACTGAACATGCCCGGATCCCCATTGTACAGTTCGGTTAACGCTTCTTTGAAAGCTTTCCTGGGGTCGTCAGTTGCGTAAACCTTCATGTAGTAGAAGTCGTTTATGAACTCCTGCTTGAACAGCTCCCATTCTTCGTTCCACTCGGTCGGCATCCACTTGTCAACATGCCTAAACCGGCTCTGGACCTTGGACTTCCCAGGCAATCTTTATTGCTTCAACCGAGCTTCAGCCTTTGATTAATGTTTATTGATGCGGCGTCGGCTACGGGAGGCAACGTTGCGGTCCAAGTTCTGGGTTATCTTCTTCAGCTCCTCTTCGAACTGGTTCACCCTTCTGGCCTGGCTGGCGGCGAACTTCTTGATCCAACCTGGGTTCATATAATCTTTCTCCTCAACACCCATAGCCTTGGCAGCAGCAATGCACTCTTCGGTTGTGATACCGTCGAGTTCAGAATCTAGCTCGGCTGTGATCTCGACTATGGAGTTGTACGACACTCCAAACTTCTCTGCCAGCTCCAAGTCTTTTGACATTTTAGCTCCACTGACTTCGGTTGACTTGGGAGCAGCAGACTTCCTCTGAGCAGACCTCCTCTTCAGTTGAGATTTTCCCTGAGCTGGCGTCTCTCCTTCGGCTTCGGTCTCTTCTTCTTCCTGCACCACAACATCCGCCTCCTTCTCTTCCCCCTTTTTGGCATCAGTAACAAGGCTTGCTACTGAACCATCCAGAGAGGTGAGTTGTTGCTCGGCAAGTTGAAGGCGGTTGAAGAGTTCATCGACCGCACACTTGAGCTCCACCTTCTTCGCCAATGCAGAGTCCTGGCGCTCTTGTTCAGCTTTCTTCAAGGCAAAGAGGTTCTCGATGACCTCATTTTGAAAAGCCACGAACTCAGCCCATCGCGACTCGAAGCGAGACTCCCATTCAGCATTTTGTGTTTGTTGGGACTTGGCGAGATTGGAGTCGGCCAAGGATTTGAAGACGTTGAGCTCAGACTTCAATCCCAACAGAGTGGACTTCAGCTCCGACATTTCTTGACTGGTGGAGGAGGAGAATTCATCTAGCTTGGTCTTCATTGCAACATTCTCCTCCACCAGTTGCTGGTTCTTCACTTCTTGTGCTGCCAACACCTTCAACTGATCTTCTTTATGTTGTTGGAGGTTGGCAAGCAGCTCGGTTCTTAACTGGTTGATCCTCTCAGCTACCAGCTCACATATTTCTTCAGATGTGGGAGCATGCTGATCAGCTGAAGGGGCATCTTCAATCAAAGTTGGTGGGTTAACTGTGACTATGGCTTGTCGGTTTGCCAAGTACAGTTGCAGCTTTTCTTCTTTCTCCTTTGCTGCGGCGGCGGCTGCATCCATATCCCCGAGGAAGTCAGCTGACTTGATCAGCATGCTGTCAAGAAAGTCAATGCAATCCTGACCAGCTACCTCCCTGGTGTCTATCCCTTCAGCTCTGCTCTGGTCCAGCCGACGAGTGAGCAGCGCAATCCTGTTGTTGTAAGCCACCTCCAGGTTGGAGTAGTTGAAGTAGGCTCGGATGCGGGACTCATCTAACTTTAGCCTGTCCCAGCTCTGCACCCTGATCATATCTTCTTTCACGTACCAATGGCTGAAGATCAGGTGGAATTGGTACAAAAGCTCGGTTCCCAGAGTGGCGAAGACTGGCATGTTGCGAGCTTCAGGGAACATGCCCAACAGCTTCTGGAAGCAGTAGGCCACCCTGCCCTCGTGCTCCAGTGCAACTGCCTGAAGATCATCTGCTTCATTTATTGGGGATGGGGAAAGATCATATGGCAAAGGTTCAAAAGGTTTATCGATGTTGGCCAAAGAGTCGGTCGCAACATCGGCATCGAGCTGGGAGCTCGGAATATTGGATTCGGTTGGGAGGGGGGTTTCAATTATTTCCTCAACATTGGCCGAAGGAGCGGTCACAATGTTGGCATCGAGCAATGTGCTCGGAACATCTGGCTGTGTCTGTTCGGTTGATTAAGCAAGAGGCTCTTTAGGCGGTACGACATCAACTCCTGCCGTGGGGGAGGTGGGAACGTCTTCAACGTCCTCAGATGAGGAGGATGCATCCGACGTCACGTCTATTTCCATCCCGTCTGCCTTGTCAGCTCCGGTGGCGCGAGGGACGATCTCGAAAGTGGCAGCCTCAGCTGAGCGGCTAGACTGAGATGGCTCTTCAGCAGTTGCCGACTCAACTGGTGCCTCCTCCTCAGCTGGAGCTTGCTCCTCAGCTTGTTCCTCAGCTGGTACCTCAATTGGCTCCTCAGCTGGCTCTCCAGCTGGCACCTCAGTTGGCTTCTCAACAGACTTCTTGAACTGTACCCTCAGCTTTTTCTGGACAGGCTCCTCAGTTGTTTCCTTCTCCGACTCAGCTCGTCGGCGTGCAGCTTTCGACTTGGTGGGGCGAGCGGCAGCTGGTTCCCCCTCAGCTGTGGACTCAGCAGACTTTCCAACCTCCTTCTTCTCCTTCGGAGTGTACACACTCCTAAGCACCTCCTGTGCCTTCTTAGTTGTTGGGAACAGCAACAACTTCTTGACCGGCGTCTCCTCACAGTCATTGTAGACCATGTTGCGATCCTTGGTCGCGAGCAAGATCAGGGCTGAGATCTTGCAGCCGAAGTTGAGCGTCCCTTTCACACTCAACAGCTTCTCTCCAGACTCGGTTGTTGTCTTGGAGATCTTTGACTTCTCTACCATCAACTGGTTCAGGAAGTATTGCAACCAGTTGATTTGGTGTTGGTGCTCCAAAGCCACCAACTGCTTCAACTTGGGTCGGCTGATGTCGCCGAAGGCACCACTGTAACCGAACACCACCTTAGAAACAACATCGAACAGCAGGCGATGTTCTGGCTTCAGCTTCGTCCTCTGCATATTGCTTCTTAACTTCTCCGGAGTGATCAGAGCACTCTCCAAAAATTCATCGACGTGCTCGTCGGTTATGCTTTCCAGAAGCTCTGTGGCTGTGTGGTTGACGGGGATGATGTATCGGAGGGCATCGGAAACGTCGATGGGGAAGGTGACATGGCGAATGGTCCTAGCCGGAACGTCTCATTGCCGACAGGAGACTTCCGTAGACACTCATTCTGTGCTGTCAAGGGGGGCATTCAGGTTGACGTAGAACTCCCCGACTTGTCGCCTGAGCAAGTGGGAAGGACAAAGCTTGGCCCATTCCAGGAGGCCATTATCTCTGAGAGTATTGGCAAGGGGAGCCAATACCGGCGACTCCAATTCCTCGTCGGAGAGGATCTGTTCGAAGTGGATCTTCGACACCAGCATGTCGAACGATTCTTCGTAAGAGGTAGGGACAAGGAAGGGAAAGACTGCAAAATGAATATATATAGGAAAGGAAGGGAAAGACTTTTGCAGAAAATAGTTAGACAATCTCTGAGAAGACGATGAACAGTTATAGAAGATAGACACGAATGAGGAAAGTAGGAGATTTCTTCCTAATTTTTTGCCTTATATAGGTTTTTGACTCGGTAGAGATCGACGGCTGGGGTTAAATAGCGCGAATCCATCAACGGCTGAGATCACGCGACTGTTGACTATCTTTAACTTGACGTCATGCACCGAGTTCAACCCGCGCGTGAGAAGGTGTACAGTTTATCTTGTCAGCCCAGTCGCACTATAAAGTAGGCTATGGATGTTCAGCCGTACTTTACATTTAATGTGACATGATGGCTATTTGAATATAACTGACTTGCTCAGGAATGTTTGAATTTATTTCAAACATTCTCATTTAAGAACATAGCACCTTTAGCCTTAAATGTTACCTGCCAGCTGATGTCGGAATCAGCTGTGTTCCCATGTTGCGGCATACCATCAGCTGACTCGAGTTCGTCTGTTCAGCTGACGTCTGATCCAATGTTGCAGCATACCATCAGCTGACTCGAGTTCATCTGTTCAGCTGATGTCTGATGTCTTCGGTTGGCGATCCGCATCCGAGATTCCCCTTTCATCTGAGCTTCCCCCTCAGATGGATATCTATCTCTTCACCTCAGCTGGTTCCTCATCTGATGGATCCAGCAATCCAAGTAAGTCACATAACATCTTGAACCGCGCTTCGGCTAGAGGTTTGGTGAAGATATCTGCTCTCTGAATCTCAGTTGGAATCTTCTCCATGGATACGTCCTTCTTCTCAATATGGTCTCGGATGAAATGATGTAGGATGTCAATGTGCTTCGTCCGAGAGTGATGAACAGGATTCAAAGAGATAGCAATGGCACTGGAGCTATCACAATGAATGGGAACCTGTCCAGTTGCAACTTCATAGTCTCTCAGTTGTTGCTTGAGCCACAACACTTGCATGCAGCAGCTACCGGCAGCCATATACTCTGACTCGGTTGTAGAAGTGGCAACACATGCTTGTTTCTTGGAGAACCACAAAACTAGTTTGCTTCCCATGAACTGACAATGTCCGGATGTGGACTTCCTGTCCAACCGATCTCCGGCTAAATCTGCATCTGAGTATTCAGTCAGTTGGATGTTGTCGTCGGTTGGATACCATAACCCAACATTTACAGTTCCCTTCAGATACTTGATGATGTTCTTTGCTGCCAACATGTGTGCTTCCCTGGGTTGAACTTGGAACCGAGCACACACTCCAACCGCATAAGATATATCTGGCCGACTGGCGGTTAGATAAAGCAAAGAACCGATGATCCCTCTATACTTACTGGCATCCACGAGCTTTCCCTCAGTTCCAGGTTCAATCTTCCAGTTAGTATTCATCGGGATCCTTGTTGTCTTACTTGTCTGCAATCCGAACTTAGTGATGAGCTCCTTTGTATACTTGGACTGATTAATGAATATCCCTTCTGGTGACTGCTTCACTTGTAGTCCAAGAAAATAATTTATCTCGCCCATCATCGACATCTCGAACTTCTCCTTCATGAGATTTGAAAATTTTTCACACAGTTCCTCCGACTTAGAACCGAATATGATGTCGTCGACGTATATTTGCACAACAAGTATATCTTCTCCAACTTTGATGGTGAACAGGGTTTTGTCAACTGACCCTCCTTTGAATCTCGAGTTCAGAAGAAAACTACAAAGAGTGTCATACCAAGCCCTGGGTGCTTGTTTCAGTCCATAGATTGCTTTCTTCAACTTGTACACTCTTCCATCTCTAGTTTCAAAATCGGGAGGCTGTTCAACATATACATCTTCCTTGATATCACCGTTGAGGAAGGCACACTTCACATCCATCTGATAGACTTTGAACTTGTGAAATGCAGCATAGGCTAGAAAGATTCGGATGGCTTCCAGTCTTGCAACTATCGCGAAAGAGTCCTCGAAATCGATTCCTTCTTGTTGGCAATATCCCTGAGCTACCAACCTTGCCTTATTCCTCACGATGAATCTAATTGCGTCTCTCTTGTTCTTGAAAATCCATTTTAATCCAATGACTTTGACACCATTTGGTCTTTCTACCAACTCCTATACACAGTTGCGTAGAAATTCATTCAGTTCTTCTTGCATGGCTGTTGTCCAGTGAACACAGTTGAGAGCTTCCCCAACATTCTTCGGTTCTGGCACATCAGCTACAAAGCAAGATATCATGGCAACATCTCCAGCTTGCTCGAATTCCTCAAGAACTGCCAACTCCTCGGCATATTGAGCATAAGTGTTGGAGTCTTCCTCAGTTGAATCTGGAATCGCAACTCTGCTCCTTGTACGCACACCTTCGGTTGGATCTCCGATGATGTTGTCAGTGGAATGATCGTCATACCATCTTCTGTTGCGTCTTCCTTCTTCTTCCAACTGTGGTTGTTCTGTGATCTGAGCTGGAGTCTTCAGAACTGGTGATTGATCAGCTGTTGAGTCTGGATCCTCAATATTGATAACATTTTGAACCGGGCTTGGTTGGGCTTCGGATGCTGATGCAGTTGGAGAGGCATCAGCTGTGGTTCCCCCTTGAGATGAGCTAGGATCTTCACATTCATCTTCAGAAGAATATGGATCATCATCCTCAGTTGCCCATACCAGTGGTTCAGCTAAATTCTTTTCCCTTAGGGCTTGCGATCTGGTGAGAGCAGGTGGAACTTGTGGATCAGCCTGTTGTCCTTTAGCCTGTTCCCTGCGCTCAAAAGTAGATTCATCAAAACTAACATGAGGTGTTATCTCCACAACACGAGAGCTATTGTTGAAAACTCTATAGGCCTTGATCCGAGCAGCATATCCAAGGAATATGCCTTTCGAAGCCTTGGCATCAAAAGTTTTCAACTGAGTCTTCCCATTGTTGTGAATATAACACTTGGAACCAAAAAACGCGAAAATATGAAATATCTGGCTTCCTTCGTCTCCATAGCTCGTATGGTGTCTTTCCCAACCGCTTGGTTAGAAGAGACCGGTTCTGGGTGTAGCATGCTGTGTTGATGGCCTCAGCCCAAAATCTCTTTGGTAGAGCTGAGCTGGTCAGCATGGATGTAGCTGCATCTTTCAGTGTTCGGTTTCTTCGCTCAGCTACTCCATTCTGTCGCGGAGTACGCGCAGCTGATGTCTGATGAGTAATTCCATGCTTCTCGCAGTATTCAATGATGGTTTCATTTAGAAACTCGGTTCCACGATCTGATCGGATGGAGATGATTTTCATTTCTTGTTGGTTCGATATCCGATCCATCAGCTTGGGTAGCTCATCTCAGGTTTCACTCTTGTATCGCATGAAAATGGTCCACGTGTATCTGGAATAATCATCAGTTACAACAAGGGTATACTCGTTGCCATTCATGCTCTTTGGTGTAACTGGCCCGAAGAGATCCATGTGGATCAGCTGTAACACTCGGTCGGTTGAGGGTGTTGTCTTCAACCGAAAGGAGAATCTAGCGAGCTTTCCCAACTGGCATGCATTGCAGATATGTGTTGTTGAAAACACTCGGTTAGGTATGCCTTTTGCATGTTCTTGTCTGGCAAGTCGGTTCATAGTCTTGAAGTTCAGATGGTTGAGCATTTTGTGCCACAGCCAGCTCACATCTGAGCTGCTCTTTGATAATAAGCAGGTGTCAGGAAGACTGCTGTTCCAGTCAGCATAGTACACATTTCCGGTTGGTGATCGATTTCTCAATAATATGACCTGCTTTGATCCGACATTTTTAACCCTGCAACCCTATGCATCAAACTTGACAGAGAAACCATTATCACAGAATTGGCTGATGGAGAGCAAGTTATGCTTCAATCCATCAACATAAGAAACATTAGAAATCGAAACATGATTGGTTTCAAGGGTACCGTAACCTCTGGTGTAACCTTTTGAGATGTCACCAAAAGTAACTGATGGACCTTCTTTCTCCACGAAACTTCCAAGCAAATCCTTCAGATTTGTCATGTGTTTCGAGCATCCACTATCGATCACCCACATTGTTGTCGACACTTTATTCTTCCTCAGTTGTTTCTCCTGTACCTGCAAAGAGAAACTCGCTTAGGTCCCCAATTTTAGTTGGGTCCTGGAGGGTTAGAACCAATTCCCCCTGAAACTGTACGTCGCTTTTCCCTGTATACTTGGATGGATTTATCATTCCAGATCACTTTTCCTTCATCATCAACTATAACAACACCTTGGTTATCCTTAGGCTTGTTGTTAGTAGTGATGTTCTGTTTCTTAGGAGGAGTTGGATTTCTCCCATTCTGAGCTTTCGGAGGAGAGGCTTTCCCCCTGTTTTGATGGCGATTCTTATCCTGTTGAATTTGTCTGTGAGGTCGGACGCCTTGTTGGAATCTTTGTGGCTGGTTCTGATTCCAACTCCCTGAGTGTTGTCTATAGCTGTTCATGCCCTGTTGGTGGTTCATATTGTGGCATGAATATCTCCACCTGTTCGACCTGTTCCTTATCAGTTGACTCGGTTGGAACCTTTGGTTGAACTGATGATGGAACCGCTGTTGATTCAGATGGTTGGATCCTTGTCGGTTCTGCGGTCGGTTCCATTCTTTCTGATGTTGACTTTGAGGTTGATGCAGAGGTCGGTTCTGATTCTGAGTTCGGTTCCGATTGTGTCTTCGACGCCTCTGATTCCTCTTCTGACTTTTGGAACATTCCCTCTCGGTTGATGTCCCAACCGATGGAACATTCTGTCCTCCATCTACTACTCCTTTTCCCTTCTCAGTTGTATTTCCCTTGGTCGGTTGAGCTTGCTGAGAGGTGGAGGTTGAATTATTTTGTGGTGACTCAGGTTCCACTGTGTTAGGTTCGACAACCTTGACCTCAACATCTTTGATGAAGGTTGCTGGAGGAATTCCACTATCTTTAATCATATCATAACCGAGTCCTGACACATCATCCATTTGTCTACTGTAACTGATAAGATTCTCGATGATCTTGGATGACTGATACAGCTTGATTAGATTGTCCTTCTCAGTTTGCAACTCCTTGAGGAGGACAGTTATCTGCTCGGTTTGTCCATCTGACTTCTTTATTAACTGGTCGATCTGAGTCTCTTGATTTTTCAACTGATCTTGCTGCTCCTTGATCTGCTTTGTCAACTCCTCATCAGTTGGAGCATTAGTTCGGTTGACTGCGCTCAGTTGACTCTTGAGATTCTCAATCTCCTCTGTTTGACTCTTGATCAGATCGTCCTTCATGGTTAAGGATTCTTCAAGTTTTGAGAACTGTTCTTGAAGACTCTTAAACTCAACCGATTGCTGATGAAGTTCCTCACTGAGTTCTTGAAAGTGACTCCAGGAGGGTTCCAACTCTTCATCCAGTGATTCCTGCATGTTACAAGTATTGGAAGAATTTAACTTAGCAGGATTAGATTGTACCTCAGTATTATCTTGATCGGTTCCAAGTGCCATGAGGTATTGATCCTGATTGATAACGTTGTTGGTGGAAGTCAGCTCATCATCATCTTCAGTGTCAGTGAAGATGTCCATGTCGTCAGCTGCTTCTTCTGCAACCATGGCCTTGTTCTTTCCAGCTTGCTTGGCCCTCAACGCTTCTCTTTCTTTCTTTGAGAGGTCTGGACAATCTGCTTTGAAATGTCCTTCCTTGCCGCATTCAAAGCAACCGTTGTTCACAAGCTTTGAGTTGTCTCGAGTTCGGTTAGATTTGTAGAACCTCTTGTATTTGCCGAACCGAGTGTCCATGTCAGCCAGCTTCTTTGACAGGGCGGCTATGTTCTGCTGCAGTTCCTCTCTGCTTGGTTCCTTTGCAGCTG
This sequence comes from Schizonepeta tenuifolia, assembly GCA_029490685.1. NCBI lineage: Eukaryota > Viridiplantae > Streptophyta > Magnoliopsida > Lamiales > Lamiaceae > Schizonepeta > Schizonepeta tenuifolia. The sequence goes on from CM055955.1 coordinate 102,401,671, forward strand.
TGTCTGCAGATCTTGTTGGCCTCGAAGTTCTCGATTTGGAGTAGTCAGCTCGAAGTGCAACTGACTTTGAGGCTGAACCAACATCCTCAAGTCGACTCGTCTGAACCGAGGACTAAGATTTCCGTCGGTTCACCTTGTACTCATTTCCCTTTAGTATTGAGAACAATCTTTCAGTTCCCATCTCACCAAGGTCAGCTCGGCTCTCGTGGATATTAGTGAAGGTATCCCACTCAGCCGGTAGAGCTTGTAACACTTTGAGATTGATTTCTCTCAAGGTGTATTTTCCTATTCGGATGGACTGGATTCTTCTGATGATGTCCATAAACTGGAGCTCTAGCTGATCAATTGTTTCATCAGTTCTTAGACAAAAGTTGTCGAAGTCTTGGCATGCATGTGAGAACTTATTTTCCTTTGTCTCGTCGCTTCCTTCACTCAGCAATTCCAAGATATCCCACATCTCTTTGGCAGTCTCACACTCCTCTATCCAAGGCAGATAATCTTGTCCAACTGTGGACATGATCGTGCTCTAAGCCCAGATGTCCAACTGGCTCACTTTGGCTTCCTCTGGAGTGTAGTCTTCCGGCTGCTTCTCCACAAACTCCACAACTGTATCCCCATCGTTGGGATTTGTAGGAGTGCGAGTGATTCTCTCTTTGATGATGATTGGTCCGGACGAGAGTACTTGTTGCATCCTATGATGCTTCGACAGTAAGATCTTCTTCATCTGTGTCCTCTAGGATGTATAATTTACTACCGAGAACATAACCACGATCTTATCCTTGACGTCCATCTGCACACAACAACAAAACAAATATGCGAGCAAAAATGCACTAGCGTGATAAAAAGATCTGTTCAGTTGACCACTGAAGAAAGCACCTCGAATTCACACCTTGTGAAACAGAATCAGTAGTCTTTTGAACCACTGCTCTGATACCACTTGATGGTCCCGATACGAGTTCTGGTGTATGGGGGGGGGAGGGGAATACACCAGATAAAACTTTTTAAAGCAACCCCCTAAAAATAATACAACCGAGTAATGGAACTCAGTTGAAATCACAACCAAGTAAGAAACACTTGGTTGGAAGTGATGTGCTGTGCGGAATGTGGTGGAAATAAACTCGTAAAAATTAACTCACGCTTTTATGCACGGTTGGTCAAGAACCAAAACAGTTGAGAAAGCTCGGATGCAGATTGTATGCAGGTTAGAAGGTCAGTTGAATTTGCAATAAATAACTGAACAAAATAAACTCAAGCACACAGAGAATTACGTGGTTCGGAGAAACCTCCTACGTCCACGGGGAGTTGTGAGTCCACACAGCTCTGTCCAAGTTCTTCTGGACAAACCACACAGCTTACGCGGGCTGTGCAACCGTTAAGGATAAGTTTGCGGGTACTTATCAACCTTACAGTTTAGTTTTCGGGTACTAAACAACCTATCTACTCAATTCCGGGAAGAGTAGGGTCCTAACACTCCTTTTGAGAGGAAGTGTGAAAAAGATGGGTTCCAACTAAAAGCTCGAACACGAAGTGAGCTTTGATCTAACACTCTACGAACTCTCACAAAGTGATGTTCTCAAGGTTGGATCTAAAGACACAAAAACTAATTCTAACACTCTAGAACTCTTAACAAGTGATGTTCTAAGAGGATAACTAGTTAAGCTTGAATGCAGAATGAAGTTGTTCTTTTCTTGAATATTTCTTCTCGCACTAGTTCGTCTCGTGTGTGTCTTGTATTCTTCTCTGTGAATGAAGGCCTCTATTTATAGGCGGAGAGAATCAACTAGCCATTGGAAGAGCTGTTGATCTCTGTTCTTTGATAGCGATGACTTGTCTCTCATCTCTGCAGACTTTCCGGATTTGGCAACTGCGTGCTTCTGCTTTCCATCTGAGACAGCCTTGTGTTGGGCCAAATGAGGTAATGACAGAGAGTCAAACCTTCACGTGACTTCCTTATTTGAAATTCAAATCTCAACGTCAGACTTTCATCAAGGAGAGGTTGGTTGAGATTTTTCGATCTATATCTGACTGGTTCTTCAACTGATGTTCTGTCTGAATGCTAACAGTTGAACTCTCAGCTGATCTGAACATCATGCTGTTGATCTTCTTGGTTTGAGGTCCTACAACTGATGTTCTGAAACTGAACACTCAGTTGTCTTCCTTGTATCTGATCAGTTGGGTTGAACGCTCGGATGACTTTCTTTCTACTTCTCATCTGATGAACGCTCAGTTGTTTTCCTTACAACTGATGTTCTATCGCTTGAGTGTAACTTCTCCCTTTCTCAATGCTTCTTCTGATGAACGCTCAGTTGTCTTCCTCACAACTGATGTTCTATCCGAGTGAAGCCTTGTTGCCGTTTTCAGCTGGAGTCCTGTAAAGATAAAATCTTAACAATGCTCAAACAGCGAGCCTAACTACTAACATTAGGATCTGACAACATCTACTCGGTTGGGGTCAGTTGGTTTTGGAATCAATCAAAACTTTTACTTATATTTCCCAACAATATTAATCATAAAGCATTCTGCTAAGAAAATATTACTAAATTCAAATTACAAATATTTACGATTAACAAAGAAATAAATTCGAAATAAAAAAATTAATAAGTACTCCAAATAAAAAGTATCAGCAAAAGTAAAAACCCTAAGGCAATAATGATGATTAATGATATAATGATGATTAACTATATTAATATAACAATAATTAACCATCACAACTATAATTAAGGACTTTAATAATAAATTCAATCCAATTAAAAGGCAAATTCTCTAGTAAGACCGGTATCACATTGTGAGACCGGGTTGACTCGGTCCGGATCCGGGTTGACCCGGTCAACCGTTGACTTTTTTTTTATTTTTTTTTATTTTCAATTTTTTTTTGGCAACAAGTTCATATGCACATCACCATATATTCATATGCACTGCACTTTATGTTCATATGCACAACCTTTTTTCACTTATTTTTTTTAATCAGGTCATATGCACTTCAAAGTGTATCCACATGCACAAGCATGTTAACCGATATGCACCATATTGTATTTCCATATGCACAACCAATTTTTGATTTTTATTTTTTAAATTTCCAAATTTATTTTGCACTCTTTTTGTTTATTTGCCTCTTCGTTATTTTGTTTGCCGCTTCTTCTTTGATCAAGATTCGAGCGAGGGGAGCCGAAGGCCTCAGAGCGAGCCGTAAAAGTTCAAATTGTTGCCCGACGATTATCTTTATATTAGTAATCGGAGCGAAGGCAGAGCTGAAGGCTCCATCGGAATAAAAAAAAAACTAGAAAAAGTTGGTGCATATAGATACTCATTGGTGTGCATATGAACATTAAGTAGTGTGCATATGAATATATGGTGATGTGCATATGGACATATTGTAAAAAAAAAAATCGAAAAAAATAGGGCGCGTGCAGTGCATGCGCCACTCGCGCATCTCACTATATGAGACGCGTCTCACTGCCTCAAAAAATTAAATAGTACAACATTAAAAAATAAAATAAAATATTTGATTTGGTTGGACGAAGAATAAGACAAATATATAAGTGGAACAAAATACCTAGATAAGAGTGTCCAATCATGATTGGAAAAACTAATAAAAAAATCAAAAAAGACATTTTTTAGATTAAAATTAAATCAAAATAAAAAGAAAATAAAAAATGCTACTTAAAATCTGGACAGTTGGCACATTGTGCTTGTGCTTGCTACATTTCGGACGATTCTCGGAGGTAGTAGATCTTTTTTTTTTTCTGTATTAATTTGTGAGGGGATCATATGAAAGACCGCGAACTTGTCTAGGATTCGAAATTTTTCTCTCTCCACTCTCTCTCTCTCTCCCCGCTTCGGTATACAGATTCAGGCATGGAAGAGGTTGACGAAACAGATGCCCAACCTCAGGTTATCTTCTATCCTCTGTATTCCGATGACTACATCTTCGCAGTATTTTGGAATTCGTTTTTGGTAGAAAGCAGCTCGAACTTTAGCATGAATTGTTATCCACGCCTTGTCGATCGATGCCAATTCACTACTACCTCGTTCGACTGGTTTTCTATATAAATTTTTTTCTGGTTGAATTAGCAATTTTAACTTTGGTGGTTGAAAGAGCAGATGGAATACCAATTTTCGTCATTCAAATGTTGGACTGAATTTTTAATTCTTTAACACTCAACGACTAAGTTGCTAAAACTCCTTAATGTTCCAATTTTCTGAATCTAAGAACATAATAAATGTTAATCTCACTCAGAAAGTAGATATTCTCCTTGGTGCTTCCATCATTGTGCGTAATCCTGCTTAAGCATTACTGGTGCACATTTTGATGTGAACTGTGGAGATTTCTTCACTTAATACGGTCTGTTCCGTTGCTTTATGTGGCAGGTTTATATGGCATGCATCATGCACGGTCGAAGGTGATACTCAGTAGTTTATGAATAATTGAAATACGAGGTTTACAAAGTATTAATGAGAATTTAACCTTTTTACAGAGTTGGAATCTCTTATTTCGATTCCAGTATATGCCAACTTCATGTTATGGAATTTTGGGAAGATGAGGATGAAGATTTTCCTTTAGTTGAGATGGGTACTTGAACAAAAATGCTCAAGTAGCTGTTAATTCTTGTTTTGGTGCACTTTACATGCTATATCTCTCTTACTCATTGTCAATGTAGTGAAATATCAAGCCCAGCCTTGCATTATCTATACCAGCACTAAGAGTGAACAGTCCTTCTTGAATGCCTTACAAAACAGTGGTACAATGCTCAATAATTGATTCAGCTATCACCTGGTGCTTTGTTTCTTTCTTCTTTTCTTCTTTTTGTTATATGATTTCATGGGTTAAGCAGATGAAGACGCTGAAGATGAAGCGCCAGCTGTGAAGCTCGTAAAAAGTTCATTATTCACCTATGAGCAAGCATGGCACAGGTAAAACCAAGATAGCAGAACTTTTGTAACTGCATGGCTTTGTTAGCCATTCTGGTTAACTTCTGTGATCTTAATCTTTTCATCTCCATTTCATGAAAAAAATAAATTAATGATATGCTGTCTGTGTTGCATCTCTAGAAACATATCTTTACCAATAAACTTGAGTAATTTGTGAATCCTGAAAGATAAGAATATCTTGAACTGATTAACTTGTCCTAATGGCCGAGCTTTGTATCCTTATACTTAAGTTTGAAAGATTTCATTCATTTCTAGTTGATCAAGCAAATAGTGCTCCAATGGGAATATTTTGCAATCTGATCAGTTCAGTTATGGGGGAGGATGGGGTTTCACATTAGAAGTTTTATGAGGTGCACCTGGTGCGATCATATCTAAAATTACTTTTCATTCCGACAAGTGTATGGCACCTCCATTTGTTTAATTTGATGGAAACGAGCAGGGCTTAAAAGAGCAGATAAGTGGTTTTTGTATGAATGATGAACTGTTATCCTTACTTTACTTACTTGGAACTAACTACTTTGTTCTGGCAATGTCCTTTTTGGAATGGCTCTTTTTTACTATTGTTTCCCTATATTGCATAAAACAGACTAATGTACCTGCGTGTTGCCGGAATGGATGAAGGGTTGAATATAAAGGAAAGAGTCTCTTTTGTAAGTCAATTGCTTCAGCGTGTGTTGGTGTTACACTAACAATTCACTTTGTAATTGTCACCTGTCAGTAGTCATAATTAGCTGTCAGTTAATTTGTATTACATTCAGGAGTGAGTCATGACATAAATTAATTTACCTGTGGACATAATACTTCTTTTTGTTAACAGGACTTCTAATGTCACCTACACATGATATATTTTATAATTTGACAACTCTACATCTTAGCTCAATTGGTTTAGAACTCGTAAATCCGCTTTAGCTGCAATCACTAGACTTATAGATGATAACTTTCATACAGAATAGAGATTAATGAAACTATCGATCTCTGTTTGAGCTTATTTTTATTATTTCTTGTGAAAGTTGAATCATATATGCATTACATGTATAGGTTCACCTGAAATACCAATGCCTCATCACGTTTGCTTTTATTTGGCACATCTGTATCAAATCTCTGTCAGATTCTGCTATTTTCGGAGATTGCCCTTTTTGCCAAACGCCAAATGTGGTCTTTGGATATCCAAATTCTATTGCGATTGAGCTTATCACAATAAAATGTGACAACTTAGCATTTAGACATCTGATCTCAGGCTCAAGTTGTCGCAATATTTGGTTACTTCTCATTTGATCTTCTGTTGCAAGTTGATTTGTTCTTTTGTTCAATTGTAGCTTAGTTCAATGATGGACATCCGAAGTGATGTTCAAGTTCGTGTCAGTGGGGGACTTCTTGCCATATTAGAAAATGAGAGGATAGTAGACACTCTTGAACAGACAGAGAGTGTGAACCCATCAATTGCAATTAATTCAATCTCGGAAATTTCACTGTATCTTTGCAGTCTTCAAGACTTTTATTTAACTGAATTTTCACATTTAGGTTCTTTCATTGTATATCTTTGCTATTGAGAGAAGCTATTTTCAATATGGTGAATACCTTAGCAAACAAGATCAGAAACAATTTTCTCAAAGTTGATTCCGTTGCTCATGAGGCACTACAAATATTTCAAACTGACAAGCATCCCAGCCATATGGGCATTGGTAGATCAAAGGAAGGGTAAAATCTGTACATGCTCTTGATTTTCTGTTTAATAATTCTCGAAGTCAGACAAGTGTAGATAGAGCTATAGAACGTTGAGAGAAAAGAACAGCTTTGATCCTTACAAGTTGTTTACTGATGTTATTGGTTGCAGGTTCTCTGTATACGGGATGATGAATAAGGTTTAGTGAGACTTCCTTATTTACGTTTGCCGAATGATAGCCTCTCAGATGATTGCAACACAAAAAGAGGAAATATAACAATTGGAACTAATAATTTTGCATATTTCAGTGCGTAACACCAATGGGCAGACGTCTGTTAAAGTAAGGTAACTTCTAATGGATGTTACACTGCCTTATCTAGCTGTTTTTTCAGCTAACATTTCCATTTGATTAGGAACTGGTTCCTGAGGCCTATAGTGGACCTTGAAAAGCTGAACAATCGTCTTGATACTGTATCCTTGTCCTAGGCACATGTGCATGATGTTTTAATGTTTTCTTAGTTTGTGTGCATATAACTTTTGAAGTGGTCAGCATGATACATACTTCATAAGTAGGATTGCTTCGAGTGAGCAAAAAATAATGTATTTTTATAATGATTTTTGTTGAATGCTGAAGTAAAAGTGTTCTAAGTACGAGTATTGTTTCTGTTGAGCATTGGTAGTTTCCATCCACCATCGATTAAAATCGAGTTTTTTTGGTTGTATGCTCATATCTGATTAGGTTGTGTTTTGAGTATGAACACTATATGCTTATGAGCTTCCGCAAACTTCTCCTCTCAGTAAATCTAGATATCTTTCTTTGTTGGTGCCGAAGAAATTTTGATTTCTATACGTCAAACCCTGAAGTCCGTGAAAGATATTCCCCACATACTCAAGGTGCTGAAATCTTCTCTTAGCTCTTCTGGTGAATGTATTTTAACATTCTTATGACCATGTTATCTTTATTATGCGTAGTTAAATCAATTCAGACTGTGATTGGCCACCCTCTATAGCTTACCAAGCATTGACATAATTTCTTTGTCATTTTCTATTATCATCCCTTTCATTCAATCTTTTTTTCTTTTCTTTTCTGGGGTATGAGGTTATGGGCACATTGTTTTCTCTGTGTTTTTAAATCTATCTTTTCAAGGTTTTAATTCAGAATTTTTACATTTGTTACAGAAAATTAACTCGCCAAGTTCTGTATGTACCAATAGTGACTGGGCTACCTTTCTGAAGGTAGGTTAGAGTTTTCTCTCAACTCACCAAGCAATACTTGTACTTTTGGATGATGTTCATGGAGAAATGACTATGGAGAGTATTTTATTTTTTTTCTAGAGCATATGCTCACTGCTGCACATCAACAAGATATTTGAAGTAGGTATCTCTGAAACACTCCAAGAGCAACTGAAGCATTTGAACTTGGACATCATTGAGAAGGTGTAGCAGCTACTACTGATTATTGTTTTGATTAACCAACCAAGTTTTCCTCCAACATTTCCTTCATTTTTCATAATATCTGGACTTTAGTAAATTGTTTTTACACTGCAGGCTGGTCTCCATATCTCTGCAGATTTAGCTTACGTATATGAACTGGTATTGGTTGTTTTCCTACCCATATGTTTTTCTTCTTTGTTGATGTTAAGCCATTTTTCTTTGCAATAGTTTGTACTGTATTAATCTTTAGTCTCACTTCCATTTTGAGTCTTGATGTGAACTATTGTTCTTATTTTAAATTTGAAAGAGTGAGTACTTAGTATAACTTCTCATTTTTTTACCAAGAAACAATGATGAAGAATCTTTTGAGTATCAAATACTAATGTTTTACTGAGCAGTATTTCTTGAAAAGAGATTTTGATCTTACTTGAGAGGGCTTTATCTTTATAGTATAAGGGTTGAGGCCCCAGACAATTTGAGATTAGCTGCTTAAGTTCCCAGTGGCAAACTCATGCAACTCTAGGATGGGATGATTACTTGAAAAATAAATAGTACAAGAGATAATAGCTATAATCTGAGTCAGAATATTTAAATCATTGAGGTAGAGTCTTGTTACTCTTGTATGAATATAATGTGCTGCAGAATTTAGAAAAAAGGATTATTATGAAGGTGCATCTTAATGTTGATCAACAAGGGTAAACGATCAGGTGCTTAATTCGAAAGTCTCAAATGTTTGTAATTATCTCCACATATCTTAGTTTTCAAAATAAGTAAGCAGTATTCATCTGATAGGTTATCCATGTAATATTTAGCCAGACTAATCTTTTCCAGTTGTAGTTAAGAATCTGGTAATGTAGTTTTAACCATGAAGTATGAAGAAGTGCAGTTATAAACTTCTGAATTTTGGCACTCCATATGTTATATTGCTGAAATATCATCTTTGGTGTCACTATACTGCATTTGATTTGTGCATGTTTACTCAAACGTTTTGTAGGTTATTGGAGTTATAGATCTTAATCGAAGTAAAGAAAAGGGTTATGAGACAATAGTGAAAGACAGCTTCTGTGTGGAGGTGAGAGTGCTTCACTGTATGGAAGCAAATTTTAAGGATGCTAGCCTGAATCTTTAAATCATTGCAATTTCCCCTTTTCTTCCCAGTTTGTTATAGTTTAGTTACTCTATTCCATGCAGTTGGATGAGCTGAGACAAATATATGAGGAATTGCCTGGATTTCTTGAAGAGGTGCTATATTTTCTGCTTATCATGCTAATGAGAATTAGAACATGTGACATGGAGATTTTACCTGCATTTACAGGTGTCATCACTGGAACTTGCACGGTTGCCATATATGTCTGGGGAGAAGTTCATTCCTTGTATTGTTTACATACATCAGATAGGTAAGTCTGAGAGGATGGCTTGGTCGCATTTCCATTTTGTTATGGTGGCAGAAATTTAAAATTGAATCAAGAAGTCATCATTTCTTCAGTAGGATTAGTTGCAATTTTTGCACATTCTTTTTCTTTTAGACTATTAAGTATATTCGTTTGATTGCTATTTAATCCTTCCGAAAGTTCACTAAAGTTCCATAACTCCCCCCCTGTCTAGTTTTCAAGAATTGTTTTGATAAGTGATATCAAGTGACTGCATTCCCGAAACATAAGCCAACACTCACTGCAAAAAAAAAAAAAAATTAAATTAAACCACTGACAAGCAACATGCCAGACATCCACTCTTTGGAATATTGGTTCCTATGATATGTTAAATAACATTAGTCTTAATTTTTTTTTTCTTTTTTCCCCAAGGCCAAAAGTTAATATTCTTGCATTAATTGTGATTCAGTATTTGTTCATTTTCTTTCTTTTTTCTTTGCTTTTGCCTTTTGGTTAGGGTGGGGGTGGGGTCTTCTAAGTTGGAACAGGTAGGGTAATTGACAAATAAAATAGGTGAGAATTCGGAATCATTTGCCTGAAGGGAGTCAATCTAATTATATACTAGTCTGGAACAGGGGAAATCTTTAATAATTTTGGAAAGACTAATTTTGCTAGATTTTGTTGAGATTTCTTTACTTGCATAAATAGTTAGTTTTACACATGATGTAGGCTACTTAATGTGCATATTTGAAGAAAAACTTGAGGATGATGTTCTCGAGAAACTTCAGGATTTCGAATTTGCAGTAAGTCAACCATTTAATATATCATTTGGACTCAAAACAGCCTATTCTTATTCATGCTGGCATATGCATATTTCTGGCAATGCATAGTTCTCTGACGAAGATAAAGACTCCAAGAAATTTTTCTATCGCACCGCAAAGACACGCGAATTGGATAACCTTCTTGGAGATGTATATCACAAAATATTGGGTAAGTTGATCAAAAGACTATATTATGAACCTGTCCTTAATATTTCTTGTAGCTATTGCCTATCCTCAGCAAGAATATAACGTAGCATGGTATATCACCGATACTGTAATGACTTTGGAAATGAGCTGTAAGATAAATGATCAAAACAGCTTAGTTATTCAAGGTTTTCGGCTTTTTGTGGCAATTACATTTGCAAGCAGCATACTTGTTTCAATCACCTAGCATTTCCATCCCTGATGCTTTATCTCTGTTCTTTCACTTCTGTTTCAAGATATGGAGAGGGCAATTACCAGAGACCTTGTCATGCATATTCTTGAATTTTATGTTCCATTACTCAAAGCTGTTACTTTTGCAGCTGAGCTGGATTGGTTAGTTTACTCCTGTTATCTAGCACATTCAACTTTACTGATTTTCTTCATAAGCTTCCGTTGGTATTCCTTCTATTCTATGTGAACCCCTTGTTCTGATTTCTATGTGACTGTGATTGTTCCAGCACTTTGTCATTAGCATTAGTTGCTCGTCAGAACAACTATGTGAGGCCCATTTTAACATCAGAAAGTGTGCTTGATATAAGAAATGGAAGGTTTGAGCAGTTATGACCTATAAGTTACACTTTGCTTATATTTATTTACATTGAGGATATTTTATATATATCTCTTCTTCTTCTTCTATCAGGCATGTTTTACAGGAAATGACCGTTGATACATTTATTCCCAATGATACAAAAATTCTGGATGAAGGTTGTTTTGATAAACTAGCCCTTTCAATTAATAAGATTTTGGTTTCATCGCTAAAATTGGCTATTAAAGAATCACTCATATTCAGGAAGAATCAGTATCATCACTGGGCCGAATTATTCTGGAAAAAGTGTCTACATAAAGCAGGTTGGTAAAAAGTCCTGACTTTTCTTTCCTTCACATTTCCTCCAGTTAGAATATAATTTTCCACTAAAATCTTTAGTTCAGTCTCTCTTTGAAGCTAAATAAATTCATCAAGGCTGCAAGTAATCACCAACATGTTACAATTCTTAGCGCGTGGGGTGTTTTCTATATCGTTGCTGTTTTTTCCGTAAGGGCATGACGTGAAACCACATTGAAACTAGGATAGACATCAGGAAAGTGACTAGTCCTATCATGCAATAGATTCAACAAAGTCATGAGCCTTAAAACAAACTGATCTTATGTCAGGAAATATGTGTTTGCAAGTATAGTGTTGTTATAGATTCATATAAATTCTTGAATATCTATCGGTTTTGTATTTAAAATGCTTATTGAGCATTGTAAAATATAGGAAGATTATTGATTGCTGGATGGGATTATTTTGTGTTTTAGAGTTTACTCTTTCATCTCAGGTTGCCTTGATTGTGTTCCTTTCCCATATTGGAAGTTTTGTACCAGCAGATGCAGCAACAGTGGGTGTCACTGACAGGTCCAATCCATGATTTTCCAGTCTTCTTGATTGATCATCCTTCTCTTATTACAGCTGTATACTTGGGAGAGGAAATAATGCTCCCATCCTTTCTAACAGGATATTCTGTGCAATGGGAAGCAAGTATATGACTGCTGAACAATCTACATTCATGATTGATCTTCAACAAGTAGGCATGATGTTGAGGTATGCTAAGTTTAAAATTGATAAAAATATATAAAATAGATATCTTGAATGTCACTTCTCTTTTTCCTAAATTTTTTTGAGGTATTCTATGAGTGATGTAGTTTGGAACTAATTAGTAATTCAGCACTACATATATTTAACATTTCTAAAAGGACCATGACCTTCAGGCATGCAAGTTCTCGGTCTTTGTGTCTTGTTGATGAATTTGGAAAAGGAACTCTTTCTGAAGGTTAGCTATCACAAGAATGTGGGGCTCTTTAATTATACAAGGCTGCTGTTGCTAGTGTCTAACATCCTTTATGTTAATTCCAGATGGTATTGGTCTTCTTGGTGGAACCATAAATTATTTTGCCACTTATGATAATCCTCCAAAGGTTTGGTACTGATTCCCTTTTATCATCTTAGATTAAAGGAAACTGATTTGTTACTTTCTTCATCAGAAATGTTTATTGCTTCCATATTGTTGTTAGGACATCTCGTATGTCTTTCTGTTTCAAACAGAGAAGCCTTGCCCTTCTGGTTCAAATTGATGCTGGGAACCCACTAAACTCATCTACTACTTTTCAGAAAATTGTTTAAAGATCTGTAGAATATGTCTATTCTTTCCTGAAACTGCATGATGTAGTTGATTTCTTTATTTTGGGTCAGAGGAACTACATGGCATAAGAGTTATGCCTTGCATGTTTAGATTAGGTTATGACTGTCGGTGCTGTTTTATAACAAGAGGTTCTGCTGTAGTTTCCAAACCACGTGTTTGGAATGGTAACTATGTGCTACATGTGATATATTTGATTTAGCATCAAAAGTAAATTCACAGAATTTGGGCTATTTCCCCTCCTATCCTGCTTCATTTTTCTTGAGAGTAATTGGCATGTATCTTAAAACCTTCTTACTGACCTATCCTTAGTAGTATGGAAGTATTTGCTAATTATTTACCGAACTTTTTTCGGATGCCTTGCTCTCAGAATTTTATCTCTTGAAAATATGACTCCACGATTGTTCCCTAAGATCCATGATTGGTAATGTCTAACCAAAAATCAAATAAAGAAAATCCAAAGACCATGTTATTTTAGCAATACATTTCATATCATCCAAATTAAAATAAGCAATAAGCTACAATAACTCTTCATCAAGAGTAGTAGCAATAAAATGTAGATTACGTTTTCAAGCTCATAATAGATCACTTTGCAATCTCATGAAGCATGGTGCCTCTTAGAGTATCTTGACTATGTAACTAGGGTTTCTAGTAATATCAGTGTTATAATTACTGAATATTTAGTTTCCTAATTTATTTAGGTTTTCCTTGTTTATCTAGTTTTCCTTATAGGACTATATTGTAACCTAGTTTCTACCCATATATATATATGGGGTCTCTCTACTGATTTATATACACAATCTACTATTACTTTATTTCTCCAGAGTGCCTAATTTTATTCAAGCGACTTCCTGTTTGACATATCAAGATTCTCATTGTTTTTGCAGCTTTTGCTGTCTACTCACTTGAGTGAGATATTTGATGATGGTTATTTGCTGGAGGTAGCATATACTGTAATCGTGATTCATGTTTAAAATTTCAAATTTGAGCTTCTGCAACTTTCTAGAAATGCTATGTCACAAACATCGTGTAATATTTTCAGTCAAGTAAGATCAAGTATTACACTATGAGTGTGCTAAGCCCAGATGAAGAATGCACGGACGTTGAAGACATTGTGTTTCTATATCGGTACTTGTGCTGTTTCTAATAAAGTGTAGAACCAAATCTCTTCATTTTGGTTTATTTAATTTTACTTTTTGGTTTGTTACTTTGTTTATTTACCTATGGAAAGACCATCTTTGTTGACAATTTCGTTGTGTGGCTGGCAGGTTGGTTCCGGGACGTGCACTTCTTAGCTATGGTGAGTGACTAACCATCTCAAAGTGAAGACAGATTCACAATTCTTTTTCTAAACAATAACTGCTAAATTTGTCTTGCAGGACTGCACTGTGCACTACTTGCTGGTACGTTTACGAATTCCGATTCATATCAAATCTCAAAATCTCATCCTGTCTGACATTTTATGTAATTCAGGATCATGTTATGTATTTCTAATCAGTACCCGTATTTTGGAAGGATATAGTAGTTCAAATAAGGAGTTTATTGGCATTGCTAGACACTTATTTCCCTCTGATAAGTCTTCCGATGCTCAATTTGGTTAGGTGTTTCTGAGAGAGTTATAGAGAGAGCAGCATATCTACTTGTTTCCATGGAAAACAACAAGAATGCTGAGAGGCTTCTTCATGAGAGCATATCTGCTCAGGATCAGCAGTATCAGGTGTAGCTTTCGTGCTTTTCCATCGACCTCTAGTCCAGTATTTATTTATGTCAACCCATATTTAAGTAAACAACATCGATGCAGGAGGCTGTTCAGAAGCTGTTGACATTTGATATATTGAACGGCGATCTGCATCTTTTCTTTGAAGATATCTTGCCTTCTCAGTCTTAAAAACATTACAATCTTCGCTACAAGTTTTTCATTATCCAAGTAGCGTTGTTTTAATGTTGTATTCGAGATGCACAATACATAGATTATATAGATTATGCAAATATAGCAAAACACAAATTGGTTCCTATATCAAGCACATGTTCACTTTGCTCAGGGATTCGATTCTAGAGGATAAATTAGCTGCTTAACGGTGATGGGGGATACGTAATCTCCTGAACCATCAAATAGTTTACTAATGAAGAGACGTGCAGCTGCCTCTGTAGGATGGTATATATCCCAGAAAAGATGAGAATTTCTGTTGGCACAAAATTGAGAGAGAGGTGTGCAAGGAATGCTGGCCCTCAGTTTCCCCAATCCGCAGCAGGCACTCTTTGTCTCATTGAAACCTATCATTAGATTAACATGAATCAGCATCCTGCAGTTACATGTTTCGTAAGAATGAAGATGAAAGTTTGAGGTTGACGTAGTACCATAAATTGTTGGATTCTGGATGAAGTCGAGGAAGATGGCATAAGTATCAAAATAAGAGTAGCGGAAGGCTTTGAGCTCCGACTGCAGCTGAGACAACATCTGCCTAAGCTTGTCATTGTATATCTTGGACCACATATTTACTTGTTCGTTGCATTCATTAGTTGCACTCGGATATCTTTGCTTGGGCGCGCATCCTATTGGAGGTAGCCCTACTAATAAAAATTTGTGTGCTCCGAGGCCATGAATACCCTGAAATTGACAAGTTATTGACAAATGCTAGGAATTTATTATGTTTTTCGTGGTACGGTGTTTAGTTACCTTGAGGAGCTCTTTGAGGTTGGAAACCATGAGAGTAACGTATTGTTGTGGGGTGTATTTCTTTGCCGTGTCGGAATTTGTTTGGAAGTAACCTATAATGTCGTTGTTACCAATTACAATGGGAAACAATGATTTTGATAAATGCTCCTGCGCTGCTTTGGATCCCATTTCTTTCTCTAGCCTTTGGCGCACGGTTGAGAAGTATCCTACTTGTCGAGGCAATGGGATCGTTTTTTTCTGTCAATAATAAAAAATAACGAATCTCATGTTAATAGCGATGATAGCTCAGTTGGGGGAGCAATAGATTTTTAATCTAATGGTCGCGTGTTCGATCCACGCTCATCGCAATTGTATCATTTTTCTTTTTATATTAGTTAGAAATTATTGATATTAAAATTTTGGAAACGACAATAAATATTAGCGATGATAGCTCAGTCGGTCGAGCAATAGATTCTTAATCTAATGGTCGCGTGTTCGATCCACGCTCATCGCATTTATTTTATAAGTTGTAAATGAAATGAAATTTACTTACAAGAAGGGATTGGTCAGTGGTATTGAATATTCCTGCTCCTCCAGAAGCAAAGCTTACGCCGTCAACAAACACGTTATTAGGCAGCGATAGAAACGGCGGCGCCGTCAACAAACCCAGCTGTTCCGCTGCACTCCACAAATCAATCGTCAGAAAGTGGAATTTATCGGACTGAACTTGTGCTTTTTCCCCTATTTCTTTTCGATACGGTAATTAAAAAAAAAGATATTACGAGTAGAGATAGTATTTTGTGTAGTAATAAAGTGATATATGATATAAATTGATTTTAAAATGATATAGTAATAACTTTCTAATTATTTCCTCTTTAAAATAACCTTCTAGTAAATATTTTCATAAAAGAAAATGTTACATAATCAATGGAGACAATTCAAAAAGAAATATATTACAAATTGAGAGTAAATGTTTTTTCTTATACCGTTTAGATTATAATTTGCAATTCTGATTTCTAATTTATTTCCCATTTTCCTTGTCAAAATAAAAATATTATTTATTGCCCCGATGTTTGATCGAGAATCCTAAAAAACGGGGATTGTGAGGGAAAGAAAGTATAATAACAAATAAAATTAAAATTGATAAGAAAAATATAAACCGTAGACTGTTACGCATGACTGTAGGGCTGTCAAAACCGGCCCGAAAAAGCCCGGTCCGACGGGCCAGCCCGATTTTACCCGACTTTTTACCGGACTAGGCTCAGATTTTAAAGGCCCGACCCGCTTGGCCCATCGAGCTGACCGGGCCACGGGCCAAAAAAGTCCGTCGGGCCTCGGGCCAATTTGGCCCGATTATTTTATTACATGTAAAATTAAAATAGCATTTTTATAATTTTATTTTTAGTTTTTACTTTTAGTCAAAGAGTCTAAACAAACATATACTCAAAAGCAAAGAAAGAAACCCTACCCACACACATGGCCACACACCCCTTCGGCCCTCTGAAATCTGAATCTCTACTGCAAGTGCTGAATTTTTATGTTTTTCAATTCAAATTCCCAAATTAAGTAATAATCATTCCAAATAATAGTTTTGCAGTTCCTTGAGATGCTTCGATTTTTTTTTTTTTTTAGAATTTTGAGTTTTGGGAGCTACATGCTACAAGAAAACTGATTTTTGTAGTTCCAAGGGCAAATAATTTATACTGATATGTCTTTGTTAAAGATAGACACAAAAATTATTATTCTTGAACCAACAATTAAAAAACGAATTAGTGGAAAACAGGGTAATTAGTATAATACCAATTACAACTATAATCAAGTACATTTTATGCATGGAATTATGAATGTTCAATCAAATTAATTAGCAACCGTATATGTTATGGGTCATGAACTCATGATCTCCAAATTATCATTAACTTACCATTTGGCCTTTTAGGAACAAGAATATGACACGATAAATTAATTAACCGTAGAAAGGAGTTTAAACTTGTTGTTTTGTGTCTTGGTTCATGAATTTATGAATTTTTATTTTATTTTATACTGATTGTCATTTATTAGACAAGTTTGAAATTTTACGGGCCGGGCTGGCCCAACAAGCCCGTTGGCCCGTGTAGGGGCGGGTTGGGTATCAATTTTAGCGGCCCAATGAAATTTCGGGCCGGCCCAACTCGGCCCGAAAATGTGCATTTGGCCAGATGGTCCGGACCGGGCTAACCTGGCCCCAAGGTTTTGACAGCCCTACACATGAGGGTGCTATGCAAATGTTAAGACGGAGTTGAATATAGGTTACCTAGAAAATCTGCTGCATTTTTGCCATTGGAAAATCTGCCGGTGGCCTTCTTGGCGAGGTAGTCGATACCGTTGTGAGGAATATTGGCTTTAACTAGGGAAAGTGGTAAGTAATTGTTGTTTCCCACATCCACTAATGAATCGCCAAACACATACATAGCTGCCACACTACTTTCACCTCTACAAACATTACGACTGCAAAACATCAACACAACAAAACATACAAAGATTAATGGTGATACTGATTTTTGCAACACAAAAGAAGACATCTTTGATGTTGCAACCCTCAAGGGATCCTGAAATACTATTTATTACTTTATGAATGAATTGCTGCACATACAATTAATAAAATAAGCTCCGGAATTTATAGGGACAGAAATAAGCGAAAGGGTGTGTGGGATTTCGGAATGTGAACAACCAGAAAAATTTTCATTTTTCTGTTTTGTACCTATTAGAAATACCTATATATATATGTGTATAGTGTGTCCGTGTGTGTGTGTGTTTTGTGATGGGCTTTTTGTTCTTTTTCCGACACATGGGTCATGGGATTTTGTATTTAAGATCTCACTAGATATGTGACTTAGATTAATTATATTTGGGAAATATCACTGAAATATATATAGATATACCTGTTTTCTGATTTTGATCTTGAACCTTTTAATATTTGCACTGTCTGACACTCGACCACCAAGAGAAGGACCACTTGCATGGAATCTTACTCTATATGAGTGAATTTAACTGAAATTTAATGGTAAACAGTGACCAATTATTTTTTATCAGAAAACAAACAAAAAATAGTTATCCGAGTACTACATTTTTTGGTGGCAAATTGGAAATTGTTAGCGCGTAAATGGGAACCAGATTATGCGTCAACTTATACATAGTCGGTATAGTGAGCAAGTGACGTGACACGTTGACATATTCAAGTTTAGCATTTTCTTAAACAGTAGTACGTGATGAATATGTATCGCTCTCGAAGATATATATTTTCAACGTTCCCATTTATCACAAAGCTGTTTTCAATTTGGATTTTGATATTTTTATAACGTATTATTAACAACTCCATAAAATCATCTCCAATAAATCGTATTTTATCTAGTGTAAAAATGAATTCTTTCAATTGTAAGACTTGCAATTGCTCGAAACTAAAGGTTAGAAATCACATACAATTGAATAGTGCGCGTGCTTGGATATTTGTGTATTTAGAGGGATATTGTGAGATGGTCTCACGTGAAATTGATAAAAAATTCGGATTCAAACACATATTTAGTAGTAACATATTTGTAATATTGAATTACAAATTAATTTTATATAATTAAGGGTGTGTAACTGAATTATATGTGATCTCATACTTGCGAAAGTAGATTGACAATTTTATCAAACATAGTAGTAGTATTTGTTTATCACCAATCGTATTGCATCTCATATTCATAAGATAATAATATATTGATCTCAATCAGGGACGGATTCAGGATTGGACTGTAGGGTGGGCTTGTACAATAAACACTTCGATCTTCACATATCCTACAACACTTTACTACATAAAATTCAAAAATAACTAAGACTTCAAGTAAATCATCTCCATAGATTGTTACAAAGCGCCATCTTCACTAATATACCCTGGACAAATTTCATCTATTTGTATGATTTTCCTCAAATACAAACCACAAAGCGAAAAAATTCAAGTCGCACAACGAGCCTCTTGAGCTCGACCCAAACGTTTCGTGTTACTAATATTAATAACTCCCATATATAATTGTAGCAGTAGAAACATAATGTGGTCTCCGTATATAGATAATAGAAATCATATAAGAATAATAAGTATGATGAGATTTAATTGCTTTATTTATTTTGAAAAGATTGTTGGTTTTTGTTCAAAAACAAAATCATTTAAAACATTCAAATTCCCACTCACATAATAAAGAAATAAGGAAGAAAAGTTGATTGTTTCTCTTTTTTTTTTTTTTTTTTAAGGATTCTCTGACCATCAAACAGATCAGATGTAAGAGAAAAGAATAAGAAAATAAATAACATATCCAGTTACTATGATTTAAAAACTTAAAAAGGAGACTAATCTTAAAATATGATGAGCAGAACGCTCCAGCTAATTTTCAGGTATTTAGTTGTTGGGGTCGCATCACAGAATAGGTATTCCTCCATCCATGATAACTATAGTCCAATTTCTTTTTTTGGCCGTCCACGGTAAATATAGTCCAACAAAAAATAGACATGAACCTTTACTATTTTATCCTACAATAATTGTGGGTTCTATTCTCCAGTCACTATATTTTTCTTTCTCATTCTCACCCACTTTCCGTTTATTAAAATTCGTGCCACTCCCTTCAGAATATTTTATTTTTAAAATTTGGACTGAACTTATTATGAGTTGGACTGAATTTTATCACATGAGTAGATATTCTGGGCTTAAACTGATCTATAGTCCAGTACAATCATTGAATAGATCCGCCTCTGATCTCAATATGTAATGAAGTATGAAAGTATCTCATGTGAATTTTATCAAAGGTGTCCCCTAAAAAAAAAAAAAAAGAATTTCATCAAATTAAGGTGTGAAAAAATGTTGAACTAAACGCGGCCGAGGTTGCCATGCATCATTTTCAACCATATTCTAATTGTCGAATATGTTCCAAATTAAATAAGACATGATATATAAACATCAATAATCCACATCTATAGAGTCAAAATTAGTGAAGCTGTTTACACATCTAGCCCCACCCGTTCATGATATTTTAAATCTTTTATGTAGACAACATATCTTCTAAGGGTTGGACCTCCATGCAACCGGTTTTTATATCCATCAATCCGACCCGGACCGCTCTCTTCATTTAAAAAAAAAATGCCACTCTGCTCCCAACAAGGTTCGAACCTGCATCTCAGGTCGAGCACATGCTTTAACAAGGAGGCTTTTAGCGCTAGGTTACAATAAGTTTTATTCTTTTTTAGGTAGGGAATTTTATTTATATACACACTGGTTTATTATTTTAAGCAATATTTGTATTTTTTTTGTGTTTTCATTTCTTTTTTTAATTTTTCATTTTCATTATCTTGTGTGTCCTACCTATGATTCAGTTTATTTTATTTTTATTTTTTTTTTAAATTATTTATTCTTCATGTTTTCTTTTTTTTTCTTTAAGGATTTTTTATTAAAAAAAATTAATAAAAAAATATTACTTTGCTTAATGAAAATATTTACTTTTATTAATGACAACGTGTACTTTTAATTATTTGATTACGTAATTAATGTCGTGACTAAAAATAATTATTGATTTGAAGAAAAGTAATGTTTTAAAAATATTACTTTGTTTCATAACGATTTTTAATTTTATTCACAACAACAAATACTTTAAGTTATTTTGTTAAGTAATTATTGTCGTTATGAAAAAGTAAACATTGATATGAAGAGAGGTAATGTTTCCCAAATATTACATTTCTTCACGATAATATTTACTTTTGTTCACGATAACGTGTACTTTTAGTGATTTGGTCAAGAAATTATTGTCGCGATGAAACATAATTATTGATATTAAGAAAGGTAATGTTTCACAAATATTACTTTTTTTCACAACGATTGCTACTTTTATTCACAAAAACATGTGCTTTTAGTCACCACAACTCTTATTTTTAGTTAAGTTTATTAAAAAAATATTTTTAAATAAAATTGTAATTGTATATTAACAAATATTATTTAAATAAATAATTTAAAAACAAAAACAAATGAAAAATTAAAAAAAAAACATATTAAAAAACAAACCAAACAATAGCAATTGGGACACTTCATAGTGTCCCAATAGATCAAATATTTTTAATAAAAAAGGTCAATAGATGTGGCCGCCAGGTTTCGAACCTGGGCCAACTCGCGGAGCAAGACTCTAAAGCCTTCCGCCCAACCATTTGGCCAACATCAATATAGTTAATACATTTCTACAGGTAATGGTATTTAAACTGTAAGGCGGCAGTTTTTTGTTTCTGTAAACATGCGGGTCGGGTCGGGTTGGGCGCGGGTAAAAATCGGTTGCATTGTTATGCAACCGGTTGTAGAAAAGTTTTTGTGATCTTCTAAACATAGATATTCCTAATTAGAGTATATATATAAAGTATAGGGTAGGGATTTGGAACACATAAGATCATAACTAATAGTGGAACACAAGTGAGATACAAAAAATACTGAGGACACAAGATCATAACTAATAATATTGCATGTATTCATACACGTACATTTTCACCTGATCATCTTCCTATATAGGGTAGGGATCTGGTGAAAATAGATCTTATGTGAGAACGTGAGAATAATAGTACATTTATGCATTTTTATCACATTAATAATGCATATATTGCAGAAATGTAATGCATACACATTCTAACGTATAAATTGCAATAACTTAATGCGTTAATATTGTAATGCTTAAATTACAGTAAATAATGTATTGCTAAATTTAAGTCATTGATCAACAAAGATTAAGGGTTCAAATTTATTTTGATTTGTGTGTACTCTCACTTGATTCTCTTCCTAAATCATTGACTTAAAAATACTTATTATAAAAATAAATATCATATTTTAATATCATGAATCATAATTAATACTTATTACTCACACTTAAAGTTAAAAAATATACAATAATTATAAATTTATCAATCCTAATAATCATATACTAGTAACTACTAAAACTAAATAAAAATAATAAAAAAATAAATTATATATATCATAATATGACACATAATCCCTATTAAACATGTACAAAATTAAAATAAAACACTTGAAATTTTAAGTTGTAGAAGAAATGGAAGAATAATTAAAACCATAAACTAAAACTGGTGTATGGATACTATAAAGTGTAACATTATTTTTTTCCTTAAGGGTGTGTTTAGTTGGAAGTATAAATTTATACCTCTAAATGGTGTGATAATATTATGGGGTATAAATTTATACTTCATTATGGGGACCACAAGTTTTATATCTTGTTTGGTTGGAGGAATAATATATTTATTTATACTCTCAAGGGGGGACCACAATGCTTATATATTGTTCACTCGGGATGAAATTGATGGATAAAGGAGGAAATATCGAAAAGATTAGAGGTATAAATTTATACTCCGGGCAAGGTAAAAGGGGCTGCCCGAAAATTTATACCTCCTGCCCGAATTTTTCTTAAATTGCAACCAAACAAGATATAAGAGAGTAAAATAATATTATACCTCTTTTTACCTCCTTTTACATCCAATGAACACACCCTAAATTTATTGTGCTTTATCTCAAAATAATACTAGTATTTACTTTTGGGAAAATTCAATTTTATATCCAATATTGGATCATCCGAAAAATTTAGAATACATTTTAAACTTTGACATATTAGTATCTAGTGATTGTATTATGTTGGCAACCTATAGTGAGAAATCTAGAATAAACATAATTATTACTCCTTCCGATTCATTTCATTAAGCCCATATAGTTGGGCACGAATGTTGAGAAAATTTGTTATTTATGAAAAAATTGAAAAGATCAAGTAACTTTTTGGGGTATATCTGTCAAGTCAAGTAGGAGAGAGCGAGAGAGAGAGAGAGAGAGAGAAGAGAGATCGTATATATGGCATTTATGAATTATAATGGAGTGTTTATATATGTTATAGTTTCTATTTTTAAAAAGGAGCTTAATGAAATAAATAATCCAAATAAGGAAAATAGACTTATTAAAATGAATCAGATGGAGTATTCGTTATCATGAATCTATTTGATGGTCCCGAGTGTACTGTTGTATGGGGAAGGTGAGGGAATACACCATTTATAACTTTTTGCTTTAAGTTAAACTTTTTGTGAATTAATAGCATAGTTATACTATTTGACTGCTTTGAAAGCTGGTTAGTTGGACTGATAACTCAATTGAATGCATTGCAGAATGTGGTGGTTTGAAATTTAACTCGTTTGTTAATTCAGAAAATTCTTTCAGTTCGAAAATCTTAGTTACAATTTGCACCTCGTCAGTTTAATGTTAGTTGACTGATTGAGTCAATCCGAAGAAGGATAACTTCTCTTTCTTCACTCTAGCTGATCATCGGCTGAACTTATGTCTAAGGGTGGCTCTTTAGTTGTTAGCTTAGCTTCTCAATGCCGATAGTTCCTCTCAACTAAGTACCTATTAATTAAAAATGAACTCTCTAAGAGTTGCGCTTCACTAGCACAAATAAGGTTGACAAACATCTATTCAGTTAGAGTTTCAATTGGGTTTATATCTAGATTAGGGATGACAATCGGTACGGGGGGCACGGATAGTGGATATTCATACCGATACCCGCGAGTCAAATCCATACTCATATCCATACCCGCGATGGGTAGTTTCCTCTATCCATACCCGCTACCCGCGGATACCCGCCATCCGTCGGGTACCCGCCTACCCCCACCCGTGGGTAATCAACCCGCCACCCACGGATATCCACTAACCCGCCACCCGTTGGGTACCCGCCACCTGCAAATCGGATTTAATCAAATAAATTACAATTTAACACAAATAAAAGATTAACCACCAAAGTTCAAATCCATAAAACATAAAATTCAAATCTACAAAGTTCAAATCCATATCAATATTCAAATTCATCAACTAAAATTCAAAGTCCAAATTTAAAATAAAAAGTTACATTATTCCAACTCAACAGTTGAAATAGAGCAATCTTCCTTCAACTCTTCTTCTTCGTCTTCAAGATATGTCCAAAAACTTTCATTCTTTCCTTGACCTACGAACAACCAATTATTTACATTAGAAATTGAATATTACAAAAAAATAAGATTAATAGTAATTATAAATTTACCGGGTAGTAGTCGGGTATAATCGGGTATAATCGGGTAGTAGTCGGGTATTTCGTGAATATTTTGCGGGTATTTTTAGGGGGTAAATGGGTATCGCAGGTACGGATAGTAACTATCCATACCTATACCTGCGAACTAAATGAATAGTATTTTCTAACCATGAAGTTATCCATGGATATCAAATGCCTCTCAAATCCGCACCTATTAGGATCGGGTACCTACAGGTATCGGGTACCTGCGGGTAAATTGCCATCCCTAATCTAGATATATGATCAAATCAAAACTTATAATTTATCCAATTATTACAGGAAGAAGGTGTTCATGTTTGAACGCAGATTGCACCCGAACCATTTCCTTATTTGTGTATAACATAATTTGTGTGCATGTGGACGATAATAAATAAATAATATAATTTTTGAAAGAAGAGGATAAGATATGCATGTGTTGGTGGTTGTTTTCCACCAATGCACATGACATAACATATTCGGATTCACATTATGATTCAATTGGCACCGTCCCACATTTATCCCACTTAGATTTCATTTTATGATTGAGGTCCTTTTCTTTTTTCTAATTTACCTTGTCAGATCCATTGTTGATCTCTTGTTATAATTGATATGGACACATATTATATTGTCAACCATGATTGATCACTTGTCAACCATTATATAATATCACATATGCGTCATATGTCAACCATTATTTGTCTATAATAATAATTTAAAATATTAAATAAGTTTTAATATTGAGGAAATTCACTGTAACTTACTTGTGATCCTTTATCTCACTTCTTGTATCTAACATTTTTTTTTTAAATTTTTGTATTTTTTTCTTTCAATTTTATGATTATTATTAGGATTGGTTATACCCAATTTTTATATATAACTATTTCTTATTATTTAATTTAAGTTTTTTTGTAGCCAATTGATTATTTCATAAATTAGGGTATACAATTTTTAAAATCTTCAACTTTTAATAATGATTACTATTAGTTTAGGTTTATTATATAATATTTTTTATTTTATAAATAATATTTGTACCGTAGAAGACTATAGAACATATTGAGGAAAAAAGAAGTATATTTTTAATCGGTGATACAAATAAAACAACTCCCACATGTATAAAGCGAGTAAAAAATTAGGGTTACAAAATAAATAAGTAAAGTAAATCTGAAAATAATAAGAGAATATTCTATAACACTCCTTATCAAGTTGGAGCATTATATCGATCATGTAGCTTGATGTAAAGTTTAGAGAAATGTTTCCCGCCTAAAAATTTAGTGAATATATCAACAATTTGGTTGGACGAACAATTGAACGTAGTAGCAATAGTCTGATTCAATACACGCTCATGAATGAAATGGCAATCAACCTCAATATTTTTAGTCCTTTCATGAAACACTAGGCTATTTGCAATTTAAATGGTTGCTTGGTTATCACAATGTAAAGGTAATAGTTCATCAATGTGAACTCCAATTCTTCAAGCAAATTCTTTACTCCAATCATCTCAGTAGCATGTGAGCCATAGCTTTGTACTCAGCCTCAGCAGAAGATCTAGTAACAGTTTGTTGTTTCTTACTTCGCCAAGTTACCACATTTCTACCCAAATTAGTGTTGGATATAATGGTTTTAAAGAATTGTAGTTTAGTCTGCAAGTTGAGTAGATAATTGAAATATATATATGTTCTAAAAAAATCCTTAAATGGTGAGTAAAAAATAGTATATTTAAGTTGTGTATTGGAGGAGTTGCAGATGAAATTGTTGTTTTTAAATCCGTTAATACTCATTTGAGGAACGAGTCGTTGGAGATGAATTTCTTGTTTGCAAATATGTTAATACACATTGAAAGATCAAGCTTGGGCTTGAACCATGGATTTTAGATTTGAATTGGGCTTGACTTAATGCACCAACCTTTGGAATATGGGCTAGGCTAATTGATCCATTTCATATACTACATAATTAAATATCGTTGATGTTTAATTGTTAGAATTGTAGGCCCATTAATTTGAATTGGAAATGGTCAATTGAGCTTCAGCCCATGTGCGATCAATTGAAACACTCGAAATTGATGATAATTAATTATCAAATGTCAGGGGTGTGCATCTGGTCTAACCCGGAAAAACCGAAGACCCAGACATTTATAAAAAATTGGATCGATTTGGACCGCACGAATGAATAGACCCGGACCGGGACCGACCCAAAATCGGACAACGAGTTTGGTTCGGTTCGGGTCCAACCCGGTCAGAGAAAAAAAAAATGGGCAGTGGCGAGAAAGGCAAGGAATTTATGATTTCTGCAATGATATCTTGTGAGGCATGGGAGCACTCTGCTCTGAATGTAGCTTGTCCCACCCCTGCTGCAATCAAGAAGCAAATCCCACATGTTTTTTGCAACCAACCATACAAAAGAGAAGGTAGAGAGAGAGAGAGA
The DNA here is from genome assembly GCA_029490685.1 of Schizonepeta tenuifolia. Classification (NCBI taxonomy): domain Eukaryota; kingdom Viridiplantae; phylum Streptophyta; class Magnoliopsida; order Lamiales; family Lamiaceae; genus Schizonepeta; species Schizonepeta tenuifolia. Next base: position 102,428,453 of record CM055955.1, read on the forward strand.
GAGATAGAGAGGTAAACTTACCGGAGGCGAGGGTTGACAGCGGCAGCGGAAATGTGAAGGTGGAGGTGGTGAACGTGCGGCTGGCCTAGGAGGCGGGGATGCAACGGGATGAACAGAGATAAAGAGGATTGACGAGGTGGCGAGAGACGGAAGACGGCGGCGGCGCCGCGTGTATACCCTTAGAGAAGGGAGATGGAGGCGGGATAGGGCTAGGGGTTGGGAGAGTAAGGAATTCTGGAATTTGAGAGAAATGAGGTGGGAGCGGCTGTTGGCTTGGGAGAATTAGGGCAAATGAGGTTTAGTTTAGGGGGGAAACTCGAAAGGAAAGGAAAAGAAAGTAATTAAATATATATATACAAAACCCTGATCTTTTCTAAGTCTTTAAATTCGTCTTGATTAAGTTAATTCGCTTTGAATTTCCTGCTAATGTGCTTTTGTGTGATAAAATTTTCCGAAAAAAGAAAATTTCTCGTGAAACTACCAAAATGCCCTTGAGTATTTTTATGTGATTTCTCTCGTTTCAGTTATCCGATTCGAACATGTGATGAATTGTTTGAGCATGACTATATGATTTTAAGTTTGAGTCTAAATTTCGGAAAATTCTAAAAAGTTTTATTTTTTGATGAATAGTAACTTTTCTCGAGTTTTCGCTATTTGTCGAGTTTTTTCGAATTTTATCTAATTAGTGTCTTTTGAGTATAAAAGTTCTTTTAAATCCTTTTGGATATGTTTGAGAGTCATTTGAGATAATCTAGGGAAAAATTTAAGTTTGTTTTCGAAAACCTTAATATGAATAGTGATTTTCTAGATTTTCTTCGTTACTCGAAATTTTTCTACGAAAACTGGATTTCTAGCATCCTTGATTTATTTGGTGAGATATGAGATGAAGTAGAGAGCTTTTGAACGTCAAGAAAAAGTCGTGGTGAGTTTTGAATCGTTTTGAGAGTTAATTGAAAATATAGGGATGTTTTGAACCAGGAAACTTTTTCTTTCCGGCGATTTATATTGCGAATTTGACTAAGGTGCAACATTTTCTCTCTATTAATTCCCCACTCTCATCTCTCTTCCTCACTCTCTCCAAGCGCTCTCTCCCTCTTCCCTCTCTCTCTCTTGGCCGACATTACCTCCCTCTCTCCCCCCTCTCTCTCTTTGTCAATACACACACACGCACACACACACAACACCATTGAGTAGAAAAGAAAAGTTGGAGTTAGGATTTCTCCTCACCGAGGAAGAAAAGTTGATTGAGGAATTTGGAAGAATGAGCATCGAAGTAGTTCAGCCTCCTATGTCAATGGAGCAAGTGATTGCATCTCTAGAAATCATTGCAGACTTGAGATCTCGTATCATAGATGATCAAATGAAGGATGAAGAGTTGGAGAATTTGAGACTTAAGATAAGAAAGGAAGGAATAGAGGATTTCAGTGAAGCACGGGATAATGCCTTGATGTTCTGTAATAGAATTTGTGTACCTAATGATGAAGAGTTAAAGAATGAGATTATGAGTGAAGCTCATGATACCCCGTATACTGCACATCCGGGTAGTACCAAGATGTATCAAGATTTGAAGCAGCAGTTCTGGTGGAAAGGAATGAAGAAAGACGTAGCGATGTACGTAGAAAGATGTTTGGCATGTCAGCAAGTGAAGTCTTTGCATCAGAAACCCTATGGTCCTTTGCAACCTTGCCAGTCCCAAAATGGAAATGGAATGATATCAACATGGATTTTGTGACGGGTTTGCCTAAGACGAAAAAAGGGAATACCTTTGGTGATTGTGGATAGATTGACAAAATTTACTCATTTCATACCTATTTCTATCACCTATGGATTGGACAAGTTAGCCCATATATATGTTAAGGAGATTGTGCGTTTCCATGGAGTTCCGAGAACGATCACATCAGATCGAGACTCCAAGTTTATCGCACATTTTTGGGAAAGTTTTCAAAAGGAGTTGGGAACGCAGTTGCAATTCAGCACTGGTTATCACCCTCAGACGGATGGTCAATTAGAAAGAACTATCCAAGTGTTAGAGGATATGCTGAGAGCTATTGTGTTAGATAAAGGAGACAATTGCGAGAAAATTTTACCTCTTGTCGAATTTGCCTACAACAACAGTTATCAGAATACGATAAGAATGACGCCTTACGAAGCCTTGTATGGAAAAAAGTGTAGATCTTCGCTCTACTGGGATGAAGTAGGCGAGAGAAAAGCGATAGGACCAGAAGCGATTGAGGAGATGATAGAATCTGTTCGTCAGATTCGCGAAAAGATAAAGGAAGCTCAGAGTCGGCAGAATTCTTATGCTGACAATCGAAGATCAAAGTTAGAGTTTGAAGTAAGGAATAAGGTTTTTTGAAAGTATCCCCTTCGAGAGGAGTACATCATTTTGGTGTCAAAGGAAAGCTGAAGCCTAGATTTATAGGACCGTTCGAAATCCTAGAAAGGATTGGAGCCGTCTCATATAGGTTAGCTTTGCCGCCCAGTTTTGGGAATTGGCATAACGTATTTCACGTGTCGCAGTTGCATAAGTACGTTTTCGATCGGAAGCACCTTATTCGTCAAGAAGATATAGCCCTCGAGCCAGACCTGAGTTACGAAGAGAAGCCCGAGGAAATTCTGGATCGTAAGATTTAGTAGCTTAGAACACACACACACACACACACACATACACACACACACACACACATATATATATATATATATATATATATATATCGAAATTTCTAAAAAAAAAAGGGGCACCTGTGGGAACATCTCTACTGACGAACCATTTCAATAGTACGGGTGCTGCCGTGCCACGAGGCACGACTATGGAAGTAATTAAGTCTTGGTTTCCTGAGCTAGCTTGCTAGGAGTTTCGAATTCCTTTATCGAAATAGATCTGGTACTAAGAGTCACTTCTAAGGACATCGATTACTTCGTTCCGTTTTGGAAACCAGCCCTTTATGAATATTCATTCCGGGGTAAACAGTAGTATCGGGAAAGCAACCCGTCGACGAAAGCCGTCTAAAGAGCTAACCCCGGGGAAAAGCAGCTCCCGCATACAAGATGCTCATTGAATGATAAGAAAGCCACTTATAAAATTTCAGAGATTCAAGGTTGGACTTTCCGTTCTAGATTAACCAGAATAATTGAGGTCTCTTTTGTATTAGATTAGCGAATTGTGAAAATAACAAACAATTCATCTTTTTCATTAAATCTTCATACCATGCACAAATCATCATAAAATTCATCATGAACATTATACTACTGAAGATCATCAAAAATTCATAATTTCTTCATACTTATATGCATTGAAAATTTTACAAAGACTAACAAGAAATCCATGCTCAAATCACTCAAAATCATCACATATATATCATCATCTCATTCATCAAGTAAATCATCAACTTATCATCAAGAAAATCATCAAACTCCTCTTTTCCTCTTCCTTTTTCCATCGATTTTCTCAAGAAAATTTAGAGAAAATTCCTTCTCTTTTACTTCTCATCTTATACTCCTAACTTAACTCTTAAAACCCATATTCATCATCATAATCATGCATCGATCATCATCATAAAAAAAATTCCTAAGGTTTGTCTATGCATAAAAGTAAACATGCATGATTTCCTTTATCTTTTCCACATACATATACATATATATGTAGAACCCCAAAAATTCAAGCCTAAAAATTTTGTTTTAAGTATATAAAAAAATTATATAGAATTAATCGAATAATAGAATGGTCACTTATTCCCGACAAATTATATACGTCTAAATAATAATAAAAAAATTACATCATATGCATTGCATAGCACGAGCATTCATATTTTATTATTCGAGTGAAATATGTCGATATTATTATTGCCTATGCAATAATGTGATTAATTAAAAATAATTAATCAAAAGATAAATTTTATATATATATATATATATATATATATATAATATAAATATGAAGCATTTGTTTATTTGATTTTGTAAAAGAATTAATTTATAGAATAATATGGATATTGGTCTCGTTATGACCGGAATAAATATTTCTACTTATATGCTCGATCGAAACTTTGATCGGAGGAATGAATGTCGTATTAGGAAACGGAAATTTATATGCTATATAAGAAGAAAAAAAGTAATATAATATTAACATATATATATATATATATATATATATATATATATATATATATATATATATATATATATATATGAGTATGTGTGTGTGGCGTGAACCGTGTGAGTGTGTGCGTGTGTTTTGTGTGTTGTGTGATTGAGATAATGACAAGGGAATTTAATTAATCAAAATTTAATAAAATTCAAATGATAATTAAGATGAGACAAAAAGAAATTAGAAGCATCATTAGGAAAGAGGAGAATATCGGCTGGGAGAGAGAGAGGGGATCTGCAGAGATTACATCTGAACATAATTATTAGATTCTTTTACGCTTCCAATACCACCTCTTCTTTCCCCAATCAGAGAACAATAAGATTAATCATCACCTTAAGTCCCTACGGTAATCCCTCTCTTCACTCCTTCAATAAACCTCTGCAGATGAACTCATCTTCTCCACCATCATCTGCAACTCACCCTCTCCATCAAATCCTAAATTCTTTCATCTTCCATCACCATCTAAAGAAAGCCCTAGCCCCCAAATACCACCACCACCTTCTGCCGCCAAACCACCACCGCCGGCCACCACCGGAGGAGAGGAGGTGACCGGAATCTCGTGAGGAAGAGGGCCAAGAGTTGGGAAGTAGGCTAGGAGAGGAGGAAACATGAGAGAGAAGGAAGAGAAGGAAGCTAGGTATAAATCTTCATCTAGTTCTTTTGCTGAAACATGAGAGAGAAGGAGGAGAAGGAAGCTAGGTATAAATCTTCATCTAGTTCTTTTGCTTTTCCTTCTTTTATGAACATATTAGGTTAATAATGAACGAGTTATAAGAGTTGTAAATCCATGTTAAAATGATGCTAATCACGTTTTTATGAGTTGTGAGGGTGTTCCATGTGTTAGAATCTAGGTTATGAATGTGTTAGTATGAAAAAGATGTTTGGTAGTTCGTATGGCTGCACATGTATGTTAATGAACGAGTCATATCTCCCAATATACTCCATGAAAATGTGTGAAGTCACCTTCAAAAGAAAGCCTGGTATGTTGGCTACAATGTGTGTGAAAATGAGCCCTTGGTCTTGAGTTTAAAGGTGTCAAAACTTTTGAGTTTGTAACTTGCTCGAATCTGTCAAGAAACTGACTAAGTGTGAAAGAGTTGCTACTATCTTGAAAACGGTTAATATCTTAATAATATGGCTTGTTGTATTATGTTCTAAGCTTCTTTTAGTTTTTAGAATGATAAGACTCATTATCATGGGATGAAAACTCAATCTATTATGGAATTTACAATAAACCTCTATGTGCAGCCAAAAGTTCTAAAGTGTGATAATGTGTGTTCTTGTTATATGTTATGTGGTCAATGCTTGAGTAGATGAACTAGGGTGGTGTATCTTGTGTTTGTATGAACTTTACAGTCTTAACATCATGAGATATAAGTTGAAAAACGTTTATATGCTGCTATGGTGATGTTTGAAGCAAAAGTTGATGAAAAATGTGATGTTGTGCATAAGGGGGCAGTCTGCCCCGAAACATGTCTACTTAGTTACCTAAGTTAAACTTCAAATTTGCCTCTCAAATTTTTTTATGTCGTAGATCAGTATGTTAGGATGGTTGTGTAAAATTTTCAGATTTTTATCTTGAGTTATGAAATTTTGATGGATTAATAACTTCTGCTCTAGACATGAAGCTTGAACTGCGCAGTAGAATGTTTAAGGCTGTATGTCACAGCCCCAAATCCCGAGGAACGGCAAAAGCCGGGGTGAGACTAGGGGTTGGATTAAAGAAGCAGGGAAGAAGGGGGAATGAATAAGAATGAAAGAATAAACAGACATTAATAACAGAATGAATTACTATGAACAAGACTTCATTATAATAAAAGAAAGAGTTGATCTCAAAGGATCACTCGACATAGTTCTCAAAAAGAAACTGAGTTAGTTGTACGGGATTTAGACCCAACAGAAAGATACATTAACTTAAAAAAGAGATTGGCAGCGGAATAATGTGAAGCTGAAAACAAGTTCTTATTCTAATCACGACTTCTTAACTCAACATCAACCACTGCCGCTCCCGTCGCTCAACTTGCACATTTTATAAAACATATGTAGGGTTAAGTACAAAAGCACTTAGTGGGCACGTTGCCGAAAACATAATATAAGTATAGATAAATCAGACATCTCATTTCTATAGCACACCGGGTTTTTTTTTCAATAAAGGCCCGTATCTACTAAACATTTTCACAATTTGGCTTGATCAAACACTTTTTTGATAGATGCTACGTTCAATCTTGCCCAATAATTATCACCGTGGCTAGCCACCCCTCAACTGGGTTCCACACACAACGGCTACTGTGTACACTAACTTTGGATAGCAGGTCGGCTAACTCAAAGTCCGATCGTTTTAGTTAGCAGGTCGGCTAACTAATAATTCTGGATAGCATGTCGGCTAACTCAGAAGGATACAAGAGAACTCACATAAAAAAAAATCATTTCATGCTCTGATTATCACGTTTGAAAACACAGTTTTCAAAGCTTGTAAACAAAGATTTTCGAGCATCGCTCATTTTAGTTTGTATATAGAAAAGCCCACCTGACTGATTACAGAACTATTAAACGAGCTTCCGTCTCTGGTCTTCCGTCCTATCCTCAGTGCTGACTTCCTCCTTTTATCGTAAATAAACAGACTTAAGCAACTTGAACGCAATCGATAAAAGAAACAGGAAATCGAAACGATTTTTTAGTCTTTTAGGCGTTTACACTTTACTACTTCCTTTTGATCAACTAATAAACGAGACTTCGATCTCGACTACAAACTGACTCGGCTCACTACTCGATTCTCAGGTCAGTAGGTAAAAGGGTGTCGATAACTTAGAACGACTTAAAAGTTCACAAGGAACGAAGTTGAAAAGGATTCAACTTAGGAAACTAGACTTTGGATACTTACTGCCCAAGTCAGTAAGTTCATACAGAACAGAGTATATGAAAACAGGGGATGAATCTTATACCAAAAGAAAGGTACGGGTGTCTAGTTTACTCTCCAATTTAGGGATCTCGATTTCGTTAAGCGAGCTAAAAGTTATGATAGTTTCCGTGAAACGTCGCAAAACAGTCGCGCGAAACCCTAATGCTCGACAAAACTCGACGCACGATTCCCTAGGTTCGATTAATGCTATTCCACTTTTATTTTCACAAAATTTTCATCCCAAGTCAGTCTACATACAGTATCCTTTAATCGGGTTCATATTCTCGACTTTTGATTAACAAACGACGAGCATTTCCTCGTCATTTCTGACTAACCATTTACTATACCAAAAAACGAATTTCAATTTCTATTTCGTTCAACAACTTCTCGATTCTTAACTATATCTCATAACGTCTCGTATCTTGGATGGAAAAGTCGTTAACTACAATATTGTTCGTCAATCAATAACAATCATTATTATTAAAAGGAATTTCCTTATTCGACTTTTCTACCGGCTTTTAAACTCGATTCTTCTTCTCTTATTTGAAAATCGAAACTTCTTAGAATTCGTTGAAACTTTATGGTCACGATCATTAACTATCAAGATTATCAAAGGTTCGAATCACAATCCTAATTCATTATCTATTCTCAACTTATCATCGATTGTTCGTCTCTTAACGAAAATCTTACGTTCTCCGTTTTCGTTCAAATTTTACAACAACGATCATCATCTAACGAGCATCACTAATATGCAAATCATATTATCAAAACATTAACGAGCTTCAACTTAACGACACGTTTCCGTCTCTTACATTTTTCGCTTTATTATTAGAAAAATCCCAATTAAATATATAATCATCCTCATACATCTTATATCTCATTTCCATAAACAAAACATGAATATCATATCATTTACTACATCGAATCAAGCATTCTTCCTCTATTATCTTTCAATTTTTATTTTTAGAAAAATCTAAATTAATTCATATAGTCAATTAGCAACATGTAGATCACTAATCTATCGATCAAACATCAAAGAAATCGAACTACGATCAAACCCCTAAAATTCTAGAAATTTTCGGTAATTACATAAATGAAAGGGGAATGATTTTCTTCATGATTCGATCCGTAGAACTCGATTCTAAACATCCTAGAACATGTATTAATCGAAGGACAACATGCTCTTCATGCTCCTATGTTTCGAAAAAAAAGAAAAGATTGGAATCAAGACTTTGTTCGGTTCATTTCGTAGGAGATATTCTTACCTTGCGTAATACGAACTCGGAAATGGAATTGATCGGTGGATGAAGGACTTGTGTGCTTGAGAAGAGCTTGGATGTTGAAGCTTTAATGGAGGAGAAGAGAAGAAAAAAAATGAGAGAGAGTGAGAGATAGGAGGCGGTAATGAAGCGGAGAAGAAGAAGGGATGACTCATGCTATAGATACATAAAGTGATAAAAAATCTAACTAAAGAGTGGTGAGTCGCTAAGGACCATTTGGCGTGGGTTTATTAGACGAAAAAATATCTCGTTTTCGACTTTAAACGACGACTAAAAAGTCGAGAAATAATTTCTTAGGTAGTTACGAATTCGACGAAATCTAATTCGTCCGTTAGATTGGAAATAAATCACGTACTCGGAAAATCTAATTCGTTTTTTTAAAATCCGAGAAAAAGTCGGGATTATACAGTCTAAAATTCGCCCGAAAAATCATAAAAACTAACTTTCTCCGGTGAACTTGTATCGAAGAAAAAGTGAATGTAAATTCTGACGGATTTTAATTCTGAGTTTTCGGACGAAAAATTTATCGGACGCGAAAACCCTAATACAGTAGTCGTTCGACCGACTTCTGGAATTTATTTTCTGAAACGGATTTCACCGTAAATCTTAGAATTGAAAATCCTTAACTTAGGCGTGCAAAGCCTTAATTATTAATTAACTTTTTATTTTAACGACGGATTAAACATCCGGGGTATTACATCCTACTCCTCTAACAAAAAATTTCGTCCCGAAATTTGCATACCTTCATCGAAAAGGTAAGGATACTTTTCTTTTATCTTTTCTTCGAGTTCTCACGTGGCTTTTTCTTGCCCTTGGTGATTCTATATTACTTTTACTAACTGTACTGACTTGCTTCTTAACTCTCGCACTTTTCGATCCAAGATCGATTGCGGTCTTTCATCATAACTTATCTCATACTCAAGATCAACGTCTTGCTGGAGGATTACGTGTTTAAGATCGAACACGTACTTTCTCAAACGAGATACACAAATATAAATAAACATTCCATAGACTTGGCAACACGGCCAATCTTATACACATAAAAACTATCTTTTTCAAGATATCAAATAATCACATAAATCTTTGTCTAAGCTTATACTTGACACGAATCTAATGATTCTCTTCAACGGAGAACCCTTAAGAAAACTTTATCTCCCTTTTCGAATTTAAGTTCTGATCGGCGTAAATCACATAAGACTTTTGTCTTCTCTAAACTTCTTTTATTTAGACTCGAGTCTATCGAACGATCTCGATCATTTCACTAACCGTATCTGGTCCTAGGTTCTTTCTTTCACCTACCTTATTACAATAAAGTGGCGATCTACATTTCTTTCCATATAAAGCCTCGTAAGGCGCCATTCCTATCGTCGCCTGATAACTGTTATTGTACGCGAATTCAACTAAATGTAAGATATCTTCCCAATTCGCGCTTCGATCCAAAACTACCGTTCTTAACATATCAACGAGTATCTGAATCGTTCTCTCGGATTGTCCATCCGTCTGGGGGTGAAAAGCTGTACTAAAGTTAAGTTTGGTTCCTAACTCTTTCTGCATTGTGATCCAAAATCTTGAAGCGAATTTGGCATCTCTATCTGATGTTATCGACTTTGGTATTCCGTGCAGACGTACAATCTCACGGACATACAGCTGTGTTAACTTCTCTGACCCGTAGGTAATCTTAATCGGTAGAAAATGAGCTGATTTGGTGAGTCTATCAATAACTACCCAGATGGCAGTGTTTCCTCTTCTTGACTTAGGCAAACCTGTCACAAAATCCATAGCTATATCCTCCCATTTCCATTCTGGGATACTTAATAGCTGTAACAATCCGTATGGTCTTTGGTGTAGAGCTTTCACTTGTTGACAAACCAAACATCTTTCTACAAACGAGGCAACGTCTCGTTTCAAACCGTTCCACCAAAATTTCTTTCTTAAGTCCTTATACATCTTCGTACTCTCTGGGTATGCTGTTCATGGCGTATCGTGAGCCTTACTCATGATATCGTTCTTCTATTTGTCGTTATTAGGGATATAAGGTCTATCTTCAAATAAAATCGCATTATCTAGTGCTTCGAAATAACTGTCTGGTTTGTCCGTTCTTATCTTAAGCCGAAGCTTTTTGATCGACTCGTCTTTTTTTCTGGGAATTAAAGATTCTTTCTCATAAGTCTGGTGTAGTTACTAGTACTGCTATTTGATTTGTTATTGTTTCAGGTGCATTGAACACTTCTAGTCCATTTTCTCAAATTTTCTTACAAGAGCTTCTTCCTTAATAAAGAGACATCCTAACTTGGTTGGAGTCTTACGACTCAGCGCGTTAGTTACAACATTTTCTTTTCCTGGATGATAGTTGATTCCGCAATCATAATCCTTGACTAATTCGAGCCATCGTCTTTGTCTCATGTTCAATTCATTTTGCTCGAAGAAGTACTTTAAACTTTTATGGTCCGTAAAAAAAATCTCAACCCTAACACCATAGAGATGGTGTCTCCAAATCTTCAGCGCATGCACAACGGCTGCTAGTTCTAAGTCATGGGTTGGATACTCAACTTCATGAGGTCGAAGTTGTCGTGAAGCATAAGCTATTACCTTTTCCATCTTGCATCAAAACACAACCTAATTCGTTCTTCGAAGCATCTGTATAGACCACGTATTCCTTATTCGCTTCTGGCAAAGCCAACACTGGTGCCGTGGTTAACTTCTCCTTGAGTGTCTGAAAACTCTTCTCGCATTTAGCCGTCCATTTATACTTGTTTTCCTTCCGAAGTAGTTGCGTCATAGGCCTAGCAATCGTTGAAAATCCTTCGATGAATCTTCTGTAATAACCGGCTAAACCTAAGAAACTCCTAATTTCATTCGGACTTGTCGACGATTTCCAAACGCGCACTGCCTCTACCTTGACAGGATCCACCTCGATGCCTTCTGCTGATACGATGTGTCCAAGGAACATTATTTCCTTTAGCCAAAACTCGCACTTACTGAATTTGGCGTAAAGCTTCTCGGCTCTAAGCATTTCTAAGACTATTTTCAAGTGTTCCTTATGTTCCTCCTCATTTTTGGAGTAAATGAGAATGTCGTCGATGAATACTAAGACAAATTTGTCTAAGTATGGGTGAAAAATTCGATTCATGAGATCCATGAATACTGCGGGAGCGTTAGTCAAACCGAATGGCATAACTAGGAATTCGTAATGGCCATATCTGGTTCGGAAAGTAGTCTTAGGTATGTCTTTGGGTTTGATTTTCAATTGATGATACCCGGATCTTAAATCTATCTTCAAAAAGACTTCTGCACCCTTAAGCTGATAAAAAAGGTCTTCTATCCTTGGCAAAGAATACTTATTCTTAAGGGTAATCTTATTTAATTCACGATAGTCTATGCACATTCTCATAGAACCATCCTTCTTTCTGACAAACAAAACTGGTGCTCCCCAAGGTGAAACACTCGGTCTAATGAATCCAAGGTCTAACAATTCTTGCAGCTGGATCTTAAGCTCTTCTAGTTCTTTTGGTGCATGCTCCATATAGAATGGCGCAGTTAAAAGATAATCAATCCATCCCATGGATTTTGTCTATGTCAAACATTTTATTACGTTCCGATTGCTTGCTATGATCTTAAAAAGACCCTAAGTTAGCTTCTATGTTCGAGAAAAACTAAGGATGTGACGATAATTTCTCCTAAGGCGTGGTTATTCTTATTTTATGATTAGCGCACTCTGGTCTTACTCTTATAGTGTCGACAGGCACTAGAAATAATGAATGTAAGGTTTTGGTATGAGGTAGAAGAATGACAAGGTAATTAAGAAGTTCGTCCTATACCTGCCAATTTTTCCTTGCCCTTATTGCGCGCATCTTGTTCGATCGCGAATGCCCTAACGTTATGTTGCTGTTGGTCGTACTGTTGAAGCTGCTGCTGTGGCTGAGCCTAAATCGCCCTCAAAGGCTGGGGCTATCCATACTGATTTTGTCTTGCCGCTTGCATCGGTTTCGGGCATTCTCTCCTAAAGTGCCCCTTCTGCCCACAGTTGAAGCAACTTCCCGAGTTTTCTTGGCAGTTCCCGAAGTGTACCCTATTACACTTGGGACAGGCAGGAACGGCAGCTCTTCCTTGGTTGTTTCCTTCCTGGTTATTCCTTTGTTGCCCTTGTGGCTGACCTTGCTGATTCGATCCTACTGGTTGCATCGGGTTTGGACAATTTCTTTTCACGTGTCCTTTCTGTCCACATTTAAAGCAAACACCAGAGTTCGCTTGACAGACATCGTAGTGCATCCTATTACACTTAGGACAGACAGGAACGGTAACCTTTCCTTGATTATTGTTTGTTTGTTGCCCCTGCCTTGATTGATTATTCTGATTTGGCTGCTGAAAGCCTTTCTGATATCTTCTCTGGTTCCCATAGCAGCCACTGTTATTTCCTTCTTCCCATTTCCTTTTTCCTTTATAGTTGTTTTTGTTGTTGGGAGGGTTTTGAACTGGAGCCTGGGTTGGTGTTGGTATGGATGCTATACTCTTTCTTTTATCCGGCACAACTGCCTCTATTTCTAGGACTCGTCCTAGTATTTCCGTATAGCTCAATCCCTCGTGACTGGCTAATGGCATTCCTAATTTATGTTTAAGTTCTCCACGAAACTTCTTTGCTGTTTCCTCTTCGGTATCCACTTGATCGGATGCATACTTATCATAAAATGCCTCTTTAAATTCTTTCCAAGTAATTGGAGTTATTTACTCCGCCAGCATAACTTTCTGCCTAGCCTTCCACCAGTAATCAGTTGGTCCGGCTAGTTGAAACACAACACATGAAAGGCGCTCCTTATCAGTATATCCTAGAAGCTTAAAGATTCTTTCTATAGATCGTATCCAAAGCTCAGCATCGCTTGGGTTACTGGATCCATTAAAAACAGGTGGATTTCTTTTGAAGAATAAATCCTCAATGTTTCGATGTTGTGGAGGTAGCGGGAGTGAAGGGGTTGCTTGGTGTTTTTGCTCTTTTTCGCTTCCACGTTGTCCTTGACCTCTACCAGGTCCTCTTCTGGTGTTAACTACTTTCGGCGACATTTTTGAAACTATAGGAAACAAGAATTTTCATTAGCACTTTTGTTTTTAAGCTTTCACTCACTCACTAAACCCTTTTTTTTAACTTAAACAAGTTCACGGAAAGGAAAACTGATAATAGCTTCGATACTTGGCTCTTTAAACTTTTAACTTCTCGGTTAAACCGGAATATTCATCTAAATTTTTTTTCTTCTAATCGTGCTTAGAAGAAACTTTCACAAGATTTAAGCCCACTCTCGGATCATCATATATATATATATATATTATATACACGTCAAAAAGAATATTAGTTTTGCCTCCAACGAGGACTTATACAAAAAGCTATAGACTGCGACTAGTCTAAACTAAGCTAACTGCCTATCTATGTACAGGATGCACTAACATACAGCATCTCCTGTACTTACTGGAAGTACTAGAATGGAAATGATCCCAAAACTTCGTATCCGTTTAGAGTACTACAAAAAGGATAGTTACTGATCCGACTATTTATAAGACAAAAGGAGACTTCTACTACTACTACGCGTCTAAGACGCTCTGCTCAACAAGCTGTAGTCGAGTCACTACTGCCCTCTACGGCCTGAAACTCCTCGGAGTCCCCCTCCGGATCCTCGTCCGGATCCTCCTCAGAATCTGTACCAAAGACGAGCTGAAGTACCTCGTCAACCCTTAAAGTAGTGCCGTCCAAAAGTGTAAGTGGTGGTGGTGAAGGCACGTCTGAAACCAAGTAGTCCAAACTGGTCTCTATTGTCCTCTTCTTTGGAGGCAGCAGGTGTTCGGGAGGTGAACTAGACTCATATTCCTCTGTAGAACGGACCCTGGATGGTCCTGCCTCAAACTCTCCTCGGACCCTCGCCAATTCAGCACAGATCTCCTCAAGTGGTCTAAATGGGAATGGAAATTCTATCATATTAGCAAGCCCCTTGCCGATCTCCAGGTATCCTATCTCTGGAATTAACTCCTCACTAGGTAAAAGGACTAGTGGTAACTCTAACTTTGGAATTAACTCTTCACTAGGTGTGGCCATCTCCGGATCCATGTTCAAAGACTCTGGCTCTGGCTCGGAAAAATGACGGTAGGGGTGGTGCTCCTGAATGGGAATTGACACTATGAATCTGCTCTGAAAGAAATGCTCGTGTACAGCGAGAGCGAATCCTGAGAAATCTCCCATCGGCTCGGTGTCATCGCCGAACAGTGCAAGGAAGTACCAAGACACATCATGTGCCCATCCGCGCCATTCATCTGGTAGTTGAATAATCAAGTCTGCTATAGCCTGACGCTCTGTAACACTGTGTCGGGCTGCATGGTAAACTGCTGAAAAGTTACTAACTATCTGTCCAATGTCGTTATTTGGGTCTGCCTCGAAATCTCGATACTCATCCAGTATCTCATCTGCCCAAGTACGCTGTGGCGGGGATTGATTCTCCTGAGTCATGACACTACTAGAAGCCATCCTATAAGGTTTTTAAGAAATACGGATCAGTAACTGGTAGGATAATAACTTATCTAAAATAAAAAAAAAAAGTTTTAAATTTACAATTAGAATACCCCATTATTCAAAATTGCAATACTTAACCACTTAACCTCAGCTTATCTTATCCATCTAGCAATTTCAAGAAATTGCACTCAAATACTTTAAATAATAAAAAAAAAATTCTGGGATTTTCTTTCTAATTTTTAACTTAGACTTCGTAGTTTTCCTCAAGAAAACTCCTAACCGATAAATGCATATCGTTCTCATCATTAGAAAGAAAAATTCTTAATGCCATATTAAAGTGGATATAAACTCCTCTCGATACTTGAACCTTGTACTTATCGTATTCTTCATTCATTTAATAATTGTGAAATAAATTCTAAGAAAACGGAATATAAGTTGGAGAATAACTTTAGAACACAAGTTCTAGTCGTCGTTGGAATCGAACAATCGTTGGAAATTAGCTAAAAATTCGTACTCGATTCTTAACAATTACATCAAATCTGTTTCAACGTCGGGGAAGAGTTAACTTATTCATCCTTATTCTTCTTATTATTCTTTATTTTATTTCCTTAAAAGGAAATTCTTACGGCTTTCATTTTCAAAAACAAGTCGACTCCAACGAGTCGGTTGTTCATGTCACTTTACGCAGGTGACATTCGTTTATTTGCTTTGATTCCCTTTATTCGGCCCTTTCGGATCCAATCGTTTCTTGGAAATTTTGGAACCAACGCTTCTTAGAACGTCTATGTTCTCAAAGAATCGGGAAGGCCTTAGAATTCGTCTAAATTCTCATGCCAAACAAGCATCTTAAATAACAAAAGAAATTACAACTCACATAATTTCACATACTTTTGCATAAAATAACATTCATGCTTTCACATAGTTCATGTAATTCACAAAGTATAACTTTTATACTTTAAATCAAATCATACTTGGCATACTTAATCTCAAGTTCTTGCATACTTATTCTCAATCATACTTTCATAATTAATTATCAAATTTCTTCTTGCATACTTTAATCAAAAATTTCTTTTTAAAAGAAATCATACTTCTGAAATTCTTTCCTTACTTTTCTTCTTTGATTGAGTCGACGTAGCGGGTGGTTTAGGGTCTACACTCTTATACTTAGTGTTACGACTTAACTTTACTTGAAAGAAGACTCGGATATAGAGTATATAAAAATACTATATCTTACTACTGAAGAAATTCGTATGCAGAGCAGAAACGATTGCTCTGATACCACTCTGTGGTATCACTAGAAGAAATAACTTACGACCAGAGCAGAACCGACTGCTCTGATACCACTCTGTCACAGCCCCAAATCCCGAGGGACGGCAAAAGCCGGGGTGCGACTAGGGGTTGGATTAAAGAAGCGGGGAAGAAGGGGAAATGAATAAGAATGAAAGAATAAATAGACATTAATAACAGAATGAATTACTATGAATAAGATTTCATTATAATAAAAGAAAGAGTTGATCTCGAAGGATCACTCGACATAGTTCTCAAAAAGAAACTGAGTTAATTGTACGGGGTTTAGACCCAACAGAAAGATACATTAACTTAAAAAAGAGATTGGCAGCGGAATAACGTGAAGCTGAAAACAAGTTCTTATTCTAATCACGACTTCTTAACTCAACATCAACCACCGCCGCTCCCGTCGCTCAACTTGCACATTTTATAAAACATATGCAGGGCTAAGTACAAAAGCACTTAGTGGGCACGTTGCCGAAAATATAACATAAGTATAGATAAATCAGGCATCTCATTTCTGTAGCACACCGGGGTTTTTTTCAATAAAGGCCCGTGTCTACAAAACATTTTCACAATTTGGCTTGATCAAGCACTTTTCTGATAGATGCTACGTTCAATCTTGCCTAATAATTATCACCGTGGCTGGCCACCCCTCAACAGGGTTCCACACACAACGGCTACTGTGTACACTAACTTTGGATAGCAGGTCGGCTAACTCAAAGTCCGATCGTTTTAGTTAGCAGGTCGGCTAACTCAGAAGGGTACAAGAGAACTCACATAAAAACAAATCATTTCATCCTCTGATTATCACGTTTGAAAACACAGTTATCAAAGCTTGTAAACAAAGATTTTCGAGCATCGCTCCTTTTAGTTTGTATATAGAAAAGCCCACCTGACTGATTACAGAACTATTAAACGAGCTTCCGTCTCTGGTCTTCCATCCTATCCTCAGTGCTGACTTTCTCCTTTTATCGTAAATAAACAGACTTAAGCAACTTGAACGCAATCGATAAAAGAAACAGGAAATCGAAACGGTTTTTTAGTCTTTTAGGCGTTTGCACTTTACTACTTCCTTTTGATCAACTAATAAACGAGACTTCGATCTCGACTACAAACTGACTCGGCTCACTACTCGACTCTCAGGTCAGTAGGTAAAAGGGTGTCGATAACTTAGAACGACTTAAAAGTTCACAAGGAACGAAGTTGAAAAGGATTCAACTTAGGAAACTAGACTTTGGATACTTACTGCCCAAGTCAGTAAGTTCATACAGAACAGAGTATATGAAAACAGGGGATGAATCTTATACCAAAAGAAAGGTACGGGTGTCTAGTTTACTCTTCAATTTACGGATCTCAATTTCGTTAAGCGAGCTAAACGTTATGACAGTTTCCGTGAAACGTCGCAAAACAGTCGCGCGAAACCCTAATGCTCAACAAAACTCGACGCACGATTCCCTAGGTTCGATTAATGCTATTCCACTTTTATTTTCACGAAATTTTCATCCCAAGTCAGTCTACATACAGTATCCTTTAATTGGGTTCATATTCTCGACTTTTGATTAACAAACGACGAGCATTTCCTCGTCATTTCCAACTAACCATTTACTATACCAAAAAACGAATTTCAATTTCTATTTCGTTCAACAACTTCTCGTTTCTTAACTATATCTCATAACGTCTCGTATCTCGGATGGAAAAGTCGTTAACTACAATATTGTTCGTCAATCAATAACAATCATTATTATTAAAAGGGATTTCCTTATTCGACTTTTCTACCGGGTTTTAAACTCGATTCTTCGTCTCTTATTTCAAAATCGAAACTTCTTAGAATTCGTTGAAACTTTACGGTCACGATCATTAACTATCAAGATTATCAAAGGTTCGAATCACAATCCTAATTCATTATCTATTCTCGACTTATCGTCGATTGTTCGTCTCTTAACGAAAATCTTACGTTCTCCGTTTTCGTTCAAATTTTACAACAACGATCATCATCTAACGAGCATCACTAATATGCAAATCATATTATCAAAACATTAACGAGCTTCAACTTAACTACACGTTTCCGTCTCTTACATTTTTCGTTTTATTATTAGAAAAATCCCAATGAAATATATAATCATCCTCATACATCTTATATCTCATTTCGATAAACAAAACATGAATATCATATCATTTACTACATCGAATCAAGCATTCTTCCTCTCTTATCTTTCAATTTTTATTTTTAGAAAAATCTAAATTAATTCATATAGTCAATTAGCAACATGTAGATCACTAATCTATCGATCAAACATCAAAGAAATCGAACTACGATCAAACCCCTAAAATCCTAGAAATTTTCGGTAATTACATAAATGAAAGGGGAGTGATTTTCTTCATGATTTGATCCGTAGAACTCGATTCTAAACATCCTAGAACATGTATTAATCAAAGGACAACATGCTCTTCATGCTCCTATGTTTCGAAAAAAGAAAAGAAAAGATTGGAATCAAGACTTTGTTCGGTTCATTTCGTAGGTGATGTTCTTACCAAGCTCTTCTCAAGAACACAAGTCTTCCATCTACCGATCAATTCCATTTCCGAGTTCGTATTCTGTAAGGTGAGAACTTCGTCTCCAATATGAACCGAACACAATTCCTTTTCCATCATTTTCTTTTTTTTTCGAAATGTAGGAGATGTCATGTTGTCCTTTAATCGATTCATGTTCTAGGATGTTTAGAATCGAGTTCTACAGATCGAATCATGAAGAAAATCACTCCCCATTTCTTTAGGTTATTACCGAAATTTATATAATTTTTTGGGGTTTGATCATAGTTCGATTTTTTTGATGTTTGATCGATAGATTAGTGATCTACATGTTGTTAATTGACTATAGGAATTAATTTATATTTTTCTAAAAATAAACGTTGAAGGATAAGAAATGAAGATTGGT
This sequence comes from Schizonepeta tenuifolia, assembly GCA_029490685.1. Lineage (NCBI taxonomy): Eukaryota > Viridiplantae > Streptophyta > Magnoliopsida > Lamiales > Lamiaceae > Schizonepeta > Schizonepeta tenuifolia. Next base: position 102,447,491 of record CM055955.1, read on the forward strand.
CGATTTAGTATAGTAAATGTTATGATATGCTCGATTGATTAATAGAAATAAGATATACGTTGTATGAGGATGATTATATATTTAATTGGGACTTTTCTAAAAATAAAACGAAAAACGTAAGAGACGAAAATGCGTCGTTAAGTTGAAGCTCGATAATGTTTTGATAATATAGTTTGCATATTAGTGATGCTCGTTAGATGATGATCGTTGTTGTAAAATTTGAACGAAAATGGAGAACGTAAGATTTTTAGTAAGAGACGAACCATCGACGATAAGTCGAGCATGAATAATGAATTAGGATTGTGTTTTGAACCTTTGATAATATTGATAGTTAATATCGTAACCGTAAAGTTTCAACAAATTCTAAGAAGTTTCGATTTTGAATAAGAGACGAGTAATCGAGTTTAAAAGCCGGTAGAAAAGTCGAATAAGGAAATCCCTTTTAATAATAATGATTGTGGTTGATAAATGAACAATATTGTAGTTAACAACTTTTCCATCCGAGAAACGAGAAGTTATGAAATATAGTTAAGAATCGAGAAGTTGTTGAACGAAATAGAAATTGAAATTCGTTTTTGGTATAGTAAATGGTTAGTTGGAAATGATGAGGAAATGCTCGTCGTTTGTTAATCAAAAGTCGTGAATATGAACCCATTTAAAGGACACTGTATGTAGACTGTCTTAAGATGAAAATTTCGTGAAAATAAAAGTGGAATAGTATTGATCGAACCTAGGGAATCGTGCGTCGAGTTTTGTCGAGCATTAGGGTTACACTCGGACTGTTTTGCGACGTTCCACGGAAACTGTCATATCTCCTAGCTCGCTTAACAAAATCGAGATCCGTAAATTGGAGAGTAAACTAGACTTCTGTGGCTTTCTTATGGTATAGAGAACGTCACCTGTTTCAAGATCCCCTGTTCTGGGTGAACTTACTGATCTGAACAGTAATTTCCAAAACTTAGTTTCTTGAGTTGAATTCTTTTCAACTTAATTCCTTTTGATCTTCTAAGTCGTTGTAAGCAATCGACTTCAGTTTTTACCGACATAAGTGTCGAGTAAGGAACCAAATGAGTTCTAAACGATATGCGTTCGAGTCTCGTTCCCGTTTAACTAAAAGAATCTAGTTTAGCGTGCAAATGCCTAAAAAGCTTAAAAGACTAATTCGATTTCGTTTTCGATTTCCATTTTCATTTATCGCGACGACTTATCAAAGTATGATTATGTACGATGAAGGAGGAAGTCAGCACAAGGATAGGACGGAAGATTGAAGAACGGAAGCTCGACTAGAAGTTCTGTAATCTTTAAGGTGGACTTTTATATAAACCAAACAAAATGTGGGTTTTTTCATAAATCGAAAGTGATATTTATAGCTTTGATAATTGTGTTTATCGAAAGTGATTATCAAGCATAAACTGTTTTATATTTTATGTGAGTTCTCTTGTACCCTTCTGAGTTAGCCGACCTGTTATCCAGAATTTATTAGTTAACCGACTTGTTAACTAAAACGATCAAACTTTGAGTTAGCCGACTTGCTTTCCAAAGTTAGTGTACACAGTAGCCTGTGGTGTATGTGGTATCCTGTTGAGGGGTAACCAGCCATGGTGATTCTTATTGGGCAAGATTGAACGTAACATCTGTCAGAAAATGCTTGGCCAAGCTAAATTGTGAAAATGATAAGAAAATGTTTTAGTAGACACGGGCATTTTTAAAAGAAAACCCCGAGATCAACTCTTTCTTTATCTAATGAAGTCAGGTTCATAGAAGTTTTCTGTCAGTTGATGTATGTTTATTCATTCATCCCCCTTCTTCCCCGCTTTTTTAATCCAATCCCAGTCGCACCCCGGCTTCTGCCGTCTCTCGGGATTTGGGGATGTGACAGAGTGGTATCAGAGCAATCGTTTCTGCTCTGTATACAAGTTTCTTTCAAAGTAGTCAGATAGAGTATTCGTTCATACTCTATACCCGAGTCTTCTTTCAAAGTGAAGTTAGGTCGTAACACTAAGATTAAGAGTGTAGACGACAACTCAACCTCCCACTACGTCGACTCAACAAATGAAAGAAAGAAAGAAAGAAGGAAAGGAAAGAGTTTCAAGAAATGTGAATTCTTTTAAGAAAATTTTGAAAAAGTATTTGAATCAAGAATGAGAATGGTGCCAAGAATATGAATTGTTTGAAAGTATAAGAATTATACTTTGAGATATTTTGTGATTATGTGATAGTACGAGTACTATATTATGTGAAATTATTTGCGCAATAATTTCTTTTAATTTGAAAAGTTTGTTGGCACGAGAATCTAGACTGATTCTAGGGATTTTTCCCGGTTCGCTAAGAACATAGACTTTGAATCTAAGGTCTTTCCGATTCCTCGAGAACTTAGACGTTTTAAGAAACGTTAGTTCAAATGATTTTGAAAGGAGATCGTAAAACGAGAAGAACTTTTATAGACGAATGTCACATGCGTATAGTGTCATGAACAAAGACTCGGCAGAGTCGATTTTTATTTTTGTAATTAAGAGCCGATAAGAATTTCCTTCAAGGAAATAAGATAAGTAATGATAAGGAAAGTTAATTCTCTGTACCAAGTGAACGAAAGAAACGATTAGACGTTTGAGAAGCATTGGCTTCGAAATAAGAAAGAAATGATCGGGTCAAGATGGACAGAATAAAGGGGATCAAAGTAAATGAAAGAAACGAATGTTACTTCCGTAAAAGTAACATGAACGAATTCGTTTTCAGTTGGAGTTCGCCTCATTCAAACTTCAAGAAGAGATTTGTTTTAATTATTAAAACTCGAGCACGAATCTTAAACGATCGATCGATTCCAACGATGATTAGAACTTGAGTTCTAAAAAGTTATTCTCTAGTTATTATTCCATTTTCTTTTGAAATTCATGTCATAATTCGTAATTGAACGAAGAATATGATAAGTACGAGATTCAAGTGTCGGGAAGGACAAAATCTTTTGTAAACAAATGTTATTTTTGAATGAGTAACATGAACAAAGTAGACGTACTTTGTTTTAATAAGTGAGAATCGTTAAGAAAATTTCTTCAAGGAAGAAATAAAGAAAGAAAGTAATGGAGAATGAAGTAAGAGTGTGATAAGAAGATAAAGTAAGGAAGTAAAAGAATGATAAGATAAAGGATGGAAATAAAATCTTGAAATTTTATTTCTATATATTGTTTAAGAGCAATTCTCTATGAATTGTTAAATGTTTAAGTGTTGGTGACATTACAATTGAATAAGGAATATTCAACTTGTAATTTAAGATTTTCCTTAAGATAAGTTATTATCCTACCCGTTACTGATCCGTGTTTCTTAAAAACTTTGTAGGATAAATACTAGATTTGACACGGCGCAGGAGAGCCAATCCCCGCCACAGCATACTTGGGCAGATCAGATACTAGATAAGTATCGAGATTTTGAGGCAGACCCGAATCATGATATAGGACAAATAATTAGTAACCTTTCGGCCGTTTACCATGCAGCTCGCTATTCCGTTACAGAGCGTCAGGCTATATTCGACCTGATTATTCGACTGCCAGAGGAGTGGCATGGTTGGGCACATGACACGGCATGGTACTACCTTGGAGTGTTTGGTGACGACGTAGAGCTGACGGGTGATTACTTAGGATTCGCTCCAGCAGTACACAAACGTTTCTTTCAGAGCAGAATCATAGCATCATATCCCATTCAAGAGCACCCTCCCTACACTCACTTTCCAGCAGATTCAGAGACAGAGCATGTTGAGATAGATCCAGAGATGGACGCACAGTTAGAGATCCCTCCAGTGTTTGTACCTAGTGAGGACACAGAGGAGTTAGTTTCAGAGGCAGAATATCTGGTGATTGGCGCGGATCTTACCGCTATGATCGAGTTACCATACCCCTTCAGACCACTTGACGAGATTTGTTCAGAGTTGGCCAGAGTTAGAGCAGAGTATGAGGCAGGACCGTCCAGGGTTCGTCCTAGGGAGGAGTACGATCCTAGTACGATTCCAGAGCACCTTCTTCTCCTGAAAAAGAGAACAGTAGAGCCCAGTTGTGAATACTTAGTGTCAGACTCCGAGAGGACAGTTTCAGAGGTACCTGCCCCACTACCATTTACACTTACAGACGGCACTACCTTGAGGGTTGACGAGGCACTTCAACTCGTATTTGGTTCAGATTTAAAGGAGGAGGATCCGGATGAGGATCCGGAGGAGGACCTGGAGGAAGATCCGGAAGAGGACCCGGAGGAGTCACAGGCCGTAGAGGGCAGTGCTGACTCGACTGCAGCTGGTTGAGCAGAGCGTCAGGGACGCATAGTAGTAGTAGTAGTTTCTTTTATCATGCACATAGTCGGATCAGTAACTAGTAACTAGTTTTTGTAGTACTCTATACGGATACGTAGTTTTGGATCGTTTCCGTTCTAGTACTTCCAGTGGTACAGTAATGCAACCAGCAGTGCATCCTGTATACAGATAGGCAGTTAGCCTAGCTTAGACTCGTAGTAGTCTAGATTTCCTGTTGTATAAGTCCTCGTTGGAGGCAAAACTAGTATTCTTTTTGATGTATATATATATACATGACTCGTGAGAGGGTTTTGATCACAAGGAAGTTTCTTTTAAATCGTGTAGTAAACAAGAATGTCGAATGAACTCGTGTAACGAGAGTTTAAGTTTAACTTGGGAAGTTAAAAAAATGAAAGAGCTAGTAATGAAGTTAATTCCCTAATTCTCCTTCCGTGAACTTGTTTGAGTTGCAAAAAGGGGTTAGTAAGTAAAAGAAAGGTTTAAGGTAAGGCGCTAATGAGAACTTTCGTTCCCTATAGTTAAAGAAAAATGCCGCCGAGAAATGTTAACAACAGAAGGGGACCTGGTAGGCCCCGAGGACGTGGACGACGTAAACCGGAAAATGAAAGGGAGCAAGAACAAGAACGAAATGATACCCCTCCACCATCACCATCACCATCACCACCACCACCCCGTAGAGATATTGAGGATCTTTTCCTCAAACGAAACCTGCCTGTGTTCAATGGATCGGGCAACCCTAGCGATGCTGAGCTATGGGTGCGATCAATCGAGAGAATTTTCAAACTCCTCAGATGTACTGATGAGGAGCGACTATCGTGCATAGCATTCCAGCTCTCCGGACCAGCTGACTACTGGTGGGAGGCAAGACAGAAGGTTATACCGGCAGAGCATCTGGCTCGATTCACATGGGAAGAATTTAAAGAGGTATTGTTTGACAAATACGTGCCGAAGACGTATAGAGCTCAGAAGGAGGCTGAGTTCTATAATTTGAAACAGGGTAAGATGACAGTCACAGAATACGATGCAAAGTTCTATAAGTTGTCAAGGTATGCGCCAACTCAGGTCGATACCGAAGAAAAGATAGCTAAGAAGTTCCGTGGGGGACTTAGACACGAATTGGGAATAGCATTAGCCAGTTATGGGAGACTGAGCTATACTGATGTTCTAGGACGAGCCCTAGAGATGGAGGCCGTAGTGCCTGATGAGAAGAAAGTAATAACACCTACACCAGCTCCAACCCAAAATCAAAATCGAGGCCATTATAACAACAATAATAGCAATTACTTAGGGAAAAGAAAGTGGGAAGGGGGAAATAGCAGTGGCTATAATCAGAATTATAACAATCAAGGGAATCAGAGGAATGGAAATCACCGAGGCTTTCAGCAGCCTAATCAGGGTAATAACAACGGCAAGAGGCCATGGCAAAGAAATAGTCAGTCGGGATTGTACATCCAAGGAAATAACCAAACTGGACCATGGAGAGGCAATAATCAGCAAAACCAGCCGCAAGGACAACAGAGGAATTCCAATCAAGGAGGAAATAACCCAGGGAGAGTTATCAGTCCTGTTTGTCCTAAGTGTAATAGTACGCACCCCGGTGTTTGTCAAGCCGGCACTGGTGTTTGTTTTAACTGCGGACAAAAAGGGCATATGAAGAGGGATTGCCCGAAACCTTTTCCAGTGGTAGGACAGAACCAGTTTAGACAGCCCCAGCCTTTGAGGGCGATACAGGCACAACCGCAGCAACAGATGACCCAGCAGCAATTTCAGCAGCACGCTCAACAGCAGCAGAATGCAAGGGCATGCGCGATCAAACATGGTGCACAGCATAAAGGGAAAATGAACCTAGCAGGTATGGACAAACACCCACATTAAGATACTGTTTGATACTGGTGCATCGCATTCTTTTATTGCTGGATCTTGTGCGATAACTTAGATATTAGACCTGTAAGAGCTGTACACGCTATGAGAATAGCTACACCTTCAGGAGAGATCACTACTTCCACGCGTGTTTGCTCTAACCTAGAACTAGAAATCGAAACTCTTAAGGTTAAAATGAACAACTTAAACGTTATAATAATGTGGGACGTAGATATAATCTTAGGATGGACTAGTTGTCAGAGAATTATGCCACGATTCTCTGCAACGATAGAAAGATCTCTTTTCAACCCGCGGGTAGAGAACCAACTGAATTTTATGGGATTACGATGGATAGGAGGATACCGATAATATCTGTTGGGAAATTAATTAGTAAGAGTTTTGATGAATTTCAAAACCAACTGACCCCAACCGAGTAGATGTTGCCAGAACCTATTATTAGTAGTTAGGCTTGCTGTTTGAGCATTGTCAAGATTTTATCTTTACAGGTCTCCAGCTGAAGATGGCAACAAGGCATCACTCAGACAGAACATCAGTTGTGAAGAAAGACAACTGAGAGTTCATTTCTTCAGATGCAAAGAGGGGGAAGTCTTCAGAACATCAGTTGTAAGGAAAACAACTGAGCGTTCATCAGATGAGAAGCAGTAAAAGGGAAGAGAACATCAGATGAAAGAAAGCCATCTGAGCGTTCGAACCCAACTGACCAGATACAAGGAAGACAACTGAGTCTTCAGTTTTAGAATATCAGTTGTAGAACTCAACCAAGAAGATCAATAACTTGAAGATGAAGTCAGCTGAGAGTTCAACTGTTAGTTGTCAGATAGAACATCGGCTGAAGAACAAGCTAGTTGAAGATCGAAAGTCTTAACCGACCACTCCTTGTTGGAAGTCTGTTGTTAAGATTTGAATTTCAAAAAGGAAGTCACGTGAGGGTTTGACCGTTCAGTCATTACCCCATTTGGCCCAACACAAGGCTATCTCAGATGGAAAGCAGAAGAGCACAGATGCCATATCGGGAAAGTCTGCAGAGATGAGAGACAAGCCATCGCTTTCAAAGAACAGAGATCAACAGCTCCTCCAACAGCTAGTTGATACTCTCCGCCTATAAATAGAGGCCTTCATTCATTCGAAGAAGATGGAAGACACACAAGAGAAGACACACGAGACGAGACAGAGCGAAAGAAAGAACTATATTCCTTACTCGAGCTGAATTAGATTTAGTCTCTAAGAACATCACTTGTTGAGAGTTCTAGAGCATTAGATTGTGTCTGAGTGTCTTTAGATCGAACCTTGAGAACATCACTTTGTGAGAGTTCGTAGAGTGTTAGATCCCAGCTCACTTCTTGTTCGAGCTGTTAGTTGGAACCTTATCTTTCATACCTAAAAAGGTTTTAGGACCCTACTCTTCCCGTAACTGAGTAGACAGGTCGATTAGTACCCGTAAACTAATCTGTAAGGTTGATAAGTACCCGCAAACTTATCCTTAACGGTTGCACAGCCCGCGTAAGCTGTGTGGTTTGTCCAGAAGAACTTGGACTGAGTTGTGTGGACTCACAACTCCCCGTGGACGTAGGAGTGTTATCTCCAAACCACGTTAAATCTCTGTGTGCTTGTGTTTTTCTTTATTCAGTTATTTCTTGCATTCTCATCTGACTGACTAACCAGCATACAAACCGCATTTGTGCATTTTCAACTGTTTTGGTTTTTGACCAACCGTCCATAAAAGCGTGAGTTGTTTTACGAGTTTATTTTCCACCACATTCCGCACATCACAACTCTTCCAGCTGAGGTTGCATACTCAGCTGTGAGATTCCAACTGAGTCTTTTTACTCGGTTGAAGTAATTTTCAAGAGTTTAATTTTGAAATCCTAACTGGTGTTCTCCCCTCTATACACCAGTAACTCGTATCGGGACCATCAAGTGGTATCAGAGCAGTGGTTCAAAAGACTGCTGACTCTGTTTCACAAGGTGTGAATTCGAGGAATTTTATTCAGTGTTCAACTGAACAGATCTCTTTATCACGCTAGTGCATATCTGCTTGCACCCTTATTTTGTTGTTGTGTGCAGATGGACGTCAAAGATGATGAGGTACAATCTAATCCTGCTAATTTGAATTCTTCAAATATTTCTAACATGCAGGAAACCCTAGATGAAGAGTTGGAACTCTCATGGGACGACTTCTTAGCACTCAATAAGGATGTGCCACAGCAGTCGGTTGAGTTTAAGAGTCTACAAGCTCAGTTCTCCAAACTTGAAGAATCCTTAACCGACAAGGACGATCTGATTGAGAGTCAGACTGAAGAGATAGAAAATCTAAAAAGTCAACTGAATGCTGCCAACCAAACTAAAGCTCCAACCGATGAGGAGTTGAATGAGCAGAGCAAAGAGCGGAAAGATCAGTTGAAAAAGCAAGAGGCGCAGATCGGCCAGCTGTTGAAAAAGTCTGATGAACAGTCCGAGTATATAGCTGTTCTTCTCAAAGAGTTGCAAACTGAGAAAGACAACCTGATAAAGCTATATCAGTCATCCAAGATCATAGAGAATCTAATCAGTTACAGCCGACAGATGAATGACATGTCAGGACTCGGTTACGATGGGGTCAAGGATACTGGAATTCCTCCCACAACCTTCATCAAAGCAGTGGATGTCTCGGTTGCCAAAACGGATCCAGTTGAGCCTGAAACTCCTCAAATCAATCCAACCACCAAGTCTCAGCAAGCACAACCGAATAAGAAATCTACAACTGAGAAAGAAAAAGGAAGGGTTGATGGAGAACTGAACGTTCTATCGGTTGGGACATCAACTGAGGGGGAATGTTCCAAGTCACAGAAGAGGAACCAGAGGCGTCGGAGATACAACCAAAACAAAAATCAGAACCGACCTCTGAACCGTCCACAGAACCGACCACAGAAAGAATGGAACCGACCGCAGAGCCAACAAGGACTCAACCATCTGAATCAACAGCGGTTCCATCATCAGTTCAACCAGAGGTTCCAACCAAGTCAACCAATGAGGAACAGTTCGAACAGCTGGAGATATTCATGCCACAACTTGAATTAACATCCGAGCATGACCAGCTGTCGTCGTCAGTCAGGAAGATGGAATCAGTATCAGCTACGAAGATTCCAACATGGCGTCCGATCATCCAGACAAATCAAACAGGATAAAAATCGCCATCAAAATAGGGGGAAAGCCTCACCTCCGAGAGTTCAACATGGGAGAAATCCAACTCCTTCCAAGAAACAGAACATCACTACTAATAACAAGCCTAAGGATAATAGAGGTGTTGTTATAGTTGATGATGAAGGAAAAGTGATCTGGAATGATAAATCCATCCGAGTATACAGGGAAAAATAATGCACAGTTCCAGGGGGAACTGGTTCTAACCCTCCAGGACCCAACTGAAATTGGGGACCTAAGCGAGTTTCTCTTTGCAGGTACAGGAGAAACAGCTGAGGAAAAATAAAGCGTCTGCAACATTGTGGGTGATGGACAGTGGATGCTCGAAACACATGACGAATCTGAAGGATTTGCTTGGAAGTTTCATGGAGAAAGAAGGTCCATCAGTTACTTTTGGTGATAACTCAAAAGGGTACACCAGAGGTTACGGTACCCTTGAAACCAATCATGTTTCGATTTCTAATGTTTCTTATGTTGATGGATTGAAGCATAACTTGCTCTCCATCAGCCAATTCTGTGATAATGGTTTCTCTGTCAAGTTTAATGCACAGGGTTGCAGAGTTAAAGATGTTGGATCAAAGCAGGTCATATTGTTGGGAAATCGATCGCCAACAGGGAACGTCTACTATGCTGACTGGAACAGTAGTCTTCCTGACACCTGCTTGCTATCAAAGAGCAGTTCAGATGTGAGCTGGCTGTGGCACAAAAGGCTCAACCATCTGAACTTCAAGACAATGAACCGACTCGCCAGACAAGAACATGCAAGAGGCATACCAAACCGAGTGTTCTCAACCACACATATCTGCAGTGCATGCCAGTTGGGAAAGCTCGCTAGATCCTCCTTCCGGTTGAAATCAACTCCCTCAACCGACCGAGTGTTATAGCTGATCCACATGGATCTCTTCGGGCCAGTTACACCAAAGAGCATGAACGGCAACGAGTACACCCTGGTTGTAACTGATGATTTCTCAAGATACACGTGGACTATTTTCATGGGCCACAAGAGTGAAACCCGAGATGAGCTACCTAAGTTGATGGATCAGATATCGAACCAAAAAGAGATAAAAATCATTTCCATCCGATCAGATCATGGAACTGAATTTCTAGATCACAGTTGAGAAGAAAGACGTTTCCATGGAGAAAAGACTCCAACTGAGATTCAGCGAGCTGACATCTTCACCAAACCTCTAGCCGAAGTGCGGTTCAAGATGCTATGTGATCTACTTGGAGTGTTGGATCCATCAGATGAGGAACCAGCCGAGGTGAAGAGATAGATGCCCATCTGAGGGGGAAGCTCAGATGGAGGGGGAAGCTCAGCTGAAGGGGGAATATCTGAAGCAGATCGCCAATCGAAGAACTCAGACGTTAGCTGAACAGACGAACTCGAGTCAGCTGATGGTATGCCGCAACATGGGAACACAGCTGATTCCAACATCAGCTGGCAGGTAACATTTATGGCTGAAGGTGATATGTTCTTAAATGAGAATGTTTGAAATAAATTCAAACATTCCTGAACTAGTCAATTACATGAAAAATAGCCATCATGTCGCATTAAATGTAAAGTACGGCTGAATATCCATAGCCTACTTTATAGTGCGACTGGGCTGACAAGATAAACTGTACACCTTCTCACGCGCTGATTGGAACTCGGATCAAAACGTCAAGTCAAAGATAGTCAACAGTCGCGTGATCTCAGCCGTTGATGGATTCGTGCCATTTAACCCCAGCCGTCGATTTCATCCGAGTTAAGACCTATATAAGGCGAAAAATCAGGAAGATATCTCCTACTTTCCTCATTCGTGCATATCTAATTTACCTGTTCATCGTCTTCTCAGTCTTTGCCTAACCCGTTTCTGCAAAAAGATTTTCTTTCCTTTCGTATATATATTCTCTTTGCAGTGATCACTTATGGCACCAAAAAGTAAGAGAATGGCTTCATCTGGACCATCCCTCGTCCCTACCACATATGAAGAATCGTTCGATATGCTAGTATCGAAGATTCACTTCGAGCAAATCCTCTCCGACGAGGAACTGGAGTCGTCGGTCTTGGCCCCGCTCGCCAACACACTCAGAGAGAATGGCCTCTTGGAATGGGCCAAGCTCTACCCCTCCCACTTGCTCAGGCGACAAGTCGGGGAATTCTACGTCAATCTAGTTCGCCCCCTTGACAGTTCAGAGGGAGTATCTACGGAGGTGTCCTACCGACAAAGAGATGTTCCGGCCAGGACCATACGTCGTGTCACCTTCCCCATTGACGTGTCCGATGTCCTCCGGTACATCATTCCCGTCAACCACACCGCCACCGAGTTCCTGGAGAATATTACCGACGAGCAGGCGGATAAGTTTCTGCAGGATGCTCTGATCGAGCCGGAGAAGTTAAGAAGCAACATGCAACGGACGAAGCTAAAGCCGGAACATCGCCTGCTGTTCGATGCTGTGTCGAAGGTGGTGTTCGGTTACAGTGGCGCATTCGGCGACATCAGCCGACCCAAGCTAAAGCAGTTTGTGGCCTTGGAGCACCAACACCAAATCAACTGGTTTCAATATTTCTTGAACCAGTTGATGGTTGAGAAGTCGAAGATCTCTGAGACTACAACAGAGTCTGGAGAGAAGCTGCTGAGTGTGAAGGGGACACTCAACTTCGGCTGCAAAATCTCTGCCCTCATCTTGCTCGCAACCAAGGACCGCAACATGGTCTGGGCTGACTGCGAGGAGATGCCGCTGAAGAAGCTGCTGTTGTTCCCGACAGCCAAGAAAGCACATGAGGTGCTCAGGAGTGTCTACACTCTTAAGGAAAAGAAGGAGTCGGGAAAGGCAGCTGAGTCAATAGCTGAGGGGGAACAAGCCGCTGCTCGCCCCGCCAAATCCAAAGTCGCTCGCCGACGAGCTGAGTCGGAAAAGGAGTCTGTTGAGGAACCTGCCCAGAAAAAGTTAAGGGTACGGTTGAAGAAGTCTACCAAGAAGGCAGCTGATGTGCCAGCTGTTGAGACAACTGAGGAGCCAGCCGAGGGACAAGAGCCAGCTGAGGAGGAAATGCCAGCTGAGGAGGAAATGCCAGCTGAGGAGCAAGCTCCAGCTGAGGAGGAGGCACCGGTTGAGTCAACACCTGCTGAGGAGCGTTCCGAATCCAGCCGCTCAGCTGAGGCCGCCTCGTTTGAGATCGTTTCTCGAGCCCCCGGTGCTGATGAGGTTGAGGGCATGGAGACGTCGGATGCATCCTCCTCATCTGAGGTTGTTGAAGATGTTACCACCTCCCCCACGGCAGGAGATAATGCCGTACCGCCCCCAGAGCCTCTTGCTCTTTCTACCCAACCAGAGCCAGATATTCCGAGCACTCTGCTCGATGCCAACATCGTGACCGCTCCTTCGGCCGATGTTGAGGAAACCATTGAACCCATCCTCCCAACTGAATCCCAAATTCCGAGCTCTCAGCTCGATGCCGATGTTGCGACCGACTCTTTGGCCAACTTTGATGAACCTCTTGAACCAGAGCCATATAATCTTACCCCCTCTCCAATTAATGAAGCGGAGGACCTGCAGGCAGTTGCTCAGGAGCACGAAGGCAGGATGGCCTACTACTTTCAAAAGTTGTTAGGTCTGTTCCCTGAGGCTCGCAACATGCCCATCTTCGCCACTCTTGGAACCGAGCTCTTGTACCAGTTCCACCTGATCTTCAGCCACTGGTAAGTCAAGGAAAACACGATCAGGGTGCAGAGCTAGGACAGGCTGAAGTCCGATGAGTCCCGCATCCGAGCCTACTTCAACTATTCCAACTTGGAGGTGGCATACAACAACCGGATCGCGCTGCTCACTCGACGGATGGACCAGAGTCGAGCTGAAGGGACGAACACAAGGGAGGCAGCTGGAAAGGAGTGTGTCGACTTCCTTGACAGCTTGTTGGCTAAATCAGCTGACTTCCTTAAGGATGTCGATGCGGCCGCCGCAGCCGCGAAGGAAGAAGAAGAAAATTTGAAGCTGTGCCTGGCATCCAGGCAAGCCATGGTCACAGCTGAGCCTCTAGCTCTAACTGCTCAAGCCCCTCCAGCTGATAAGCCTGCTCCAACAACTGAAGAAATCTGCGAGCTGGTAGCTGAGAGGGTCAACCAGCTGAGGACCGAACTGCTCGCCAACCTCCAGCACCAAAAAGATGACCAGCTGAGGGCGTTGGCAGCACAAGAAGTCAAGTACCAACAACTGGTGGAGGAGAACGCTGAACTGAAGACCAAGCTAAATGATTTCGCCTCCTCCACCAGTCAAGAAATGTCGGAGTTGAAGACAACTCTGTTGGGATTGAAGTCGGAGCTCAACATCTTCAAATCCTTGGCCGACTCAAATCTTGCCAAGTCCCAACAGACACAGGATGCAAAATGGGAGTCCAGGTTTGAGTCGCGGTGGGCTGAGTTTGCTGCCTTTCAGACAGATGTCATCGACAACCTCTCTGTCTTGAAGAAGGCCGAACAAGAGCGCCAGGACTCCGAACTGGCGAAGAAGATCAAGCTGGAGTGTGCGGTCGATGAACTCTTCAACCGTGTTCAACTAACCGAGGATAAACTCAACTCTCTGGACGGTTCAGTAGCAAGCCTTGTTGCTGATGCCAAAAAGGGGAAAGAGAAGAAGACGGAGGTTGAGGCACAGGAAGAAGAAGAGACCCAAGAACAAGGAGTGCCAACTGCTCAATCATCCAAATCTCAGCTGAGGAGGAGGAAGTATGCTGCTCCCAAGTCAACCGAAGTCGGTGGAGCTGAGATGTCTAAAGACTTGGAGCAGGCAGAGAAGATTGGAGTTTCCTACAGCTCCATAGCCGAGATCGCAGCCGAGCTGGATTCTGAACTCGACGGGATAACAACCGAAGAGTGCATTGCAGCGTCCAAGGCTATGGATGTAGAGGAGAAGGACTATATGAACCCGAGTTGGATCAGGAAGTTTGCCGCCAGCTAGGCGAGGAGGGTGAAGCAGTTCGAGGATGAGCTGAAAAAGATGTCCCAGAACCTGGACCGCAACGTTGCCTCCCGCAGCCGACGCCGCATCAACAAGCATCAATCAAAGGCGGAAGCTCGGTTGAAGCAACAAAGGTTGCTTGAAAAGTCCAAGGTCATGAGTCGGTTCAGGCATGTTGACAAGTGGATGCCGACCGAGTGGAATGAAGAGTGGGAGTTGTTCAAGCAGGAGTTTGTGAACGACTTCTACTACAGGAAGGTTTACGCAACTGATGACCCAAGGAAAGCGTTCAAGGAAGCGCTGACTGAGTTTCACTCAGGGGATCCTGGTATGTTCAGCCAGTTCAGGCGGGCTATGATTGACGCCAACCTGGACTTGAACATAGTTCCAGTTCCCAAAAGGGTTACTTATCGGCCTCCTCTTCTCTCAGACTCAAGAAACCCGAACCGCACGAAGATCGCAACTGAGGCGAGGCAGGTCTGCCAGGAGCATGGAGTGGACATTTCCAAGGAGTCACCTGCCAAAAGAGAAATTTTTGTTAGGATCTTTAGTAAGTATGGGCTACAGTTTTAGCTCAGTTAGTTTTCTAGCAACTGTTGTAATTTTTGGTTTTTGCGCCTATCTGTGTAATCATCAGTTGTAATGAAAACTTCAAGTATATATATTCGATTCACCTTGATGAAGAATCCCTCATTGTCCAAGATCTGAATTGCAAAGTCTTTTAAATACCATGTTATAACTGTGCTAACCCTTTGATGTTTTATCTTATAAACTGTCTAGAATTTCAGCTGAGATTTTAGATAAGTTAGTGAGGTTTAGATCAGTAGTAGTTTGAAGTTGTAAGTGGTTTTGGCATCATCAAAAAGGGGGAAATTGTTGGGAAATTTATTAGTAAGAGTTTTAATGAATTCCAAAACCAACTGACCCCAACCGAGTAGATGTTGCCAGAACCTATTGTTAGTAGTTAGGCTCGCTGTTTGAGCATTGTCAAGATTTTATCTTTACAGGTCTCCAGCTGAAGATGGCAACAAGGCATCACTCAGACAGAACATCAATTGTGAAGAAAGACAACTGAGAGTTCATTTCTTCAGATGCAAAGAGGGGGAAGTCTTCAGAACATCAGTTGTAAGGAAAACAACTGAGCGTTCATCAGATGAGAAGCAGTAAAGGGGAAGAGAACATCAGATGACAGAAAGCCATCTGAGCGTTCGAAGCCAACTGACCAGGTACAAGGAAGACAACTGAGTGTTCAGTTTCAGAACATCAGTTGTAGAACTCAACCAAGAAGATCAACAGCTTGAAGATGAAGTCAGCTGAGAGTTCAACTGTTAGTTGTCAGATAGAACATCGGCTGAAGAACAAGCTAGTTGAAGATCGAAAGTCTTAACCGACCACTCCTTGTTGGAAGTCTGTTGTTAAGATGAATTTCAAAAAGGAAGTCACGTGAGGGTTTGACCGTTCAGTCATTACCCCATTTGGCCCAACACAAGGCTATCTCAGATGGAAAGCAGAAGAGCACAGATGCCATATCGGGAAAGTCTGCAGAGATGAGAGACAAGCCATCGCTTTCAAAGAACAGAGATCAACAGCTCCTTCAACGGCTAGTTGATACTCTCCGCCTATAAATAGAGGCCTTCATTCATTCGAAGAAGACGGAAGACACACAAGAGAAGACACACGAGACGAGACAGAGCGAAAGAAAGAACGATATTCGTTACTCGAGCTGAATTAGATTTAGTCTCTAAGAACATCACTTGTTGAGAGTTCTAGAGCATTAGATTGTGTCTGAGTGTCTTTAGATCGAACCTTGAGAACATCACTTTGTGAGAGTTCGTAGAGTGTTAGATCCTAGCTCACTTCTTGTTCGAGCTGTTAGTTGGAACCTTATCTTTCATACCTGAAAAGGTTTTAGGACCCTACTCTTCCCGTAACTGAGTAGACAGGTCGATTAGTACCCGTAAACTAATCTGTAAGGTTGATATGTGCCCGCAAACTTATCCTTAACGGTTGCACAGCCCGCGTAAGCTGTGTGGTTTGTCCAGAAGAACTTGGACTGAGTTGTGTGGA
Source organism: Schizonepeta tenuifolia (assembly GCA_029490685.1). Lineage (NCBI taxonomy): Eukaryota > Viridiplantae > Streptophyta > Magnoliopsida > Lamiales > Lamiaceae > Schizonepeta > Schizonepeta tenuifolia. The sequence goes on from CM055955.1 coordinate 102,463,848, forward strand.
CTCACAACTCCCCATGGACGTAGGAGTGTTATCTCTGAACCACGTTAAATCTCTGTGTGCTTGTGTTTTTCTTTATTCAGTTATTTCTTGCATTCTCATCTGACTGACTAACCAGCATACAAACCGCATTTGTGCATTCTCAACTGTTTTGGTTTTTGACCAACCGTCCATAAAAGCGTGAGTTGTTTTACGAGTTTATTTTCCACCACATTCCGCACAACTCTTCCGGCTGAGGTTGCATACTCAGCTGTGAGATTCCAACTGAGTCTTTTTACTCGGTTGAAGTAATTTTCAGGAGTTTAATTTTAAAATCCTAACTGGTGTATTCCCCCCCCATCCACCAGTAACTCGTATCGGGACCATCAATATCCGCTCTACGAGCTAAGAAGTTAATGAGGAAGAAAGGAACCACAACATATCTTGTGTACCTAGTTGAAGAACCAGGAGCCAAGAAGACCATTCAAGACGTGAAGGTTGTGAACGAATATGAAGATGTCATTCCAGAAGTATTGCCTGGTTTACCACCAGACCATCACGAAGATTTCACGATCGACTTAGAACCAGGATCGGTTTCCAAATCAAAAGGCCGTATAGGACGTTACCAAAAGAGTTAGAAGAGCTTAAGATCCAACTGCAAGAGTTGTTAGATGATGATTTCATTAGACAAGCGTTTTCACCATAGGAGCACCTGATTGGTTCATCAGGAAGAAGGATGGTTCTATGAGAATGTTCATAGGCTATCGCAAGTTAAATAAGATAATCCTTAAGAATAAGTATCTTTTTATAAGGATAGAAGACCTCTTGATAAGCTTAAAAGGAACAAGTGTATTTTCGAGGATAGACTTAAGGTCTAAACAACACTAGTTGAAGAATAAATCGGAGATATACCTAAAACCGCCTTCAGATCAGATATGGCCATTACAAATTCTTAGTTATGTCATTTGGTTTGACTAACGCTCTCGCAGTATTCATGGATCTCATGAATCGAATTTTTTTCCACCCGTACTTAGACAAATTTGTTTTAGTATTCATCGACGACATTCTCATTTGCTCTAAGAATGAGGAAGAACACGAGGAACACTTAAGAATAGTTTTAGAAACGCTTAGAGCCGAGAAGCTTTACGCCAAATTCAGTAAGTTCAAGTTTTGGCTGAAGGAAGTAATGTTCCTTGGACATGTAGTATCAGTAGAAGGCATCAAGGTAGATCCCGCCAAGGTAGAGACAGTATGCGATTGGAAATCGCTGACAAGTCCGAACGAAATTAGGAGTTTCTTAGGTTTAGCCGGTTATTACAGAAGATTCATCGAAGGATTTTCTATGATTGCTAGACCTATGACGCAACTACTTAGAAAGGAAAATAAGTATAAATGGACCGACAAGTGCGAGATAAGTTGGCAGACGCTCAAGGAAAGGTTGACCATCGCACCAGTTTTAGCCCTTCCAGAAACAAACAAGGTAGGTGAAAGAAATGACTTACAAGGCCTTGTAGAAGAAGAAATTTTAGATAACTGCCTTATTGTAATAAGGTAGGTGAAAGAAATGACTTAGGACCAGATGCGGTCAGTGAAATGATCGAGATCATTCGATAGATTCGTGTCAGAATGAAAGGAGTTTAAGGAAGATGAAAGTCTTACGTATATGCGACAATTAGAGCAAAAGTTCGATAAATGAGATAAAGTTTCTTAAGATGTCTCCGTTAAAGAGAATCGTTAGATTCGTGTCAAGTATGAGCTTAGACAAAAGATTTAGATGATTAGTGAATATCTCGAAAAAGATAGCTTCCAATACGGATAGTTATGGCGTTGTTGCCAAGTTTATGGGATGTTTATTATATGCGTATCTCATTTTGAGAAAATGTGTGTGTTCGATTCTGCACATGTGGTTTTGTCCGCAAGACGTTGTTCTTGGAACTGACTTAAGTTATGAAGAAAGACTGCAATCGATCTGGGATCGAAAAGCGTGAAAGTTAGGAAGCAAGTCGATACGATTAGTAATAGTGTTATAAGATCATCACGGGCAAGAAGAAGCCCCGTGAGAACTCGAAGAAGAGTTGAGGAAGGAGTACCCCGAACAGTTTAAGAAGATAAGCAAATTTCGGGACGAAATTTTTCGCAAGGGGGGTAAGATGTAATACCCCGATAATTTCTACTGTCTTTAAAAATGAAAGTTAATGATAATTATGGCTTTGCACGCCTAAGATCATGAAATTAAATTCTAAAATTTATGGTGAAATCCTTTTCAGAAAATAAATTCCAGAAGATGGTCGAACGACTACTGTATTAGGTTTTTCGCGTCCGATAGATTTTTCGTCCGAAAACTCAGAATAAAAAACTGTCGAACTTTACATTAACTTTTTCTTCGATATGAGTTCACCGGAGAAAGTTAATTTTTATGACTTTTCTGGGCGAAATGTAGACTGTGATGTCCCGACTTTTTCTCGGATTTTGAAAAACGAATTAGGTTTTCCGAGTACGTAAATTATTTCCAATCTAACGGACGAATTAGATTTCGTCGAATTCGTAACTAACTAAGAAAGTATTTCTTGACTTTTTAATCATCGTTTAAAGTCCGGAAATAAGATATTTCCGTCAAAATTTCGCAAACAAACGGCCCTTAAGCGAGTAACCACCCTAAGTGAGATATTTTCTACTTTATGCTATAGAAAATCACCTTGTCATCACCTTCTCTCTCCCTCTCTCCCTCATAACCGAATTTTCTCTCTCTCCCATTCTCTCTCATATTCCTCCATTAAAACTCTTCATCCAAGCTCTTCTCAAGAACACAAGTCTTCCATCTACCGATCAATTCCATTTTCGAGTTCGTATTCAGCAAGGTGAGAACTTCGTCTCCAATATGAACCGAACACAATTCCTTTTCCATCATTTTCTTTTTTTTCGAAATGTAGGAGATAGAATAGCATGTTGTCCTTTAATCGATTCATGTTCTAGGATGTTTAGAATCGAGTTCTACGGATCGAATCATGAAGAAAATCACTCCCCATTTCTTTAGGTTATTACCGAAATTTATATAATTTTGGGGTTTGATCGTAGTTCGATTTATTTGATGTTTGATCGATAGATTAGTGATCTACATGTTGTTAATTGACTATAGGAATTAATTTAGATTTTTCTAAAAATAAAAGTTGAAGGATAAGAGATGAAGATTGGTCGATTTAGTATAGTAAATGTTATGATATGCTCGATTGATTAATAAAAATGAGATAAACGATGTATGAGGATGATTATATATTTAATTGGGATTTTTCTAAAAATAAAACGAAAAACGTGAGAGACGAAAACGCGTCGTTAAGTTGAAGCTCAATAATGTTTTGATAATATGGTTTGCATATTAGTGATGCTCGTTAGATGATGATCGTTGTTGTAAAATTTGAACGAAAACGGAGAACGTGAGATTTTTAGTAAGAGACGAACCATTGACGATAAGTCAAGCATGAATAATGAATTAGGATTGTGTTTTGAACCTTTGATAATCTTGATAGTTAATTATCGTAACCGTAAAGTTTCAACGAATTCTAAGAAGTTTCGATTTTGAATAAGAGACGAGTAATCGAGTTTAAAAGCCGGTAGAAAAGTCGAATAAGGAAATCCCTTTTAATAATAATGATTTGTGGTTGATAAACGAACAATATTGTAGTTAACGACTTTTCCATCCAAGAAACGAGAAGTTATGAAATATAGTTAAGAATCGAGAAGTTGTTGAACGAAATAGAAATTGAAATTTGTTTTTGGTATAGTAAATGGTTAGTTGGAAATGACGAGGAAATGCTCGTCGTTTGTTAATCAAAAGTCGTGAATATGAACCCGTTTAAAGGACACTGTATGTAGACTGTCTTAAGATAAAAATTTAGTGAAAATAAAAGTGGAATAGTATTGATCGAACCTAGGGTATCGTGCGTCGAGTTTTGTCGAGCATTAGGGTTACACTCGGACTGTTTTGCGACGTTCCACGGAAACTGTCATATCTACTAGCTCGCTTAACGAAATCGAGATCCGTAAATTGGAGAGTAATTTGGACTTCTATGGCTTTCTTATGGTACAGGGCACGTCCCCTGTTTCAAGATCCCCTGTTCTGGGTGAACTTACTGATCTGAACAGTAATTTCCAAAACTTAGTTTCTTAAGTTGAATTCTTTTCAACTTAATTCCTTTTGATCTTCTAAGTCGTTGTAAGCAATCGACTTCAGTTTTTACCGACATAAGTGTCGAGTAAGAAACCAAATGAGTTCTAAATGAGATGCGTTCGAGTCTCGTTCCCGTTTAACTAAAAGAATCTAGTTTAGCGTGCAAATGCCTAAAAAGCTTAAAAGACTAATTCGATTTCGTTTTCGATTTCCATTTTCATTTATCGCGACGACTTATCAAAGTATGATTATGTGCGATGAAGGTGGAAGTCAGCACAAGGATAGGACGGAAGATTGAAGAACGGAAGCTCGACTAGAAGTTCTGTAATCTTTAAGGTGGGCTTTTATATAAACCAAACAAAATGTGGGTTTTTTCACAAATCGAAAGTGATATTTATAGCTTTGATAATTGTGTTTATCAAAAGTGATTATCAGACATAAACTGTTTTATGTTTTATATGAGTTCTCTTGTACCCTTCTGATTTAGCCGACCTGTTATCCAGAATTTATTAGTTAACCGACTTGTTAACTAAAACGATCGAACTTTGAGTTAGCCGACTTGCTTTCCAAAGTTAGTGTACACAGTAGCCTGTGGTGTATGTGGTATCCTGTTGAGGGGTAACCAGCCACGGTGATTCTTATTTTGCAAGATTGAACGTAACATCTGTCAGAAAATGCTTGGCCAAGCTAAATTGTGAAAATGATAAGAAAATGTTTTAGTAGACACGGGCATTTTTAAAAGAAAACCCCGATGTGCTACAGAGATAAGAATGCCTGATTTATCAATACTTATTATATGTTTTCGGCAAAGTGCCCACTAAGTGCTTTATGTACTTAGCCCTGCATATGTTTTCTAAATGAGCAGGTTGAACGACGGAAGCGGTGATGGTTGAGTAGGATAGTGATAGGAAAGAAGAACAGAGTCACATTCTATGTTTATTCCGCTGCCAAACTCTAAACCTTTTTGTATTATCTTGTATATAACTTTGTAGTCTAAGTTCTGTACTATAACTTAGTTTGCTTTTGGAGAACTATGTCGGGTGATCCTTCGAGATCAACTCTTTCTTTATCTAATGAAGTCAGGTTCATAGAAGTTTTCTGTCAGTTAATGTATGTTTATTCATTCATCCCTTTTCTTCCCCGCTTTTTTAATCCAATCCTAGTCGCACCCCGGCTTCTACCGTCCCTCGGGATTTGGGGATGTGACAGAGTGGTATCAGAGCAATCGTTTCTGCTCTGTATACAAGTTTCCTTCAAAGTAGTCAGATAGAGTATTCGTTCATACTCTATACCCGAGTCTTCTTTCAAAGTGAAGTTAGGTCGTAACACTAAGATTAAGAGTGTAGACGAAAACTCAACCTCCCACTACGTCGACTCAACAAAGGAAAGAAAGAAAGAAAGAAGGAAAGGAAAGAGTTTCAAGAAATGTGAATTCTTTTAAGAAAAATTTGAAAAAGTATTTGAATCAAGAATGAGAATGGTGCCAAGAATATGAATTGTTTGAAAGTATAAGAATTATACTTTGAGATATTTTGTGATTATGTGATAGTACGAGTACTATATTATGTGAAATAATTTACGCAATAATTTCTTTTAATTTGAAAAGTTTGTTGGCACGAGAATCTAGACTGATTCTAGGGATTTTTCCCGGTTCGCTAAGAACATAGACTTTGAATCTAAGGTCTTTCCGATTCCTCGAGAACTTAGACGTTTTAAGAAACGTTAGTTCAAATGATTTTGAAAGGAGATCGTAAAACGAGAAGAACTTTTATAGACGAATGTCACGTGCGTATGGTGACATGAACAAAGACTCGGCCGAGTCGATTTTTATTTTTGTAATTAAGAGCCGATAAGAATTTCCTTCAAGGAAATAAGATAAGTAATGATAAGGAAAGTTAATTATGTACCAAGTGAACGAAAGAAACGATTAGACGTTTGAGAAGCATTGGCTTCGAAATAAGAAAGAAATGATCGGGTCAAGATGAACAGAATAAAGGGGATCAAAGTAAATGAAAGAAACGAATGTTACTTTTGTAAAAGTAACATGAACGAATTCGTTTTCAGTTGGAGTTCACCTCATTCGAACTTCAAGAAGAGATTTGTTTTAATTATTAAAACTCGAGCACGAATCTTAAACGATCGATCGATTCCAACGACGATTAGAACTTGAGTTCTAAAAAGTTATTCTCTAGTTATTATTCCATTTTCTTTTGGAATTCATGTCATAATTCATAATTGAACGAAAAATACGATAAGTACGAGATTCAAGTGTCGGGAAGGACAAAATCTTTTGTAAAGGAATGTTACTTTTGAATGAGTAACATGAACAAAGTAGACGTACTTTGTTTTAATAAGTGAGAATCGTTAAGAAAATTTCTTCAAGGAAGAAATAAAGAAAGAAAGTAATGGAGAATGAAGTAAGAGTGTGATAAGAAGATAAAGTAAGGAAGTAAAAGAATGATAAGATAAATGATGGAAATAAAATCTTGAAATTTTATTTCTATATATTGTTTAAGAGCAATTCTCTGTGAATTGTTAAATGTTTAAGATAAGAGATTGTTTATGTGTTGGTGACATTACAATTGAATAAGGAATATTCAACTTGTAATTTAAGATTTTCCTTAAGATAAGTTATTATCCTACCCGTTATTGATCCGTGTTTCTTAAAAACTTTGTAGGATAAATACTAGATTTGACACGACGCAGGAGAGCCAATCCCCGCCACAGCATACTTGGGCAGATCAGATACTAGATAAGTATCGAGATTTTGAGGGAGACCCGAATCATGATATAGGACAAATAATTAGTAACTTTTCGGCCGTTTACCATGCAGCTCGCTATTCCGTTACAGAGCGTCAGGCTATATTCGACCTGATTATTCGACTGCCAGAGGAGTGGCGTGGTTGGGCACATGACACGGCATGGTACTACCTTGGAGTGTTTGGTGACGACGTAGAGCCGATGGGTGATTACTTAGGATTCGCTCTAGCAGTACACAAACGTTTCTTTCAGAGCAGAATCATAGCATCATATCCCATTCAAGAGCACCCTCCCTACACTCACTTTCCAGCAGATTCAGAGATAGAGCATGTTGAGATAGATCCAGAGATGGACGCACAGTTAGAGATCCCTCCAGTGTTTGTACCTAGTGAGGACACAGAGGAGTTAGTTTCAGAGGCAGAGTACCCGGTGATCGAGTTACCATACCCTTTCCGACCACTTGACGAGATTTGTTCAGAGTTGGCCAGAGTTAGAGCAGAGTATGAGGCAGGACCGTCCAGGGTTCGTCCTAGGGAGGAGTACGATCCTAGTACGATTCCATAGCACCTTCTTCCCCTGAAAAAGAGAACAGTAGAGCCCAGTTGTGAATACTTAGTGTCAGACTCCGAGAGGACAGTTTCAGAGGTACCTGCCCCACTACCATTTACACTTACAGACGGCACTACCTTGAGGGTTGACGAGGCACTTCAGCTCGTCTTTGGTTCAAATTTAGAGAAGGAGGATCCGGATGAGGATCCGGAGGAGGACCTGGAGGAAGATTCGGAAGAGGACCCGGAGGAGTCACAGGCCGTAGAGGGCAGTGCTGACTCGACCGCAGCTGGTTGAGCAGAGCGTCAGGGACGCATAGTAGTAGTAGTAGTTTCTTTTATCATGCACATAGTCGGATCAATAACTAGTAACTAGTTTTTGTAGTACTCTATACGGATACGTAGTTTTGGATCGTTTCCATTCTAGTACTTCCAGTGGTACAGTAATGCAACCAGTAGTGCATCCTGTATACAGATAGGCAGTTAGCCTAGCTTAGACTCGTAGTAGTCTAGATTTCCTGTTGTATAAGTCCTCGTTGGAGGCAAAACTAGTATTCTTCTAGCGGCAGGACAGAACCAGTTTAGACAGCCCCAGCCTTTGAGGGAGATACAGGCACAGCCGCAGCAACAGATGACCCAACAGCAATTTCAGCAGCACGCTCAACAGCAGCAGAATGCAAGGGCATGCGCGATCAAACAGGGTGCACAGCATAAAGGGAAAAGGAACCTAGCAGGTATGGACAAACTTCATAACACCCACATTAAGATACTGTTTGATACTGGTGCATCGCATTTTTTTATTGCTGGATCTTGTTCGATAACTTAGATATTAGACCTGTAAGAGCTGTACACGCTATGAGAATAGCTACACCTTCAGGAGAGATCACTACTTCCACACGTGTTTGCTCTAACCTAGAATTAGAAATCGAAACTCTTAAGGTTAAAATGAACAACTTAAACGTTATAATAATGTGGGACGTAGATATAATCTTAGGATGGACTGGTTGTCAGAGAATTATGCCACGATTCTCTGCAACGATAGAAAGATCTCTTTTCAACCCCCAAGTAGAGAACCAATTGAATTTTATGGGATTACGATGGATAGGAGGATACCGATAATATCCGCTCTACAAGCTAAGAAGTTAATGAGGAAGAAAGGAACCACAACATATCTCGTGTACCTAGTTGAAGAACCAGGAGCCAAGAAGACCATTCAAGACGTGAAGGTTGTGAACGAATATGAAGATGTTTTTCCAGAAGTATTACCTGGTTTACCACCAGACCGTCACGTAGATTTCACGATCGACTTAGAACCAGGATCGGCTTCCAAATCAAAAGGCCGTATAGGACGGTACCAAAAGAGTTAGAAGAGCTTAAGATCCAACTGCAAGAGTTGTTAGATGATGATTTCATTAGACAAGCATTTTCACCATAGGAGCACCTGATTTAGGGATGGCAATTTACCCGGGGGTACCCGATACCCGCGGGTACCCGACCCTAATAGGTGCGGGTTTGAGGGCCATTTGATATCCATGGATAGCTTCATGGTTAGAAAATACTACCCATTTAGTTCGTGGGTATGGGTATGGATAGTTACTATCCATACCCACGATACCCGTTTACCCGCTAAAAATACCCGCTAAAAATACCCGAGAAATATCCACGAAATACCCGACTACTACCCGATTATTATATAATGTATATAATATATATTTGGGCCAGATATTGGTATGGATTTGAACTTTGTAGATTATTTTTATGGATTTGAACTTTGGTAGTTAATCTTTTATTTTGTGTTAAATTGTAATTTATTTGATTAAATTCTGATTCGCGGGTGGTGGGTATCCAATAGGTGGTGGGTAGACGGGTACCTGCGGGTGGCGGGTACGCGGGTATCCGACGGGTGGTGGGTACCCGCGGGCGGTGGGTATGAGTAGAGAAAAATACCCATCGCGGGTATGGGTATGGGTATGGGTATGGGTTTGGCTCGTGGGTATGGGTATGGATATTCACTATCCGTACCCGCCGTACCCGATTGCCATCCCTAACCTGATTGGTTCATCAGGAAGAAGGATGGTTCTATGAGAATGTTCATAGGCTATCGCAAGTTAAATAAGATAATCCTTAAGAATAAGTATCTTTTTATAAGGATAGAAGACCTCTTGATAAGCTTAAAAGGAACAAGTGTATTTTCGAGGATAGACTTAAGGTCTAAACAACACTAGCTGAAGAATAAACCGGAGATATACCTAAAACCGCCTTCAGATATGGCCATTACAAATTCTTAGTTATGTCATTTGGTTTGACTAACGCTCCCGCAGTATTCATGGATCTCATGAATCGAATTTTTTTCCACCTGTACTTAGACAAATTTGTTTTAGTATTCATCGACGACATTCTCATTTACTCCAAGAATGAGGAAGAACACGAGGAACACTTAAGAATAGTTTTAGAAACGCTTAGAGCCGAGAAGCTTTACGCCAAATTCAGTAAGTGCAAGTTTTGGCTGAAGGAAGTAATGTTCCTTGGACATGTAGTATCAGTAGAAGGCATCAAGGTAGATCCCGCCAAGGTAGAGGCAGTATGCGATTGGAAATCGCTGACAAGTCCGAACGAAATTAGGAGTTTCTTAGGTTTAGCCGGTTATTACAGAAGATTCATCGAAGGATTTTCTATGATTGCTAGACCTATGACACAACTACTTAGAAAGGAAAATAAGTATAAATGGACCGACAAGTACGAGATAAGTTTGCAGACGCTCAAGGAAAGGTTGACCATCGCACCAGTTTTAGCCCTTCCAGAAACAAACAAGGAATACGAAGTATATACAGAGGCTTCAAAGATCGGATTAGAGTGCGTTAGGATGCAAGATGGAAAGGTGATAGTTTATGCTTCACAACGACAACTTCGACCTCACGAGGTTGAGTATCCAACCCACAATTTAGAACTTGCAGCTGATGTGCATGCGTTGAAAATTTGGAAACACCATCCTTATGGTGTATGGGTTGAGATTTTTTTATAGATCAAAGAGTCTAAGGTATCTCTACGAGAAAAAAAGGAATTAACATGAGACAAAGAAGAGGGCTCGAATTAGTTGAGAATTATGATTGTGGTATCAATTACCATCTAGGAAAAAGCTAAGTGTAGTAGCAGGCATGCTGAGTCGAAAGACTCCAACTAAGTTTAGATGTTTCTTCGTCAAGAAAGAAATACTTATATGAGAATTTGAGATGATGAATAGAGAGGTGCTCAATACACCTGAAGCGATAACTAGCCGGATAATAGTAATCGTAGCTACACCAGACTTACGAAAAGATTACAAGTGCCTAGAGAAGGGACGAGTTGATCGAGAAGCTTCGACTAAGGATAAGAACGGATAAACCAGACGGTTATTCCGAAGCAATGGATAATATGGTAGAAATTAAAGAATGGACTTAGCATTCCCGATGACAAAAAATTTAAGACTTAAGAAAGGATTTTTGGTAGAATTGATTGAAACGAGACGTTGCCTCATTTGTAGAAAGATGTTTAGCTTATCAGCAAGTGAAAGCTTTACACTGACGACCATATGGGTTGTTATAATCGTTAAGTATTCCTATGAAGAATTAGAAGAATATTTTTGACGTTGATCAAATTGTTATAACGATAGTTACTAAGCTACGATAAGTATTGTGCCTTACAAGGCCTTGTAGAAGAAGAAATTTTAGATAACTGCCTTATTGTAATAAGGTAGGTGAAAGAAAGGACTTAGGACCAGATGCGGTCAGTGAAATGATCGAGATCATTCGATAGATTCGTGTCAGAATGAAAGGTGTTTAAGGAAGACGAAAGTCTTACGTATATGCGACAATTAGAGCGAAAGTTCGATAAAGGAGATAAAGTTTCTTAAGATGTCTCCGTTAAAGAGAATCGTTAGATTCGTGTCAAGTATCAGCTTAGACAAAAGATTTAGATGATTAGTGAATATCTCGAAAAAGATAGCTTCCAATACGGATAGTTATGGCGTTGTTGCCAAGTTTATGGGATGTTTATTATATGCGTATCTCATTTTGAGAAAATGTGTGTGTTCGATTCTGCACACGTGGTTTTGTCTGCAAGACGTTGTTCTTGGAACTGACTTAAGTTATGAAGAAAGACCGCAATCGATCTGGGATCGAAAAGCGTGAAAGTTAGGAAGCAAGTCGATACGATTAGTAATAGTGTGATAAGATCATCACGGGCAAGAAGAAGCCCCATGAGAACTCGAAGAAGAGTTGAGGAAGGAGTACCCCGAAGAGTTTAAGAAGATAAGCAAATTTCGGGACGAAATTTTTCGCAAGGGGGGTAAGATGTAATTGGTGCATGATCACAAGGAAAAAGGGAGGAGAAATTATACCCTTAGACTTGGAGATTGAAATCCAACATAAACAAGCTAGCCGGGAACGAAGAAGGAGAGCAATGGAGCGTCAAGGGCCTAATAATATGGCCGATTTGGAGCGCCAAATGCAAGAGCTCCGTCGTCAAATGGAGGAGCAACAAGCTCAAAGAGAAAGAGCACCTCCGCCTCCGATCAACCAAATGTTTGAGCCTCAAGTGAATATGTTCCAAGATGGAGGTTGGGGCAATGGGTGCAACGCCAACAACTTTGAGCTAAAGTTGGGGTTGATTAATATGGTGCAAGCGGAGTTGTTCGGAGGAGGTTTTAATGAAGATGCCAACTCACATTTGAGTGCTTTCTTGGATGTGTGCGAGACTATCAAAATTCAAGGGTTTCAAATGATGCCATTAGATTGAGGTTGTTTGGATTTTCTTTGCGGGATAGGGCGAAGGCTTAGTACAAGACCATAGACCGCTCAGAGATTACTACGTGGGAACAACTTTGCCGGCTATTCCTAACCAATTATTTTCCTCTATCTCGTGCACAAAAGTTGATCGCGGACATTTCTCATTTTTCCCAATCCGGAGATGAATCTATATATGAGGCATGGGAGAGGTACAAGGAGATGTTGAGGAGATGCCCTCAATATGGCTTTTCAAATGAGCAACAAATATTGAACTTCTATCGAGGGCTCACTAGCCATACAAGAGAAGTTGTGAATGCCACCGCCGGTGGTGGTTTGACTAATCGCCCATATGAAGAAGCGGTGCGAATATTGGAAGAAATGGCGGCCAATAGTTGCCATTGGCCTCAAGAGAGAAGTTCGTCGAAGAGAGTTGCCTCCGTTTCGGAGGAGAGATATGATGATCTTCTTAAGTAATCCACCATGCTCAAGAGGGACTATGAGGCCGAAAGAAAAGGAAAATTGGATGTGAAGATGGTGTCTCAACCGATACAACAAGGAGGTGAAGAGTATTCACAATTTGAGGATGCTAATTATGTGAATCAACGGGGGTATAGCAACTACAACCGTTCGAGTTATCCTCCGGGGAATCAAGCCTATAATCCTCATTATAGGAATCCAAATTTGTCGTATGCTAACCCGAACAATACTATCATTCCACCACCCGGATTCTCAGTGTCTCAAGGGATGATCAATGAGCCGAAGTAGCCTATGCTGACCATGGAAGAAATGATGCAGCAACTTCTCCAAAACCAAAATGCTTTCATGGGTGCAACGGGGCAAAATGTTACAAGTTTGGAAGGGACCGTCACAGCTATGTCTAAGCAACTCAAGGAAGAGGAAGCTTGGTAAATTTGAGACCATCAACTTGTCAGAAGAGTGTAGTGTCGTCTTGCAACGTAAGTTGCCTTTGAAGCAAAAGGACCCCGGGAGTTTTGTGATTGCTTGTGTTATTGGAGGCCAAATTTTTGAAAGAGTATTGTATGATTTGGGTGCTAGTATTAATCTCATGCCCCTTTCAATATTCAAGAGATTGGAGATTGGAGAATTGAAGCCTACTACTATTGCCTTGCAAATGGCGGACCGTTCTATCTCTTATCCTAGAGGAATTATCGAAGACGTGCTTATTAAAGTGGAGGAGTTCATATTTCCTACGGATTTTGTGGTCCTAGACATGCCCGAAGATGACAATACTCCACTTATTCTTGGCCGACCATTTTTGGCAATCGGAAGGGCATTAATCGATGTTCAAGATAGTGAGTTGACCTTCCATTACAATGATGAGAAGATGACTATCTCGATTTATGAAGCCATGAAGAAGCCACAAGAATTGGAGCTTGAAGAGTGTAATCTTATTGACTCTTATTCATTTTTTTCTCAAGATTCCTTGGAGCATTGTATTGTGGATTCTTTACACTCTTATTCGAAATTGGATGAGGCTTATGATGAATTGTTGGAATGCATTGCCTATATGGATGCGAATCAAGGCATTCCTTTGGAAGATTTGGGTTATCTAGATCTCTATACACCTATTGAGGGAGGAGTGCCAGAAAGAGCGGCCAAGCCGAGTTGTTCTTCAACTTTGGAGTTGAAGCCACTACCCGATCACCTCAAGTATGCATTTTTGGGTAAGGATGAAACTTTTCCGGTTATTGTGTCTTCATTTCTAAATGATGAGGAGTTGGATAAGTTGTTGAGGGTATTGAGGAAGTATAATTCTTCCATTGGATGGTCTATAGCCGATATTAAGGGAATCAGCCCCTCTATTTGCATGCACTGAATTTTATTGGAGGATGATACAAAGCCGAAGGTTCAACCTCAACGTCGTTTGAACCCGGTGATACAAGAGGTCGTGAGGAAGGATGTCTAGAAGTTATTTGATGCCGAAATCATCTATGCCATATCCGATAGTGAGTGGGTTAGTCCGACTCAAGTGGTTGCCAAGAAAGGAGGTATCACCGTTGTAAAAGATGAGAGGGGTGAACAAATAGCCACTCGTTTGCAAATGGGATGGACAGTGTGCATCGACTATAGAGCATTGAATGCGGCCACAAGAAAGGATCATTTTCCTCTTCCTTTCATCGATCAAATGCTTGATAGGCTAGCCGGTTATGAGTATTATTACTTCTTGGATGGGTATTCCGGCTACAACCAAATTGCCATAGCTCTAGAGGATCAACACAAGACGGCTTTCACTTGTCCTTATGGAATATTTGCTTGTCGTCGGATGTCGTTTGGTCTTTGCAATGTACCGGCCACTTTTCAAAGATGCATGATGGCAATCTTCCATGGACTCATCGAGAAGATTATGGAGGTATTTATGGATGATTTTTCCGTCTTTGGGTCTACCTTTGATGATTGTCTGGAAAATCTTTCTCAAGTGTTGCAAAGATGTGAGGAAACGTCGTTATGTCTCAATTGGGAGAAGTGTCATTTTATGGTGAGAGAAGACATTGTTTTGGGCCAAAAAGTCTCAAGAAATGGGCTAGAAGTTGATAGAGCCAAGATCGTTGCCATTGAAAAGCTTCTCCCTCCGACAAATGTGAAGTCTATTCGAAGTTTCCTTGGCCATGCGGGGTTCTATAGACGGTTCATAAAATTTTTCTCCAAGGTATCCAAGCCTCTTTGCTCTTTGTTGGAAAAAGATTCTAAGTTTGACTTTAATGATGCATGCCTTTAGTCTTTTGAGAAATTGAAGAAGGCCCTCGTTTCTACCCCCGTCTTGATCTCACCCGATTGGAATGAGCTTTTTGTGCTAATGTGTGATGCGAGTGATTGGGCCGTGGGGGCCGTGGGGGCCGTGTAGGGCCAAAAGAGGGATAAATTATTTCGGGTGATATATTGTGCAAGTAAGACCCTTGATTCGGCGCAAATGAATTATACCACCACCGAAAAGGAGCTCTTGGCGGTTGTCTATGCTTTTGATAACTTTAGACCATATCTTGTGGGCACACACTCCATCATTTATATGGATCATGCGGCTACTAGATATTTGTTTGCCAAGAAGGACTCCAAGCCTCGTCTTATTCGGTGGATTCTCCTTTTCCAAGAATTCGATATGGAGATAAGGGACCGAAAAGGGTGTGAGAATGTCGTGGCCGATCATCTTTCCCACCTTGAAAATCCGGTGGAAGGAGAAGATCCTAAGGTGCAGATAAATGAATGTTTTCCCGATGAGCAAGTCTTGAAATTGGTGGATTCTACTCCTTGGTTTGCAGACTATGTGAATTATCTAGTCATTGGTGAAGTGCCGGGTGATCTCACTCATTATCAAAAGAAGAAATTCTCGCATGATGTGAATTTTTACTATTGGGAGGACCCTAATCTTTACCGTCGATGCGCCGATGGCATCATCCGAAAGTGTGTAAAACAAACCAATTGGGTGAGGATTATGGAGGAATGTCATAGCTCTCCAAGTGGAGGTTATTTCGGTGGCCATTGGACCGCTATCAAGGTATTCCATTGCAGGTTTTATTGGCCAACCGTCTTCAAGGATTGTATTGCTTTTGTGAAGTCTTGTGATAGGTGTCAAAGAATGGGAAACATTTCTAAGAGAGACAAGATGCCACAAAATATTATGGTGGAGGTTGAATTGTTTGATGTGTGGGGTATTGATTTCATGGGACCTTTTCCCTCCAAGGGTACACTTATATTCTTCTTGCGGTTGAGTATGTGTCTCGATGGGTGGAGGCGATTCCCACGATGAAAAGTGATTCAAAAGTGGTGCTTAAGTTCTTGCAAAAGAACATCCCCACTCATTTTGGCACCCCAAGGGCTTTAATTAGTGATGGCGGCTCTCATTTCAACAACAAGTGGTTGGGAAGTCTACTTTCTCGATATAGGGTGAAGCACAAGATCGCCATTCCTTATCATGCTCAAGGGAATGGCCAAGTGGAGCTTGCAAATCGGGAGATAAAGCAAATTCTTGAGAAGTCGGTGGAACATAAGAATGATTGGGAAAATCATTTGGATAATGCACTTTGGGCCTATCGTACCGCCTACAAAACTCCTATTGGTATGTCTCCATTTCAACTTGTTTTTGGGAAGTCATATCATTTGCCCGTTGAGCTTGAGCATAAGGCGTATTGGGCCACGAGAAGGATCAATCTTGAGTTTAAGAAAGCCGGATATACAAGGCTTGAGAAGCTACTTGAGCTTGATGAGTGGAGGAATGAAGTTTTTGAGAGTTCTCGGATTTATAAAGAGAGGGCAAAGAAGTTTCATGATCGAGCCATTCGTTCAAATGATTTTGCTCCCGGAGATGAGGTACTTCTTTACAATTCCCGTCTTCGTCTATTTCTGGGCAAGTTGAAATCTAGATGGACGGGTCCATACGTCGTCTACAAATGCAATGGGAAAGGAACATATCAACTTCTCAAGTCGGATGGTGAAACCTTTGTGGTCAATGGACACCGCCTCAAGCCCTACATCAATTATAAGCCGGACCGGAATGTGACGGTCACGCTTCTAAACAACCCTTGAGGAGCGAGATATTGTCTAACTTTAAATGTTAAAAGAAGCACTCATTGGGAGGCACCCCAACACATTTACTTGCTTTTGTTTACTTTTCGTTTTTAGCTTTTGTTGCTTTTGTTGGAGGTGTGCTCGGTGGCAGTTGTGAATATGTGTTTATTTTGGTTTGGAAATGTTGGAATGTGTTGTTGGTTTGGTGTTTTCGTTTATTATGGGCGAGCTTGTCTTCTTGTTTTTCATACCTTCGTTAATTTTAAATGTTTATGCTAAGTTTGGTTGAAAAATATGTTGGCATGCTAGTCTCGTTTCTTGTCTTTGGTGTGTCATTGTTTTGCTTTCGTTTTTTCAGCCTTCTCTTTAAAAAAAATTCAAAATCGTGTTGAAAACGCATTTCGGCGGTCAAACCCGGTGGTTCAAGGCAACACCAACTATGAGAACGAAGAGAAAGAAGGACAAGCACGAAGAGAAGTGAGAAGAGAAAGGAGAAGACAAGAAAGAGAAGGACGAGGGCAACAAGCCTTCGGGCAAGGGCAAGAATCATTTGGGGGGTACCAAGGGGGGTACCAAGGTTATGGAGGGCTGTCTGGGCCTTCTATTATGTATGGTGGACCGTCGGGGTCCGGAAGCTTTTATGGTGAAGAATTTGCAAGCATTCCGGAGCGTGTCGAGCATATTGACAACTATTGCACACAATGGGATAGCGAGTTTGCTGTTATGAGACATGCTATCCAAGCTATCCGACTCCGGCAACAAGATATGAATAAGATCCAACAACAACAAATCGGCAACCAACAAGCTTTTCAAGTCGACATGTATCACCGGTATGATGAGTTCAGAGATGACGTGCATGCTCGGCAAGAATCTTTCTAACAATCTTGGTTTGATCGTCAAGATCAATATCACCAAGAGCAACGAGCCGACCACCAAGCCTTCCGTCAAGAACTCTTTGATCGTCAAGATTGGTATTATCAAGAGCAAAGATCCGACCAACAAGCTTTCCAACAAGCTTGGTTCGGTAGGTAAGATGCATTTCAACAAGAGTTATATGCACGCCAAGATCGATACCACCAGGAGGATCAAATCAATCAAAGGGACTTGTTGGCTCTCGTCCGCCGGTTTGAAGCTCATCAACTCAATGAAGGCCACAATTGGCCCCCACCCCGCCTCCCCAATGAAGAAAGAGGTACCGCCGTATTTGTATTTATTTTTTCCCTTCAAACTTATTCGACTCCTTTGGTTTTGAATAAGTTTGGGAGAGGGGGGAGATGAATACAAATACGCTTGTAAATATGTGTGTGTTTGAGTTGTTTGAGTTTGAGTTTGTTGCTTTTAGTTGTGGTTTGGTTGATAGTTTGTTGGAGTTGGAAACTTTTGAAAAATGAAAAATTTGGAGATGAAAAATTTGGAGTTTAGTTGCTATGATTCGGGTTGTTTGTGTTCAATGTGGCTTTAGTGAAATGCCTATGAGGATATTGTTTTGTTTTTGCGAAAATTTAGTCGGAATTGAACATGTCTTGATTGATTTTGCATGGATTCTTTGTGTGTTGAACTCGACTCTTTGACTTTTGGATAAACCCGTGAGTTTTGAGCCTTATTATGTCATATGGTGCATTTTGTTCATGTGAGATTGGACATGCATGCATTTCTACTCCTAGAACTTGCTTTGGATCTATATTGAGAATGCTTAAGTTGCGCAAGAACTTGGAAATGATCTTAGGCCATGTTTGTTCGCCACCTCATATCCTAAACACTTCCTTGTGCTTTTCATTTTCCATTGTTAACCCCTTTTAAGCTTGATTTGGCCTTTCTTTGTTAAACCGGAGAAAAGGGGGTGTTGGTTGTGTAAGGGTATCCGGGGTGAGTTGTAAATTGAAAAAAATGATGAACTAATGATGGTTTGGGTAGTTGTGTTGGACTTGTTGATTCAAAAAGAAAAGAAAATTCCCATAAGCTCAAAGTGAAAGAAAAATGAATGAAGAAGAGAAAAGAAAGTGGAAGTTGATGCAAAACGAGTTCTTTGTGTGTAATTAGAATGTTTTCCACTTGAAAATTGAAAGAATGAAATGTGAAAAGAAGAAAATGAGAGCATAAGGGAATTAACTTGAAATTTGAGTCCAAAAGAAAGTAGTGTTTGGTGAGGAAGGAAGATAGAATGATTCCATGCTTGTTTTGAAGGAGATATAAGGTTGATGAATGAATTTGTTAAGTCACTTAGCCAAATTTCCCTTCCTAAACCAATGTGCTTACATTACAACCTATTATAAAGGCCTTTGTGATCCTTGTTCTTGCATGACACGTGTTACAATGGAGATATTACACAATTTGCAAGCCTATGGCGAGTAGTTTGCATTGTGTGAATTCGTTGAGTGCATAACCATATATTAGAGGGTAGAGAGAATACACTTCCTTGTGAGCATCAATTGTTAAAGATTTGAGGTTGGCATGCTTTTGATTCGTGTGGAATCATGTTAATTTTCCTTGGTTTTTGGCTTTCAAAATGAATTGTGAAATCTGAGGCATTTAGGATCCAAAGTTGCTACTCCATTCGATGTTTATGTCCTTTATTTGAATATATTGTTTGGGACGAACAATGCTTAAGTTTGGGGGAGTGATAAACATCCATTTTATAGCAACTAAACGCGTTTTCATAGCACTAATTGCCTTACTTTTCCGCCAAACGTGACTTATTTTGGATTGTTTTCACTATATTGGGTTGCTTTCACGTTTTGGTGGAGTTTGTGCATGTGTGTAGGTCAAGCATGGGATGCTAAGTCGAAATAGAAGGGCTATTGAAGAGCGGAGATGAACAAACGGGACGGAAAAGTGGAAAACCGAGCGAAGAGGAGAAGAAATCAAGAACCGCCGGAAATCTCTGAAATGAGAGTTAAGAAGAAAATTGAAATCGGCAGTCAAATCGGCGGTTCGGGCCTGAACCGCCAATTTTTGGGCCTGAATCGCCGATTTTGGCTCTCCGACCGCCGTTTTCACTGTTTTGTCCAAAATTGGACAATTTTGCCCTTTTCACGATTTTAACTTCATTTAGCACTTTTTCCTTTCTATATATACCTTGTATCAGCCCCAACGTGGATGCTACCTCCCTTAGCTTAGATTCTTGTTCAAAAAGTTTCCAATTAGGGTTCTAAACACATTTCTATTATTGTATTAGTGGATTAAGGTTGGATTTGAAGACTTGTTGAAGAATTGATCATTGGGTTCTTAGATTCTTAATTATGCAATCATTTCCCCTTTGTTTTGTGTTGATTTCATTTATGTCTAGCTAAATTTCTTGTTGGTTTTGGGGATTTATGATGATTTGATGATAGATTGATCATAGCTTGTTGATTCCTTCCTTCCTTCTTCTAATTAATTGTGGATTTGGTGCTTAATTTCACGTGGGAATTGTTGATCACCTTTCTTGCATGCCAAGTGCTTGTAGAAATTCTTGATAGGTTTTTACTTGCATGGATTTCAAATTGCACAACTTGTATTGATTTGAGACTTACTAGGTGATGATCTAATGCATGGAAGTGTATAACCCTTGTGCTTTTTGGAGTTATTTGGTCGTCTCGAGTCTTAGCCAAGAGAGTCGATTGAATGATCCCCGTTTGCTTATTGTCGAGAGAGACTAGTGAATTATTTGGCGGATTGCTTCTTAATTGGAGGATTAAATTGGTTTGCATGAATTAGGAAGTTGTGATCAAGCTATCTAGAATCGGATTGAATCCCTAGAACCAACCTTTGTTCTAATTCGTTCCTTAATCGTTTGTTCCATTGAATTTGCATGATCTTGTCATTTACTTGCTTAATTAACTTTGATCTTATGCTTAATGTTTGAATGAATCCCAAATCGTGTTGTTTGCAAAGCTTGAATAGTAGGAAGATGCATAAATTTGGTTTTCACTAGAAACTCGGCATATTAGTCCTCGTGGATACTATACTCATTATTTTATACTACAATTACCCGTTAAAGTGCGGTATAATTGCTTGGTAGAAAATTAGCGATCACACTTGATGATCTTAGAGGGTAGAAATGAAGATTTCATAAGAAAATTCCCTTTCCTTCAAGCTCCTTCAATTATGGATTTCTTGTGTGTGTGTGTTTGTATTTCGGCTGAGAGAGAGAGAGAGAGGTAATGATATTGATCAACTTGTGTGAGAGAGAGAATGATTTTCATGAGAGAGAGATGTATTATTATCGAGAGAGAGAAGAGAGAAATCAAGAGAGATAAGAGAGAGTGTATCACACGCATGAGGGTGAGATTGGGGGAGAAATAAGGAAGACTTAAGAAGATAAACATCTCAATTTTTATATGTCAAAAATAGCCGGAAGAAAAAGTTTTCTGGTAGAAAATTTCCCTATTTTTCCGTTTAACTCTCAAACAACTTAAAACTCTCCTCGATTCTTTCTCGACGACAGAAACCTCTCTACTTCGTCTCATATCTCACCAAATAAATCAAGGAATCCGAATATCAAATTTTCAGATCAAAATTTCGACTAACGAAGAAAAACTTAAAAATTGCTCGACTAATTAAAGTGTAAAGCAATTAATTTTTAAAACTCTCTCATATGATCTCAGAAAATTCTTTGACATATCTCAAAAGTCTTAGAATAATTTGTAGACTCAGAAGACACTAATTAGGTAAAATTCGGAATTTATCGATGAATAGTAAAATCTCGATTTTCGTCAATATTCATAAAAAAGTAAAAATTCTCAGAATCTTCCGAAATTCGAACAAAAGCTCAAATTCATATAATAATGCTCAAGCAATTCATCAATCACTCAATTGGGATAATCGAAACGTGAAAAATCACATAATAGCACGTAAGGGCATTTTAGTAATTTTGCAAGAAAATTTCTTTTCTTGGAAATTTTTTTTATCACTTAAAGCACATCATTAAGGCATATAAACTCATTTAGTATACTTTAAAAGACTTAGAAAAGTTCGGGGTATTACACCTAGTCAAGTGGAAGTCCGAAAACCAAGCCTTAGGTTTCGTTTTTCGAGAAAGTAGACTCGTCCTTATAAGATGTTATTCTTGAAGAAACGAGCAAATCAGAGAAGTAAGGAGAAGAAGAAGAAGAATAATCCGCAGCTTACCCCTCGTGATAGGTGGGCTTTTTAATCGAGAACTGATAAATGTTACTCCCTCCGTCCCGCCGAATACGGCCTAGTTCATATGGGCACGGAGACTAAGAAAAATGGTATTAAATATAAAGAGAGTGTTTAGTGTAGTGTGAATGCAATATTTTATAATGCTAATAAATTTATAGATGGGATGATTGAGTGTGTAATGGGAGTAGGTTAGTAGAGTTTAGATGGGATGGTGGGTCATGTATATACACTAATTGTTTCCTTTAAAGGAAATAGACCAAGTATAGCGGGACGTCCCAAAATGGAAAACAGGTCGTATTCGGTGGGATAGAGGGAGTATTATTTACTAATTATTATTATGTTAGTTTTTAAAATAATTGACTTGCCATTATTTGAGTTTTGGTATGTTTAATCATCAACTTGAGTTATTATGAATTCCTGTGTGAGACAAGATAACACGCGTTGTTAATTGATTATTAGTAGTGACTGTGAGCTTCGCTTCGGTTAGGCTAGTCATAATGTTTGAAAAGGAGGCCTACTTCTCGATACACAACTTGATGTGATAGATTGATTCATACCTACTGTTATATATTCCCTCCGTCCAATTTATATTTACCTACTTACCCCATTTTTTTGTCCAGTTTATATTTTACCTACATTAATATTTTTCCACATATATCCTCATTCCTTCACCCTATTTTCTACCCTTTGCCACTATAGGCCCACCTCTAACAATTAACCCTCCTAATTAACATCCTAATTAAGTCTTCTAATTAACCCACCTAATTAACCTAGCCCAAAACACCCACCCACCCTATTAATGAGACTCACTCTTCTTTTTTCATCTCACTCTTTTATCACAGCCACTGCCGCCATCACCACCCTTCATTATCACCTAGACCACCACCACCGCCACCACCTCCACAATTCTCCATCTCTCTCTCTCTCTCTCTCTCTCTCTCTCTCTCTCTCGTTCCTTTCAACGACAACCAATACACCATCTCTCTTCTTACCCCTCTCATTCCCCCCTTCCACCATCTTTGATCGTCGGCACCAGTATGTTGCCACGTTTCTTCCACCTCCAGCCGTTACAGCATCTCATGAGATTTAGATTGAGATTTCAAGGTTGGTGGGTGGTAGCGTGCTGCTGGTTGTGATTGTAAGTGGGTGGTGGCTGGTAGAAGCAGTTGGTAATGGAGGTAGGTGGTGGTGGTCGTAAGAATTATGAGGGCGCAATTTTTAATTTCTTCAATTGGCATGATTTTGTGGTAGCGATCGAAGAAAAATGGGAGGGATAGAGATGGAGGTTGAAGTGGGGATAAAGAGAGAAGGAGAAAAGATGAAGAGAGAGAGAGAGAGAGAGAGAGATTACAGACTCCGATCAACCTCGTTGGAGACGAACCGCACTACGTGACTCCCCCAGCTGCCCACCGCCGCATCATCACCATCCCAATAGCTTAGCAGGTAAAAGTGCGTAGAGTCGCCGGGATGGGGTTACAAGCAAGATTTCTAGTTCTCCAAGTAATTGGAATTAATCTGTAAGATTTCTTCAATTTTAAAGTGGATTTATGATTTTCTGAAGTTCATAACAATTTGAGAATTAGATCTCTAGTGTTGTTCTAGAGATGTTTGACTGCGCAGTCATTTCAAGAAAGAAAATATTTTTGCATTCACAAGTTAAATATTTTTTAACTGTGCTAACGCATGTGATGCACTGGTAAGACAAGTTCAATTATATAGCTCTATCGAGCAAGTTCTCTATTTGTTTTGGCATGTGTTCACTTAGTACGAAGTACTCAGCCCTGCATGTGTTTTCTAAACGTCTAGGTTGGCTTAGATGACGATGGCACAGATTGCTCGACAGTGTGTGTTTGCTTGGAGTCGAGTCTTTTGTTTAGGCTTGCAGTTATGTGTCTTCATGCATGTAACTGTTGGGAGTTGAGTTATATTTCCGCTGCAACACTAATACTTATTTGTGTTAAATACTTAAACTCTGATGATGATGCAATGAACCTTCGCTACCTGACCTTTAATTTACTTAACTTCGGATGTGTTTGTAAAACTAACACCTCGAGTTTGAAAGCATGATTTATTCATTATTGCTTTTAATTGATATTTCCCTTGTTCCCAAGCATGTTCCCTTGTTGAGTTGTATTTACTCAGTTGTTTCACCCTCACTGTCCAATGGATTCTAGTCGTTCCTTATCACAACCCGACTCCTAGTGTATTGAAACGACTAGAATACAAGGGGCAGTGTAACACCGTAATTTACTAAACTAGAATGCCACTATTTTATTAACAATAATGCGGAATGAAAATAAACTTTTATTAAATAAAATATCAATAAAGACTCTCAAATGGTTCCAAAAGAAATTACTCCAAGCAATAACAGAAAGTTCACATACTTATTAAAAACTCTAATCCTAGAATTGTGATACTTCACCATAGCCCAAAAAAATAAAACAAAACAAACATGACTTGCGGAAAACTCCAACTTAAATAATTCAGTTTAATAAAATTAAACTTTTATTGACACCTCATTTCCTTCCACACGGCTCCCTGCTCACTGACCTGAAAACATTTTAAAAATGTGGGGTGAGTACTCATAAAACATACTCAGTGGTGGGTCATACATGGAATACTTTTATTCTTTTTCAAACAACATTATTATCAAAGGAAGTAACATATAACATTCTTTTCTATAAACCACAAAAGCTCGAAGCATCAAGGCGAATATAGAACATATAACCTTTTCATCTATAACCCACAAGAGCTCGAAGCATTCAAGGCAATTATATGCAACATTCACATTTCACATTTCACATCACATTCCATATGATAATAACATGTTGGACATATAAAACATTTGTAAACATTTCACCTTCACAATCAAAACCACATGCCATAAATCACTTTGTTGAGTTTAAGGAAAACTTTACCCACCTTAACCTTCTCGACTCAACTGGAAAACGTGCAAATTAATTAGTTAAGTCTCACGCGCCGATCCTAAAAATGAATATGTATTACGATGCATGCTTCTTAATGAAAATTAGCAAAACTAACGAATTAAAAAGAAATTCAATTAATAAACCCAAGAATTCTTTAATTTTCCATACACACACATTAGAGACACACGGATGATAGAAGAAGACTCATTAATTATGGAATAAATCTTTATTTTGACAACCTCTGGTTATACCTTCTGTCTATCTTAACAAAGTTAATTCTTAAAGTTAATTATTATATAGAAAAGGAATAACATATTTACAGACATGCAAAACCACTAATTTCGATTACTACGTAGTTATACATTCTGCACAGACGAAAACTACATAAACGTGTATACTTAATTATACCCCAAATTGCATAACAATATCTCATAATTATGACTATACGTAGTAATGTATAAGCCTAATTTAATTAACCCATACATGACTAATCAATTTATTGCAACCAATACAAACAACAATCTAATACCACAATAAAAAAAAACAAAGGATATAAATACAAAAACATGAAAAGTAGGGCCAAGCTAATTAGTGGAGATATATAAGTCGGTTCCTATTTCTCTTTTTTTTGTTTGACAGAGCAATGATGATTCAAAAATTAAAAAGGAGAGAGACAACAATTCTAACACGCAAGGTAAACGAAAATGCATGGTTGAAAGGATTTAACTTACAGAAAAATGATGAGAAATATCTCGGCAACTTGAAAAATCAGAATTTGAGTGTGAGAGATGAATGAACAAATATTCTCTATTTTATACTATTAAATAAGAGATAAAAGAAGATAACTATGAATTATGGTAGTTCACTCCCCATGCAACTCTAAAATCGAAATAAAATAAATAAAATTTGGAAGAATTTGCTTATCTTTACTAATTGTTTATATTTACACTTAACCGTGCAATAACAAATAATCCTAGATAAACTATAACTATAGGCAAATAACATACGAACAACAAGGACAAATAAAATCACTTAAACAATAAATTAAGAAAATTTTCCTTGAGTTTAAACATAAATACTTTTGGCCTTACAAAATTAAATATAACGCCATGTAAAACAAATTAATGCCACATCATGCTCATACTCATGCTCATGAATTATTTCTAGGCGCGACTTATAAGACTTAAATAAATAATTGCAATAAAATAAAATTAAATAAAATAAAATAATTTCGAATCGTTACAACCTCCCCTACTAAAAGAAATTTCGTAGGACATTTCATGTCAATTTATAAATATTTCACACCATAGATTCAATAATAACCCATTTAAAATAAAATTAAGCTTATTGAAAATGCCGGGTGTTACAGGCAGTGAGGTGGGATAACTGAACTTTAACTCAAGAAACATGCTCGATAATTAAGGAATAACATTTACAACCAAATCATGCTCACAATAATGTGAGTTATCAATCAATTATTTTCCAAGAAACGAACATTTGTCGAGATTTTAGACAACGAACCAATCAAGGGATAATTCTCAAGAACTCAAAAATCACGATTTCTTCTATATATTATAGTTCAAATTTTTCTTAAATTGAGCATAAGGTTTTATTTCTTCAATTCCTCATATACTTCAGCTTATTTTATCTCTAATTTCATTTATATAACATCAATTCTTCCTTATAATTATAGGAATTAAAATTTCCAATTCCTTATATATATATTAATTGCCGAAAATTTCTAAAATGAACATAGAAGTTCATTTCTTTCTTGTGATGGTATTTTTATCTATAGTTATTATTGAATTTCATTTCTAAACCATCAGTTCATCAAATAAATCGTAAGAATAATAAATCATAATTTATTCATATGATTTTCTGTTCCCATGATTTATGGCTCAAATAAATTCATACTTCCAATTAAATCATATAATCATGCTTATTCATACTTGAATTAATTTTTTCCATCATCAATCAAGCAAAAAACTCATATATCACAAACCCACTTTTACCATTCATCATCTTCTCCAAATTTTTTTTTCATGAATTAGTGATTATTTCTTCAATCTTTTCATTCAATCATGCTTATATATCATCGTATATCTCATATCAAGCATCAAATTCAAGAAATAAATCAAAGCACACAAAAATCACTTTTAAGACATAACCTTCGAATTATTCATGATCTCCATGCATATATATTTATTTTCTTCAACCAATCATTCTAATAATCCTATATATATTTCTAGAACTTATCTAAATCATCAAAATCAAGAAATCTATCAAGGCATGAAAAATTCTAATTTTTATTCCATAGAAGTCGAAGGTTTCATAATTAGAGGAAACATGGATTATTTATTTATTTTTTTGTTTTCAAGCATGGAAGGCATGCATATTTATGGAATCAAACTCAAAGACATAAGGACCAAATTTCCTTCTCATACTCTAAGCTTTGATCGATCAAGAAGAAGAAGAAAAGAGATAAGTTCTTGATCCTTACTTATAAATTGAAGACAATAAGAATGAAATCTTGAATACAATCAACCTATTGATCCTTCCTTGAGCATGAATCAAAGAATATATGGAGGTTGTGAGCATGAAGATCAGCGGCTGCCATGAAAGAAGAAAGAAGGAAAATATTGCTCTAACTTGAAGTTATGAAGAAATAGAAGTGATATCTTGATTCTTTATGGTTTCTAACTCTTTCCTTGTGCTTAGTTGATGAAGAAATGGAAGCTTTGAAGGTTCAAGTTGCAGCAGCCATGGAGTTTGAAGGAGAGAAAGAGTGAACCGCAAGGGAGAGAGACTAGAAAGAGATGGAGAAGTAGAGAGAGAGCTCATGCGTGTGACTGACAGAATGAGGGAGAGTGAGCACACTTGCTTGAGGTAAGAGTAGGATTTAATAGAGAGATGAGGAGAGTTATGTCGGTCATGAGGGGAGAAATCTAATTTTTATCAGATCAAAATGCCCGGAAGAAAAGATTTTATTCGGTATAATATATCCCTCTTAAAATATTAAATTCTCACAACTTAAACCTCTCATTTCGGCACTTTCTAGACCTTGGATTTCACTCTATCTGGCGTCATTAGTCTTAGAATAATTTTTTAGATTCGGAAACACCCAAGTTTCAGGGGCAAATTCCAAATAACGAAGAAGTCGTAAAAAGTTACTATTCATATTAGTTGTGTCTTCAAAAATAAATTCAAACTCGACTCAAATGATCTCGGAAAATTTTCAAACTCGTATCATTGTTCTTAAAATAACTTCTAGATTCCAATGACACTAATTAGACTGAATTCGGAGTTCGTTGACTGATGGTTGACTTTTTCGGTCAAAAGTTACTACTCATCTGAAAGTCAACTATCTCGGAATTTTTTGAAATTCGAACTCATGCTAAATCTTTTATTGTTAACCTCATATAAATCTTCACATCTTCGTTTCGAGTTTCTGAAACGAGAAAAATTACGATTTTGTCCTTCAGAAGCATTTTTGGTAATTTCACGAGAAAGTTTATTCTCGTAAATTTTTATCATTAATCGCACATAATCACATATAATAACATTTAAGAAGCACTTAGGCATGCACAATCACATTTAAGATGAATAATTAGGGTTATAAAGATTCGGGGTATTACATTTCTACACACTTGAATTCGGGCTGTGATAATATATATATATATATATATATATATATATATATATATATATATTTATTAATTATACGTGTTGGTTCGGGTTAGTGCGGGTCCAGACGGGTTTGGACACAGACCGACCCGGAAATTAAACGGTCCTGAATTTCTAGATCGAACCGGATCGATCTTGTCCTTTAGACCGGATCGACCCGGACTGAACCCACCGGTCCGGGTCGGTTTGACGGGTCCAATTCGAGTATGCTCACCCCTACAAATGTGTAACCGCTGACAGTGATGAAGTATTAATTCTCAAATATTAAAACCTCTAAATTCAAAGCCATATAACAACTATTTTGAATAGTAGGATTGATAAGGCTATTATTGCACCATTAGGTGAAGATAATTCCATATGTATGGCATTACCTATCTAAATAGAAGGCTTGTATCATATTATTATTCACTCAAAAATTGCTTCAACACATGTATCCAAATTTTTTCTGCATATAAAATCATAGTAGAGCTGAGTTACTCGCTCATTGTTCTATTTACTAGAACTGATAGGTGTGGGGTGCAGCTACCTCCGAACGGTTATGTCGTGTACCTTTGGGGATACTCCGTCATTCTTTGAGCACTATCGAGACGTCTCTCATCTTACAGGAAGAAAGATTCCTCTTATGGCTTCAGTTTTAGAGTATGTTTTATCTTATGTATTTCAAAATACATATCTCTTGTACTTTTCATATTCAACTTTTAGTTCAAATTATGTTTAGCTATGTAAAAGTACGGACCAACACCCGATTTCTAACAATAAGTGCAATATCCAGTAGTAGACTTCCTATCAGTCTTAGAGCCAACAAGTTGATCACTATTTTAACTAGCAAAACAAAACCGCAACTATCCGGTGCTATTTTAGTAATATAACAAATCGACATCATATACACAGAGACTATAATTCGATACTATAGTGAAAATAAAATTTAGATACTTTCATACTATTCAAACTTTTGAGGGGTTTTGAATTTAAGTTTTTGATTTACTAAAAAGGAAATTTAGCAAATAAAGGCAATTAGGGTTGTAAACAAGTTGTGTCGAGAATTGATTTCCTCAGACTCGGCTCAATTAAATATTCCTTAGCTCGAGCTCGAGTCAAGTTTTTGCCATCATGATCGAACTATACTCGAGCTTGACTCGTCAAATACTCAATAATGTATTCTAGCTCGAGCTGAACTCATCAAGAACTTGATTATATTTAAATTTATCTCGTCAACATGTTAAGCTAGCTCAAGTTAGACATGTTAATCGAGCTCGAGCACATCAAAAATTAAATTTTTAACATTATGTACAAAACTCGATTATTAGACTCGCGAGCAAGCTCGATTAAAACTCGATAGATATGCTTGCGAACAAACTCGATTGTAGGCTTGCAAACATACTCAATTAAATATAAGCTGATCATGTTTGCGAGCTTGTCGAGTCGAGCAACACCATGCTCGAACTCGGCTCGATAAATTTTTTGAGCTCGATTTTAGGCTCAAACTCGACTCCATTAGTTATCGAGTTGAGTGATAAACGAGGTTTTTTTCGACTCAGTCGCCGAGTATCTTGCAAACAACTCGACTCATTTATAGCCTAAAGGTAATGCAAACAAGCAAAAAAAAAGAAATTATGGAATTTAACAATAATAAAAAGGAGTCGATTCTCGAGAACTTTGACTTAACAACAATGATGGATTCAATCTATTGACTTATTTAACCAATTAATTTAAGTCATGTGGAACAATCACTCAGTTAACTACAAACTCTCTCTTGAAAGCTTTGCAATTGTTGATTAATAACAAGACTCTCTCTGCTAAGACTCAAGACGATAAATTAGCTCTGAAATGCACATGACGATCAACGGTCCCTATGCATGTATATCGCTGCTAGGTAATCCAAAAGAAAGAGCCAAGAACAAAAATAATAAATAGAAGGTAAAATAGAATTAATAGCTCTAAACCATAATCATAAAAGAGTTGCACATCCCCTAGAATCAATGAACTAAAGGGTTTAGCTAGCCATAAATAGAAAATAAACAAAATAAGAGAAAGAAGACATGAATATAGACATTAACTAATTGAAACCGTAGGGAAATCTTTAAACTTGTCTTGAATCTCCTCCAAAATACATGAAAAACATAAAGTAGAAAGCTTGGGTTTATTAAGAACTTGTAGATAAAGTATGGTGTTCAACAAATGAAGTTTAGCTATTTATAGCTTGAATTTGAAAATTTAGATCTAAAATAAGTGGGTGGAAATACGAATCTGGAGACCAAACCCATGGTTGCCGGTTTGGTGCACAGAACTGGTGAGGAATAACGTCGAAAATGGTAGCCAAAATGGAGAAGAGGGTTGAAGCTTGGCCTCGACTAATGACCAGAATGGCGGTCGTCGGTTAGGTTAGCACAAAAGCACACGAAACTTTTGATCTTGATCCAGTCAATATGCCATACTGCTTGATATTCCATCAATTTTTGCTCATTTCTTCTCATTTCTCCGGTCCCATCTTCCTTGTTCCTCGACCGTAGATTTCAACTTCAAGCTTTATTATTCCAAATCACTCATTTCTACCTGTAGACGTGCACAACTACACAAAAATGTGACAATGTTCCAAAATAACGACTTTGAGACAAACAACAACACATTTAAGTTTAATTTCCTACAAAGCATCCATATTATGCTATTTAAAATTTTGTAGAAGGAGTGTTTATCAACAATCAACATCAGAATACCCTTCAATCTTTAGATGACCACTATTCTTAAGTAGCAATCTTTTTCCCGGAGATTTCCTGATATAGCAAAGAATTCGAATAGCAACATCAAAAGAAATTTTAGGCCGATGTTACTGTCAATTAGATAGTTTACCAACAATTCTTTTAAACTTAGCCTTATCCTCGAAAAAGTCTTCACTATCATCCCAAACACCTGGATCAACATCCATAGAAGTATCAATTGACCTTTTTTCCAAGCAATTCAGTTTTTCTTTGTAAAGTTGTAGCTTACTTCTATTGAGATAGTGAAACTTTAGACTTGTTGTGAGCAATTTCAATTCCTAAGATTAATATTTAGGATGTCTTATATCCTTAATATAACAAATTGCTCTTGCAAGTATTTCTTCATGTAATCAATCCCATGTACATACTGCCATAAGTATGTCATCAACATATACAATGAGAATAAAATTATAGACGTTTGATGTTGGAAAAGACAGAGTGATGTGACTTGCATTGCTTAAACCTAATATTTTCGAGAACATTGTTGAACTTATCAAACCTAGCCTTCGGACTTTGTTTAAGACCCTAAATTGCCTTCTTAAGACAGCACACCTTAGTAGCATCCTCCATCAGAGCAACATACCCCGGAGGGGTTGCTTTATATAAACAATCATAAACAAATAACCACAGAGAAATGCATATTTCACATCAAGTTGATGCATAGGCTAAGAAAGATTGATAACAAAGAAGAAAAGTATTCAAATTAAATTCAAACGAGGAGTGAGAGAGAATGTCTCAAAGTAGTGAACACCATAAGTCACTTAAACCCTTTTGCCATAAGATAGGCTTTGTATCAGTCAATAGTACCATTAGTAATAAATTTTATAGTGAATACCCAACGACAAACAATAATTGCCGAAGAAGGAGCATATACCAGAACTCATGCAAGTGCCATGAGATAATAAGGCACACATCTCCTCATTCATAGCAGCTCACCAAAGAGGGTGCTTAAGTGCCTCAAGGTAAGAACTTATATTAAGTGTGACAAAAGGCAAAGAGCAAAGACTTGAAAAGAAAGACTCAAACAAGAAAAAGAAACATAATTAGACATTGGGTGTTTAGTGGTGCACATACGTGTACTTTTGCATAGAGCTATAGGTAAATCATCTACAGATACATGTGAAGGATCTTCAGGAGTTGCAGGAGAAAATGACTTAGATGGTGAACATGATGCTAGTTTAGAGGCAAATTCAAGGACATGTGCAAGCCGATGACGACGTGTATAGACCTTTGCAACGGTTGTGGATGAGGAGTAGGAGCTAGTGACACCAAGACATGAAAGTGAGTAGAGACTAAATGACCGAAAGGTTTTGCAAGTCTTATAAAAATAAGGTTGAGACTCAACGAAAACAACGTCAACATAATCATAATGACGCTTTGTAAGTGTGTTAATACATCAATATCATGTGTTCAAAAATAACCAAGAAAAACACACTTAATAGAACGAGGGGACAACTTATCCAACCCATGACTAAGATCATCAACAAAACACACAGACCCAAATATTTCAAGAGGAATAGGGCAAAAATGTTTATCAGAATAAAGACACGAAAAATGAATATCACCATGCAGAACACTAGAAGACATTCTATTAATAAGGAAGAAAGCAGTAAGAAAAACATCAGACCAGAACCATTTACAAACATGCTTGTGAGACATAAGTATACGAGCAACATCCAAAATATGACTATGTTTGCATTCAACAACTCCAATTTGTTGGGAAGTATGAGAGCATGAAGTTTGATGAATTATAACATGGGAATCACAACAAGATGAAATAGACTTTCGTATAAATTCAAGAGCATTATCAATGCGAAGAGTACACAAATTAACAGAATATTAAGATATTGTTTCATGATAAAATGAGTTTAGTAATGTAGAGACCTCAATTATCTGTTTGAGCAAATACAACCATGTCATGCGCGAATCATCAACCAAGGTAAAAAGTACTTTTAAGTCCCATCAAGACTCAACTCGACTTTGACCCAAAAAATTACAATGAACTTGTCCCAAAAGACGGATGACCAAGATGACAACACTAGTGATACAGAGACACATTGGCGAAGAGAGCACGTGAAGATGAAGCTGTAATAGAATCCAAATAGTATAAACCGTCATGCTTATGTCCTCCATCAATCGTCTTCTTTGTCTGCATGTCCAGAAAGATACAATAGGAAGGACAAAATGTGACAGAGCAAATGGGAGTTTTGGTTAGCATACTAATAGATAATAAACTAAAAAAAAATTTAGAGGAAAAAATCACATCTTCAAGAGTGATATGAGGAGTGTGTTGGACAACACCAATTTTCGTTACTAAAGAATATGTATCATCGACAAGACGAACAAAATCTAAAGAAGTGAAAAGATGTCAAAAGATATTTGTACCAATAATATGAACAAAGGTGCCATAATCCAACAACCAAGACCTACCATGAGTCACTGCAAACGCATCTATAGTGGTGGAGGTAGCAGCATTACATGGATAATCAATAGTAGAGGCAACAATAAATAATGGAGTGATGAACTAGATCTAATTATCACAACAAACGCGTAGGACCAAGACCATATTGATGGTCCCGGTAACGAGTTAACTGGTGTATGGGGGGAGGGGTAAGGGGAATACCCCACTAAGGATTTTAAAAGCTTTCTTGAAAACGGTTCAGTTCAAGTTGCTCGACAACTGTGAAAGTCAGTCGGAGCAGTCACTCAGTTTGGTACACAGTTGACTTCTTAGACTGAGGGTCAACTATGTTTTCCTGACTAAGGTTTTAAAGAGTTTACAAAGTACAGAATATGGTGGTTATATTTATCTTCGTTACTTTAAAAGAAACTCCTTTTGAGCGAAGGTAAAGTTCCCAATACTTAGTGCAGTTTATCAAAGACTTGTTTATGCAGTTAGTAAGTTAGTAAATCTTAAACAATAACAGAAATACTGGAAATAAAAAAAGAAAGGTTTTTACGTGGTTTGGAGATGAACTCCTACATCTACGACTAGGTTTTCAGGCTAGTAATCCACTAGAGAAGTTTATGCGTGCCTCCCAAACGTTAGGGTTTCGTTTGCGGGCACCAAATAAGCTTGTACAGTTCGTTTGTTGGTACGAACAACACCTACAACTCTTTTGCGGGAAAGAGTAAAGCCTAGCCTTAGTTTTTGGGTACTAAGAAACCTAGTGGCTTCGATTATGGATTCGAAGGGGACCTAGAAATTGGAGTTGGGGGTTTTTCTAACTTATGAAACCTATAACACTTTGCAGTGGAGTTTTCCTTCTAAGTTTTAGAAACTCAAACTTTTATAGTGAATCCACTTAAGAATTACAAGGAAGGAGAATTCTAGACTCGATCAAGAATAAGAGTTCTGATGAACTAGAATGAAGAACATGAGGATATATGAACAATCAACTACTTGATATTCGACTGAACTAATACTTCCTTGCTTTTGTGCGAGAGAATTCGAATGTTTTGAATGTTTGAATACTTGTGCGCTCTTGTAGTTTCAGTAGTCTTCTCGCAATGGTGAATGTCTCCATTTATAGAGAGAGAAGGTTAAAAGAGCCGTTGGAAAGAGCCGTTTGGCTTCTGCCATAAAGCAAGATACTTTATCTAATCTCTGCAAACTTTCCTAAAATGGTAATTGTGAGTCTTACTCTTTGCATATCTCTGTGGTCTGTCCATAAAGAAAATTTCCAGGTTGTCTTGTACTCTGAGCAGATTTGAATTTGAATTCGAGTTCTTCTTTCTCCTTCATCTTTCAAGTCTTCTTCTTCTAACTTCTGTAGGTGTGATTGTGATAGAACTGATCAACATGCTTGAACTGCATGGTTAAGTTCTAGAGTTGACAGAGGAGTCTCTTGACTGACCGAACTTGAACTTGAACTGTCTTTGGTCTTGAGCTGTCTTTTTTCAGTTTGAGCCTGTAAAGATAAAATCCCTACGCTCAAAT
Organism: Schizonepeta tenuifolia; assembly: GCA_029490685.1. NCBI lineage: Eukaryota > Viridiplantae > Streptophyta > Magnoliopsida > Lamiales > Lamiaceae > Schizonepeta > Schizonepeta tenuifolia. The sequence continues at coordinate 102,499,012 of CM055955.1, forward strand.
AGGGAGCTCTAGCTACGAATAGATTGAAGGCACGTCTACTCAGTTTGGGTCAGTTGGGTTTTGGTAAAAATCAAAACCTTTACTAATTTTCCCAACACATATCATCATAGGAAATAGAACTCGTCTAAAAAAATTGTGTTAGCCCAATTAGGTTTTCCAAATGTCTTCCAAGACTTCTCAGAAATATGGTTTGTAAGCCTACAATGTTAAAAAAGGAGATCATTAGGGCAACGTCCTCGGCCACGACCAATATCACTCTGTCCATGGCCAACTCCGGACTACCATGAAAATTCTGACAGCGAGAAGTTGTGGCTAAAGTATGAAAAGAACCAGCACAATGAAAATTCTAAAGCAGCCATGATTGAAGCCTTAGAAACCAACATCATCAGCATGACCTGTTGAGACACAAAGCACATGAGATAAGGAATTGGATGACATGTAAAAGTTATCACAAAACAACGAACTGTCGCGAATGGGTCAGAGATCATCATCTAATCCGGATAAGAATTTAGCAATCATAAATTCTTCCCACTAAGTTGCCCTCGTGGTAGCGCTACCTAATAATGGATGATAAACTAGAAATTTGATCATCAGCGAGTTCTTTGAGAGTAGAAAAGTAGTCATTAACAAATTAATCGAAATGAGTATGAGAGAAAAGTTTCTCATACAACTCAAACAAATGAGAAATGTTCTTTTCATTGAAATGCCACCATTTCAAGGTATCTCATATAACTTTAGCTATTTCAAGAACATAATGTTCTTACTGACAAAATCTTTGAGGCTATTCACAAGCCATATCATAACATCATAATTATCGGCACACAGTCTTGACAAATAAAAGTGATAGTCTTAATAGATTAAATAATACTTATTTCCCTTTCTATTTTGATTTTTTTAAGAAATAGATAACATGCACAATATTTTTTCAAAAGTTATAATTTTCACGAATAAAAGTGATATTGTTGAAAACTAAAAGTGGCAGTCTGGTTGAAAGTGACTTATTTTCTTTTTTACGAAACAGATAACATATACTCTCTCCGTCCACGATAAGTGTGATCTTATTTCATTTTTTGGCCGTCCACATTAAGTGCGACCTTTTCAATAAATAGAACCCTTTTATATTCCCTACTCTCACCCATTTTCATTCCACTAAAATTAATAAATTTACCTTTCCCACTCTCACCCACTCTCATTTTTTCTTAAAACCTGTGCCACTATTGAACCCGATTTTGTGTCCATTTTTACTATCTTTTTGTTATGTCTTTTTCGAGTCTTTCGAGTCTTTTTGATGCCTATAAATAAGTCTGCATGTACTCTGTGAAGCGTCATCATTGAGCCTAGCATAGTCTTTTAAATTCAGTCTTAACAGTTTGGTGAGGAAGAAAAAAACAAGTCTTACGGGCAAAGCTTTTATTTACTTTACTGTTTTAAGTTTTCAGTTGGCGTTCTGGCCAAGACATGTACTACTTTGATTTTGGTAATATAGTTCTTATTTAGTTTTAATCATGCTTGTTTCGATTTATTTAATTTTTTTAATAATTATGAATATGTCTAGCTAATTCTTTAAACTTGGAAGGGATGAGATGAAGTGATTATCGATACTTTGATAACTCGTGAGGCCAAAATGTATTAATTAAATCGTGTTCTTTTATTCCCGAAATACTTAGGGCTTAATATCATAGTTGGGCAAGATAACTAATTGCTTGATCACCAAAGAGTTAAGGAGTCCAGATAACCAATAGAGTCGGGGATAACACAAGAGTGTCTCTTGTGCTCGAATAGATAATAAGTATTGGAGAGCAGCCGATGTCTTGGGCATCTCTTGGCTGATTTGGGTCTAATCAAAGTTAATGCCTCTTGGGAAATACACCTGCTGAAGGGTATTCATATGTGTATTGATCAAGAGAGGAGTTTTATCTAGAATGTCTCTGGCATACTCGAATTTAAAGGGATAGATATAAGGATAAAGTATTCATAGCTGTGACTTAGTGACCGTAAGGCATGAATTAATTTGTTCTTTAAACTAAATAGTAAAAGTGTGCGGTTGAAAATCATTGTGCCCATGATCGAGTAAGGAGTATTGACAATTACTGATTCGAAATCCAGTCCAAGTCTCTTTTATTATTGATCAAATTCTACTTTTAGTTTCAGTTATAATTTTCAGCATTTGTTGACCAAGACAAGTGAAGTGCAGACCAATACCCCTTTGTGACAACAGTTTTTGGACGAAAGACTACACCAATTCCCTTGGGTACGACCCAGCTTACCGCTGGCTATCGCCAACTGTGGGCACAGGAAATTACAAATTTTATTTGCGGGAGGTACAAACGACAACTTCGTTAGTCACTCCCTCCGGGTCACACTTATTGTGGACGGAGGGATTACAATATTAATTCAAAAGTGATAGTCTTCACGAAATCAACTAATAGTTTTGATGATTAAAAGTGATAATTTTAATGGATGTAAAATTTCAAAAAAAAACAAAACAAAATGAAATTCGAAAAATTCAACTGTCGGACATTGACCGTTGACTAGTTGCCGGGGAATTGGATCCAAGATAGTTAATCTTCAAGTTTTGAGTTCGGTATATGCCCAAGACTAGAGAGACGAAAGGGCAGTTGATCTACGTTGAGGATCCTGAGCGTGAAGTAAGGGCATTACGAGCTCAGAAAAGGAAAGATACTCTGGCAAGCGGAGTAAACGAACCTGAAGGCGATCTCAGCTTGTCAGGCAAGGAAAGTGTTGAGCAAGACAATTCTTACTCTGACCAAGAGAGTGAGGAATCTAAACCTACAGAAGAGATGGCAGAACAAACCATTAGGGAAATCATGTTCCCTGATGCCAAGGGCATCAAGCCCTCAAACATCAAGCAACCTGAAATCACCGGAAACTGGGAGCTTAAGCATTCATTGATCCAGATCTTGCCCAAGTTCAGCAATCATTCAGGGGAGGGTCCACAAACCCATCTTCAGAATTTTGAGATGGCATGCAGCACCATTAGGGCTACTGATCCTCATGAGAGATTTGATGATTACGTAAGGTTACTCACATTCCCTTTTTTGCTACTTGATGGGGCACGAGAGTGGTTGTACCTTGACCAAGAGAAGTATGGACATATGGAAAAAGGTGCAACAAGCATTCCTAGACAAGTACTTTCCTGTTGGTCGCATCCAAAGCGTGAGGAATGCAATTTCATCAGTCAAAATGGTCACGAATGAGACACTGTATGAATATTATAAAAGATTCAAGAAGATGTTGTGTAATACCCCAGATATTTCTTCCGTTAATAAAATAAAAGTTTAATTAATAATTAAGGCTTTGCACGCCTAAGTTAAGGATTTTCGATTCTAAGACTGACGGTGAAATCCGTTTCTGAAAATAAATTCCAGAAGTCGGTCGAACGACTACTGTATTAGGGTTTTCGCGTTCGATAAAATTTTTGTCCGAAAACTCGGATCGAAAAACTGTCAGATTTTACATTCACTTTTTCTTCGATACGAGTTCACCGGAGAAAGTCGGTTTTTATTATTCTTCCAGGCAAATTTTGGACTGTCTTATCCCGACATTTTATCGGATTTTGAAAAAACGAATTATGTTTTCCGAGTATGTGATTTATTTCTAATCTAACGATCGAATTAGATTTCGTCGAAAACATAACCGACTAGGGTTTTAATTTCTCGATTTTATAACGTTGTATTAGACCCGTAAAATGAGATATTTTGGTAAAATTAAACCCCCCAAACCGCCACACCATGAGTCATCACCTTTTTGTTAGATATTTCACACTTTATCAAATAGTAACTAACCTAGTCATCCCTTCTTCTCCCTCCCCATTACCGCCAATCACTCCCCTCTCCCTCTTCTCTCTCATTTTCTTCCATTGAAAGACATCCTTCAAGCTTTTCAAAGCTCCACAAGTCTCTCGTCTACCGATCATTCTTATTTCCGAGTTCATATTCGACAAGGTAGGAACTTCTTCTACGTATTGAACTGAACAAAATCATTTTCCATCAATTTGATTTTTTTTGAAAAATTGGAAATGAAGTAGGATGATGAATCTTTGTTTAATACATGTTGTTAGAAGCTTAGGAATGGTTTTATGGATTGAAATCATGAGGAAATCACCCCCCTTTTAATATGTATGAATACCGAAAATTTAGGAAGAATTAGGGGTTTTTGTTAGTTCGATTTTCTTGATGATTGATTAATGGATTCTTGTTCTATATGATGATAGATGATCACATGAATTAATTGGTAATTTTCTAAAAATAAAAATAGAAATGTAAGAGATGAAGAAGTAATGTTTTGATGTAGTATATGATATGATTTGCATAAATTGATAATAGAAATGAGATGTAGTATGTTTGAGGATGACTATATAATTATTTGGAATTTTTCTAAAAATAAAATGAAAAACGTAAGAGATGAAAACTTGTCGATAAGTTGAGGCTCGTTAATAATTTGAATGTGTGATTTACGTATTAGTGAATCTTGATAGATAATGAACGATATTGTAAAGTTTGAGCAAAATCGGAGAACGTTGAAATTTTGTTAAGAGACGAGCAATCGTCGATAAGTCGAGATTAGATAATAATTTAGGTTTGTGATTTGAATATATGTTAATCTTGTTAGTTAATGATCGTAACCGGAAAATTTGAACGAATTCTAAGAAGATTGAAATTTTGATAAGAGACGAAGAATCGAGTCTAAATATTGATAGAAAAATCGAATAAGGAAAACCAATTTGATATTAATGATTGTTGTCGTTTGGCGAACGAAATAGTAGTTGACGATATTTCCATCCGACATACGAGATGATATAAGTTATAGTTTATGAACTAAGAAGTCGAAGAATGAAATAGAAATTGAAATTGAATTGGTTTAGTAATTGGTTAGTTGAAATGGACGAGGAAATGCCCGTCGTTTGATTAATCAAAAGACGTGAATGTGTACCCGATTAAGGGACATGCATGTTGACTACCTTAAGATGGATTTTTCGTGAAAATAAAAGTTGCATATCATTAGTCGAACCTAGGAAGTCGTGCGTCGAGTTAACGAGCACCTAGGGTTTTCACGGACTGTTTTGCGACCTTGCACGGAAACTGTCATAACTTTTAGCTCGCTTAACGAAATCGAGATCCATAAATTGGAGAGTAAACTAGACATCCGTGGCTTTCTTTTGGTATAGGGTACATCCCCTGTTTTGAAATGTTCTGTTCTGTATGAACTCCAGAACCTCTGTATCGAACTTTGAGTTAGCCGACTGCTATCCAAAGTTAGTGTGCACAGTAGCCATTGTGTGTGGAACCCTATTGAGGGGTAGCCAGCCACGATGATAATTATTGGGAAAGATTGAACGTAACAGCTGAGAAAAATGCTTGCGCAAGCTATATTGTGAAAATGAAAAAGAAAATGTTTAGTAGACACGGGTATTTATTGAAAAACCCCGATGTGCTACAGAAATGAGATGCCTGACTTATCTATACTTATGATATGTTTTCGGCAATGTGCCCACTAAGTGCTTTTGTACTTAGCCCTGCATATGTTTTATAAAATGTGCAGGTTGAGTGACGGGAGCGGCGGTGGTTGATGTTGAGTTAAGAAGTCGTAATTAGAATAAAGAACTTGTATCAAGCTTTACGCTTTCCGCTGCCAATCTTTTTGAGATAATGTATCTATCTTTTGGGTCTAAGCCCCGTACAATGAACTTAGTTCCTTTTTGAACAACTTGTCGAGTGATCCTTTGAGATCAACTGTTTCTTTTAAATGAAGTCTTGTTCATAGAAGTTATTCTGATATTAATGTCTGTTCATTCTTAATTATTCCCCTTCTTCCCCACTTCTTTAATCCAATCCCTAGTCACACCCCGGCCTTTCCGACCCTCGGGATTTGGGGCTGTGATAGAGTGGTATCAGAGCAATCGTTTCTGCTCTGCATGCAAGTTTCTTTCAAGTAGTAAGATAGAGCATTTGTTTATGCTCTACACCCAAGTCTTCTTTCAAGTAAAGTTAGGTCGTAATACTAAGCTTAAGAGTGTAGACGACAACTCAACCTCCCGCTACGTCAACTCAACTGAAGAAGGAAAATAGAAAGGTTCATGAGTATGGTTTCATTTCATGAAAAGAATTGTGGAACAAGTATGTGATTATGTTAAGAATTAAGTGTGCCAAGTATGAATTGTATGAAAGTATAAGTGATATACTTTGTGAAAGTATGTGAAATTATTTGAGTTATAATTTCTTTTATTCTGAGAAATATGTTGGCACGATAACCTAGAATATTGTTCTAAGGCTTTTCCCCAATTCCTTGGAACATAGACGTTTTAAGAAGCGTTGGTTCCAAATTGTTTCGAAGGACGCGATCAGAACGAGAAGGACAGAACCTTTGATAAACGAATGTTACTTAGGTATAAATGACATGAACGAAGTAGTTTTCAGTTGAAGTTCACCTCGTTAGGACTTCAAAAAGAGATTTGATGTAATTATTAAGAATCGAGTACGAATTTTAGCTAATTTCCAACGATGACTAGAACTTGTGGTCTAAAGTTATTCTCCAACTTATATTCCATTTTCTTGGAATTTATTTCACAATTAGTAAATAAACGAAGAATACGATAAGTACGAGATTCAAGTATCGAGAGGAGTTTATATCCACTTTAATATGGCATTAAGAATATTTCTTTCTAATGATGAGAACGATATGTGTTTATCGGTTAGGAGTTTTCTTAAGGGAAACTAAGAAGTCTAAGTTAAAGATTGGAAGGAAAATCCCGGATTTTTTTTTAAAATGTTTGAGTGCAATTTCCTGAAATTGCTAGATGCCTAAGGTAAGTTAATTCCTTATTAAGCGAATGATTGAACGGGAAAGAGGTTCCATGTGATTGAGGGACTGTTATGTGGACTTGATCAACCCACATAATTAGGAACTCAGTAATATGGGTCTTATGCCCCGTGAGCAAAACCTCTTTCAGTAAGGTGTATTTTGGGGAATAAACTGAGATACACCCGAAGGAGAGGGATTCTGAGAATATGTCGGTATGGGACGACATATTCAAGGAGAGTCTCTGAGATCAATTCTTTATGTGTTAGGTATAAGTTTAATATTTATTAGTGATACCACAGAATGGTATATTTGGGATCTTCTTGTTTTAAGAGGGCATTCCATCGTAGAGCAGATTATACATAAGTACCATATTTACGTAAATGACCTAGATCATGACAGAGGATAGTTTGTTAACGACTTCATTTCACACCATTACCCGGCTAGATATTTTGTTGATAAACGGAAGGCTATGGAGGACCTTATCGGTCGACTGCCGATGAACGGCAAGGATAGATGAACAACACCGCCTGATACTATATCACTTAAATGGGAGGTGCTGTAGAACCCACCGGAGACTCTGTAGGATTCAGGTTAGTAATCCAGGCACGATATCTACAAAATCGACGCATTGTATCTGTTCCTATACTACCCCATCACCCTTACCACTACATTCCGGTTGTTCCAGAACCTAGGTCATTTTTCGAAATGGACCTAGTGCTTGCCAAGTTACTAGAATTACCACTTGTACTTGCTCCACTTGACGAATTTCTCCCAGAGCCAACCTTGCTTGTTGAGGAGGTGGGATCGACGTCAGACTTAGCTCGGTACATCTTGGACCGGAGTTAAGGGACAGTTTGAGGCAGGACCATCAGGAAGTCCCTTCCCCAGAGGCATATATGCCTAGTACGCACAGTGAGCACCCGTTTTCTCCTAAAAAGCGGACTACAGTGACTAGATTGCCGATTTTGTTCTACGCTTAGAGAGAACCGTTCCCGAAATACCACCACCACCTCCAGTGCCAATGGATAGCACTGCGACTAAGATTAGTAAGATACTTGCGTTAGTCTTTGGAGTGGACTTAGAGAAGGATCCTATGGAGAATCTTGAGAAGGTTGTGGTTTTAAAAAGGCAGCGAGGACTCGACTGCAGCTTCATGAGTAGTCAATCATAAAAGTGTTAGTATTTTTAGAATGTTTTTGTATATAGATTAGATCAGTGGACTTCTTTTTGTAGTACTTCCGCAAATAAGATATTTTACGAACCGTTTCCATTTTAAGTACCTTGTATAGGTAAAGGAATGCACGCAGTTAGAGCATTCTGTACGTAGACAGGCAGTTGGCCTAACTCAGACTAATCGTAGTCTAATTTTTGTATAAGTCCTCGTTGGAGGCAAAACAGTACTCATTCGACGAGTATATATATTTATGACCCCGTGGGTGGGCTTAGATCTCATAAAAGTTTCTTCGGATTGTGTTTAGTTGAATAATCTTGTTTAACTTGGAAAGTTAAAAAGTTTAAAGAGCTAGTATCAGAGTTATTATCTGTTTCTCTTCCGTGAACTTGTTTAAGTTAGAAAAAGGGTTTAGTGAGTGAGCAAAAGCTTAAAAGCAAAAGTGCTAATGAGAATTCTAGTTTCCTATAGTTTCAAAAATGCCGCCGAAAGTAGTTAACACCAGAAGAGGACCTGGTAGTCTTAGAGGACCTGGTAGAGGTCAAGGACAACGTGGAAGCAAAAAAGAGCAAAAACATCAAGCAACCCCTTCACTCCCACTACCCTCACAACATCGTAACAATTGAGGATTTATTGTTCAAAAGAAATCCACCTGTTTTTAATGGATCCAGTAACCCAAGTAATGCTGAGCTTTGGGTACGATCTATAGAAAGAATCTTTAAGCTTCTAGGATATACTTATAAGGAGCGCCTTTCATGTGTTGCGTTTCAACTAGCCGGACCAGCTGATTATTGGTGGAAGGCTAGGCAGAAAGTTATGCTGGCGGAGCAAATGGCCCCAATTACTTGGGAAGAATTTAAAGAGGCATTTTATGATAAGTATGCATCCGATCAAGTGGATACCGAAGAGGAAATAGCAAAGAAGTTTTGTGGAGAACTTAAACATAAATTAGGAGTAGCATTAGCCAGTCACGAGGGACTGAGCTATATGGAAATACTAGGACGAGTCCTAGAAATAGAGGCAGTTGTGCCAGATAAAAGAAAGAGTATAACATCCATACCAACACCAACCTAGGCTCCAATTCAAAACCTTTCCAACAACAATAACAACTATAAAGGAAAATGTCACAGCCCCAACTCCCGAAGGACGGCAAAGCCGGGGTGCGACTAGGGATTGGAATAAAGAAACAGAAAAGAAGGGGAATAAATGAATAAAACACATTAACTTAACACTAATTACGATGAACTTGAATAAAAGAGAGTCGATCTTGAAGGATCGCTCGTCAAACTGTATTCAGAGAAAACTAGGTTTAAAGTAATAACAACTTAAAACTGAAAGGATTTACACAATGAGAGAACCTACTTTATTTAATGAAAGAAAAAGTAAATCACGGAGGATCACTCGACATAGCTATTCTTAAAAGGGACTAAGTTCAAAGGATGAAACTTACTTCTAAGTTATACTTTAACTGAAACTAGTTTACAGAAATTGGCAGCGGAAAAACGTAGAAAATGATATCACATATCGAATGTGAAATCGAGGCTCAATTAATCTTTACTTCCTTAATTATGACCTTTACTCAACCTTCTACACCTTCGTCACTCAACTTGCACATTCAAAAATAAACATGCAGGGCTAAGTACAAAAGTACTTAGTGGGCACGTTGCCAAAAACCACTCACAACAGTATTGACTTAATTATGCATCATTTCATAAAACACTTATATAAAACTTTTACTGATATATATACATTTAATTTCTGAATGACACACTGTGGGTTTTAAACTCACATCCGATCGTCTGGAAAGCACCTGAGGGCTAACTCAGAAACTGTCCCTCTGGATAGCACCTGTGGGCTATCTCAGAATCTGATCGTTTAGTTGGAATTATCTGGATAGCAGCCTGAGGGCTATCTCAGAATCCAATACTCTGGTTAGCACCTGAGGGCTAACGCAGAGAGACATAATAGAATTCACATAAACAATTCATTAAAGCACTGATAGAACTTTAATACTCACTTATTAAAACAATACGTAATCACTTTCGAGCAACGCTCTCATATAAATACTTTAATACTCTTTTATTAAAGTAAAACGTAAACACCTTCGAGCAATGCTCGCATATAAATACTTTAATACTCATTTATTAAAGCAAAACGTAAACACCTTCGAGCAACGCTCGCATATAAATAAGGCAGTAATTGATACACTTTCGAAAAGCCCACCTCGTTCGTTTACAGAACTATAACACGTGCTTCCGTCTCTGATCTTCCGTCCTGTCTTCTAACCTGGACGTCCTCCTTCTTTGAACGTAAATAATAAAACAACGATAAGTTGTGGAGTCGATAAATGAAAATGGAATTCGAAACTGAAATCGAATTAATCTTTTAAGTTCTTAAGCTTTAGGCATTTGCACGCTTAACTAGATTCTTTTAGTTAAACGGGAACGAGACTGAAACACATCTCATTTAGCACTTGCTCGGTTTCTTACTCGACACTGAGATCGGTTAATAATGGTAGTCGATAGCTTATAACGACTTAGAAGATCAAAAGAAATCAAGTTGAGAAGAATTCAACTTAGGAAACTAGATTCTTAACATTACTGTACAGATCAGTAAGTTCACCCAGAATACGGGATTTCGAAACAGGGGACGTTCCCTGTACCAAAAGAAAGCCACGGATGCCTAGTTTACTCTTCAATTCGCGGATCTCGATTTCGTTAAGCGAGCTAGGAGATATTGCAGTTTCTGTGAAACGTCGTAGAAATGCCCGAACTAGCCCTAGAGCTCGTATATTTTGACGTATGACTTCCTTGGTTCGTTTTATGCTATCGCACTTAAAATCTTACGAAATTTATACCTCAAGACAGTCAACACTTAACCTCATACGCGATGAACTCCATTTCATTTCTCGATTACTAATAAGACGATTTAAACCTTGTCATTAATAACTAGTCAATTACTATACCAAAGCAAGTTCATTTCTCGTCTCCACCCTCGATTACAACTATCACTTAATATTTAACAACTCGAACGCGAATATCGTCAACTACAAAGTTTTTCATTTATCTTCAACGATCATTAAAATCAAATTAGAAACCTCATTCGACTTTTCTATCCTTACTTAGGCTCGTGTCTTCGTCTCTTATGAAAATTCCAACGTCATTAGAACTTGATCAAACTCTACCACATTATCCAACATCTATCAAGGTTCATTAATATGTATAACATTACCTCAAAACATTAACCAATTTCGACTTAATATCGAAGTTTCGTCTCTTACGTAAAATTTTACGTTCTCCGTTTTCATTCAAATTTTACGACAACGATTATCATCTAACGAGCATTACTAATATGTAAATCATATTATCAACACATTATCGAGCCTCAACTTATCAACACATCTTCGTCTCTGACAGAATTCGATTCCGAGTTTCCGGGCGAAAAACTTAACGGACGCGAAAAATCCTAATACAGTAGTCGTTCGTCTGACTTCTAGAATTTATTTTCTGAAACGGATTTCACCGTTAGTCTTAGAATTGAAAATCGGGATCTAAGGCGTGCAAAGCCATAATTATTATTAACTTTAAATTTTAACGCAGAAGAAATTTTCCGGGGTATTACAGAAAAAGGAAATGGGAAGGAGGAAATAACAGTGGCTGCTATGGGAACCAGTGAAGAAATTAGCAAGGCTTTCAGCAGCCTAACCAGAATTACAACTACGGTAAGAAGCTGTGGCAAGGGAATAAACCACAAGGAAATAATCATATGGGATCATGGGAAGGAAATAATCAGCAAGGTCAGCCACAGGGGCAACAAAGGAATAACCAAGGAGGAAACAACCAAGGAAGAGCTACCATTCCTGCCTGTCCCAAATGTAATAGGGTACACTTCGGGATCTGTCAAGCAAACTCGGGAAGCTACTTCAACTGTGGGCAGAAGGGGCACTTTAGGAGGGAATGTCCGAAACCGTCTCAAACGGTGGAACCAAACCAATATGGTTAGCCCCAACCCTTAAAGGCAATTCAGGCTCATACGCAACAACAGTATCAACAGCAGCAGAGTGCAAGTGCATTCATGATTAGACAAGAGGCGCACAATAGGGGCAAGGGAAATTTGGCAGGTATTGGACGAACCTCCTAATTACCCTGTCATAAATTGCTTCATACCAGAGCTTTATATTCGTTTATTTTTTTTTAGTGCTTGTTGACACTATAGAAGTAAAACCAGAGCGCACTAATTATGAAATGAGAATAACCATGCCTCAGGAGAAATTATCATTATTCCCTTAAGTTTTGCTCGAACATAAAATTGGACTTAGGATCTTTTCAAAGATCATAGCAAATGATCTGAACGTAACAAAAAAAAATGTTCGACGTAGATATAATCCATTGGATGGATCGATTATCTATTAACTACGTCATTCTGTATGAAGCATAGACCAAAAGAGTTAAAAGAGCTTAAGATCCAACTGCAAGAATTGTTAGATGTTGGTTTCATTAGACCGAGTGTTTCACCATGGGGAGCGCCTGTTTTTGTTCGTCAGAAAGAAGGATGGTTCTATGAGAATGTGCATAGACTATCGAGAGCTAAATAAGATCACCCTTAAGAATAAGTATCCTTTGCCAAGGATAAAAGACCTTTTTGATCAACTTAAAGGCGCAAGAGTCTTTTCGAAGATAGATTTAAGATTTGGGTATCATCAATTGAAAATCAAACCCGAGGATATACCTAAAACTGCATTCCGAATCAGATATGGCCATTACGAATTCCTAGTATGCCATTTGGTTTGACTAACACTCCCGCAATATTCATAGATCTCATGAATCGAATTTTTCACCTGTACTTAGACAAATTCGTCTTAGTTTTCATCTATGACATTCTCATTTACTCCAAGAATGAGAAAGAGCACGAAGAACACTTGTGAATAGTGTTAGAAACGCTTAAAACTGAAAAAAAAACTTTATACCAAATTCCGTAAGTGCGAGTTTTGGCTGAAAGAAGAAATATTTCTTGAATACATAGTATTAGCAGAAGGCATCAAGGTAGATCATGCCAAGTTAAAGGCAGTACGTAATTGGAAATCACCAACGAATCCAAGTAAAATTTGAAGTTTCTTAGGTTTAGTCGGCTATTATAGAAGATTCATCGAGGAATTTTCTACAATTACTAGACCTATGACGCAACTACCCCGAAAGAAAAAGAAGTACAAATGGACTGACAAGTGCGAGACAAGTTTTTAGACACTCAAGAAAGAAAGTTGATTACCGCACCAGTCTTAGTTCTTCCAGAAGCAGATAAGGAATACGTAGTTATACGGACGTGTCAAAAATGGATAAGGCTGTGTTTTGATGAAAGACGGAAGGGTGATAGCTTATGTTTCATGAAAACTTCGACCTCATGAAGTTGAGTACCCAACCCACGACTTAGAACTAGCAGTCGTTGTGCATGCGTTGAAAATTTGGAGACACCATCTCTATGGTGTTAGGGTTGAGATTTTTACGGACCATAAAAGTTTGAAGTACTTCTTTGAGCAAAAGGAATTGAACATGAGACAAGGACGATGGCTCAAACTAGTAAAGGATTATGATTGTAGTATCAACTACCATCCAGGAAAAGCAAACATTGTAGCTGACACGCTGAGTCGCAAGACTCCAACCAAGTTAGGATGTCTCTTTGTTGAGGAAGAAACACTTATATGAGAATTTGAGATGATAGATTTAGGGGTGCTCGATACACCTAAAACGAAAACTAGCCGAATAGCAGCACTCGTAGCTACACCAGGCTTATGAAAGAAGTATAAGTGTCCAGAGAAAGAACGAGTAGATCGAGAAGCTACGCCTAAGAATAAGAACGGATAACATGGACGATTATTCCGAAGCATCAGATAATGCGATCGTATTTAAAGATAGACTTTGTATCCCTGACAACGACGAATTGAAAACGATATCATGAGTGAGGATCATGATACACCATATAATGCGTACCTAGGGAATACGAAGATATATTAAGATTTAAGAAAGAATTTCCGGTAGAACGGATTGAAACAAGATGTTGCCTCGTTTATAAAACGATGTTTGGCTTATCAACAAGTGAAAGCTTTACACCAACAACCATGAGGGATGTTGCAACCATTAAGTATTCCAACGTAGAAGTGGGAAGATATAGCCATGGATTTTGTGACGGGTTTGCCCAAAGCCAAAAAAAGGAAATATTGCCATCTGGGTGGTTATTGATAGGTTCACAAAATTAATTCACTTCCTACCAATTCCAATTACCTTTAGATCAGAAAGTTAGCTCAGTTGTATGTTCATGAGATTGTACGTCTGCACGGAATACAAAAGTCGATGAGGTTTGATAGAGATGTCAAGTTTACTTCAAGTTTTTGGACTACTATGCAGAAGAAGCTAAGTACCAACCTTAATTTTAGTACCGCCTTTCACCTCCCAAACGGATGGACAATCCGAGAGGACGATTCAAATACTCATAGATATGTTGAGAACGATAGTATTAGATTGAAGTGCAAAATGGAAAAATGTTTTGCCGTTGGTCGATTTCGCTCATAATAATGGTTATCAGGCTACGATAAGTATTGTACCTTACGAGGCCTTGTATAGGAAGAAGTTTAGATAACTGCCTTATTGTAATAAGGTAGGTGAAAGAAAGAACCTAGGACCAGATACGATCAGTGAAATGATCGAGATCATTCGATAGATTCGAGTCTGAATAAAAGAAGTTTAGAGAAGACGAAAGTCTTATGTGATTTATGCCGATCAGAACTTAAATTCGAAAAGGGAGATAAAGTTTTCTTAAGATTTCTCCGTTGAAGAGAATCATTAGATTCGTGTCAAGTATAAGCTTAGACAAAGATTTTTATAATTTCTAGATATCTTGAAAAAGATAGTTTTAATGTGTATAGATTGGCCGTGTCGCCAAGTCTATGGAATGTTTATTATATTTGTGTATCTCGTTTGAGAAAGTACGTGTTCGTTTTTAAATGCGTGATACACCAGCAAGACGTTGTTCTTAATTATGATTAAGTTATGAAGAAAGACCGCAATCGATCTTGGATTGAAAAGTGCGAGGGTTAAGAAGCAAGTCAGTACAATTAGTAAAGTGTTATGGAATCACCACGGGCAAAAATGAGTCACGTGAGAACTCGAAGAAAGGATAAGGAAGAAATACCCCGAACAGTTTAAAGAAGATAAGCAAATTTCGGGACGAAATTTTTTTTGTTAGAGGGGTAGGATGTAATACCCCAGATATTTCTTCCATCAATAAAATAAAAGTTTAATTAAAAATTAAGGCTTTGCACGCCTAAATTAAGGATTTTCGATTCTAAGACTAACGGTGAAATCCGTTTCTAAAAATAAATTCAAGAAGTTGGTCGAACGACTACTGTATTAGGGTTTTCGCATCCGATAAAATTTTCGTCCGAAAACTCGGATCGAAAAACCGTCAGATTTTACATTCACTTTTTCTTCGATACGAGTTCACCGGAGAAAGTCAGTTTTTATTATTTTTCCGGGCGAATTTTGGACTGTCTTATCCCGAATTTTTATCGGATTTTGAAAAAACGAATTATGTTTTCCATGTGATTTATTTCTAATCTAACGATCGAATTAAATTTCGTCGAAAACATAACCGACTAGGGTTTTAATTTCTCGATTTTATAACGTTGTATTAGACCCGTAAAATGAGATATTTTGGTAAAATTAAACCCCCCCAAACCGCCACACCATGAGTCATCACCTTTTTGTTATATATTTCACACTTTATCAAATAGTAACTAACCTAGTCATCCCTTCTTCTCCCTCCCCATTACCGCCAATCACTCTCTCTCCCTCTTCTCTCTCATTTTCTTCCATTGAAAGACATCCTTCAAGCTTTTGAAAGCTCCACGAGTCTCTCGTCTACCGATCATTCTTATTTCCGAGTTCATATTCGACAAGGTAGGAACTTCTTCTACGTATTGAACCGAACAAAAATCATTTTCCATCAATTTGTTTTTTTTCGAAAAATTGGAAATGAAGTAGGATGATGAATCTTTGTTTAATACATGTTGTTAGAAGCTTAGGAATGGTTTTATGGATTGAAATCATGAAGAAATCACCCCCCCCCCCCCTTGAATATGTATGAATACCGAAAATTTAAGAAGAATTAGGGGTTTTTGTTAGTTCGATTTTCTTGATGATTGATTAATGGATTCTTGTTCTATATGATGATAGATGATCACATGAATTAATTGGTAATTTTCTAAAAAATAAAAATAGAAATGTAAGAGATGAAGAAGTAATGTTTTGATGTAGTATATGATATGATTTGCATGAATTGATAATAGAAATGAGATGTAGTATGTTTGAGGATGACTATATAATTATTTGGAATTTTTCTAAAAATAAAATGAAAAACGTAAGAGACGAAAACTCGTCGAGAAGTTGAGGCTCGTTAATAATTTGAATGTGTGATTTACGTATTAGTGAATCTTGATAGATAATGAACGATATTGTAAAGTTTGAGCAAAATCGGAGAACGTTAAAATTTTATTAAGAGACGAGCAATCGTCGATAAATCGAGATTAAATAATGATTTAGGTTTGTGATTTGAATATATGTTAATCTTGTTAGTTAATGATCGTAACCGGAAAATTTGAAAGAATTCTAAGAAGATTGAAATTTTGATAAGAGACGAAGAATCGAGTCTAAATGTTGATAGAAAAATCGAATAAGGAAAACCAATTTGATATTAATGATTGTTGTCATTTGGCGAACGATATTGTAGTTGACGATATTTCCATCCGAGATACGAGATGATATAAGTTATAGTTTATGCACTAAGAAGTCGAAGAATGAAATAGAAATTGAAATTGAATTGGTTTAGTAATTGGTTAGTTGAAATGGACGAGGAAATGCGCGTCGTTTGATTAAGAAAAAGACGTGAATGTGTACCCAATTAAGGGACATGCATGTTGACTGCCTTAAGATGGATTTTTCGTGAAAATAAAAGTTGTATATCATTAGTCGAACCTAGGAAGTCGTGCGTCAAGTTAACGAGCACCTAGGGTTTTCACGGACTGTTTTGCGACCTTGCACGGAAACTGTCATAACTTTTAGCTCGCTTAACGAAATCGAGATCCGTAAATTGGAGAGTAAACTAGACATCCGTGACTTTCTTTTAGTACAGGGCACATCCCCTGTTTTGTAATTTTAGGTTATGTATTAACTCCAGAACCTCTGCTTTGTGCAGAAACTTATGTAAACCTAATTTCTTAAGTTGAATCCTTTTCTACTTCATTCCTTGTGAACTTCTAAGTCGTTATAAGTTATCGACTTCCATTTATTTACTGACCTAAGTGTCGAGTAATGAGCCAAGTCAGTTTATAAACAAGAATTGATCGAGTCTCGTTTATTCGTTAATCAAAAGAAAGTAGTAAAGTGCAAAGGCCTAAAAGTTATAAAACGAATTCGATTTCTTTTTCCTTTATTATCTCGACCGCTTATTAAAGTGTTATTATTTGCGTTCAAAGGAGGAAGTCGAGTTTAGAAGACAGGACGGAAGACCAGAGACGGAAGCTCGTATTATAGTTTTGTAATCATTTAAGGTGGGTTTTTCTATA
Organism: Schizonepeta tenuifolia; assembly: GCA_029490685.1. Taxonomy (NCBI): domain Eukaryota; kingdom Viridiplantae; phylum Streptophyta; class Magnoliopsida; order Lamiales; family Lamiaceae; genus Schizonepeta; species Schizonepeta tenuifolia. The sequence continues at coordinate 102,516,618 of CM055955.1, forward strand.
TACGAAATAAAATGAGCGATGCTCGAAAATCTTTATCTACAGCTTTGATAATTGTGTTTTCAAAGTGATAATCAGAGCATGAAATATTTGTTTTATGTGAGTTCTCTTGTACCCTTCTGAGTTAGCCGACCTCCTATCCAGAATTATTAGTTAGCTGACCTGCTAACTAAAACGATGGGACTTTGAGTTAGCCGACTGCTATCCAAAGTTAGTGTACACAGTAGCCGTTGTGTGTGGAACCCTGTTGAGGGGTAGCCAGCCACGGTGATAATTATTGGGCAAGATTGAACGTAACATCTGAGAAAAATGCTTGCGCAAGCTATATTGTGAAAATGAGAAAGAAAATGTTTAGTAGACACGGGTATTTATTGAAAAACCCCGATGTGCTACAGAAATGAGATGCCTGATTTATCTATACTTATGATATGTTTTCGGCAATGTGCCCACTAAGTGCTTTTGTACTTAGCCCTGCATATGTTTTATAAAATGTGCAGGTTGAGTGACGGGAGCGGCGGTGGTTGATGTTGAGTTAAGAAGTCGTAATTAGAATAAAGAACTTGTATCAAGCTTTACGCTTTCCGCTGCCAATCTTTTTGAGATAATGTATCTATCTTTTGGGTCTAAGCCCCATACAATGAACTTAGTTCCTTTTTGAACAACTTGTCGAGTAATCCTTTGAGATCAACTCTTTCTTTTAAATGAAGTCTTGTTCATAGAAGTTATTCTGATATTAATGTCTGTTCATTCTTAATTATTCCCCTTCTTCCCCGCTTCTTTAATCCAATCCCTAGTCACACCCCGGCCTTGCCGTCCCTCGGGATTTGGGGCTGTGACATGTTGTCATGTTGTCCATAACACAGGATTGAGAAGATCGATCTTGTTGAGTATTTTATGCGTGGGTTGCAAGCATTGGAGAGGAAATGGATCATCACCGCTTGTGGAGGAGAAATAGTCGATCAATCACCAGCTGAAGTGTTCAAAAAGATAGCTGTTATAGCCGAGCAATCAAGGGATAAAGATGACATCCCTAGAGGGGGTATCCTTGACCACAGTGGGAATAAGGATGCTCTAGTCAATACTCTGAAGAATGTCATAGCCAAGATGGATGATAAGATTGAAGCTATGAGCAAGAAGGTGGATGGGAAGGAAGTTACTATAAGGAAGGCCATTAAAAAGTGTGAAGTGTGTCAAGCCATGACTCACATCACTTCAGACTGTCCTAATTAGTTCATTGAAAAAGAAGAAGAAGAAGAAGAAGAAGAAGAAGAAGAAGTCAAAGCAATGGGGTAGAATCGGCTAGGAGTCCCTGGGAAACAGAGATTCGGTTATGGACAAAACAACAACTTTGGATATTACCAAAATGAGAATATGAGGTACGGCAATAACCATTACTAAATACCACCTCCTCATCAGCAACCACAACAACCTGCGCAACAGCAGCAACAACCATATGTTACCCCATACCGTGACCAGAACAGGGGGAATTTATAAAGGACACCCTCGATCGATTCCGCAAGGATTTCGAAAATTTTCAGATAGAAAGTAGAGAGACATCTAATAATCTACAAGCACAGTTGACTCACATCATGCAAACTCTATCAAAGCTTGTAGAGGAGAAGAGTGGGCGACTCCCTGTCTAAGTGGAGATCAACAAGGAGCAGGTCAATGTTGTGGCCTTAAAGAGTGGAAGAGCACTACCTGAAATGGTGCCCAAGGTACCAGCTGACGAACCTAAGAAGATTGAGGAGACCAAGATGGGATCAGGCGATTTGGATGAGATGCATTATGAGCTGGAAGCCAAGCGTAAGGAAACCACTATGGCCAAAGAGAACTTCACCATCAACTCAAAAGAAGATGAGGCGATGTTCGAGTCCCTTAAAGCTGAAAGGGAAGCCATGCTATTGGCCAAGAGGACCATCACTAAGCCCAATGGTCTACCCCCACCATTTCCAAGGAGATTTGGTCATGAAAGAGAACAACAAGAGATGAATGAAATGCTTTAAGTTTTTCGAAAAGTGGAAATAAATCTTCCCTTGTTGGTGGCATTACGCTCAATGCCCAAATGCGCCAAGTTCTTGAGAGAGATGTGCACAAAGAAGCCAAAATACCATGATGATGCCAAGTTTCACATGTCAAATGTCTCAACAATCATGAATCCGCACTTGCCCATTAAGCAGAGGGATCCAGAGATGTTTGCTATTCCATGCATTATTGGAACGACCATGATACCAAGGGCAATGCTTGATCTTGGGGCATCGATTAACGTCATGCCCAAAGCCATATTCGATGAGATGAGGTTTGGACCATTGGCCCCAACACGTGTCATAATTCAATTGGCAGACCTCTTAACGGTCTACCGTGATGGAATTTTGGAAGATGTATTGGTCAAGATTGGAGATTTAATATTTCCAGCAAATTTTTATGTGTTGGATATGGGAAAGCAGACGACCAAGAACCCTGTGATTTTGCTCGGAGGTGAAGTAGTGGAGTTTGATGCCTATAGGCAGAACAAGCAAGAAGAGATAGAGACAGTAAATAGCCTTTGCATGCTCGAAGAGGAAATGGAAGTGGTCAACACTCTGGAAGATATTGAAGAAATAAATGAAGAAGACGAACTTCTAGAGAATTATGACCACGACGAGCTTGATGAAGACTTCCCACAACCATGGTTTGATGAAGTGATTGAGGAATATTGGGGGATTGAGACTCTTGAGCAACATGTTGAAGAAGATCTTGGTCAAAACAACGAGGATCATGATCAGGAAGAGATGGAGGAATTGAGCTATATAAGAAACGAAGGCAATGTATATCCTGGCTTTGAGCAACTCATCATTCCAGAACTGAAACCTGAAGACAAACTGGTGACTTCATTACAACGGACACCAAAACTAGAGTTGAATGTATTGCTCAAGCACTTGAAGTACACTTACCTAGGAGAGAATGACACCTTGCCCGTGATCATCAATTCAACACTTATGAGCGATGAGGAGGAAAAGGTATGTGGACTTCTGGGAAGATATAAGGAAGCAATTGGATGGACGTTGGCTGACATCAAGGGCATAAGCCCAATGGATTGCATGCATCACATCCTGCTCGAGGAGGAAACAGTTCCGGTCAGAGACCCCAGAGAAGGTTGAACCCTGCCATGAAGGAGGTGGTCATGAAGGAGATTTTGAAACTACTGGACTTGGGCATAATCTACTCGATTTCAGACAGTCGTTGGGTAAGCTCAGTACATGTTGTGCCCAAGAAGCCAGGAATTCAGGTCGTAGAGAATGATAAAAAAGAGATAGTAGCCATGAGACTTCAAATTGGATAGAGAGTGTGTATTGACTACCGGAAGCTAAACCAAAAGACATAGAAAGACCATTTTCCTTTGCCCTTTATCGATGAGATGCTGAAAAGGTTAGCAGGTAATCAATATTATTGTTTCCTTGACGGATATTCTGGATACATGCAAATATGGGTAGCCGAAGAGGATCAGGGCAAGACGACTTTCACGTGCCCGTTTGGAACCTTTACTTATAGACGAATGCCATTCAGATTATGCAATGCCCCAGGCACATTCTAGCGATGCATGATGCACATTTTTCTGACATTCTCGAAGAATGCATTAAGGTATTCATGGATGACTTCACAGTCTATGGAAAAGACTTCGACACATGCCTTAAGAATCTTGGAAGAGTTATGAGAAGATGCGTTGAGAAGAGTCTCGTGTTGAAATATAAAAAATGCCACTTCATGGTCAAGGAGGGGATAGTCCTTGGGCATGTTATTTCAGAAAAAGGTATTGAGCTAGATAAAGCCAAGATTGATATCATAGAGAAGCTTCCATACCCCATTAATGTCAAGCAATTAAGAGGGTTTCTTGGGCATGCTGGATTTTATAGTAGATTCATCAAGGACTTTGCCAAGATAGCACAACCGATTACCAAGTTACTGCAGAATGATGTGTCTTGGGAGTTCGATGAGGAGTGCAATAAGGCATTCCACATTTTGAAGAACAACTTGATCACAACACCAATCATGCAACCCCCTGACTGGGGTTTGCCGTTCGAAATCATGTGCGATGCTAGTGGGTACGCTGTGGGAGTGGTACTTGGGCAAAAGAGGGGAAATGAAAGATATGTTATCAATTATATCTCAAAAACGTTGAATGTTGCCTAATGCAATTATGCAACTACGGAGAAGAAGTTGTTGGCCGTGGTTTTTGCTTTTGAGAAGTTTCGTTCTTATCTTCTTAGGGGCAAGACCACAGTCTACACTGACCATGCCGCACTTAAATACCTGATGACCAAGAAGGAGACCAAGCCAAGACTCATTAGATGGATCCTTCTCTTACAGGAATTTAATGTAGAGATCAAGGATAAGAGTGGTGCCCAGAATCAAGTTGCTGATCACTTGAGCAGAATACTCCAAGAAGAAGATGGAAACCCGATCAAGGAGATGTTTCCCGATGAACATCTGAGCTATGCCCAAGACGAGCCATGGTACGCAGATATGGTGAATTATTTGGTGACTGGGGCAATACCAGCGTAGTATGGGAAATATCAAAGGAGCAAGCTTAAGGCGGAAAGTAAATACTATGTATGGGATGAACCTTATTTGTGGAGAGAGTGCTCAGATAAGATCATAAGAAGGTGTGTCGAGGATTGTGAGCAAAAAAGTATACTAGAGCACTGCAATAACAAGGAATGTGGAGGTCACTTTGGGCACCAGCGAACAACTAGAAAAATTCTGGAGTGTGGTTTCTATTGGCCAACGCTATTCAAAGACAGTTATGAATGGGTGAAAAGTTGAGATCGATGCCAAAAGGAAGGAAATATAACAAGGAAGGATGAGATGCCCATGATGCCAATCCTTCTGGTAGAAGTGTTTGATATATGGGGTATGGATTTTATGGGTCCTTTGCCCAGCTCTCGTGGAAATCAGTATATTCTTTTGTCGGTGGATTACGTGTCAAAATGGGTGGAAGCTCGAGCGTCACAAACCAGCGATTCAAATGTGGTTGCAAGTTTTGTAAGGACTCAAATTTTTAATAGGTTTGGCGTCTTTCGAGCTATCATCAGTGACCAAGGCTCACATTTTTGCAATGCAACAATAACTGCCTTGTTCAAGAAGTATGGGGTTCACCACCGTGTATCCACTGCCTATCATCCTCAAGCTAATGAGCAAGCTGAGTTGTCCAGCCGTATTATCAAGACCATTTTGAGGAAGTCGGTGGGCACTATGAGGAAGGACTAGAGCATGTGCCTTGATGATGCGCTATGGGCATATCGGACTGCATATAAAACTTCATTTGGGATGTCGCCTTATTGCATGTTTTATGGAAAGAGATGCCACTTTCCTGTTGAGCTCAAATATCGTGCCTATTGGGCTATAGCTCAGTTGAACTTTGATTGGAACGAAGCGGGTGAGGCAAGGAAGTTGGAGATTCCAGAGTTAGAAGAAATAAGGCTTCAGGCCTATTACAATTCTAGCCTTTACAATGAACGCATGAAGAAAACCCATGATCTGTTGATCAATGAGAAGGAGTTTGACTTTGGGCAACAAGTGTTGCTGTATCAAACAAGGTTTAGACTTAAATCGGGGAAGTTATCTACCAAGTGGGTAGGTCCGTATAAAGTTCAAGCCCAATATCTCAATGGAGCAGTTGAGATCAAGGATTCCAAGAGTGGAAAAATTTTCAAAGTAAATGGTCAAAGGATCAAGGCATATTATAGGCATGAGAAGCAGGAGGTTGGGGAGTCGTCTGGATTCCCTGACGAGGAGGAGTAATGACCAGAATGCATGACGTCGTGCCTAAGACTATTTAAATAGGGCGCTGACCACGAGGCAACCTGGTCTGTTTTCTTTTCCTTTGTTTCTTTTCTTTTTTCTGGTTTATTTCAGTTTTTCAAAAAAAAAAAACAAAAAACAAAAAACAAAAAAAAACAAGAAGAAGAAGACATTTTATAATGTTTTCTTATATTTTAAGCTCTATCTATTATTCTGTTAAGTTGACCGTAGAAAAGAGTATTTTCGTTTCATGTTTGTTGAGCATGATATAGGATACCATGGGCATCGCTGCAGAAGGAGAGTTGTACAAGTGGATTGGGTATGATGTGGGGCATTGGGCAATAGACCGGACGAAGCTATCAAATCAGTGTCAGTTTTTGTTATAACCTAAAAAGTCGCACCCATTACTCCCATAACCCACATTTTCCCCTCACTCTCTCTCAATCTTCAAACCGCAACCCTGCAACTTCCCTTCCTCTCTCTCCCTCGTTTTTTTTTCTCGCCATTTAAACCCCAAAATTCAGTACGATAGCCACCAGAAACAAGATCAAACTAAACAAAATTCCCTCTGGCACTCGCATCGACCTTGAGCAGTCATCGCCGAAACCTAAAACTAAAAAACACACACCTATGGAGCATGTCCCAACAACCACATTCAAGTCATCCATGGTCGTTGATAGTCCACCACCCATGGATGTTGAATTAATGTTGAGTGAAGGAGAGAACCCTTCTCTTCTTGAACAGTTGATAAGAAGAAAGCAAGCAGCAAAGAAGGATGAAGTAGCCGCTGCTACTCCATCAAAGAAGGCTAAGACGGTGGCCTCCGATGCTGAGTCAACTTGACAAGGGAAATCCATAAAAACGGCCGCCCCGACCGAGTCCACCACCAAATCCCAATCCAAAGGCAATGAAGAAGGAGAGGGGGCTATCACTGTGTTCGATGTGGCCCCCATTAGTGTTTTCAAAGGCAAGAAGCAACCCGGCGTGGGCATAGCGAGAAGGAAGAATCCCATACTGCCCACAAACCTTGGCATCGTAAGGGGGATGGCAAACCCTAGGGTGTTGGATGTGGGGCTGAACAAAGATTTGGGGGTTTGGGATGAGGTCAAGGCGCTGTTTGAGGGCATAGGATGGGGCAGGTTTTTGGAGTGGCCAGTGGTGGTCTATGAGGAGTTGGTTAGGGAGATGTACAAAGATGTGAAAGTGATAGTCCATCCAGAGATTGGGCCTATGGCCATCAAGTTCAAGCTGTTGGGCACTGAGTACGAGCAGTCTATCAACGAAATGAACCAATTGTTGGGCATGATTGAGGTGAAGGATACTCAGAAGCCGGTGTATAAGAATGCGGAATGTGGGGTTTCGGGTTATGATCAGGATGAGCGGAAGGCAGCATGGATGGAGATAGGGAATGGAGATTCGTTCAAGTCGTAAGCAAACAAGGGGCATGCCCTCAGGATTTGCCACCGCATCCTTGCTTATAATCTTTATGTCAAGTCAGATAGCGGTAATTATGTGGACAACAAGAAGCTCTACATCCTTTGGGCAATGAAGAACAAAGTTCGACTCAACTTTGGGTCGTTCTTGGCAGAGCACATCAAGGCAGTTATCACAAAGTCTGGGCAGCGTTACTCCTGTGGGCATTAGATCATAGTCTATGCCCAGGAGATGGACCTAATGGATAAGATCTCTCACCTCAAACCAATGAAGGAGGAGAACCTCGACTTCGAGGCCCTGAAGCGGATGAAGGACATCAGAGAAGACCCCATGGGCAAGATAGTATTCATTTACTATCCGCCCAAGGGAAAAGAGGTTGAGGTCAAAGCTGCCAAGGAGGTGAAACCTACCTGTATCAAGGAAAAAACTGCTACTATCGTGCCCGAAGTTGAAGAGGATGTGCCCATGATGAAGCGGATGGAAAGAATGCTGAAGGAGTTACTCGACGGTCAACGCGCCTACTTTGCCCACCAAAATTTCAGGTACCCACCTGAATCTTCTTCTTAATTGTGTTTCCTCCCTTGTTTGTAGTTTAGTTTTTTTAGGTCTGTTTTTGTTTTAGTCTGTTAGTTTTTATTCTTCATGTGTGTTGGTCGGGGAGGATTGAGTATTGCCTTCACCCACAATTTGCTATGCAAATTGTGTGGAGAACGCATTCGAAATCTTTCCCAAGTTTATGTTTGTTGGTCATGATTCTACCCATTTTGCTCAAAGCAAAGTGTGTGGGTAGGGTTTTCGTATTTGTTAAGAGTTTGTTTGTGTTAATGTCTTGACCTTCGCTTTAAACACTTTGCCCAAAGCAAAGTGTGTGGGTGAGGGGTCGGCACTGTGTTTAAATGTTTTCATGTTGAGTCTGTTGATCAGCATGTTTAGGGTCCAGGTCAAGGTTAAGTATGATTTTATGCTATGATTAAGTATGTTGTATGTGGATAGGTAGGATAGAATGAGTTTATGAGCTACCCTGTGAGGATTTGAGCTTTAATCGTTGTACATATCATATGCAGTGTTATATTTCTTGTGTGAGATTTGACCATGAGATTTGATGATCTAGAACTTTCCTACTTTCTTGAGCTTAATAAATTCAATCAATACACTTAGATGATTTAGGCGTTATTTTTTGTTCATTTAAGCCCATAGCCAAAAAGATCTTACCCTTATGTTTATCCTTTGTTTAGCCTCCTTGAGCTTGAAATAATTCTTTCTATTTACTTAAAAAATAAACCTGGAAATTATAGCCGGCCTGGTCATGAGAACTCGGGGTTTAAAGAAGGAATGAGGGATTAAAGAAAGGCAGAGGGGTATATTATCAGGGGCATAATGGGTATAGTATCATGGGCATAGCACCTGACAGTAGAAGGATGTTTAACATGCCTAAAATTTCAGAGGTGTTGTACATAGGACTTATTATTCAGTTTAAAATATATATATATATATCCTAGCGCTAGGGCCCGATGTTAGGAAGGAATGAAGAAACTGGGCCAAATCTTGCCCAGAACTGAGTTCGTATTGACCATAGCCAATTCCTAAATATTCCTTACCTTATGTCTTAAGCTCAGTTATAACCCAATAAAGACCTATTGATAAGTGGATTGATGATAAGAGTATAGGAAGTAGGCAAGCCTATGGAAAGTCGAGTCAATAATGGTCATGAGCGTAAACACTTAGCCAATACACTTGAGAGAAGAGTACTGTAAGGAATATTCTATCTTGCTCATTGATTCTTCTTGACCTATTTGATGGCATTATTTAGTCTGTATTCATGAATGTTTGCTTTGACCAATGACCATGATATGCTGAACTTATGTTTGAGTCTGTATTTTCTATTTTGTTTTTTTTTTTCGTATTTTGAGTCTTGGGCACACTTGAGGACAAGCGTGATTAAAGAGTGTGGGTATGATGAACCCAGTTTTGTGTCCATTTTTAGTATCTTTTTGTTGTCTTTTGTGTCTTTTTCGAGTCTTTAAATTTCTAGGAGGACACAAGTGGGAAGAAGTGGGTGCAGGGCAGAACAGGTGCGTTCGTGGGCATAATCTGGTGGAAAATTGCTTTTCTGGTGATGAGCAACGATACGATGCAATATGGGCATAGGGCTGAAGTCTGTAGCTGGGCATGAAGGAATATATCTTGAGCGAAGCTACAGGTGAAGGAGTACCTCCCCATAATCTTATGGCTAAAGCAGCAGAGTACCCAGAGCAGTGCATATTGAGGGCAAGACTGAAGCTGATGAGACCAAGGTAGACGAGTGAAGTAGAGGGTAATGGATTAAACTTGGGCACCAAGGAAGAAGATAAGGAAGGAAACTTCCATCCTTATCGAGAAGAGACCAATCGGAGATTGACTCAACAAGGAAGGAAATCCAATGCACCGATATTGAGCTCAAAAAGGAAACAAGGCCTAGGAAGGAAGGAGTCCAGTCCATGAAGGGAATCGACTTAACTTAATCTTGATCTGATAAATAGGTCTGCATGTACTCTGTGAAGCGTCGTCATTGAGCCTAGCATAGTCTTTTAAATTGAGTCTTGAGAGTTTGGCGAGGAAGAAAAAAAACAAGTCCTACGGGCAAAGCTTTTATTTACTTTATTGTTTTAAGTTTTCAGTTGGCGTTCAGGCCAAGACACGTACTACTTTGATTTTGGAAATATAATTCTTATTCAGTTTTAATCATGCTTGTTTCAATTTATTTAATTTTGTTTATAATTATGAATATGTCTAGCTAATTCTATAAACTTGGAAGGGATGAGATGAAGTGATTATTGATACTTTGATAACTCGTGAGGCCAAAGTGTGTTAGTTAAATCGTATTCTTTTATTCCCGAAATACTAAGGGCTTAATATTAGATTTGGACAAGATAAATAATTTCTTGATCACCAAAGAGTTAAGGAGTCTAGATCACCAATAGAGTCGAGGTCAACACAAGAGTGTCTCTTGTGCTCGAATAGATAATAAGTATTGGAGAGCAGTAGATGTCTTGGACATCTCTTGGCTGATTTGGGTCTAATCGAAGTTAATGCCTCTTGGGCAATACACCTGCTGAAGGGTCTTCGTATGTGTATTGATCAAGAGAGGAGTTTTGTCTAGAGTGTCTCTGGCATACTCGAATTTAAAGGGATAGATATAAGGATAAAGTATTCATAGTTGTGACTTCGTGACCGTAGGGCATGAATTAATTTGTTCTTTAAACTAAATAGTAAAAGTGTGCGGTTGAAAATCATTGTGCCCATGATTGAGTAAGGAGTATTGACAATCACTGATTCAAAATCTAGTCCAAGTCTCTTTTATTATTGATCAAATTCTACTTTTAGTTTCAGTTATAAATTTCAGCATTTGTTGACCAAGACAAGTGAAGTGGAGACCAATACCCCTTTGTAACAACAGTTTTTGGAAGAAAGACTACACCAATTCCCTTGGGTACAATCCTGCTTACCGCTGGCTATCGCCTACTGTGGGCACAGGAGATTACAAATTTTATTTGCGCGAGGTACAAACGACAGCTTCGTTAGTCACTCCCTCTGGGTCACACTTATCGTGGACGGAGGGATTACAATATTAATTCAAAAGTGATAGTTTTCACGAAATCAACTGATAGTTTTGATAATTAAAAGTGATAATTTTAATGGATGTAAAATTTCAAAAAAAAAAAAAATGAAATTCGAAAAAGTCAACTGTCGTCAAACATTGGCTGGGTCAGTCAGACTAGTTGGGTCGGGTCGGACGGGTTTGGATCTTGTTGTACCGTAGAGATGTATGCATAGAAGTGCTACTCTATAATTAATGACTAGTATAACCCACGTGCGTTGCACGAAAAGTATTCATCTTTAGTAAATTTTTAAATTTAAAAACAATACTTCTTCTGTCCACGAAATAGTTGTCACTTTTACCATTTAAGTATGTTCACGAAATGGTTGCCACTTCCATTTATAGTAGTAGGTCCCACCTTACTTATAACTTTATATTTCTCACTACTTCACTCACATTTATTGTGAGACTCTTATCCACTCACAACAATACCTACTATTATCCTCTATTTCCTACTATTTTCTTACATGCATGTCGTCCACAATGTGACAACTATTTCGTGGATGGAGGGAGTAGAATATAAAATTAAAGGAAGAAAAACACTACTCATATAAAGTTACGATGAATATTTCATCATAATTAATAAATGGGAGAAAATTGTCATAGGCAAAAAAAGTATAATTACAATATACAAAAGTATTCATAAAAAAGAATACAAGAATCTATTTTACCTAATATAGTGCTCCAATTATCCTCATCCTAATAATTTTATGGATAAATTTCACACTAAATTTGATTAAAATAGACAGTCCAATGTTTGGATGAAATTTTAGTTATAGAACTCGAATTTGTTGAAGAAGTATGTTAGTCCGAAAAAGTATATTAGTAGTTATTGTTAAACTTCAACAGAGATTTACTCTGCTTAAACAATAATCTCTCCATCTACAAAGATTGTGAACATTTTTCATTGTTCGGTTGTTCACGAAGAGTGTGTACTTTATTTTTTTAGACATGACCTCACACGTTATCTTATCTTTTTATTTCTTTATCCACTTACAAAGATGAGTCCATTTCTCCACTATCTTGCTCTTTATTATTTTTACTACACTTCTATTAAAATTCGAGCTCAAACAAAATGTGCATACTCTTTGTGGACAGAAAGTAAGTAATACTCTAACTAACAGATAAAACATATTGTAAAAAAAAAAAAAAAGCTCAACAGATAAAGCATATAATCGCCAATAATAGATATATTAGTCAAACGTGACTAGGTCGTGCTGGAGCGGGTCTGAGTTTTGATGCACCGTAGAGATGTATGCACAAGAGTGCTACTCTAAATTGCAACTTAGTCATATATAAGCTCAAAAACAAAGCCTCAGATCATCTGTTTCATTGTTGTTTTTGTCTCACTCATGATCCATTATTAAATTTAGTGTTTAAGTAATATTTGTTATAAATATAAATTTTTATAATATAATAGCCTATTTAATAAATATTCATTATTAAAATTGAAGATTAAAAATTGTATATGCTTACTATGGAATAATAAATTAACTTAACAATCAATTTAATTAAAAATTAGTATATAACCCGTTGAAAATCGACGGGAATTGATCATTTATTAAGATTATTAGACGTAATTTTCTAGGTAGTTATAAAATTTATTTTAAAAGTGAAAATCTTTAGTTTTTAATTAAATTCAAGAAAGTTATTTCTCAATTCTCTCGTCTCCATTTACTATTTTTAATCATTTTAGTTCAATTTAATCCACATACTTCAACAAGATTATTAAAGTTATTAGCCACATTTTGTTTTGATAGTTATAAAAATTTATTTTGAAAGTGAAATCCTTAATTCAAATTTAAGAAAATTGTTATGCGATTCTCCCGTCTTCGTTTACTATTTTTTTTATCCTCTTTTAGTTCATTTTAATCCACATATATACTTCATTAAGATTATCGAAAATATTAGCCACATTTTGCTTGGTACTTATAAAAATTTATTTTGAAAGTGAAAATCTTTAGTATCTAATTAAATTCAAGAAAATCGTTCTGCAATTCTCCCGTCTTCATTTACTATTTTTATCTTTTTAGTTCAATTTCAATCCATATGATTCATTGTTTCTACTTCCTTAGGATTAGAAGAGATGTTTCGACTTTTAAGAAGCAAGAGTAATTTTTTTTTTCTAAAAAAGATTCTTACAAACTTTTTCTTCTCTTTTGCTCAAATATAATGAAAAAAATATATAGTTTATATTAATATAGAGAATATAGAACACATTACATAGGATCCACAATCAAGGGAATGACTTAAATCTATTTGAGTATCTAATAATTCTAGAAAATAGTTTCACGATTCTCCTGTCTTCATTTACTATTTTTGATCCTTATAAATGATTTTTGTTTAAATTTGAATCAATCATCCAATTTAATAAGTATAATGTAGAATGATTATGAGTATGATATTCTCGAATAGTCACAAGTAAAATATAATATTGACAACATAATAATTGTCAATGCTAAACTTGAATCATCTTGTCCATTCTAATATTTATAATGTATGATGACTATAAGTCTATAATACACTTGAATAATCATAAGTAAAATATATTGACAACATAATAATTGATAAAATTAAATTTTAAATAAAAATTTGAGTTTTTTTGGCCAATAAATTAAATGGCCATTGATTGTGCAAAAAAAATTGAAAGTTAGAAAACTGCATATTGATTCGAAGTATTTATATAGATTGTCAAGAGTGTAGACTTATTAATAAGCGACGGGGATGAAAGATATATTAATAATAGAATATATTAATTATAGAATATATAAAGAATATATTTATTTAAAATAAGGTTTTCTGGCATCAAAATACAACAATAATAAATCACACATTGATTTTGATTCACGAGTACACAAAATCCAAAGTAATCTTTACAATTATTTTTGAAGCCATATATTTGGATATATTTAAATCTCATTAGAGATTTTTTTTCGTTTAAAATAATAACATGATTTTTTTGGCCATTAATTAGTCAATAAAGTAAAATGTATAAATGGAAATTTAAGATAAATAGGAGAGCGTCACATAGAATTTTTTTAGATGGGCATGAAAATTATGGTAAAGACTTTAGAGATAAATATGAGTTCTTTAATAATGTTCAAATAATTCTTAAGTTATAATACGTTCATATTTTTTCTTAAATTTATTTAAGATAAAGAAGCAAAATTTTATATTTTCTTTTATTTACCCAACTTAATATTCTGTATAATTAATAAAATTAATATTGACAACTCATTAAATGAAAAAATTAAAATTTCCAATAAAAAATTTATTTGGCCCACTAATTAAGTGGCCAAACTAAATTAGTTGTGCAAAATAACTGCCTCATGAGAAAACAAAAATTGATCTTGAATAATTATACAAGTTTTCCAAGAATTGAGTCTTATTAAAAAAACGATGTGGAATATAAATTTTGAAATAAAAAGGAGGGGAGAAAGTTATTTTTTCTATATTAATTTTTTTTTTTTTGTAATATCTATATTATTTATTTCTCTATTTTGTTATATCTTGCGTATACTAACTTGGACATAGTATCTACTAATATAATAGATACACGATTGTATTATCAAATTAATAAATGTGATTAAATAAGGGTATTCAATAGGAAAGGAAAATATTAGATAAATATGGAGATTGAATTATATTCTCCAATAAGGAATATTGTATCGCACATGCAATATTAGTGAATAGGAAAGTTTTCCTTTGTCGGCCTCTTTTTCCTCCCATACCGTAGTGTTCAACTAAATTAATCCTAAATTGCACGTAAATTAATGTGGTCGTTTAGATTGATTAAGTTAAACCCGAATATCGTATCTCTCGAGGAAGACTTAATAGGGCAACGTTTGTATTGCGAAAAGAAACAGAAAATAAAGCAATAAAAATCAAGGGTTTGATTGGTTTATAACTAGGCAAGAAAATAAAATCTAAGCATGAATTAAACTTAGGCAAGAATTTAAACCTAATCTAATAAACACAGGGAAATAACTCATAATAGAATTTAATAAGAACAAAGAAAGACAAAGGAACTCACAAACTTGAATTAAAAGTAAATCTGAAATTGCAATTGAATCTGTGGTGGTTGATGTTCTTCCATCCGAGATGAAATTACTAATCTTTGAAAGCAATAAACTAAGAACAATTTAAAAGTATTTTAGATGCTCAGAAATTGGAAAAATCGCGCATAGGTCAAAGGTGAGGCGGAAGGAAATAAATATGTTTTATTTATAGTAGGTTTCATGCCTTCACGCTGCCATGTGCGAAGCGATCGCTTAGAGGGTCAAGCGATCGCTTGGCCTTGTTCTCTGTCCGTCCAATCGCTTGGTCAAGTGATCGCTTAGGAGGTCAAGTGATCACTTAGCCTGACCTCTGTCCGCTCATTTACTTCGTCAAGCGATCGCTTAGGAAGTCAAGCGATCGTTTAGCTCGTCTGCGGTCTCTTCGGCTTTTCTCCTCACACGATCGCCTCCTATCCCAAGTGATCTCCTACTTTCTTCTTCATTCTCGAGCAATCGCTTGGGTTGTCTGAGCGATTGCCTGCAAGCACTTTAACTCCTCGTTTCTTCTCTCCTTCTTGATCTAAAACCTACAACTCAACACACACACAACTTGGTCTAAAAGATTAGTACATTTTCTATAACAAAACGTAATCATTTCGCAATAAAACCATCGAAAATGCACTACCTAGACTAGATAATTCACGACTAAATGAGGGTGAAACACGTACGCCGGAAGCCCAAGTTAACATCCAAATACTAATGTGCGCCTCAAGAGAAATTCCGTACCAATTAATGCTTATAGTTAGACCTAGCCCGTTTTACTGCAAATACAACTGAAATATATTTACCTCTTTGTTGTGTGCATGGAATACCTCAATAGATGTTTCAATGAGCTAAGAATGGACAAAGGGTTTCATTTTCACCCAAAATGTAAGAAGTTTCAGCTTGTTCATGTGTGTTTTGCCGATGATCTCCTACTCTTTTCTAGAGGGAATATTCAGTCTATCAGAAAACTCATGGCAACATTTGAGAAGTTCTCTTCAGCTTCTGGTTTGAAGGCAAATCCAACAAAGAGCTCAATCTATTTTGGGGGAGTAGCTCCTGAAATTCAACATGAAATCATACAAGAATTTGGAATGTTGAAGAGGAATTGCCCTTTAAATATCTAGGACTTCCTTTATCTTCAAAGAAACTTGTTATATCTCAATTACAACCCCTCATTCAGAAGATATTAGCTAGAGTGGAATGCTGGTCAGCCAAGCTTCTATCCTACGCAGGCCGCATTCAGTTGATAAGAGTTGTGTTGAGTAGCATTCAAAATTACTGGTGCCAAGTCTTCTTACTTCCTCAAAAAGTGATGAAGTTTATTCAAGCGGCATGCAGGTCGTTTCTTTGGTCTGGACAAGCCTCTAGTTCCAAGAGAAATCTAGTGGCTTGGGAGCAGTTGTCTATGCCAACAGGAACAGGTGGCTTGAACTTAACCAACATGAAAGCTTGGAACAAGGCAGCCATATGCAAGCACTTATGGAGTGTAACCCACAAAAAAGATAGAATTTGGATTCGTTGGATCCATGGCTACTACATCAAAGGAAGGGATTGGAAAACTATGGCTATACCTCTTCAATCATCTTGGGTTGTGAAGAAGATTCTTAGATAGAGATTACATTGCTGAGATGAGTGGATGGGATATGTTGTTGAATCACAGTGAGTTCTCTATAAGGAAAGCCTATTTGAAATTGAGGGGTGAATTTGTGAAAGTAGCTTGGCATAAGATGATTAGCAAGAATCTGGCCGCACCGAAATGCATCTTCATCCTTTAGCTAGCCATTTTGGGGAGATTATCAACAGTAGATAGATTAGAAAGGTTCGGCATCAACTATGACAAAGTGTGCTCTCTTTGTAACAGTGATGATGAAACTCTTAATCACCTCTTCTTCGAGTGTGAGTTTTCTTCTAGGGTCTGAACTAAGCTTGCGAGATGGTGTGGTTCTAGACAACAGGCCTTGGCGTGGGATGCAGAGAAAAGCTATAGCATATCCCAATGCAGATCAAAAACTGGAAAACAAGCCATGTATAGGCTCCTCGTGGCAACAACAGTGTACTGCTTGTGGAGAGAACGCAATGTTAAGAGATTCAATGCCTCTTGTAGTACTATCGAAAGTGTAATTAGAGAGTGCCAAATAACAAAGATGTACCAGGATTTGAAGCAGCAATTCTGGTGGGAATGAATGAAGAATGATCGAAAAAATTTATATTGCTCGAGAAAAATGCAAGTTCGGGAGCTACGCTCGAAATGAGCTTTAAATGAGCTTTTTGAGGTGCAAACACGATTTTGTAGGTATTTTCACAAGAACGAAGCCTTTTCTTGGAAACTTTTACATTGGATACATAATAATATGGGAGTGTGTGGTGGTTTGGGGTAGAAAAAAATTTATATTTCTCGAGAAAAATGCAGCTTCGGGAGATACGCTCGAAATGAGCTTCAAATGAGCTTTTCAAGGTGCAAACACGATTTTGTAGGTATTTTGACAAGAACGATGTAATACCCCGATATTTTCTCCGTCGCTTAAAATAAAAATTTTATAAGAAATTAAGGCTTTGCACGCCTAAGCTCCCAATTTTCAATTCTAAGACTAACGGTGAAATCCGTTATTAAAAATAATTTCCGGAAGTCAGTGAAACGAATACTGTATTAGGGTTTTTGCAGACGAAAACTTTTAAGTACGAGAACTCAGATCGGGAAACCGTCTGATTTTTACATTCACGAAATTTCGATACGAGTTCGCCCGAGAAAGTTCGTTTTTATGATTTTTTCGGACGAAATCGGGACAGGGATGTCCCGAGATTTTGTCGGATTTTAAGTTTTAAAATATATTTTCCGAGTAAGTTAAATATAACGGGATTAATGGTCGAATCGGAATTTGACGAAAACGTGCCAAATATGTATTTTTAATGCTCGATTTTAGATTACGACATAACGAACCGAAAACGCGATTTTTCACTTCAAAATCGTCCTCCAACCGCCATGTGTCCTAGTGACTCATGTTCTATTTGTTTCCAATAACTTTACACCTATTAAATTGGAGGATATTTTCTTTAATTTGTTGGTCATCCATTCTTCTTCTCCAACACATGGAACCCCCCCCCCCCCCCAATTCCATTGCTCCATTTTTGTTCTTCAAGCTTCTTCAAGGATTTCATCTTCAATCTCATTCATCATCCACCAATACTTTAATCCATTCACATATTATTGAAGGTAATCATCTCCTCTATCTTTCTATCCAAGTGGAATTTCTTTCCTTCAATTTTCTATTATGACCGAAAATTCTAGGATTAATTGGATAATGATTCAAGCTTTAATTCATGTTATTAAATGGATAGAAATGGTTCTCTATAGTTGAATTGATGAGGAAAATCAAAAGCCCTAAAATCTAATGGTGACCGAAATTTAGGGTAATGAGATAGGATGTTTTGATTTTAAAATTGATTGGATAATTGAGTTTAGGAGATGTTTAATTGATGTTTAGTGCAAAGAAGAAATTATTTCCCTAAATTCTTGGTGTGGACCGATTTAGGGGCTAGGGTTTCAATTTGAATTCTTCAATTAATGATGTGGTAGTATCAATCAATGGATAATATATGTTGTAGTGGTATTAGAAATAATATAATGGATTAAATTGATGAAAAAATTCACCTCCCCTAATTATTAGTTGAGACCGAAAATTATGAGGAAATTAGGAGTTTTATGTAGGTTGATTCTAATGATGATATAATGATGGATTAAGGATCCTTATGATATTAGATGATGATATGAATTAATTGGATTTTTTCTAAAAATATAATGAAATTTGTAAGAGACGAAAGTTCGATAATAAGTCGTGATTAGTTATTGATTTGAGGTTATGATTTGCGTAATAATGATTCTCGATAGATAATGAACGATAGTGTAAAATTTGATCAAGTTCTAATGACGTTGGAATTTTCATAAGAGACGAAGACACGAGCATAAGTATTGATAGAAAAATCGAACCAAGGAAATAATTGGATATCAATGACTCTTAACCTTATGAGAACAAGTTTGTAGTTGACGACACTTTCACTGGAGTTTTGGAATGATAATTATAAGTTGAAATCGAGAAGTTTGAATTCAAATTAGGAACTTGATTGGTTTAGTAATTGCTTAAATTGAAATGTCGAGGTTTTAATCGTCGTTTTAGTAATTGAGAAATGAAATGGAGTTCATCGCGTATGAGGTTAAGTGTTGACTGCTTTGAGACAGTAATTTCGTGTGAAAAAAACAGAGGATTAACATAAGTCGAACCTAGGAAGCCGTGCGCCGAGTTATCGAGCCCTAGGGTTACACTCGGACTGTTTTGCGACGTTTCACGGAAACTGTCATATCTCCTAGCTCACATAACGAAATCAAGATCCGTAAATTGGAGAGTAAACTAGACATCCGAGGCTTTTTTTTGGTACAGGGCATGTTCCCTATTTCGAAATCCCCTGTTCTGTATGATGGTTACTGACCTGTACAGTAATTTTCAAAACTCGTTTTCTTAAGTTGAATTCTTTTCAACCTAATCTTTCATGATCCTTTAAGTCGATATAAGCTATCGACTATCATTAATGACTGACCCCAGTGTCGAGTAATAACCCGGGCGAGTTTTAAACGAGAAGTGTTCGAGTCTCATTCTAGATTAACTAAAAGAATCTAGTTAAGCGTGCAAATGCCTAAAGCTTAAGAACTTAAATGATTAATTCGATTTCAGTTTCGAATTCCATTTTCTTCTATCGACTCGACAACTTATCGTTGTTTTATTACTTGCGTTCAAAAGAGGAGATCG
Source organism: Schizonepeta tenuifolia (assembly GCA_029490685.1). Classification (NCBI taxonomy): domain Eukaryota; kingdom Viridiplantae; phylum Streptophyta; class Magnoliopsida; order Lamiales; family Lamiaceae; genus Schizonepeta; species Schizonepeta tenuifolia. The sequence goes on from CM055955.1 coordinate 102,536,309, forward strand.
AGAATAGAAGACAGGACGGAAGATGGAAGTACGTGTTATAGTCTGTAAACGTTCAAGGTGGGCTTTCTAAAACCAAAAATTCCGATGAATGCCATTACATGTGAAGTAATATAATGTGAGCGTTGCTCGAAAGTGTTTACGTATATTTGATAAGTGTGTATTAAAGTAACTATCAGAGCATAAATGAATTGTTTATGTGAAATTTCTTATGCTTCTCTGAGTTAGCCCTCAGAGCGTAACCAGAGTATTGGATTCTGAGTTAGCCCTCAGAGTGCTAACCAGATACTCCAACTAAACGATCAGATTCTGAGATAGCCCACAGAGTGCTATCCAGAGGGACAGATTCTGAGTTAGCCCACAGAGTGCTATCCAGGTGATCGGATGTGAGTTAAAACTCACAGTATGTTATCCAGAATTAAATGAACAACAGTATAAGTTATACAAGTGTTTATGAAAAGATGTATGATTAACTCTTGTGAGTTGTTTTCGGCAATGTGCCCACTAAGTACTTTTGTACTTAGCCCTTTGTTTTTTGAATGTGCAGGTTGAGTGACGAAGGCGGAAGAGGTTGAGTAAAGGTCGTCTTTAAAGAAGTAAAGTTAATTGAGCCTCGATTTCACATTCGATATGTGTTATCATTTTCTACGTTTTTCCGCTGCCAAACTGCAAATGATGGTCCTGAAACGAGTTACTGGTGTATGGGGGGGGGGGGGAATACACCAGTTAGGATTTTAAAACTTAACCCTTGAAAAAATACTTCAACCGAGTACGAACACTCAGTTGCAATCTCACAGCTGAGTAATCAACCTCAGCTGAAAGAGTTGTGCGGTGCAGAAAGTGGTGGAAAATAAACTCGTTATAACAACTCACGCTTTTATGCTTGGTTGGTCAACAACCAAAACAGTTGAATATGCAAATATGCAGTTTGTATGCCGGTTAGTTTGGTCAGTTGAAAGATGCTAATAGTAACTGAACAGAAATAAACACAGACACACAGAATTTAACGTAGTTCGGAGATAACCCTCCTACGTCCACGGGGAGATGTGAATCCTCACACCTCAGTCCAAGTTCTTCTGGACAGTTCCACACAGCTTGCCCGGGCTGTGCAACCGTTGCAATAAGTTTACGGGTACTTATGAACCTTTACAGTTAAGTTTACGGGTACTTAACAACCTATGTCAAGTTTTACGGGTACTTGACAACCTAACTACTCAATTACATGAAGAGTATGATCCTAACAAACACTTTTTAAGGTGTGTATGTGGGTGGATTTTCCAACTACAGCTCGATCACGAATGAGAGCTGGATCTATGGCTTGAACGAATAAACACTCAAACTAAGATCTAAGACAGATTATGACTCTATGAACCCTCAGCTACTAATGTTCTATCACTCTTGAACTCTCAGTTGTTGATGCTCTTAGAATGTGATTTTTGCAGATTTTTCTTGCGCTTGTTTCTCTTGTGAGTGCACTTCTCTATCTCTTTACTTCGAATGAAAGAATGCCTCTATTTATAGGCAGAGAGTATCAACTAGCCGTTGGAGGAGCTGTTGATATCTGATTGTTGAAAGTGATGGCTTGTCTCTCATTTCTGCAGACTTTCCCGATATGGCATCTGAGTTCTTCTGCTTTCCATCTGAGACAGCCTTGTGTTGGGCCAAATGGGGTAATGACTGAACGGTCAAACCCTCATGTGACTTTCTTTTTGAAATTCAAATTCAAACCTTTCTGACAGTCAACCTCGGTTAGTGGGTTGAAAGTCTTGATTTTTATCTGAGTGGTCTTCAGCTGATGTTCTGTCTGAACCATTGAACTCTCAGCTGACTTTGAACTTCATGTTGAGACTTCTTTATAATTTCCCCCTTCTTGAAACATTCTCTTTATCGGATGGCATTCTATAGCTGATGTTCCAACTGAACATTTGATTTGAACTCTCAGCTGTCAAGGAGCATAGTTCTCTCATCAGGCAGACTTGTAACTGATGTTCCTTATCCGATCTTTCATCCGGGGTTGTATCCGAGTGTTGCTATGTTACCGTCTTCAGTTGGAAATCTGTAAAGATAAAATCTAAACATTGCTCAAACAGCGAGCCTAACAACTAACATTAGGAACTGGCAACATCTACTCGGTTGGGGTCAGTTGGTTTTGGAATTCATCAAAACTCATACTAATAAATTTCCCTACAGCAAACTAGTTTCAGTTTATTATAACTTTAGATCTAAGTTTCACTCTTTGAACTTAGTCTCTTTTAAGAACAATTTCACCGAGTGATCCTTCGTGATTGACTCGTTCTTTCATTAAATAAAGTCGGTTCTTCTATTATTGTAAATCCTTTCGGTTTAAGTTATTCATACTTCGAACTTAGTTTCTTTTGAGAACAACTTTGTCGAGCAATCTTTCAAGATTGACTCCCTTTTTATTCAATAAAGTCAAGTTCTTAGTAATTTCTGTAACAGTTGTCTGTTTATTCATCCATATCCCCCTTCTTTCCCGCTTCTTTAATCCGATCCCTAGTCGCACCCCGACTTGGCCGTCCCTCGGGATTTGGGGCCGTGACAGAATGGTATCAGAGCATTCGTTCCTGCTCTGACCGTGAGTTATTTTTCTAGTGATACCACAGAGTGATATCAGAGCAATCGTTTCTGCTCTGTATATGAATTTCTTTCAAGTAGTAAGATAGAGTATTTGTATATACTCTATATCTGAGTCTTCTGTTGAGAAAGTAAAATTTAGTTTGATTCACTAAACTTAAGAGTGTAGTAAACGACTCAACCTCCCGCTACGTCAACTCAACCAAAGAGGAAAAGAAAGGTATGAAAAAGTGTTTTAAATGTTGAAAGTTTGAAAGTATTAAATACACTTCTGTTGTGAATTAAGTGTGCCAGTAAGAACTATATGAAAGAATAAAAGATATACTTTGTGGAAGTATGTGAAATTATGTGAGTTATAATTTCTTTAATTGAAATTTGATTGGCATAAGAACTTAGACTGTTGCTCTAAGATTCTTCCCAATTCATTGAGAACATAGACTTTGAACCTAAGGCTTTTCTCGATTCCTCGAGAACTTAGACGTTTTGAGAAAACGTTAGTTCAAATGATTTCGAAAGGAGATACACAAAATAGGAAGAACTTCTACAGACGAATGCCACGTGCGTATAGTGACATGAACAAAGACTCGGCAAAGTCGATCTTTGTTTTAAGAGCCAATAAGATTTTCCTCAGAGAAAATTAAATAAGTAATTAAAAGATCAGTTAATTCTGTACTAAGTAAACGAAAGAAACGATTAGACGTTTGAGAAGCATTGGCTTCGAAATAAGAAAGATACGATCGGGACGAAGAGGAAAGAATAAAGGGAATCAAAGAGAATGAAGAAACAAGTGTTACTTCCGTACTAGTAACACAAATGAAGTCGTCTTTCAATGGGAGTTCGCTCCATTATAACTCCAAGAGGAGATCCGTTTTATTATTAAGAATCGAGTACGAAAATTTTAGCTAATTTCCAACGATCGCTCGATTCCGACGACGATTAAAACTTGTGTTCTAAAAGTTATTCCTTAGTTGATATCCCACTTTCATTTTGGAATTTTATTTCATACTTCGTAATTGAACGAAGAATACGACGAATACGAGCATTAGGTGACGAGAACGACAAGTCTTTTATAAAGGAATGTTACATAAGTATCAGTGACATGAACAAGTCTCTTTGGAGTTGACTTGTTTTAATATTGAAGGACCATTAAGAGTTTCTCTTCAAGAAAGCTAAGAAGTCTAAGCTAAGATGATCAAGTGTACGTTAAGACGATAAAGATAAGTTAAGACGGTTAAGGTAAGTTAAGAACCGTTAAGAGTTTGTTTGCAATTTGAGAAAAAAAAATGCTAGATGATTAAGATAAGATAATTCCTTAGTGAATGGATGAGTGCTTAAGGCACGGAATTGACGAGAATTTTTGGTTTCCTTAAGTTTCAAAATGCCACCAAGAGTTGTGAATAACAGAGGAAGAGGACGCGGTAGGCCTGGAGGACCGAAAAGAGATCATAGACATCATGAGAGAGAGGAAGATCAAGGACATCAGGAAAACCCTCCACCTTCACCACCACTACGTCGTGACATAGAGCATCTATTCCTCAAAAGAAATCCACCTATCTTTAATGGATCAGGAAACCCGAGCGATGCTGAACTTTGGGTAAGAGCTATAGAAAGAATTTTTAAACTTCTCAAATGTAAGGATAAGGAGCGCCTCTCATGTGTTGCGTTTCAACTCGACGGACCAGCTGATTTTTGGTGGGAAGCTAGACAGAAGGTCATTCTGACCGAGCATCTGGCTCAATTTACTTGGGATGAGTTTAAGGAAGCATTTTACGACAAGTACATCCCTAAAAGAGTAAAGAAGGAAGCAGAGTTCTACAGTCTGAAACAAGGGAAGATGACAGTGACTGAATACGATGCAACCTTTTGTGAATTGTCAAGGTATGCACCCGAACAGGTAGATACCGACGAGAAGATGGCAAAGAAGTTCCGTGGGGGACTTAGACACGAACTAGAAGTGGCACTAGCCAGCCATGGAGGACTGAGCTATACAGACATACTAGGACGAGCCTTAGACATGGAAGCAGTTGTGCCAGATGAACGAGAGATTGTAGCGCCCGTATCAGCACTAACCCAGATACCAACTCCAGACCATTCCAACAACAGAAACAGCAACCATAAAGGAAAAAGAAAATGGAAAGGAGGAAACCAGGGTGAAGATCAGCATGACTTTCAATAGCCGAATCAGAATAGACAAACAGGACAGTGGAGGAAAAATAACCAACAAGGACAGTGGCAGGGACAACATGCAGACAATAACCAAGAAGGAATCACTGTTCCTACCTGCCCCAAGTGTAACAAAATGCATTTTGGGAGTTGTTTGGCAAGCTTTGACGATTGTTATAACTGTGGTCTGCAGGGGCACGTGAGAAGAAATTGTCTGAAACCTTTGCTAACCTTGAGAGCTATACAAGCTCAGCCGCATCCGCAACAACAACAACTACAACAACGACAAGAGCAGAATGCATGGGCATTTGTGAATGGGCCAGGAGCACAGGACAAGGGCAATGGGCACTAAGCGAATAGTTGGCCCAATTCGGACTAGTAGTATTTTTGTATAAGTCCTCGTTGGAGGCAAAACAGTACTCGTACGACGTATATGTAAATATGAACCCGTAAATAGGCTTTGACTTCGTAAGAATTTTTCTTCTAATCGTGGGCTTTAAGTAAGTGTTAATGAAAATGTTAGATATAATCCATGGAATGGAAGGATAATGATTGTGGTATCAATTACCATTCATAAAAAGCAAATGTGGTAGCAGGTGCGACGAGTCGCAATACTCCAACCAAATTCGGATGTCTCTTTATCAATGAAGAAGCACTTATACGAGAATTCAAGATGATAGATTTAAAGGTGCCTGATACACCTACGATAACTAGCTGAATAGTAGCACTCGTAGTTACACCAGGCCTGCGAAAGATAATCATAAGTGCCCATTGAAAGGACGACTAGATCAAAAGCTTTGACTTAAGATAAGAACGGATAAACCTGACGATTATTCCAAAGCACTAGATGATACGATCGTATTTAAGATAGACTTTGTATCCTGATGACGACGAATTGAAGAACGATATCATGAGTGAGGATCACGATACACCATAAACTGCTTACCCAGGAAGTACGAAGATGTATAAAGATTGAAGAAAGAAGTTTCGAGAAAACGAAAGTCTTACGTATATGCGACAATCAGAATTTAATTCGAAAAAGAAGATAAAGTTTTCTTCAAGATTTCTCCATTAAAAGAATCATTTGATTCACGTTAAGTATAAGTTTAAATGAAGCTTATTATGAGTATCAGATATCTCGAGAAAGATGAATTTGAAATGACGTATAGATTGGCCGTGTTGCCAAGTCTATGAAATGTTATTATATTTGCGTACCTCGTATGAGAAAGTACGTGTTCGATTCTAAACGCATGATTCTTCAGCAAGACTTAGTTCTTGATTTTTGATATAAGTTATGGAGAAAGAACGCAAACGATTTTGGATCGAAAAGTGCGAGAGTTAAGAAGTAAGCCGACACGATCAGTTAAGTGTTCTGGAACTACCACGGGCAAGAGAAAGCTACGTGGGAGCTTTTGTGAAGGAGGGAAGCAAATTTCGGGACGAAATTTTTCGTTAGAGGGGTAGAATGTAATACCCCGATATTTTCTCCGTCGTTTAAAATAAAAATTTTATAAGAAATTAAGGCTTTGCACGCCTAAGCTCCCGATTTTCAATTCTAAGACTAACGGTTGTCCGTTATTAAAAATAATTTCCAAAAGTCAGTGAAACGAATACTGTATTAGGGTTTTCGCGGATGAAAACTTTTGAGTACGAGAACTCAGATCAGAAAACCGTCTAATTTTTACAATCACGAAATTTCGATACGAGTTCGCCCGAGAAAGTTCATTTTTATGATTTTTCCGGACGAAATCGGGACTAGGAAGTCCCGAGATTTTGTCGGATTTTAAGTTTTAAAATATATTTTCCGAGTAAGTTAAATATATCGGAATTAATGGTCGAATCGGAATTCGACGAAAACGTGCCGAATATGTATTTTTAATGCTCGATTTTAGATTACGACATAACGAACCGAAAACGCGATTTTTCACTTCAAAATCGTCCTCCAACCGCCATGTGTCCTAGTGACTCATGTTCTATTTGTTTCCAATAACTTTACACCTATTAAATTGGAGGATATTTTCTTTAACTTGTTGGTCATCCATTCTTCTTCTCCAACACATGGAAACCTCCCCCCTCCAATTCCATTCCTCCATTTTTGTTCTTCAAGCTTCTTCAAGGATTTCATCTTCAATCTCATTCATCATCCATCAATACTTTAATCCATTCACATATTATTGAAGGTAATCATCTCCTCTATCTTTCTATCCAAGTGGAATTTCTTTCCTTCAATTTTCTATTATGACCGAAAATTCTAGGATTAATTGGATAATGATTCAAGCTTTAATTCATGTTATTAAATGGATAGAAATGGTTCTCTATAGTTGAATTGATGAGGAAAATCAAAAGCCCTAAAATCTAATGGTGACCGAAATTTAGGGTAATGAGATAGGATGTTTTGATTTTAAAATTGATTGGATAATTGAGTTTAGGAGATGTTTAATTGATGTTTAGTGCAAAGAAGAAATTATTTCCCTAAATTCTTGGTGTGGACCGATTTAGGGCTAGGGTTTCAATTTGAATTCTTCAATTAATGATGTGGTAGTATCAATCAATGGATAATATATGTTGTAGTGGTATTAGAAATGATATAATAGATTAAATTGATGAAGAAATTCACCTCCCCTAATTATTAGTTGAGACCGAAAATTATGAGGAATTAGGGGTTTTATGTAGGTTGATTCTAATGATGATATAATGATGGATTAAGGATCCTTATGATATTAGATGATGATATGAATTAATTGGAATTTTTCTAAAAATATAATGAAATTTGTAAGAGAAGAAAGTTCGATAATAAGTCATGATTAGTTATTGACTTGAGGTTATGATTTGCTTAACAATGATTCTCGATAGATAATGAACGATAGTGTAAAATTTGATCAAGTTCTAATGACGTTGGAATTTTCATAAGAGACGAAGACACGAGCATAAGTATTGATAGAAAAATCGAACCAAGGAAATAATTGGATATCAATGACTCTTAACCTTATGAGAACAAGTTTGTAGTTGACGACACTTTCACTCGAGTTTTGGAATGATAATTATAAGTTGAAATCGAGAAGTTGGAATTCAAATTAGGAACTTGATTGGTTTAGTAATTGCTTAAATTGAAATGTCGAGGTTTTAATCGTCCTTTTAGTAATCGATAAATGAAATGGAGTTCATCGCGTATGAGGTTAAGTGTTGACTGCTTTGAGACAGTAATTTCGTGTGAAAAAAATAGAGGATTAACATAAGTCGAACCTAGGAAGCCGTGCGCCGAGTTATCGAGCCCTAGGGTTACACTCGGACTGTTTTGCGACGTTTCACGGAAACTGTCATATCTCCTAGCTCGCTTAACGAAATCGAGATCCGTAAATTGGAGAGTAAACTAGACATCCGAGGCTTTCTTTTGGTACAGGGCACATACCCTGTTTCGAAATCCCCTGTTCTGTATGATGGTTACTGACCTGTACAGTAATTTTCAAAACTCGTTTTCTTAAGTTGAATTCTTTTCAACCTAATCTCTCATGATCCTTTAAGTCGATATAAGCTATCGACTATCATTAATGACTGACCCCAGTGTCGAGTAATAACCCGGGCGAGTTTTAAACGAGAAGTGTTCGAGTCTCGTTCTAGATTAACTAAAAGAATCTAGTTAAGCGTGCAAATGGCTAAAGCTTAAGAACTTAAATGATTAATTCGATTTCAGTTTCGAATTCCATTTTCTTCTATCGACTCGAAAACTTATCGTTGTTTTATTACTTGCGTTCAAAGGAGGAGATCGAGAATAGAAGACAGGACGGAAGACGGAAGTACGTGTTATAGTTCTGTAAACGTTCGAGGTGGGCTTTCTAAAACCAAAAACTCCGATGAATGCCATTACTTGTGAAGTAATATTATGTGAGCGTTGCTCGAAAGTGTTTACATATATTTGATAAGTGTGTATTAAAGTAACTATCGGAGCATAAATGAATTGTTTATGTGAAATTTCTTATGCTTCTCTGAGTTAGCCCTCAGAGCGCTAACCAGAGTATTGGATTATGAGTTAGCCCTCAGAGGGCTAACCAGATATTCCAACTAAACGATCAGATTCTGAGATAGCCCACAAAGTGCTATCCAGAGGGACAGATTCTGAGTTAGCCCACAGAGTGCTTTCCAGATGATCGGATGTGAGTTAAAACTCACAGTATGTTATCCAGAATTAAATGAACAGCAGTATAAGTTATACAAGTGTTTATGAAAAGATGTATGATTAACTCTTGTGAGTTGTTTTTGGCAATGTGCCCACTAAGTACTTTTGTACTTAGCCTTGCATGTTTGTTTTTTGAATGTGCAGGTTGAGTGACGAAGGCGGAGGAGGTTGAGTAAAGGTCGTCTTTAAAGAAGTAAAGTTAATTGAGCCTCGATTTCACATTCGATATGTGTTATCATTTTCTACGTTTTTCTGCTGCCAAACTGCAAACTAGTTTCAGTTTATTATAACTTTAGATCTAAGTTTCACTCTTTGAACTTAGTCTCTTTTAAGAACAATTTCACCGAGTGATCCTTCGTGATTGACTCGTTCTTTCATTAAATAAAGTCGGTTCTTCTATTATTGTAATTCCTTTCGGTTTAAGTTATTCATACTTCAAACTTAGTTTCTTTTGAGAACAACTTTGTCGAGCAAACTTTCAAGATTGACTCCCTTTTTATTCAATAAAGTCAAGTTCTTAGTAATTTCTGTAACAGTTGTCTGTTTATTCATTCATATTCCCCTTCTTTCCCGCTTCTTTAATCCAATCCCTAGTCGCACCCCGGCTTGGCCGTCCCTCGGGATTTCGGGCCGTGACAAACGAAGCCTTTCATGATAACTTTTACATTGAATACATCATAATAAGGGAGTTTGTGGTGGTTTTGAAACGAAAAAAATTTATATTGCTCGAGAAAAATGCAAGTTCGGGAGCTACGCTCAAAATGAGCTTCAAATGAGCTTTTTGAGGTGCAAACACGATTTTGTAGGTATTTTCACAAGAACGAAGCCTTTCCTGGAAACTTTTACATTGGATACATAATAATATGGGAGTGTGTGGTGGTTTGGGGTCGAAAAAAATTTATATTGCTCGAGAAAAACGTAACTTCGGGAGCTACGCTCGAAATGAGCTTCAAATGAGCTTTTCAAGGTGCAAACACGATTTTGTAGGTATTTTGATGAGAACGAAGCCTTTCTTGGAAACTTTTACATTGAATACAGATGTGGCCATGTACGTTGAAAGATGCTTAACTTGTCAACAAGTAAAGTCTTTGCATCAAAGACCGTATGGACCTTTGCAACTGCTACCAATTCCAAAGTGGAAGTGGGATGATGTCACTATGGATTTTGTGACGGGTTTGCCAAGGACTAGGAAAGGAAATACTGGGTGATTGTGGATAGATTGACGAAGTCCTCTCATTTCATACCTATTCCACACACCTATGGATCTGACAAGTTGGCACAGATTTATGTCAAAGAAATTGTGCGATTACATGGAGTTCCGAGTAAGATCACTTCCGATCGAGATTTGAAGTTTACTGTCCATTTCTGAGAAAGTTTCCAAAAAGAGTTGGGGACACAGTTACAGTTTAGTACCGCTTATCATCCTCAGACAGATGGTCAGTCGGAAAGAACAATCCAAATTCTTGAAGATATGTTAAGAGTCATTTTGTTAGACAAAGGAGATGATTGGGAGAAAATCTTACCTCTTGTCAAATTTTCCTACAATAATAATTATCAGAATAAGATTGGAATGGCTCCTTACTAAGCTCTTTATGGAAAGAAGTGTAGATCTCTACTCTACTGGGACGAGTTAGGCGAGAGAAAACTTATAGGACTAGAAGCGATCGAGGAGATGATAAAATTTGTTCTCAGATTCGCGAGAAAATTAAGAAAGCTCAGAGTTGGCAGAAGTCGTATGCCGATAATCGAAGATCCGAGTTAGAGTTTGAGGTAGGAAATAAAGTCTTTCTAAAAGTGTCCCCTTCGAGAGGAGTACACCGCTTTGGTGTTAAAGGAAAGCTAAAGCCGCGATATATAGGACTGTTCGAAATCTTAGAAAGGATTGGAGCCATCTCGTATAGATTAGCTTTGCCTCCCAGTTTTGGGAATTCGCATAATGTGTTTCACGTATCGCAATTGCGTAAGTACGTTTTTTTATCCGAAACACATGATTCCACGAGAAGACGTGGCTTTGAAGCCAGATTTAAGTTACGAGGAGAGACCCGAGCGAATTCTGGATCGTAAGATTAAGCAGCTTAGAACAAAATCAATTCTCCTAGTTAAGATCAAGTGGCGACACCACGATCTTGAAGAAGCTACGTGGGAACTTGAAGATAAGATGAGAGAGAAGTATCCCGAGCTATTTTCTCAAGGTTAGTAAATTTCAGGACGAAAATTTTTTTAAGAGGGTGAGGATGTAATACCCCGAACTTTTCTAAGTCTATTGAGTGTGTTCTAAATGAGTTTATATGCCTATATGATGTGCTTTGAGTGATAAAAATTTCCAAGAAAATATTTTTTTTTGAGAAATTACTAAAATGCCCTTATGTGTTATTACGTGATTTTTCTCGTTTTGATTATTCGAACTGAGTGAGTGATGCATTGTTTGAGCATTATTATATGAGTATGAGCTTGAGTTTAAATTTCGAAAAGTTCTGAGAACTTTTACTTTTCATCGAAACGAGATTTTACTATTCATCGAAAAACCCAAATTTCGTCTAATTACTGTCTTTTGAGTCTAGAAATTATTTTAATACTTTTGAGATATAATGGAGGTTTATCCGAGATCGTATGAGAGAGTTTTAAAAATTATTGCTTAACGGTTTAATTAACCGAGCAATTTTAAAGTTTTTCTTTGTTAGTCGGAATTTTGTTTTAAAAATTTGATATTTGGATTCCTTGATTTATTTGGTAAGATATGAGATGAAGTAGAGAGGTTTCCGACGTCGAGAAAGAGTCGAGGAGAGTTTTAAGTCGTTTGAGAGATAAACAGAAAAATAGAGATATTTTCTACCGGAAAACTTTTTCTTCCGGCGAAATTTTTACCAGATAAAGTTGATATTTATCCCCTAATTTATTCCCTAACTCTCCTCCACTCTCACCTCCCTAGCGTGTGATACACTCTCCCTCCCTATCAATAATAGTCGACATCAACACCATCATTTTCATCCATCATTTTCATCTCTCATTTTCTCACTCTAGTCGACATCATCTCCCTCTCTCTCAACTCTCTCTGCAGCCGACACACACACATATACACACACCAAAATTCCTCCATGGATAGAGCTTGAAGCTTTGAGAATTTCTTGAGGAATTCTTCACCTCTATTCACTAAGATCATCAAAGAGTAAGTATCAGTTCCTCTCTTTCACTTAAGCTTGAAATAAGCTAAGAAATCCCTCACTTTTTCTCCTTATTTTGATCGACCATCATGGTCTTTTAAGCAAGGGATTAAGCTTCTTAATCCTAGCTTTGGTTCTTAACTTCTTGAGTATTGTTCATGCAAGGAAATAGGAGTAGAAGTCCAACCCTCTCTCTCCTCCATAGCCGCCGAAAGTGAAGCCTTGAAGATGGAGTTTTGAGTTTGATTTTTAAGTATGTTATTATTAATCCTTGTATATATGTATATGTATGTGGAAAACATGAAGGAAATCATGTATGTTTACTTTTATGCATAGGCAAACCTTAGGAATTTTTGATGATTGATGATTGATGCATGAACTTGATGATGAATATGAGTTCTAAGAGTTAAGTTAGGAGTTATAAGATGAGAAGTAAAAGAGAAGGAATTTTCTCTAATTTCTCTCCATAAAAATCGATGGAAAGAGGAAAGGAGATTTTTGATGGTTTTCTTGATGATAAGTTGATGATGTATATATATATATGATGATTTGAGTGATTTTAAGCATGAGTATGAAGTTAGAAAATTTTACTTGTTTTATTCATGCAAGTGCCGAAAAATTTGAAGAAAATAGGAATTTTTATGCCTAGATTTTATTTATGGTTTTGATGATGAATTTAAGGAATTTAAGTACATAGAAGCATGAAATTTTGTTTAAATGAAATAGTTTGAATCATCTCTTGATTTTTATGAAAATTTCAATATATGTGTGTGTGTGTGTGTGTGTGTGTGTGTGTGTGTGAGTGAAGATGATGATTATGGGATGATATAGATGAGTTTGAGTGATATGATGATCTTGATGATTTTGAGTGATCTATGTTGTATGAGAAATTAAGAAATTAAGAGAAATGAATTTCTTATGATTTTCTTGAAAAAATCGATGAATATATATATATATATATATATATTATGAGATTTTGATGTTCTTGAGTAGTTGATGATAAAAAATGAATATATGGTATTTTTGATGATTTTTGGAGTTATGAATTCTTGATTCATAGTTTGATGTCTAAAAACCAAATTGAGTATATTATGAGTATAATTCTTGAAGAAATTAAAGAAAGGAATTTATTTGCTAAAGAACATGAAATTTTCGATGGAATAGAGGAGTAAAAATTTATAAGTTTTAATGTTTGAATGTTCTAAGTGGTAAAATAAAAATAGAATATTTATATTAGAATTATTTGAGGAGTAATAGAATTTAAAATAATGAAAATTGAATTTTCTACAAGAAAAAACCCTTAAGATCGATGGAAATGAGCTTAAGAGATGAATTTTACGTATTTGAGTTCGTTTGTTAAATTTGATTGAGAATTCGATCAAATAAAATTATTAAAAGTATAGTAAAAACTTGAATTTTCAAATTTAGTGGAATATTGCCCTAAAAACTAAAAATTTCAATGTATATGAGTTTATGAGTTGGATGTTTAAATTCTTGAGTATGCTTGAATGTTTGAATGATGATTTTATGAGATGAAGTTTTATTTGAATAAATTAGAGCTTTAAAGTTTGAAAAACGAACAAGTTTGCATATTATCGAGTTTGATAAGTTTTCATACTTAGATGTTGAATTTTTTATGTTGTTTGAGATAATAAATGATTAGATGATGAAGTTGAAGTAAAAATAATCAAGTTGATTTTTCAATCGCTTGAACTAGAGTTAAAACGTAGAAGTTATCGAACATGGAAGTTAAAACCGAAAAACTAAATTTTTTTTTATAAAATAAAAACGAAAATTAAGAAATTTTAGTTAAGAAGAAGATTAATTAATATTATTTGGAGTTGAGTTGTCAAGTTGAAAATTTTCATCGAGCTTATGCTTGTATTTTGAGAAATAATGATGTAGTATAAAACCGAGAGAATTTTAGTAAAGGTTTTGGATTTTAAATCTGAATCCGTATTTGAATTATTTAATTTAATTCGAAAATAACAAGATTATTTTTAATCCGAAGTTGTAAATTTTATGTTTGATTGCATTTTTAAATCCGAAGTTGTAAATTTTCTAAAGTTGAAAGTCGAGTAGCAATAAGTGAGCATGAGACTGTATTGAGATGTGAATTTATTTCTGAGCTAATTTTATGTTTGATTGCATTTATGTGATTAAGTGAAAAAAATTTTCCACCTACTTATGAAGTCGGTCGTTTATCTGTTTGTGAATGCCCGATTGTTGATGTGAAAGTTTTGATATAAATGATTTGTGATGATAATAGTTGAGAATTAATTTTGTAATTTGATAAATCGCAAAGTACAAAACGAGATGAATAGTGAATTCTTGTTTTGCGTGAAATAATTAATATGATGTTTGTCGAGTTGAGAATTCGAGTTTAAGAAATTTATTAGTGTTCGAGTATAGACGAGAAATCGAGAAAGAAATCGATTTAGATAAGTTAAAATAAGATAAGTAAAAAACCGAGTCAAGTAGAAGTCCTTCAGCCGAGCCCTAAGACTATTTTACGTTTTACGAGATAGTAATCTCGTCCTTATACGATGTTATTCTTGAAGGGCCGAGCGGGACTGAAAAGTAGAAGGTGACGAAAAGAGTAAGCTACCTCGACTAGACATCAACAGTCAGGTGGGCTTTTCTAAAACTAAAACTCTGATGAATTCTATTATTTATTGAGTATTATTATGTGAGTTTTTAAAATTAATTGACTTGCCATTTATTTGAGTATGGTATGCTTTATCATCTACATGAGTTATTTATATCCTATGTGAGGCAGGAACCCACGTGTGGTTATTTAAATTGATGAGGTGACTGTGTGTTTTACTTCAGTTTAGCCGGTTACAGTGTTTGAGAAGGAGGCCTACTTCTCGACACAAAGTTGATGTGGTAGATGATTCATACCTGTATTGAATATTATATCTTGACTGCGCAGTCGTTTCAGAAAATAAAATAATTTTTGCATTTACAAGTAAAATATTTTAAATTGTACTAACACTTGTGATGTAGTGGCAAGGCAAGTTCAATTATATAGCTCTAATGAGCAAAGTTTTCAAAATTATTTTGGCAGGTGTCCACTGAGTACGAAGTACTCAACCCTGCATGCATTTCTAAACGTGCAGGTTAGCATGGATGAAGATGGCGAGGATGGCTCAGCGATGTGTTTTTAGTCGAGTTGTTGGTTTAAGCTTGCAATTGCATATCTTCATATATGTAGTTGTGGGGTTTGAGTTGAGTATCCTCTTCAAGACAACTATGTTTAATCTATTTATCTTTTCAATACTTTGATGATGTGATGATACAATGAGCTTTGTGCTCGAAACTATTTCACGTTTTCTTTTGTTTCTGCTTGACTTGGATTCGACATACTTATTATATTTTGATAAACTAATGTAAATTATTCGTACTCGTTTATTTGGAAGTTGTTCTTTGAAAGCATGTTGTCATTGTTAACGCTTCTTGTCGATTATCCCTCGTTCTCGAGCATGATTCTTTGTTGAGTCGAGTTTTATTTGATGGTTTCACTCTCATAGTCCAATGAAGTGTTGTCATCATCACACCCCCGAACACGGGGTATGACAGCCATATTTAACATATGTGATCTTTTATTTCCCTTGTAACTATTAATTAATTAATTAAATATATAATTGTATAATTTATGAATTAAAATGAGGATTTAAGATAAATAGTAGGATTGTGTTTTTGTATCCCAGATTCATAGTATACACCCAGGTCAGCCGGGTCGGGTTTGACCCGCTGACCCGCGTGCTTAATTATTAAAAAAAAAAATTAAAGACTGCGCTCTTAAGGATCGAACTTGCAACCTCCTTCCTATGGCAAAGCTCTAACCTCAACCAAGGAACCACTTCTTTAGTTTGAGTAACATACATTTTTTTATTTATACTATATTTCTTTTATTTTTTTAAAGCCTCACTAATTTTCAGTTTTTTCTTTATTATTTTTTCGTTTTTTTTAATTAATTGTTATTCATTTTATTTATTATTTTTAATTTTTTATTTTTTTTAAATTATTTATTCTTCATATTATCTTTTTTTAAATTATTTTTTATTTTTTCCATTTATTCTTAATTTTTGTTTTGATTATGTTGTATCCTATTGTTCATTTATTTATTTTCAATTTTTCATTTTTTAAAAATTATTTACGTTTGAAAAGTAATATTTTTGAAACATTACCTTTGGTCATATCAATGATTTTTTTTTTCATTACGATAATAATTACTTAACCGAATTATTAAAAGTACAAATTGTCGTGAACAAAAGTACTATTTTAGAAACATTACCTTTGTTCATATCAATGATTATTTTTCATTACGATAATAATTACTTGACCGAATTGTTAAAAGTACATTGTAAATAAAAGTAAATATTGTCGTGAAGAAAATTAATATTTTTGAAACGTTACCTTTATTCATGTCAATGATTACTTTTAATCACAACAATAATTAAAAGTATACGTTGTCGTGAATAAAAGTAAATATTGTCATGAAAAAAGTAATGATTGTAAAATATTACCTTTCTTCATATCAATAGTTACTTTTCTTAACGATAATAATTACTTAACTAAATAACTAAAAGTACAAGTTATCGTTGATAAAAATAAATATTGTCGTGAACAAAAGTAATACTTGTGAAAATAACTAATAATTATTATTAATTTATAAATAAATCAAAGTAATTAAGAAAATAAATTAAGAAAAAAGAAAACAAAGAAAGGGAAAAAAACTTAAACAAAGAAAGGTAAACGTAAAAAAAAGAAATTATAAAGAAAGCAAAGAAAAAAAAAGAATGAAAAAAAACTGAAAAAAAGTACAAGTTGTCGTTAATAAAAGTAAATATTGTCGTGAACAAAAGTAATACTTGTGAAAATAACTAATAATTATTATTAATTTATAAATAAATCAAAGTAATTAACAAAATAAATTAAGAAAAAAAAACTTAAAACAAAGAAAGGTAAACGTGAAAAAAAGAAATTAAAAAGAAAACAAAGAAAAAAAAAGAATTAAAAAAAAAACTGAAAAAAGAAGCACAAAATAAGAAAAAAAAATGATTTTGCATCACCTGTGTCACAGCCCAACTTCCCGAAGGACGGCAGAGCCGGGGTGCGACTAGGGATTGGAATAAAGAAACGGGAAAGAAAGGGAAAACTATTGAATAAACGATATTTGTAACATAAACTACTATGAATTTGACTTCATTAAATAAAAAGGGAATCGATCTCGGAAGATCGCTCGACAAAGTTTGATCAGTGAAAGCTAGGTTTAAAGTGTAAACAACTTTAACTGAAAGGATTTACATTAATAAGAGAACCGACTTTATTTAATGAAAGAAAGAGTAAATCACGGAGGATCACTCGACATAGCTACTCTAAAAAGGGACTAAGTTCAAAGGATGAAACTTAGTTCTAAGTTATACTTTAACTGAAACTAGTTTACAGAATTGGCAGCGGAAAACGTAGAAAAATGATAACACATATCGAATGTGAAATCGAGGCTCAACTAAACTTCTTTCCTGAGAAATGACCTTTACTCAACCTCCTCCGCCGTCGTCACTCAACCTGCACATTCAAAGAAAACAAACATGCAGAGCTAAGTACAAAAGTACTTAGTGGGCACAATGCCGAAAACAACTCACAAGAGTTTTTATTATAAATTAATCATGCATCTTTTCATAAACACTTGTATAAAACTTTTACTGACATATATACATTTAATTTCTGAATGACACACTGTGGGTTTTAAACTCACATTCAATCGTCTGGAAAGCACCTGAGGGCTAACTCATAAACTGTCCCTCTGGATAGCACCTGTGGGCTATCTCAGAATCCAATACTCTGGTTAGCACCTGAGGGCTAACTCAGAGAGACATAAGAGATTTCACATAAAGCAATTCATTAAACACTGATAGACACTTTAATACTCACTTATCAATAACATGTAATCACTTTTGAGCAACGCTGACATAATATCACTTCACAAGTAACGGCATTCAACGTAGTTTTGGTTTTAGAAAGCCCACCTCGTTCGTTTACAGAACTATTACTCGTACTTCCGTCTCTGATCTTCCGTCCTGTCTTCTAACCTCGACGTCCTCCTTCTTTGAACGTAAATAATAAAACAACGATAAGTTGTCGAGTCGATAGGAGAAAATGGAATTCGAAACTGAAATCGAATTAATCTTTTAAGTTCTTAAGCTTTAGGCATTTGCACGCTTAACTAGATTCTTTTAGTTAAAACTTGCTCGGGTTCTTACTCGACACTGAGGTCAATCATTAATGATAGTCGATAGCTTATAAGGACTTAGAAGATCAAAAGAAATCAAGTTGAGAAGAATTCAACTTAGGAAACTAGATTCTTAACATTACTGTACAGATCAGTAAGTTCTCCCAGAACAGAGCGTTTTGAAACAGGAGACGTTCCCTGTACCAAAAGAAAGCCACGGATGTCTAGTTTACTCTCCAATTCGCGGATCTCGATTTCGTTAAGCGAGCTAGGAGATATGACAGTTTCCGTGAAACGTCGCAAAACAGTCCGAGTGTAACCCTAAGGCTTGTTAACTCGGTGCACGGCTTTCTAGGTTCGACTTATGACGATCCTCTGTTTTTCATACGAAATTACTGTCTCAAGGCAGTCAACACGTAACCTCACATGCGATGAACTCCTTCTCATTTCCCAATTACTAATACGACGATTAAAACCTCGACATATCACACTAAGCAATTACTAAACCAATCAAGTTCTCGTTTCAAAACCTAACATCTCGATTTCAATTATAACCTATCATTTCATAACTCGGTTTAACACGTCGTCAACTATGAACTTGTTCTCATAAGGATAAGAGTCATTAATATCCAAATATTTCCTTGGTTCGATTTTTCTATCAATACTTATGCTCGTGTCTTCGTCTCTTATGAAAATTCCAACGTCATTAGAACTTGATCAAATTTTACACTATCGTTCATTATCTATCGAGAATCATTATTACGCAAATCATAACCTCATATCATCATTTATTCCCGACTTATCGACCGTCGTTCGTCTCTTACGTAAAATTCTACATTCTCCGTTTTCATTCAAATTTTACGACAACGATTATCATCTAACGAGCATTACTAATATGCAAATCATATTATCAAAATGTTATCGAGCCTCGACTTATCACCACATCTTCGTCTCTTACATTTCTCGTTTTATTTTTAGAAAATTCTCAAATTAATATATATATCCATCCTCATGCATCGTATAACTCATTTCCATTAAACAATCGAGCATATCTTAACATTTACTAACCTAAATCGAGCCTTGTTCGTCTCTTAGGTTTCACATTTTATTTTTAGAAAAATCTAAAATAATTCATAGAGTTAATTAACAACATACGGAAAACTAATCTATCATTAATTCGACAAAGAAATCGAACACGAATCAAAGCCCCAAATTCTACAAATTTTCGGTAATATCCTAGAACATGTAGGTGTGATTTTCTTCATGATTTGATCCGTAGAACTTGATTCTAAACGTCGTGGAACATGATTCGATCAAAGGACAACATGCCATTTAAATCCTGAAATTTTCGAACCAAAATAAAAATGGGGGAAAAGAGATTTGTTCGGTTCAAAAGATAGGCGAAGTTCTTACCTTTCGTATTATAAACTCGGATTGGACTTTGATCGGTAGATGGAGGAGTTATGATCTTGGAAGGAGCTTGGAATGTGCTTCAATGGAGGAGAAATGAAGAAGAAGTGAGAGAGGGAATGATGGTGGAGGTTGGCGGTAATAGGGGAGGTATAAGGGAGGTGATGACTCACTTTGGTGAGTCATAAGGTAGAGAAAATATCCCACAAAAGTAGTGTAATGCCCCGAAAATTCCTTACGTTCTTAAAAATTTAAAGTTAATAATAATAATGGCTTTGCACGCCTAAGTTTACGATTTTGAATTCTAAGACTAACGGTCGAATCCGTTTCCGAAAATAAATTATGGAAGTCAGCTAGACGACTACTGTATTTAGGGTTAGCGCGTACGAAAAGTTTTTAGTTCATGAACTCAGAACGGAAAACCGTCTAATTTTTACATTCACGAAATCGCGATACGAACTCGCCCGAGAAAGTTCATTTTTATGATTTTCCGGACGAAACTCGGACTGTGTCGTCCCGAGTTTTTGTCAAAATAAATTTTATAAATATTATTTTCCGATTAAGTTTAGTACGTTAGAATTTTTGGACGAATCGGATCGTGACGATTTTGTGCCGAGCTACGTTTTTCGTCGTCCGATTTTCGTAACGTCGTATCGCGTCGGAAAAGCGCGTATTTTTTCCTCCTTTCTTTCTCTTGGCCGACTTCTCTCTCTCATTTAGCATAGATATTTTCTTTTTATATGTTATTATGTGGACACCTAATGTTTTACTATTCAACCTTTACACCTATTAGGTTATTATACCTTATAATATACCTTATAACAAATGAAATTACTCATCTCCTCCTTCCCTCATAATTTTCGGCAGCCCCTCCCTCTCTCTCTCATCTTCATCTTCTTCCACCATTGTTGAAGAAAGCTCCAAGTTCTTGAAGAAGAAATCACACAAGTCTTCATCCTTCCATCAAACTTCATTCCTTCTTCTTTAATTATCAAGGTAATCCTCTCCTCTATGTTTCTATCCAATTGGATTCCTTTTCTTTTTAATTTCTTCTTGGATCGAAATTAAGGAATGATGAACTAGATGTTTTGATCTTCGATTAGTGAAATTAATTGTGATTGGATATGAATTCTAGGATTGAAATTGAAGAAAAATCATGAACCCTAAGTCTTGGGCAATACCGAAATTTTAGGGGTTTTGGTAGGATTTTTGGGATTCTTCAATTGATGTTAAATTCATGTTTAGGAAGTGTTTAATTAGTGATTAGAACCAAGAGAAATCGAAAGCCCTTTGTTTGTTAAAACCGATTTAGGGTTTAGGGTTAGGAATTTGGGGATTTTCAATTTGAGGATGCAATTGGACTTGAATTGGTTAATTGATGTTATAATAGTATGATTAAGAGATAAAGGGTGTTAATTGATGATGAAAATCACTCTCTTAACCCATGTGTTAATACCGAAAATCTTGAGAAAATTAGGGGTTTTTCATTTAGTTGTTTAATTGATGAAATGATGATAGAATATGGTTTCTAATGATGTTAGTTGATAATATGATTTATTTGAGGTTTTTTTAAAATTATTTTGTGGGATGTAAGAGACGAAGAACTCGTCGTAAGTTGAGATATAGTGTTGATATGAAGTAATTATATGCATGAAATTGATTCTCGTTAGATGTTGTTTGATAACGTAGAAAATGAACGAAATCCGATAACTTTTAAAATTTTGTAAGAGACGAACAATTAGTCGTAATTAATAACCGAGAAGTCGAATAAGAATTCTAACTTGATAATATTGTTCATTATGGACTTGAGAACGACTTTGTAGTTGACGTCATGAGCTTTCAAGCTAATATAATATGAGTTATAGTGATAGTCAAGAACTAGAACGAGAAATTGATAACTTGTGTTTGGTTTAGTACATGTTAGTTGAAAGCCGACGTTTAGAACGTCGTGCTATTGGACGAGTTTTGAGAAGGAGTTCATCACGTACGGGAGTACGTGTTAACTGCCTTGAGGGTCAAGTTTCATGAGAAATCGAATACGAGAACTTAGGACAAACCTAAGAAGTTATACGTCGATTCTATCGAGCATCTAGGGTTAGCGCGACAGTTTTGCGACCCTCGCCGGAAACTGTAATAACTTTTAGCTCATTTATCGGATTTGTGATCCGTAAATTGGAGCGTAAACTAGACATCCCGAGCTTTCTAGTGGTACAGGGCTCATCCCCTGTTTCCAGTTCCCCTGTTCTGGGAAGTCCCCAGAGTTACTGCCTTGCACAGTGAATTTTCAGAATTCATTCTTCTAAGTTGTTTCGTTCGCAACTTAGTTTCTTTCGATCGTTTAAGCCGTAATAACTTGCCGACTATCTTCCTACTGACCCCAGTGTCAAGAAAGGAGCCTTGAGTGCTAAACGAGACGAGATCTCATCTTGTATCCGTTAAAGTAAAGAAATTTAGTTAAGCGAGAAATTGTCTAAATCGCCTAAGGAACTAAAACTTAATTTCCTAAGTTGATTTCTTTTCCAACTTAGTTCCTTATGATCTTTTAAGTCGTATTGAGCTATCGACTATCCTCTCTACTTACCTAAGAGTCGAGTACGAGACCTTTCGAGTTCTAAACGAGATTTGTTCAAATCTCGTTCCCGTTTAAACTAAAAAGAAACTAGTAGCGTGCAAATGCCTAAAAGAAACAAAACGACTAAAACCTAATTCGAATTTCTATGTTCGATTATCTTTTACGACCAAGTTTAAGTGTTATTATTTTACGATGAAGGAGGAAGCCAGCAGTAAGGAAAAGACGGAAGATCAGGAGATTGGAAGCTAGTGCTTAGTAGTTCTGTATCACAAAGGTGGGCTTTTATATATGAAATAAAACGAGCAATGCTCTAAAACCTTTCTTATCGCTTTGATATCTGTGTTTTCAAGTGATAATCATGGCATAAACTGTTTAAATATTTTATGTGAGTTCTCTTGTACCTATCTGAGTTAACCTTCGTGTTTTCCAGATTTATTAGTTAACGATCGGCTCTGAGATAGCTACTAGTTGCTTTCCAGAGTTAGTGCACTTTGTAACTTGTGGTGTATGTGATACCCTGTTGAGGGGTACCAGCTACGGTGAATGAGAATTGGTCAAGATTGAACGTAACATACCAGAAAAATGCTTATACAAGCTAATTTATATAAATGAGTCAGAAAAATGTTTAGTAGACACGGGTCAGTTTCAATAAAACCCCGATGTGCTACGATTATGAGATGCCTGATTATTTATACTTATGAATACGTTTTTGGCAACGTGCCCACTAAGTACTTTTGTACTTAGCCCTGCATATATTTTCTAAATGTGCAGGTTGAAGCGATGGAAGCGGCGAGGGTTGAATGAAGTTGTCATAGGAAGACTTTAGTTAGTATGGATCACTTTTCCGCTGCAGAACTCTAGTATTTTGATGAACATATATGTAATCACTGTAGACTAAGATCTGTCTTATAACTTAGTTTATCCATCGTGTACTTTCAGTCGAGTAATCCTTCGAGAATTACTCTTCCTTTTGTAATTAAAGTCTTGTTCACATAATATATGTTGTCTTTTATGTATGTATGTTCAGTTAGTCCCTTCTTCCCCGCTTCTTTAATCCAACCCCAGTCGCACCCCGGCTTCTGCCGTCCCTTGGGATTTGGGGCTGTGACAAGTAGTGTGACTCGTTAGGGATGCGTTTGGGGTGGAAAATTTGACGAAATAACTCGTTTCCGGCTCTTAAACGTCGTTTTAAAAGTCGAAAAATACTTTCTTAGTTGGTTACGGAATTTACGAAATCTAATTCGTCCGTTAGATTAGAAATATTTTACGTACTCGGAAAAACTAATTCGTTTTTCAAAATCTGAGAAAAAGTCGGGACGTCACAGTCCAAAATTCGTCCGGAAAATCACAAAAATTAACTTTCTCCAGTGAACTCGTCTCGAAGAAAAAGTGAATGTAATTCTAACGGAATTCGATTCCGAGTTTCCGGACAAAAAACTTAACGGACGCGAAAAATCCAAATACAGTAGTCGTTTGTCCGATTTCTGGAAATTATTTTTGGAAACGGATTTCACCGTTAGTCTTAGAATTGAAAATCAGGAACTTAGGCGTGCAAAGCCATAATTATTATAAACTTTAAATTTTTAAGAAAGAATAATTTTTCCGGGGTATTACAACCTGGAATTCGAACCCAGGTGAGCGAGAATCTTAATGTAGCTAACAGATTTACCGTTGGGCTAGCAGCCCATAAGATATAAACTATACACAAATATAACAAATATATGATACTTAGCAACGACAGAAAAAAAAAAAATTCTGGACGCGTGGATTACACGCGCCCGACTTATGGGCATATACGCGGGTCAGCTGGTCATATAAACCCGGTTGTATAGTATACAACCGGTGTGTGGAAACATTTGTCTAAATAGTAATACCGATTGGAAGATGCGCTGTGTAGGAGCTAAAATTAAGGGGATGACTCTAATCTACATCAGTATTAATAATATATAGATTTTAAATTAAATGACATAAAATTGATATTAAAGGGAAAAAAGATTGAATTAGATGTGCGTGCTACACAAGAAAGTGGGATCGATCGATAGAGAATTTCCAGCATAGAAACATGGAAAATAAACAAGAATTTCAAGAATTGCACACTCACAAGGAAAAATTGCAGTATTAAAGAAATATAAATTCCTGAAATTTCTTGAGGTAAAACAAAAGTCGATCTCAAGAACCAAAAGCATATATGCCAAGAATTTAATACGAAATTACTTCGTCCAAATTAAAAATCAAAGGAGATTTCGGCCTCCTCATGAATCAATAAATATTTCCACATGAATAATTAAGTTTATAATAATATCAATCCTCTTACATCAAATCCATGCAACTTCAATCCTTCTTGGTTGATGAAACCTGAGAAAATGGAATTCGAACAGCTAACTTTTGATCATTTTTCTTCGAAGCAGAAGCCCGGTGTGCCTTCGTATCGCGTAAATAACACACATCGCCTTCGCAGACGTAACGGCTTCTCTCCGGTTGCTCGGAGAAACACTTCAAGATGTTGAATGAAGGCATAGCCATATCTCACCTACAACTCTCTTTGTTCTTCCCTTCTTATTAAATTTCTTCAACCTCTTCTAATTATGTTAGGTGGGAAATGTTGATGTGTATATATATATTTTGGTGCAACAACCAACTGCCTAGTTATACATCATTGAATTATTCCAACATGTGAATATAAATTATAAAAATAACTATTTAAGGTCAATATATGATGGCTATGACTGCGTGCGTGCATGTACAATTAGTTTCTTATTATATTGTTATTTTGTATTTATTAGGAATTTCATATTTTTCATAGAATGTGGTGTGCGAGGTAGATTTTTCCACGTTTTTATTTTAGAACCGCAGATGTATAAATAACACGTCTTAGATGAATTTAATACACCTGCTTTTTTTTTCTTTGACAAAGAGTCAAATTGGAAGGGTAAGGTTCTCCAATAAATCAGCGCACCATTTTCTTTTCTTTTGGTTTGTACAATCATCATCATCATGCATTACTTGTTGTACGATCAATTTAGGTGCTTTAACTTTTGTGCTCTTTTTATTTGTTAATCTTATATAAATGTTGTAAAGGATACCAGATATATGGTACCTAGCTAAAACGAATTCGATAAGTCATATATCATGCAAGATTAATTCTTTTTCTTGAAAGAAATAAAAATACAATTAGGCTATCCACAACGCTCTTCGAGCGAGGGTGCTCGAATGGTGCTCGAGACCCTCGCTGCTCGAGGCAGGTGCGTGGTGGCTTGAGGGGGCTCGAGCACAGCTCGTTGATTCAAGCATGTCTCAAGTGTTTTTTTTTTCTTTTACTTTATATTTATATATATTTTTTAATCTTAATTATTATAATAAATACTACTATTTTTACCTCATTCTTCCTTTCTTGTGCTAGTACACGAGGCATCTCCGAGATATCTTATTTATTATAATAAATACCACTATTTTTACCTCAATCAATGTAATTTTTTTTATTTGAATCAATGTAATTTTTTTTATTTGAATTAATGTAATGTAATTTTTATAAATGCAATTTTATGAATTAATTTAATTAAAATAGGGAATTGTTTAATATTAAAGATAGAGCACCCTTAGAGCACTCTTGGGATGCGGGGGTAGAGTGCTCTAAGGGTGCTCTAGTGCTAGAGCACCCTAAACGTGCTCTAAGGGTTGTGGATAGCCTTATATTGTTGTGGTCTCTTGACTTGAAATGGATTAATTCATGGACGGCACATTTCAAATTTGTAATACCCCAAACTTTTTCTACAGTCTTTAAAAATAAAAGTTAATAATAATTATGGCTTTGCACGCCTAAGATCATGAATTTCAATTCTAAGATTTGCGGTGAAATCCGTTTCAAAAAATAATTTCCAGAAGTCGGACGAACGACTACTGTATTAGGGTTTTCGCGTCCGTTAAGTTTTTCGCCCGAAAACTCGGAATCAAATTCCATTAGAATTTACATTCATTTTTTCTTCGAGACGAGTTCACCGGAGAAAGTTAGTTTTTATGATTTTCCGGACGAATTTTGGACTGTGATGTCCCGACTTTTTCTCGGATTTGAAAAAACGAATTAGGTTTTCCGAGTACGTAAATTATTTCCAATCTAACGGACGAATTAGATTTCGTCAATTCCGTAACTAACTAGGAAAATATTTCTCGACTTTTAAAACGACGTTTAAGAGCCGGAAACGAGATATTTCGTCAAATTTTTCCACGCCAAACACATCCCTAGCGAGTCATATTACTTTAGTTGGATATTTTCTTTACTCATGACTCACCATACATGAGTCATCTCCCTCCCTCTCCCTCACAATTCCCTCTTTACCCCCCCTCCCCCCCGTAAGCTCTCTCTTCCATTTCTTCTTTCCACCATTGAAGGAGTTCAAGCTTTTACAAGATCCAAGTTCATAAGTCATTCAATCATCCATCGATTTCCATTCTTCTTTCATTAATCATCAAGGTAATCATCTCTTCCATTGATCTATCCAATTAGAATTCCTTTCTTTTCATTTTTCTTGAGGACCGATTTTTATGATGATGATGATGTAGTAGTTGATTTAAGTTTTAATATGCAATTAGATGTATAAGGGAGTGATTCTATGGTTTAATTGAAAGAGGAAATCAAGAACCCTAAAATCTAGTTATTACCGATTTTTAGGGAAAAATTGGGGCTTTGTTCGTGCTCGATTTCTTTGTCGATTTAATGATAGATTAGTGTTCCTTATGATGTTAATTGACCGTATGAATTGTTTTAGATTTTTCTAAAAATAAAATGTGAAACCTAAGAGAAGAAGGAGGCTCGATTTAGGATAGTAAACGTCATGATATGCTCGATTGGTTGATGGAAATGAGATATATGATGCATGAGGTCGAATATATATTTAATTGAGTTTTTTCTAAAAATAAAACGAGAAATGTAAGAGACGAAGATGTGTCGATAAGTCGAGAATAGATAATGATATAAGGATGTGAATTACGTATTTATGATTCTTGATAGATGATGAATAAGTTTGTAAATTTTGATTGAAATCTAATGATGTTGGATTTCTCTTAAGAGACGAACAAATGAGAATAAGTATTGATAGAAAAGACGATTAAGGATTCTAATCGGATATTGATGATTATTAATGATTAATGAACGAGTTTGTAGATGACGACATGTTCGTCCGAGTTATAAAATGATGAGTTGTAGTTATAAACGAGAAGTAGAGACGAGAAGTTGAACTTGATTTGGTATAGTAATTGCGTAGTTAATGAGACGAGGTTTTAAACGTCGAGCTTATAAATGAGAAATGAAAAGGGGTTCAACACGTATGAGGATACGTGTAGACTGCATTGAGTCAGGAATTTCGTGGAAAATGAAGTGGAATAACGTAATTCGAACCTAGAAAGTCGTGCGCCGAGTTATCGAGCCTTAGGGTTAAACTCGGACTGCTTTGCGACGTTTCAAAGAAACTGTCATATCTTTTAGCTCGTTTATCGGAATTGAGATCTGTAAATTGGAGAGTAAACTAGACACCTGTACCTTTCGTCACCTGTTTCGCAATCCCCTGTTCTGGACAAACCTACTGATCTGAACAGTAATTTCCAAAACATAGATTCTTAAGTTGAATTCTTCTCAACTTAATTCCTTTCAATCTTTTAAGTCGTTTTAAGTTATCGACTACTCTTTATCTACTGACTTCAGAGTCAAGTACAAGGCCTATTGAGTATTAAACGAGATGAGTTCGTATCTCGTTCCCGTTTAACTAAAAGAATCTAGTTTAGCGTGCAAATGCCTAAAAAGCTTAAAAGACTAAATCGTTTTCAATTTCGATTTCCGTTGTCTTTTGTCGTCTCAACGACTTATCGAGGATATATTTTATGTACGATGAAGGAGGAAGTCAGCATAAGGAAAGGACGGAAGATTGAAGAACATAAACACGTTTAATAGTTCTGTAATCTATAAGGTGGGCTTTCTTTTATATATGAAACGAAACGAGCAATGCTCGAAAACCTTTTCTTTATCGCTTTGATAATCGTGTTTTCAAAGTGATAATTATGGCATGAACTGTTTTATGTTTTATGTGAGTTCTCTTGTACCTTATGAGTTAATCAAAAGGGGTTAACTAACGATCGGCTTTGAGTTAGTCAAAAGGGGCTTTCCAAAGTTAGTGCACTTGTAGCCTCTTGTGTATGTGGTATCCTGTTGAGGGGTAGCCAGCCACGGTGAATTATGACTGGTCAAGATTTGAACATAACATCTATGAAAAATGCTCTGCAGAGCTAACTTTTATGAAAATGAGAACGAAAATGTTTAGTAGGCACGGGCTCTTAAAAAGAAAAACCCCAGTGCGCTACAGAAACGAAATGCCTGATTATCTATACTTATGATTATATTTTCGGCAACGTGCCCACTAAGTACTTTTGTACTTAGCCCTGCATATGTTTTCAAAATGTGCAGGTTGAAGCGACGGAGGCAGCGACGGTTGAGTTAGAGTGAATAGGGTTAAGGAAGACTTCTGTATATAGTTCACAATTCCGCTGCTAGACTCTAAACTCTTTTTGATGTTGTGTAATGATTTGTAGTCTAAGTTCTGTAATATAACTTAGAAGCTTTTGAAGTACTTTTCCGAGAAATCTTTCGAGATTAACTCTTTCCTTTCGTCAATAAAGTCTTGTTCATAGAAGATAAGTTGTATGTATGTATGTCTATTCATTCATTGCCTTTCTTCCCCGCTTCTTTAATCCAATCCCAGTCGCACCCCGGCTTCTGCCGTCCATCGGAATTTGGGGCTGTGACAGAGTGGTATCAGAGCAATCGTTTCTGCTCTGGATACAAGTCTTCTTTCAAAGTAGTCAGATAGAGTATTCGTTCATACTCTATACCTGAGTCTTCTTTCAAGTAAGATATGGTCGTAACACTAAGTTTAAGAGTGTAGACGACAACTCAACCTCCCGCTACGTCGACTCAACGAAAGAAAGAAAGAAAGAAAGAAAGGAAAGAATTTCAGAAATATGTTTTCTTTTAAGAAATTTTTTGAATAAGTATTCAATAAGTTAAGAATGATAATGGTGTCAAAAATGAAATTGTGAAAGTATAATAATCAAACTTGTTTTCTGCTATGTGAATTACGTGAAATTGTTTGCGCAATAATTTCTTTTATCTGAAAGTATGATGGCACGAGAATCTAGATTGATTCTAGGGATTTTTTCCGGTTCGTTAAGAACATAGACTTGAAACCTAAGATCTTTCCGATTCCTCGAGAACTAAGACGTTTAAAGAACGTTAGTTCAAATGATTTCGAAAGGAGATCATGAAACGGGGAGGACTTTTATAGACGAATGTCACGTGCGTATAGTGACATGAACAAAGACTCGGCATAGTCAATCTTTGTTTTTGTAATTAAGAGCCGATAAGAATTTCCTTCAAGGAAATAAGATAAGTAATGATAAGGTACGTAATTCTGTACCAAGTAAATGAAAGAAACGAATGTTACTTCCGTAAAAGTAACACGAACAAAGTCGTTTTCAGTTGGAGTTCGCCTCGTTCGAACTTCAAGAAGAGATTTGTTTAAATTATTGAGAATCGAGTACGAATCTTAGTTAATTTCCAACGATCGATCGATTCCAACGATGACTAGAACTTGGGTTCTAAAGTTATTTCTCCAGTAATTATTTTTTTTCCTTTTTGGAATTTGTTTCATAATTCATAATCGAACGAAGAATACGATAAGTATGAGATTCAAGTGTCGAGAGGGACAGAATTTCTTTTTTTTGTAAACAAATGTTACTTTTGAATAAGTAACATGAACAAAGTAGACGTACTTTGTTTTAATAAGTGAGAATCGTTAAGAAATTTTCTCTAAGGAAGAAATAATGGAAGAAAGTAAGAAAGAATAAAGAAAGAAAGTAATGAAGAATAAAGAAAGGAAGTAATAGGAAATAAAGTAAGAATGCAAAAGAATTATAAGATAAAGGATGGAAATAAAATCTTGAAATTTTATTTCTATAAATTGTTTAAGAGCAATTTTTTGTGAATTGTTAAATGTTTAAGATAAGTGATTGTTTAAGTGTTGGTGACATTACAATTGAATAAGGAATATTCAACTTGTAATTTAAGATTTTCCCTTAAGATAAATTATTATCCTACCCGTTACTGATCCGTGTTTCTTAAAAGTTTTGTAGGATGGCTTCTAGTAGTGACATGGCTCAGGAGAGTCAATCCCCACCACACGTACTTGGGCAGATCAGATATTGGATAGGTACCGAGATTTCGAGGCAGAACCGAGACACGACGTAGGACAAATAATTAGTAACTTTTCGGCAGTTTATCATTCAGCCCGACATTCTATTTCATAGGGTCAGGCTATTTTCGACTTGATTAGACGACTACCAGAGGAATGGCATGGTTGGGCGCATGATACGGCATGGTACTATCTTGGGATGTTTGGCGATGATGTAGAGCCGACAGGTGATTACTATGGATTCACTTTAGAAGTACACGAGCGTTTCTTTCAGAGCAGGCACATAGCAGTATATCCCATTCAGGCGCATCCTCCCTACACTCACTTCCCGGCAGATTCAGACTCAGGGCATGATGGGATAGGTCCAGAGATGGCTGCAAAGTTAGAGATCCTTCCAGTGATTGGACCTAGTGAGAACACGGAG
Organism: Schizonepeta tenuifolia; assembly: GCA_029490685.1. NCBI lineage: Eukaryota > Viridiplantae > Streptophyta > Magnoliopsida > Lamiales > Lamiaceae > Schizonepeta > Schizonepeta tenuifolia. The sequence continues at coordinate 102,567,277 of CM055955.1, forward strand.
GAGTTAGTTTCAGAGGCAGAGTACCCGGTGATTGACGCAGAGACAGCTGATAGGTTAGGGTTACCTACTCCTTTTCTACCCGAGCCTTCTGTGAGAATTCGGGGACCATTCGAGATAGAACCAGGGTACTCAGAGACAGACGCAGAGCTTACCGCCATGTTACAATTACCATATCCATACAGACCCCTTGACGAGATTTGCTCAGAGTTGGCCAGAGTCAGAGCAGAGTATGAGGCAGGACCGTCCAGGGTCCGTTCCAGGGACGAGTACGAGTCCAGTTCCATTCCAGAGCACCTTCTTCCTTTGAAGAAACGTACAGTAGTGTTTGATGACGATTGTTTGGATTCAGACTCAGAGGAGATTGGTTCAGAGGCACCATCACCACCCCCACTTACACTTCTTGAAGGCTCTACTATGAGGATTGACGAGGCACTCCAGCTCGTCTTAGGTTCAGAGTCAGAGGACGAAGATCCGGAGGAGGATCCGGAGGAGGATTCTGAAGAGGATCCGGAGGAGGACCCGGAGGAGGACTCCAAGAGTTTATAGGCCATAGAGGGCAGTTCAGACTAGACCGCAGATAGTTGAGCGGAGCGTCAGGGACGCGTAGTAGTAGTAGTGGTAGTCCTTTTATCTTGTAAATAGTCAGATCAGTAACTAGTTTTTGTAGTACTCCGACGGATACGAAGTTTTATGAATCGTTTCCGTTCTAGTACTTCTAGTAGTACAGTAATGCAATATGTTAGTGCATCCTGTACAGATAGGCAGTCAGCCTAGCTTAGACTCATTGTAGTCTAGTTTTGTATAAGTCCTTGTTAAAGGCAAAACTAATATTCTTTTGAAGTGTATATATATATATACATGACCCGTGAGAGGGTTTTGATCATAAGAAAGTTTCTTATGAATCGTATAACTAAACCAGAATGTCAAATGAACTCGTGTAACGAGAGTTTAATTTAACCTTGAAGGTTAAAAGTTGAAAGAACTAGAATCGAAGTTAATATTTATTCTCTTTTACGTGAAATTGTTAAGTTGGAAAAAGGATTAGTGAGTAAATGAAGGCTTAAAAGCGAGTGCTAATGAGAAAATTTTTGTATCTTATAGTTCCAAAATGTCGCTGAGAGTTGTTAACAACCAAAGAGGACCTGATAGTCCTAGAGGATCAGATAGAGGTCAAGAGCAACGTATAGGCAAAGAAAAGCAAAAACATCAAGTAACCCTTCTACTTTCCCCACCTCCACAACAACGTAACATTGAAGATTTATTCTTAAGAAAAAAATCCACCAATTTTCAATGGGTCTAGTAACCCAAGTGATGCTGAGCATTGGGTACGCTCTATAGAAAAAAAAAATTGAGCTTTTTAGATTTAGTGATAAGGAGCGCTTAATATGTGTTGTGTCTCAGCTAGCCGGACCAGCTAAATACTGGTGCAAGACTAGACAGGAAATTATGCCGGCAGAGCAAGAGGCTCAAATCACTTGGAATGATTTTAAGGAGGCATATTATGATAAGTATGTATTCGATTAAGTGGAAACTGAAGAAGAAATAGCAAGAAAATTTCAAGGAGAACTTAAGTATAAACTGGGAATAGCATTGGCCAGACACGAAGGACTGAGCTATGCAGAACTACTAGGACAAGTCCTAGAAATAGAGGCAGTAGTGCCAGATAAAGAAAAAATGGTAGTGCCCATACCAACACCAACCCAGACTTCAACTCAAAACACTACTACAAATATGTTAATTAACTACAGTTCATAGACTACGGTTTTTACTAAAAACCGTAGTACTTTTACTTAGACTACGGGTTTTATTCAAAACCGTAGTCTATGAGCGCAATTTTTTTTTATAGAGAATACGGTTGAGTACATAAGCGTAGACATTGCTTATCAATGACTACAGTAGGCCACAACCGTAGTATATAACCGTAGATATTATTTTTAATTTTTTTCTCAAAAATATATTGCCACTAATTTGAAAAAAAAAAAATTCCTCCACTGCTTGAAAGGAAGGTCGAACCCGGGTGATCAATTATGTGGATAAGCCCTTTTACCAATTGCACTACAAAGTCTATACTGATTAGTTTTATGAGTATATTTATTTAACAAAAACAGTCTACTTGATCTATTTACAAAAGCTATCCCAGAAAATTTTCTTTCTTCCCGCTCTTCATTTTCTTCTTCGCGCTATCCTCTCTTTCATTTTCTTCTTCGCGCTCTCTCTCTCTTCTAAAATTTCCTCCAATTTCTGGCCTCCCTAAGCATCAATTTTCGACCTGTAATACTATTCATCCCAAATTCATTCAAAATCCTAGTTCCTTAAACTCATATAGGGGTGAAATCAGCATATTAATCACAGTCCCCGGTCGTCGGGAATGTGAACGCTCACCTTCTAGTCGCGGGCAGCCACCACCTCAATTATCATCTCCAGTTCCCGCCGCTGCTGTCCCCTCGCTATCGTTGCCTTGAACAAGGTAAATCCCTAGTTTTGAAATCTTGTGAGATATTGAACTTTCTAGAATCCCTAGACACTTCAAGCACCGCAATTTCTCTAGTTTTTTTAGTGAGGATTGTCGAATTATGCTATGTTTCTCGTATATGTTGAGGTATTTTTGTTGTTTTTTTGATTGAACATATTCTCTTATCTGGGTTTAATTCACCAAATGTCTGTGTTCAATAATTCGTGTCTGTATTTTTTCTATCTCTTAATCCCATGATATTTTTGATTTGCTATATTTAACCTTAATAGAGTTCTATAGTTTTTCATAAATTTGTGACTACTCCTGTTGTAGTGCTGTAGTTTGTTGAGTTCCTCTTTCTCTATCGATTCCAATTTCTCTGAGTCATTTACTTCAAAATAATATTTCATCTTGTATTTTTGTTTATTTTTTATCGATAAACCATACGTGTATATCTCTGATGCTATTACATTGCAAAAATTTTGTGATGATTTGTAGAGAACTTTATCGTTATATTGTTAGGAGAAGAGGGAAGATGTATCCTTAGGGTGAGTGGAATTCATCTGTGGAAATAGTGCAAAATAAATGCATATTCTAGTGCCGATTTGAGCTAGAATTGTTGTCACCTGAGGAACTTTGGCAGACAAATAGCTTTGCTATTGTGAACTTATTGAGTAGATTGATTGCACTGTACATCCTTGGTAAGAGAATTGATGACTAAAAGAAGGACTAATTGGTCTCCTTAATCTAAAGAAGGAGTAGCTCTCAAGGCGCGTTCTTCTTCTATAGGAGACATGTACGTAAATCTAGCTCCAAGAGCTTGCCCTTTTCGAGTCGTACTAACGTGCCGAGTTTACGTCCATCCCTGGTCGGGTACAGTTTCCTTTCGATTTATCCCTTGTAGCCGTTACCCGAATTCGCACAAGTGGCACTTTTGAAGAACTGAGACTCTATAAGTGGCTTTCCTTCCACTTCAAAGTCAGGGGGCTCAAATTCGTATGGAACGGCCTCGTGTGTGTCGAGACAAGAAACTCTCAATAGTTTTGGTTCATCAATATGGGATACCGCCTATAGGCATGTAGGTGCGGCGCAGCTTCTTTTTCCATACCGTACCGTGCTATGACTATGACCAACAGTAGCTACAATAGAAGGCAAGAAAGAAAGGCCGTAGGGTTCTATTTCTCTTATATCTATCCAACTAGAATCTCGGGTTAGCGTGTTATAGGAGTAGATTCGATATATATTCTATATGTAGTAGATCTCCTTTACGTTTTACTTTGGGTGTTAACTTCTTTTACCTCCTTCCCTGTTGCCGGGGGGTTTGGGTGCCACCCCCAATGTCCCTATTAACCAGCCTAGGAAAAGAAGCTAACTATTATAGTTGGATAGATTTCTTTTAATTGTATGCCTACGAGCCTTGGTTTAAGAGAAGCTACCTATCATTCTTTCTTGTTATTAGGTTCTTATTGTTCTTTGGTTATAGTTCCTTTATTAGAGATAGATTTAACTAACTATGATAACCCAACAACGAGTGATGGCCTATTGGAAGGGATCCTACGGTGCTACCCGATCCGATTTCGGCTTTGTCCTTGGCATTAGCCCTGACCGTTGTCCTCATACGAGTAGCTGCCTATCGAAGTGCACTACTGCGGGTGTCCAACCTATTTTAGGATAACAATTTCAAGAATATTTTAATCATGGATGTTATCAATTGGCATTTTGGCCTTGCAATCCACGCTTGATATATGCTTCTTTTGTTCTTTTTCTGTACACTCAAAGCTACACACACTTTAAACCACAATTTACCAGATTAGCTTATTGTTTGAAAATGGAATATGGATCTGTTTATGCTACTTTTTTTGTTCTACCCATATCTGCCATTGATCTCCACGAACTTTCACACTTGCACACATCTATTAAAGCTTAATTACTTCTCTGTTTTTTTATAGACTTCAAATCATATCATTCTACAGAATATGGCAGCTTTATAAGTGGGTTAAAGATAATTGAGGAATAATTAAAGTTTAATATTAGTTTTAATTTGTTAAAAGGCAGCTTAAAATTTTTATTTGGTTTTTATTGTCGTTTGTTTGTTGATGTAGAGTTACTGGTGTTTTTATCTACCATTAAGAAGAGAGAAATTTTCAGATTGAGGGACGCTTGAAAGGAATCGAAAAGGTTCAGAAGCTCTATTCTTTATCAGGTACGAATCTTCCAAAGTTCTCTTAAATATTTACTTGAATTTTTCTATGCAGATTGTGGGTACATTTATACAAATTGTTTTATTTGAAGAAATTATGTTTCGCATTATCTATATATTTGTTGTATTCAAGTATCTAAATGTGGAACAGGAAAATGTTAAATAATGGGAAAATTCAAGTATCTAAGTATACATATCAAACAAACATACGACTTGTGCCTCAGATCAATTTATTTGTTTTCTAGGTTTATTATAATATGTCTTAGTCAAGTATAGGTTTTGGGCAAATTCTTGATTATCTAAGATGGACAAATCATGGATGTCCATGAATAGATTATCACGTGAGTATGATGATGGGGTAGAATCATTCTTACAATTTGCATTGCAAAATGCGAAGGATTCTAACAAAATACCATGTCCTTGTGTAAATTGTGGAAATTTGAAAAAAAAAAGATGTTGAAACAATAAGGGCACACTTGTGTTGCCCTGGAATCGATCAAACATATAAAACATGAATATTTCATGGGGAGAGATCTACAGTTGCAAGTGTAGTCAACGAAGTAAAGAACACTTGGCAGAATGATGAGCATGAATATGGTGAGAATCGCATGGATATGGTACAGGATGCATATGAGACATATCAGGAAAATCCAAGTCAATTTATTAAATTACTTGAGGATGCCGAGCAGCCCTTATATCCTGATCATAAGAAATTCACAAAGCTTTCAGCCATCGTGAAATTGTACAATTTGAAGGCGAAGCATGGCTGGAGTGACAAGAGCTTTAATGACTTGTTAGCTTTATTAAAGGAAATGCTTCCAAGTGGCAATGTGTTGCCTACAACGCTGTACAAAGCGAAGAAAACCTTATGCACCTTGGGTATGAATTATGAGAAAATTCATGCTTGCCCAAATGACTGCATTCTCTATAGAAAGATGTACGAGCAATGCGATGAATGTCCTACATGTGGGTCGTCAAGGTGGAAAAAGAGTCGGGTTCCTGCAAAGGTATTGTGGTACTTTCCACCAATACCAAGATTTTTGAGAATGTTTAGAAACAAAGAACAAGCGAGAGAGTTAACTTGGCATGCTGATAAAAGAAGTTGTGACGGATATCTACGACATCCGGCTAATGCTCCGGCTTGGAAATTAATTGATAAAAAATGGCCAGAATTTGCTTCAGAGCATCGACATCTTAGATTAGCTTTATCTGCAGATGGTATCAATCCACACAGACACATGAATTCGACGTATAGTTGTTGGCCGGTCTTACTTGTTACTTACAATCTTCCTCCATGGTTATGCATGAAGAGAAAGTTCATGATGCTGACTTTACTAATATCCGGACCCAAACAACCCGGGAATGATATTGATGTCTATTTGTCACCATTGATTGATGATTTGAAGGAATTATGGGATACAGGTGTTCAAGCATACGATGCCTATCGAAAAGAAAACTTCTTGCTCAAAGCTGTTCTTTTATGGACAATCAACGATTTTCCGGCATACGGAAACCTTTCGGGATGCTCTGTGAAAGGATATAAAGCATGTCCGATATGTGGAGAAAAAACATCTTCCGACAGGTTGACAAATGGACGAAAATTTTCATATCGCGGGACACGAAGATTTCTGCCATCAAATCACCCTTATCGAAAACAAAGAAATGCTTTTGATGGTAAAGAGGAGTTAGACTCTGCTCCGATTCCATTGACTGGCCATGAGGTATATGAAAGAGTTAAGAACATCAATTGTTCTTGGGGCAAGGGTAAAAAGAATGTAGCAGATAATGTTGGTAAATCACGCAGGAAAAGAAAGGCAAATGGACAATTAAAACAGGATGACGGTGAATCTTATGGAAAGACACCAAAGAAGGATGATGATGACAACTATTGTTGGAAGAAAAAATCAATATTCTTTGATCTTGCGTATTGGGAACATCTACATGTGCGACATGTTCTCGACGTTATGCATATTGAAAAGAATGTGTGTGAAAGTGTCATTGGCACATTACTTAAAATTCCAGGAAAGACTAAGGATGGAATTGCAGCTAGACAAGACCTCGTGATGATGGGAGTGCGAACTGAGTTAGCACCAAAAGTTGTCGGAAATCGAACATTTCTACCTTCTGCTTGTTACACATTAAGTAGAGAGGAAAAAAAGAAAGTTTGCAGTTCTTTACATGGAATGAAGGTGCCCATAGGCTATTCATCAAATGTAGCCAGCTTGGTGTCTATGAAAGATTTGAAGCTAATTGGACTCAAGTCTCATGATTGCCACACTTTAATGCAACAATTGCTTCCGGTTGCCATTCGCGGTGTTTTACCGAAACATGTGAGGTATACCATAACTAGGTTGTGTTTATTCTTCAATATGTTATGTGATAAAGTTGTTGACGTGTCAAAGTTGGACGAGATTGAAAGAGATATAGTGATAACTTTGTGCTTGCTTGAAAAAGAATTTCCTCCATCGTTTTTTGATATAATGATTCATCTGGTGGTCCATCTTGTGCGGGAGGTGAAACTATGTGGGCCAGTTTGGTATAGATGGATGTATCCATTTGAGAGATACATGAAAATTCTGAAAGGATATGTACGCAATCATACTCGACCCGAAGGTTGTATTGCTGAATGCTACATTGCTGAAGAAGCCGTGGAATTTTGCGCAAATTACTTATCCAATGTTCACACAGTTGAGATCCCTTCTAATAACTTTTACCAAGAAGAAACAATGCCTTTATCATCTTCTGAACCTCGGAAGATCAGTGATGCGGAGCGAGAGCAAGCCCATCGTTATGTATTGAATAATGATGTTGAGATCGATCCATTTATCGAGTATGTCATCAAACTTAATATCTTTTTCATTAGTTAGAATACTTACGAACTGATTTACATTCAATTTGAATAGGGAACATAAGGCATATTTGAGGAAGACAAATCCTGTCGACGCTAAGAATCCAAATTGGTTGCAAACTGAACATAACAAAACTTTCATTCGTTGGTTTCGTGACCGTGTAAGTTTATATATTTAGAAATATTAATACCAAAATATTTAAATAATTATCTAGCTGAAATTTATTTTGCAGCTTGAAGGTACATCAACATATCATGGATGTAAAATCTCAAGAAAGTTGAAGACTATGGCGCTTGGACCTACCACAACTGTTCTGAAATATCAAAGCTACTTGATTAATGGTGTTACTTATAATACAATGGAAACGGATCAGCTACGAACTGTTCAAAATTCTAGAGTAAGCTTAGTTGCCAAGACAATGCAAATATCAAGTGCAAAGGACAAAAAACCAATTGTGACAGATATGGTATTCTATGGGATAATTAAGGAAATTTGGGAGCTTGATTATCGTGTTTTTAAGGTTGTAGTATTTAAGTGTGATTGGGTTGAGAATAGAAAAGGCGTAAGCGTAGATGATCTTGGTTTTACCTTGGTCAACTTGACAAGAATTGGATTCAAACTCGATTCATTTATTTTGGGACTTCAAGCCAAACAAGTTTTCTACATCAAAGACCCTCAAGATCCTACATGGTCTGTGGTGCTTTCATGTCCTAAGAAAGATTATGCCGATTTCTTCAACGAACAAGATTCAGAGGATATCTCTCTTAGTTATCAAGCTTTTGCCAAGGGAATGCCAACAATGAATTTGAATGATGAACATGATGAAAATGAACCACCATGCATTCGTGATGGATGTGAAGGGATATGGTTTAACAACATGAACTTGGTTACTTAGATCGGTAAACTAATTTATTTCCGTTGCATTCCGTTTGATCTCAGTTTGTAGTTTTTGTTTTCACACTTTTGAATTCTTTGACTGACCTTTAATTGAATAATATTGTAACGATATTGGATGGAAGGATCTGTACATTAACAACTTTTGGTCAGTTGTTTCAGGAGATGTTATGGGGGTGATGGCTATCAATGATAGTGATGACACTGGTACGGAATCCAAATCTACACAATCAACAAAATCACTAAGAGGAAAGGTGTGTTTGCATAATCTTGCAAAGCGAAAGGCTAAAGGAGAAAGGGCGGTGGTTGAATTTAATGACCTTGGACAACCATATGGGGCAGTTGCAACGGAAATGCAAAGCTACATAGGTATGCTTGCTCGACAAGATGTGAAGATAACTTATAAAACTTGGAAACAGGTGCCGGAAGAAGTGAAGAATACTTTATGGGAACATGTAACTGTAAGTATGTTCAAAATTAAGTTTTCGTCGTTACAATTCTTAATTGTATTAAATTCTTATTATCATCTTTTTATTATCAGTCATCATATGATGTTAGTGAGAAGTGGAAATTTGGATGCTTTGAATCTGCAAATACAAAGTGGAGACAGTGGAAATCTAAGCTTTATAGAGAGCACATTAAACCCAACCAAGACAATGCTTCAAAGTTGAATGATCCACCAGCAGACAGTGGTATTCCTCGTGAAGATTGGAATCTATTTGTGAAAAGTAGGAGGTGTGGAGAATTTAAGGTTGTTAATAGAATATCTCAAGTTGTGATAAGTTGTCTTATATTAACTAAATTAAGTGTATTCATCTCTTCTAACTATTAAAACTAATTACAGAAATTGAGTGCGGAGCAGACAAACAGAATCAAGAAAAATGTGTACCCTCACAGGCTATCGTGACGGGGTTATGCGGGTTTGGCTGCTTCAATGGTATATTTAAATTCATGTGGTGGTCAATTTAACTAATTTACTTGGTTAATGAAGAGATAATTCTGACTTGTTTGAAATATTATATTTTTACTAATTGTAGAAGGATGAATTAAGCGGGAAAGACGATGTGGACAGGGCTATTATGTGGAAGAAAGCACGAGTGACTAAGAATGGAAACATAGAAGACGAGAATTTGAGAAATGTTATCCAAAGAATTGTAAGATTGATTATTCATTTAACTGTATTTATTTTATTATATAAGGGTTGCAAATGTGAATTTATTCTTAATTATTTAAGGATGATTACATTCGAAAGAAAGAAGAAGGAGAATTCAAGTGTGAAAAATGGGGAGAAGATTTGCTTACATGTGCACTAGAGAAGGGTGAACACCCTGGTCGTGTTAGAGGAGTTGGTTGTTATGTTACTCCTACCATGTTCTTCAAGCATCCAAGAGAGACCGGACGAGATCGGATGAAAGAGCATGTCGATTTGATAGAGCCGAGGAAGCTGATTGGAGAACAAAACCAAGTGATATGTCAACTGCATGAAAGAGTTAGTAAACTCGAAGAACAATCTGCCAAAAACAAAGATAATGAGGAAAAGAGAAGTTGCTCGACTAAGCAACCATGTTACCTGATGGATGAGGATGAGGATGAGGAAAAGACTGATGATGAAGTGCTCTTCGTTGATAAAGTTGATGTACAGGTATTGTTTCTTAAATACGTTTATATATTTGCCAAATTAAGCTCATTTCTAAGATTACATGCAAGTTTATGTGCAGGCTAGGACTCCAAAAAAACAAAAGGTAAAAAATCAAGTGGTTAAGGAGAAAAAGATCACGAGTTATAAGGCTTTACATCCTTCATTGAAAGCAGTCTACCTGCATGTTGAGAAAGCATTAAAAGATGGAGAAGGAATATATGTTGAACTTGATGATGGCTTGTTTGGTACCCCACTTGACTCCTACATACATATTGAAGACACCATTCCTTTTTGTGAATTGGAGCCAATTTCTGCAAATTGTCTAGTGGTGTACATGCTGTAAGTATTTTCTTTCATGCATCCAAAGTTAATTTTGCAAGTAATTAGTTTGTCAATATGCATAAGTTATATACTATTTTCCAGATACTTGTATAAGAAATTGGTGGAGAATAATGCACTTGACTACATTCGATTTGTCAACCCATTTGAGATATCATATATGGCCAAGGCAACCGACGAGAAACGATCAATAGCTTTAGCAGAAAGATTTAATAATGTATCTTCAACTCAAATAGTGATAGCGCCAGTCAATATTGGGTAAGTTATGTGCAAAGTTTATCGATACTATATTTTTGAAATGTGTGTCTTAACACAGGATTTGTATATCAAGGCATCATTGGATTCTTACTGTAATTGATCCTGTCAAAGAAATTGTAACAATTCTTAACCCTCTTGGACCACGAATTCGTGACTCTTCTTGGACTAACGTCGTTAACATGTAAGTATTATATAATTACAAATATACTTAATTAAGTTGAGAATTTATTAATTTTATTGGTTTGAAGGGCAATTGCTCACAACAACATAAAAAATTTGGGGAAAAGAAACAAGAAACCAACATGGGTAACTTTTAAGGTAATATATAATAATATTAGTTATTTTAAATTCATTTTTTATTTAGTTACTAACACTTAATATTTTTTTATAGGCTCCGGAACAACCCGATCACAAGCAATGTGGGTTCTTTGTAATGCGCTATATGAAAGAAATTGTTGAAAAGGTTATATCAAGTGGTTCCATTTCTCTAAAATCACATGTAAGGAATCTGTAATTTTAATATATAAAGTATTTTTGTTATATTAAATATTTTCATATATTTATCTTGAATTGTTAATATATAGTTTGACCAACGGAAGTATTCTCAAGTGGATATTGATGAAGTTCGTATCGAGTGGGCGGATTTCGTGCTTGATGAACTTATTTATTAAGATTGTTAAGCAAGGTAATTTATATTTTCTTGAAGATTCAAGTGAAATTTTAGTGTTTGGTTTTTGATAGTAGTGTACTTGATTTATAATTGTTATTGTTCTTGATAGATTGATTGAGTGTTGTGTTCTTTACAATGTGTTCAAGATTGATAGTGTCATGTTTATCATATGCAACTTTGATATTTACTTTCGACAATAGTTATTAAGATTGAGTACGTTCTATTGGAATATTGTTGTTTTGTTGGTGAAGATTTTGGAGGCTCGTTGAAGCTTTGGCCAATAGTGGGCATTGCATGATGGTGGGACTGTAAAAGATGTGATGTTTTAGTTTGTTTCAAATTAAAATAAGACCGGAAACAACATAAAGTTTAAGTATTTTGTCGATTGAATTGTTATGTACTTACGATTTGGATTCATATCCTATGATTATGAATTTTTTATGCTATTTGTATTGGAGTTTTAATTTAATTACTAGAACGAATCATCAATTATAAATATTAATTATATTACAAGTTTTTAACTACATTTTTAAAGTGGAGAATTTGTAGTCTAAGCGACGAAAGACTACGGTTAAAAAATGTAGTGTTTAAAACTTAAAACTACAACAGGGACTACGGGTATTAGAGAAGAAAACCGTAGTCGTTGACACCCATTCAATACAGATGGTAACAATAAAGGCTACGGTTATTACCTGTAGACTTTGGTCTTACAGACTACGGTTTCAAAACCGTAGTCGTTGATCATGAGCATAGACTACAGTACCTGACTCTACGGTTTTTAAAGCACATAGACTACGGTTAAAAACTGTAGAGTATGAGCGTTTTTGTAGTAGTGAAACCTTCCCAACAATATATTAATTATAGAAGAAAAAGGAAATGGGAAGGATGAAGTAGCAGTGACTGTTACCAGCGCCACAACGATCAAGGGAAACAGAGTAGAAATCGACAGGGCTTTCAGCAGCCAAATAAAGATAACAACTACGGTAAGAAGTCGTGGCAAAGGAATAAACCACAAGGAAATAAACAATCAGGACAGGGGAAGGGAAATAATCTACAAGAACAGCCGCAAGGACAACAGAGGAATTTTAACCAAGGAGGGAATAACCCAGGGAGGGTCATCAGTCCTGTTTGTCCGAAGTGTGATAGGACGCACCCCGGTGTTTGTCAAGCCGGCACAGGTGTTTGTTTTAACTGCGGACATAAAGGGCATATGAAGAGGGATTGCCCGAAACCATTTCAAGCGGCAGGACAGAATCAGTATGGTCAGCCCCAACCTTTGAGGGCAATTCAGGCACAGCCGCTACAGCAGACGACGCAGCAGCAGTATCAACAGCAACAGAACGTTAGGGCATTCGTGATCGAACAAGATGCGCGCAATAAGGGCAAAGGAAAGTTGGCATGTATAGGACAAACTTCTTAATTACCTTGTCATTCTTCTACCTCATACCAAAACCTTACAGTCGTTATTTCTAGTGCCTGTCGACACTATAAGAGTAGGACCAGAGTGTGCTAATCGTAAAATAAAAATAACCACGCCTTAGGAGGAATTATCGTCACTCCCTTAGTTTTTCTCAAACATAGAATTTGACTTAGAGTCTTTTTAAGATCATAGCAAACAATCAGAAAGTAATATAATGTTCGGCGTAAATATAATCTTAGGAATAGACTAGTTGATTGAGAATTACGCTATGATTCTCTGCAACGAGAGAAAGATCTCTTTTCGACCCCCGGGTAGAGAACCAAAGGATTTCATGGGTTTTCAATGGGTAGGAGAGTACCGATAATATCCGCTTTACAAGCCAAGAAGTTGATGAAGAAGAAAGGTTGCACCGCTTATCTCGTATACCTAGTTGGAGAACCAGGAGTCGAGAAGACCATTCAAGACGTGAAAGTTGTTAACAAATACGAAGACGTCTTTCCAGAAATATTACCTGGTTCACCACCAGATCGTCATGTAGATTTCTCGATTGACCTAGAACCATGATCGACCCCCAAATCGAAAGCCCTATACAAGATGGCACCGAAAGAACTAGAAGAACTTAAAATCCAGCTGAAAGAATTGTTAGACCTTGGATTCATTAGACCGAGTGTTTCACCTTGGGGAGCACCCGTTTTGTTTGTCAGAAAGAAGGATGGTTCTATGAGGATGTGCATAGACTATCGTGAATTAAATAAGATTACCCTTAAGAATAAGTATCCTTTGCCAAGGATAGAAGACCTCTTTGATCAGCTTAAGGGCGCAGGAGTCTTTTCAAGGATAGATTTAAGATCCGGGTATCATCAATTGAAAATCAAACCCGAGGATATACCTAAGACTGTTTTCCGAACCAGATATGGCCATTACGAATTTCTATTTATGCCATTTGGTTTGACTAATGCTCCCGTCGTATTCATGGATCTCATGAATCGAATTTTCCACCCATACTTAGACAAATTTGTTTTAGTATTCATCGACGACATTCTCATTTACTCCAAGAATGAGGAAGAACACAAGGAACAATTGAGAATAGCCTTAGAAACGCTTAGAGCCGAGAAGCTTTACGCCAAGTTTAGTAAGTGCCAGTTTTGGCTGAAGGAAGTAATGTTCCTTGGACACATCGTATCAGCAGAAGGCATCAAGGTGGATCCTACCAAGGTCGAGGCAGTGCGCGATTGGAAATCACCGACAAGTCCGAACGAAATTAGGAGTTTCTTAGGTTTAGCCGGTTATTACAGAAGATTCATTGAAGGATTTTCAACGATTGCTAGACCTATGACGCAACTACTTCGGAAGGAAAATAAGTTCAGATGGATGGACGAATGCGAGAAAAGTTTTCACATGGTCTATACAGATGCTTCGAAGAACGGATTAGGTTGTGATTTGATGTAAGATGGAAAAGGTAATAGCTTATGCTTCACGACAACTCCGACTTCACGAAATTGAATACCCAACCCTCGACTTAGAACTAGCAGCCGTTGTGCATGCGCTGAAGATTTGGAGACACCATCTCTATGGTGTTAGGGTTGAGATTTTTTTTTTACGGACCATAAGAGTTTAAAGTACTTCTTCGACTAAAAAGGAATTGAACATGAGATAAAGACGATGGCTCGAACTAGTAAGGAATTATGACTGCGAAATCAATTACCACCAGGAAAAGAAAACGTTGTAACCAACGCGCTGAATCGCAAGACTCCAACCAAGTTAGGATGTCTCTATGTTGAGAAAGAAACTCTTGTATGAGAATTTAAGAAAATGGACTTAGAAGTGCTCAATGCACCTGAAACGATAACAAACCAAATAACAGCACTCGAAGCTACATCAGACTTACGAGAAAGAATCATAAGTGCATAGAGAGAAGACGAATCAACTCAGAAGCTTCGACTAAGGATAAGAACGGATAAACCAGACGGTTATTCCGAATCATTGGATAATATGATAGAAATAAAAAAAAGTAGACTTTGTATTTCCGATGACAACAAATTTAAGACTTAAGAAAGGATTTCTGGTGGAATAGATTGAAACGAGATGTTACCTCATTTGTAGAAAGATGTTAGCTCATCAACAAGTGAAAGCTTTACACTGACGACCATACGAGTTAATACAACCGTTAAGTATTCCAGAATGGAAATGGGATGATATAGCTATGGTCCTGTGACAAGACTTGCCCAAAAGTAAGAAAAGAAATATTGCCATGGGATAGTTTTCATAGGCTCAAATTATCAGCTCACTTTTACAGATCCCAGATTACCTATGGATCAAAGAAGTTAACATGGCTGTATATCCGTAAGATAGTACGTCTGTGTGGAATCACAAATTCGATAACCTCAGATAGAGATGCCAAATTCATTTTGAGATTTTGGATCACGACGTAGAAGAGTTAGATACCAAACTTAACTTTAGTACCGCTTTTACCTCCACTCAGATGGACAACCCGAGAAAACGATTCAGATACTCGATGATATGCTAAGAACTATAGTATTAGACCGAAGTGCGAAATGGAAGAATTTTTTTTTTGCCATTAATCAAATTGTTATAACGATAGTTATTAAGCTACAATAAGTATTACGCCTTACGAGGCCTTGTAGAAGAAGAAGTTGTAAGATAACTGCCTTTTGTAGACGGTAAATGAAAGAAGGAACCTAGGATCAGATACGGTCAGTGAAATGATCGAGATCGTTCGGCAGACATGAGTTAGAATGAAAGAAGCATAAAAGTAACGAAAGAAAGAAGTTTAAAGAAGATAAAAGTCTTAAGAATTATGTGCCGATCTAGCTTAAATCTAGAGAATGAGGACGAGACTTTCCTCATGATTATCCTTTAAAGGATAATATGATTAATTCCATGCTAAGTATAAAGCTTCGACAAAGATTTATATGATTAGTGGATATCTCGAACAAGATAAGCTTCCAATACGGATAGTCATGGCGATGTTGCCATGTTTATGGAATGTTTATTATATACGTATCTCATTTTGAGAAAAGTATGTGTGTTCAATTCTACACACATAGTTTTGTCAGTAAGACGTTGATCTTGAAACTGACTTAAGTTGCGAAGAAAGACCGCAATCGATCTAGGATCGAAAAGCGTGAAAGTTAAGAAGTGAGTCGATATGATTAGTAAAAGTGTTATAAGATCATCACGGGCAAGAGGAAGCCACCTGAGAGTTCAAAGAAGAGTCGAGAAAGGAGTACCCCGAACAGTTTAAGAAGATAAGCAAATTTCGGGACGAAATTTTTCGTAAGAGGGTAGGATATAATACCCCAAACTTTTTCTACAGTCTTTAAAAATAAAAGTTAATAATAATTATGGCTTTGCACGCCTAAGATCATGAATTTCAATTCTAAGATTTGCGGTGAAATCCGTTTCAGAAAATAATTTCCAGAAGTCGGACGAACGACTACTGTATTAGGGTTTTCGCGTCCGTTAAGTTTTTCGCCCTAAAACATGGAATCAAATTCCGTCAGAATTTACATTCATTTTTTCTTCGAGACGAGTTCACCGGAGAAAGTTAGTTTTTATGATTTTCCGGACGAATTTTGGACTGTGATGTCCCGACTTTTTCTTGGATTTTGAAAAACAAATTAGGTTTTCCGAGTACGTAAATTATTTCCAATCTAACGGACGAATTAGATTTCGTCAATTCCGTAACTAACTAGAAAAGTATTTCTCGACTTTTAAAACGACGTTTAAGAGCCGGAAACGAGATATTTCGTCAAATTTTTCCACGCCAAACGCATCCCTAGCGAGTCACATTGCTTTAGTTGGATATTTTCTTTACTTATGACTCACCATACATCAGTCATCTCCCTCTCCCTCACAATTCCCTCTTTACCCCCCCCCCCCCCCCCCCCCTTAAGCTCTCTCTTCCATTTCTTCCTTCCACCATTGAAGGAGTTCAAGTTTTTGCAAGATCCAAGTTCATAAGTCATTCAATCATCCATCAATTTCCATTCTTCTTTCATTAATCATCAAGGTAATCATCTCCTCCATTGATCTATCCAATTAGAATTCCTTTCTTTTCATTTTTCTTGAGGACCGATTTTTATGATGATGATGTAGTAGTTGATTTAAGTTTTAATATGCAATTAGATGTATAAGGGAGTGATTCTATGGTTTAATTGAAAGAGGAAATCAAGAACCCTAAAATCTAGTTATTACCGATTTTTAGGGAAAAATTGGGGCTTTGTTCGTGCTCGATTTAATGATAGATTAGTGTTCCTTATGATGTTAATTGACCGTATGAATTGTTTTAGATTTTTCTAAAAATAAAATGTGAAACCTAAGAGACGAAGGAGGCTCGATTTAGGATAGTAAACGTTACGATATGCTCGATTGGTTGATGGAAATGAGATATATGATGCATGAGGTCGAATATATATTTAATTGAGTTTTTTCTAAAAATAAAACGAGAAATGTAAGAGACGAAGATGTGTCGATAAGTCGAGAATAGATAATGATATGAGGATGTGAATTATGTATTTATGATTCTTGATAGATGATGAATAAGTTTGTAAATTTTGATTGAATTCTAATGATGTTGGATTTCTCTTAAGAGACGAACAAATGAGAATAAGTATTGATAGAAAAGACGATTAAGGATTTAAATTGGATATTGATGATTATTAATGATTAATGAACGAGTTTGTAGTTGACGACATGTTCGTCCGAGTTATAAAATGATGAGTTGTAGTTATAAACGAGAAGTAGAGACGAGAAGTTGAACTTGATTTGGTATAGTAATTGCGTAGTTAATGAGACGAGGTTTTAAACGTCGAGCTTATAAATGAGAAATGAAAAGGGGTTCAACACGTATGAGGATACGTGTAGACTGCATTGAGTCAGGAATTTCGTGGAAAATGAAGTGGAATAACGTAAGTCGAACCTAGAAAGTCGTGCGCCGAGTTATCGAGCCTTAGGGTTAAACTCGGACTGCTTTGCGACGTCTCACGGAAACTGTCATATCTTTTAGCTCGTTTATCGGAATTGAGATCCGTAAATTGGAGAGTAAACTAGACACCCGTACCTTTCTTATGGTATAAGATTCGTCCCCTATTTTGCAATCCCCTGTTCTGGACAAACCTACTGATCAGAACAGTAATTTCCAAAACATAGATTCTTAAGTTGAATTCTTCTCAACTTAATTCCTTTCAATCTTTTAAGTCGTTTTAAGTTATCGACTACTCTTTATCTACTGACCTCAGAGTCAAGTACAAGGCCTATTGAGTATTAAACGAGATGAGTTCATATCTCGTTCCCGTTTAACTAAAAGAATCTAGTTTAGCGTGCAAATGCCTAAAAAGCTTAAAAGACTAAATCGTTTTCGATTTCGATTTCTGTTTTCTTTTTTCGTCTCAACGACTTATCGAGGATATATTTTATGTACGATGAAGGAGGAAGTCAGCATAAGGAAAGGACGGAAGATTGAAGAACGGAAGCACGTTTAATAGTTCTGTAATCTATATGGTGGGCTTTATTTTATATATGAAACGAAACGAGCAATGCTCGAAAACCTTTTCTTTATCGCTTTGATAATCGTGTTTTCAAAGTGATAATTATGGCATGAACTATTTTATGTTTTATGTGAGTTCTCTTGTACCTTATGAGTTAATCAAAAAAGGGGTTAACTAACGATCGGCTTTGAGTTAGTCAAAAGGGGCTTTCCAAAGTTAGTGCACTTGTAGCCTGTGGTGTATGTGGTATCCTGTTGAGGGGTAGCCAGCCACGGTGAATTATGACTGGTCAAGATTTGAACGTAACATCTATGAAAAATGCTCTGCAGAGCTAATCTTTATGAAAATGAGAACGAAAATGTTTAGTAGGCACGGGCTCTTAAAAAGAAAAACCCCAGTGCGCTACAGAAACAAAATGTCTGATTATCTATACTTATGATTATGTTTTTGGCAACGTGCCCACTAGTACTTTTGTACTTAGCCCTGCATATGTTTTCTAAATGTGCAGGTTGAAGCGACGGAGGCGGCGACGGTTGAGTTAGAGTGAATAGGGTTAAGGAAGACTTCTGTATATAGTTCACAATTCCGCTACTAGACTCTAAACTCTTTTTGATGTTGTGTAATGATCACTGTAGTCTAAGTTCTGTAATATAACTTAGAAGCTTTTGAAGTACTTTGCCGATAAATCTTTCGAGATTAACTCTTTCCTTTCGTCAATAAAGTCTTGTTCATAGAAAATAAGTTGTATGTATGTATGTCTATTCATTCATCCCCTTTCTTCCCCGCTTCTTTAATCCAATCTCAGTCGCACCCCAACTTCTGCCGTCCCTCGGGATTTGGGGCCGTGACAAAATTAATAAATGGATATCCAGCTAAAAAGTTCAAAGTTCATTAACAAAAACACTTGCATCTAAATTCACGCGGTCCAGCAAATTTGGCGTCAATATTTGACAAGATCTTGCCGTCCTCTCCATTCTTTCCCTAATACAATTATTTTTGTATTTTTCTTTTATGAACTCACAACAATTATTTTTTGTGCGTGTCCAGAGTAAAATTCTTGCTCTATACAACATGTGTCTGCAAACAATACGAAAAATGACATGCTTAGAAAATCAAATATGATATGTTCGATCTATTTATTTTGTAAGGCATTTGTGCACTATATATAAAAGACCTTTTCTCTCATGAAAACCTATTCCACCACTAGGCTCGACCTATTTATTTTTATTGATAACTAGCTCATAGAATTAATATAACCGTGAGAGTTGAAAATTGACTATTACTTTGGATTTTGGAATCAGATAAGCTTGTGTATGTAATTGTATATAGGACAAGTTTCAATTTGTAAAGGAAGCCAGACAATTTGTACCACATAATTTTTTCAACTTCCATGTTAATTGATATATCATTTTTCCGTCAATATTGTTTTACGCTCGTGCCTTAAGTGGCAACAAGGACCAAGGAACATTTTTATAAATATTTAAGGAAAATGATTTTAATACATAATATCTTGGAGATAATGAGGTTAAATTAGTAAAATTACTATTTATATTAATTTTGAATTAATTTACTAATCTAATTGAATTTTACATGTTACCCAATTGTCCATAGCACTAATTAAGGGATCAATCATATGATTTGATTTGAAATTCTGGAAATCAAATCAAATCTACTTATTCTATAATTAATCTTTCTTTCACACAATTTATAATTTTATATATTATTTTTCCTGCAAATTTGAGATCATTCGAACCATATATATATATCGGAAAAACTTTGCCTTGTATGAAAAAAAAAGGAAAAAATAATCTTCTTATATTAATCGATTGATTTGAATATAACCAAATCATACAAAAACTTAACTTTACACAAAATCGAGAAAAAAAAGACTAATAAATAGGACTACAACCTATTTTATATTCATCAATATTCAATGCCTAATTCTTTTTCTTTTTTCCGATTCATTGTTTGCATTTTATAAATAATCTCAATATTGCATTTTAATTAAAAATTTTCTAAATAATCTCAATATTCCACCCCACAACCTGTATTTTACCTATCTATTTATAATATTTTTCATTGTCGACAATATTATTTTCTATCAAATACTTACAATCTCAACAAAAATTATAAATTTATTTTAAATCTCTAAATATATTATTAAATCGCAATAAAAGGAAAATATTACAGTGTAATTTCTCATATTAAAAATAATAATTTGTAGTTGGAAGAAATATAAATTTAAGAATTAAAATAAGATGTAAATTATTTAACAAAAATAAAAATATATTATCATAAAAAATTGAAGTAAAATAAAAGGTACAAATAATAACGATATGTTAATTTTGAAAGATTATTTGATTACCTAATTTTGAGGGATTAAATAATATATACCTAAATAAAATTATGGTGATAATTAAAAATTTCCAAAATAATATGATGGTAAATTAGAGATATAAGCAAACCAGAAAATCAAAAATTATGGAACCGATTTAGCGAAAATCGGTTTTCAAATTATATGGGCAGAATAAATCGATTATGCCTAAGACATTATGTCCCATTATCACTACCCAATATTTAAAGATCATACCAAAAACTAATTAACGGATTAATGGTTGAGCCACAAATAATTTTTAACACAAATAAAATTTATCAAATAAGTTGTTGGGAAATTTATGAGTATAAGTTTTGATGAATTCCAAAACCGAGTGACTCCAACCGAGTAGATGTTGCCAGAACCTAATGTTAGAATTTAGGCTCGCTGTTTGAGCAAAGTTAAGATTTTATCTTTACAGGTCTCCAGCTGAAGATGGCAACAAGGCGTCACTCAGACAGAACATCAGTTGTGAAGAAAGACAACTGAGAGTTCATATGTTCAGATGCAAACAAGGGGAAGTCTTCAGAACATCAGTTGTGAAGGAAACCAACTGAGCGTTCATCAGATGAGAAATAGTAGAAAGGAAGAGAACATCAGATGAAAAGGAAAGTCATCTGAGGGTTCAAACCTAACTGAGTATATACAAGGAAGACAACTGAGTGTTCAGTTTCAGAACCTCAGTTGTAGAACTCGAACAAGAAGATCAACTGCTTGAAGTTCAAAATCAGCTGAAGACCACTCAGATGAAGATCAAGACTTTCAACCGACGAACCGAGGTTGACTGTCAGAAAGGTTAAGATTTGAATTTCAAAATGAAGTCACATGAGGGTTTGACCGTTCAGTCATCACCCCATCTGGCCCAACACAAGGCTGTCTCAGATGGAAAGCAGAAGAGCACAGATGCCATATCGGGAAAGTCTGCAGAGATGAGAGACAAGCCATCGCTATCAACCGATCAGAGATCAACTGCTCCTCCAACGGCTAGTTGATTCTCTCCACCTATAAATAGAGGCATTCTCTCATTCGAGAGATATACATAGAAGAGACACACTGAAGCAAGATAGAAAAGTGCAATCATAAGAGAACCAAGCGAAAGAAAAATCTGCTAAACTCCTATTCTAAGAACATCAGCAGCTGAGAGTTCAAGAGTGATAGAACATTAGTAGCTGAGGGTTCATAGAGTGAAAATCTGTCTTTGATCTTAGTTTGAGTTTTATTTATTCAAGCCTTAGATCCAGCTCTCATTCGTGATCGAGCTATAGTTGGAAATCCCACCCTATCTCACACCCTAAAAAGTGTGCTAGGACCTTACTCTTCCTGTAATTGAGTAGTTAGGTCGTCAAGTACCCGCAAACTTGACATAGGCTGTTTAGTGCCCGGAAACTAAACTGTAAGGTCAATAAGTACTCACAAACTTATCCTTAACGGTTGCTCAGCCCGCGTAAGTTGAGTGGTTCTGTCCAGAAGAACTTGGACTGAGGTGTGAGGATTCACATCTCCCCGTGGACGTAGGAGGGTTATCTCCGAACCACGTTAAATCCTGTGTGTCCGTGTTTGTTTTTATTCAGTTGCATCTGCATTTTTTATCTGATCAATCTAACCGACATACAAACCTCATTTACGCTTTTTCAACCGATCTGTTTTGGTTCTTGACCAACCGAGCTGTTTTGCGTGAGTTGTTTTTAACGAGTATAATTTTCTACCACTTTCCGCACAGCCTCACTCTTCCAGCTGAGGTCGCTTACTCAGCTGTGGGATTCCAACTGAGTCCTCTTTTACTCAGTTGAAGTGATTTTTCAGGTTTAAGTTTTTAAATCCTAACTGGTGTATTCCCCCCCTCCCATACACCAGTAACTCGTTTCGGGACCATCAAGTGGTATCAGAGCAGTGGTTCAAAAAACTGCTGACTCTGTTTCACGAGGTGTGAATTCGAGAATTTTTCTTCAGTGGTCAACTGAACAGATCTTTTCACGCTAGTGCATACTTGCTCGCATTTTTTGTCCTGTTTTTGTTTGTGCAGATGGACGTCAAGGACAAGATCGTAGTCATGTTCTCTGTAGTCAATTATACATCATGGAGAACTCGAATGAAGAAGATCCTTCTGTCAAAGCATCATAGGATGCAACAAGTTCTCACTTCTGGACCAATCGTCATACGAGACAGAATACTTCGCACTCCCACAAATCCCAACGATGGAGATGCAGTGGTGGAGTATGTGGAGAAACAGCCAGAAGACTACACTCCGGAGGAGGCCAAGGTGAGCCAGCTGGATATCTGGGCTCAGAGCACAATAATGTCCACGGTTGGACAAGATTATCTGCCCTGGATAGAGGAGTGTGAGACTGCAAAAGAGATGTGGGACATCCTGGCCTCGCTAAGTGAAGGAAGCGACGAGACGAAGGAAAACAAGTTCTCGCATGCATGTCAAGATTTCGATAATTTCAGTCTGCGACCTGATGAGACTATCGATCAGCTAGAGCTCCGGTTTATGGACATCATCAGAAGAATCTAGTCCATCCGGAAAGGAAAATACACTCTAAGAGAAATAAACCTCAAAGTGTTGCAAGCTCTACCGGCTGAGTGGGATACTTTCACAAATATCCACGAGAGCCGAGCTGACCTTGGTGAAATGGGAACTGAAAGATTGTTCTCAATCTTGAAAGGAAATGAGTATAAGGTCAACAGAAGAAGGTCGCAACCCTCAAGTCAGACAAATAGAATTGAGGATGTCGGCTCGGCATCAAAGTCAGTTGCCCTCCGAGCTGACTACTCAAAGTCGAGATCGTTAAGGCCAACCAGATCGGCTGACACGACTGCAAAGGAGCAGAGCAGAGAGGAACTGCAACAGAACATTGCAGCGCTGTCAAAGAAACTAGTCGACATGGACACTCGGTTCGGCAAATATAAACGTTTCTATAAATCAAACCGAACTCGAGACAGTTCGAAGCCAGTCACCAATGGTTGCTTCGAATGTGGCAAGGAAGGACACTTCAAAGCTGACTGCCCAGACCTTTCAAAGAAGGAAAGAGAAGCACTGAGGGCCAAGCAAACTGCAAAGAATAAGGCCATGGTAGCTGAAGAGGCAGGTGACGATATGGACATCTTCACAGACACTGAAGATGAGGATGAACTGACCTCTACCAACAAAGTCATCAGTCCGGATCAATGCCTCATGGCACTTGGAACCAACCAAGATGATATTGAGGTACAATCTAGTCCTGCTCGCTTAAATTCTTTCAATACTTCTAACATGCAGGAATCTCTGAGCGATGAGTTGGAACCCTTCTGGAATGATTTTCAAGAACTCAGTGAGGAACTGCATCAGCAGTCGGTTGAGTTTAAGAGTCTTCAAGCTCAGTTCGCCAAGCTTGAAGATTCCTTAACCGAAAAGGAGGATCTAATCACGAGCCAAACTCAGGAGATTGAGAATCTCAAGAGTCAACTGATCAAGGCTAAGGCTCCAGCTGATGAGGAGTTGACAAAGCAAAACAAAGAACAGCAAGATCAGTTGAAAAATCAAGATGCTCAGATCGAACAACTGATAAAGAAGTCAGATGGACAAACCGAGCAGATAGCTGTACTCGTCAAGGAGTTGCAAACTGAGAAGGACAACCCAATCAAGCTGTATCAGTCATCCAAGATCATCGAAAACCTTTTAAATTACAGCAGACAGATGGATGACGTGTCAGGACTCGGTTATGATGTTGTCAAGGATACTGGGATTCCACCAGCAACTTTCATCAAACCAGTAGAAGTTACAGCTGCAGAGCCAGACACAGCTGAGTCTCCAGAAGCTAATTCAACTTCCACCTCTCAACAAGTTCAAACGACCAATGAAATTACGACTGAGAAGGGAAAAGGAGTAGCTGATGTAGGACAGAATATTCCATCAGTTGAGGTATCAACCGAGGGGGAATGTTCCAAAAGTCAGAAGAGGAATCAGAGGCGTCGAAAGCACAACCGCAACCGATCTCAGAACCAGAACCGACCTCTGCATCAACCTCAAAGTCAACGTCAGAAGGAATGGAACCGACCTCAGAACAAGCAAGGGTTCAATCATCTGAATCAGCAGCGGTTCCAACATCAGTTCGACCAAAGGTTCCAACATAGTCAACCAATGAGGAACTGGTCAAACAACTGGAGATATTCATGCCATACTATTAATCATCAACAGGGCATGAACAGCTACAGACAACCCTCAGGAAGTTGGAATCATAATCAGCCACAAAGATTCCAACAGGGCGTCCGACCTCACAGACAAACTCAACAGGATAAGAATCGCCATCAAAACAGGGAGAAAGCCTCACCTCCTAAAGCTCAACATAGGAGAAATCCAACTCCTCCCAAGAAACAGAACATCACTACTAACAACAAGCCTAAGGATAACCGAGGTGTTGTTATAGTTGATGATGAAGGAAAAGTAATTTGGAATGATAAATCCATTCGAGTTTACAGGGAAAAGCGACGCACAGTTCCAGCGGGAACTGGTTCTAACCCTCCAGGACCCAACTGAAATTGGGGACCTAAGCGAGTTTCTCTTTGCAGGTACAGGAGAAACAGCTGAGGAAAAAGAAGGCGTCTGCAACAATGTGGGTGATGGATAGTGGATGCTCGAAACACATGACAAATCTGAAGGATTTTCTTGGAAGTTTCGTGGAGAAAGAAGGTCCATCAGTTACTTTTGGTGATAACTCAAAAGGTTATACCAGAGGTTACGGTACCCTTGAAACCAATCATGTTTCAATTTCTAATGTCTCTTATGTTGATGGATTGAAGCATAACCTGCTCTCCATCAGCCAATTCTGTGATAATGGTTTCTCTGTCAAGTTTGATGCACAGGGTTGCAGAGTTAAAGATGTCGGATCAAAGCAGGTGATATTGTTGGGAAATCGATCTCAAACAGGGAATGTTTACTACGCTGACTGGAACAGCAGCCTCCCTGACACCTGCCTGTTATCAAAGAGCAGTTCAGATGTGAGCTGGCTGTGGCACAAAAGGCTCAACCATCTGAATTTCAAAACGATGAACCGACTCGCCAGACAAGAACATGCAAGAGGCATACCTAACCGAGTGTTTTCAACAACACACATCTGCAGTGCATGCCAGCTGGGAAAGCTCGCTAGAACCTCCTTCCGGTTGAAGTCAACTCCCTCAACCGACCGAGTGTTACAGCTGATCCATATGGATCTCTTCGGGCCAGTTACACCAAAAAGCATTAATGGAAACGAATATACATTGGTTGTAACTGATGACTACTCAAGATATACGTGGACCATCTTCATGCGCCACAAGAGTGAAACCCGAGATGAGCTGCCCAAGCTGATGGATCGGATATCGAACCAACAAGAGATGAAGATCATATCTATCCGATCAGATCGTGGAACGGAGTTTCTAAATGAAACCATTATTGAGTATTGCGAAAAGAATGGCATAAGTCATCAGACATCAGCCGCGCGTACTCCACAACAGAATGGCGTAGCTGAGCGAAAAAATAGAACTCTGAAGGATGCAGCCGCATCCATGTTAGCAAGCTCAGCACTGCCTAAGAGATTTTGGGCTGAAGCGATCAACACAGCATGCTACACTAAGAATTGATCTCTTCTCACCAAGCGGTTGGGAAAGACGCCCTACGAGCTGTGGAGACGCAGAAAGCCAGATATTTCTTATTTTCGTGTTTTTGGATCTAAGTGTTATATTCACAACAATGGAAAGACTCAGTTGAAAACCTTTGATGCCAAAGCTTCGAAGGGCATATTTCTTGGATATGCAGCTCGGATCAAGGCATATAGAGTTTTCAACAACAACTCTCGTGTTGTGGAAATAACACCTCATGTTAGTTTTGATGAATCTACCTTTGAGTGCAGGGAACAGGTAAAGGAACTACACGCGGATCCAGCTGTTCTACCAGTTCTCACCAGATCGCAAGCTCTTCGGGAAAAGAACCGAGCTGAACCTCTGATATGGGAAACTGAGGATGAGGATCCATACTCCTCTGAAGATGAATGCGAAGACCTCAGCTTGTCTCAAGGGGGAACTTCAGCTGATGCTCCTCCAACTGCATCAGCATCCGATGCCCAACCGAGCTCAGTTCAAACTTTTGTAAATGTTGAGGATCCAGACTCAACAGCTGATCAATTACCAGCTCTGAAGACTCCAACTCAGATTTCTGAACAGCCACAATTGGAAGAAGAAGGAAGACGCAACCGAAGATGGTATGAAGTTCATTCCACCAACGACATCATCGGAGATCCAACCGAGGGTGTGCGCACACGGAGCAGAGTTGCAAATCCAGAATCAACCGAGGAAGATTCCAACACTTATGCCCAATATGCTGAGGAATTGGCAGTTCTAAAGGAGTTCGAGCAAGCTGGAGATGTTGCCATGATTTCTTGCTTTGTAGCTGATGTTCCAGAACCGAAGAATGTTGGGAAAGCTCTAAACTGTGTCCACTGGACAACAGCCATGCAAGAAGAATTGAATGAGTTTCTACGCAACTGTGTATGGGAGTTGGTAGAAAGACCAAATGGTGTCAAGGTGATTGGATTGAAGTGGATTTTCAAAAACAAGAGAGACGCCATTGGATTCATTGTGAGGAATAAAGCAAGGTTGGTAGCTCAAGGATACTGCCAACAAGAAGGAATTGACTTTGAAGATTCCTTTGCACCAGTTGCAAGGCTGGAAGCCATCCGGATCTTTCTAGCTTATGCCGCACATCACAAGTTCAAAGTATATCAGATGGATGTGAAGTATGCATTCCTCAATGGAGATATCAAAGAAGATGTATATGTTGAACAACCTCCTGGTTTTGAGACTGGAGATGGAAGAGTGTACAAGCTGAAGAAAGCTATCTATGGTCTAAAGCAAGCGCCAAGGGCATGGTATGACACTCTTTGTGGATTTCTTCTGGACTCGGGGTTCAAACGAGGTTCAGTTGATAAAACTCTGTTCACCATCAAAGTTGGAGAAGATATACTTGTTGTGCAAATTTATGTCGATGACATCATTTTTGGCTCCAAGTCGGAGGAGCTGTGCAAGAAATTCTTCGATCTTATGAAGGAGAAGTTTGAGATGTCAATGATGGGCGAGATGAATTATTTCCTTGGATTACAAGTGAAGCAGTCACCTGAAGGGATTTTCATCAACCAGTCCAAATATACAAAGGAGCTCATCACCAAGTTCGGATTGCAGACAAGTAAGACAACAAAGATCCTTATGAACACGAACTGGAAGATCGAACCAGGAGCTGAGGGAAATCTCGTTAATGCCAGCTAGTATAGAAGGATCATCGGTTCGCTGCTCTACCTAACTGCCAGCCGACCAGACATTTCATACGCAGTTGGAGTGTGTGCTCGTTTTCAAGTCAAACCAAGAGAAGCACACATGTTGGCAGCAAAGAACATCATTAAGTATCTGAAGGGAACTGTCAATGTTGGGTTGTAGTACCCAATTGATGACAATATCCAGCTGACCGGATACTCAGATGCGGACCTAGCCGGAGATCGGTTGGACAGGAAGTCTACTTCTGGACACTGTCAGTTCATGGGAAGCAAGCTAGTTTCATGGTTTTCCAAGAAACAAGCATGTGTTGCTACTTCTACAACCGAATCAGAGTATATGGCTGCTGGAAGCTGTTGCATGCAAGTGTTGTGGCTGAAGCAACAGCTGAGAGATTATGAAGTTGCAACTGGACAGGTTCCCATTCATTGTGATAGCTCGAGTGCCATAGCTATCTCTCTGAATCCTGTTCACCACTCTCGGACAAAGCATATCGACATTCGTCATCATTTCATCCGAGATCATATTGAGAAAAAGGATGTGTCCATGGAGAAGATCCCAACTGAGATTCAGAGAGCTGACATCTTCACCAAACCTGTTCCTGAAGCCCGATTCAAGATGCTGTGTGATCTTCTAGGACTCTTGGATCCGAGCTAAAAATTCATCCGAGCTGATAAGGATCCATCCGAGCTGAAGAATCGGATATCTATTTAAGGGGGAAGCTCAGATGAAAAGGGAAGCTCAGATAAAGGGGGAATCTCAGATGCGAACTGCCAACTGAAAACATCAAACGTCAGCTGAACAGACGAACTCGAGTCAGCTGATGGTATGCGGCAACTGAGGAGCATAACTGAGGTATACAGCTAATATCGACATCAGCTGCCAGGTATCATTTATGACCGAAGGTGTTATGATATTAAATGAGAATGTTTGAAATAAATTCAAACATTCCTGAACATGTCAGCTAGACTAAACAAGCCATCATATCGCATTTAATGTAAAGTCTGGCTGAACACCCATAGCCTTACTTTATAGTGCGACTGGGCTGACACCCTAAACTATTCACCTTCTCACTCGCGCGCGTGGTATATCAGTCAAAATTACCCAACAGTCGCGAAATCACAGCCGTTGATAAATACGTGCGTTTTAACCCTATCCGTTGATTTTCTCCGAGTCAAAGATTATATAATACGGCAAATCAGGAAGTGATCCTTACCTTCTCTTTTCGTGCATATCTTTACTCTCTATTCATCATCTTCTCAAATCTTGTTTCGCCTTTTTCAGTAAAGTTTTTCCTTCTTCTTCGCATATATATCGAGTCGAGATGGCGCCCAAATCCAAAGCCTCTAAGAAGATGGTCTCCGCAGAGCCTGCTACGTTCCAGGAATCGTTCGACATGGTGATGTCGAAGATTCATTTCGAACAGATCTTATCCAGAGCGGCTCTCTCCTCGCCTGAGCTCGCTCCCGTCACTGCCATCCTCTCCGACCACCATCTGCTTGACTGGGCAACCCTCTCTCCGGCCTTGTTGCTCAGGAAGCAGGTCGTACATTTCTACCGAAATCTACAACGAGTTGTAGAAAACGGGCTTGTCACGATCATCCCGTGCAAACAACGCCACAGAATCTCCCGGACAGTAGAAGACTCAGTCGTGGAGATAAAGGTGTCAAAGGAGCTGGAGAAGCTCATCCCCAGAAACCGCGAAGCCACAGATGTGCTGGGGAACTTCACTGACAAAGAAGCTGACACCTTCCTTCAAACAATCCTCATAGTTCCCGAGCCATTGAAGGGGAGCATGCAGAGGACGAAGCTGAAGCCGGCTCACCAACTTCTCTTCGACGTTATCTCCAAGTGCGCCTTCGCATATGGTGGAGCCTTCAGTGACATAAGCCGTCCTAAGCTCAAGCAACAGAAGGCCCTAGAAGAGCTGCACCAGGTCGACTGGTTGGGATATCTGGAAAGCCAACTGATGATGGAGAAGCAGAAAATCTCCGAGACAACAGCTGAGTCCGGAGAACTGCTATTGAGTGTCAAGGGGACACTCAACTTTGGAACAAAGATTTCTGCCCTCATCCTCCAAGCTACACAAGGACTGCCGCTGACATGGGAAGGAAGTGAGGACACTCCAGTCAGCAAGCTATCGCTATTCCCCTCAGCTAAGAAAGCCAGGGATGTTGTGGAGACTGTCTACACCCCCAAGGGTGCTCCCAAGCCAACTGTGGAGTCAGCAGCTCGGCCGGCCTTCAAGGACCAAACCGGCGAAGCGCCAGCTGGAGGAGGTAGCTGAGGAGGAAAAAGACGGAGAGGAGGAAGAGGAGGAACCTCTGCAGAAGAGGCCAAGGATAAGGATCATCCAGCCAGCGGCTCAACCATCCACAACAAGTCCAGTGGTGGTCAAGCCGGCTGAGGCAAAGGAGTCAACCGAATCCAGTCAATCGGTTGACCCAGCTGGATTCATTCTTCAGCCGCGTCAGGAGAAAGCAGTTGAAGACGTGGAGATCCGAGTGGAGGATTCCAGCTCCTCCTCAGATGACTCTTCTTCATCTGAGGAGTCCCACGACAGTCAAACTAGAGCTGATGCCAGCAAGGTAAACCCACCTGTGTCTGAAGAAACCCTCGAGCCAGCCGACTCACTACCTAAAGAGGATCCAGTTCTCTCAACTGGTCCTCAGTCAAATAGTCCGAGCCTCTCGCTCGATGCCAACGTTGTGACCATTCCTTCGGCCAACGTTGATGAAACCATCGAACCTGTAACCTTCGATATCGAACCCCTTCCAATCGATGAAGAAGCCAACCGCCAGGAAATCCTGGCTGAATATGAAGGAAGACTCAGCTACTGCTTCCGCAAGCTGATTGGTATGTTTCCCGAGGCAGCCTTAATGCCCATCTTTGCCGTACTCGGAACGGAACTGCTCTACCAGTTCAGCGTCATATTCAGCTACTGGTACGTCAAGGAGGAAACCCTCAGGATCCATGGTTGGGACAAGTTGAAGGTCGAAGAGTCCAACCTGAGGGAATACTTCGACTACCAAAACATGGAGGTAGCTTACAACCAGAAGGTGGCTGTGCTACGACGACGTCTGAACAAGAGCATCCAAGAAGGGACAGACACCAGGGATCTGTGCAACAATCCTGGAGCTGTTCAGTTTCTTGACGAGATGCTAGCCAAAAATACCTCCTGCATAGACGACGTCGACGCAGCTGATGAGGCGGCCAAGAAAGAAGAAGACAAGCTCAAGGCCTACCTCGCCAGCCGATCTGCCATGGTTGTCTCGGAGCCTGCTGCCCAGCCACAACCACAACTTCTGCCCGGACCCTCCGATCAGCCAGCTCTCTCAACCGACGCCATCTGCGAGCTGATTTCGGAGAGGGTCAACCAGCTGAGGCAGGAGATGTTGTCCAAGATCCAGCTGAGCAAGGTGGAGGAAGCTGACAGGATGCAGCAGCTGATGGCAGAAAATGCCAGCTTGAAGAATCAGCTAGAACACCTCTCCTCTTCTCTGCAGCACAAGTTCGAAGACCTCTCCACTTCTTCCAGCTCGGAGGTCTCGGCTCTAAGGAAGGCCGTTCAGAGCCTCAGCTCGGATTTCAACGTGTTCAAGACCGTTGCTGAATCTGATCTCGCAAAGTCCCAGCAGACTCAGGACCAGGAGTGGATGTCTCAGTTCGCCTCTTTCCGAGCTGAGTTCGTCTCCCTCCACAAAGAGGTCTCTGCGACCTTTGCAGTTGTGCAGCGAGCTGAGCAGGAGCGCCAAGACTTGGAGTTGGCCAAGAAGGTAGCTGAGAAGGATGCTGTTGACGAGCTGTTTTCCCGAGTTCAACAGGCTGAAGCCAAGTTGACCTCCCTGGATGGCACTGTAGCCACCCTTTTGGATGATGCCAAAAAGGGGGGAGATAAGGAGCCAGCAGCTGGGGAAGACAATGAGCCAGCAGTTGTTGCTGGACCAGGGAAAGCTGTTCTCCAGCAAGCTGAAGGAGAAGGAGTGCCAGCTAAAGGAGCTGAAGCTGAAGGATCGCAGCCCGAACTGGAAGTCTCTCACGACCTCGTAGCTGAGCTTACGGCCGAGCTCGAAGCAGAACTTGACGGAGGAATATCTATTGAAGACTGTATCGAAGCTGCCAAAGCTATGGGGGAGTCAAAGGAGAAGTACTTGAATCCCTCCTGGATCAAGAAGTTCGCTGCCGATCAGGCCAAGAAGGTGGCCAAGTTCGAGAAGGAGCTCGCTAAGGTAGAGAAGAACGTCGACAGGAATAAAGCCAGCCGGAGTGTGCGAAGAATCAACAAGCACCAGATGAAGGCTGAGGCTAGGAAGTCGACGCGCCAACTGCAGAAGGATGCTCCGCTCCCGTCTCGGTATTCACATGTTGACAAGTGGATGAATGCTGAGTGGAACGATGACTGGGAGCAGTTCAAGCATGAGTTTGTCAATGACTTCTATTACAGGAAAGTCTACTCGACTGAAGACCCAAGGCAAGCCTTCAAGGAAGCCCTGTGGGAACTCAGAACTAGAGACCCTGGAATGTTCAGTCAGTTCAAGCGAGCTATGCTGAATGCTCAGCTTGATCCCAACACCGTTCCAGTTCCGAAGATGTGCAGATACCGCCCTCCGATGATCAAAGGCACGAGCACGCCAAACAGAAATACGATCATGGCTGAGGCAAGGTAAGTCTGCAAGGAACACGGCGTCAACACTGGGATCGAGTCGGAAGCGAAGAAGGAGATCTTTAACCGTATCTTCAGCAAGTACGGTCAACAGTATTTTTGAGCTGTCAAAGTTTTTGAGTTGATGAAGTTTTTTGGATGTTGTAGTTTTTGAAGCAACTGTTGTATCTTTATCTGTTTTGTGCTTAACCCTGTAACCTTCAGTTGTAAAAAAAACTTCAAAGTATATAATGCGATTCACCTTGATGAACAATTCCTCATTGTCCAAGCTTTGAATCAAAAAGTCTTTCAATATCATGTTATAACTGTTCTAACCCTTTGATGTTTTATCTTATAGACTGTCTAGAATTTCAGCTGAGATTTTAGGTCAGTTAGAGAGGATTAGATCAATAGTGGTTTAAAGTTGTAAGTGGTTTTGGCATCATCAAAAAGGGGGAAATTGTTGGGAAATTTATTAGTATAATTTTTGATGAATTCCAAAACCGACTGACCCCAACCGAGTAGATGTTGCCAGAACCTAATGTTAGAATTTAGGCTCGCTGTTTGAGCAAAGTTAAGATTTTATCTTTACAGGTCTCCAGCTGAAGATGGCAACAAGGCGTCACTCAGACAGAACATCAGTTGTGAAGAAAGACAACTGAGAGTTCATATGTTCAGATGCAAACAAGGGGAAGTCCTCAGAACATCAGTTGTGAAGGAAACCAACTGAGCGTTCATCAGATGAGAAACAGTAGAAAGGAAGAGAACATCAGATGAAAAGGAAAGTCATCTGAGGGTTCAAACCTAACTGAGTATATACAAGGAAGACAACTGAGTGTTCAGTTTCAGAACCTCAGTTGTAGAACTCGAACAAGAAGATCAACTACTTGAAGTTCAAAATCAGCTGAGAGTCCAACAGTTCAGAACATCAGCTGAAGACCACTCAGATGAAGATCAAGACTTTCAACCGACGAACCGAGGTTGACTGTCAGAAAGGTTAAGATTTGAATTTCAAAATGAAGTCACATGAGGGTTTGACCGTTCAGTCATTACCCTATCTGGCCCAACACAAGGCTGTCTCAGATGGAAAGCAGAAGAGCACAGATGCCATATCGGGAAAGTCTGCAGAGATGAGAGACAAGCCATCGCTATCAACCGATCAGAGATCAACTGCTCCTCCAACGGCTAGTTGATTCTCTCCGCCTATAAATAGAGGCATTCTCTCATTCGAGAGATATACATAGAAGATACACACTGAAGCAATAGAGAAAAGTGCAATCACAAGAGAACCAAGCGAAAGAAAAATCTGCTAAACTCATATTCTAAGAACATCAGCAGCTGAGAGTTCAAGAGTGATAGAACATTAGTAGCTGAGGGTTCATAGAGTGAAAATCTGTCTTTGATCTTAGTTTGAGTTTTATTTATTCAAGCCTTAGATCCAGCTCTCATTCGTGATCGAGCTATAGTTGGAAATCCCACCCTATCTCACACCCTAAAAAGTGTGCTAGGACCTTACTCTTCCTGTAATTGAGTAGTCAGGTCGTCAAGTACCCGCAAACTTGACATAGGCTGTTTAGTGCCCGGAAACTAAACTGTAAGGTCGATAAGTACCCGCAAACTTATCCTTAACGGTTGCTCAGCCCGCGTAAGCTGAGTGGTTCTGTCCAGAAGAACTTGGACTGAGGTGTGAGGATTCACATCTCCCCATGGACGTAGGAGGGTTATCTCCGAACCACGTTAAATCCTGTGTGTCCGTGTTTGTTTTTATTCAGTTGCATCTGCATTTTTTATCTGATCAATCTAACCGACATACAAACCTCATTTGCGCTTTTTCAACCGAGCTGTTTTGGTTCTTGACCAACCGAGCTGTTTTGCGTGAGTTGTTTTTAACGAGTATAATTTTCCACCACTTTCCGCACAGCCTCACTCTTCCAGCTAAGGTCGCTTACTCAGTTGTGGGATTCCAACTGAGTCCTCTTTTACTCAGTTGAAGTGATTTTTTAGGTTTAAGTTTTTAAATTCTAACTGGTGTATTCCCCCTCCCCATACACCAGTAACTCGTTTCGGGACCATCATAAGTTTTATTTTAACTATTATAATAAAAGGAGATAAAAGTTGAATAAAACTTATACGAAACATTAAAAAGTGATGAAATCATTTCGAAATTATATTGCCATACGTTTATATGCAATAGTTTTAGAATATGTGAATATTTTCTGTTGGAAGTGGAAGTTGAGAATCCAATGAAATAAAAGTTTAATAAAATATATAATACTAAATAGTGAAATGATTTATAAATTATAAGCTTTACGAATTTTTATGCATAGAGTAGTTTCTAAATAGGTGATTGTTTTTTATTTTTAAGTTTATATCATTTTAATGAATTTTTTTTGTCCCACATTATTTTTCAGTAAGTTTTTCAGTGAGTATTGGTGCGGCTATTGCAGCACATATATTAATGCATAAAAGAGATGTGTATTTTCTCATCAACCTACTACTTTGCACCACCAATTAATTTTGATTAATTGATTGATTGTCCAAATAAATAATTATTCTTCATATTGAAATATTTAATTTGACTAATAATTCTTTTTGTTATTAATTCCCCCTCCTACCTACATGTGGAATCCTATATCGTTATAGAATTGAACTTTAAAATAATCTCATATTTGTTTTCACTGAGACAATTAAAACTTCAAAACCATCAATGGTAAAAAAAAATAAAAATAAAAAATAAAAGATAAAAATAAAAAAAATAATCTTAATAGTCTAATCTATCACCTATTTTCCAAACAAAAATATCGAAATAATTAAAGATAATATATGAGAAATAAGTAACACCACCAAAATCTATTATGAAATGCAGACTTCATTTTATTTTTATAGTTATTCTGCTATTAATTCTCTCACATATGAGTTTATGATCGAATTAAATTTCACATCTCTTTTTAGTGAGATTGGTGAATGCCTAATAAATACCTAGAATTAAAATGTATATTTTCATAATCATAAGTCACGTTAGACTCAAGTTCGAGTTGGGTATGAGTTTATAAATTCAAAGTCGGTTTAGATGTAATAACATTGAGAATTTAGTGCACCATTGTATGGATTTTTCTATATTAAATTATTTTGTTTTCATATGAATTCTCTCATATTTCAATATTAGCAAGATATTTGAATCTCAGTTCGATGATTGAACAAAACTAGATAGATAGGAACGCCAAATTTAGCCTGAAACCGACGTAATTGAATAAAGAAAATTAATTTGAGCCTAGGGAGGACAATTGGTCAAATTTTTAGGGTACCTATCTTTACCAAATCCTATTAGACAAATTTAGATATAATTTAATGAATTTGAGACGAGCTTGAATAGTAAAATAAGTATGTTTCCATCAAATTTCTAAACAAGAGATAAAATTATTGAATAGTAGAAGTGCCACTTTAAAGGAAAAAACAATACATGTGTACCCATTTTTAATTACAATAAAAGAGGTCATCTTTTACATGATGAGACAAATATACCCTTGAAACTTACTTTTAAGGTTTTGCCTATTACCACTTTTCAAAATCATTTTCAAATCAAGTTTCTCTCTCTACCTTTTTCCCTATCTCTGTAGATTTTTCTTCCAACCCCCACCACCACCACCATTTCTCTCTCGCTGCCACCAGCTCGCCACTCCGCCACCGCTCCGCCACTCTATCCAACCACCACCATCACCACCACCCTTTCTTCTCTTTCTCTCTCTCTCTCTCTCTACCTCTCTCATTTTGCTTTCTCTCTCTAGAAAACCAGAACTACGTCATCGCCTCGCTTTTCTTCTTCTCCGTAGGCACCCCGCTTCATTGCTTCTCCGTCGTCGCGCACTTTTCCTTCTCCGCCGCCTCGATCACCCACCGTGATTTCTCATCCGAAAATTTTCACAGTTGTACGATTTACAAATGCCACGACTTTGATTGAATTCGTACACTCGTAGCAACGTTTGTTGTTCATATGAAAGAGGTATGAAATTCGGAATATCGTACTTTTGTTGCTCGATTTTGTTAAACTCGCACTTGAGACTGACCAATTCATGTATATTTGGTAGATATTTTGAGGAATATCGTTGCATATTTGGTACGATTTGACAAATTCATGCATGTGTTTTTGCTTAAATTGATACTATAATACGATTTGTTTTGGTTTTGGGATTTCATATGTATATGATGTTACGATATTAGAAATATCGTACTTCTGTGGCTACGATTTTATTAAACTTGTACTCAAAACTGACCAATTCAAAGATATTTTGTAGCTTCTTTGATGAATATCGTTATATATAATTTGGTACGATTTGATAAATTTGTGTATGTGTTTTTGCTTTAAATTGATACGATATTACAATTTGTTTGTGTTTTTAGATTTCATTGTATATGATGTTACGATATTTGGAATATCGTACTTCGGTAGTTACAATTTTGTTGAACTCGTACTCGAGGCTGACCTATTCATGCATGTTTGGAGCTATTTTGGGGAATATCACTACATATTTAGTACGATTAAACAAATTCGTGCATGTGTTTTTGCTTAATATTGATAAGATGTTAAGATTTGTTTGTATTTTGGGGATTTCATGTGAGTACGATGTTACGATATTCATCTCCCTTCTTGGTGTCTTTGTGAATCCACCAACATACTTGAGGGAAAGTATGGTTTAAGTGTGTAGGTGTGATGCGTCTTCGACTTTTGGGCCATTTGGCCCTATTTTTTCATGATTTTTTGTGTAGTTAGTGTCTGTCCAGGGGAAGGAAGTTATTGTTTGAAGGAAGGAAGCTCAGTCCGAGTCAAACAGAAGAAAGGTGGTCAGAATGAGCAGAATTGGAGTGAATTCAGTCGGTTGCAAGGACTACGCAAAGGAGTATGCAGCGCAGGAGATGAATTGAAGCAAGAGACGAGGTTGAAAGGAGAATTCCATGTGAACCCTGAAGCTAAGTTGTTGTTCATCATTCGCATTCGTGGTATTAACGCAATGCACCCAACAACAAAGAAGATCTTGCAACTGCCTTGCTTACGAAGAATCAAATCATGAAGCATGCAACCAGTTTGACCACTACAGCAATTGCCAGTCAGTCGCCAGAGTTAAAGAAGGAAAGCCGCGTAGAAAAGATTCACAGCATATCTGCCGAGCGTTTATGGAAAGAAGGATCTTGAAGTCAGCGCATCACCCTAAATCAATCAATTAATCGGAGATTGCCAATCACCAATCAAGTCAATCAGGAATAATCAGCATCTCGCTCAACATGGAAAGTGCCAATCATGCCGATTCAGTTTACTCGCTTAAGGTTTTGCTCGCTGTCATTGCTACTATAAAAGTCCAGCCAGAGCGGCTGGCACAATGTTGGTTACTTCGCCATTCTATAGTTCTTAGTCCAAGAAACAATTTTAATCTCAATTTGATATTTTCTTTACGATCGAAACAGTTTATCCGCTTAATTTACATTCTGTAGTGAAGAACGAATCCAAGACTGTTTGCCTTAGGTACTTTTAATTCAAGTATTTCGTATTTCTTTTCATTCATGTGTTCTATTTCGCTTATCATTATATATTTAATTATATGTAAGTAATTCACTTGGTGAGATTTGGATATGGGAAATGATTGACTGTTGATATGTGAAACATTCGTGAGGCACTTGTGCCATCGGTTGAGTCCAGTAGTTCTGGAAAGACTGGAGCAGAACTCATGGGCAGTCCTGACTTAACGGGTGATCACCTCTCGGTTGGAGCTGTACCATGTCAAGCAAAGGCAGGGCATGACAGACGGCAACGTTCGATGTGCCCATGACCGAGTAGCTAAGCAGCACCTGACATGGTGCTGTAGATCTGGATGGTGAGGAATGGACAAGGGGATACTGCGTCCTTCTTCAGTCTTGGGCTTCTCTAATAATCACCCATCAACTGTGACGAGGCATCAAGCCATGGTTATCGACCAAAGGACTCATCTCGCGTATTGTAGACATATCGATGACCGGTTGGACGTAGCACCTGAAATGGATATCCCGCGAGTTATGTCTACTCTGTAGGTGCGGACATGGGAAGTTTGGAAGAGAAGGTTGGTGAGGGTCATACTTGGAGAGATCGGGTATGACTACTATCTAAGGAGGAGTGAAGCACGGCCTTATGACCGGGGTGAAGCGTGACCTTCGGACCAAGACGACAACAAGGGATTCAACCATCCCAAGTGTGGAGTATGAACTCTTGAAACGCCCCAATGTCTTTGGGCCACGCCTTGAGTTTATATGAAGCATGGACGGATCTTCAGTGTGCCCATGACCGAATTAACATATCAACAATGATCATAACCTACCCCAAATCTTACCCCCTTTTATATTTGAATTCCGTTTAGTTTATTTTGTGCAGATATACAGATTGAGACCGTGACAACTCGATTTGTGCACTGAAGAGTAAGGTGGTTCATCACTCTCAGTGGGATCGACCCTAGCTTGCCACGAAGACTAACCAGTCAGGTAGTGGGCTCAGGAGCGTGTATTGTCCGTCCAGGGCAAACACAGGTATTTTGATCGTACCGCACGACGGGTGCGTGTCATACCTATCTTTACCAAATCCTATTAGACAAATTTAGATATAATTTAATGAATTTGAGACGAGCTTGAATAGTAAAATAAGTATGTTTCCATCAAATTTCTAAACAAGAGATAAAATTATTAAATTTATAGATATAAATATAAGAGTTAACTAGTAGAAGTGCCAATTTAAAGGAAAAAACAATACATGTGTACCCATTTTTAATTACAATAAAAGAGGTCATCTTTTACATGATGAGACAAATATACCCTTGAAACTTACTTTTAAGGTTTTGCCTATTACCACTTTTCAAAATCATTTTCAAATCAAGTTTCTCTCTCTACCTTTTTCCCTATCTCTGTAGATTTTTCTTCCAACCCCCACCACCACCACCCTTTCTCTCTCGCTGCCACTAGCTCGCCACTCCGCCACCGCTCCGCCACTCTATCCAACCACCACCATCACCACCACCATTTCTTCTATTTCTCTCTCTCTCTACCTCTCTCATTTTGCTTTCTCTCTCTAGAAAACCAGATCTACGTCGTCGCCTCGCTTTTCTTCTTCTCCGTCGGCACCCCGCTTCATTGCTTCTCCGTCGTCGCGCACTTTTCCTTCTCCGCAGCCTCGATCACCCACCGTGATTTCTCATCCGAAAATTTTCACAGTTGTACGATTTACAAATGCCACGACTTTGATTGAATTCGTACACTCGTAGCAACGTTTGTTGTTCATATGAAAGAGGTATGAAATTCGGAATATCGTACTTTTGTTGCTCGATTTTGTTAAACTCGCACTTGAGACTGACCAATTCATGTATATTTGGTAGATATTTTGAGGAATATCGTTGCATATTTGGTACGATTTGACAAATTCATGCATGTGTTTTTGCTTAAATTGATACTATAATACGATTTGTTTTGGTTTTGGGATTTCATATGTATATGATGTTACGATATTAGAAATATCGTACTTCTGTGGCTACGATTTTATTAAACTTGTACTCAAAACTGACCAATTCAAAGATATTTTGTAGCTTCTTTGATGAATATCGTTATATATAATTTGGTACGATTTGATAAATTTGTGCATGTGTTTTTGCTTCAAATTGATACGATATTACAATTTGTTTGTGTTTTTAGATTTCATTGTTTATGATGTTACGATATTTGGAATATCGTACTTCGGTAGTTACAATTTTGTGGAACTCGTACTCGAGGCTGACCTATTCATGCATGTTTGGAGCTATTTTGGGGAATATCACTACATATTTAGTACGATTAAACAAATTCGTGCATGTGTTTTTGCTTAATATTGATAAGATGTTAAGATTTGTTTGTATTTTGGGGATTTCATGTGAGTACGATGTTACGATATTCAGCATATCGTACTTCTATAGCTGCAATTTTGTTAAACTCGTACTCGAGACTGACCAAATCATGCATGTTTTGTAGCTATTTTGGGGAATAACGTTACATACATATTTTGTACGATTCGACAAATTTGTGCATGTGTTTTTGGATACATACATATTTTGCTTAAAACTGATACTATATTACAATTTCTTTGTGTTTTTTGATTTCATGTGTGTATGATGTTATGATATTTGGAATATCATACTACTGTGGTTACAATTTTGTTGAACTTTTACTGGTGGTTGACCTATTCATTCATGTTTTGTAGTTACATTAGGGAATATCGCTACATATTTAGTACGATATTTATCGATATTGTTACGATATCCATCGATATTGTTACGATATTCATCAATTTTATTACGATATTGAAAATATCGTATTTTATTTGCATATAATTTTACGATTTCATGGTATAGTTGGTAGTATATGTGTGCAAAATATTGCGATATTTATAATTGGTGTTCATTCAATATTATCAGCTGTTTGTGATTGCATGTATAATTGATATTTGTTTGAGATTTAAGGATACAATGTATGAAAATAGTACTTCTGTAGATACGATATTGTTAATCTCGTACGTGAGGGTGAACAATTGATGCTACGAAATACGAATTATTTGTGAATGCATGTGTGTAGTTAGAATAATTGCATGCGTATATATTGTTACGATATTCTCAATATCGTACTTGGTCTATTACGATGTTGTTAATCTTGTATGTGAGGGTGACTAATTTATAGCACGAAATACGAATTGTTTGTGATTTTGTGAATGCATGTGTGTAGTTTGTTACGAAATTAGTAAAATTGTACGTGAGTGTGATTGCAAGTGTGTATGTTGTTACGATATTATACTTAGTTTATTACGATGTTGTTAATCTCGTACGTGAGCGTGAGAAATTGATACCACAACAATACGACTTGTTTGTATTTTTAGGATTGCATGTGTGTATGTTGTTACGATATTCCTATAATCGTACTTGGTTTGTTACGATTTTGCTTAACTCATACATGAATACTGATTTGACACATTTGTATCTAATTATTTTCAAGGTTGCGTCGACATATGTTCGACCAGCATTGACTAAACCACCTTATCATAGAATTCAATGTTATAGCTACGAGGGTCTAATTGGAGAAATCCGCAAAGTGCTCGACTTTTTCGGGCCCGAAGCAAAAGCTGTAGTGAAGGGATCAGCTCAAGGAGCTTTCATGCACATGAAGAATTTCAATGTTTGTTCGGGCCTCGCACTAAACTATATATTGTCACATCAAGTCAAACCCAATGAGAAAGCAAAAAATGTTGACGCCACAACACTATGGTTCAAAGTGGAGAGGAAGATATTACGCTTCTGCAAAGTTAAAAATCGTACTCAATGGTTTTCAAGTGATATAGTAAAATTTGTGTTTTGCTTATTACTAGGTGTACGTTGTTACGATATTCATGGTATTGTACATGTCTATACGACATTATTAAACTCGTACGTAAGACTGAACAATAAATCAAGCTAGTCTATCCGCATATGTATGAGATGTTTGAAAATCGTACATTCATGTCATATACTTCTTTGTGCTATGTTATGATTCCAATAAATCATATCATATAATGAATAACGAAATAACAAAAAATAAGCTATTAAACATGAAAAGTTACATGAAACAAATCATCTATATCTCCATATGACAGACTACGTTCCTG
This sequence comes from Schizonepeta tenuifolia, assembly GCA_029490685.1. NCBI lineage: Eukaryota > Viridiplantae > Streptophyta > Magnoliopsida > Lamiales > Lamiaceae > Schizonepeta > Schizonepeta tenuifolia. The sequence continues at coordinate 102,609,472 of CM055955.1, forward strand.
GTTCCTCTTCAACAAAGCAACATGATATTTGCACATGAATCATGTTTCCTTAATAGTTGTCCTTGAATTTCTCTAGGCCTAAGATCAATTATATCATCCAACTTAGGACTAAAATACGAGGCTATGGCTTTAGCAGTTATTCATAATTAAAGTTCATTCAATATTATCATTTGTTTGTGATTGCATGTATAATTGAGATTTGTTTGAGATTTGAGGATGCAATGTGTGAAAAATAATACTTCTATAGATACGATACTGTTAATCTCGTACGTGAGGGTGAATAATTAATGCCACAAAATACGAATTATCTGTGAATGCATGTATGTAGTTCGGGTGATTGCATGTGTATATGTTGTTACGATATTCTCAATATCATACTTGATCTATTACGATGTTGTTAATCTCGTATGTGATGGTGACCAATTTATAGCGCGAAATACGAATTATTTGTGGTTTTGTGAATGCATGTATGCAGTTTATTATGAGATTTGTAAAATCGTACGTGAGGGTGATTGCAAGTGTGTATGTTGTTACGATATTCCCAATATCGCACTTGGTATGTTACGATGTTGTTAATCTCCTACATGAGCATGAGAAATTGATATCACGATAATACGAATTCCAATGCTATGGCTACAAGGGTCTAATTGTAGAGATCTGCAAAGTGCTCGACTTTTTCAAACCCAAAACAAAGGCTGCGTGAAGAGATCAGCTCTAGAAGCTTTCATGCGCCTGGGGGACTTCAATGTTTGTTCATGCCTCAGACTAAACTACATGTTGTAGCGTTAGGTGAAACCCAATGAGAAAGAAAAAAATATTGTCGCCACAACACTATGGTTCAAAGTGGAGAGGAAGATATTACGCTTCTCCTAAAAATCGTACTCAAGGGTTTTCAAGTGATATAGTACAATTTGTATTTTGTTTATTAATAGGTATACGCTGTTACGATATTCATAGTATCGTATATGTCTATACAACATTATTAAACTCGTGCATAAAACTGAACAATAAATCAAGCTAGTCTATCCGCATATGCACGAGATATTTGAAAATCGTATCATCATATCATATACTTCTGCGCTATGTTACCATTTCAATAAATCGTACTCCCTCCGTCCACAAAACGGTTGCCACATTGTGGATGACATGAGTTTTAAGAAAATGGCAGGTAGTAGTGAATTATAGTGAGTATTATTATGAGTGGAGTAAGGGTCAATGTGAGTGGAGTAGTAAAAGTGGCAACCATTTCGTGGACAAACTTAAGTAGCAAAAGTGGCAACCATTTCGTGGACGGAGGGAGTATCATATAATGAACAACAAAATAATAAAAAATAAGCTATTAAACATGAAAAGTTACACGAAATGAGTCATCTGCATCGCCATACATTAGACAAAGTGCCTAGTTCCTCCCCGACAAAGTAGCATGACATTTGCAGATTCAGCTCAAAATTATCTGTTACCTTTATCCTCATGATTTCACCAGTAGGAGATGTAACAAAGGCATCAACCTCAAAAATAAAGATGCTCTTGTCCTTCTTCATTCGAATCTCAAGCTTACTCAATAAATCTTCATAACTTATCCCACCATGTGGTATAGGTATGTACTCTTTCCTCCTACCTTCATAGAGATTGTGATTCCATGCTCCACCATGAGCGACAATTAAACAACAATACCTCATCTGCATGAAATATAACACGATCAGATTACAAACAAATCAAATGATGTTATGATATATTATATATCGTACAAACACAAGCTACGATATATCAAAATACTACAATTTAATATAGTGATGATGTATGTCGTACAATATATCAAACTACAATATTATATATGTCGTACAATATATGATTCGAAATATACAATCATACACTCGTATTAGACATATGTTTATACAATCTACAAAGCCTCGTGCATGGCCACAATCAAACATTGATACGATGTCACGATCAGATTACGAACAAATTTAAATGATGTTACGATATACCGTATGTCGTACAAACACAAGCTATGATATATTAAAATCCTACAATTTAACATATTGATAATGTACGTCGTACAATATATCAAACTACGGTATTATGTATGTCGTACAATATATGATACGATATATCCAATCGTACACTCATATTAGAGATATGTTTGTACGATCTACAACACCTCGTACAAATATATCTTCATGCATGGCAACAATCAAACATTGATACGAATGTACGACTTAAACATAAATCGTCTCTCTGTATATTGTACTACCGCGAAGAAGAACAAATTTTCACATATCAATCCTCATATTTAACAAAAATTGTTCGTCAAATCAACAAAAATCAAACAGCATAATATACAGTACCTCCATCGTCGTGAAAAATGGCCGGAAACACGTTAGCAAAATAGCGCCAGAGATAATATTGACCACCACCGCCCGAAAAAAAAAAGAGAGAGAGAGAAAACATACGACCACAACAGGAAACAATGGCAGAAAACGAAGACAAACAAATTCTCCGACCACCATCGCCAACGAAATAGGAAATCAACGAAAACAACACACCAATTTTCGGTGGAGAGAAAAAGGACGAAGATAGACTTTGAGAGAAAGAAGAAGAAGAAGAAGAAGAGAAAAATATGCCGAAAGAATAAAAAGTAGGAGAGAGAAATTGGATTGGTCAAAAGTAAGAGTATTTTTGTCCCAATTTTGAAAGTATGGTCTCTTTTATTGTAAATTAAAAGTGGGTACACAAATATTATTTTTTCCTCAAAGGTGTCTATAAAGGTTAATATTCTCTAAATATAATGTAAAATTATCACTGAGTTACATACTCCCTCCGTCCCTGATATATCTTCATATCTTTCCTTTTTAGGGTGTCCCCTATTATCTTCCTAGCTATTTTTAGACATTACCCACAATAAATTAGTACTCTCTACCCTTATTTTATCAATTTATTTACATAAAATACCACATATGCTCCAACACTATCTCAATTAATTAATACAGTAGAACCTCTATTAAGGAATACTTTTGGGACTGCAGAAAAATATGACAAAAGGTTATTCCTAAATAGAGTTCGAAGAAAACTATTTATTTTTTTTTCTAATTTTAATGTACATGAACAATAATTATATATTATAATTACTAAATATATGTATTGTATAATGTTATGTGCAAATACATGTATTAATTTATTTCACCTAAAATATGTAAAGTTCATGACTTAAAAGTATGCATTTAACTTGCTCGACAAGTTGAAAATATTTTGGGTTCAACAAGAAAGTGGTGATATGGACGAGCTGTTGAAGACAAACAAATTAAATGATATGGTTACAACAAAAAAAGATGAAGTCACTGTCACAAATAACTTTAGAAAAGTATCTTAAATTAACGTAAATCTATTTTAATGATATAAGCATATATATATATATTATTTAGTGTAATTTATTCCTAAATAGAGGTGTATTTCCTTAATATGAGATCGAAAAAAAATTCTCTCTCCGTCCAATCTTTGTGTACTCGCTTACCCCATTTTATCTGTCCAATTTTTCTATACTTATTTGTATAAAAGTACCCATCTACCCTTACTAATTCATGTTATTTTCTACCCTTTGCTACTTGGACTCACACTTTTATTCTACCAACTACTACTTTATCACTACCTTTTTCACTATGGGCCCACCACTAACAAACTTTATTCCACTAACTACCACTTTATCACTACCCCTCAAATACACCTTTATTCCACCAACTCCACTTTATCACTTTTTCTTAATACGCGTGCCAGCATCCAAATGGGTACACAAAGATTGGACGGAGGGAGTATGAATTATGACAAAAATAGAGTTTATTCCTATTATAACTGGTCCCAAGTTGGGACCATGAAAATATATAACAAAATTGGAGTTTATTCTTAAATAGAGTATTACTTTTTGGAGGTTCTACTGTATATCACTCTTTTAAGGAGGGACCTTTTCTCTACTCATAACAAACTCAACCACCTTTTTCCATTCAAAACCAACTCAATAACATTTTTTCTTAATCCCTCTATCACTCCCTCTTAGGAGGAAGATATATCAAGTATGGAGGGAGTACTAGTTAATGTCCTAATAACAAGAATAAAGTGCATTAAAAAACACTACTTCTAACCTGGCGTCGAGTTGTCGACCACCAAATTTTGGGTCAATATTTAACAATATCTTGTCGTCCTCTCCTTTCTTTCGTTAATATTAATTACATACTCCCTCCGTATTAGTTATAAAGTCCCAAGTTAAATGGACACGGGTATTAAGAAAACTAGTAAAGTATTTTTGAGTGGGGTAAAAGTTAGAAAGTAGAGGTAGTGGTATTGACAAAAAGGTAGTGGTATTAACAAAAGGTAGTGATAAAGTTGTTGGAAGGTGGACCCATCAATGGCAAATGAGTGTAAATAAGAGAGATTCTCGAGGGTGTATGAGTCCATAAAGTGAAATAGAACTTTTTAAAAAATATATGTGAAATATATGAAATGAGACTTTATATGTAATACGGAGGGAGTATAAGGATATTCAGAGAGTAAAACCGTGAGAGCTGAAAATTGACTATTATTTGGAATGAAAGAAGGTTGTATCTAGGACAACACGGTTTCAATTGTTTCGCTTGCCCAAGACCCAAAGAAGAAGGTAAAGACTAGTGTGTAGCCAAACATACCGTATGGTTGGTGTGATTCACTCTATTTTATAGAATTTAAAATTTAATTCAATATATTTATAATTTATTAATGTTCAGTTACAATTTATTAATTGATTTAAGATCTATTAATTTCAATTAAATTTCATTATTTCAGTTAGAACTTATTATTCTTAAAAATTAGAGTTCACTGGCTCCCTTTTAGAGTAAATTATTTAATTAATTTTTAAAAAATAACATAAAATAGGGTGGGCTGCATCAACCTAATGGTACGGTCCACCAGACATATGTGAGTCTAAAAAAAATGGTGGTGCGTGTACTGTATGTCCGCGCTTCCACGTGTTATGCACGCGCTAGTTTTTTTTTCAATTTTTGTTTTACGTTCAGCTCATATGCACTACAACGTGTATTTATATGCACTATACTGTATAATGAGATGCACCATTTTTTTTTTTATTTCCAGATTTTTTTTCGGCTCCGTCTTCGGTTTCGATTTTACGGCTCCGCTTCCGACTCCGATTACTATTTATAGATAATCTTAACGGCAATAATTTGGATCGCTTGGCTCGTCCCGAGACCTTCGGCTCCCCTCGTTTGATCTCTTAACAAAAGAAGAAGAGGCAAACACAGTGCATCTTGGTACACGTGGTTGTGCATTTCATTATACATGGTGGTGCATATGAAAACACAGTGTGGTGTATATCATTATACATGGTGGTTGACGAAGCTGTCGTTTGCACTTCGCGCAAATAAAATTTATAACTCCTATGCCTACAATAGGCGGTAGCCAGCGCTAAGCAGGGTTGTACCCAAGAGAATTGGTGTAGTCTCTCTTCCACATAACCGGTATCACTAAAAAGGATTTTGCTCTGCACTCCACTTGTCTTGGTCAATCAAACACTAAAAACTACAACTGAAACTAAAAGTAGATTTGATCAATAACAAAAAGGACTTGGACTTGATTTTGAATCAGTGAACATTAATACTACACTCGATCATGGGCTCAATGATATTCAATCGCACATCTTTACTATTCAGTTTAAAGATTAAATTAATTCATGCCCTATGGTCACGAAGTCACGGCTAAGAATACTTTAGTCTTATATCTATCCCTTTAAATTAGATCATGCCAGAAACACTCTAAGCAAAACCTGTTTCTTGATCAATACAAGAAGCATTAATTTCTTTTAGACCCAAATCAGCCAAGAGGTGCCCAAGACACAGACTGCTCTCCAATGCTTAATGTCTATTCGGGCACAAGAGACACTCTCGTATTTACCCCGACTCTATTTTTGATCTAGACGCCTTAACTTATTGGTGATCAAGCAATTAGTTATCTTGCTCAAATCTAATATTAAGCCCTAAGTATTTCGAGAATAAAAGCGCACGATCTAATTTAAATGCTTAGACCTCACGAGTTATCAAAGTACTAATATTCACATCATCTAATCCAATCTAAGTATAAGAAATTAGCTAGACATTAAATTAAAAGAAATCAAAACAAAAGAGGTAAAAGAAAACATACTTGGAATTGAAATAAGAAAAACTAAAGTATTAAACAAATCTGGAATCGTCTTGGCCACAGCGCCAGCAGAATATAAACTAAAGTAAAAACAGAAATTAAAGCTTTGACCGTAGGACTTGTTTTTCTCCTCTCCAAACTCTCAGGAACTAAAGAAATGAATTAAAGATTATTTTACAGAAGAACATGCAGCCATATATATAGGCGTCGAAGAGAGGTAAGGCGGTTCCCTTCATGGGTTGGACTCCTTCCTTCTTTAGGCCTTGTTTCCTTCTTTGGCACATCATAGGACATCTTTCATTCTCCTATTTGAATTAGGCTTTGACCGGACTCTTTATGATAAGGATGGAAGTTTCCTTCCTTATCTTCTTCCTTGGAGATCAAGTAATGTCCGCTGCCCACTACTGTATTCCTTCTGCCCTGGTCACATCTGTATCTGTCTTTCCCTCGACGCGCGTAATTCTGGGTACTCTGCTGCTTCGGTCAAAATATTATGGGGAGGTACTCCTTCACCTGTAGCTTGCTCAAGATATGTCTCTTCATTCCCAGCTACAGACTTTAGCCTTATGCCCATATTGCATCGTATCATTGCCCGATGACAGAAAAACAGTTTTCCGCCAGATTATGCCCAAAATCGCACATGTTCTGCCCTGCACCCACTTCCTCCTACTTGTGTCCTCCTAAACACATAAAAACTCGAAAACGATGCAAAAGACACAACAAAAAGACACGAAAAATAAACACAAATATGGGTTCATCAGTGGTGCATATGGATACATTATCTGGTGTATCTAAAAAAAATAGGAAAAAATATTAATAAAAATTAAAAATTGGTGCATCTCAATACACTTAGTAGTACATCTTATTATACAGTGTAGTGCATATAATAAGTAGACTTTATGATAATATGATCTGACCGTAAAAAAAATTAATAAAAAAAAATAGGTAGATCTTAATACACATAGTGGTTCGTCTCATTATACAATGTAGTGCATATAAAAACATAATGACCGAAAATAAAATAAAAATAAAAATAAAAATAAAATAAAATCGGACGCGTGTTGCACGCGCCACACGTAAAAGGCGCACACATACAATGCACGTACCACGTGCGCGCCGCACAATGTGCGACGCGTTGCGCAGGAGAATTTGATGATAATGTTCTAGTTGATATATATTCCATAACAAGTGCCTGATCCATTGCTCCGAAAAATCTCAACATCTTTTCCAAGATAAAAATTATTTTCCAAAAATATAGTGGCAGGATTGCTTGGTCATCGATTGCAAATTAGGCTGATAGGGAGTTAATTAGTAATGGTAGCCCAAAATGTATTTGGTAAAAAATATGTGTATTAGTTAAGAGCCCAAAATGCAGATATCTTTGACCACTTAATTGATGAAACCAAACTCAATCGATAAAGTCGGATTCCAATTATCTGCTCCGACGGCATGCTATTGCTATCCTCCACTTCTTTTTCTTTTTTGTTTTCTTTTTAGGAAAAAATGCTTCATTAATTAGCCGAATCGGCGGAACAAAATATCAAGAAGCCAAGAGATTAGTTTTTAAAAGCAATAAAACTTATCAATTTTAATTTTAACCGATATTTATATGATCATAGATTTCAACCGGTATATTATAAGCGTCGTCTTTTTTATTTTATGAAATTACATGATGTACATATATAATAAAACACCCTCCAACCCACTGAACTTGTCATATTATAAGTATATGGTGTAACACCAAAGTATGGTGTAACACTGCACCACAAACAAGGTGGAACAATTGACTTTATCATCATTGTTTTTGAAATTGAAAATTTATCCAAGAAATTTAAAGTCATTATTATGTAAGACAAGGCACAAGGGTTGTCTCGTCGGCCAGCTCGACACAGTCGCGTCGACGAGATAGGCCGCTGCAGCACTAGGGTGCTCGAGCCGGTCTTGCCGTGCTGAGACGGTCTCGATCCAGCGCGTGCGAGACATGCGCTCTTATTAAAAAAAAATCGGCGCGTGCAACGGAAATTTTTTAAAAAAAATGATAGTCGTTCGGCAACAGCTGAAATCAGCCCAAAAAAATATGATTATTTTTATTTTTTATAATTTCACCTATAAATACCCCATTTCTTCACATCATTTTCTCCACGCCAAATTCATCTTCTTCGTTTTCTCTGTATTTTTACTCTCTATTCGTAGAAAAATGTCTTCCTTATCAGAATCCTCAACTGGCTACTCTTCTCATCCGACGGCGAGATTTTATCGATGCTCACGAACCTCCAAGCTACTACCACTCGACTCTTCGCCGCCAAGAAAAAAAAGAAAGGGAAGAGGACGGTGGTACACCGCGATCAGGAGGCGGCTTTACAACAATTGATGTCTGACTACTTCAACGACAACCCAATGTACGACACTACATTTTTCCGCCAGCGTTTTCAGATGCACATGCATCTGTTCTTGAAGATTTGCGAGACGTTGGAGCAGAATGTGCGCTACTTCAAGTAGAAACGAGATGCAACCGGCAAATGGAGCCTGATGTCGGTGCAAAAATGCACAATGGCCATTCACCAATTAGCCACCGGTTGAGCACCGGATACATTCGATGAATACTTGAAGATCGGAGATAGCACGGGCTGTCTTTGCCTCCGAAAGTTCTGCAAAGCTATCATCGAGCTCTTCGGTGACGTGTACTTGTGGAAGCCAAATGCTCAAGACACCGCTCGGCTGCTGCAAATGCACGAGGAGAGGCACGACTTTCTGGAGATGTTCGGTAGCCTGGACTGCATGTACTGGGCGTGGAGGAATTGCCCGAAGGCGTGGGCGGCTGCCTACACACGAGGAGATGTGGGCGTGCCTTCCTTGATTCTTGAGGCCGTGGCGTCTCAAGATTTATGGATGTGGCACTCCTTTTTTAAAGTAGTCGGCTCCAACAACGTATCAACGTCCTCAATCATTCGCCCTTATTCGAGGATGTGCTTGAAGATAGGGCTCCGCCGTGCGAATTCGTGGTGAACGGAAAGCACTACGACGACGGTTACTACTTAGCCGATGAGATCTACCCATTTTGGCCGACTCTGATCAAGGCTCCCCCGTTTGCAACGGACTCGAAGTCGGTGCGATTCAAGAAGATGCAAGAAGCGGCAAGGAAGGATATCGAACGGGTGTTCGGTGTTCTTTAAGCCCGATGGGGAATTATCTGGAACCCGACGCAGAACTGGTGCACAAAGCACCTCCGCAACATCATGTTTATAGATAATTGAAGATGAGAGGGAGGATATTGTGAACTGAAGGAAGGACATAGAAACTACGACGGCCAATGATGTAATCGGGTCCCACTCCGCTGTCCTGAAAAGATTATCTGTAATGGGACGCCACGTTGAGAGATACAAAGAAGCACCATCGACTCACCAATGATTTGATCGAACATGTTTGAAACCGATTTGGACCTATTGCCGAATAGGATGTATTTTACTTTTAAAATTTCAATTAATGTAAATTTTTTTTATTTCAATTAATGTATAATACTAGTTATTTATTTAAATTAATGAAATTTTCAAATTTTCTTATTAAAATTAATGCAAAATACAAATTCAGAAATTAGATAGAGACACCCATAGAAGCAGTCCCATTGCAGCTCACGTCTCTATTTCCATAAAATCCATAGAAACACTACTACCACGGATAGTCTAAGGCATGAAATGAAATATCAACAAAACAATGACAGATCTTCGGAAATTAAAAATTGATCCAAGTGATACATTTCATTTTAGATCACTAACAACGAAAATTTGTTATACAAGAACTCCAAAAAAAGTTAATGTATTAGCATATTAGATACAAGTGTAACTTGGGATAACCTATAAACAAACACCAGCATAGTAAAAAAATAAGGTATCTTGGAAACTGGAAATATATGTATTAAAATTCACCATAGAATTTGAATATTAACATTCAAATCCATGAATTTTATGGAATCAACAAGAAGCATCCTTTGAGGAGAATACTGAGATAATTTAAGAGAATTTTACAAGATTTCGTTCGAGAATATACAAGGTCAAACTTTATTTTTTCAGAGAGATCCAAATGTATTCTCGCCACTGTAAGTCATGTAAAGGAAGCCATCCTCGTCTTTGTTTTCCTCATAGATAGCAGACATCATAGCAGCTGCCGTAGACAGATTTGACACACGAATAAAAAATAAAGAACAGAGCAAAAGATTTAAGCTATTATTGACAAACACTTTTAAAAATTCTTATTACCAGTGGGAGGGAGAATGTTCTTGACAAAAACAAATATGGCTTTCTCAGCACTGAGCTTGATTCTTTTTCGAACAACATATACAAATTGTCCAACAGTCAGATCAGCAGGAACAAGGTATCTGTCATTTTCAGTGAATAAGAAGATTCATTACCAAAAGTATAGCAGAAAATAAATAACTTTGGAACAATTATTTTCAAAATCCGAAATATCCCCTACAAAAACGAGTGAAGGAGAAAATTAGTTTTTTATTTGATAAATAGTCCAACGTATCCCAAAGTGAAGCATCATATCAAAGTTTGGAAACTGAAGTTAAAAGTGTTAAATAAACAATGCTTTACTGGCAAAGAATGAATATCTACACATAACAAAACCAGTTCGGACAGACTCAACACAAACCATGTATTCAAAATAAACCAAGGTGGCATTGATTACTGACTTTTTCTTGTCGATATCAGGTATGTCACTTCTTTCAGCCTTCTCCACAATAACCTATATTGCATAAGATATAAATACCATTGACATTGGTTAATTTTGGGAAACATCAATAATAAGAGGCACTCAGAAATCAACTTTACTTCTTACCGGAATTCTATCAGGGTACTTCTCCCTGATACGAGCAGCTTCAGCCTGGCGTCTCTCTGCAATACATTAAGAAGAACTATATTACAATGCAAGAAACTTAAATATACAGACCTTAAAATGCTGCTACAAATATTATTCTTGCCAAACAAATTCATTTCATGTAATACAAAAATCAAGTTAATTGAAATATCGGTGCGAACTTAATCAAAATGGGACGAACATAAATAAAATGGGGATCCTACGACATTGATTTCACCAAGCAAAACTAGGACAGAAAATAATCTGTTACACGTTAGAAAATATAATCCACACGTTTAAAAAGCACTGCACAAATTAAAAGAACATAACTAAGGAATAGAAATTAGAAATTGATTCAAATTCACAACCTTCCAAAAGCAATAGAATCACCAAGGCAAGGACCAAAAATAGGTACATGTGAAAATCACAAACATACAATGCATTTTCCTAACGTCTAACCATACCAGAAAAGTCTCATAAATTAGGAAACGATTTAACACCTTTAAACTATACAAATTAATAAAATTCTAAAAATTTGCGAATAAATCAAAACTGTCAGCCGCTTAAATCAGTAGCTGGCACGCACAAACACTCGCACAACGACCGAGATCATGTAAACCACAATTATCGTAAAACTAAGGGTAGCAAGATTTAGAAAGTTATCAAAGTAATCGATCGTTGCTACAGAACGAAAAAGAAACATAAATTAGGGCTAAGTTATTCTATGATCTGATTATGGAGAAAATACCGAGGGGGTGCTCCAGCTTGAAGGAGCTTTTGGCCATGGCGTCAGATGAAGTCAACGATTGGCTGCGATCCGAAGGGGAAAATGAATAATTAGGGTTCTGCTAATACAGCAAAACAAGGAATTCAAAAATATAGTGAGAGAGAGAGATTACCGAACGACAGAAAAATTGGGTGCAATAATTTATGCGTCGGTCCACTTGTGTGATTATCCAATACATCAGGGGAATGAATTGGATAGCGTAAGGGATATGCCTACTCAATTTTCGTTTCATTTCTTTATTATTTTTCTTTTAATGACGTCAAGGAAATGGCTACATTACTTCGAAATAATTAAAAAATAAAGGAGATATTATCAATTTAGTAATAGCAAAACATATCTCAAATACCACAATATCCCCAATCCTCTTTTATATCACAAAAAATTCCTTATAATTAGTTGCATATACAACACAACCGGTTTGATCGGCGTCCCAACCCAATCTTGACCCGACCCACGAGTTAAAAAAAAAAAAATTGTCGCCTTACTCTTTATATATTATTAACTGTAAAACTATATAACTCCATGGATGTTGGCCGAGTGATTGAGGCGGAAGGCTTAGAGCTGTGCTCTGTGTTGCTCCTTGCTGTTGTTTAGTTTGCTTTATTAACATGTTTTTTTTTTAATTTGTTTTGTATAATTTTCAATTGTTTTTGTTTTGAATTATTTGTTCAAATAATATTTGTTAATATACAATTACTATTTTATTTTTATTTTTAAATATCTTTTTAATAAATTTAACTAAAAATAAGAGTTGTGGTGACTAAAAGTACATGTTGTCTTGAATAAAAGTAACATTCGTTATGAAAAAAGTAACATTTGTGAAACATTACTTTTCTTCATATCAATAATTACTTTTAGTCAAGATAATAATTACTAAATCAAATAACTAAAAGTACACGTTATTGTGAACAAAATCGTGATGAAAAATAATATTTGTGAAACATTACCTCTCTTTATATCAATGATTATTTTTTCATAACAACAATAATTACTTAACAAAATAATTTAAAGTACATGTTGTCGTGACTAAAAGTAACAGTCGTTGTGATATTTTCGAAATATTACTTTTTTCATATCAATAATTACTTTTGAGTCACGACAATAATTACTTAATTAAATAACTAAAAGTACACGTTGTCGTTAATAAAAGTAAATATTGTCATTAAAAAAAGTAGCATTTTTTATTAATTTATTTAATAAAAATACTTAAAAAAAGAAAACATGAAGAGTAAATAATTTAAAAATAATTTAAAAATAAAATAAACTGAATAATAGGTAGGACACACAATATAATGAAACTGAAAAATTAAAAAAGAAATGAAAAAACGAAAATAAAATACAATAAATACAAATAATGCTATAGATATTAAATAAAAGTCTCTACCCAAAAAGAAATAAAAAAATTGTTGTAGCTTAGCGGTAACAAGCTCCTAGTCAGAGCTTTCGCTCAATGTACTTGTTGGGAGCAAGTTGCCAAAGTTTTTTTTTATTGAAGAGCGTCTGGGTCGGGTTTCGCAGGCAGGTCGGGTTGTTGGGCCAAAATCGGTTGCATACTATGCAATTGGTTGGATGGAAGTCCACCTCGTTTTATATTTATCTTAAAAGAGATAGTTTGAAGTCCAGTAAGAAGTATTATGTATTTTTTTTTCCGAAAACTAATATTTCATTAATCAATCAACATACGCATGGAGCATAGAGAAGACCCTCTACAAAAGTCGGAGGTTCATCTCAAATATACATATAAGGAACTCTTTAGACATTCAAGCAAGTCTATGAGCAATAGCGTTAGCATCACGTTTAACATGCTTTATTCAAAATTAGGACAAGACTGAAAAAGAAGACGATAACTATCTATTATAGCTCCAAACTCAGAGCTATTTTCATCGTGAAAAGATATAACGTCGATCATTGCTATCTGAGACGAACTCCACCTACTCAAAATTCAACTGCTTATCCACTACAAAAAATTGAATCTTTAGCCACACATATTTTACCACACATAATAATGTATGGTAGTTTAGCCACACATAATTAAAATATGTGTAGATGAATTAAATGACACTTTTTATTAATTAGTGACATTTGATATGTGCGGCTAAACATATTTAGGCACATTTATATTTTAATATTTTATATATTATTTTTATTTTATATAACTACATTTTTTTGTTACATATTGACGTGGAAATGGATTCAAGCTATTAGCCACACATAATTATAAATTAGTTATGTGTAGTTAAAGGCTCATATAATTAACTATATTGACATTTAATACGCGTGATTAAATATTTTTACTGACATTTATATTCTAGCATTAATTTAAATGTCTATTTTTTATATTTATTGAATCAATTTAACAATTTTATTTAATTTTTGATTTTGGAGGAATGGTTCCCTCCGTACCTTTTAGCTTTGGACAATTTAGCTCCAAATTATTAGTGCTCATTTAATTAATTATTATATAAATATTATTACATATATATAGAAGAAAACTATTGCAATGTTTTTCTTGCTACATGTATAGATGACATGGAAACAAATTAATAAATTAAATATAGGATTTCTAATTTTTAATAGTAATTTTTTATCTGATGATTCTCAGGTTTTATCCTGTTATTAAATTATTTTTGATAAGTATACATTATTTAATGGATTAGTTGATCATTCTTTTTTTTTTTTTCTGACCACGTTGGATAATCAAAATAAACAAAAAGAGCGGTAACTAATTTTATAAAGGAAAAAGAGGAGCGGCATTTTTATACGAATGAAAATAAAAATATTGAATAGCCCGCGAACATCGAAAATTTTAAAAGAAACCGCCGCCATCGTGATACTTAGACTGCCTGCCGCGGTCGTCTCTTGGACTGTCTCGAGACAGCCCCGGCGACGAGACGAGCTGCTGCGGCGATGGTTGTCTCGTGCTGACGAGACGGTCTCGAGCAGGCGCACGCGCTTCAAATTTTTTTTTTTTTAAATCGGCGTGTGCATTGCACGCGCCATACATTAAAAAAAAAATCAGACAACGGTCAATTGTTTAAACGGTGCAAAACGGCTAGTTTTGTGCCGATTTTTTTTTTTTAAATCTCACATTTTTTCCTATAAATACCACATTTCATCACACCACATTCACACCTCAAATCTCCATTTTTCTCCTATAATTCCATCTTATTTTAGCATCAATTTCACATTATCATCTCGCAAATGGATTCTAACAATCCATGGTCATCGTCGTGGTGTCCCCCTGAAATGACGGACGACGCGCAATACGGAGGATATACTGGGGCGGGGCTTGATTCTATCAATCTAAACTCGTCCGTCGGCGAGTCCTTCCACACTGTGTTGGGCGACGAAGACAGTCCGTCGTCCGAACCGCCACTAGCCAAAGGCAAGGGGAAGGTACGAGGCAAAGGCAAGGGAAAGGAACGGGCCGATCTCACCGTCGCAAATGTCCCTCCTCCAACGGCAGACGCCCCCAAACCAAAGAGGCGCAGTTACAAGGTGGAACAAGGCACCGCCGTCGCCCAAATCTGGAAAGAGGAGACGTGCAACTCCATCCTCGGACGAGATCAAAGTGGCGACAAGTACTGGGGGCGTGTGGCGGAGAGGTACAATGCCATGTTCAATGACGACCTCAACACAATGACAGTGAAGAGCTTCTTCGGCCGGATCTCCCATTGGGTGAAGGAGTGGATGATAGCCTTCGACAAGGCGGAGAAGAAAAGACCAGTGCCTCCGACTACATGGTCAGGGACCAAGCCCAGACGTTATACAGCGCCCATAAAGGGAGCACCTTCAAGCATTTTGGTGCCTGGGAAATTTTGGCAGACTACCCCAAATTCCTCCACCAAGAATTTCCCGACGTTTCGTCCATGAAGCGGATGAAGAATACGGCACAAGGTGCCTACACCTCATCTGGAACGCCGCACGGATCGAGCGAGGCAACCGAAGAGGAAAGCACAGCTCACCCTCGCCCACAGGGACGAGACACGGCAAAGGCTGCGGCGAGGGTGGCTAGAGGAAAGGGAAAGAAGAAGGTGAGCGAGGAGGCGGAGTTCGTTGGGATGGTCGACTCAACAAATGAAAGGCTAAGCAACATCATCGCGGCGAAGAACAACCGAGCGGAGGCAATGAGAGAGCGTGCTAAGGCGAAACAAGACGTCATCGATTTGAAGATCATCAACTCGGATACGTCAAACTACACGCCGGAGTAGCTGCAGTTCCACCAAATGTTGCTTGACGACGTCAAGCGTCGCTGCGGATGGGCTTAGTTTTTTTTTCCCAACGGCTATGTTTTTTAAATTGTAGTATTGTTTTTTTTTCTAGTAATGTATTTTTTTTATTTGTAGTAATGTTTTTTTTTTATTTGTAGTAATGTATTTCTATTTAAATTAATGAAATTTTCAAATTTTCAAATTTTCTTATTAAAATTAATACAAAATACAAATTAAAAAAATCCTTAGAGATACCCCTTACAGACAGCCCCACTGCAGCTCACTGTCTCTATCTCCAAAAAATCCTTAGAGACACCCTTAGAGACACTACTGATAGATCTAGGGTTTGCAAGGGTGACAGAAAATAATAACAACACGATGACACAAGGATTTACGTGGTTCGATCAATGTGATCTACGTCCACGGGAGAGAATATCTTGTCTTTATTGCTTGAGAGTACAATGAGTATTTGAACGTATTTACACCTCTAATCTAGCATCTATATATAGGCCTTGAATTAAGCCCTAATCCTTCTAGGATTCGGATTCCTTATACATATCTTGTTTCCTAGTACGTGCATATCCGACTCGCCTCCATAATAGGATTCGATCTTCTTCCAAAGTAGGGCTTCGTTAGTGACTTTACTTGGGCCGAACTCTATGGGCCGAGCTTTAATATATAGGCCCAATTAGATTGGGTCTTAGATCAGGCCCAAGAAGAGGCCGGTACTATCACATCCCCCCCAAAAAAGAGAGAAGAAGACATGTAGACGCAGACTACGAGGTCGAATTTCCGAGGTGATTGATCGCGCAAATCACCTGTACGAACTGGATTACCGAGCTTATCGCCCGAGCTGAAGTAGCAGATAGAACGAGATTAGTAAACTGAGCGCCAGCGGCTTGGTTATGTTGTTCAGGTCGTTGGTATAGACGCGGCCCATACCTGAACTTAAAGGGAGGGAAAAGTAGTGGGCCGTTTTGAATTTGGTGGAGGGATGGTCCATATTCCGAGAAATGCGGGCCTACGTTTACACGTGTATAATGAGTAACGGCGGGATTCAAATACATATAATGCGGGATTTGAAACGTCTCCCCTATCCCACGGTTTGACATCCGCCGCTATATCAAAGATTTTTCGGCCCAGAAAATCCTCTTTCTTCCCTTCTCTATTCCCCCAAAAGCTTCAATTTTCTGTATCACTGTGCCGCCGGTGTTCACGCCGTTGAGACTTCCATTCGCGACCGCTCCAGAATATTTCCGCTCACTTTCACAAGTAAGTATGGCCTCCCATTCTCATTCTAGTAGTAGTAGTGATTCTCCTCCGGCAAGGGCCGTCGATAACAGCATAGAATTTAGAATTTTTACCGTAGGATCTTCTGAACCCTCCACTGAAATTTTAATAGTGCCCCCGCGTGCGAAGGGGAAGGTGGCCGATTACCCCTCATCTTTAGACGAGGCTAGGATTAGGTTGCTTGCCCAAACTTATAACTTTCCTTCTGATGCTGACTTAATAGAACCTCGCCCAGAGGATAGGGCCTGCTCTCCCCCAATGGGGTTCGTTACTATTTATGAGGACATCCTACACACTGGTCTTCGTGTACCCCTCCCCGAGCCCTATTCCAAGCTCCAGAAGAAGCTTGGCTTAGCGTTAGGGCAGATAATGCTGAATTCATTTAGGCAATTTACCGATTTGGGTGTGGCAGCGATTGATAAGGGTCACCAAATATCTGTCGAGCTCATTCACGAGCTCTTCCTCTTCAAAAAGAGTGCGGGCTGGTACTATGCCACTGCCCGAGCTGAGTTCAAGGGGCGAACTCAAAATAAAGTGGACAAGTGGCACACGAAGTTTTTCTTTTGTCGCCACAATAGTTTTGTCGACCTGGTTTGGAGGGTAGAAAAGCCTTACGAGTGGGTAATTGACGAGGTGGATAAAGCTTTAGAGTCTGCTGTGAAAGCAATGAGGGATCACGGTCCTTTTGAGGGGCGCTACAACAAAGACTCCCTAGCTGAAGCGGGGTTAAGCCCGTACGAGCCCCAAAGTATGGTGGATCCTTCGACGGGTGAGGCCCCGCTAGTACTGTTAGGATTGTTGTTTTTTTTTTGTCGTCCTTACTCTTTTCGTGCCTTTTTTGCAGTGAAGAACTTCGGGAAGATAAAGGAGGTCGATGCCAAGGCCGCAGCTCGCGGTGTCAAGAGAGTGAGGTCGTCTGGACGATCTGCTTCCTCCTCTGACCAGAGTCAGCTCGGGGGATCCTTTAACTTAGCTCCGCACTCCGAGGTAGCGGGGCTTGCTGGGGCGAATGTTCGCTCTACTCCCCCTAAACCACCTCAGAAACGTGCCAAGGCTGGGGACCATGTCGACGTAGAGATTCTCGAGATCTCGGGCGGCGACGCGAGCCCAGTAGCTCCTCCAAACAAGCTGGCTGATATGCCTTTTCCCGAGGTGAAGACTTATTGCTTTTATTACATAATTTTCCGTAATTCTTGCCTGTGTAGCTAACTGTACTCCCTCTTACAGGGCATCGATATGGTCGTGGGGTGGCTGAAGACCAGCGTTGGGGAGATGTCCGCGAAACACGAGGACGAGAAGAGCAAATACTCTGAGAAGTTGATGTCGGTCACAGCCAGGGCGAAGAAGGCTGAGGCCGAGCTGAAGGGGGCCAAGGAGGAGGTGAAGGCTGCGAGATCCGAGCTAGTCGCTCAGCTCACGAAGGCCGAGACTGAGGCTGAGAGAGCTCGGACTGAGGCCGAGAGAGCTCGGAAGCTGGAGTCCGAGCTGAACGCTGCGAAGGACCGGGAGGCCCAGCTCGCGGCTAGCCAAGGTGAGGTTCTCCGGGCCTATACGAAGAGGCTTCTGCTGTCGGAGAGCTTCTCCAGCCTAGCCAATGACTTGGCTTTACTCATCAATGGGAACTTCGCCGTGGCCGCTTTGGAGAAGGCCGCCAAAGATTTCCCCGACTTGGATGTGGCGAAGTACGGCTTCGAGCGTCTTGGGGATGATACTCTTCCTTCCCGGTACGCCAGAGTGGTCCGGGATCACCTCGGTCAGCTTCCTGTCTTGGAGAGCCTCGCCAGCTCGTCTGAGCTGCTATCTGCCGAGCAGATTGCTGACTGCTCCGTAGATCGGGACTCCGACCTGGATGCCGCCTTCGATTCTCTTCGTGATGAAGATGAAGAAGAAGAAGAAGAAGAAGAAGAAGAAGAAGGAGGAGAGGAACAGGAGGCCGGGGCTGGTGACGATCTAATTCGTCCCGAGGATGCCGAGGGTCCCAAGACTACCGTTGATCCCGGGACTGTTGGTGCTGAGGATCCCCCCTCCGGGCCTTCACCTTCTGAGAATGAGAAGGTCGGTGATCCTTAGCGTTTAGTTGTTTTTTTTTTTTTGAACATTGTATTCCTGTACTCAACTTCAAATGAATGAATTTTGTATTTTCTCTGTGTAGACTTCGGGTTCTGTCAATGTTTTTTCCTTACGCAAGCAATTAACTCTTCTTTCTGACGACCTACGCAAACAACGATCCTTCTCTCAGCAATGGATGGAGAAATGTCGCCGAGCTGAGGAGCTTTTCGTCAAAAAGTGCAGTCTGCTGAAATCAACAGAGGCCGAGCTGAATGAGTGGCAGTTGAAGTTCGAGGCACTTTGCGAGGAGTCCGAGGTGAAGCGGCTCGTTGCTCAGGAGGGTGCTGATTTACTTCAGGCTAAGCTCCTTCAGGCTGAGGAAGAATTGAAAGTTGCCCGAGGTCGAGCTGGCCGTGATTCCAAGGGTCATGAGAAGATCGCCGAGGAGCATGCCGAGTATGAAAATATTATCCGTCGTGGTGGTGGTATCACCATATCCGAGGCGGAATTAAAGACGAAAGAAGACTTGGGGCAGTATCTCGAACTGAAAGAAGTATTCGGCCCTGAGTCTTTTGAGCTTCAAGGTGCTTTTGATATGCTGAAGGAGAGTGCGAGCAGGTATAAGTGTATATTGGACCGCCTTCCCAAGTTACGCGCTCTCCTGGCCAATGGCGTGGGCGCAGCAATTCCGTCTTTATCTCGGACGATGCCTTCCCGCGAGGTGAAGGCAGCTTCTCGAGAACATCCGATCGGCCCGAGCCAAGGTAGCCGAGCTGCTGGGCGAGGTTCAGCTACGTCGCGAGGTCGGGGCTTTCCTGCTGGAAGGGGTCGAGGTCGGGGACGAGGCCGAATTTCAATTGATGACCTTTTGGGGCCTTCCTCATTCGAGAGGATTGGCTCAACTTTAGCAAGAAACATCCTCCTCCATAGACTGGCTCGATACTCCTGTAAATTATGTACAAATGAAATGTTCTAAATAGTTAGAAATAAAGAAATATGTTGAGTTTGTGAACTTCCTGTTCTTTGTGAAGATTGCTTCTTTGGCTTTATTTGCATGTTGCATTTTTGAGGGAGTTAAACTCGGACCTCTTTGAGTTTACAAGGGAACCATTGTTCAGACCTCGTAGTGTAATTCTCTCGGGGGAACTTGATTCTGACCCTGATTGAGGAAAGTTTTATCCTTGATGAGGGAGTTTGACTCGGACCTCGTCGGATCTTCCTTTTTCAGAGGGAGACGAGCTCGGACCTCGGAAAAGGGTTTTCTTTGCGCATTTCTTAGGATATTATTACCCCATGTTGAGTCATTTATTTGACCTCGGAATGGAACTTTAGTTCGTCCTTATGAGGGGATTTGTTTTTGGATACTTCATATAAGCAAACTGAAAGACACAAAAATATGCAAAAAGAAGAGAAACTTCATTTAAAGAAAGATCAAAACAAAAAAAGGTTTTGACGAGCTCGTAAAAACAAAACATTATTACTTAAAAAGAAAAAAGAAAAAAAGAAAAAAAGAAAAAAAGACGAAAAAAACTTAGACTCTAAATGCAAGACACTGCTGCTTATACGAAGAATCACTTTAGGTGGGCGATGTGCCACGTTCAGGGTACCAGCTCGCCCGAAAGGTAGGCAATTTTGTAGGCTCCTTTGCCGAGAACTTCGTGCACTCTATAGGGCCCTTCCCACGTGGCTTCAAGCTTCCCGAGCTTCTCTGAATGACTTATTTCGTTGTTTCTAAGCACAAGATCAACGACCTGGAACTGCTGGGGTTTGACCCTTTGGTTGTAGTATCGGGTCATCTGTTGTTTATACCGAGCTTCTTTTATGCTGGCTAGTTCCCGCTTTTCCTCGAGTAAATCCAGGTCGGTTCGGCGTTGCTCTTCATTGGCTTCAGCTGAGAAATTGATGGTGCGGGGGCTTGGCGCCCCGATCTCTACGGGTATGACCGCTTCTGTCCCGTATACTAAACGGTACGGGGTTTCCCCCGTTGGAGTTCTGGGTGTAGTCCTGTATAACCACAGGACGTTTTGGAGGTTGTAGATCCATTCCGTTTTGTCCTTCTCTAGGCGGGCCTTGAGTCCGTTCACTATTGTTCTGTTGGTGACCTCGGTCTGGCCATTAGTTTGAGGTCGGTTGACCGAGGTGAAATTTTGCTAGATATTGAGTCCTTCACAAAATTCTTGGAATGCTCTGCTCATGAATTGCGTCCCGTTGTCCGAGATGAGGACTCTTGGAACTCCAAACCGGCACACGATATTCTTCCAAACGAAGTCGACGGCTTTCTCACTTGTGACTTTTGTGGAAGGTTCGGCTTCGACCCACTTGGTAAAGTAGTCGACTGCAACTATTAGGAACCGTTTTTGTTTAGGGGCCGGGTAGAAGGGTCCCACGATGTCAATGCCCCCATTCCACAAATGGCCACGGGCTCTGTATAGTAGAGAGGTCGGTCTGGGGTACCCTTGTCACCTTGGCATGCAGCTGGCATTTCAGGCACTTTTTCACGAACTCTTCCGCATCTTTTGCCATTGCTGGCCAATAGTATCCCCACCGCATAATTTTCTGTGCTAGCATCCGAGCTCCAATGTGACTACCGCACGATCCAGTGTGCAGTTCATTTAATGCGTAGTCCGCTTCCCTTGGTCCCACACACTTTAGTAGAGGCTGTAAATATGACTTCCGATATAGGACTCCTCCTTCGAGTACGTACTGCGTGGATCTAGCTAGGATTTTTCTGGCTTCCGCTTTGTCCTCAGGAATTTCCCCGCTCTCCAAATATCTTTTTAGGGGGGTCATCCAATTCGGGTCGTCCTCTTCGATTGCATTGACTTCCGCCTCTTCTATACTTCGATTCCGGACTTCTTCTACTAGAGTTGAGCCAGTTGAGTTCGCCAGCTTACTTAGCTCGTTAGCTCGGGTATTTTGGCTTCGGGGAATGCGAACTATTCTGAAAAACTGGAAGGATTGTTCTAGGAGCTTGACTTTCTCCAGGTATTTCTTCAGCTTCTCACTCCTCGCTTCATACTTTCCCAGCACGTGGTTGACCACTACTTGGGAATCACAGTAGGTTTGGATAGCTCGTACCTGGAGGGTTTGGGCAAGACGTAGTTTGGCAATGAGAGCTTCGTATTCCACTTCGTTGTTCGTAGTGGGGAACTCGAATCGCAGCGAGTACGTCAATTCCTTTTTCTCCGGGCTGATCAGGAGTATGCTAGCTCCGCTCCCTTTCTTTCCCGAGGCTCCATCCACGTACATCTCCCAGCAGTCTGGAGGTGTCTTCTCTGGTATTTCTTGGAGTTCGGCTTTGGCTCCGGACTCTTTTGGCTTGTTGACGACGTTGTATTGAGCTTCTGCAAGGAAGTCTGCTAAAGCTTGTCCCTTTATAGCTCGGCGTGGACCGAATGTTATGGAGTGCTCTCCTAGCTCGATTGCCCATTTCGCGATCCTCCCTGAGGCTTCCGGCTTAGTGAGGACTTGCCGGAGTGGTAGGTCGGTCAAAACTTGTATTGGGTGAGCTTGGAAATAAGGTTTTATGCGCCGAGCTGCATTTACCAGGGCTAGAGCGACCTTCTCGAGAGGCTGATACCTTGTCTCTTGGTCTTTCAGGACTCTGCTGACGAAGTACACAGGTAGCTGCCGATCTCCTTCATCTCGGACCAACACTGCGCTTATTGCTTCCTCCGACGCTGCGAGGTATAGAGATAGGGATTCTTCCTTTTTGGGGACTGACAAAGTTGGTAAGTCTCCAAGGTGGCGCTTGAGCTCATCAAAGGCTAGTTCGTGCTCTGGTCCCCATCCGAACTCCGGTGCCTTCTTGAGAATTTTGAAGAACGGAAGTTGTTTCTCGGCAGCTTTGGAGAGGAACCGACTCAGTGGGGTTATGCAGCCTGTCAACCTATGTACGTCGCGAATGGTTCGGGGTACCTTCATTTCCTGTACGGCTTTGATTTTCAAGGGGTTGGCTTTGAGACCTTCCGGCGAGATCCAACACCCTAGGAATTTCCCAGATCGCACGTTGAAAGTGCACTTCTTGGGGTTCAGCTTGAGGTTCGCCTGCCTTAGCACGTTGAGCGTCGCTCGTAGGTCGTCCACTGCTGAAGCCTTTTCTTTGCTTTTGACGACAATGTCATCTACATACACTTCGACAATCTTGCCGATGTGATCTCAAAAGAGGAAGTCGACCATCCGTTGGTAAGTCGCTCCGGCATTCTTTAATCCAAAGGGCATGTATTTGAATGCAAAGACACCGAAGCTCGTGGCGAAAGCTGTCATGATCGCATCTCCCTCATCCATTAGGACTTGATAGTACCCCTTGTAAAGGTCAAGAAAGCTGAATACCTCATATCCCACTAAGGATTCAATCTTCTCGTCGATGTTGGGGAGAGGGTAGCAGTCCTTTGGGCAAGCTTTATTGAGGTCGGTATAATCCACACACATCCTCCTTTCCCCTCCTTCTTTCTTGACTACCACCGGGTTAGATAGCCAAATTGGGTATTTGACCTTGAATAGTAGTCCTGCTTTCAGCCATTGTTGCACCTCATCGTAGATAACTTGATTCCGCTCGGCCGCAAATGTTCTTCTTTTCTGCTTTACTGGGGTAGAGCTCGGGTCGATGTTGAGTTTGTGCGTAATGATGTCCGAGGACACCCCCGTCATGTCCGTTGGCGACCAAGCAAAGACGTCTTGATATTCCCTAAGGAGCTGGATTACCTGCAGGCGGGTTTGGGGTCCCCCTGCAAAGCCGACCTTGACAACTTTTGCAGGGTCGTCTTCAGATAAGGGGACTTGTTCCGCCGAGGTGTCTGAAATCGGCGTCTTCTCTTCCAACTCCTCGGGATACTTTGATTGCTATGCTTGCAGTTGACCTCGAAGGGCAACTTACATGCACTCCTTGGCCTTTTTCTGGTCGCCTCGAACAGTTAGGATTCCGCCCGAGGTCGGGATCTTCAGTAAGGAGTGGTATGGCGAGATGATGGCTCGGACCGTATTCAGCCAATCCCGACCTAATATGATGTTGTACGGGGAGTTCGCTTTGACCACGTAGAAGTGGATTAGTTTGTTAACGCTGGTTGGCGGGCTGCCAATGGCGACGTCTAGCGCGATTATCCCTTCAGGTCGCGTCTCCTACTGCGTAAAGCTCCTGAGGGGCAGGGGTGCGGCGTTAACCCGAGCTGAGTCTAGTCCCATCCTATCCAAGCAATGTTGGAAGATGATACTGACACTAGCTCCACCATCAACAAATACGCGGTGGACCAACTTATTGGCTACTCCGACCTGTATTACCAGTGCGTCATTATGGGGCGTAGCTGTAGGTACAGGATCATTCTCGAAGAATGTGACGGTCTCACTTTTCTTGAACCTCTTTTTTGTCTGTTCCTCTTCCGACGGAATTGGTGGTCTGCGAGCTTCTGACCTCAGCTTAGTTTTTGTCGTGCCTGGGGTTAGCCCGGAGATGATGGACACCACCCCATCGTATTGTGGCACGCCGCACTGAGGGTCGTCATCCTCCTCATCATGATTGGTTTTAGCGGGCTTATTATCGGGAGCGCAGCGACCCTATCCGCCTTTTCGCTTCCCCCTTCTGTTTTTCCTTCTCCCGGCCTCGTATTTCTTCAGAGCTCCTTCCTGGGCTAACCTCTCTATCTCTTCTGCGAGGTCACGGCAGTCTTCCGTGTGGTGCCCGTGGTCGTCGTGGAAGGAGCAGTGTTTGCTTTTATCTCGAGGTTTTGACCCCGACATAGGGCGCGGTATGGTGAACCAGTCCTCATAAAGTGCGAAGATCTCCGCATTTGTTTTCAAAAAAGGAGGTCGCTGAGAGTGCTCTGATCCCGGCCGAGGTCCGAGCCAGGACTGGATAGGTCCAGGTCCGAGCCGGGATTGGATGGGTCCTCGCTGAAGACGTTCGTGGGCACTTCTCTGATCACGATCATTCCGGCCCCGATCACTTTCAGCCCTCTTCTTCTCGATTTCTTCTCGCTTCAACCGGTCCGCATCTTGGCCGTCCGCGAACTGGTATACAATTCTCCACATCTCCTGAGCCGTCTCGGGCTTCTGTTTAGCAAGCTCCTGGTTGAGGGATCCAGGGGCGACCCCATTTTGAAAAGCCGAGATGAGGAATACGTCATCGATTTTATCGACCTTTAGGCTCTCTTGCATAAATTGGGAGGCGTACTCCCTTATAGTTTCTTTGTCCTTCTACCTCACCGATAGGAGATAGGCTGTGTCTCGGCGAGCCTGAACCTTTATGTGGAATC
Source organism: Schizonepeta tenuifolia (assembly GCA_029490685.1). Classification (NCBI taxonomy): domain Eukaryota; kingdom Viridiplantae; phylum Streptophyta; class Magnoliopsida; order Lamiales; family Lamiaceae; genus Schizonepeta; species Schizonepeta tenuifolia. Next base: position 102,635,085 of record CM055955.1, read on the forward strand.
TTTGCTTAAAGATTTTTTCCAAATAGGTCCAGGACCCTACACTGCCAGTTGGGAGGCTATCAAACCAGGCTCGGGCGTAATCAACCAGCATTTCGGGGAACAACTTGCACATATGTTCCTCTTTAAGGCCCTGATTGTGCATGCTGTACCTGAAACGTGTTAAAAAGTTGAGGGGGTCCTCCAACCCGTTGTAGGCCGGTATGTTCGGCAACTTATATGCCGCAGGAAGCTTGGCATCAAGCAGCTCGTCGGTGAACGGGCTGACGAGCCGGGCTGGTCTTCCCTCACGTCGGTGTCAGTTTGCCTCGGGGCTGTAACTTCTGGAATAGCTCGGACTTCGGTCCCTGCCTGGGCTATAATGTCGCCTTGGGAGATGGTGTTTTTTGGGACTCCGACGTGGGCTGGAGCTCCGGCGACAGAGTGGGCTTCGTCGTGTGTCGTACTTTCTCCTCAGCTCGGGCTCCTGCGTCTTGGAGTGGTGAGGAGTTTTGGGTACAGACTTCCGCGTGGAACTCTCCCTAGCTTCGGATATTGGGGGCATCCGAGCTGTTGTGAGGAAGCGCTTGAAGCTCTCCTTATTCGCTCTAACGAATTCAGTCGCGGCATAGGTGGTAGCGAGGTCGAAGTCATCGAGAAAATCCTCTTCCTTCGACCCTGATTTCTGTGGACCCTTCTGAGGGATGTCTTCCAGCTCGGGTATCCCTTTGAACGGATCCTCTTCTATAGGGTTATTGTCGTGCCCCTCCTTTGGGACCGAATTGCCTTTCTGGCGATTGCCCCTGTTTGTGGGGCGACTTTCTGCTTCGTTGGGATTCCCACGTTGGCTTTGGTCCTCCCGCACGTTTTGTGATCGCGTTACCATCATTGTTCTGCTACTAGAGAACCGTCGATCGATTTCCCACAGACGGCGCCAATGATAGATCTAGGGTTTGCAAGGGTGACAGAAAATAATAACAACACGATGACACAAGGATTTACGTGGTTCGATCAATGTGATCTACGTCCACGGGAGAGAATATCTTGTCTTTATTGCTTGAGAGTACAATGAGTATTTGAACGTATTTACACCTCTAATCTAGCATCTATATATAGGCCTTGAATTAAGCCCTAATCCTTCTAGGATTCGGATTCCTTATACATATCTTGTTTCCTAGTACGTGCATATCCGACTCGCCTCCATAATAGGATTCGATCTTCTTCCAAAGTAGGGCTTCGTTAGTGACTTTACTTGGGCCGAACTCTATGGGCCGAGCTTTAATATATAGGCCCAATTAGATTGGGTCTTAGATCAGGCCCAAGAAGAGGCCGGTACTATCACACCACTGCAGACAGTCTTATAACTTATCCACAACTCTCTGCACTTCTTTTCACCCCAACACTTTCGCTAATTTAGTTTTATCGTATTTCAGGTGATAACTTTATCACTTATTTAAGTCTTTTCAATTTTCTAAATTTTCGATTTCAGTTAAAACAATGAACACCCCTTCTTGATTAATTATCCAGCGATGCTTGTTTCTTCAATTTTATATCGAACGATTAATTAATTATCCAGCGATGCTTGTTCTTCAATTATTCAGCAATTAATTATCCGGCTTGTTCTTGTAATTCCTGGTAGGATTTGCAATTTTGTCATTGTTTTTGTTGCTTATTTTAATTGATTAGTTATGTTACTGTAGTTATATTATTGTGAAGTCTTATTATTTGTAGTATTTTCTGAGAGTCATCTTAATCCATGTTGCTAACGTTCCAATCTGCAAAGAACACTAGAAGGCTCATTCAACTCGAAGCTGGTTAATTAGATGTGAGTCTACAAGACTGCAACATATAATATGTATTACTATTTGGTGCGAATCATTACTTCTTTGGATATGCTAGCTAATAGGTATTGGTTGTTATTTTATGCTTGTTGTTTGGCAGTCATATATTTAGATTGGTGTGCAAATCAGAGCCAAAAGAAAGGATCTACTAATGGCTAATTCAAGTACACGGATGTAAGGAACCATGTGACGACGACCAAGCCACCTCCTCTGCCAACGCCAGTTAGATCATGTACAAGTAAAAACGAAAATCATCATTTAGATTATGTGCGTTTGGTGGAGCTGCTCATTTCCCTTGTGTAGTATACCAGTAGGCTATTTGTACAAAAAGTTCTTTGTATTTGGTAATGGTTACTTTTGTTTTATTTAATAGATTTTACTTAGTATATTTTTGTACTATAATAGTCTTGATATATTTTTATATGTTCTACGTATCATCTTGAGTTATTAGATCTATGAATTTCTCTACATAATTGACTATAATATTACGGAATTGAGTTAATTCAATTTGCAAGCAATAATAATTTTCCTAATAATAAAGTATATTAAAAAGGATTGCCCACACATAAGAATTGCCACATGTCAAATTACACGTCAAAATATTCATAATGATGCAATACACACGTCATTTCCACGTCTTCACCGAATACATGGTAAATATGTTTAACCACACATATTATATAATTTTAGTGACATATATGTGTGTAGGTAAAAAAATAATGATTTATCGACACATAATGTATGTGTGGCTAAAACTCTTTCTCTACACAATTATAGCGACACTTGTTGATATTTACTTTATGTGTGGGTAAATAGTTATAATCACACCTAAACATAGATAAACCCACATTTATATGTGTGGGTGAAACCTTAATTTCTTGTAGTTCCAAGAGTGAGCTTCATGCACTCTCATTGCTTCTCCTTTCTCGTCTCTCATTGAACCAGACAATGTGATAGCCTTTGCTGCTACATAATAACCTTTCTTTCCTTGCAAAATAATTTCAATCACTGTCGAATTTTCACTTGCAAAGAAAGCAACATCTATTCCACATCTAAACCAACCAACATTCAAATCGTGCCACCAACCAACATTCAAATCGTGCCACCCGTTACAAATTCGAGACGAAGTGGAAGAAAATCTTATGTTACCTGATTTTCTTTGAGTATCCATCCATTACATTCAAGCTATAGTAGCCATGGTTATTGACAGTGCAGGTAAAGGTTGTTTGGCATGTAGGAACCGACTTTTGAAGGCCGGTTCGTGTGCCCACGATCCATTCCGGGTGTCTAACAAGTACATACAAAATTCTTTCTAAGCATGCTCTTAACGAGAAGAAATCAAGGAATACATGCGAAACGAGAAGAAGAAATGACTCCAGAGTTGATTTTCTGTTTGTTTCCCACGGCAAGACTCGTCGTTGAGTGGCAACAGCTTCGAATCCTCTCCTCCTATGGCTGACCGCCGCACCCTCTTACTCACAGATTTCTGTTTCTTTTCTTTTCACGTAAGGAATAAGTGAGTAGAATTAGTGGGCTCGTTATTATTTATATTAGGTAATTAAATACCTAAATAATAAGCTCATTTATTAAATCCAACAAACAAAGCCCAAAGTAGGCGGCTGACCCATAGAGAGCTAGACCTTGATTGGGTCAAACGGGGATCTACTAGCTCGAATAAAGTATTGGCCTTCCAGTGCTCAATTTTCATATTCAGCCCCAGAATATAAATCGAGACACAAGTATTAATTATTCCACTAGAAAATTAATACTGAATTATCACTAAATTCGTTAGGCGAGTCGAGGCTAGCATTTGACTTAATTAATCTCCGCGTTTAAGATATTCAATATCCATTAATTAATTAATTCCTCTAACGACCAATTAATTAATTAATCAGTCATTTAATTAGAAACGACATCTTGAGTGTTACCACTTAAACTTATTATCGTATCAGAACTAATTCCACCTGCAGGGTTTAATACGATAAACTTATTAAGTTCCTTAATAGGATATTATCAGCCTGTTATTAGTAGGACACAGATCCTTATTGCAATTCATTCGCGTATCAAATAACAACCACTATCATCCAAGATATCGAGTATATTGAGCTTTAGATAAAGCTCTCACCCATGATAAATCAAAGCAATAGACAATTAATTATTCACACCAATTAATTCAATTAAGGTTAAGATCACTTAAGTCACCGAGATCTTGATTTTTAACTAGTCAGAATATAAGAATACATCTCACTGTGATCAGTTCAACACACAAATGTACTAGAATAAATAAATAGCCAAGACAAACTATTTTCTATTTATGCTACACTCTAAACCGAAAACTCGTCCGAAGTTTTCTCAACTGTGAACACGACTTCTATATCTTCTGTGATAAACCACACACCATATAATCTAGGTATGGGATAATTGGACTATAATATGATCATTCAATAACAATATTTCAGATAGAAGAATAACAGTGGATACAAGGTATCAATGTATACAAGCATAAAAGGCTTGCTTTCAGTATACAACCCTTCAATTCTCCCACTTATACTAAAGCAAACTTTTAGTATACAATGCGTCCGTTCAAATAGATAATACTGATAATATCCATCTATCTATTGCACTTTCTCCCACTTATACTAAAGTTTAGTTTAGTATTGAGAGGTTGTGCACCCCAACTCCTTCAACATGTTTGTTGAACGTCAAGGCTGGTAGACTCTTTGTAAATGGATCGGCCAGATTATCAACGCCCGCAATATGTACTACTACCACTTCTCCATGCTTCACGAGCTACCGGATATAGTGATATCTACTGTCAATGTGCTTTGCAGCTTGATGACACCTTGATTCCTCACAGTTCGAAACTGCAGCCTCATTATCGAAATAAATTGTGATGCACCTCGACAAACTAGGAATCACATCAAGTTCTGCTAAGAAGTTTATGAGCCATACAACCTCTTTTGCAGCTTCACAAGCAGCCACATACTCGGCTTCCATTATGGATAGTGAAATGCATTTCTGCTTTACACTTCTCTACACAATGGCTCCACCTCCAAACATAAACACATAGCCTGTTGTAGACTTCCGTTTGTCCTTATCAGCTTGATAATCGGAGTCTACATAACTTATCGGAGTCACATCACTAGACTAGTAAACTAGCGGATACTCTCTAGTCCATTTAAGGTACTTGAGTATGTGCTTTACAACAATCCAATGAGCTTGTCCAGAACTGCATTCGCGTTCAGTGCATGTGCATAGAATTTTTGTTTTGCTTGAGAAAAATGTTAAGTGTATGAGGTTTCAGGTGAGCTGAACCATTTAGTTGGGCTGAGATTCTTCCGTGGATCCATCGTGGATTTCAATTTCTCAAGTTGTTTTAATAAAAAATGTTTTAGTGACAATCTTTAAACTATTTTAGCAAGATTGATGTTGATATTGTTTGAATTGAGGTTTATGTTGAGATAAGTGTTTTCGATTTGTTGGTTAGTAATTGTTGATGAGTTGGATAAGGGTTCGAATTTTGGATTTAGGACTTTAGAAACCAAGAAACCCTAAGAGCCAAATAGAATAGAAGTAAGAGGCTTCGAGTTATTTATAGTTGTTCTCTCATCCTTATTGCCAATCTAATTCCTTGAAGGGTCGAGTGGAAGCTTGAAGTAAGGAAATGAGGGAGGAGAAAAAAGTAAGTGAAGAATGAAAGCAAGCAAGGTGGGCTTTCTAACTTATGAATTAAGAATGTGATGATACTATGATATTACTACATGTGTTTTTAAATGATTAACTTGCCATGTTTTGAGTTTTGTATGATACCATCTACTTGAGAAAAGACGAATTCGGTCATACGCGAGGTAGGATTATGTGTACAGGTATTACTGATCCCTAGCCTTCTTTCGGTAGGTCAGTCACGGTGTTCGAGAAGGATGCCTACTTCTGAACACTTAATATTATTATTGTAGATGTGGTTTCATACTTATATGATATTGACTGAGCAGTCGTTTGCAAAAAGAGAAAATCAATTTCAAGCATGCACTTAATATTTTAAAGTCATTACATGTGTTATGTTTAAAGAGGCAAGTTTAATCTATAGCTTTATCAAGAAAGTTTTCAAGTTATATTTTTGGCACGTGTTCACTGAGTACAAAGTACTCAGCCCTGCATGTTGTTTTTAAAACGTGCAGGTTAGCTCGGAAGGCGATGAAGTTTGCTTGGCGGCTTTTGTTGGTTAAACTCTCTAGAGATGTTTAAGCTAGGATTACATGTCTTCATACATGTAATTCGGGCTATGTTTTCGCTGCAACAGTTTGATGTTCTTGTTTTATTTTCTATACTTTTGTCTTTGATACTATAAGCCTTGAACTCAAGATGCTCATGTTAACTTTTGGATGAATCATTCTCGTTGATGTTATGATGATATTCTGTTAAAACATGTTGGTAAGGCTAGAAATCCTTGTTCTAGCCCTGTTGGTACATGTCTCTTGTTAGCAAGCATGTTAGTAACACCCCTAACTTCTGTTATCAAGCATGTTAGCATTATCTCATACCAACTGTTTTCACACCTTGTTAGTAACATTTAGATCTCTGTTACTGAAGAATGTCAGTACCAACACATATTAATGTATTCCAGTTTATGTCAGTAACAATTATATATTCTTCCCCGAGCTTGTCCCTTGTTGAGTTGTTCTTTATTCCGTTGTTTCACCCTCACTATCCAATGGATTCTAGTCATTCCTACATACTTGAATTCGGGCTATGACAGCAGCTCAACTGAAATATCCTTAAAAACTCAAGGCGATGGATGCTTTGAGTGTGGGAAGTCTAGACACATCAAGGTCGACTGCCCAGACCTATCAAAGAGAGATAGAGATGCCCTTCGAGCAAAGGCCATGGAGAAAACCAAGGCGATGATCATTGAGGAAGAGGTCAATGACACAAACCTGTACTTTGACTCCGAGGGAGAGGAAGCTGACTCTCCATCAAGTAGCGAAGAAAAAGACAAATGTCTCATGGCATTGCCTGAAGAGTCTACAGGTAAATTCTTCACTTCTCCCTTTTCATATTATTCCTGTTGCTAACCAATGTACAGGAGAATTGGACGAAGACATAAGTCCATTATGGGATGAAATCAAACAATTGAGCAGAGTCTGTGATGCTCAAGCAGCTCAGTACAAGGCACTTAGAGCAAAGCTCGATGTGATGAGCAACGAACTGATCATGAAGGATCAAGAAATAGAGAGACTGATGAAGTTGAATCAGAAGCTCCATGAAGAAGTCACTCAGTTCACAAATAACCTAGTCATCAATTTGACCAATATGATGAGGACATAGTCTGACTACATCTCACAGCTGCAAATGGAGCTTAAAAATGCAAATGAGAAGATAGTGTCCCTTCATTCCTCGAGCGCCGCTCTGGAGAGCATGATCAACAACCAAAGACCTCACAACTGCTTAGAAGGTCTTGGATACAATCCCGAGACATACTGGACTATAGCTAGGAATGTTCATCAAGGCAAGTCAGCCACCAACTGAGGCACCCCAAGCCCAACCAGACTCAGTTGAGATCATAGTTTAAGAGACTTTAGCCATCCCTCAGACTGTCAAGACTCCTGTAACTGATAAGGGAAAGAAGGTTCAAGGAGATGAACCTAAGAAAACTGAAGCTGGTACTTCAAAGGAAGTTGAGAAGTCCATCAGGAAGTCCAGACCCTGAGGTCGCAGAGCAAGGGAAAATACTCAACAACGACCTACGCAACCAAAATAGAATTAGACCAGATGCAAGTCCAATGAACAAGCTCAGTATCAACCCAGAAGGCATCCGAACTGGAACAATCCCAACTTCTATCATCAGACATACCCAATTCATTCTCAATGTCATCAAGCATATCAAGGACATGGAAACTACGGTGATCAGTATCATAGTTTAGGTTATCCACAGTACGGATATGCACAAGGAGCTAGACAGTTTGGGTCTGTTCCCAGACAGTTCTCACCAAGAAGAAATCGACCGAGTCAGCAAGGTCGAAATCAGGCTCCTAGAAAACAAAGTTATCCATAGAAGAATTGGACTGCTAGAGCTCCAAAGCATACTCAGTCAGCAATCTATGTGGATGCAGAAGGAAAAAAGATTAGAATTGACCGCACAGTTCAAGTCTTCAAAGAAACATCAGTCACTAACCAGCCAGGACCCAACTGAGTTTGGGTAGCTAAAGTTCGTCTTGTATTTTGTAGAAACAGGATAAACTGAGGAAGAAAAAGGCTGCAAAATCGGTGTGGCTGCTTAAAGTATATGACGCATCACATGAATCTACTCAAAGATTTCAAGTTTCGAGAGGGATCAATTGTGATATTTGGTGACAACTCTCACGGTAAAACCAAAAAGTTTGGCTCATTCGGAAATGATTCTATGACTGTCAAAAATGTTTCCTTGGTCGATGGATTGAAGCACAACTTGCTCTCCATAGGCCAATTCTGTGATACTAGTTTTTCTAGTAAAGATTGATGCACAAAGATGCATGATGAAAGACTTAAAGATGAAACAGATTCTTCTACATGGTAAAAGGTCTTCATTTGGAGGTGTATACTACATAGACTGTTTGAGCAATCCTTCAGAAACTTGCCTCGTGTCCAAAAGCAGCTCAGAGACAAGCTGGTTGTAGCACAGAAGCCTCAATCACCTGAACTTCAAAAATATGAATCGACTAGCTCGCCAACAGCATGCAGATGGAATTCCAGACTTGAAGTTTAGTCCAACGCATCTCTGCAGTGCATGTCAACTAGGAAAGTTAGCTAGAGCTTCATTCCATTTGAAGATAACACCCTCTACGGATCGTAATCTGTGACTGATCCACATGGTTATCTTCGGTCCGGTCACCCCCAAGAGTATGAGTGGAAATGAATATACTCTTGTGGTCACAGATGATTACTAGAGATACACCTGGGTGATCTTCATGGCGCATAATAATGAGACAAGAGAAGAGTTGCTAAAACTGATGGACAGAATAGTAAATCAACAAGGAAAATCCATAGTATCCATCAGATATGATCACAGAACTGAGTTCTTCAATGAGACCATCATTGAGTATTGCGAGAAGAATGACATAACTCACCAGACCTCAGTAGCAAGGACTCCTCAGTAGAACGGAGTAGTAGAGAAAAGGAATCAAACACTAAAAGATGCTGCAACATCCATGCTGAAAAGCTCAGCCTTGCCAAAAATATTTTCGGTTGAGGCACTCAACACATTATTCTACATATAGAACCGTTTCCTCCTGACGAAGCAACATGGGAAGACTCCATACGAACAATAGAGATACAGGGAATATGCTAAAATGCAGACAACTGATGGAAGCTCGACAGTACCACCCACTCAGACAAGATCTCAAGTCTAACGACTGAAGACCTTGGTAGAGCAACTTATATGGTCGACTGAAGAACGAGAAGTTTATTCCTTAGAAGATGAGACTGAAGATCCCGTCTCAAATCAAAGGGGAACTTCTGATCCACCCAGTCAAGTGTCAGCTCCGACTGACACACCAACTGTACATGTAGTTGAACATCAACACAGTCCAGGACCCTCCAGTCCTAGACCAGCCACCTCCCTAATTCGACCTCCAACCCCAACTGAGGATCGAACAGCACCAGAAGACAGACCACCTTGTTCAAAATCTTAAGGTTCTCCAAGAAGACTAGATTATCCCATATCCTTGCTTGATGCTGCCAAAGAAGCAAGAGAAAATAAGAGATGGTAGGAAGATCATATCAGAGAAGTTGTTATTGGGAATCTAGAAGAAGGAGTCAGAACCAGAATATTAGCACAAGTTGAAGCCACAACAAATGCTCCGACTCAGTCCACTCAGTCCGAGGAGCAAGCTGAAGAAGAACTAACTGTGCATGCTCAATATGCTGCTGAACTCGAAGTGCTTAACAAGTTTGAGCAAGCTGGTGATGTAGCAATGACGTCATGCTACGTAGCTGATGTGCCAGAGCCTAAAGACATATTGGAAGATCTAGGTTGTATCCACTAGACTCAGGCCATGCAGGACGAGTTGAATAAGTTTCTTAGAAACTGCATTTAGAAACTTGTCGAAACACCTTTAGGAGTCTAGGTGATTGGTCTGAAGTGGATATTCAAAAACAAGAGAGATGCCATCGGGTACATAGTCAGAAACAAGGCTAGATTGGTAGCTCAAGGATATTGCTAACAAGAAGGAATCAACTTTGAAGACTCCTCACCAATTGGTCGTCTAGAAGCAATTTGGATCTTCCTAGCCTATGCCTCTTACCACAAGTTCAAGGTGTATCAAATGGATGTGAAGTGTGCATTCCTCAATGGCGACATAAAAAAAGATGTGTATGTAGAACAACCTCTTGGTTTTGAGACCAGTGATGGTAGAGTCTACAAGCTGACGAAAGCCTTCTACGGACTGAAACAAGATCCGTGTGCATGGTATGACACCCTATGTGGCTTTCTATTCGAGTTTGGATTCATACGAGGTTCAGTCGACAAAACTCACTTCACCATCAAAGTTGGAGAAGATATCCCGGTGGTGCAAATCTATGTCGGCTACATAATTTTTGGATCCAAGTCCAAAGAACTATGTGAGAAGTTCTCTCAGCTCATGAAGGACAAATTCGAGATGTCCATAATGGGAGAGATGAATTATTTACTTGGGCTGCAAGTCAAGTAGTCGGCAGTCGATGCAAAGAAGGATAGAGGGATCATCAAATCACTGTTTAATCTAACTGCAAGTCGTCCAGACATTTCATACACAATTAGCGTATGTGCAAGATTTCAAGTTGATCTAACAGAAGCTCACATGCATGTAGCGAAGAATATCATCAAGTACTTGAAGGGCACAATTCACATGGACCTTTTGCATCAAACTGATGATAATATTGAACTGACCGATTACTCAGATGCAGATCTTGCTGGAGATAGAGTTGGTAGGAAATCAACCTCTAGATATTGTCAGTTTATGGGAAGCAAGCTGGTATCTTGGTTCTCGAAGAAGCAAGTTTGCATTGCCACTTCAACAACAAAAGCAGAGTACATGGCAGTAGGTAGTTGTTGCATGCAAATACTCTGGCTGAAGCAACAGCTAAGAGATTATGAAGTGGAGACAGGCCAAGTACCCATATACTGTGACTGCTCGAGTGCTATGGCTATAACACTGAACCCAATTCATCATTCAAGGAAAAAGCACATTGATATTAGACATCACTTCATACATGATCATGTTGAAAAGAAGGATGTCATTGTTGAAAAATTCATACTGACATTCAGCGAGCTGATATATTCACAAAACCTTTGGTAGAGTCGCGATTCAAGATGTTGTGCCAACTCCTTCGATTGCTCAACCGAACTGAAAATAAGGCAAAGAAGATGGAAATCACAAGTTGATGGGAAATCTCAACTTGAGGGAGAACTGTTCAAGTTCTCTTCGACCTGATAGTTCGAAGAAATGATGGAGTCAAACCTCGACTGAACAGATGACTTGAGTTGGTCGAGTGTATGCTAAACTATGGAGACAGTCAGTCGAGTTCAACATTGACTAAGAGATACTACTGTATGAGCTCATTCCTTAGCAATTAAGGCAGGTGTTTTGAAATAAATTCAAACATCCTCTCACAAGTTAATCAGTCATTAAAATGCCCTACGGATTGCAAAGCTAGGCTCTATTAATAGCCTACATTTTTTAGATCGTGACTGGGCTGACATGGACACGCCACACTTGTGCATGCCCGTCACCACCGGACCCACGTCCCTCGCACATTCCCTTTTAGACGAACGGTCTCTTATCGCAACCATTGATATCGAACGGGCGAGAATCATTTTTGACCCTTGATTCGAGCCATAGTCCTCCTATAAAAGGGATTCCCTAAACCGTTAAATCTCTTTACAAACTCTAAATATCTGAATCCTCTCTGCATGAAATCTTCTGTAATTTTCTGCTATTCTTCTTGCTTGTGTGTTTGAATTTAAGATCCAACCCAGAATACTCAAAAAAATGCCTCCTCGTGTCGTGAAACCCATCACCCCCAACGATATGTCAATCTCTGCCGCTCTCAACAGTATTAGGTCACTGGTTGTGGTGAGCCAGAGCTTTCGCTCACACATCAGGATCACGAAGTTCTTGCAATGATGATAGACAGATTGTTCGATGCAAGATTAAAAATGTGGTTACCTTAGAACCCATATATCTTCTTCTATCCACCGTGGTAGAATTCTTCATTAACCTGAACAAGGACGATGACGACAACCTCTCCTCTAATGTCCATCTCCCTGTCAAGATCGGAGAAGATACGTATAGAAGTGAAAGCCTAACCATTGATGTAGACATCTGCCTTGGTGAGCTACATGAACTGACTGCTAGAGAAGATAACCTCAAGAGATTTACTGATTTGGAAGTCAATCAGTTCATCAAATCAATAACCATCACCGAGAATAATTCGAGGGTGGAATACAGCGAACACAGCTGGAGCCTGATACCAAGCTGTTGTTCAACATTGTGGTAAACTGCGTTCACCAACTTGTAGGCTCAAAAGGGGATGTGAGCTGACCCAAGATGAGACCAATGATGGTTATGATGGACTGGTTTACACTCTTCAAACACCAGCTATTGACAGAAGCTATGCAAATTATACATGACGATAACTCCTTCTCACGAAAACACAAGATTATGTACGGAACCAAAGTTAGTTCCATTATTCTCCACGCTGTCAAAGGAATAAAGATTGAATGGATGCATACAGACAAGGAGTCCATGATGGACAAGGACATATTATTCTGTTCTGAGAGCAGAATCAATGTTATCATGGCATTGATGTATTGGGGAGCCTCTCTCTCTAAAGATAGAAAGAAGCGAAATAGGGCAGCTCAGTCCAAGCCAGCCCCGACAACCCACAGTCAGAAGGGGATTGAGTCTCCAGATGACTTAGATCCTGAGAGAAATCCGTCCCCACGGCCCATGAAGCCCAAGAAGTCCAAGAAACACCAGAGGTCGAGTCCATCTCCTTCTTATTCCAAAGAAGATGATTCCGAAGAAGAACATGCTCCTCTAATCGAGCCTCAAAGAAAAACTCTCAGACGACTTGTCAAGTCTGGATAGATGTTGCCAAAGGAAACTGGCTTCAACCAGTATGTAACCCTGACATCAAGCAAGACAGTCCAAGCTAAGGTGACTACAAGAGCTACTTCCCAGAGCTAAGTACTTTCCTCAAGTTCGTCTCCATCAGCTCAATTCGAGAAGGACTTAGAGCACACCAGCCAGCATCCGGCTGTGGAGCTCAATCCTGAGTCAACTTTTGACAAGTTGGCACTATTTACTGTTCTCTCACCAAAACCCTTGACAGTCAGAATACCATCCAATGATGACGTAGAGGGCACTGATGCAGTAGTGATGCCTGAGTTTGAGGAAGGTGAGATCGTTGAGCCCTTTGCCATGGCTGAAGATGATAAGCATGCTGATGTTCAAACAGATATAGTTGTGAACATGGATGAAGCCGAGCTATGGTTGAAGACACAATTCAGGAAGTGTTGGCTATTGAGCCTTCTGCTGCTGCTGCTAATCCGAGATCTCCTCTCTTTGGATCTAATGATAAGGAAGAGGCTAGCCCAACATTGAGTGAGGCCGAGCTCGAGCGAAATGCTCTCCAGTAGTCCTTCACCAAAGTCCATTTTGACTCAGTCCACCAAGCTCTAAACCTCCATCCTGAGCTTGCCGATTGCCCTAACTCACTGTTTATGGTATCTGATCTCCTTATATATATTGCAGTGAGCTTATGTGATTATATTCTCCTAGAGGATTTCCTGAAGCTCCATTCCATGGAGAAGCTGCAAACTTCTGAAGCAGCTCTAAAGGATACCTTTCACTTCTCCACCAAGTTGGAGTTGATCCAGAGAAATAGTAGCTGATTGTTGACTTCGTAGCTAAGACAAACCCAATATTCGAAGCAGTCTCTCCCACCGCTTGGAAGAACACTACCAACTCATCCAGGAATGTAGATGGGTGAACATGGTTGTTAAAGAATCTCCAGTTATGGGCCAGTCTGAGGAGCCCAAGACTGTCAAGACTGTCGAGGAAAGCTGCATGCTAGCCGGGCATGAGGCTGAGAAATCCAGTGCTGAAGTGACCACGAGCCAACCACCTCTCAATGAGCCAATTGTTGTAGCTGCCTTACAAGCTGCTCATGTGGAACTTGAGGCCCTCATCCAGGAAATCAACAAGTTACATAGCTCAGTCGATGATGTAGCTGAGAAGTAAACTCAGATTCTGGACTTCATGAAGAAAGAGCTCGCTTCTATGAAAGCTGAAGTGTAGAAGCATTTTGAAGAGAAATTTGCAACTCTTCAGAAGACTTAGCGGATGCTATATGAGATCAAAATTCAGCTCGATGCTCACATCAAAACAACAACCAAGAAAATGGCTAAAATACATGCTGATCAGAAGGCGGAAATAAGTGCAAATAATGAAAAAATAGATAAAGGCCATCTCCAAAGCCTTCACCGATTACCGAGGTGCCTTCATCACCAAGGAAGTATTTGAAGGCGTGTCTGACAAGGTCTTCGAAAACAAAAAGGTCATTGATGATCGAGAGCCAAGACTCCAGCTGATCGAAGGGCAGATTGTTGAACTGAAGAACGAAGTCAAGCTCATCAAAGCCAAAAACGAGTCTATTCTAACTGAGCAGCAGACCTATCAGCTTTCTGGTTAATGAACTCTCCACTGCCAACTCTCATCGCGATGATGAAGTCATATCCCTCAAGGATGTAGTTGTCTCCCTTCTTAATAATGCCAAAAAAGGGGAAGAGGAGAAACTAACACGAGAAATGGAGAAGGAGAATCAGGAGTTCGAAAAGAAAGCCTTCTCCATAGGCAAGAAGACCAAGGATCAGTGAAATGGAGCAAATCACTGAAGTTGAAAACGCTCTTATTGATCAGAGTGCTGAGCTCTTCACTCAGAAGCTAGATGCAGAAGAAAAAGCTGAGGAAGAAGATAAGAATGCCCTTCCCACTTATGAATAAATGATTCAAAAGGCTCGTCTCTCCGGAGCAACTAAGACTCAACTCAAAAGTGCCAAGTGGATTAAGAAGTTCGAGGAAGAGCACAAAGTTGGACTCGAGAAGTTCAAAGAAGTGCTCCAAAAGAACTTGGAAAAGAGCTTCCCTGAAGGCCAAGAGAGAATGATTTATAGACAGGGACTAAACCAAGTGGATGCTCAAAGACAGTCCAAAGAGACTATGGTAATAAGAAAGAAAGAAACAAGGAAGCAGGAGTAGAAAAAATTCTTTCCCCATTAGGAGGATCTCAAGGCTGAATTTGCTCGTGAGTATTACTACGAGTTCATCTTTCGAGAAATGGATGCAAACAAGGCCTGGCTGATGCACCAGCAAATATTTGCAATGGAAGATACCATGGTAGGAAGACAGCTGAGCAATGTGCTGCAGAGGACTGGCCACTATCCCCCAACTGCTCCTGAAAGAAGAACATATCATGCTCCAAAGATCACAGGCTCAAATCAGATAAACTGCAGACTTATCGACAAGGAAGCACAACAGCTAGCAGTGAAGCTAAAGATAGACATTGTACGAAGAGCTGACAGATTCTTAAGGATCAGGAAAATTATTTATGAGAAATATGGTCTACAGCTTCAAGAAGAAGAATAGAAGAAATGAAGATTCGAAGAGAAGATGTTGCAACTGATGAGTATTGTATATATGCTTTTAAATTCAAATATTTAGTTGTAATGTACTCTCCCCAACTGACTCAAAAAGGGCGTGCGGGTCGGTTCAGGGCGTAGGTTGAGGGGTCTATATTGGGAAAATTAGTAAAGGTTTTGATTTATTCCAAAACACAACTGACCCCAACTGAGTAGATGGGCCAACAGATTGATTAGAGTTAGAGCTCTCTGTTTGAGCTTAGGGATTTTATCTTTACAGGTTCAAACTGAAGAAAACAACTCAAGACTGAAAGACAGTTCAAGTTCGAGTTTGGTCAGTCAGACCAGCACTCAGTTAACTCTGGGACTAAACCATGCGGTACATGCATGTTGAACAGCTCTGTCGAAGTCAAACGTCCATAAGTTGAAGAAAGAAGACTTGGAAGACAAAGGAAGAACAAGAACTTGAATAAAAATTCAAATATGCTCTAAAGTACAAGATAGCCCGTATATTTCCTTACATGGACCGACCGCAGAGACATGCAAAAAACAAGGCTTGCAGTTACCATTTCGGGAAAGTTTGCAGATGAGTAGGTGAAGTGACATGCTTTATGGCAGAGGTCAAACGACGACTCTTTCCAACGGCTCTTTGATCTCCCTCTCAATAAATAGAGGTCTTCATCATTGCAAGAATACTACTGAAACTATGCACAAACATTCGAGCATTCAAGCAATAAAAGGTTTCTCTCTCGCAAGAACACAAAGAAGATTTCAGTTTGAGTCCAAGTAGCAGTAGAGTGTGCACACCTCCTCCTTGTTCTCAATCTAGTCTCTCCAAGTTTCCTCTCGATCTACTCTAGAATTCCATTCCCTTGTATTCTCCTAAGTAGATTCACTGATATAGTTTGAGTTTGTAATTCTTAGTAGAAAGCCTCTACTGTAAAGTGTTGCATGCTTCACTAGTTGGAAAATCCCCAACCCCTTTTTCTAGGTCATCTTTGAACCCGCAATCAAAGAAACTAGGTCCTCTTAGAACTCAAAATCTAAGATAGACTTTATACTTGCCCGAAAAAGTATCGTAGGTGTTGTTCGTCAAAGAAACTAGGTCCCTTAGAACCCAAAATCTAAGATAGGCTTTATACTTGCCCGGAAAGTATTGTAGGTGTTGTTTGTACCCGTAAACAAACTGTTCAGGCTTCTTTGGTGCTCGTAAACCAAACTGTAATGTTTGATAAGTACGCGCAAACTTATCTAGTAGATCGCTAGCCCCCAAAGCTAGTTGTGGACGTAGGAGTTCATCTCTGAACCACGTTAAAATACTTGTATCATTTATATTCAAGTATTTAGTTTCAGTAGTTTCACTAACTGATTGACGTCATGTCACAGCCCGAAATCCAGTATGTAGGAACGACCACACTCCATTGGAGTGTGAAGGTGAAATCATCAAATAAACATATCACTTTTGTCACACATCGACTCGATATGTACCAAACACTAACTCAATTGATTTACGAATGTGAAACCAACAAATAAACTTAACTCAATAATATTTTCAGCTTGAGAATAAAGGATTAGGGTTTGAAAAACGATAATGAATATGAACAAGTTTCCAAGACAATGCTCATCAAAGATCGAGCATATATAATTTACAACGGTTTCACAATAAAAATGATAAGTATCTTGACTCGCTGAAAAATAGGAATTACGAAAAGTTGTTTCGAGAACACAGTTCATTGTAGCATTACCATATCAGAGTATTTCAAAAATATATATATCTTATCAAAAGATTATCATTGCAGCGGAGACATCAATGCTCTTGCCAACTACATGTATGAAGACATGTAATTGCCGACTCAACTCACAACAGACAACACACCATCACAAATCACCCTCGCCATCCTCATCCATAGCTGACCTGCACGTTTAGAAATACATGCAGGGTTGAGTACTTCGTACTCAGTGAACACAATGGCAAAAACAATTTTAAAAGCTTGCTCTTAGAGCTATATAATTGAACTTGCCTAGCCACTGCATCACAAGTGTTAGCATACTTAAAATCATTTTACTTGTGAACGCATAAAACATTTTTCCTTTAAAAGATGTGTGCACACAATTTTATATAATAGGTATGAAATCATCTACCACATCAACTCTGTGCTGAGAAGTAGGCCTCCTTCTCAGACACTGTGACCGGCTAAATCGAAGTAAAGCTCACAGTCACCTCGTCAATCAAATACCACACGTGGGTTCCTGCCTCACACAGGATAATATAACTCATGTAGATGATAAAACATACCAAACTCAAATAAATGGCAAGTCAATTAATTTTAAAAGCTCACATAATATTACTCAATAAGTAATAGCATTCATCGGAGTTTTAGTTTTAGAAAAGCCCACCTCACTTCTGAGTCGCGGTAGCTTACTTTACGCTTTCCGATTACTTCTTAGTCTTGCTCGGCCCTTCAATAACGACATCGAATAAGATCGAGTGTATCGACTCGAAAAACGTATGATAGACTTAGGGCTCAGCTGAAGGACTTCTACATGACTCGTATCTTTCTTATCTTATTTTTACTTATCTACATCGATATTCTTCTCAGTTTCTCGTTCTCGGATTATCGTCTTTTACTCGGTTTCTAATTTGTTGGGAAATTTATTAGTAAGAGTTTTGATGAATTCCAAAACCAACTGACCCCAACCGAGTAGATGTTGCCAGAACCTAATGTAAGTAGTTAGGCTCACTGTTTGAGCATTGTTAAGATTTTATCTTTACAGGTCTCCAGCTGAAGATGGCAACAAGGATTCACTCAGATAGAACATCAGTTGTAAGAAAGACAACTGAGCGTTCACTTCATCAGAATGCAAAAAGGGGGAAGACATAAGAACATCACCTGAGCGTTCGTCAAATGAGAATCAAGAAGGAGGAAGTTACGTTCAAAATTCAGATCAATAGTCAAGTATCCAAAAAGGGGAAGTCACATTCAAGAGATAGAACATCAGTTGTAAGGAAAACAACTGAGCGTTCATCAGATGAGAAGCAGTAAAGAGGAAGAGAACATCAGATGAAAGGAAGCCATCTGAGCGTTCGAACCTAACTGATCAGATACAAGGAAGACAACTGAGTGTTCAGTTTCAGAACATCAGTTGTAGAACTCAACCGAGAAGATCAACAGCTTGAAGATGAAGTCAGTTGAGAGTTCAACTGTTAGTTGTCACATCGGCTGAAGAACAAGTTAGTTAAAGATCGAATGTCTTAACCGACCACTCCTTGTTGGAAGTCTATTAAGATTTGAATTTCAAAAAGGAAGTCACGTGAGGGTTTGACCGTTCAGTCATTACCCCATTTGGCCCAACACAAGGCTATCTCAGATGGAAAGCAGAAGAGCACATATGCCATATTGGGAAAGTCTGCAGAGATGAGAGACAAGCCATCGCTTTCAAAGAACATAGTTCAACAGCTCCTCCAACGGCTAGTTGATACTCTCCGCCTATAAATAGAAGCCTTCATTCATTCGAAAAAGAAAAAGACACACACGCGAGAAGAAACCAGAGAGCGAAAGAAAGAGCAATATTCTTCACGAGC
Source organism: Schizonepeta tenuifolia (assembly GCA_029490685.1). Lineage (NCBI taxonomy): Eukaryota > Viridiplantae > Streptophyta > Magnoliopsida > Lamiales > Lamiaceae > Schizonepeta > Schizonepeta tenuifolia. The sequence goes on from CM055955.1 coordinate 102,654,142, forward strand.
TGAACTAAATTTAATCTCTTAGAACATCACTTGTTGAGAGTTCTAGAGTTAGTTAGTTATTGTGTCTTTAGATCGAACCTTGAGAACATCACTTAGTGAGAGTTCGTAGAGTGTTAGATCATAGCTCACTTCGAGTTCGAGCTTTTAGTTGGAATCCCATTTTCTTTCACCTGAAAAGGTTTAGGATCCTACTCTTCCCGCAACTGAGTAGATAGGTTGTTTAGTACCCAAAAACTAAACTGTAAGATTGATAAGTACCCGCAAACTTATCCTTAACGGTTGCTCAGCCCGCGTAAGCTGAGTGGTTTGTCCAGAAGAACTTGGACAAAGTTGTGTGGACTCACAACTCCCCGTGGACGTAGGAGGTTTCTCCGAACCGCGTAAATCTCTGTGTGCTAGTGTTTATTTTGTTTATTTCTTGCATATTCAACTGACCTTCTAACCAGCATACAAACTGATCTTAGCATTATCAACAGTCTTGGTTTTTGACCGACCTTGCACAAAAGCGTGAGTTGTTTTACGAGTTGTTAATTTCCACCACATTCCGCACAGCACCACTCTTCCAGCTGAGGTTGCTTACTCAGCTGTGAGATTCCAACTGAGTCTTTTTACTCGGTTGAAGTATTTTTCAGGAGTTTAGTTTTAAAATCCTAACTGGTGTATTCCCCCCCCCCCCATACACCAGTAACTCATATTGGGACCATCAAGTGGTATCAGAGCAGTGGTTCAAAAGACTACTGACTCTGTTTCACAAGGTGTGAATTCGAGAAAGTTTCTTCAGTGGTCAACTGAACAAATCTATTTTTCACGCTAGTGCATATTTGCTTGCATATTTGTTCTGTTGTTGTGTGCAGATGGACATCAAGGACAAGTTCGTTGTCATGTTCTCGGTAGTAAATTATACATCCTGGAGGACACGGATGAAGAAGATCTTACTGTCGAAGCATCATAGGATGCAACAAGTACTCTCTTCCGAACCGATCATCATCAAAGAAAGAATAGCTCGCACTCCTACAAATCCCAATGATGGGGATACAGTTGTGGAGTTTGTGGAGAAGTAGCCGGAAGACTACACTCCAGAGGAAGCCAAGGTGAGCCAGTTGGATATCTGGGCTCAAAGCACGATTATGTTCACTATTGGACAAGATTATCTCCCTTGGATTGAAGAGTGTGAGACTGCCAAAGAAATGTGGGATATCCTGGCATCGCTGAGTGAAGGAAGTGATGAGACGAAGGAGAACAAGTTCTCACATGCATGCCAAGACTTTGACAACTTTTGTCTGAAGACAGATGAAACAATTGATCAGCTAGAGCTACGGTTTATGGACATCCTCAGAAGAATCCAGTCCATCCGAAGAAGAAAATACACACTAAGAGAAATCAATCTCAAAGTGTTGCAAGCTCTACCGGCTGAGTGGGATACTTTCACCAATATCCACGAGAGCCGAGCTGACCTTGGTGAAATGAGAACTGAAAGATTGTTCTCAATCTTAAAGGGAAATGAGTATAAGGTGAACCGAAGAAGATCTCAGTCCTCGGTTCAGACGAGTCGACTTGAGGATATTGGTTCAGCCTCAAAGTCAGTTGCTCTTCGAGTCGACTACTCCAAATCGAGAACATCGAGGCCAACCAGATCAGCTGACACAACTGCAAAGGAGCCAAGTAGAGAGAAACTGCAACAGAACATTGCAACCCTGTCAAAGAAACTAGCCGACATGGACACTCGGTTCTGGAAATACAAACGATTCTACAAATCAAACCGAACTCGAGACAGTTCAAAGCTTGTCACCAACGGTTGCTTTAAATGCGGCAAGAAAGGTCATTTCAAGGTTGACTGCCCAGATCTATCGAAGAAAGAGAGAGAAGCGTTGAGGGCCAAACAAGCTGGAAAGAACAAGGCCATGGTAGCAGAAGAAGCAGCTGACGACATGGACATCTTCACTGACACTGAAGATGAGGATGAGCTGACTTCTACCAACAACGCCATCAGTCAGGATCAATGCCTCATGGCACTTGGAACCGACCAAGATGATACTGAGGTACACTTTAATCCTGCTAAGTTAAATTCTTCCAATACTTCTAACATGCAGGAATCTCTGGATGAAGAGTTGGAACCCTCCTGGAGTGACTTTCAAGAACTCAGTGAGGAACTGCATCAACAATCGGTTGAGTTTAAGAGTCTTCAAGCTCAATTCACCAAACTTGAAGATTCCTTAACCGAAAAGGACGATCTGATCAAGAGCCAAACCGAAGAGATTGAGAATCTCAAGAGTCAACTGAATGAGGTTAAGGCTCCAACTGATGAGGAGTTGACGAAGCAGATCAAGGAGCAGCAAGATTAGTTGAAAAATCAAGAGACTCAGATCGACCAGCTGATAAAGAAGTCAGATGGGCAAACTGAGCAGATAACTGTCCTCCTAAAGGAATTGCAAACTGAGAAGGACAATCTAATCAAGCTATATCAGTCATCCAAGATCATCGAGAATCTTATCAGTTACAGTAGACAGATGGATGACGTGTCAGGACTCGGTTATGATGTGATTAAAGATCGTGGAATTCCTCCAGCAACCTTCATCAAACATGTTGAGGTCAAGGCTGTCGAACCTAACACAGTGGAACCTGAGTCACCACAAAGTAATTCAACCTCCACCTCTCAGCAAGCTCAACCGACCAAGGCAACCACAACCGAGAAGGGAAAAGAAGCAGTAGATGGAGGATAGAATGTTCCATTGGTTGGAACATCAACCGAGGGGGAATGTTCCAAAAGTCAGAAGAGGAATCAGAGGCGTCGAAGGCATAATCGCAACCGAACTCAGAATCAGAACTGACCTCTGCATCAACCTCAGAGTCAACATCAGAAAGAATGGAACCGACCGCAGAACCGACAAGGGTTCAATCATCTGAATCAACAGCGGTTCCAACATCAGTTCAACCAAAGGTTCCAACCGAGTCAACCAATGAGGAACAGGTCGAACAACTGGAGATATTCATGCCATAATATGAATCACCAACAGGGCATGAACAGCTACAGACAACACTCAGGGAGTTGGAATCAGAATCAACCACAAAGATTCCAACATGGCATCTGACCTCACAGACAAATTCAACAGGATAAGAATTGCCATCAAAACAGGGGGAAAGCCTCTCCTCCGAAAGCTCAGAATGGGAGAAATCCAACTCCTCCCAAGAAACAGAACATCACTACTAACAACAAGCCTAAGGATAACCGAGGTGTTGTTATAATTGATGATGAAGGAAAAGTGATCTGGAATGATAAATCCATCCGAGTATACAGGGAAAAGCGACGCACAGTTCCAGGGGGAACTGGTTCTAACCCTCCAGGACCCAACTAAAATTGGGGACGTAAGCGAGTTTCTCTTTGCAGGTACAGAAGAAACAACTGAGGAAGAATAAAGCGTCTGCAACAATGTGGGTGATGGACAGTGGATGCTCGAAACACATGACGAATCTGAAGGATTTGCTTGGAAGTTTTGTGGAGAAAGAAGGTCCATCAGTTACTTTTGGTGACAACTCAAAAGGTTACACCAGAGGTTACGGTACACTTGAAACCAATCATGTTTCAATCTCTAATGTTTCTTATGTTGATGGATTGAAGCATAACTTGCTCTCCATCAACCAATTCTGTGATAATGGTTTTTCTGTCAAGTTTGATGCACAAGGTTGCAGGGTTAAAAATGTCGGATCAAAGCAGGTGATATTGTTGGGAAATCGATCACCAACCGGGAATGTCTACTATGCTGACTGGAAAAGCAGCCTTTCTGACACCTGCCTGTTATCAAAGAGCAGTTCAGATGTAAGCTGGCTGTGGCACAAAAGGCTCAACCATCTGAACTTCAAGACTATGAACCGACTTGCCAGACAAGAACATGCAAGAGGCATACCAAACCGAGTGTTTTCAACAACACACATCTGCAGTGCATGCCAGTTGGGAAAGCTCGCTAGATCTTCCTTCCGGTTGAAGTCGACTCCCTCAACCGACCGAGTGTTACAGCTGATCCACATGGATCTTTTCGGGCCAGTTACACCAAAGAGCTTAAATGGTAACGAGTACACCCTGGTTGTAACTGATGACTACTCAAGATATACGTGGACCATCTTCATGCGCCACAAGAGTGAAACCCGAGATGAGCTACCCAAGCTGATGGATCGGATATCGAACCAACAAGAGATGAAGATCATTTCTATCCGATCAGATCGTGGAACTGAGTTTCTAAATGAAACCATCATCGAGTACTGCGAGAAGTATGGAATTACACATCAAACATCAGCAGCGCGTACTCCGCAACAAAATGGAGTAGCTGAGCGAAGGAACCGAACGCTGAAGGATGCAGCTACATCCATGTTAACCATATCACAGCCCCAAATCCCGAGGGACGGCAGATGCCGGGGTGCGACTGGGGTTGGATTAAAGAAGCGGGGAAGAAGGGGGCTAACTGACTAAACATACATGGAAAAGACATTATTAAACTATGAACAAGACTTTAACATAAAAAGAAAGAGTTAATCCCTAAGGATTACTAGACAAAAGTACAACAAGAAACTAAATTCATAAATACAGACTTAGACTACTGAGTATTTTTCAAAAGTACATCAAAAGGAATTCAAAGTTTGGCAGCGGAAGGGGTTCTAACTAAGCATCCTATCCTTTACTCAACATCAACCGTCGCCGCTCACCGTCGCTTCAAAGTTTGGATCTTTCGTCCTTTCTTTACAGCTGGCTTCCTCCTTCATCGTAAAATAAAATATACTTAAAAACTGATCGTAAAAGATAATCAAAGAAAGAGAAGCGATGCAAGGTCTTAGTTGTTTTATTCTTTGGGTATTTGCACGCTTACTAGATTCGTTTTACTTAAACGGGAAACGAGGTTCGTACCAATCTCATTTAGAACTTAAAAGATCTCATACTCGACTCTCGGGTCAGTAGAGAAGGTTGTTGATATCTTAAAACGACTTTAAGGATTATAAGAAATTAAGCTGGGAAGAAATAACTTAGGCGATTTATTTATAGCTCATTTCACGACTTATGAATATTTCTCGTTTATTACTTTTTTAAAGAAAGGATAAGAAATACGATCTCGACTGGTCTTCATCATTAAAGGTCTTGTCCTTGACTCTAGGGCCAGTAGGAAGATGTTCGTTAGATGAAAACGGCTTAAACGGTTGAAAGAGACTAAGTTGTGAACTAAACAACTTAGAAAACAAGAAACTGAAAAATCACTGCACAGTCCAGTAACTCTGGAGGCTGTCCAGAACAGAGGACTTGGAAACAGGGGGTCAGCCCTATACCACTAGAAAGCTTAGGAAGTCTAGTTTCTGCTCCAACTTACGGATCACAAATCCGATAAACGAGCTGGAAGATATTACAGTTTCCGGCATGGGTCGCAAAACTGCCGTGAAACCCTAGTTGCTTTGTAGGTTCGGCGTATAATGCCTTAGGTTCGTTTTAAATTTTCATATTCAACTTTTTTAGAAACTGAACTCTCAAGACAGTCATCACGTACCTCCGTACGTGACAAACTTCTTCTCAACTTGCTCAAAGACACGACGTTCTAACGTCGGATTTCAACTAACAAGTACTATACCAATCAAAGAAAATCCAAACGCGTTCTAGTTCTCGACTATCACTATAACTCATATTAGATTAACTCGGATGCTTATGGTGTCAACTAGAGAGTTGTTCTAAATTTCATTATAAACAATAATATCAAGTTAGAAATTTCATCCGACTTCCCGATTATTAGTTATAACTAGGTATTCGTCTCTTACGCGATTTCCAAAAGTCGTCGATTTTCGTTCAAATTTTACGACGTTAAACTACGTCTAACTTGAACCGTTTTCATGCATGCAAACACATCTTAACATCTTTATAACTCAGTTTATATAGTGATCTATGCCTCTTATACTTCATTAAACGTTTTTAGAAAATTTCCAATTAACTTCTATAATCAACTAATATAATTTGCAACAATATTCAACTAACAATTCATCACTTATATCTAACATGTATAAACTCCTAATTATCTTATAAATTTTCTGATTTCATACATACTTTAAGGAGATGATTTTTTTCTCAAATTAACAACATTTATTTACTAAGCATACTCTTATATCACCAATTAATCAATTGCAATTCTATTATCAATTAACATGCAAAAATCCCTAATTTATACTTCAAAACCCTAATTAAATTTCATAATAACATAGGGCTTTCAATCCCTTTTCATCCCATACACTAATTAATCACCTACTAAGCATGAATTCATGATCAAAGGAAGAAAAACAAAAATCCTACAATTTCCCAAAAAAAATTCTGCATTCACACAATAATTAAGGTTCTTGTTTTTGTTCCATTTTAATCCATAATTATCATATCTAACATATCTACTTTCATTGTTCTAAGCTGAAATCATCTATTCCAAAATTCCCAAAATTTGATCAAGAAGAAAAGAAGGGAAAAAGAAAAAAGGATTGGATAGGATTAAAGAGGATCATCATACCTTGAAAATTAAAGAAAGAAGTATGGTGTTTGAATGGATGATTGAGGACTTGTGTTCTTTCTTCAAGCTTTGAAGGGTCTTCAATGGAGGATGGGAAGGATGAAGAAGATGAAGTTGAGGGAGAGAGAGAGAAAGCTGCCGAGAGAGAGATAGGGAGAGAGAGAGATGAAAATTGTTTTGTCTTAGAGTTGAAATGATGAAAAATTGAATTTGTGCAAAGTGGATTTAGGTGTCACTTAGTTAATTAAGTCAACACATGCATGTTACACCTAAGCATGTGAGGTGGCGGCTGCATGCATGGGGTTAGAAGGGTACGGGTTTTTCCGGTGCGATCCGATGTTACGGAAAAACGAACAACGAAAAACGTCGTTCGGTACAAAAATCGTCGCGATTCGATTTTACTTAAAAAATTCTAACGTATGAACTTAATTAGAAAATAAATTTATAAAATTTATTTTGACAAAAACTCGGGACGACAAGTCCGAGTTTCGTCCGGAAAAACGTAAAAACAAACTTTCTCGTCGTGTTCGTATTGCGATTTTGTAAACGTAAAATTAGACGATTTTCCTTTCCGAATTTACAAATTAAAAACTTTTCGTACGCGCTAACCCCTAATACGGTAGTCATCTAGCCGACTCCCATAATTTATTTTTAATAACGGATTCGACCGTTAGCCTTAGAATTCAAAAATTATAAACTTAGGCGTGCAGTGCCATTATTTAATTAACTTTAAACTTTTTAGAACGTAAGGAATTTCTGGGGCATTACATCCTACCCCCCTTACGAAAAATTTCGTCCCGAAATTTGCTTACCTTTTTTCAAAAAGATGAGGATATCGCAAGGTTCGAACAAGGCGAACACTAAAAAAAAATGAAACGAAAAGAAAAGGAAAGACGTTGTTATAAGTTACTTATACGTTAGTAACATTCGTCTTTTTAAACCACTTATACCATATTTAAAAAGGCTTTATTAGCGGGGCATAAGACCCATATTACTGAGTTTCTTATTATGTGGGTTGATCAAGTCCACATAACGGTCCCTCAATCACATGGAACTTCTATCTCGCTCTATTGATTACTTCATACAGATTTTACTTTCCTAAATCGAGCAGCAATTTCTCGAATTGCACACACAACTACTTCTTAAAAAGAAATCTTTGGAAACTTTCCAATTTAGCTCGGAATATTCAATCTTCTAGAGGAAGATACAATTTTAAGCTACTCGAATACTGGGACGACTCCTAATAAGTAAAACAAAGTCATCTCCAAGAGACTTTGTTCGACTTGGTTCTTAATTCTTGAACTTTTCTATCCAAGATCGATATCGGCTTTTCTTCATAGCTTAGGCCAGATTCAAGAACTACGTCTTGCTGACTAATAACGTGCTTAGGATCGTAAACATATTTTCTTAATTGAGAAACGTGAAAAACGTTATGAACGCTTCCTAGATTTGGCGGTAAGGCCAATCTATACGCGACTGATCCTATTTTCTCGAGGATTTCATAAGGTCCTATAAACCTGGGTCTTAACTTACCCTTAACTCCGAACCTAAGGATTCCTTTGGTCGGGGATATCTTAAGAAAAACTTTATCTCCTATTTCAAACTCAAGGTTGGTTCGACGATCGTCGGCATACGACTTCTGTCGGCTCTGGGCCTCTTTCATTCTATCTTGAATCTGTCGAACTATCTCGATCATCTCATTTATCGCATCTGGTCCTAGGTTCTTTCTCTCACCTACTTCGTCCCAATAAAGTGGTGATCTACATTTTCTTCCATACAAAGCCTCAAACGGTGCCATTCCTATCGTGGCCTGATAGCTGTTGTTGTAGGCGAATTCAACTAGGTGTAGAATTTCTTCCCAATTCGTGCCTCGGTCCAAAACCACTGTTCTTAACATATCGACTAAAATCCGAATCGTTCTCTCTGACTGTCCATCCGTCTGTGGGTGAAAAGCTGTACTGAAATTAAGCTCTGTTCCCAACTCTTTCTGCATTGTAATCTAAAATCTCGAAGTAAACTTAGTATCTCTGTCTGATATTATGACCTTCGGTATTCCATGCAGACGTACAATCTCTCTGATCCATATATAGTCTTAATCGGTAGAAAGTGAACTGACTTCGTAAGTCTATCTATTATTACCCAAATTGCTGTGTTTCCTCTTCTCGACTTAGGCAAGCTTGTGACAAAGTCCATAGCTATGCCTTCCCATTTCCAATCTGGGACATCCAATGGTTGTAGCAATCCATACGGTCGTCGGTGTAAAGCCTTAACTTGCTGACATGCTAGGCATCTTTCTATGAACGAGGCAACGTCTCGTTTCATTCCATTCCAGCAAAAGCTTTTTCTCAAATCTTGGTACATTTTTGTACTTCCTGGATGTGCTGTGTAAGGCGTATTGTGAGCTTCACTCAAGATTTCGTTCTTCAATTCGTTGTCATTGTTGGGAATACAAATCTTGCCTTCGTAAAGTATTGCATTGTCTGGAGCTTCAGAATATCCTTCTGGCTTATTTGTCCTTATCCTTACTCGTAACTTTTCCGTTGACTCGTCTTTTCTCTGAGCACTAATGATCCTTTCTCTCAAATCTGGTGTAGCTTCTAGTGCTGCTATTTGACTTGTTATTGTTGCTGGCGTGTCAAGTACTCTGATATCCATCTTCTCGAATTCTCGTACTAAAGTTTCTTCTTCTACGAAAAGACATTCTAACTTTGTTGGAGCCTTGCGACTCAATGCGTCTGCTACCACATTAGCCTTTCCTGGATGGTAGTTAATTCCACAGTCATAATCTTTGACTAATTCGAGCCATCGTCTTTGTCTCATGTTCAGTTCTTTTTGCTCAAAAAAGTACTTCAGGCTCTTATGATCGGTGAATATCTCAACTCTTACACCATAGAGATGGTGTCTCCAAATCTTTAGCGCATGTACTACGGCTGCAAGTTCTAAATCGTGGGTTGGGTACTCAACTTCGTGGGGTCGAAGTTGTCGTGAAGCATAGGCTATCACTCGTCTGTCTTGCATCAAGACACAACTTAATCCATTTTTTCGATGCGTCAGTATAAACCACATATTCTTTATTCGTGTCTGGAAGTGCTAGTACTGGCGCTGTAGTTAACTTTTCCTTAAGAGTTTGGAAACTCTTCTTGCACTCATCTGTCCACTTAAACTTGGTATCCTTCCTGAGTAGCTGCGTCATCGAGCGAGCGATCGTAGAAAATCCCTCAATAAACCTTCTGTAGTAACCAGCTAATCCCAAGAAACTTCTGATCTCATTCTGATTTGTTGGTGCCTTCCAGTTTTGCACTGCTTCTACTTTGACTGGATCCACCTTGATTCCTTCTGTCGATACTATGTGTCCAAGGAACATTACTTCCTTTAGCCAAAATTTGCATTTACTGAATTTGGCGTAGAGTTTCTCAGCTCTTAGTGTTTCCAACACTATCTGTAGATGTTCCTCGTGCTCCGTCTCATTCTTAGAGTAAATTAGGATGTCGTCAATGAATACTAGAACAAATTTGTCCAAGTAGGGGTGGAAAACTCTGTTCATAAGGTCCATGAATACGGTTGGAGCGTTGGTCAAACCAAATGGCATCACTAAAAATTCGTAGTGGCCATATCGAGTTCCAAAAGCGGTTTTAGGTACATCCTCAGGTTTGATCTTGAGCTGATGATACCCTGACCTCAAATCTATCTTGGAAAAGACTCCTGTACCCTTAAGCTGATCGAACAGATCCTCGATCCTTGACAAAGGATATTTGTTCTTGAGAGTGATCTTGTTCAGTTCTCGGTAATCGATGCACATTCTCATCGATCCGTCCTTCTTTCTAACAAAAAGCACGGGTGCTCCCCAAGGTGAAACACTTGGTCTGATAAAACCAAGGTCTAGTAATTCCTGTAACTGGATTTTGAGCTCTTCCAGTTCCTTCGGTGCCATTCTGTAAGGGGCTTTAGACTTAGGGGCTGCTCCTGGTTCTAAATCGATCGTGAAGTCCACATGACGATCTGGTGGCAATCCTGGTAGTACTTCCGAAAAAACGTCTTCATATTCGTTCACGACTTTTACGTCCCGAATGGTCTTCTCGGCTTCTGGTTTTCCAACTAGGTATACAAGATAGGCTGTGGTACCTTTCTTCTTCATGATTTTTGTGGCTTGAAGGGCCGATATGATTGGTACGCCTCTACCCATTGAAATTTCGTGGAATTCGGTCGGTTCTTTACCTGGCGGTTGAAAAGAAATTTTTCTCTCGTTGCAGAGAATCGTGGCGTAATTTTCTGACAACCAATCCATACCTAGGATTATATCTACGTCCCACATTATTATAACATTTAGATTGTTCGCTATAATTTTATGAGTTCCGATTTCTAATTCTAGGTTAGAGCAAACATGCGTGGAAGTAGTGATCTCTCCTGAAGGTGTGGCTACTCTCATAGATTGTGTAGCTCTTACAGGTCTGATGTCTAAGTTATCGGCACATGAGCCAGCAATGAAAGAATGCAATGCGCCAGTATCAAACAATATCTTAATAGGGATGTTGTGGAGTTTTCCCATACCTGCTAGATTGCCTTTTCCTTTGCGCTGACCGCTTTGTTTGATAGCGCATGCCCTCGCATTCTGTTGCTGTTGTGCATGCTGCTGAAACTGCTGTTGGTTCATAGGCGGCTGTTGCGGCTGTGCTTGAATAGCTTTGAGAGGTACTGCTTGAAGCGGTTTAGGGCAGTCCTTTTTCATGTGCCCCTTCTGTCCACAGTTGAAACAGTTAGGGGTGCCTATCTTGCAGACTCCAGGATGAGCTCGGTTGCATTTCGGGCAAACAGGGATGGTAACCCTCCCCGGGTTATTCGCTCCCTGGTTAAAATTCCTCTGTTGCCCTTGCGGCTGGTTCGGCTGATTACTGCCCTTCCACGGCAAGTTCTGCCTGTTCCCTTGAATGGACAACCCTGATTGGTTGTTTCCCTGCCACGGCCTTTTGCCACTGTTGTTGTTGTTGGCAGGTTGCTGATAACCTCTTCTCTGTCCTCCTTGATTGTTATAACCCTGACTGTAGCCTCCGCTACCTCTTCCGTTCCATTTTCTCTTCCCTTGATAGTTGCTGCTGTTGTTGTTGTAGTAGCCTCGATTCTGATTCTGCGCTGGTGCTGACGCAGTTGGTACAACCTTTTTCTCATCAGGCACGACGGCCTCCATTTCCAGTGCTCTTCCCAGTATGTCTGAATAACCTAGTCCTCCATGACTAGCCAAAGCGATTCCCAACTCATGACGTAAACCTCCCTGAAATTTCTTTGATAACTTCTCCTCAGTGTCGACCAATGTCGGTGCATACCTCATCAACTCGCAGAACTTGACGTCATATTCCGTCACAGTTAGTTTTCCTTGCTTCAAATTGTAAAATTCGGCCTCTTTCTGTGCCCTATACGTCTTGGGGACGTACTTATCAAAGAAAATCTCCTTGAACTCTTCTCATGAAAAACGAGCCAGATGCTCAGCAGGTATTACCTTCTGTCTTGCTTCCCACCAGTAATCTGCTGATCCCATTAGTTGGAAAGCGACACACAACATTCTCTCCTCATCAGTGCATCTGAGGAGTTTGAAAATTTTCGCGGTTGACCTTACCCATAGCTCAGCATCGCTAGGGCTTCCAGTTCAATTAAACATTGGAGGGTTCCTTTTGAGGAAAAGATCCTCAATATCTCTACGGGGCTGTGGTGGAGGTGGTGGTGATGGTGACGGGGGTGGAGATGGGGATGGAGTGGTATTCTGTTCATGTTCCTGTCCTTGGTCATTTTCTGGCTGACGTCCACTACGTCCTCTTGGCCTTCCAGGTCTTCGACCTCTCCTATTGTTAACATTTCTTGGCGGCATTTTCTTTAGTCTAAAGGAGAATCGAAAACTCTCATTAGTTTCCTTCTGTTAATTACACTTAGCACTTACTAGCCCGTTCTTGACTTAATTAAATTTATGGAACAACATATCGAACCTAGCTTGATATCATTTTATTAATCTTTTAACTTTTTGGGTTAAACTCATTTCTTCGTTACACTAGTTCATTTAACACTCATCATTTTTTTTATTACTCGATTCATAAGAAATTTTTTTACTTGATTAAGAACCCTCTTTACGGGTCATATATATACATCCAAAAAGAATATTACTTTTGCCTCTAACGAGGACTTATACAAAAAGGGTTAGACTACTATTAGTCTAAACTAGGCTGACTGCCTACTATTTACTGGGTGTCACTCCCCATCTACTAGAGTACAAGAACGGAAACGATTCATAAAATTTCGTATCCGCTAGAGTACTTCAAAACTAACTAGTTACTGATCCGACTCTATACAGGACAAAAAGCTATTACTACTACTGATATTTACCCATATCTATAAGGCACTGCCTAACTAAACTGCAGAAGAAAACCAAAAACTACTCCAAGGTCTACAAAATCCTAACAACCCTCCTCTGGGTCCTCCTCCGGATCCTCCTCCTCGGACTCCGAACCATAAACCAGCTCGAGTGGCTGGTCCACTCTCAAAGTAGAACCGTCGTCAAGTGTAAACACGGTGGGTGAAGGTGCCTCAGAAACAGTCTCCTCGTCCTCCTCTGGCTGCTCTAACTCAGCCTCAGGCTCCTCTAGTACACCGTCTGGTGGCAACTCTAACAACTCTAAAATATCCGGGTCTACGTCAAGCTCCTCAATCTCCGTCCCGGCTGGAAAGTGACTGTAGGGGATGTGTGGCTCTAAAGGAAGGGAAAGCATGTGCCTGCTCTCGAAGAAACGTCTGTGCACACACAAGGCAAATCCAGCATAGTTTCCAGTCGGCTCCGTGTCGTTGCCGATAATCCCCAAGGAGTACCAAGCTGCACGATGCGCCCATCCGCGCCACTCGTCTGGTAGACGTCTAACCAAGTCAAGTATAGCCTGACTCGCTGGAATAGTATGCCGGACTGGATAATAAACTGACGAGAAGTAACTGATCCTCTGTCCTACGTCATGTCTCGGGTTTGCCTCATAATCTCTATACCTATCTAATAACTGATCTGCCCAAGTACGCTGTGGTGGGGACTGATTCTCTGAAGCCGTGTTACTACTGGAAGTCATCCTACAAAGTTTTAAGGTAAGACGGATCAGTAACAGGTAAGAAAAGAAAATAACTTATCTTAACAGAAACATAGATTACAAAATGAATATCCCTTATTCACTTGTAATACCAATACTTAAACCAACCACTTACTAAGACTTCTAGAAATTTAAGAAATTGCACTCAACAACAACATATATATATATTTATACATTCACAAAAGATTTTATTTTTATTCTTTTTTTTGTTTCACCATATTATTACTCATTTTAATTCTTCTATTTCTTTTAATTCTTAACTCACTAACTCTTAACGATTTTCACTTATTAAAACAAAGCATATTCACTTCGTTCATGCTACTTATTTAAAAGTAACATCCATTTTCAAAGAATTTTGTCGTTACGACTCTTGATATTCGTACTAAGTGTAGTCGTTGCTCAAAACGAAAATATGGAATTTAATTCCATAAAAAGAAAAAGAAATATAACTTAAGAATTAATTTCCTGGAAAACTAAGTTCCAGTTGTCGTTTCGTTCATATCTTTCTTAACTCGAAGCCAAAAGCTTCTCCAACGTCTAATCGCTTCCTTCTTTTACTAATACGATTTATTAAATTATTTTTATTTATTTTATTTCTTTTCCCTCGCAGGAAATTCTTAGACGACAAGTTCGACCTTGCCGAGTCTTTATTCATGTCACTAAGCGCACGTGACATCCATCAGAGGAAGTCCTTCTCACATTAGGGATCTCCTTTCGAAATCATTTGAAAACAACGTTTCTTAAAAACGTCTAAGTCCTTGAAGAACCGGAAAGTTCTTAAGTTTCACGTCTACGTTCTCATTGAACCGGGAAAATTCTCTTAAAATTTGACTATATTCTTGTATCTGCATACTTTTTCATAAAAAGAAAATCATTGCGCACATATTTTTCACATAAGATAGTACTTGTACTATCGCATAATCATGTAAGTATAAAAATTATACTTCTATAAAAATTCTCTTTTTTTTTTTTTTTAAAAAAAAAAAAAACACAACTTATTCTTATTTTCAAATTTCACTGAATACTTGCTCATAACTTTTCTTATTTAAAAGGAATCTCATTATAAAATTCTTTTATTTTTCCTTGTTGAGTCGATGTAGCGGGCGGTTGAGTTGAGTTCTACGTTCTCAATCTTAGCATCATAGTCTAACTCTTATCTCATACTTGGAAAAACAACTCTGATCTAGAGTATATACAAATACAATGTCTCTTGACTTGAAAGAAGACTCGATATAGAGTACAAATGAATACTCTATATTATTTCTCGAAGAAAGACTTGTATGAAAATACCACTTTATGGTATTACTTCAAAGAATGACTCTTACTTGAAAGAATGACTCATACTAACTCATACTAGAAGGAATGACTCAGAAGTAGAGCAGAAAACGAGCACTGCTCTGATACCACACTGTGGTATCACTTAAAAGAAAAACTTATACTAGAAGGAATGACTCATAATCAGAGCAGGAAACCCGCTCTGATACCACTCTGTCACAACCCCAAATCCCGAGGGACGGCAGATGCCGGGGTGCGACTGGGGTTGGATTAAAGAAGCGGGGAAGAAAGGGGCTAACTGACTAAACATACATGGAAAAGACATTATTAAACTATGAACAAGACTTTAACATAAAAAGAAAGAGTTAATCCCTAAGGATTACTCGACAAAAGTACAACAAGAAACTAAATTCATAAATACAGACTTAGACTACTGAGTATTTTTCAAAAGTACATCAAAAGGAATTCAAAGTTTGGCAGCGGAAGGGGTTCTAACTAAGCATCCTATCCTTTACTCAACATCAACCGCTCACCGTCGCTTCAACCTGCACATTTAGAAAGCAATGCAGGGCTAAGTACAAACGTACTTAGTGGGTACGATGCCGAAATCATAATCATAAATATAGATAAATATGGCATTTATAAACGTAGCACATCGGAGTTTTATTGAAAGAATCCGTGCCTACTAAAACATTTTCTGACTTTTCCGAGCATTGCTCGTTTTATTTGTATATAAAAGCCCACCTTTTAAAATACAGAACTTAACGTAAAAGCTTCCAACTTTGGATCTTTCGTCCTTTCTTTACAGCTGGCTTCCTCCTTCATCGTAAAATAAAATATACTTAAAAACTGATCGTAAAAGATAATCGAAGAAAGAGAATTGAAGCAAGGTCTTAGTTGTTTTATTCTTTGGGTATTTGCACGCTTACTAGATTCGTTTTACTTAAACGGGAAACGAGGTTCGTACCAATCTCGTTTAGAACTTGAAAGATCTCATACTCGACTCTCAAGTCAGTAGAGAAGGTTGTCGATATCTTAAAACGACTTTAAGGATTATAAGAAATTAAGCTGGAAAGAAATAACTTAGGCGATTTATTTATAGCTCATTTCACGACTTATGAATATTTCTCGTTTATTACTTTTTTAAAGAAAGGATAAGAAATACGATCTCGACTGGTCTTCATCATTAAAGATCTTGTCCTTGACTCTAGGGCCAGTAGGAAAATGTTCGTTAGATGAAAACGGCTTAAACGGTTGAAAGAGACTAAGTTGTGAACTAAACAACTTAGAAAACAAGAAACTGAAAAATCACTGCACAGTCCAGTAACTCTGGAGGCTGTCCGGAATAGAGGACTTGGAAACAGGGGGTGAGCCCTGTACCACTAGAAAGCTTAGGAAGTCTAGTTTCTGCTCCAACTTACGGATCACAAATCCGATAAACGAGCTGGAAGATATTACAGTTTCCGGAATGGGTCGCAAAACTGCCGTGAAACCCTAGTTGCTTTGTAGGTTCGACGTATAACGCCTTAGGTTCGTTTTAAATTTTCATATTCAACTTTTTTAGAAACTGAACTCTCAAGACAGTCATCATGTACCTCCGTACGTGACAAACTTCTTCTCAACTTGCTCAAAGACACGACGTTCTAACGTCGGATTTCAACTAACAAGTACTATACCAATCAAAGAAAATCCAAACGCGTTCTAGTTCTCGACTATCACTATAACTCATATTAGATTAACTCGGATGCTTATGGTGTCAACTAGAGAGTTGTTCTAAATTTCATTATAAACAATAATATCAAGTTAGAAATTTCATCCGACTTCCCGATTATTAGTTATAACTAGGTATTCGTCTCTTACGCGATTTCCAAAAGTCGTCGGTTTTCGTTCAAATTTTACGACGTTAAACTACGTCTAACTTGAACCGTTTTCATGCATGCAAACACAGCTTAACATCTTTATAACTCAGTTTATATAGTGATCTATGCCTCTTATACTTCATTAAACTTTTTTAAAAAATTTCCAATTAACTTCTATAATCAACTAATATAATTTGCAACAATATTCAACTAACAATTCATCACTTATATCTAACATGTATAAACTCCTAATTATCTTATAAATTTTCTGATTTCATACATACTTTAAGGAGATGATTTTCTTCTCAAATTAACAACATTTATTTACTAAGCATACTCTTATATCACCAATTAATCAATTGCAATTCTATTATCAATTAACATGCAAAAATCCCTAATTTATACTTCAAAACCCTAATTAAATTTCATAATAACATAGGGCTTTCAATCCCTTTTCATCCCATACACTAATTAATCACCTACTAAGCATGAATTCATGATCAAAGGAAGAAAAACAAAAATCCTACAATTTCCCAAAAAAAATTCTGCATTCACACAATAATTAAGGTTCTTGTTTTTGTTCCATTTTAATCCATAATTATCATATCTAACATATCTAGTTTCATTGTTCTAAGCTGAAATCATCTATTCCAAAATTCCCAAAATTCCCAAAATTCGATCAAGAAGAAAAGAAGGGAAAAAGAAAAAAGGATTGGATAGGATTAAAGAGGATCATCATACCTTGAAAATTAAAGAAAGAAGTATGGTGTTTGAATGGATGATTGAGGACTTGTGTTCTTTCTTCAAGCTTTGAAGGGTCTTCAATGGAGGATGGGAAGGATGAAGAAGATGAAGTTGAGGGAGAGAGAGAGAAAGCTGCCGAGAGAGAGATGAAAATTGTTTTGTCTTAGAGTTGAAATGATGAAAAATTGAATTTGTGTAAAGTGGATTTAGGTGTCACTTAGTTAATTAAGTCAACACATGCATGTTACACCTAAGCATGTGAGGTGGCGGCTGCATGCATGGGGTTAGAAGGGTACGGGTTTTTCCGGTGCGATCCGATGTTACGGAAAAACGAACAACGAAAAACGTCGTTCGGTACAAAAATCGTCGCGATTCGATTTTACTTAAAAAATTCTAACGTATGAACTTAATTAGAAAATAAATTTATAAAATTTATTTTGACAAAAACTCGGGACGACAAGTCCGAGTTTCGTCCGGAAAAACGTAAAAACAAACTTTCTCGTCGTGTTCGTATTGCGATTTTGTAAACGTAAAATTAGACGATTTTCCTTTCCGAATTTACAAACTAAAAACTTTTCGTACGCGCTAACCCCTAATACGGTAGTCATCTAGCCGACTCCCATAATTTATTTTTAATAACGGATTCGACCGTTAGCCTTAGAATTCAAAAATTATAAACTTAGGCGTGCAATGCCATTATTTAATTAACTTTAAACTTTTTAGAACGTAAGGAATTTACGGGGCATTACAAACCAGCTCAGCTCTACCAAAAAGATTTTGGGCTGAGGCCATCAATACTGCTTGCTACACTCAGAACCGGTCTCTTCTGACCAAGCGGTTGGGAAAGACACCATACGAACTATGGAGACGCAGGAAGCCAGATATTTCTTATTTTCGTGTTTTTGGTTCTAAGTGTTATATTCACAACAATGGGAAGACTCAGTTGAAAACTTTTGATGCCAAAGCTTCGAAAGGTATATTTCTCGGATATGCCGCTCGGATCAAGGCTTATAGAGTTTTCAACAATGGCTCTCGTGTTGTGGAGATAACACTTCATGTTAGTTTTGATGAATCTACTTTTGAGTGCAGGGAAGAGGCTAAAGGACAACAGGTTGATCCACAAGTCCCATCAGCCCTCACAAGATCTCATATTCTAAGGCAAAAGAATCTAGCTGAACCACTGATTTGGGCAACTGAGGATGAGGATCCATATTCTTCTGAAGATGAATGCGAGGACCCCAGCTCATCTCAAGGGGGAACTCCAGCTGATGCCCCTCTAACTGCATCAGCATCCGAAGCTCAACCGAGTCCGGTTCAAAATAATGTCAATGTTGAGGATCCAGACTCAACAGCTGATCAATCACCAGCTCTGAAGACTCCAACTCAGATCACGGAACAACCATAGTTGGAAGAAAAAGGAAGACGCAACCGAAGATGGTATGAAGTTCACTCCACTGACAACATCATCGGAGATCCAACCGAAGGTGTGGGTACAAGAAGCAGAGTTGCGACTCAGGATTCAACCGAGGAAGATTCCAACACTTATGCCCAATATGCTGAGGAGTTGGCAGTTCTAGAGGAGTTCGAGCAAGCTGGAGATGTTGTCATGATTTCTTGCTTTGTAGCTGATGTGCCAGAACCAAAGAATGTTAGGGAAGCTCTCAACTGTGTTCACTGGACAACGGCCATGCAAGAAGAACTGAATGAGTTTCTACGCAACTGTGTATGGGAGTTGGTAGAAAGACCAAATGGTGTCAAGGTTATTGGATTGAAGTGGATCTTCAAAAATAAGAGAGACTCCATTGGATTCATAGTGAGGAATAAGGCAAGGTTGGTAGCTCAAGGATATTTCCAACAAGAAGGAATCGATTTCGAGGACTCCTTCGCGCTGGTTGCAAGGCTGGAAGCCATCCGAATCTTTCTAGCCTATGCCGCACATCACAAGTTCAAGGTGTATCAGATGGATGTGAAGTGTGCATTCCTCAACGGAGATATCAAGGAAGATGTATATGTTGAACAACCTCCTGGTTTTGAGACTGGAGATGGAAGAGTGTACAAGTTGAAAAAAGCTATCTATGGACTAAAGCAAGCGCCAAGGGCTTGGTATGACACTCTTTGTGGTTTTCTTCTGAACTCGGGTTTCAAACGAGGGTCAGTTGACAAAACCCTGTTCACCATCAAAGTTGGAGATGACATTCTTGTTGTGCAAATCTATGTTGACGACATCATATTCGGTTCTAAGTCGGAGGAACTGTGTGAAAAATTTTCAAACCTCATGAAGGAGAAGTTCGAGATGTCGATGATGGGCGAGATGAATTATTTTCTTGGGCTACAAGTGAAGCAGTCAGAAAAGGGCATCTTCATCAATCAGTCCAAATATACAAAAGTGCTCATCACCAAATTCGGATTGCAGACAAGCAAGACAACAAGGATCCCGATGAATACTAACTGGAAGATTGAACCTGGATCTGAGGGAAAGCTCGTGGATGCCAGTAAGTATAGAGAGATCATCGGTTCTTTGCTCTATCTAACCGCAAGTCGGCCAGACATATCTTACCTGGTTGGAGTGTGTACCCGGTTCCAAGTTCAACCGAGGGAAGCACACATGTTGGCAGCAAAGAACATCATCAAGTATCTGAAGGGTACAATCAATGTTGGACTGTGGTATCCAACTGACGACAATATTCAGCTGACCGGATACTCAGATGCAGATCTCGCAGGAGATCAGTTGGACAGGAAGTCCACATCTGGACACTGTCAGTTCATGGGAAGCAAGCTAGTTTCGTGGTTCTCCAAGAAACAAGCATGTGTTGCCACTTCTACAACCGAGTCAGAGTATATAGCTGCCAGAAGCTGTTGCGTGCAAGTATTGTGTCTCAAGCAACAACTGAGAGATTATGAAGTTTCAACTGGACAGGTTCCCATTCATTGTGATAGCTCAAGTGCCATTGTTATCTCTCTGAATCCTGTTCACCACTCTCGGACAAAGCATATCGACATCCGTCATCATTTCATCCGAGATCATATTGAGAAGAAGGATGTATCCATGGAGAAGATTCCAACTGAGATTCAGAGAGCTGATATTTTCACCAAACCTCTAGCTGAAGCACGGTTCAAGATACTATGTGACCTCCTTGGACTGTTGGATCCATCAGATGAGGAGTCAACTGAAGTAAAGAGATAGATATCCATTTGAGGGGGAAGCTCAGATGAAGGGGAAATCTCAGATGCGGATCGCCAACTGAAGACATCAGACGTCAGCTGAACATACGAACTTGAGTTAGCTGATGGTATGCCGATCAGATGCAGATTGCCAACCGAAGGGATCAGACGTCAGCTGAACAGACGAACTTGAGTCAGCTGATGGTATGCCGATCAGATGCAGATTGCCAACCGAAGGAATCAGACGTCAGCTGAACAGACGAACTCGAGTCAGCTGATGGTATGCTGCAACATGGGAACTCAGCTGATTCCAACATCAGCTGGCAGGTAATATTTATGGCTGAAGGTGATATGTTCTTAAATGAGAATGTTTGAAATAAATTCAAACATTCCTGAACTAGTCAGTTACATTAAAAATAGCCATCATGTCGCATTAAATGTAAAGTACGGCTGAACATCCATAGCCTACTTTATAGTGCGACTGGGCTGACAAGATAAACTGTACACCTTCTCACGTGCTGGTTGGAACCGGATCAAAACGTCAAGTCAAAGATAGTCAACAGTCGCGTAATCTCAGCCGTTGATGGATTCGCGCCATTTAACCCCAGCCGTCGATCTCTACCGAGTCAAAAACCTATATAAGGCGGTAAATCAGGAAGAAATCTCTTACTTTCCTCATTCGTGTATATCTGATTTAACTGTTCATCGTCTTCACAGTTTTTTGCCTAACCCGTTTCTGCAAAAAAGATTTTCTTTCCTTTCCTCTATATATATTCCCCTTTGCAGTGATCATGAATGGCACCGAAGAGTAAGAGAATGGCATCATTTGGACCATCCCTCGTCCCTACCACATATGAAGAATCGTTCGATATACTAGTATCGAAGATACACTTCGAGCAAATCCTCTCCGACGAGGATCTGGAGTCGCCGTTGTTGGCCCCCCTCGCCAATACTCTCCGTGAGAATGACCTCCTGGAATGGGCCAAGCTCTGCCCATCCCATCTTCTCAGGAGACAAGTGGGGGAGTTTTACGTCAACTTGAAGGCCCCCCTTGAATTTACAGAAGGAGTGTCTACGGAAGTCTCCTATCGGCAAAGAGATGTTCCGGCCAGGACCATACGTCGTGTCACCTTCTCCATCGACGTGTCCGATGCCCTCCGGTACATCATTCCCGTCAACCACACAGCCACCGAGTTCCTGGAGAATATTACCGACGAGCAGGCGGATGAGTTTCTGCAGAATGCTCTGATCGAGCCGGAGAGATTAAGGAGCAACATGCAACGGATGAAGTTGAAGCCAGAACATTGCCTATTGTTCGATGCTGTGTCGAAGGTGGTGTTCGGTTATAGTGGCGCATTCGGCGACATCAGCCGACCCAAGCTAAAGCAGTTGGTGGCCTTGGAGCACCAACACCAGATCAACTGGTTTCAATATTTCCTGAACCAGTTGATGGTGGAAAAGTTGAAAATCACTGAGACAACAACCGAGTCGGGAGAGAAGTTGCTGAGTGTAAAGGGGACACTCAACTTCGACTGCAAGATCTCTGCCCTCATCTTGCTCGTGACCAAGGACTGCAACATGGTCTGGGCAGACTGCGAGGAGACGCCGCTGAAGAAGTTGCTGTTGTTCCCGACAGCCAAGAAAGCACAGGAGGTGCTCAGGAGTGTCTACACTCCTAAGGAAAAGAAGGAGTCTGGAAAGACAGCTGAGTCAACAGCTGAGGGGGAACCAGCTGCCGCTCGCCCCGTCAAGTCCAAAACCGCACGCCGACGAGCTGAGTCGGAGAAGGAGTCAGCTGAGCAACCTGCCCAGAAAAGGTTGAGGGTACGGTTCAAGAAGTCGAGCAAGAAGACAGTTGATGTGCCAGCTGTTGAAACAACTGAGGAACAAGCTCCAGCTGAGGAGGAGGTACCGGCCGAGTCTGCGCCAGCTGAGGAGGAGATGCCAACTGAAGAGCAAGCTCCAGTTGAGGAAGATGCACCAGTTGAGTCGACACATACCGGAGCTGATGAGGTTGAGGGAATAGAGACTGACGTGACGTCGGATGCATCCTCCTCATCTGAGGACTTTGAAGATGTTCCCACCTCCCCCACAACAGGAGATAATGTCGTACTGCCCCCAGAGCCTCTTGCTCTTTCTACCTCTTCTCAACCAGATATTCCGAGCACTCTGCTCGATGCCAACATCGTGACCGCTCATTCGGCCGATGTTGAGGAAACCATTGAAATCGCTCTCCCAACCGAATCCCAAATTCCGAGCTCTCAGCTCGATGCCGATGTTGCGACCGACTCTTTGGCCAACATCGATGAACCTCTTGAACCTCAGCCATATAATCTTACCCCCTCCCCAATAAATGAAGCGGAGGACCTTCAGGCAACTGCTCTGGAGCACGAGGGAAGGGTGGCCTACTGCTTCCAAAAGCTGCTAGGAATGTTCCCTGAGGCTCGCAACATGCCCATCTTCGCCACTCTGGGAACCGAGCTCTTGTACCAGTTCCACCTGATCTTCAGCCATTGGTATGTCAAAGAAGATACGATCAGGGTGTAGAGCTGGGACAGGCTGAAGTCAGATGAGTCCCGCATCCGAGCCTACTTCAACTATTCCAACTTGGAGGTGGCTTACAACAACCGGATTGCGCTGCTCACTCGTCGGTTGGACCAGAGTCGAGCTGAAGGGACGGACACCAGGGAAGCAGCTGGAAAGGAGTGCGTCGACTTCCTCGACAGCATGTTGGTTAAATCAGCTGATTTCCTTGAGGATGTGGATGCGGCTGCCGCAGCAACAAGAAGAAGAAGATGAACTGAAGCTGTACCTGGCCAACAGACAAGCCATGGTCACAGCTGAGCCTCTAGCTCTGACTGCACAAGCCCCTCCAGCTGATCAGCATGCTCCCTCAACTGAAGAAATATGTGAGCTGGTAGCTGAGAGGGTCAACCAGCTGAGGACTGAACTGCTTGCCAACCTCCAGCACCAAAAAGATGACCAGCTGAGGGCGTTGAAAGCGCAAGAAGTCAAGAACCAACAACTGGTGCAGGAGAATGTTGAACTGAAGACCAAGCTGAATGAATTCTCCTCCTCCACCAGTCAAGAAGTGTCGGAGTTGAAATCCACTATGTTGGGACTGAAGTCGGAGCTGAACGTCTTCAAATCCTTGGCCGACTCCAATCTTGCCAAGTCCCAACAGATACAAGATGCCGAATAGGAGTCCCACTTCGAGTCACGATGGGCTGAGTTCGCTGCTTTTCAGACAGAGGTCATCGAGAACCTCTCTGTCTTGAAGAAAGCCGAACAAGAGCACCAGGACTCGGATCTGGCAAAGAAGATGGAGCTTGAATGCACGGTCGATGAACTCTTCAACCGTGTTCAACTAACCGAGGATAAACTCAACTCTCTGGATGGTTCGGTAGCAAGCCTTGTTGCTGATGCCAAAAAGGGGGAAGAGAAGGAGACGGAGGTTGAGGCGCAGGAAGAAGATGAGACCCAAGAACAAGGAGTGCCAGCTGCTCAATCATCAAAATCTCAGCTGAAGAAGAGGAAGTCTGCTGCTCCAAGTCAACTGAAGTCGGTGGAGCTGAGATGTCTAAAGACTTGGAGCAGGCAGAGAAGTTTGGAGTTTCCTACAGCTCCATAGCCGAGATCGCAGCCGAGCTGGATTCTGAACTCGACGGGATAACAAACAAAGAGTGCATTGCAGCGGCCAAGGCTATGGATGTAGAGAAGAAGGATTACATGAACCCGAGCTGGATAAGAAAGTTTGCCGCCAGCCAGGCGAGGAGGGTTAACCAGTTCGAGGATGAGCTGAAAAAGGTGTCTCAGAACCTGGACCGCAACGTTGCCTCCCGCAGCCGACGCTGCATCAACAAACTTCAATCAAAAGCGGAAGCTCGGTTGAAGCAACAAAGGTTGCCAGCAAAGTCCAAGGTCGAGAGTCGGTTTAGGCATGTTGACAAATGGATGCCGACCGAGTGGAATGAAGAGTGGGAGTTGTTCAAGCAGGAGTTCGTGAACGACTTCTACTATAGGAAGGTTTACGCAACTGATGACCCAAGGAAAGCGTTCAAGGAAGCACTGACCGAGTTGCACTCAGGAGACCCGGGCATGTTCAGCCAATTCAGGCGGGCTATGATTGACGCCAACCTGGATTTGAACACAGTTCCAGTTCCCAAGAGGGATACTTATCGGCCTCCTCTTCTCCCAGACTTTAGCAACCCGAACCGCACGAAGATCGCAGCTGAGGCGAGGCAGGTTTGCAAGGAGGATGGAGTACATTTCTAAGGAGTCACCTACCAAGAGAGAGATTTTTGTTAGGATTTTTAGTAAGTATGGGCTACAATTTTAGCTCAGTTAGTTTTCAAGCAACTGTTGTAACTTTTGGCTTTTGCGCTTATTCTTGTAACAGTCAGTTGTAATGAAAACTACTCAGTTATAAGATTCAACTTGACGTACAATCCCTCATTGTCCAAGCTCTGAATCGCAAAGTTATTTCAATACCATGTTATAACTGTGCTAACCCTTTGATGTTTCAATCTTATAGACTGTCTAGAATTTCAGCTGAGATTTTGGATATGTAACAATTGTATAAGGGTTTTAAAGTTTTAGAGTCTTGATCTGTAAGTTTGTAAGGGGTTTTGGCATCATCAAAAAGGGGGAAATTGTTGGGAAATTTATTAGTAAGAGTTTTGATGAATTCCAAAACCAACTGACCCCAACCGAGTAGATGTTGCTAGAACCTAATGTAAGTAGTTAGGCTCGCTGTTTGAGCATTGTTAAGATTTTATCTTTACAGGTCTCCAGCTGAAGATGGCAACAAGGCTTCACTCAGATAGAACATCAGTTGTAAGAAAGACAACTGAGCGTTCACTTCATCAGAATGCAAAAAGGGGGAGACATAAGAACATCACCTGAGCGTTCGTCAGATAAGAATCAAGAAGGAGGAAGTTACGTTCAATATTCAGATCAATAGTCAAGTATTCAAAAAGGGGAAGTCACATTCAAGAGATAGAACATCAGTTGTAAGGAAAACAACTGAGCGTTCATCAGATGAGAAGCAGTAAAGAGGAAGAGAACATCAGATGAAAGGAAGCCATCTGAGCGTTCGAACCTAACTGATCAGATACAAGGAAGACAACTGAGTGTTCAGTTTCAGAACATCAGTTGTAGAACTCAACCGAGAAGATCAACAACTTGAAGATGAAGTCAGCTGAGAGTTCAACTGTTAGTTGTCAGATAGAACATCGGCTGAAGAACAAGTTAGTTGAAGATCGAAAGTCTTAACCGACCACTCCTTGTTGGAAGTCTGTTAAGATTTGAATTTCAAAAAGGAAGTCACGTGAGGGTTTGACCGTTCAGTCATTACCCCATTTGGCCCAACACAAGGCTATCTCAGATGGAAAGCAGAAGAGCATAGATGCTATATCGGGAAAGTATGCAGAGATGAGAGACAAGCCATCGCTTTCAAAGAACAGAGATCAACAGCTCCTCCAACGGCTAGTTGATACTCTCCGCCTATAAATAGAGACCTTCATTCATTCGAAAAAGAAGAAGACACACACGTGAGAAGAAACCAGAGAGCGAAAGAAAGAGCAATATTCTTCACGAGCTGAACTGAATTTAATCTCTTAGAACATCACTTGTTGAGAGTTCTAGAGTTAGTTAGTTATTGTGTCTTTAGATCGAACGTTGAGAACATCACTTAGTGAGAGTTCGTAGAGTGTTAGATCATAGCTCACTTCGTGTTCGAGCTTTAATACCCGGAAACTAAACTGTAAGGTTGATAAGTACCCGCAAACTTATCCTTAACGGTTGCTCAGCCCGCGTAAGCTGAGTGGTTTGTCCAGAAGGACTTGGACAGAGTTGTGTGGACTCACAACTCCCCGTGGACGTAGGAGGTTTCTCCGAACCACGTAAATCTCTGTGTGCTAGTGTTTAGTTTGTTTATTTCTTGCATATTCAACTGACCTTCTAACCAGCATACAAACTGATCTTAGCATTATTAACAGTCTTGGTTTTTGACCGACCTTGCACAAAAGCGTGAGTTGTTTTACGAGTTGTTAATTTCCACCACATTCCGCATAGCACCACTCTTCCAGCTGAGGTTGCTTACTCAGCTGGGAGATTCCAACAGGAGTTTAGTTTTACAATCCTAACTGGTGTATTCCCCCCCCCATACACCAGTAACTCGTATCGAGACCATCATAATTATTTCTCAAACTCGAATTCTTGTTTCTAGAAAATAATATCTTATTCATCATACAAAACGAGAAGTTACTATTTAACTCGTCTTATACTTCTCCAGTTCTTGAGTTATGTAAACTTAGAAAATCATAACATCACAACTCATTCACGTCACATTCAAGTATTCACATCATAATCAAACATTCATGTCA
Source organism: Schizonepeta tenuifolia (assembly GCA_029490685.1). Classification (NCBI taxonomy): domain Eukaryota; kingdom Viridiplantae; phylum Streptophyta; class Magnoliopsida; order Lamiales; family Lamiaceae; genus Schizonepeta; species Schizonepeta tenuifolia. Next base: position 102,681,195 of record CM055955.1, read on the forward strand.
TGTTCTCAAACATTTTTATCATAATCGAGCATTCCTTATCAATCATCCAACACTTAATATAAATAATTAACTTTCCAAGCAAGTAGGTTATTAAAATCCTACTTAGGCATATAATTTCAATCAAGTTTTATAACTTTAAAACAGTTCTCATAGTTAACTGTTAACTCATTACTGCTCGACTCTTATTCTTTAAGAACTTATAACTTTTGAAGTCCTAAAGAAAATTATTTCGTTATATAATAATAGCTCAAATAATAATTATCATTTTGAATTTAATATTCAAAATTTCATTTAATATTTCTCGACTCTTAATACGTCATCATTATCTCAAAATACGAACTCATTCTCGTATATATATACTCTATGCTTTAATACTCAACATTTAATAATCATTATTTAATCTTTTCTTTATTTAAAAACTCATTTTTCATTTTTATTTAATAAAAACTCATCTTTTATTTCAAAATTTCATTACTCGATAACTTCTACGTCTTAACTCCTCTTTTAAAAGATTCAAAAAGCAAACTTGCTTATTTCTACTCAAACATCATCATTAAATCACTTAATACATCATGCATCGTCAAGAAATTAACATTCAAAAACTTATAATTTAATAATTTCGTTTTTCTCATATATCACGTATTCGTGATTCGTTTTTCAACTTCTATAACTCTTTTTCATATACTTAAGACTTCATAACATCAATCAATCATCAAAGCATACTCAAAGAATATAAGTATCAACTTATAACTTATATTACTCAACATTTTCCATTTTTCAAGAAATATTCTATTTATTGAATATTTTAGTTTTATTATTATTTCTCCCATATCATTCTTAATTAGTTTCTCGTTTATCATAAACAAATTCAAATACGAGTAACTCTTCTCTTTGACGTATAATCAATTTCTAAGACATCTTCTCATATAAAATTTCATTTTCTTTGTTCTAATTTTCTTTTTATTTCTAAAAAAAAAAATAATAATAATAATAATCTATTTTCCTTTTAACAACGTCATCCAATTCATGCATTTCTTCACTATATCATCAAAATTTTCACATGCTCAGCAAAGAAATATCCTTCTTTGTTTCATTTAACTCATAACTCCTATTATTATTATTTCTTCTTTCTCATTCTCTTTTCTATTATTATTATTTATATATATATATATATATATATATATATATATATATATATATATATATCGAATTCCTAAATATAATCTCATGGAATTTTATTCTTTTCTCAATTCACTCATGACATGCTCAACATCTCATTTACTCTTTAATTTCATTTTTATTCAATGAAATCATCAATATATATTCCAAATGACTCCTTAAAGAATTTTCTGACTCTAAACCTCAATACTTCTGATGGTCCCGATACGAGTTCTGGTGTATAGGGGGGGGGGGAGGAATACACCAGATAAAACTTTTAAAAACAACTCTTGAAAAACAATCACAACCGAGTAAACAGGGACTCAGCTGGATTCACAACTGAGTAAAAGTACTCAGTTGGAAGAGTGGTGCTGTGCGGAATGTGGTGGAAAATAACAACTCGTAAAAATATAACTCACGCTTTTATGCAAGGTTGGTCAATAACCAAGTCAGTTGATATGGAAAGATGCAGTATGTATGCAGGTTAGTTAGACAGTTGAATATGCAATAAGTAACTGAAAAATAAACACAACACACAAGAATTTACGTGGTTCGGAGAGAACTCCTACGTCCACGGGGAGTTGTGAGTCCACACAACTCAGTCCAAGTTCTTCTGGACAAACCACAAAGCTTACGCGGCCTTTGCAACCGTTGAGATAAGTTTACGGGTACTTATCAACCTATCTATTCAATTACGGGAAGAGTAGGGTCCTAACAACCTTTTCAGGTGTGTGAAAGTATGGGTTTCCAACTAATAGCTCGAACAAGAAGTGTACGAACTCTCAACTAGTGATGTTCTCAAGGTTGGATCGAAAAATACAAAGACAGAATCTAACACTCTAGAACTCTCAACTAATGATGTTCTTAGAGGATAGCAGCAGTTTTGCTTGAGTGCAGAATGAAGTTGTTCTCTCGCTTGTATATCTCTTCTCGCACTTGTCTGTCTCGTGAGTCTTGGTGAATGAATGAAGACCTTTATTTATAGGCGAAGAGAATCAACTAGCCGTTGGAAGAGCTGTTGATCTCTGTTCTTTGAAAGCGATGGCCTGTCTCTCATCTCTGCAGACTTTCCGGATTTGGCAACTGCATGCTTCTGCTTTCCATCTGAGACAGCCTTGTGTTGGGCCAAATGAGGTAATGACAAAGAGTCAAACCTTCACGTGACTTCCTTATTTGAAATTCAAATCTTAACCTTTGACCTCCAACATTTGATAGTCGGTTGAGTCGTTTGATCTTCATCTGATTGGTCTTCAGCTGATGTTCTATCTGAATGCTTCTGTCTGAGTAGAAACAATTGAACTCTCAGCTGACTTTGAACTTCAAGTTGTTGATCTAACTGATTGAGTCCTACAACTGATGTTCCATCTTGAACGCTCAGTTGTCTTTCTTGTATCTGACTCTGATCAGTTGGCTTCGAACGCTCAGCTGTCTTTCTTACAACTGATGTTCTCTTCCATCTTCTCCCTTTGAATACTTAGCTGTTGTTCTGAGACTTGAACGCTCAGGTGTTTTTCTTACACCTGATATTCTATCCGAGTGAAGCCTTGTTGCCATCTTCAGCTGGAGTCATGTAAAGATAAAATCTTAACAATGCTCAAGCAGCGAGCCTAACTACCAACATTAGGATCTGGCAATATCTACTCGGTTGGGGTCAGTTGGTTTTGGAATCAATCAAAACTTTTAATAAATTTCCCAACAACTTCCAACTTCTCGTCCTTTCTTTTGGCTTTCTATGATACAAGATCTCAGATCTGATATCATACCAAAGAAGTAATCACTTGTTCTACTGTCATCGGGGTAGAACTACTTCAATTCTCATTCTTCTAAACTCCTTAATGAGTTTTTCTTCATCAGATAGAAGAAATCCTAACTTCATTTTCTCGGAGTCCTTTGATTTTTCCTTTCTACTCAATGCATCGGCTACTATGTTAGTTTTTTCCGGGATGATAGGAAATTTTGCAATTGTAATCTTTTACTAATTCAAGCCATCGTCGTTATTTCATATTGAGCTCCTTCTGCTCGAAGAAGTATTTCAGACTTTTATGATCTGAAAAGATTTCACACTTGGCACCATAGAAATAGGTACCTCTAAATCTTCAAAGCATGTACGATGGCTGCTAACTTCAGATCATACATCGAGTACTCCTCTTTATGAGATTTAAACTGTCTTGAAGGGTATGCAATTACTCTTCCATCTTGCATTAGCACACATCCTAATCCTTTGGATGATGCGTCGGAGTAGATTGTATAGTCCTTTCCCATTTCAGGGAGGCTAATACTAGAGTTAGATTGACTACAGCTCTTGAAAATTTTTCTCACATTCTTCCGTCCACTTGAATTTCGATTTATTCTTCAAAAGAGTTGTCATCAGTTTGACGATCTTGGAAAATCCTTCTATGAATTTCCGATAGTAACCTACTAAACTGAGGAAACTACGGACTTCATATACTGTTGTTGACAACTTCCAATCTTGAACAGCTCTTACCTTCTCTGGATCAAATTTAATTCCTTCGGACGAAACAACATGTCCTAGGAGATTCACTTCCTTTAACTAAAATTTCACACTTACTGATTTTGGCATAGAGCTTCTCCGATCTTAATTTCCCTAACACGTTTCGCAAATGCTTCTCGTGTTCTTTTTCATTCTTTGAATATACGTATCTTGGTATATTCATGAAAAACTCTGTTCACCAAGTCCATGAAAATGGCTGGAGCATTGGTGTAATACCCCGGATAATTCTTCCGTCGTCAAAATAAAAGTTTAATTAATAATTAAGGCTTTGCACGCCTAAGTTAAGGTTTTTTTATTCTAAGACTGACTGTGAAATCCGTTTCTGAAAATAAATTCCAGAACTCGGTCGAACGACTACTGTATTAGGATTTTCGCGTCCGATAAAATTTTCGTCCGAAAACTCAGATCAAAAAACTGTCAGAATTTACATTCACTTTTTCTTCAATACGAGTTCACCGGAGAAAGTCAGTTTTTAGGATTTTTCCGGGCAAATTTTAGACTGTCTTATCCCGACTTTTCATCGGATTTTGAAAAACGAATTAGGTTTTTCGAGTATGTATTTTATTTCTAATCTAACGGTCAAATTAGTTTTCGTTGAATACGTAACCACCTAAGAAATAATTTCTCAACTTTTATAACGTTGTTCTAGACCCGTAAACGAGATATTTCCGGCAATAAAACCCCCCCAAAACCGCCACCTTAGTATGTGAGTCATCCTTTGTTGAGATATTTATCACTTTATCAAATAGTAACACCCTTAGTCATCCTCCTTTCTCCCTCATCACTACCACCCCCCCCCCCCCTCCCTCCCCCTCCCTCCCCCCCTCTCTCTATTCTCTCTCACTTTTTTCCATTGAAGACATTCTTCCAAGCTTTCTCAAGATCAACAAGTCTCTCATCTACCGATCGATCTTAGATCCGATTCCATATTCGACAAGGTAGGAACTTCTTCTACGTATTGAACCGAACAAAAATGATTTTCTCTCTACTTTTTTTTTCGAAAAATATGGAAATGAAGTAGGATGATGAACCTTTGTTTAATACATGTTATAGTATGCTTAGGAATGATTTTATGGATTGAAATCATGAAGAAATCATCCCTCCTAATCTATTGTATATTACCGATTTTTTTTTAGATTTTAGGGGTTTGATGTAGTTCGATTTTCTTGAGGATTGAGTTATGGATTCTTGTTCTATATGATGTTAGATGATTTCATGAATTAATTGATAATTTTCTAAAAATAAAAATAGAAATGTAAGAGATAAAGAATTGATGATTTGATATAGAAGATGTTATGATTTTCATGAAATGATAATAGAAATGGTATGTAGTATGTTTGAGATAATTATATAATTATTTGGAATTTTTCTAAAAATAAAATGAAAATCGTAAGAGATGAAAATCCGACAATAAGTTGAGACTCGTTAATGTTTTGAGTATATGGTTTACGTATTAGTGATTCTAGATAGATGATTATCGATATTGTAATGTTTGAACAAAATCGGAGAACGTCGGATTTTCGCTAAGAGACGAAGAATCGTCGATAAGTCGAGAATAAATAATGATTTAGATCTATGATTCGAATATATGATAATCTTGCTAGTTGATGATCGTAACCGGAAAATTTGAACGAATTCTAAGAAGATTGGATTTTTAATAAGAGACGAAGAAACGAGATTAAATGCCGATAGAAAAGTCGAATAAGGAAAACCAATTTGATATTAATGATTGTTATCGTTTGATGAACGAGTTTGTAGTTGACGATATTTCCATCCGAGATACGAGATAATATAAGTTATAGTTTATAAACGAGAAGTTGTTGAATGAAATAGAAATTGAAATTGAATTGGTTTAGTAATTGGTTAGTTGAAAAAAGACGAGGATATGCTCGTCGTTTGTTTAATCAAAAGACGTGAATGTGTACCCGATTAAGGGACATGCATGTACACTGCCTTGAGATGAAATTTTCGTAAGAATAAAAGTAGAATAGCATTAATCGAACCTAGGGAATCGTGCGTCGAGTTTTATCGAGCATTAGGGTTCCGCGCGGACTGTTTTGCGACCTTGCACGGAAACTGTCATAACTCCTAGCTCGCTTAACGAAATTGAGATCCGTAAATTGGAGAGTAAACTAGACACCCGTGGCTTTCCTTTGGTATAAATTTGATCCCCTGTTTTAAAGTTCTATGTTCTGTGCGAACTCCAGAACCACTGCCTTGTGCAGGAAGTTTCCAAAAACTTAATTTCTTAAGTTGAATCCTTTTCAACTTCGTTCCTTGTGAACTTTTAAGTCGTTATAAGTTATCGACATCCATTATCTACTGACCTAAGTGTCGAGTAATGAGCCGAGTCGGTTTATAAACGAGAATTGATCGAAGTCTCGTTTATTCGTTAATCAAAAGAAAGCAGTAAAGTGCAAAGGCCTAAAAGACTAAAACCGATTTTGATTTCCTGTTTCTTTTATCATTGCGATCAAGTTATTAAAGTTTGTTTAATTACGATAAAAGGAGGAATTCAGTGCCAAGGATAGGACGGAAGACAGAAGACTAAAGCTCGTATTGTAGTTCTGTAATCAGTAAGGTGGGCTTTTCTATATACGAAATAAAATGAGCGATGCTCGAAAATCTTTATTTACAGCTTTGATAATTGTGTTTTCAAAGTGATAATCAGAGCATGAAATATTTGTTTTATGTGAGTTTTCTTGTACCCTTCTGAGTTAGCCGACTGCTACCCAGAATTATTAGTTAGCCGACCTGCTAACTAAAACGATCGGACTTTGAGTTAGCCGACCTGCTATCCAAAGTTAGTGTACACAGTAGCCGTTGTGTTTGGAACCCTATTGAGGGGTGGCCAGCCACGGTGATAATTATTAGGTAAGATTGAACGTAACATATGAGAAAAATGCTTGCGCAAGCTATATTGTGAAAATGAGAAAGAAAATGTTAAGTAGACACGGGTATTTTATTGAAAAACCCCGATGTGCTACAGAAATGAGATGCCTTATTTATCTATACTTATGATATGTTTTCGGCAATGTGCCCACTAAGTGCTTTTGTACTTAGCCCTGCATATGTTTTCTAAAATGTGCAGGTTGAGTGACGGGAGCGACGGAGGTTGATGTTGAGTAAAGAGTCGTAATTAGAATAAAGGACTGTATGTCAAGCTTTACGCTTTCCGCTACCAATCTTTTTGAGATAATGCATCTATCTTTTGGGTCTAAGCCCCGTACAATGAACTTAGTTCTTTTTGAGAACCTTGTCGAGTGATCCTTCGAGATCAACTCTTTCTTTTAAATGAAGTCTTGTTCATAGAAGTTCTTCTGTTATTAATGTCTATTTATTCGTTCATTCTTATTCATCCTCCTTCTTCCCCGCTTCTTTAATCCAACCCCTAGTCGCACCCCGGCTTCGCCGTCCCTCAGGATTTGGGGGCTGTGACAATTGGTCAATCCAAATGGTATTACTACAAATTCGTAATGTTCATATCTCATTTTAAATGCAGTCTTTGGGGACATTTTCTTGTCTGATCTTCAATTGATGATATCCAAATCTTAAGTAAATTTTGGGGAAAACATCTGCTCCTTTCAATGGATCGAACAATTATTAAGCGTAATCTTATTAAGCTCTCGATAGTCTATACACATTCTTAGACTACCGTCCTTCTTTTCACAAACAAGATTGGAGCTCTCCAAGGGGAAACACTCAGTCGCATGAAACCTAAATCCAACAACTCTTGTAGTTGGATTTTTAACTCTTAGAGTTCTTTTGGAGCCATTCTATACGGAGCTTTCGAAATCGAGCCAATCCAGGCTCTAGGTTAATCATGAACTCTAATTGCTATTTGGAGGCAAATCGGGTAAGACTTCGAAAAAAATGATTTTAAATTCTCTCACATTAGCTACGTCATCGATATTTAACTCATGCCCATCGTCTTTATTCAAATGTACTAGATACACTTTCATATCCTTACTTCTCATTAACTTTTCTCGCTCTCATGGCCGAAATAATCAGCATACACTTCTTTCTATTCCGAATACTATGGTCGGCTTTTCTCTGGAAGGTTGAAACAAGATTTCTTTCTGATCGCATCGAATCGTTGCGAGATTCTCGGTTAACTAAACCATTTCTAAAATTATATCCACATCCCACATCTAGATTAGATGTAGGGATCTTGCGGTGTTCGAATGGACTCGCGAAACTATTGATGATCTTCCTAAACGGGTTGATACTATAAGCACCTGGTTCGATTCTTCTACGTTCAAGCGCTAGATATAAACGAATGTGAAGCATCGGTTTAAAACAAAATGATAATAGTAACGTCTTTTAACTTACCCATACCTGCGAGATTTCTTTGGTCTATATCTCCAGACTTTTTCTCAATTACGAAGACTCGCCGGTAGCGCGGCTGTTCCTGTTGAGGAGGTTGCGGCTTTTGCGACTGCGCTTTACTCTTGGATTGAGGTACTTCTGTTATGGTGTTGCATCCATTGCACTCATCTGAGAGGGCTAATATTGATTCAGCCTTCCACCGATCATTCTTTGCTGTTTACTTGGGCACTGGTAAAAGAAATGACCAGGCTGACCACAAGTATAACAGACATTACTCCCAGCTTTGCAGATACCTTGATGCATCTTGCCACACTTCGTACACAAAGGTAGATCTTGGGGTCCTATTGGCATGTTGCTGAGATTAGTTTGGTGAACTTTCACTTTCTGTGATTGTTGTTGGGCTTGCTTCTTCCACAGCTTTTTGTTTGGGTGGGATCCACCACTCCACTTTCCTTTACGCTTTAGGAATTGGCCTTGTCGGACTGGGTATGAGGCAGCAACTGTCATTAACTGACTTTGAAATTGAGGATTCGCTGAAGAATGAAATCCTTTCTCTGGCTGCACTGCCAACTCCATATCCAAGGCTCGGTTTAGGGGTTTAGCGTAAGTCAAACCATTCTAATTGGCAAGAACAACTCGAATTTCTACTCGAAAAGGCTCACATATTTTCTTGTCAGTATCCACCTTGTCAGGTGAAAAATGGAATAACTCACAGAACTCATGATCGTAATCAGCTACCGATCTCTTTCCTTGCTTTGAATTCGCAAATTCATTTACTTTCTACTTATTATGATTTCGTAGCATGTGCTTCTCGTAAAAGGCTTCTTTAAATTTTTCCCACGTCAAGCTTTCACGTTTTTTAGGCATATACGTTCTCTGTCGAGCTTCCCACCAATAATCGGTAGCTTCCTTAAATTGATACGTCGCACACTTGAGACGTTCGCAATCATTACATCGAAGAAATCGAAAAATTCGCTCTAGAGAACGAATCCAGTCCTCGACTTCCGCCGGACTGCCTTTACCATCAAAAGTTGGGGGATTTTGACGAAGAAAAAGTTCTTCTACGTATCTTTCGTTTTGAGGAAGTGGGGTAGAGTTTTGATGAGCTTCTTCCTCATTTCCTTCGACTCTCCCGTTTCTTTATCTCAGCATTCTAAAAGAAATGCCAATAATTAGGTAACTCGAAATATCTTCTGCAAAACGGATTAACCCACTTGGAATTTTTCTCGACTTTTGAAAATATTTCCTTCTTAAAAAGAATTTGATTCTCGATCGGTACTCATTATCATATAAGAAAATATTCAAATAAAGCAGTCATCCCAATTAAATAATGATCTCAAATTCATCAATCATCTCAGATAAAACAATCATCTCAACTTAAGCATTCAATCATTTATTGATATGCACTCAGAATTTCACATGTTCTCAAATAAATCATCTTTGTCATTCAAGGTAATCATATACTCCAATATTGTCATACATGACACATACTCATCATTCACATATTATACTCAATTATTTGTCATAAAAGAAATATGACACATCCTCATTACTCAAATATTATGCTTCATCAAATTATTCTCAGAAGAATACTCATTTAATTAACTTAACTCTTACTTCTTCTTCTGCTCTTTACCCAAAATAAGAGGGATCTCAGATACTCAAAATATTATCGGAACTTAAGAGACTCAAATTTGATTTTAACAGCCTAACGGCTTCATTTTATTATCATCCGAAACGATGGCCTCTTTGTGAGGACTTTACTAAAGATAAAGGATTAACGTTTTCATCGGAAAAATTTTCCCTAACTTTGTCACACATACTACTCGTACTAATGACGAGCTACTACTTTTACGATCGATCTACGCAATATTTATGCATCAAGTTCAATATTTACATCACTACTGAAAAGTAAAGGAGTTCGATTCTCAACGTAAAACAAAGATTGTTCGAAACCTTCCACAACTTTCTTCAACTACACCCTATACATCCGAACTACCGTCGCTAGGGTCATTTCCTCCATCACGTTTCTCTTCGGGACCCTTTTTGGGATCCTTACTGCCTTGAATCTCTATTGCGATTAACGCCTCTAAAAAGTCATCGTGGGTATACTCAGGAACATTCCACAACTTTATCGTATCTTCTATCTGCTCATTTTCAAAACAAACTTCGTCATCTTCCAACTCTAACTCATCCCACGGGGGAGTCTCTACATTATTCTTGGGACAGGTATAAGCTCCAATGAAGTCATCAATCTGCTCTTGGTAAGCCTTTGCTGCTAATGAATCAGAATCTACGTGCGGAGAAACATAGCGATCATTTAAAATTAGCTGAAGGTAACCATGGCCTACTGTAGCGGAGGCTATCAAGAACTCTGAAGATTCATCATCTCTAACTCCTGCACGTCTCGACCTAGACAACTCAGCCACTGGCAGCACTGGAGAAAGTGTGTGGCCTCGGTGTCTGAACTGTTCAGGTTGATCATATGCATAAAATGAGGCATCGAAAGAAGCATATGTATCATCTGGCTGGTTTGCAACTGAACTAGACAAGGCGGCGTAATCTGGAGCATACGATATGATAGGAAGTACGTTTTTTGAATATTCGTTAAACGGGACATCACTCAACACAGGACGAGGTTGAGGAGGAATGAGAAACGGAACAGAATCATTTTAAGGCTGAGGTGCAGAACCAATTCCATTTAGCTCAAAACGAGGCAAAGGGTAGAACGGTCCAGGGGGTGGAATGCCTTCCTGATTAAACTGATTTATAATGGTGGCAATAAATTCGTTGATATCGCAACTAAGATATTCGCCAAAGTTGTGGCATCTAATGTGTGTTGACACCAAAAATGCTGCCCATTCGCGCCATTCCTTGGGAAGAGCGTGGATTAAGCGTATTATGCCATCGAAAATACTAATGTCGAGATACTTGACTACCTCCCAAATTCTATGAAATCGGGCTAAGAACTCAGCAATCGTTTCATCGCAGGCTTTCCTAAGGTGCAAGTATTCTTGCATCATTGCTTAATTCTTTTCGTCGTTCATCCTATACGATTTAAAAACGTATTAAGCATACTATAACCAATATACGTATCACGTTGGGAATTCCGACCACCACATACTCGTTTTTGCGTTTCAAAGGGGTTTTATCGCCTGAACTACTCGACAATTCCATTACTTTAAATCGTTTGCATAATCAATCCATCCATTTTTCAAAATTCACATCAAAGCATAAATATTAGGGATGACGTTCTAAAGCAACCTAATTATTCAAACTACTCGCTTAGCAAGAAGCTTCTAATTTTTAATGAGCACAATAGCACACTGTATAACTTTAACTCAATTGCATACTCAAAACTTTTTAGAAAATACACGTACCTGATAGCTGGATGAGATGGGGATGATTGGTGTGTTACTGACTCAGACAAGTCTAGGAAATAAATCTAGACTCAACTCAATGAGAGTTTAACTTTAGAATAAACAGACTTCAGAGCAGTCGAACCTCAGAGAAGGCAAAACTCAGAATAGACAGACCTGTCTGATACCACTTCGTCACAGCCCGAAATCTGGTGTGTAGGAACGACCAGACTCCATTGGAGTGTGAAGGTAAAATCATCAAATAAACTTATCACTTTTGTCACACATCGACTCGATATGTACCAAACACTAACTCAATTGATTTAAGTGTAATATCCCGAACTTTTATAACATTAGTGAGCGTATTAATTAACCGAGTAAGTTTAAATGACGAGATTTGAGGAATAAAAATTTTCTAAATAAATAGAAATGAGTAAAACGACTGGAATGCCTTATGTGTTTTTACGTGAGATTATACGTTCTATTTCTTGAAATGATAATATATATATATATATATATATTGAGTTTGCTTATATGAGAATGAGTACGAGTATGATTTTCAGAAAAACTCCGAAGATTTTTGATTGGAAGTGAATAATGTTGATAACTGAGAAATTGCTATGCGCCGAAGAACTTAGAATAGATTTGAATTAAAATCTTTGAACCTAGAATTAATTCTAAGATCATTGAGATAAGATAGAAGCTTATCCGAGATAAGTTGAGAGAGTTATAAGAATCGAATTATTAAAGGATTAATAAGCCGACTAGTTTCTTTTAAGACCTAAAAATTAGATAATCGGAATCCTTAATTTATTTATTGAGACGTGAATTAGATTTGAGATGTTTTTAATGTCGGAAATGAGACGAGGAGAGATTAGACCTGTTTTTAGCATAAATGGAATAATACGGACCTTTTTATCCGGAAAACTCTTTACGACCGGGTAAGTAATACCCGTAATAAAATAATGAGATAAATGTCACTCATCTCTCTCCCTCTCTACCGCCATATCTCTCTATCTCTCTCCCTAAATTTCTCTCCAAGCCTATTATGTAGCTTTAATCATGATATTCTTACAAGATCTTAGTAAATTGTGTATTAAGATTGCATGCAAATGTCATCACATCAAGCCATCCATCTATCTCTCTTAATACAAGTTCCAACACTAATTGTCATCAATTTTATTCTCTATGTTGGAAATCAAATACATGCATCCTACCTATCTCTCTCCATACAAAAGAGGAATTATTTTCATTCAAGTTATCTCTCTCTCTCTCTTTCGAAAAACCTCTAAGAAAGCAAGAAGAAGAAAAACTCTCTCCCTCTCTTCCCCCCATTGCCGTGAACCACCCACACACACTCATACTTGGAAATTCTTCAATTAAAGCATTGTATTCAAGCTTCAATCTCATGCAAATCAAGAGAAGATCATCACCATCATCTTAGTTCTTCCAAACCCCAAATTGAAAGGTAATAATTCTCCAAGTTCTTGAGTTTGAAATCCAATAATCATCCTTATTTCTTCATAATTTCGGCTCTTAAGCCCTAAAAATGGATGATTGATTGTTGTTTTATATTTTTTTTCTTGAGGATTCAAGACAGGTTCTTCCAAAAGGAATCCAAGCTAGAAGTTGAGCCTATCTTTCCCCCATCATTTCGATTTCAAGAGGATCAAGAGGAGAAGATCCAATTTATTTTGAAAAGTATGATAATTCATTTGATTTATTGTATATATGTATCTCTCTAAGCCCTAAAAGAAAGAAAACATGCATGCATGATATTTATTTTATGTTTAGGCAAACTTAGATTATCGATGTGAAAATCGAGTGAGGAGAAATTGATAGGAGAATCGAACACTAGGATTTAATCGATAAATTAAGAGAAGAAAAAGAAATTAAAAACCCTAAAAAAATGGTTAATACCGACCAACGCCTTTTATCTGTCTTTGCGTAATATCTTATTTTTCTTTATCGATGTCGAACTGTGAAGGATCAAGCCGGATGGAAAGATAAGCGAGGACAATAGCCCTTAAACCGCCTAGCTAGAATCTTCGGAAGTTAGGTGGGCTTTTCTGAACCAAAACTATCGATGAATGTTATTGACAATTATTATATGATTTTTATATATGATTGACTTGCCATTTTATTGAGTTTAGTATGTGTTATCATCTGTTTATTTGAGATATTATCATCCTGGGAAAGGCAGGAAACCCACGTGTGATATGTTAAATGTTGAGGTGACTGCGAGCCTTGCTTCGGTTGGGCCGGTCACAGTGTTCGAGAAGGAGGCCTACTTCTCGGCACAGTGAGACTATTTGTGACAAATGATGCATACTATTGATATATGTTATGTTTTGACTGCGCAGTCTATTTGAAAGAAAATGTTTTAGCATGCACAAGTAAAATCATTTTAAGTTACTTAAGTACTTGTGATGTTTCGGCAAGGCAAGTTCAATTGATATAGCTTTAAGAGCATCTTTTTCCCAAATATTTTCGGCATGTGTTCACTGAGTACGAAGTACTCAGCCCTGCGTGTATTTCTAAACGTGCAGGTTGACAGGATGGTGATGGCATGGACGCTTGGTGGTGTGGTGTTTTTGGTTGAGTCGAGTCGGATGTCGGACTGGCATTTGCACGTCTTCATATGTGTGAATGTTGGGATTTGAGTCAAGTTTTCCGCTGGAACCCTTTTGAAATGAAATTCTGTTGATATACTTTGATACGTGTTTTTTATTCCGAGCGATGTGCTCGATGGTTTAAATGTTCGTTGTATTCTTAATCTCGTTGACCTGAAATACTTATCGTATCCTTGTTAATATGTAATTTTGAAATGCTCGGTTATTGCTTCATTATGTCTTTGATAGTCTTGTTCAAGTGCTGTTGCTTTCATTAATGTTTTCCCCGAGCATGTTCCCCGTATTTGAGTTGATGGTTAGTTGATTAGATTGTGTTGTTGTTCGTAAGTCGCACCTCGAGTGTCGGGGTGTGACAGGTTGGTATCAGAGCAAGGCTTTGATTGCTCTGAAGTTTGATATTCTTTGATGAGTCGAGTCTAGATTTAATTCCTAGACTTATTTGAGTCAGTAAACCACACCAAGCTATCCTCCATCTCATCCGGCAACCAGGTATGTCTTATTTTCTAAAAGTTTTTCAAGTTTAAGTGATGTTTGAATTATCAAGATATTGAGAATTTCTTTTGAGTTATTTTTGAGTTATGATGTTTAGAGATGAAAGCTATTAAGTTGATTGATAACTAGATTGCTTTAGAATGTCCTCCCCAATGTGTGTTCGTGTAGGAAAATCAGAAAGGATGACATGCGTGTGCAAATGGTTACGTGATTTGGAATTGCCCGAAATCATGAACAAAAATCCCCCTTTGGAACGCAAAAATGAGTATGTGGTGGAAATTCTAGTATGCTCGATTAATTGTTTAAGTATGCTTATGCGTTTAAAAATTTGTATAGGATGGACGATAACGACTGGATACAGGAGTACTTGCACGTGAGAAAGATGAGTACTGAGTTACTAGCTGAATTTCTAGCGCGTTATCATACGATATGGGGAAGAGTCCAGGACATGGACATAGGACCGCTGGAAGGCATGACGCATCTAATCCAAGCTCTACCTCAGGAATGGAAGGATTGGGCAGCATCCCTTGTTCTTCGATTTTTAGGCTACCGCTACTTCGATCGAACCTTGTACGGTGATGTGAATGCGTTTATCTCCACAATATCAGCCCGTTTCATGACCTATGGTGCTCCTCCGCCAGAGCCGTATGAAGATGACTCTCCAAACTTGCTAAATGAAATTGTTCGTGCTCCTCCACCAATTCCTCAAGATGACCCCGTCTTCCTCCAAATTAATTCGCCGCCACGAACTGAGCTTGAACCTCGAAATTCCCACTCAAATTATTCATTTCCGAGTGGATGTAATGGAAATCCGTCATCGAATGAAGATCAGTTTGCCGCTAATATGTATCGTCACCAAGCAACTTTTTCAATTCATCCCGAAGCGGAATCTTCTAGGCCAGCCCGTTCAAGTAACAGCAATGAGAACGAAAATGAGCCAACTGATGCAGCAACAGTAGGAAAAGGATATCTTCAAGCCTTACCCAGCAATGTCTTTCCCGCCCCTTTTGCTTGTACATCTACCTCCTAGCAAGGCCAGAAGACGAGCACAACTCCCAATTCAGTACCTCAACTGATGTAGCTTCTTACCTTCGTCAAGAAGAAAACCCCAACACCCCGCCCTGGGTTGAATCTGAGTTAGCTGCACTGAACTACACTTTAGAAGACTGTGAAGAAGCTTTGAGGGAAGTTGAACGCGAGTGTTTCGCCATTGAGGATGATAACGTCGATGAAGAAGGCCACCTTGTAGACAACATGCTTGAGGAAGAAGAGGAAGAGGACCCTGAGGAGGAGGAAGATCCCATAGAGTACTTTGAAGTAGACTCTGACGCGGAGCAATATGATGACAATGGGCCGAGCGAAGACGATTCCTGCATGTAGAAGTGATTCAAGGAAGCCGTGGAAATTTAAGTATTTTTATCGTGTGTGTTTGAGAGACGAACTCTTTTTAATTTGTCAGCAGTAATGTAACTTACGGTTTGAGAACTTACATAATTTGAGTAGAGGAAAGGGAAATTTTCAGTGAATTGTTTGAATCCCTATTTTTTATAAGTCCTTAGAAGAGGCCGCCGTCGGGCGATATAAAAATGAGCCTTTAGGCTATTAAAATTAATTTTAAGTCTCTTGAGTTATCAATTTGAATTGAGTATGTGAATATGAAAGTGATGATATTTTATTCTATGATTGTGATTGATTGCTTGAGAACAATGATTGTCTTGTGAATATGTGAATTTATAATGATGATGTGAATATTTGATGGTTATTGGAAATTGAATGAGATGTATGTATATGTGAGAATTTGAAATAATGAAGTTATTTGAGAAAGTCCTTGATTTGCTTTTTATTTATTTAAGTACCGATCAAGAATCGTATTCCTCCCAAAAGAAAAATGTTTTCAGAATCGAGAAAGGTTCCTAGTGAACTAAAGAATTGGAGTGGCTAAAGTTTTCTTGTTGTAATTTTTAGAATGCCGCCAAGACGTAGAAATGTCAGAAACCCTGAAGATAACCCTAAGGGACAGCGTGATCCTACTCCGCCCCCTCCGAATGAGAGACGAGTTGAAGAACTTTTTCTCCGACAGAATCCCCCAACCTTTGATGGTAAAGGCAGTCCAGCTGATGCTGAGGACTGGATTCGTTCTCTTGAGCAAATTTTCCATTTTCTTCGTTGCTCCGATCGTGAACGTCTGGAGTGTATGACGTATCAATTGAAAGGAACTGCCGACTACTGGTGGGAGGCGAAGCAAAGAATGTATACACCCGAAGAGCGCGAGAACTTGACGTGGGATCAGTTTAAGGAAGCTTTGTATGAAAAGTATGTGCCGAGGAGTTATCGTAAGCAGAAATCAAACGAATTCGCCAATCTGAAGCAAGGAAAGAAGTCTGTGGCCAAGTATGATCGAGAATTCTGTGAATTAGCTCGATTTGCACCTGACATGGTGGACACTGATGAGAAAATGTGTGAGTTATTTCGAGCAGGATTGAGGCAGGATATCCGAGTAGTTCTTGCTAGTCAGAGTGGTTTGACTTATGCTGAAGCCTTGAACCGAGCTCTAGACATGGAGTTGGCAATGCAACCAGAGACATGATCGTATCCTTCAGCGAATCCTCAATTTTAAAGCCAGACAACGACGACTGTATCTACCCAACAATCCCAATTTGGCCAGCATGGAAAGAGGAAGGGAAAATGGAGCGGTGGAAACCACCCAAACAAGAGATCGTGGCAAGGAAAAAGCCAACAGCAACCCCATAAGGGAAAAGCTCCACAGGTCAATCGAAGTAACCTACCTGTAGGACCCTTAGGATTCCCTCCTTGTTCGAAGTGTGGCAAAATGCATCACGGCGTCTGCAAGAGCGGGAGTAATGTTTGCTATACTTGTGGTCAACCTGGTCATTTCTCGAACCAGTGCCCGAGTAAGCAACAAGGATTGAGAGGCGGAAGACCGAATCAGTTCCAGCCTTCGCAGATGAAAGCCATTGAGGCAACTCCTCTGCAAAAGTTTGTCCAGCATCAACGTAAGCCGCCGCAGCCAAAGCAGCAATCTCTTCAACAAGAGCCTCCGCACTTCCAAAGAGCCTACGCAATTGAGCAGAAGCCGCTAGAGAAAGATAAAGGAAATTTGGCAGGTATGGGAAAGCTTAATGGCATACCTGTTATTGTTTTGTATGATACGGGAGCTTCGCATTCGTTTATATCTAGCATTTGCATAGAGAACCTAGAATTGAAGGTAGAAGAATCAAACCAGGTGCTTAGTGTCGCAACCCCTTTAGGAAAGTCTGCGTTAGTTTCGCGTGTTTGCTCGAATCTAGAATTTGAAGTCGAAAATCGTAAGTTGATCGCGAAATCCCTGAATCTAATCCAGATGTGGGACGTAGATATAATCCTAAGAATGGATTGGTTAACCGAGAACTTTGCGACGATTCGATGCGACTTGAGGCAAATATCGTTTAAACCCCCTGGAGAAGAGTCAACCGTAGTTTTCGGAGTTGAGAAGAGAATGAGGAAGAGCGAACCAATAGTTTCGGCTATGAAAGCGCAGAGATTGATGAGGAAGAAAGATACGCAAGTGTATCTAGTTTATCTGAATAAACAGAATAAAGACGAGAATCAAGAGTTGAGTATCGATGATGTTCCAATCGTGAGAGAATTCAAGGACGTGTTTCCAGAACTGTTACCAGGCTTACCCCCTAATCAACAATTGGAGTTTACGATTGATTTAGAACCCGGATCAGCCCAGATATCCAAGGCCCCGTATAGAATGGCTCCAAAAGAACTTCAAGAGTTGAAGATCCAACTGCAAGAATTGTTGGACTTAGGCTATATTCGACCAAGTGTATCGTTGTGGGGTGCTCCAATTTTGTTTGTGAAGAAGAAGGACGGTAGTATAAGGATGTGTATAGACTACCGAGAGCTAAACAAGATTACGCTTAAGAACAAGTATCCTTTGCCAAGGATAGATGATTTGTTTGATCAGCTAAAAAGAGCCGGTGTTTTCTCCAAGATTGATTTAAGATCTGGATACCATCAACTGAAGATCAAGCAAGAAGATATTCCAAAGACTGCTTTTAGGACGAGATATGGATATTACGAATTCATAGTAATGCCATTTGGATTAACAAATGCTCCAGCAGTATTTATAGATATGATGAATAGAGTTTTTCACGAGTATTTGGATAAGTTCGTGATTGTCTTTATAGACGATATTTTGGTGTATTCAAGAAATGAAGCCGAGCACGAAAAGCATTTGAGAATTGTATTGGAAACGCTTAGAACTGAAAAGTTGTATGCCAAATTCAGTAAATGTGAATTTTGGTTGAAGGAGGTGAATTTCTTAGGACATGT
Source organism: Schizonepeta tenuifolia (assembly GCA_029490685.1). Lineage (NCBI taxonomy): Eukaryota > Viridiplantae > Streptophyta > Magnoliopsida > Lamiales > Lamiaceae > Schizonepeta > Schizonepeta tenuifolia. Next base: position 102,700,019 of record CM055955.1, read on the forward strand.
TGTTTCGTCCGAAGGAATTAAGGTGGATATGGAGAAGGTGAAAGCTGTGCAAGAATGGAAAGCCCCGACATCAGTGCATGAAATCCGTAGTTTCCTCGGTTTAGCAGGATACTATCGGAGATTCATAGAAGGATTCTCCAAGATCGCGAAGCCAATGACAAGCCTATTGAAGAAAGAGACAAAGTTCGAGTGGACAGAAGAATGTGAAAGAAGTTTTCAAGAGCTCAAAACGAGATTGACTACAGCTCCAGTACTAGCCTTGCCCGAACCAGACAAAGATTACATCATATATACCGACGCATCTGCTCAAGGATTAGGATGTGTCCTAATGCAAGATGGAAAAGTGATTTCCTATGCTTCAAGACAACTCAAACCTCATGAAGAGAAGTATCCAACTCACGACATGGAATTAGCAGCTGTCATACATGCTTTGAAGATTTTGCGACATTATCTCTATGGAGCCAAGTGTGAAATATTTTCAGATCACAAGAGTTTGAAGTACTTCTTCGAACAGAAGGAGTTGAACATGAGACAAAGAAGGTGGCTCGAGTTAGTGAAAGATTACGATTGCAAGATATCTTACCATCCCGGTAAAGCTAATGTAGTAGCTGACGCGCTAAGTCGAAGGAGAAAGAAGGAAAATTTGGAAGGAACCGAATTAGGATTCCTTTTGACTGATGAAGTTGAGTTGATCGAAGAATTTGGGAAGATGAAAATTGAAGTGATTGTACCTCCGGCGACGGTAGATCAAATGATTGCTACTTTAGTAGTAATGCCTGATTTGAGAGCCCGCATCATAGAAGGCCAGAGAAGAGATGAAGAGTTGGAGAAGCTACGAAGGAAAGTGAGAAGTGAAGAAGTTAAAGAATTTTCTGAGTCAAGCGATAATGCCTTGTTGTACCAAGGAAGAATTTGTGTGCCTAATGACCACAAGTTGAGAAAGGAAATAATGGGTGAAGCTCATGAAACCCCGTATACAGCTTATCCCGGCAGCACGAAGATGTACCAAGACTTAAAGAAACAGTTTTGGTGGAATGGAATGAAAGTGGATGTAGCATTGTTCGTTGAGAGATGCCTAGCTTGCTAGCAAGTGAAATCTTTGCATCAAAGACCGTATGGACCTCTGCAACCCTTACCAGTCCCAGAGTAGAAGTGGGATGGAATCACAATGGATTTTGTGACAGGATTGCCAAGATCAAGGATTTTGTGACAGGATTGCCAAGATCAAGGAAATGATAAAAACTGTGCGCCAAATTCGCGAGAAGATTAAGGAAGCTCAGAGTCGACAAAAGTCATATGCTGATAATCGAAGATCCAAGTTGGAATTCAAAGTAGGAAATAAAGTATTGTTGAAAGTATCCCCTTCGAGAGGAGTGTATCGTTTTGGAGTAAAAGGAAAGCTTAAACCTCGTTTTATAGGACCGTACGAGATCCTTGAGAGGATTGGATCCGTATCATATCGTTTAGCGTTACCTCCCAGTTTCGGAAACTCGCATAACGTTTTTCACGTATCGCAATTGAGAAAGTACGTCTTCGATCCGAAGCACGTAATACGCCAAGAGGATGTCGAGATGAAGCCCGATCTAAGCTACGAGGAGAAACCCGAAAGGATTTTAGATCATAAAGTTCAGCAGCTTAGAACGAAATCGATTCCCTTAGTGAAAGTCAAGTGGTGTCATCGTGATCTCGAAGAAGCCACTTGGGAACTCGAAGAAAAGATGAGGGCAAAATATCCCGAGCTATTTTCTCAAGGTTAGTAAATTTCGGGACGAAATTTTTTTTTAAGAGGGTGAGGATGTAATACCCCAAACTTCTATAACATTAGTGAGCGTATTAATTAACCGAGTAAGTTTAAATGACGAGATTTGAGGAATAAAAATTTTCTAAATAAATAGAAATGAGTAAAATGACTGGAATGCCTTATGTGTTTTTACGTGAGATTATCCGTTCTATTTCTTGAAATGATAATGTGATATATATATATATTGAGTTTGCTTATATGAGAATGAGTACGAGTATGATTTTCAGAAAAACTCCGAAGATTTTTGATTGGAAGTGAATAATGTTGATAACTGAGAAATTGCTATGCGCCGAAGAACATAGAATAGATTTGAATTAAAATCTTTGAACCTAGAATTAATTCTAAGATCATTGAGATAAGATAGAAGCTTATCCGAGATAAGTTGAGAGAGTTATAAGAATCGAATTATTAAAGGATTAATAAGCCGACTAATTTCTTTTAAGACCTAAAAATTAGATAATCGGAATCTTTAATTTATTTATTGAGACGTGAATTAGATTTGAGATGTTTTTAATGTCGGAAACGAGACGAGAGAGATTAGACCCATTTTTAGCATAAATGGAATAATACAGACCTTTTTATCCGGAAAACTCTTTACGACCAGGTAAGTAATACCCGAAATAAAATAATGGGACAAATGTCACTCATCGCTCTCCCTCTCTACCGCCATATCTCTCTATCTCTCTCCCTAAATCTCTCTCCAAGCCTATTATGTAGCTTTAATCATGATATTCTTACAAGATCTTAGTAAATTGTGTATTAAGATTGCATGCAAATGCCATCACATCAAACCATCCATCTATCTCTCTTAATACAAGTTCCAACACTAATTGTCATCATTTTTATTCTCTATGTTGGAAATCAAATACATGCATCCTACCTATCTCTCTCCATACAAAAAGAGGAATTATTTTCATTCAAGCTATCTCTCTCTCTCTCTCTTTCGAAAAACCTCTAAGAAAGCAAGAAGAAGAAAAACTCTCTCCCTCTCTTCCCCCCATTGCCGTGAACCACCCACACACACTCATACTTGGAAATTTTTCCATTAAAGCCTTGTATGCAAGCTTCAATCTCATGCAAATCAAGAGAAGATCATCACCATCATCTTAGTTCTTCCAAACCCCAAATTGAAAGGTAATAATTCTCCAAGTTCTTAAGTTTGAAATCCAATAATCATCCTTATTTCTTCATAATTTCGGCTCTTAAGCCCTAAAAATGGATGATTGATTGTTGTTTTATATTTTTTTTCTTGAGGATTCAAGACAAGTTCTTCCAAAAGGAATCCAAGCTAGAAGTTGAGCCTATCTTTCCCCCATCATTTCGATTTCAAGAGGATCAAGAGGAGAAGATCTAATTTTTTTTAAAAGTATGATAATTCATTTGATTTATTGTATATATGTATCTCTCTAAGCCCTAAAAGAAAGAAAACATGCATGCATGGTATTTATTTTATATTTAGGCAAACTTAGGTTATCGATGTGAAGATCGAGTGAGGAGAAATTGATAGGAGAATCGAACACTAGGATTTAATCGATGAATTAAGAGAAGAAAAAGAAATTAAAAACCCTAAAAAAATGGTTAATACCGAAAATTTAGAGAAAAATAGGAGAATTTGAATTTCTTGAGTTATTGTTATTTTGATACTTGATTTATGATTTTTATCATGTTGAGAATGGAATTATATGCATGAAAAATTGAGAAATAAAATGCCCTAAAAATTGCTATGAATGCCGTAAGTTTAAAGAGAAAAAGAGAGAATTATTTTGTTGATTTTGTTGATGATCTAGTTGATGTTTTGTTCATGAAATTATTATGTGATATGATGATTAAATCTTTGATGTTGTTAAGTATGAGAAAATCGAATTGCATGTGAAGTTTTTAAAGAAAATAATTTATGATGATTTAGAAGATTTGATGATCTTGATGTTATAATGTTGATGATATATGTTAAAGTGTTAATTTGATTCCTAGATGAAAATAGAATTTTTTTTTTGTGACAAAAGAATGAAGTTTAAAAGCTTTAGAAATATTAAGAATTAAAAAATACATAGAAAGATATATCTAGTAAGTGTTTTAAGTGTTCTAAGTGTTCTTGAAATAAGACTTGAATATTTGAATTTTTTTTAAATTAAATAAAAAAAATTTGTGATCAAATTAATAAAATAATCTAGATTTTTATTGAAATAAAAATAATTAAGTGAAAAATAGAGAAGAAAAGAAATTTATTAATTAAATAAATAAGAGTCGAGAAAATCGAGTTAAAGAGAATAAAATAGTAAGAAAATGAAAAGAAGATTTAATCGAATCAAAGAAAAGATGTTAGACGAGTTAAGTTTAAATACTCGTATAGTTTAATCAAGAAAATAATGGAATAAGATATCGAGTAATGATTTTGAAAGTAATTAATTAAAATTAATTAAATAAGTTGTGTTTCAAACCGTGTAGATTAAGAATAAACCGAGAAGAATTGCCGAGATAATAATTAGAAAAATAATAGTTGAGTTAAGAAATGAGAATCGAGTTAGAAATAGAAATAAAATTCCTATTTCATAAGGGTTTATTAAAAATTAAAAAGAATTTTTCTTAATTGAGTAAAGATTTATAAAATACTTCACAAAACAATGAATTTGGAAAAAGTGTTGTTTATAAGTCGAGAAAAATGAATGATATTGTTTGAGCTTTATAAAAAGGAATTCTTATTTGAATTAAGTTCGAAAATAAAAATTGAGGAAATGTTAATGTGTCTTGAAATGTGATTAAATTTAAAACAATGTGTTTGATTTGTTTGAATATATTACGCGATTGAATTAAATGTTTGAGTAAATAATATTATTTGGTGATAATGTGAAGAATTATTAAGTTTGTTTGTATGCAAAATAATTGAGCTATTGAGTTGTTAATTAAAATCAAGAATTGATTAAGTTTATTCAAGAAAGCTCGAGTAATAGAATTTAGATAGACGACGTTTCATAAATAAAGCGAGAAGTACCAAGACATTGGTTAGTAATATTACCAATCATCGAGTAGAGTTAATGGCTTAAAGACGAGAATGCGAGACTTTTAGAAAAGAATAGCTTTGAGAGAAACGACTCAAGTAGAAGTCCTTCAGTCGAGACCAACGCCTTTTATCCGTCTTTGCCTAATATCTTATTTTTCTTTATCGATGTCGAACTGTGAAGGATCAAGCCGGACGGAAAGATAAGCGAGGACAATAGCCTTTAAACCGCCTAGCTAGAATCTTCGGAAGTCAGGTGGGCTTTTTTGAACCAAAACTATCGATGAATGTTTTTGAGAATTATTATATGATTTTTAAATGTGATTGACTTGCCGTTTTATTGAGTTTAGTATGTGTTATCATCTGTTTATTTGAGATATTATCATCCTGTGAAAGGCAGGAAACCCACGTGTGGTATGTTAAATGTTGAGGTGACTGCGAGCCTTGCTTCGGTTGGGCCGGTCACAGTGTTCGAGAAGGAGGCCTACTTCTCGGCACAGTGAGACTATTTGTGACAGAGGATGCATACTATTGATATATGTTATGTTTTGACTGCGCAGTCTATTTGAAAGAAAATGTTTTAGCATGCACAAGTAAAATCATTTTAAGTTACTTAAGTACTTGTGATGTTTCGGCAAGGCAAGTTCAATTGATATAGCTTTAAGAGCATTTTTTTCCCAAATATTTTCGGCATGTGTTCACTGTGTACGAAGTACTCAGCCCTGCGTGTATTTCTAAACGTGCAGGTTGACAGGATGGTGATGGCATGGACGCTTGGTGGTGTGGTGTTTTTGGTTGAGTCGAGTCGGATGTCAGACTGGCATTTGCACGTCTTCATACGTGTGAATGTTGGGATTTGAGTCAAGTTTTTCGCTACAACCCTTTTGAAATGAAAGTCTGTTGATATACTTTGATACATGTTTTTTATTTCGAGCGATGTGCTCGATGGTTTAAATGTTCGTTGAATTCTTAATCTCGTTGACCTGAAATACTTATCGTATCCTTGTTAATATGTGATTTTGAAATGCTCGGTTATTGCTTCACTATGTCTTTGATAGTCTTGTTCAAGTGCTGTTGCTTTCATTAATGTTTTTCCCGAGCATGTTCCCCGTATTTGAGTTGATGGTTAGTTGATTAGGTTGTGTTGTTGTTCGTAAGTCGCACCTCGAGTGTCGGGGTGTGACATTAAGAATGTAAAACCAACAAATAAACTTAACTTAATAATATTTTCAGCTCGAGAATAAAGGATTAGGGTTTGAAAAACGATAATGATTATGAACAAGTTTCCAAGACAATGCTCATCAAAGATCGAGCATATATAATTTACAACGGTTTCACAAAAATAATGATAAGTATCTTGACTCCAAATCAAGATAATACGGATGACAAACAGGAATTACAAAAAGTTGTTTCGAGAACACGGTTCATTGTAGCATTACCATATCAGAGTATTTCAAAAATATATATATCTTATCAAAAGATTATCATTGCAGCGGAGACATCAATGCTCCTGACAACTACATGTATGGAAACATGTAATTGTCGACTCAACTCACAACAGACAACACACCATCACGAATCACCCTCGCTATCTTCATCCATAGCTTACCTGCACGTTTAGAAATACATGCAGGGCTGAGTACTTCTTACTCAGTGAACACAATGCCAAAAACAATTTTAAAAGCTTGCTCTTAGAGCTATATAATTGAACTTGCCTTGCCACTGCATCACAAGTGTTAGCATACTTAAAATCATTTTACTTGTGAATGCATGAAATATTTTTCCTTTAAAAGATGTGTGCACAAAATTTTATATAATAGGTATAAAATCATCAACCACATCAACTTTGTGCTGAGAAGTAGGCCTCCTTCTCAGACACTGTGACCGGCTAAACCGAAGTAAAGCTCACATTCACCTCGTCAATCAAATACCACACGTGGGTTCCTGCCTCACACGGGATAATATAACTCATGTAGATGATAAAGCATACCAAACTCAGATAAATGGCAAGTCAATTAATTTTAAAAACTCACATAATATTACTCAATAAGTAATAGCATTCATCGGAGTTTTAGTTTTAGAAAAGCCTACCTCACTTCTGGTATGTTGAGTCGAGGTAGCTTACTTTACGCTTTCCGATTACTTCTTAGTCCCGCTCGGCCCTTCAATAATGACATCGAATAAGATTGAGTGTATCGACTCGAAAAACATATGATAGACTTAGGGCTCAGCTGAAGGACTTCTACATGACTCGTATCTTTCTTATCTTATTTTTACTTCTCTACATCGATATTCTTCTCGGTTTCTCGTTCTCGGATTATCGTCTTTTACTCGGTTTCTAATTATTTCTCAAATTCGAATTCTTTTTTCTAGAAAATAATATCTTATTCATCATACAAAACGAGAAGTTACTATTTAACTCGTCTTATACTTCTCTAGTTCTTGAGTTATGTAAACTCAGAAAATCATAACATCACATCTCATTCACGTCACATTCAAGTATTCACATCATAATCAAACATTCATGTCATGTTCTCGAACATTTTTATCATAATCGAGCATTCCTTATCAATCATCCAATACTTAATATAAATAATTAACTTTCCAAGCAAGTAGGTTATTAAAATCCTACTTAGGCATATAATTTCAATCAAGTTTTATAACTTTAAAACAGTTCTCATAGTACACTGTTAACTCATTACTGCTCGACTCTTATTCTTTAAGAACTAATAACTTTTGAATTTCTAACGAAAATAATTTCGTTATATAATAATAGCTCAAATAATAATTATCATTTTGAATTTAATATTCAAATTTTTATTTAATATTTCTCGACTCTTAATACGTCATCATTATCTTAAAATACGAACTCATTCTTGTATATATATACTCTCTGCTTTAATACTCAACATTTAATAATCATTCTTTAATCTTTTCTTTATTTAAAAACTCATTTTTCGGTTTTATTTAATAAAAACTCATCTTTTATTTCAAAATTTCATTACTCGATAACTTCTACGTCTTAACTCCTCTTTTAAAAGATTCAAAAAGCAAACTTGCTTATTTCTACTCAAACATCATCATTAAATCACTTAATACATCATGCATCATCAAGAAATTAACATTCAAACACTTATAATTTAATAATTTTATTTTTCTCATATATCACGTATTTGTGATTCGTTTTTCAACTTCTATAACTCTTTTTCTTAAACTTAACACTTCATAACATCAATCAATCATCAAAGCATACTCAAAGAATATAAGTATCAACTTATAACTTATATTACTCAATATTTTCCATTTTTCAAGAAATATTCTATTTATTGAATATTTTAGTTTTATTATTATTTCTCCAATATCATTCTTAATTAGTTTCTCGTTTATCATAAACGAATTCAAATACGAGTAACTCTTCTCTTTGACTCGTATAATCAATTTCTAAGACATTTTCTCATATAAAATTTTATTTTCTTTGTTCTAATTTCCTTTTTATTTCTAAAAATAATAATAATAATAATAATAATAATAATAATAATAATAATAATAATAATCTATTTTCCTTTTAACAACATCATCCAATTCATGCATTTCTTCACTATATCATCAAAATTTTCACATGCTCAACAAAGAAATATCCTTCTTTGTTTCATTTAACTCATAACTCCTATTATTATTATTTCTTCTTTCTCATTCTCTTTTATTTAATATATATATATATATATATCGAATTCCTAAATACAATCTCATGGAATTTTATTCTTTTTTCAATTCACTCATGACATGCTCAACATCTTATTTACTCTTTAATTTCATTTTTATTTAATGAAATCATCAATATATCCTTCGATTTTTATATATATAATAAAATAATTAATTTCTAATTATTTTATAGTATCTTTAAATCTTCATATTTTCTTCAAGATCATGTAGAATACATCTTCATATCTTCATATTTACTCAAGAACATCAAAAGTATTCATATATAAATATTTACACCTATTTTAATCGATTTTTATCTCTATAAATTCAATAAAATCCATAAAAAATATATTTCTTAATTTCTAGATTTCTATGCATGTAAACTCACTCAAAAATTCATTCTTAACATCATAACATCATCATCAACATCATCATACTTCATCAAAGACATCAAAAATTCTTTTCCTTCATAAAAACATATAATTCGAATTTTTTTATAAAAATTTAATAAATTCATATATTGACTTAAAATCACATCTTATTCATATTCTCATGCTTCATCATGCTTATATTCATCATAAACATCATAAAATTCATAAATAAGCATTTAAGCATATTTTCTCAATTTTTACTCAATTAATTCGATTAATATGAAATAAAATTCATAAAAATTCAAAAAAATTCTCAAACTCATATAGATCACTTAAATCATCATCAAAGACATATATCATCATCATAACATCAAATAGTCATCAAGAACTCATTTTTCCTATTTTTTTCTTGTTGCTCGATTTTTAGGGCTTTTAGGTTATTTTCATTTCTTTCATCTTTTAACCCTAGATTGGTTCTTAAACTTCTTGTTAATCATCATCTCATCATCATAATCTTAAGGTTTGCCTAAGCATAAAGTAAATCATGAATGCTTTTCCTTATTTTCTTCACTTACATATACATACATACATATATATATATATATATATATATATATATACATGAATTTAAAAGATATCATACTTAGAAAATAAAAACTCAATCTCCTCTTTGGCTTGGTATTTTCGGCAGCTTGAAGGGTATGGAGATGATGGATTTTTCACTCCTTTCCTTGCATGAAATTATATACAAGGCATCAAGATCATAACTTGAATAAATAAGGATCAAATCCTTATTTGAAACTCAAGAAAATCGATAGAGTCATGGCTTCTCTAAGCTTGAATGGAAGTGAAGAAAATGATAACTTACTTATCTTGTTGATCTTGAAGTTTGAGGATGAAAACAACATCAAAGATCCTCAAGCATCATGCATGGATTCATGAAGAAACTTTGTACATATATATATATATATATGTCGATGGATGTGATGAAAGAAAAGAGGGGTTGTTGCTCCTCTTTATACTTCTCGGCTGTGAAGGAAAAAGAGGGCTGCAACTTTTCTTCTTCGACTAAGATGAAGAAGACGAATGGGAGCTGCTACTCCTCAAGTTTTACGGCAAAAATGGCGTGAAGAAGAGATGAAGAGATGAAGAAGATGGAAAGGAGCTGCTGCTCCTTAAGCTTCACGGCAAAAATGGCGTGAAGAAGAGTTGCTGCTCGTGATCTTTCTTCGGTAGATGAAAGAAGAAAAGAAAGAGACGTAGGACAGATTGTTAGTAACTTTTCTTCAGTTTACTACCCAGTGCGACACTTGATCCGGGAGAGTCAGGCGATTTTCGACCTGATTGTTCACCTACCGGACGAGTGGCGCGGTTGGGCGCACCGTGCAGCATGGTACTTCTTAGGGATTTTCGGTGACGACACTGAGCCGACCGGAAACTACACCGGATTTGCCCTGTGTATACACAGGAGGTTCTTCGAGAGCAGATTCATGTTTCCCCTCCCATTAGAGCAACACCTTCCCTACAGTCAGTTTCCAGCAGAGACAGAGCCAGAGCACCTCGACTTAGACCCAGAGCTTGTCGCCCTGTTGGAGTTGCCACCAGACGGTGTACCGAGTGAGCAGGAGGATGCAGAGCCCGAGCAGTTAGAGGAGGACGCAGAGCCCGAGCAGTTAGAGGAGGACGCAGAGTCCGGGCAGTTAGAGGAGGGCGCGGAGTTAGGACAGCTGGAGGAGGACGAGGAGACAGCAGTTACACCTAAGTCACCACCAGTCAGTTAGCAGATCGAGGAATTGATCCCAGGGCCGGGATTCGTGGAGGTTGACGCTGAGACAACCGCGCTGTTAGGGTTGTCTTCACCTTTTGTGCCGGACGTCTGTGTTAGAGTCAGGGGACCGTTGGAGACGAGACTGTACAGGGAGGAGCCAGACCACTGAGAGACCGACGCGGAGCTTGCCACCTTATTAGAGTTACCTTCTCCACTCACGCCGCTCGAGGAGATCTGTGCGAAGTGGGGAATAGTCAGAGAGCGGATGGAGGCAGGACCGTCCAGGGTCCGTTCTAGGGAGGACTTCGAGTCAGGTTCAGATTCAGTTCCCGAGCACCTTCTTCCCCTAAAGAATCATGCGATAGAGGTTAGCGAGGACTACTTGGTTTCCGACCTGGAGGAGACGGTTTCAGAGGCACCCTCGCCCACCTTGCTTACACTTGACGACGGTTCAACTCTGAGGGTGGACGAGGCACTACAGCTTGTTTTTGGTTCAGAGTCCGAGGAGGAGGACCCGGACGAGGACCCGGAGGAGGACCCGGACGAGGATCCGGAGGAGGACCCGGAGGAGGACCCAGAGGAGGACTCTTAGGGTTTTTGCAGGCCATAGGGGGTAGTTTTTGGACTCGACTGTAGTTTAGTTGAGCTGAGCGTTGTAGACGCGGGTAAATATCAGTAGTAGTAGTAGCTCTTTGTCCTATATAGAGTCGGATCAGTAACTAGTTAGTTTTTGTAGTACTCTAGCGGATACGAAATTTTATGAATCGTTTCCGTTCTAGTACTTTAGTAGGTACGGAGTTGCAGCTTGTTAGTGCACCCGATAAATAGTAGGCAGTCAGCCTAGTTTAGACTAGTAGTAGTCTAACCTTTTTGTATAAGTCCTCGTTGGAGGCAGAACTAATATTCTTTTTGATGTATATATATACATGACCAGTGAAGAGGGTTTTTAATCAAGAAAATTTCTTATGAATTGTGTAATTAAAATCAGAATGTCAAATGAACTCGTGTAACGCGGAATTGAGTTTAACTTGAAGTTAAATAATTAATGAAATAATATTGAAGCTTTGTTCGATATGTTGTTCTATGAACTTGATTAAGTTGAGAACGAGCTAGTAAGTACTAAGTATAATTAACAGAAAAGAACTAATGAGAATTTCAATTTTTCCTTAGACCAAAGAAAATGCCGCCGAGAAATGTTAACAACAGGAGAGGCCGAGGACCTGGAAGGTCGAGAGGACGGGGTAGACGTCAGCCGGAAAACAACAGAGAACAAGAATATGAGCAGAATGCCACCCCATCCCCATCTCCATCCCCATCACCACCCTATCACCACCACCTCCACCACCGCCCCGTAGAGATATAGAGGATCTCTTCCTCAAGAGGAACCCTCCGATGTTCAATGAAACTGGTAGCCCTAGCGATGCTGAGCTATGGGTGAGATCCACCGAGAAGATTTTCAAGCTCCTCAGATGCACTGATGAGGAGAGAATGCTTTGTGTCGCATTCCAACTGACGGGATCGACAGATTACTGGTGGGAAGCAAGACAGAAGGTGATACCCGCAGAGCATCTGGCTCGTTTCACATGGGAGAGTTCAAGGAGATCTTCTTTGACAAGTACGTCCCCAAGACGTATAGGGCACAGAAGGAAGCCGAGTTTTATAATCTGAAGCAAGGGAAGCTGACCGTGACTGAGAACGACGCCAAGTTCTGCAAACTGTCAAGGTATGCGCCGACTTTGGTCGATACTGAGGAGAAGCTATCCAAGAAATTTCAAGGGGGTTTACGACATGAGTTGGGAATCGCGTTAGCTAGTCATGGAGGACTAGGCTATACCGATATTTTGGGAAGAGCACTAGAAATGGAGGCCGTTGTGCCTGATGAGAAGAAGATTGTACCAACTGCATCAGCACCAGCGCAGAGTCAGAACCGAGGCTACTACAACAACAATAGTAGCAACTATCAGGGTAAAAGAAAATAAAACGGAGGAGGTAGCGGAGGCTACAATCAAAATTTCAACAACCAAGGAGGTCAGAGAAAGGGAAACCAGCAGGGATATCAACAGCCTGGCAACAACAACAACAACAATAACAACAACAACAAGAGGCCATGGCAGGGAAACAACCAATCGGGGTTGTTTATTCAGGGGAATAAGCAGAACTCGCCGTGGAAGGGCAACAATCAGTAGAACCAGCCGCAGGGGCAACAGAAAAACTTCAACCAGGGAGCGAATAACCCGGGGAGGGTTACCATCCCCGTCTGCCCGAAGTGCAACAGAGCCCATCCTGGAGTCTGCCAGATAGGCACCCCTAACTGTTTCAACTGTGGACAGAAGGGGCACATGAAAAAGGACTGTCCGAAGCCGCTACAAGCAGGGTGGTCAGCACAAAGGAAAAGGCAATCTCGCAGGTATGGGAAAACTCCACAACACCCCCATTAAGATACTGTTTGATACTGGCGCATCGCATTCTTTCATTGCTGGCTCGTGTGCCGATAAGAGCTGAACACCCTATGAGAGTAACCACACCTTCAGAAGAGATCACTACTTCTACTCATGTTTGCTCTAACCTAGAACTAGAAATCGGAACTCATAAGGTTATAGTGAACAACTTAAATGTTATGATAATGTGGGACGTAGATATAATCCTAGGAATGGATTGGTTGTCAGAAAATTACGCCACAATTCTCTGCAACGAGAGAAAAATCTCTTTTCAACCGCCGGGTAAGGAACCAACCGAATTCCACGGAATTTCCATGGGTAGAGGCGTACCAATTATATCAGCCCTACAAGCCACGAAACTTATGAAGAAGAAAGGTACCACAGCCTATCTTGTGTACCTAGTCGGAGAGCCAGGAGCCGAGAAGACCGTCCGAGACGTAAAAGTTGTGAATGAATACGAAGATGTCTTTCCAGAAGTGTTACTAGGATTGCCCCTAGATCGTCATGTGGACTTCACGATCGACTTAGAACCAGGAGCCGCACCTAAATCAAAAGCCCCATATAGGATGGCACCGAAGGAACTGGAAGAGCTCAAAATCCAGTTGCAGGAATTACTAGACCTTGGTTTCATCAGGCCAAGCGTCTCACCTTGGGGAGAACCCGTGTTATTTGTTAGGAAAAAGGACGGATCGATGAGAATGTGCATCGATTACCGAGAACTGAACAAGATCACGCTCAAGAACAAATATCCTTTACCGAGGATCGAGGATTTGTTCGATCAGCTCAAGGGTGCAGGAGTCTTCTCCAAGATAGATTTAAGGTCAGGGTACCATCAACTCAAGAACAAACCTGAAGACGTACCGAAGACCGCTTTTAGAACCCGATATGGCCATTACGAATTTTTAGTGATGCCATTTGGTTTAACCAACGCTCCAGCCGTATTCATGGATCTGATGAATAGAGTCTTCCACCCCTACTTGGACAAATTCATTTTAGTATTCATCGACGACATCCTCGTTTACTCTAAGAATGAGACAGAGCACGAGGAACATCTACGGATAGTGTTGGAGACACTAAGAGCCGAGAAACTCTACGCCAAATTCAGTAAATGCGAATTTTGGCTGAAGGAAGTAATGTTCCTTGGGCACATCGTATCGGCAGAAGGAATCAAGGTGGATCCAGCCAAGGTAGAAGCAGTGCACAACTGGAAGTCACCAACGAGTCAGAATGAGATCAGGAGTTTCTTGGGTTTAGCCGGTTACTACAGAAGGTTTATTGAGGGATTCTCTACGATCGCTCACCCGATGACACAGCTACTCAGGAAGGATACCAAATTTAAATGGATGGACGAGTGCGAGAAGAGTTTCCAAACTCTCAAGGAGAAGTTAACCACGGCGCCAGTACTAGCACTTCCAGACACAAACAAAGAGTATGTGGTTTACACCGATGCATCGAAAAATGGATTAGGTTGTGTCTTAATGCAAGATGGACGAGTGATAGCTTATGCTTCACGACAACTTCGACCTCACGAAGTTGAGTACCCAACCCACGATTTAGAACTCGCAGCCGTAGTGCATGCGTTAAAGATTTGGAGACACTATCTCTATGGTGTAAGAGTTGAGATATTCACCGATCACAAGAGCCTGAAGTACTTTTTCGAGCAGAAAGAACTGAACATGAGACAAAGAAGATGGCTGGAATTAGTCAAGGATTATGACTGCGGAATCAACTATCATCCAGGAAAGGCTAATGTGGTAGCAGACGCATTGAGTCGCAAGGCTCCAACGAAGCTAGGATGCCTTTTTGTAGAAGAAGAAACTTTAGTACGAGAATTCGAGAAGATGGATATCAGAGTGCTTGACACGCCAACTACGATAACAAGTCAGATAGCAGCGTTAGAAGCTACACCAGATTTGAGAGAAAGAATCATCAGTGCTCAGAGAAAAGACGAGTCAATGGAAAAGTTACGAGTAAGGATAAGAACAGATAAGCCAGAAGGATATTCCGAAGCACCAAACAATGCGATACTTTTTAAAGGCAGAATTTGTATTCCTGATGAAGACAGCGAACTGAAGAACGAGATCTTGAGTGAGGCACACGACACACCTTACACAGCACATCCAGGAAGTACGAAAATGTACCAAGATTTGAGAAGAAACTTTTGGTGGAATGGAATGAAACGAGACGTTGCCTCGTTTGTAGAAAGCATGTCAGCAAGTCAAGGCTTTACACCGACGACCGTATGGATTGCTACAACCATTGGATGTCCCAGAATGGAAATGGGAAGGCATAGCTATGGATTTTGTCACAGGCCTACCTAAGTCAAGAAGAGGAAACACAACAATTTGGGTGATAATAGATAGGCTTATGAAGTCAGCGCACTTCTTACCGATTAAGATTACCTATGGATCAGAGAAACTAGCTCAGTTGTACGTCTGCATGGAGTACCGAAGGTCATAGTGTCAGATAGAGATGCCAAATTTACTTCGAGGTTTTGGATTACGATGCAGAAAGAATTGGGGACAGAGCTTAATTTTAGTACAGCGTTTCACCCACAGACAGATGGGCAGTCAGAGAGAACGATTCAGATTTTAGTCGACATGTTAAGAACAGTGGTTTTAGACCGAGGCACGAATTGGGAAGAAATTCTACACTTAGTCGAATTCGCTTACAACAACAGCTATCAGGCCACGATAGGAATGGCGCCGTTTGAGGCTTTGTATGGAAGGAAATGCAGATCACCGCTTTATTGGGACGAAGTAGGTGAGAGAAAGAACCTAGGCCCAGATGTGATTAATGAGATGATTGAGATAGTTCGGCAGATTCGAGATAGAATGAAAGAAGCCCATAGCCGACAGAAGTCTTATGCCGATGATCGTCGAACCAATCTTGAGTTTGAAATAGGAGATAAGGTTTTCCTTAAGATATCACCGACCAAAGGAATCGTTAGATTCGGAGTCAAGGGTAAGCTAAGACCCAGGTTTATAGGACCTTATGAAATCCTCGAGAGAATAGGACCCGTCGCTTATAGATTGGCCTTGCCGCCAAGTCTAGGAAGCGTTCACAACGTTTTCCACGTTTCTCAGTTGAGAAAATATGTTTATGATCCTAAGCACGTCATTAGTCAGCAAGACGTAGTTCTTGAATTTGACCTAAGCTATGAAGAGAAGCCGATATCGATTCTGGATAGAAAAGTCCAAGAGTTGAGAACCAAATCGATTCCGATCGTTAAAGTGCTATGGAACCACCACGGGCAAGAAGAAGCCACGTGGGAACTCGAGGAGAAGATGAAGGAGCGATATCCTCATCTTTTTGCAGAAGGTATGCAAATTTCGGGACGAAATTTTTCGTAAGGGGGTAGGATGTAATGCCCCGGAAATTCCTTACGATCTCAAAAATTTAAAGTTAATTAAATAAATGGCTTTGCACGCATAAGTTTACGATTTTAAATTCTAAGACTAACGGTCGATTCCGTTTCTAAGAATAAATTACGGAAGTCAGCTAGACGACTACTGTATTTAGGGTTAACGCGTACGAAAAGTTTTTAGTTCGTGAACTCAGAACGGAAAACCGTCTGATTTTTACATTCACGAAATCGCGATACGAACTCGCCCGAGAAAGTTCGTTTTTATGATTTTCCGGACGAAACTCGGACTGTGTCGTCCCGAGTTTTTGTCGGAATTAATTTTATAAATTTTATTTTTTCCAATTAAGTTTTATACGTTAGAATTTTTGGACGAATCGGATCGTGATGATTTTGCGTCGAGCTACGTTTTTCGTCGTCCGATTTCCTTAACGTCGTATCGCGTCGGAAAAGCGCGTATTTTTCCTCCCTTCCCTCTCATAATCGATTTCTCTCCCATTTTTAGCATGATAGTTTATTTCTTTTATATAGTATTATTTTATACCTACTACTATTCAAACACTATTCACTATTCCCTTTAACCTAAGTATATATAGCCTTGTTGTATCATTTTACCTCATATCTCCTCCCTCCCTCAACCCTAAATTCGGCTGCCCCCTTCTCTCTCCCTCTCTCCCATCTTCTTCTTCCTCCATTGTTGAATCTCCAAGCTCTTGAAGAAGAAAATCACACAAGACCTCATTCATCCATCAAAAACTTATTATTTCCTTTAGTAAAGATCAAGGTATTCACCTCCTCTAGTTTCTATCCATCCAACATCCTCTTCTTTTTATTTTCTTTTTGATCGAAAATTTAGGGGTGAAGAACTAGATGTTTTGATCTTCGATTAGTTTAATTAGTTGTGTTTGGATGTGATTTCTAAGATCAAAATTGGAAGAAAATCAAAAGCCCTAACTCTATGCATAGTACCGAAATTTAGGGCTTATGGTAGGATTTTTGGAATTCTTCAATTGATGTTAAATTCATGCTTAGAAAGTGTTAATTAGTGATTAGAACCAAGAGAAATCGAAAGCCCTTTGTTTGTTTGAAATTGATTTAGGGTTTAGGGTTTGAAATTGGGGATTTTTGCATGTTGATGTGTAATTGGACTTGAATTGATTAATTGATGTTCTAATAGTATGATTAAGAGTTAAATGGTGTTAATTAATGAAGAAAATCACTCTCTTAAACTATGTATTAAAACCGAAATTAAGGATGAAATTAGGGGTTTTCTTGTAGTTGTTTTAATTGTTGATTTGTTGATGGAATAAGGTTGTAATTGATGTTAATTGTTGATAGGAAATTTATTTGAGAATTTTCTAAAATTATTTGGTGGGATGTAAGAGACGAAGAACTCGTCATAAATTGAAATATAGTGTTGATATGAAATGATTATAATCATGAAAGTGATTCTAGTTAGATGTTGTTTAATGACGTAAAATTTGAACGAAATCCGACAACTTTAAAAATTGTGTAAGAGACAAACCACTAGTCGTATCTAATAACCGAGAAGTCCAATGGGAATTCTACCTTGATAATATCGTTTATGATGGACTTGGGAATAACTTTGTAGTTGATGTCATGACTTTCGAGCTAATATAATATGAGTTATAGTGATAGTCGAGAACTAGAACGGGAAATTGATAGCTTGTTGGTTTAGTACATGTTAGTTGAAAGCCGACGTTTAGAATGTCGTGCTATTGGATGAGTTTTGAGAAAGAGTTCATCACGTACGGGGGTACGTGTTGACTGCCTTGAGGGTCAAGTTTCATAAGAAATCGAATACGAGAACTTAGAACGAACCTAAGACGTTATACGTCGATTCTATCGAGCAACTAGGGTTAGCGCGGCAGTTTTGCGACCCTCGCCGGAAACTGTAATAACTTTTAGCTCGTTTATCGGATTTGCGATCCGTAAATTGGAGCATAAACTAGACATCCCAAAATTTCCAACGGTACAGGGCTCATCCCCTGTTTCCAGATCCCCTGTTCTGGGCAGTCCCCAGAGTTTCTGTATTGCGCAGTGAAATTTCAGTTTTCTTTCTTCTAAGTTGTTTCGTTCGCAACTTAGTTTCCTTTCGATCGTTTAAGCCGTAATAACTAACGACTATGTCACAGTCCCAAATCCCGAGGGACGGCAGAAGCCGGGGTGCGACTGGGGTTGGATTAAAGAAGCGGGGAAGAAGGGGGCTAACTGACTAAACATACATAAATGACATCAAACATTCAAAGAACAAGACTGGAATATAAATAAGAAAGGGTTAATCCCTAAGGATTACTCGACAAAAGTACAAAAGAAGCTAAGTTCATATTTACAGACTTAGACTACTGAGAATTGTTCAAAGTATACGTTCCAAAAGGTTCAGAGTTCTGCAGCGGAAGAGTTCTAACTAAAGCAACCTATCTTTCAACTCAACATCAACCGTCGCCGCTCACCGTCGCTTCAACCTGCACATTTAGAAAACAATGCAGGGCTAAGTACAAACGTACTTAGTGGGCATGATGCCGAAATCATAGTCATATGTATAAATAATCTGGCATTTTATAACCGTAGCGCATCGGGATTTTGTTGAAAAGGCCCGTGCCTGCTAAATATTTTCTAACTGATTTGTATAAAGCAGCTTGCGCAAGCATTTTTAGAGTATGTTATGTTCAATCTTGACCCAAACTAATTCACCGTGGCTGGTACCCCTCAACAGGATATCACATACACCACAGGTTACAAAGTGCACTAACTCTGGAAAGCACTTAGCAGCTAACTCAGAGCCGATCGTTAGTTAACCTAGTTAGATTAACTCTAAAAGTCTGGAAAACCCGAAGGTTAACTCAGAAATCTGGAAAACACGAATGTTAACTCAGATAGGTACAAGAGAACTCACATAAAATAGTTGAAATAGTTTATGCCAAGATTATCACTTTGAAAACACAATTATCAAAGCGATAAATAATACTTTCGAGTTGTGAAAAAACCCACATTTTATTTGATATAGATAAAAGTCCACCTTGTAAATACAGAACTTATAAGCAAAAGCTTCCAACTTTGGATTTTTCGTCCTTTCTTTACAGCTGGCTTCCTCCTTCATCGTAAAATAAAATATACTTAAAAACGGTTCGTAAAAGATAATCGATTAAAGATTTAGTTATTTTATTCTTTTGGGCATTTGCACGTTTACTAGATTCGTTTTACTTAAACGGGAAACGAGACTCGTATCAATCTCGTTAGAACTTGGAAGATCTCATACTCGACTCTCGGGTCAGTAGAGATGGTAGTCGATATCCTAATACGACTTTAAAGATTAAGAGAAGCTAAGTTGGAAAGAATCAACTTAGGCGATTTACTTTAATTCTTTGAACGATTTAAGGAATTTCTCGTTTATTACTTCTTTAAAGAAAAGATAAGATATAAGGTCTCGACTGGTCTCCATCACTAGAGGTCTTGTACTTGACTTTAGGGTCAGTAGGTAGATTTTCGATAGATAAAAACGGCTTAAACGATTGAAAGAAGCTAAGTTGTGAACTAAACAACTTAGAAAACAAGAAATTGAAAATTCACTGTACAGTCCAGTAACTCTGGAGGCTGTGCAGAACAGAGGACTTGGAAACAGGGGGTGAGCCCTATACCATTAGAAAGCTTAGGAAGTCTAGTTCGCGCTCCAATTTACGAATCACAAATCCGATAAACGATCTGGAAGTTATAACAGTTTCCGGCGAGGGTCGCAAAACTGCCGTGGAAACCCTAATTGATTGATAAGTTCGCCGTATAACGTTTTAGGTTCGTTTTAAATTCTCGTATTCAACTTTTTTAGAAACTGGATTCTTAAAGCAGTCATCACCTACCTCCGTACGTGACAAACTCCTTTTCAACTTGTTCAAAAGCACGACGTTCTAACGTCGGATTTCAACTATCAATTACTAAACCAACAAAGAAAATCCAAACGCATTCTAGTTCTCGATTACAACTATAACCCATATTATATCGACTCGGATGCTTATGATGTCAACTAGAAAGATGTTCTAAATTTCATTACAAACAATAATATCATATTAGAATTCTCATCCGACTTCTTGATTTTCAGTTACAACTAGATATTCGTCTCTTACGCGATTTCAAAAGTCGTCGGTTTTCGTTCAAATTTTACGACGCTAAACTATATCTAACTTGAATCATTTTCATGCATGCAAACACATCTTAACATCTTTATAACTCAGTTTATAAGGTGATTTTAGTCTCTTACATTTCATTAAACATTTTTAAAAAAATTCCAATTAACTTCTATAATCAACTAATATGATTTGTATTATAATTCCATTAACAATTCATCATTTATATCAAGCATGTATAAACTCCTAATTATTCTATAAATTTCTGGTTTTATATAGATGTTAAGGGGTTGATTTTCTTCTCCAATTAGCATCATTTATTCACTAATCAAACTATTATAACAACTATTAATCACTTGCAATTCCAAAAACAACTAACATGCAAAAACCCCTAATTTATAAATCAAACCCTAATTGAATTTCATAACAACATAGGGCTTTCAATCCCTTTTCATTCCATACACTAATTAAACATCTATTAAGCATGAATTCATGATCAAAATAAGAAAAACAAAAATCCTACAATTTCCCAAAAAAAATTCTGCATTTACACAAAAGATAAAGTTCTTGGTTTTGATCAATTTTAATCCCTAATTATCATATCTAATACATCCAATTACATTATTCTAAGATCAAAACATCTATTCTAAAACTCTAAAATTTCGATCAAGGAAGGAAAAAGAAAAGAAATGAAATCTAATTGGATAGACTTAAAGAGGAGATCATTACCTTGAATATTAGTAAAAGGACTTAGATGATTCAATGGTTGGATGATGATCTATGATGGAATCTTTGTTTGAAACCTTGAAGCTTTCAACAATGGTGAAGAACACAATTTGAGAGAGAAGGAGAAGGAGTGCAGCCGAAAAAAAAAGAGAAAAGTGGAAGAAAAAATGGTTTTGATCAAGTGTTTAACATGATGAAAGGTTTGAAAATGTAAAAAGTAAAACTTAGGTGTCATTTAACTAAACCGTATTAAGCATGCATGTTCCCCACTAATTAATAAAAAAAAAATAAAGAATAAGTGGCTGCATGCAGAATTTTTTGAAGGGTTACAGGTTTTTCCGGCGCGATCCGACGTTACGGGAAAACGAACGACGAAAACGTTGTTCGGTACAAAAAATCGTCGCGATTCGATTTGACTTGAAAATTCTAATGTATGAACTTAATTAGAAAATGAATTTATAAAATTTATTTTGACAAAAACTCGGGACGACAAGTCCGAGTTTCGTCCGGAAAAACGTAAAAATAAACTTTCTCGGCGTGTTCGTATTGCGATTTTGTAAACGTAAAATTAAACGGTTTTCCGTTCTTAGTTTACAAACTAAGAATTTTTTCGTACGCTCTAACCCTAAATACAGTAGCCATCTAGCTGACTCCCGTAATTTATTTTTAATAACGGATTCGACCGTTAGTCTTAGAATTCAAAAATTATAAACTTAGGCGTGCAAAGCCATTTATTTAATTAACTTTAAACTTTTTAGAACGTAAGGAATTTACGGGGCATTACAGACTATCTTCCTACTGACCCTAGAGTCAAGAAAGGAGCCTTGAGTGCTATTTGAGACGAGACCTTACCTCTTATCCGTTCAAGTAAAGAAGTTTAGTTAAGCGAGAAAATGCATAAGTCGTAATGAACAAAAACGTAATTTTCCCTAAGTTGATTCTTTCCAACTTAGTTCCTCATGATCTTTTAAGTCGTATTAAGCTATCGACTACCTTCTCTACTGACCTAAGAGTCGAGTATGAGACCTTTCGAGTTCTAAACGGGATTTGTACGAGTCTCGTTCCCGTTTAAGTAAAATGAATCTAGTAAGCGTGCAAATGCCTAAAGAATGAAACGACTAAAACCTTTTTCGATTTTCTTTGATCGATTATATTTTACGACCCGAGTTTAAGTATTATTATTTTACGATGAAGGAGGAAGCCAACAGTAAAGAAAGGACGGAAGATCCGAAGATCGGAAGCTAGTGCTTTTAGTTCTGTATTACGAGGTGGGCTTTTATATACAAAATAAAACGAGCAATGCTTGGAAAATCTTTCTTTATCGCTTTGATATCTGTGTTTTTAAAGTGATATTATGGTATGAACTGTTTTATGATTTATGTGAGTTCTCTTGTACCTATCTGAGTTAACATTCGTGTTTTCCAGATTTAGAGTTAATCTAACTAGGTTAACTAACAATCGGCTCTGAGTTAGCTGCTAAGTGCTTTCCAGAGTTAGTGCACTTTGTAACCTGTGGTGTATGTGATATCCTGTTGAGGGGTACCAGCCACGGTGAATGAGTTTGGGTGAAGATTGAACGTAACATACCAGAAAAATGCTTGCAAGCTAATTTGAGAAAAGAGTCAGAAAATGTTTAGTAGATACGGGTTCCTTTCAATAAAACCCCCGATGTGCTACAAATTATGAAATGCCATATTATCTATACTTATGATTATGATTTCGGCATCGTGCCCACTAAGTACTTTTGTACTTAGCCCTGCATTGTTTTCTAAATGTGCAGGTTGAAGCGACGTGAGCGGCAACGGTTGAAGTTAAGTTGAAAAGATAGGATGCTTTAGTTAGGACTCTTCCGCTGCCAGAACTCTAAGTCTTTTGAGAACTTGTCTATTGAACAAAACTCTGTAGTTTAAGTCTGTAAACTGGAACTTAGTTCTTCCATGTACTTTTGTCGAGTAATCACTCGTGATTAACTCTTTCTTTATTTATATTCGAGTCTTGTTCATTGAGTATTTGATGCCCTTTTTGTATGCTTAGTCAGTTAGCCCCCTTCTTCCCCGCTTCTTAAACCCAACCCCAGTCGCACCCCGGCTTCTGCCGTCCCTCGGGATTTTGGGTTGTGACATATTCAATTATATATATATATATATATATATATACACACACACACAAAATATATGTATATTTAAAACTTAAACTAAAGGCAAAAATAAACAAAAATAATAACTTATTTCTCAAACAGTCAAACACTATATTTTCTTTCTTCAATATCTATCTTTCTAGTATCAAAGACAAATGCATTGGATATAACATTTATTATGAGTGTTTGATTGTTTCTTAGGTGAAATATTATTTCAGAAAATTTCCTTCATAACTGTGAATCAAATAGTGTAAAAAATTTATAAATTTTCGAATCAAATATTCGAATAGTATGTTTATTATTCGGATTGAATTCGCGAATATCATTACAAATCAT
Source organism: Schizonepeta tenuifolia (assembly GCA_029490685.1). Lineage (NCBI taxonomy): Eukaryota > Viridiplantae > Streptophyta > Magnoliopsida > Lamiales > Lamiaceae > Schizonepeta > Schizonepeta tenuifolia. The sequence continues at coordinate 102,723,796 of CM055955.1, forward strand.
ATACGAATCAGAAAAATATTCGAAGTCGATTCGTATACTGATTCGAATATGTGATAATATCACAAATCCGAATTTATAACCATTTATTCGGCCAACTAATAAATTGGATCCCTGCAAAAAAAAAATAATTTATTTGGCCAACTAATAAATTAGCCAAATTAAATTAAATTAAACTATAAAAATATAGTTATTTATTCGGCCGACTAATAAATAAATTAGTGAAATAAAACTTTTTGTGCAAAAGATGAGAAAATATACATTAATTCTAGGTATTTATAGATTTTTCAATAGGTGATGTTTAATTGAATAACCGATGTGGGATACAAGATTTTAGTAGATATTTAAAATCTATTCTTTTATGTTAAAAAATTCAAAAATTTGAGAATTTAGATAAATAGGAATGTAGGATTAAGAGGAGTGCCACATATGATTTTTTCAAAGTAAGAATCGTTTTCCTTATAGTAATATAATATAATGATTCTATCAATTGTGTTAAATATTATTATGCGTAGTTAATTTTTCGTTTCGGCGAGAATAATGAAGCACTAGTCTAATAATCTGTGAGATCTAATTATTCGTATAATTAATTTGCTATGATTTCGATTTATTCCTTGTATTTAGAGTTAATGTTGGTTTAGTTTAAGCCTGATCAACTTAGATTAAATTGGATTAAAGTCAATTAGTTCCCTCAATCCATAATTGTTGAAATAGGGATAATTAGTGATAAATCTACCATGTTCGTAGTAGGAATAAATTGGTAAACGAATTATTACTTGCGTTCTTGGGTAATTCGTCTAAATCAAGTTCCTTCAAAGCTAAAAGCTATTAGAACCTTAAATTTAGGTCTCACGTTTCCAGCTAGGTTATGTTTTAATAAAAGAAATAGTTAGGCCTGGCGTTTACAACTAACTATCGATAACGTAGGAATTGGGGTATGTCTGCTGCATTCACGATACCCTATATCTAGCTGGTCTTTAAGAATTAATTAATCTTTGCGTTGATGATCAGAGCCCTAGACTAGTGTGGATTTATTCGAAGCCGGATTACTTTTCCGATTAATATCTCGTTTGCAATTTCGTTAATTTAATTATTTTCCTAGTTAATGATTAAAAACTCAAATTTAAGGCATGATGACTACACTGAAATTGATTAATAGGAAAAAAAAAGTGATTATCCCTTTGTGATTCGACCCTACTTATTGCTATACTCATTTTGATTCTGAACAGGAATTACAAGAATTATTTAGGGTATACGACGCTCATCAAGGTTCTACTGTATTAGAAATTAGAATGAAAAATATTCAACAACTCCGATTCATGAAAATGACATGTCAACTATGACGAAGAAAAATCGTATCGCACTTGAATTTTGTGGCAAAAATAACCACACCATAAAAAAAAAATGCAGCAAAAGCTCACATAAAACATACACTTATTTGTGAGTTTTACTAATCCTAAACACGCTAATTTCTAAGTATAACAACAACCCATCTCCTCGGCTAAAAAACAGATCAGATTTTGCAAAAAACCTTTCTTCCATTTCCTCTCTCTCTTACACATATATATTACAGGTAGATTTTGTGGAAATACAGAGAAATACTATGTATAAACACTAAGTTTCTATGACCTCTTTGCATTGTCCCAAAATAGGACAAGAGGATATTTCATCCCGTAACTACAAGCCATGGAGCATTCTAACCTCTCATTAGATGCCACCTCAGTGATTGGTCGGAGAAGTAACAACACGAATCAGAAAGCCGCATTCCACACAGTGTTCTCACCCTCTCCACATCTGCGGTGCACCTCCTTTATTCTATCAGCAGAATTGCAAATTCCGCTGCAGCTCCAGTCAAACGAAGCAACACATATGTTGCCTGCCTGGGCCTTCCATTCGCAATCTGCAATTTGTCAGCATAATTAAGAGCTCAAATGTGGCATTAATATAACACATTGAATTGTTTCCGTACTTGCAAAATGAAGGTTGTAATGATTATTTTTATTTTCTTCGTCCAATTATATCGTAACTCAAGTTTATTCCACAATTCAAATATATATGCATCGGGATCTTGTCATGCATTCGTAGGAGATGCTTCTCTAAACGAAGGCCTTCACAATAAGGATTAATTAAGGTTTCATTTACAAATTGATGCATATGATATATTTTCTGTTGTATAGAGTAATAGTGTCCACTAGATGGGGCCCTTAGCGAAAAAAAAGATACCAGGTGGTGTGCCACAACATAATCTTCGGTCATCTATATGCTCCACATCCAATCCGAGGAACCAAGATCCTAGCGAGACATCCTCATTTGCGTACTTGTGCAGTACATGCCTACCACAATCACAATCGAGTTTATTAGATGAACTGGTATGTCTATATTTTATAGTATATACTATAAACGGAGCACAAGCCCAAGAACCTACTGGTTTATTGATATATAGGTGGCCAAATCTTTAGAAATAGCGTATAATTGCCCTGTAGCATGACGAAAATACTTGTTTCCATGTTCACCAAATTTCCAATACTCAGGTTCATGATATCTTACTCCCCTGTGAATCAGAATGACAAAACCAAGGCCAAGTCAGTGGAAGAAATGGGAATCTTCGGGACAAAACTCGAGACAAGCTAGTGCTAAAACGTGAAACATAATATTTCCTCCCATTTGTAGGACGGGAATGCAAGATGCTTACTTCTGTGCCAGGACTGGACCAGATTTCATACATCCTATGTACACCCTAGGTTTAGAACGATGTCTAGCCAGAGTTGCTCCCAATGTTGCTGCATTTAAAGAAATATAAATTAATATTGATGCACTAAAAGTTGTTCTAGAATTCCTTTCACGCCTATGAATATATGTAACTTCTACACACATTGCCAATCATTCGTATGCAATTTTGAATCTAAATTTTTTTCTTCTTACCTATGTTTACATGCACATCATCATCAACTTTGACATAGAAATCTGCATCCCAAAGTTGAACTGCAGTGGTGAAATAGGTTTTCGTCTTGGCTGATAGTTCAAGGTATCCTTCAACATGGTCCTGAAAAATTAGGTAGTGTTGGGGGATGATATCAGCTCAAAACGTTAAGCATTCCAGAGGTATTAGATTGCATAAGAGAAACTTTCATTGCTTCATATATAAAGTGTAGGAAGAAGACACGGGAAAGAAAAGTAAATAACTTACCAGTCTAAGAAAATCTCCATGTTTCCTATCTTCAGCTTCAATAGCTCTATCAAGAATTCCACCTGATGTTGCACTGGTGATTTGGGGATCAGATTAGCAAAGGTGAAAGTAGACATCAATCTCTATTAAAACACACTTGCAAGGGAAGAGAAATGATACAGGGGCGGTTTCTAAAAATTAAACATCAAGCTTTTCAAAAATAAACACATAGTAAAACAAGAGGAAATGTGATGCAGAGGAACTTTTGAAAGATAACTACAAGCCAGACAAAGATAGGGTTGCTAAGAAGCTCTTTCACGATGAAATAATTCTAGCTTAGCCGACTTAGTGCATTAAATTATATAAAGCATTTACATAGAAGCACACATACCCAGGGAATGTACAAACAAAAAAGACTTGAACTATATAAAAATGCTATAAACAGATTGTTGGAATAAAAAAACACAGATATAAGGATAAACTGCATTTATGAACTCATGTCACTGATATTCAAATATATTTGTAATCACTTCACACAAACTGCACAACTCACAGAAGTTGCTCTACTGAAAAAGATTTAGTAGTGGAATAATATTCGAATATAGTAGTAGAATTAAAGATATTTATTCCTCACCTGTGACCAATCACAAATCGAATTACAATTCCCTTTTCTTCCTCAAGCTTTCTCCGTTTGTCAGCTGAATTTGCCAAATTAATTGAAATCATGAATTAGAAATAATCTTTCCAATCCAATATGGCATGCAAACAAATATTCAAGTCAAAATAAATATAGATTAAAGAAAATGAATGAAAGAAAGTATGGAGTACCTTGTAGCATCCAAGTAGCACGAACTGAGTCTCTTCTCTTTCGACTACTAAAAGCAGTGTTGATGCCTACGACCATCAAGTATTTTCTTTTTTTGGTCAATTCAGGTATTTTCAGGTCTTCAGATATTGGGGAACCACTAAGTAAGGAATCCTGTACAGCCCTAGCTGCAGCTAGCTCCATTTCCAAATTTGAAATTGTTTTATCGAGAGTTCTGCATTGTTGCAGGTGCCAATGAGTTAAGTGCTTCATTGGTGAATACAATGAAATAAACATCCCTAAGACCTGAAGTGCTTACTGAATGGTGTCATGTGACCCCGAAACTGTGCTTGAGATATCCCTGGAACCCCCTTTCACATCCTTCTGATGAACAAAAGATTAATTGATCTTCGAATAAACAATTAAATAATCTTTTGACTTAAGGTGAAATATACAACATATGTCATGGTCATGATATCAATAGTTAGGCTAAATCATTGCAATTGTAAATGGGAGTGAAATGTTAAACGTAATTTAACTCACAATTTTTGGATCACAATTATCTGAGACCAACTGAAGCCTTTCGTCAGCAGTCCCTCTCGATCTTGATATGTCTTTAGCATCTGGAACTGTCCACATCCTGCCAGATAAATTTTGAAACATTCAGGGATCCACAGATATAGCAAAAGAACTTCTGACTTAAGTGGAAAATGTCGTCATGTTATACGAGTGGTTTTGCATGTATCACATAACATACTGTTACTATTGCAAAGTGATTATCAGGAAGATAATAAGAGATACAAGCGTTCCTCTGATTTTCATATGAACAAAATTCATGAGCAGCATCTCCGTTACTAAACTGAATTCCTTAATTTTGCATATAAGATTGAGGCAAATCTAGGACTATTAGAATTGAATTTGGATGAAGTTGAACCCAAAATGAAATCTAATCGCAGCTGGAAACGTGCCCGAGACTCGTTACAGGGATAGACAGTGAGGGAGAGATATTAGCTTATCGATAATGTTTTTTCGACTAAATGCAAAATCCGAAAATCCTAGTTAACAGTCTTATGATTCATTTTGCCCTACAACAGAATTCTGAAGAGCTCGTAAAAAAGTAAGTTTTATTAGCCGTTGAACTGAAACATCCTAAAATGGAAATCCTCAATTAACTTAATCAATAAAATTACATCAAGTCCCAGGAATTTAATTCACTTTCATCATTAGATACTAAAAAGTGAATTACATTTTGCAATTGGATTGCAGATCAACTTAATAAGTTGAAAGCCATCATTGCATAATTTGGCCATTTTTAGCCAGTTATGATTTGCATTCACCATACAAAATTACCCCTACAGACCTAGAACTCTAACGTGAAGTAATAAAAAATCAATTAAAAAGTTATATAAAATTGAAAATATCAAACCTGTCGGTGAAGAGCATTCCAGCGCAGAAGCAGCCGATACAGAGAAGAAGTGCGAGATTTCTGGGAACAACATTCTTCGAAGGTGACTCTAATCCTCTGCTCTTCCAAGACATCTTCAAATTGATCTCTCAATTTCTCAAATTAAGCATATCCAATAATATTTTCAACCAAAAAAAACTAGTATAAAAAATTTGCGAGATCTTCAGCTAATAAGCTCAAGAGCAGATCCAAAAAGCACTAATATTCGCTTAAATTCACCAATTCTGAAGTGTTACAAAGGCTACACAACAAAAGAGAGAGAGAGAGAGAGAGAGAGAGAGAATGAATAAGGCGGGAGCAATTAAATACAGTGTAGAGAAAATAACAATTCACTATAATGAGAGAAAATTATTGGATGATTGTGTTTGAGGGCAATGGGACTATAAAATGTGGCCTTTTCAGTAGTGCATAAAAAGAAATGTGTAGATATAAACACAGAAAAGGGATGATTAATATGTAAAACTGAACACACACACACACACACACACATATATATATAAATGGAATGCGAGAGGGGGAGAATTGATGGAGAAGATGAAGTAGGAGTGGTGGTGTTTGGAATTTGAGAAGGGAAGAATAGACCCACCGCCCACCCAACTGTACTCTGTTCAAGTATTCTCTCTCCCCTCTCTCTCTCTCGCTCGCTCTCTCTCTCTCTCTGTTTTTCCCTTTGTTTTTAAATCTCGGTTTGGGTATACTTCAAAGATCATAGAAAAAATAAAATAATTACTAGCACCATTATTAATCCGTACTTACTCAGCTAATATGTCGGTGCAATTGCCTGATTAAGGACTGAGCATTTTTAGTTTAGTTTATTTTCTTAACAAAAAGAAAATTCGGAATTAAATTTGTGCCTCTGTTTGTGCTAAAGACGTCTTCCTCCACAAAATAAAATATTATGCCTTGATTATTTGTGCCTCTGTTTCTTGTGTGCCTCATCGAGTGAAATATGAAATACCTGCACAAAATATAATTTGAGTCGTTATAGTTTCTGCGCTCAACGAATATCTATTGTGACCGACTGTTTATTTCTTTTCTAGGAACAACGATAAATATTGTGACTTCTTTGTAAGGAGACAAATAAAATATGGTGACTTGACATTCAACGACGTCAAATGAAGGGAAGTTATTATTTATTGCGTGTACTTATCAATTGTGCATAATTCTTATTCTCAAATAATTGCACAATGCGCTTTAGACGAGTGTAGCCTTTGTAGGCAGCTTTCCGTTATTGACTTTACTTTTAGTTTGTGAAAATAATAAGGTTAAACCGTAAAATACGTAGAAAAAAAAATTTCATAAATACATATATTGGTAGTAATTATTTAACTTGAGAATATTAGTAATTAAACAATAAGAATAGCGACTTGTTACAAAATAATTTGCAACGAATTCTTTTAAATAGAGAGAATGAGGTATTGAGATTTGTATCCAGATCTCTCATCCTTACAAAATAGAGAAATAGTACTAAACTGCAATACTTATATAGTGTTTTAAGTATATGTATTCATGTATATGTAATTAAACTGCAAACACATGAATTATTTAAAATATGAACTTGATTGAGGTTGATCTTATTGTGCGGTAGAATTGAATTGGTTTTTTTTAGGATAATTATCATTTTCCTATATGATAATTGCTTGGTATCAATCTAATTAGAGGGTAAAGTATCATTGTCTTTTTATATTCAATTGCATTCAAGTTTTATATACACTAAATAATTAAGTAAAGGATTTGATCTAAGAATCAGTCCTTTTCTTGATTATTTTCCTTGAACTAGATCGGCCAATTTGTTTGGAATTATTGTCATTCAAAAATTATTGTGATGAGAATGAACTATGAAGAGAGGAAAAAAAAAAAGGAAAGAGAACAGAATAAGTAATGCAGATGTACGGAAACGGAGGAGCGGTAGTAAGTCATTCTCGTAGGTTTTCTTTTTAATTTCAGTGACATATAACATAACCCCCATCCCTAGATACTAATATAGATAAGTTATTAAAAAAATGAGTTTGGATATTATTATTTTTTTTGAAAGTTCGGATATATTATGGGTGTCCAAATAATAAGATTGTGTGTGAGATATCATGATATGGCTTCTGCTTCTGTAAAAAGAGACACATCATTCCAAATGTCTGTCTCAGAAAAATTATAGAGAGAGAAAGAGAAAGACACATCAATCCAAACGTGAGAAAAGCAAAACCTGGAGGGAGTGGAGATGGTGGATGATTTGGGTTGTACACAAGGTGCACGTGTAACGAACATGCCTCTGTTCTCTATCTTATAATCATATCATATGTTTACAGATCATATTATTATTATTAGTAACCCAACTTTTCCATCATTTACGTACAAAAAATACACACAGCTTATCGTGCATTAAGTCGAACTTTAATCCTTAATTAGTTTATTATCATCGCATGGAAAGGATCAATTAATGTAAAGATAACTTTAAATTGATATATAAATTGGTATTTTATAACATGATGAGTTTGATTTAATTTTTCTAGTTATCAAAAGTAACTTGACTTACTTTAATACTTATAATCGAAGGAGACTTGCATGTTCAAGTTTATTAATTTTTATCGTTTTTTAATTCATTGTCGACGTAGTTGTTGCACCAAATGATCATTTAGCCCTTGAATTGTTAAATAACAATATTAAATATTATTCTTTCTAAGTTCTCAAATATGTATTAACTACGCATTATTTTGCAGTTATGATAGGACTAAATCTGCGAAACAAACAGTATCATGTGCGGCTGAAATGTAAAAGACTTCATGTTCCACTACGGCTAGTACTACTCCCTCCATCCATGACAATATGCTTCATTGTGTGCTCGGCAAGAAAAGCTGATAAAGTTACTGTGAATGGAATAAAAGTAGCGTTGAGTGGTAGTGAAATAAAGTTATTAATTGTGAGTGAGGGAAAAATAAAATTTAGTAGATAAGAGAAAGAATGAAGGGTAAAATGGTACATAAAATGGAATAAGATATATTTTTATGGACAAAAAAAGAAGGTAAGTACATTTTCGTAGATGGAGGGAATACTATATATGAAAGACCGCAAAAGGCTATGCAATTGATTATATGGGGTCGAACATGCAACTATTTTTTGAGCAAAGAACATATTAAGTTGTATAGAATATTTACTTCATTCTAATTAATTTTAGCTGAAACTTCAATATTAACTCGATTTTTTTTTTACATATTGACGAGGCTATCGTTCGCACTTTTAAAATGATTTTGTAGCCTATGCTCACAACTATATAGTTAGCAAGTAAGTACTTGGTCGATCCACAAAGAGTTGATTGTCTCCATCTCTTGAATCCTCCTCCACCTAGTAAGAAAGAATGATTTCGGTATTTTGGTCATTGGGCTCTCTTGCCCAACACAGAAACTAAATAACCGTTGAAAAGAACAAAGAATTTGATCAATAATAAAAACAACTTGATCTGGAAAACGACGTTGTTAAGTGAAAACTCTAGCTTGGTCATTGGTGCAAATATATTCATTACATGCATACATCGTTGGTTATAGGACATGAATACTGAGATCCCTTTTAACTTGTCATGCTCTCAACAAACCCTTCCCTGGCCTATCTTTACTTAGTTGGCGACGCACCGCCGGCTCCCTACTCTGGCAATACCTCTGTCGGAGTCATCGTTCAGTTTGTTGCCCAAAGAGCATTACAATCCAGAAAGGCCCAACAAGGAATCATCACGTCTTGCCCAGTAGGGTAGACACCTTCTTCTAATGCTAATCGATCTTAACTAAGATAAGTTATGTAAAACACTTATACTTCTCAATTAGTTGGCGATCTAATATGTCTTAAGTGATTAACGGCCTATTAACCTTTTAATAATATTACACTGTATTGGAATAAACACATCAACATATCGGGAACACATGCATGCAATTTCTCAAGCACAATTTAGACCTCTCAAGCTTTGGAATTCACTTAACTATCTTGCCCAGATCAAGTATAGAAACTTAGCTAGATATGAAGTTAAATACGTAAACACAATTAATTGAAGAACTCATAATAAAAACTGATGGTCCCGATACGAGTTACTGGTGTATGGGGGGGGGGGGGGAATACACCAGTTAGGATTTTTCAACTTTCGAAAAACTTAACACTTGAAATCAACTTCAACTGAGTGAGAGGACTCAGTTGGGATCTCACAGCTGAGTAAGCAACCTCAGCTGGAAGATTGGTGCTGTGCGGAATGTGGTGGAAAATAAACTCGTAAAATCAAACTCACGCTTTTATGCACGGTTGGTCAAAACCAAAACTGTTGTTGTGAAAGTATGCAGATTGTATGCGGTTAGATTGTCAGTTGAGATATGCAAAAAAATGACTGAACACAAAACAACACGACACACAAGATTTAAGTGGTTCGGAGAGAACTCCTACGTCCACGGGGAGATGTGAGTCCACACACCTCAGTCCAAGTTCTTCTGGACAGTTCCACTCAACTTACGCGGGCTGAGCAACCGTTACAGTTTAGTTTGCGGGCACTAAACAGCCTAAGTCAAGTTTGCGGGTACTTGACGACCTAACTACTCAATTACAGGAAGAGTAAGGTCCTAGCACACTTTTTAGGGTGTGAGAAAGGGTAGGATTTCCAACTACAGCTCGATCAATAATGAGAGCTGAATCTAAGGCTTGAACGAATAAACACTCAACCTAAGATCAAAAACGGTTTCGAATTCTAGGAACCCTCAGCTACTAATGTTCTCTCAAATTGGAACTCTCAGCTGCTGATGCTCTTAGATGATGATGTTGCAGATTTGCTTTGATTACTCTCGAGAAAGCTCTTGAATTTTTTTCGTCGTCTATGTGTCTATCTGCATGTCTCTCTTCTTCTCGAATGAGAGGATGCCTCTATTTATAGGCGGAGAGAATCAACTAGCCGTTGGAGGAGCAGTTGATCTCTGATCGGTTGAAAGCGATGGCTTGTCTCTCATCTCTGCAGACTTTCCCGATATGGCATCTGTGCTCTTCTGCTTTCCATCTGAGACAGCCTTGTGTTGGGCCAGATGGGGTAATGACTGAACGGTCAAACCCTCATGTAACTTCCTTTTGAAATTCAAATCTTTGACAGTCAACTTCTGTCTGTCGGTTGAACGTCTTGACCTTCATCTGAGTGATCTTCAGCTGATGTTCCGATCTGTCGAGTTCTCAGCTGACTTTGAACTTCAAAACAGTTGAACTCCTTATTCAGATTCTATAACTGAGGTTCTGAAACTGAACCCTCAGTTGTCTTCCACTTCTTTACTCAGTTGGGTTTGAACCCTCAGATGATTTCCTTTTCATCTGATGTTCTCTTCCTCTCAACTGTTTCTCATCTGATGAACGCTCAGTTGGTTTCCTTCAACTGATGTTCTGAAGACTTCCCCTTGTTTGCATCTGAACAAATGAACTCTCAGTTGTCTTTCTTCACAACTGATGTTCTGTCTGAGTGACGCCTTGTTGCCATCTTCAGCTGGAGACCTGTAAAGATAGAATCTTAACTTTGCTCAAACAGTGAGCCTAAATTCTAACATTAGGTTCTGGCAACATCTACTCGGTTGGGGTCAGCCGGTTTTAGAATTCATCAAAACTTATACTAATAAATTTCCCAACAATTTCCCCCTTTTTGATGATGCCAAAACCACTTACAACTTGAACTTGTGATGTGCGGCATAAGCTAGAAAGATCCGGATGGCTTCAAGCCTTGCAACTGGTGCAAAGGAATCTTCAAAGTCAATTCCTTCTTGTTGGCAGTATCCTTGAGCTACCAACCTTGCTTTATTCCTCACAATGAATCCAATGGCGTCTCTCTTGTTTTTGAAAATCCACTTTAGTCCAATCACCTTGACACCATTTGGTCTTTCTACCAACTCCCATACACAGTTGCGTAGAAACTCATTCAATTCTTCTTGCATGGCTGTTGTCCAGTGGACACAATTGAGAGCTTCCCCAACATTCTTCGGTTCTGGAACATCAGCTACATAGCAAGAAATCATGGCAACATCTCCAGCTTGCTCGAACTCCTCTAGAACTACCAATTCCTCAGCATATTGGGCATAAGTGTTGGATTCTTCCTCGGTTGATTCTGGATTTGCAACTCTGCTCCGTGTGCGCACACCCTCGGTTGGATCTCCGATGATGTCGTTGGTGGAATGAACTTCATACCCTCTTCGGTTGCATCTTCCTTCTTCTTCCAACAGTGGCTGTTCAGACATCTGAGTTGGAGTCTTCAGAGCTGGTGATTGATCAGCTGTTGAGTCTGGATCCTCAACATTTACAATAGATTGAACTGAGTTCGGTTGGGCATCGGATGCTGATGCAGTTGGAGGGACATCAGCTGAAGTTCCCCCTAGGGACGAGTTGAGGTCTTCGCATTCATCTTCAGAGGAGTATGGGTCCTCATCCTCAGTTGCCCATACCAGTGGTTCAGCGCGGTTCTTTTCCCGAAGAGCTTGCGATCTGGTGAGAACTGGTAGAACAGCTGGATCCGCGTGTTGTTCCTTTACCTGTTCCCTGCACTCGAAGGTAGATTCATCAAAACTAACATGAGGTGTTATTTCCACAACACGAGAGCTGTTGTTGAAAACTCTATATGCCTTGATCCGAGCTGCATATCCAAGAAATATGCCCTTCGAAGCTTTGGCATCAAAAGTTTTCAACTGAGTCTTCCCATTGTTGTGAATATAACACTTAGATCCAAAAACACGAAAATAAGAAATATCTGGCTTTCTGCGTCTCCACAGCTCGTAGGGCGTCTTTCCCAACCGCTTGGTGAGAAGAGATCGATTCTGTATGTAGCATGCTGTGTTGATCGCTTCAGCCCAAAATCTCTTAGGCAGTGCTGAGCTCGCTAACATGGATGTGGCTGCATCCTTCAGAGTTCTATTTCTTCGCTCAGCTACGCCATTCTGTTGTGGAGTACGCGCGGCTGATGTCTGATGGGTTATGCCATTCTTTTCGCAATACTTAATGATGGTTTCATTTAGAAACTCCGTTCCACGATCTGATCTGATAGATATGATCTTCATCTCTTGTTGGTTCGATATCCGATCCATCAGCTTGGGCAGCTCATCTCGGGTCTCACTTTTGTGGTGCATGAAGATGGTCCACGTATATCTTGAGAAGTCATCAGTTACAACCAATGTATATTCGTTTCCATTAATGCTTTTTGGTGTAACTGGCCCGAAGAGATCCATGTGGATCAGCTGTAACACTCGGTCAGTTGAAGGAGTTGACTTCAACCGGAAGGAGGTTCTAGCGAGCTTTCCCAGCTGGCATGCACTGCAGATGTGTGTTGTTGAAAACACTCGGTTAGGTATGCCTCTTGCATGTTCTTGTCTGGCAAGTCGGTTCATCGTCTTGAAGTTCAGATGGTTGAGCCTTTTGTGCCACAGCCAGCTCACATCCGAACTGCTCTTTGACAACAGGCAAGTGTCAGGGAGGCTGCTGTTCCAGTCAGCGTAGTATACATTCCCTGTTGGAGATCGATTTCCCAACAATATCACCTGCTTTGATCCGACATCTTTAACTCTGCAACCCTGTGCATCAAACTTGACAGAGAACCCATTATCACAGAATTGGCTGATGGAGAGCAGGTTATGCTTCAATCCATCAACAAAAGAGACATTAGAAATTTAAACATGATTGGTTTCAAGGGTACCGTAACCTCTGGTATAACCTTTTGAGTTATCACCAAAAGTAACTGATGGACCTTCTTTCTCCACGAAACTTCCAAGCAAATCCTTCAGATTTGTCATGTGTTTCGAGCATCCACTATCCATCACCCACATTGTTGTACACGCCTTCTTCTTCCTCAGCTGTTTCTCCTGTACCTGCAAGGAGAAACTCGCTTAGGTCCCCAATTTCAGTTGGGTTCTGGAGGGTTAGAACCAGTTCCCGCTGGAACCGTGCGTCGCTTTTCTCTGTACACTCGAATAGCCTTGTCATTCCAAATGATCTGCCCATTTTCATCAATTATAACAACACCCCGGTTATCCTTAGGCTTGTTGTTTGAAATGATGCTCTGTTTCTTGGGAGGAGTTGGATTTCTCCCATGTTGGGCTTTAGGAGGTGAGGCTTTCCCCCTGTTTTGATGGCGATTCTTATCCTGTTGAGTTTGTCTGTGAGGTCGGACGCCATTGTGGAATCTTCTTGGCTGATTCTGATTCCATTGCCTTGGCTGTTGACGATAGCTGTTCATGCCTGGATGTTGATTCATGTTGTGGCATGAGTAACCATAGATGTCGTAACTTTTCCACATAGGTTGACTCTATTGGAACCTCTGATTGTTGTGGTGATGGAACCGTTGTTGATTATGTCGGTTCTGAGCTTGGATATGTTGTCGATTTTGAGCTTGATTGCGACTCCGACGTCTCCGGTTCCTCCGTTGAGTCTTGGAACATTCTCCCTCGGTTGTAGACTCCAGGGACTGTTTCGTTGGTGCTCCATCTGCAGCTCCTTTGCCTTTCTCAGCCGTAGTTACCTTTATCGGTTGTGAGGGTGTTTGTTCAGTTGCATACTCAACTGTGTTAGGTTTGGCAACCATGACTTCCTCAGCCCTGGTGAAGGTAGCTGGTGGAATTCCAGTGTCCTTTGCCACGTCGTATCCGAGTCCAGACACATCATCCGTTTGCCGTCTGTATTTGATGAGATTCTCGATGATCTTGGATGACTGATATAGCTTTGTCAGGTTGTCCTTCTCAGTTTGAAGATCCTTGAGAAGAACAACTATATGCTCGGTCTGGGCATCTGATGTCTTCATCAGCTGGTCGATCTGAGCCTCTTGCTTGTTCAACTGTTCGTTCTGTGCCTTGATCTGTTCCTTCAACTGTTCATCGGTTGAAGCCTCAGTTTGGTTGGCTGTACTCAGTTGACTTTTCAACTGGTCAATTTCTTCAGCTTGTCTCTTGATCAGATCGTCCTTTTCGGTTAAGGAATCTTCAAGCTTGGCGAACTGGGCTTGAAGACTCTTAAACTCAACCGACTGTTGATGCAGTTCCTCACTGAGTTCTTGAAAATCATTCCAGGAGGGTTCCAACTCATCGTTCATAGATTCCTGCATGTTAGAAGTATTGAAAGAATTTAAGCGAGCATGATTAGATTGTACCTCAATATCATCTTGGTCGGTTCCAAGTGCCATGAGGCATTGATCCGGACTGATGACTTTGTTGCTAGAGGTCAGGTCATCCTCATCTTCAGTGTCTGTGAAGATGTCCATATCGTCAGCTGCCTCTTCAGCTACCATGGCCTTATTCTTTGCAGTTTGCTTTGCCCTCAGTGCTTCTCTTTCCTTCTTTGAGAGGTCTGGGCAATCGGCTTTGAAGTGTCCTTCCTTGCCGCATTCGAAGCAACCATTGGTGACTGGCTTCGAACTGTCTCGAGTTCGGTTTGATTTATAGAAACGTTTATATTTGCCGAACCGAGTATCCATATCGGCTAACTTCTTTGACAACGCTGCAATGTTCTGTTGCAGTTCTTCTCTGCTTGGCTCCTTTGCAATCGTGTCAGCCGACCTGGTTGGCCTTGACGATCTCGACTTTGAGTAGTCAGCTCGGAGGGCAACTGATTTTGATGCTGAGCCGACGTCCTCAATTCTATTTGTCTGACTTGAGGGCTGCGACCTCCTTCTGTTGACCTTATACTCATTTCCTTTCAAGATTGAGAACAATCTTTCAGTTCCCATTTCACCTAGGTCAGCTCGGCTCTTGTGAATATTTGTGAAAGTATCCCACTCAGCCGGTAGAGCTTGCAACACTTTGAGGTTTATTTCTCTTAGAGTGTATTTTCCTTTCCGGATGGATTGGATTCTTCTGATGATGTCCATAAATCGGAGCTCTAGCTGATCTATAGTCTCATCAGGTCGCAGATTGAAATTGTCAAAATCTTGACATGCATGCGAGAACTTGTTTTCCTTTGTCTCGTCGCTTCCTTCACTTAGCGAGGCCAGGATGTCCCACATCTCTTTTGCGGTCTCACACTCCTCTATCCAGGGCAGATAATCTTATCCAACCGTGGACATTATTGTGCTCTGAGCCCAGATATCCAGCTGGCTCACCTTGGCCTCCTCCGGAGTGTAGTCCTCTGGCTGTTTCTCCACATACTCCACCACTGCATCTCCATCGTTGGGATTTGTGGGAGTGCGAAGTATTCTGTCTCGTATGACGATTGGTCCAGATGTGAGAACTTGTTGCATCCTATGATGCTTGGACAAAAGGATCTTCTTCGTTCGAGTTCTCCATGATGTATAGTTGACAACAGAGAACATGACTGTAATCTTGTCCTTAACGTCCATCTGCACAAACAAAAACAGGACAACAAAAATGCGAGCAAGAATGCACTAGCGTGAAAAGATCTGTTCAGTTGACCACTGAAGAAAATTCTCGAATTCACACCTCGTGAAACAGAGTCAGCAGTCTTTTGAACCACTGCTCTGATACCACTTGATGGTCCCGATACGAGTTACTGGTGTATGGGGGGGGGGGGGGGAATACACCAGTTAGGATTTTTCAACTTTCGAAAAACTTAACACTTGAAATCAACTTCAACTGAGTGAGAGGACTCAGTTGGGATCTCACAGCTGAGTAAGCAACCTCAGCTGGAAGATTGGTGCTGTGCGGAATGTGGTGGAAAATAAACTCGTAAAATCAAACTCACGCTTTTATGCACGGTTGGTCAAAACCAAAACTGTTGTTGTGAAAGTATGCAGATTGTATGCGGTTAGATTGTCAGTTGAGATATGCAAAAAAATGACTGAACACAAAACAACACGACACACAAGATTTACGTGGTTCGGAGAGAACTCCTACGTCCACGGGGAGATGTGAGTCCACACACCTCAGTCCAAGTTCTTCTGGACAGTTCCACTCAACTTACGCGGGCTGAGCAACCGTTACAGTTTAGTTTGCAGGCACTAAACAGCCTAAGTCAAGTTTGCGGGTACTTGACGACCTAACAACTCAATTACAGGAAGAGTAAGGTCCTAGCACACTTTTTAGGGTGTGAGAAAGGGTAGGATTTCCAACTACAGCTCGATCAATAATGAGAGCTGGATCTAAGGCTTGAACGAATAAACACTCAACCTAAGATCAAAAACGGTTTCGAATTCTAGGAACCCTCAGCTACTAATGTTCTCTCAAATTGGAACTCTCAGCTGCTGATGCTCTTAGATGATGATGTTGCAGATTTGCTTTGATTACTCTCGACAAAGCTCTTGAATTTTTTTCGTCGTCTATGTGTCTATCTGCATGTCTCTCTTCTTCTCGAATGAGAGGATGCCTCTATTTATAGGCGGAGAGAATCAACTAGCCGTTGGAGGAGCAGTTGATCTCTGATCGGTTGAAAGTGATGGCTTGTCTCTCATCTCTGCAGACTTTCCCGATATGGCATCTGTGCTCTTCTGCTTTCCATCTGAGACAGCCTTGTGTTGGGCCAGATGGGGTAATGACTGAACGGTCAAACCCTCATGTGACTTCCTTTTGAAATTCAAATCTTTGACAGTCAACTTCTGTTTGTCGGTTGAACGTCTTGACCTTCATCTGAGTGATCTTCAGCTGATGTTCCGATCTGTTGAGTTCTCAGCTGACTTTGAACTTCAAAACAGTTGAACTCCTTGTTCAGATTCTATAACTGAGGTTCTGAAACTGAACCCTCAGTTGTCTTCCACTTCTTTACTCAGTTGGGTTTGAACCCTCAGATGATTTCCTTTTCATCTGATGTTCTCTTCCTCTCAACTGTTTCTCATCTGATGAACGCTCAGTTGGTTTCCTTCAACTGATGTTCTGAAGACTTCCCCTTGTTTGCATCTGAACAAATGAACTCTCAGTTGTCTTTCTTCACAACTGATGTTCTGTCTGAGTGACGCCTTGTTGCCATCTTCAGCTGGAGACCTGTAAAGATAGAATCTTAACTTTGCTCAAACAGCGAGCCTAAATTCTAACATTAGGTTCTGGCAACATCTACTCGGTTGGGGTCAGCCGGTTTTGGAATTCATCAAAACTTATACTAATAAATTTCCAACAATTTCCCCCTTTTTGATGATGCCAAAACCACTTACAACTTGAAACCACTACTGATCTAAACCTTACTAACTTGGGATGCAAGTAATTACTTGATAAGCACAACCCCAACATGGCATATCACGTCTATCTTCAAGAGATCTCTTCCGGATCCTAATTCTAGTCGGATAAGGAAAGATATTTAAGTTAGATCATCTTTTCCTTATCTTTCTAGACTTCGGAGAGAAACATTGCCAGTTGTCAGTTCCGCCATCTTGACCAATTTCATCTTGCCCTGCTCTGCTTTCGATAAATGAAGCTTTCAGCCCCTGTTTTGCCCAGTATTCAGACTACCTTCTGCCCAATGTATATTCTCCTAGACACTAAAACTAAACAAAACACATACAAAGACTCAATCTAAACTACCTAAAATAAACACAAAATAGACTCTAAATATGGACTCATCATGCGCACACACTTAACCTACACTTGTCCTCAAGTGTGCACAGATGACTTGCCCAAGACAGAAACAAAAGAACAAAAGACTCAAACAAGATCAGCACAGAAGCATTAGTCAAAACAATACAACAATTTTCAAAGAATCTGCAAGTGAAGGGAAAAGAGAATGAATAGCCATCAAACAATTCAAGATAAAACCATGAGCTTTAGGATATCCTTACCACACTCATCACTCTTGTGTTTAGATTTAATTTTACTCTCACAGACCATCTTGATTTTGGTTTCACCATAAGCTTGCCTGCCCTTTAAATCTAATGTTCTTATTTTAAACCTCATAACTCATCATTAGGTCTTTTTAGGTTATTTAGCTTAAGGCAAAAGGTAGGAAATATTTAGATCTTGGCTAAGGACATTTGAACTCGTACTGGG
Source organism: Schizonepeta tenuifolia (assembly GCA_029490685.1). Taxonomy (NCBI): domain Eukaryota; kingdom Viridiplantae; phylum Streptophyta; class Magnoliopsida; order Lamiales; family Lamiaceae; genus Schizonepeta; species Schizonepeta tenuifolia. Next base: position 102,742,122 of record CM055955.1, read on the forward strand.
CAACAGGGTTCCCAGCTCCTTCTTGATTCCTCCAAAATGTAGAAATCAACTGGAAAAATGAGGTCCCTTACCCTAACCAAGGCGTCTTCTAGAATCCTTTCAGGCCATGCAGTCGACTTATCTGCCAATTGAATAGCCACCCTAGTAGGTTTGAGCGGCCCCATCCTCAGATCGTCATACATTGACTTGAGCATGACATTAATCGATACCCCGAGATCAAGCATAGCCTTCTCAATCTTCATATCCCCAATGATGCAAGGAATATAGAACATCCCTGGGTCAGTGCACTTGGTTGGCATGGGGGTGTCTTGCAACACTGTAGATACATTCTCACTAACTTGAAACCTTGCATCATCTGTGTACTTAACCTTTTTTGTACACAACTCCTTCAAAAACTTAGCACGCTTGGGCATAGACTGCAAAACAACCAAGAGGGGTATGTTGACTTCTACCTTCTGAAACATGCTAGTCAATTCCTTCATCTCTTGCGCTTCCTTATCCTTAGAAAATCTACTTGGGTAAGGAGGCTCATAAGTTTTCGACTTCTTTGCAATTTTAGCATCTTTCATTACCTTAGCTCGAATATCAGCTACCTCAAGCTCAGCTTTCCTCCTTATTTCCACAGCCTCTCTCTCAACCTATGCCCTTTTCTCAACTGACAACTCTTGCCATAGCTCTTCAACATCACTTGATTCCATAGTTACCTCTTTATACTTTTTTGGATCAACCTCATCTTCTTGCTCAACTTCCATGTCGTGCCCAGAAGACTTCTACTACCCCGATATAGCTTCTTGAGGTACACAATGATCAGACACTCTTACTTCAGACAACTTAGCCCCACTGTGCAGCGTAATAGCATTAACTTGAGAATTCTTAATCTCCACTTGAGGTGGGAGTTCTCCTTTCCCACAATTTAGCATTGACTTAATCTAAGAGATTGACTCTACCAAGTGGCTCAAGGTTCCATTGATATCTCTCATTCCACCCCTTGTCTCCATGCGAAAACTATCCAACTCTTGATATCCCTTCTTTTGTTCAGCTGCAAGCCTTTCCACTTCACTCCTTAAGGTATTCCTTGGTTGGTCTCTATTATGCGGTGGTACATAGGGCAGCTGCGGTGGTTGCCCTTGTTGAGGTGCATTGAGATAATTATTGTTTCTATATCTTAAATATTATCATTGGGCCTCCAAGATCCGTTTTTAAAGTTCCTTCGTTTCCTATTATCTCCATGCTGGTACTATTGCACAACATCATTAATTTCTTCATCTTCATACAACGATGGATACCTATTAGTAGGATGCGTATTGGCAGCACATAACTCACACTTCATGACCCGTTTCTTCAGAATTTGACCAGGATTCTCATTGCCAACATCATTATTCTTGTTCTGATTCATCATCTCCTTCATCATAGATAACAAGATATCAAATTTAGGATTGCTATTGGTCGGCTCATGCATCCTAGGCATGATGGTCTCACATTGGTTCCTTAACCTGTCTTCCATCTCAGCAAATAGCTTGAATATTTCACTTGGCAGTTTATTGATGACATTGCCTCCACAAGCTGCATCTATCCAATCTTGCTCAGACTGCCTCAATCCATTCATGAAGGCATTAATCAAATCATTCTCACCGAAACCATGTTGAGGACACCTCGCAATCAGCTTCTTGTACCTAGAGTGGTAATCATAGATAAATTCCCCATTGCCCATCTTGATGTTCTGAATAGCCGCTCTTGCATTTTCTGGATCTTGGCAAAAGGGTAGTATTGTTCAAGAAACTTTTGTTGCATCTGCTGCCAAGATGTTATGCTAGCTTGAGGTAGTTGGTACAACCATTCTCTTGCCTCATCTTGCAGTGAAAATGGGAACATCAAGAGCGCGAATATATTCTCTCAGTGTATTCTGTGCGGTAGTAGTGTGCATAGTTCGCATTGCTATTTTGAAATCCTATAATTGGCACTGCGGATCCTCTCTGGGCAAGTCACTGAACTTGGGCAAGATTTGTATCAACGAGTGTTTCAGCTCCCAATTTCAGTGATAGCTGGCAAAGTTATGCCCGCTAGATTCAAATTGACATCTGTTGGAAACATGATTTCCTTCAGAGTCTTTTCAAGATCTTGTTGTTGCGCCATCTCCTTTTATTGAGACTGTTCACTATCTGAAGTTTGTGGTGATGACATTTCCCCATCACTTGCCAGTCTTTCCTCCACTCGTGCTCGTTTTTCAGCATCTTTCTTTAGTCTCTTCTGTTCCTTGATGTACTTCTCCGATTCAGGAGATACTTTAATTCGTCGTCGACCCAAACAAAGTCGGAGCCAAACATGCACAGGGTCTCTCCCTTAAGAGACAGTTACAAAATTAGCTCCCCGACAACGGCACCAATTTTGACGAGGCTGTCGTTCGCACTCTCAAAATGAATTTGTAGCCTATCCTCACAGCTATATAGTTAGCAAGTAAGTACATGGTCGATCCACACGAAGTTGATTTGTCTTTATCTCTTGAATCCTTCTCCACCTAGTAGGAAATAATGGTTTTGGTATTTTGGTCACTAGGGCTCTTTTGCCCAACACAGAAACTAAATAACTGCTTAAAATAAATAAAGAACTTGATCAATAATAAAAACAACTAGATCTGGACAAAGACATTAAGTGAAAACTCTAGCTTGGTCATTGGTGCAAATATATGCATTACATGCATGCATCGTTGGTTATAGGACTTGAATGCTGAGATCTCTTTTTACTCGTCACGCTCCCAACAAACCCTTCCCTAACCTATCCTTACTTATTTGGAGACGCACCACCGACTCCCTACTCTAGGCAATACCTCTATTGGAGTTATCGTTCAGTTTGTTGCCCAAAGAGCATTACAATCTTGAAAGGCCCAACAAGGAATCATCACGTCTTGTCCAGTAGTGTAGACACCTTCCTCTAATGCTAATCGATCTTTAACTAAGATAAGTTATGTAAAACACTCATACTTCTCAATTGATTGTCGATCTAATATGTCTTAAGTGATTAACGGCCTATTAACCTCTTAATAATATTGCACCGTATTGAAATAAACACATCAACATATCGGAAACACATGCATGCAATTCTCAAGCACAATTTAGACCTCTCAAGCTTTTGAATTCACTTAACTGTCTTGCCCAGATCAAGTATAGAAACTTAGCTAGATATGAAGTTAACTACGTAAACACAATTAATTGAAGAACTCATAATAAAAATTATATTAAAACTTACGAAGTATGTTAACGAGAAAACAACTCCGGCCAAAAGTGCCGATTGGAAATAGTACGAATAAAACACAAATTAAACTTTCCTGTAGGACTTGTTCTTTTCCTCACAAACTCTCAAAATAAACAAGGTATGAAAGCATAAAAACGGCGTGTTCCATAGCAGCTACGCATCGAATATATATAGGCGAGCACTAGGGTTTGGGCCCCCGGTCCTTAACATGGTATGATTCCATAAGCTACCTTGGGATGCAAGTAATTACTTGATAAGCACGACCCCAACATAACATGTCACGTCTATCTTAAGAGATCTCTTCCGGATCCTAATTCTAGTCGGATAAGGAAAGATATTTAAGTTAGATCATGTTTTCCTTATCCTTCTAGACTTTGGAGAGAAACATTGCCAGTTGCCCCATACACTCAGTCATTTTGACAAATTTCATCTTGCCCTGCTCTACTTTCGATAAATGAAGCTTTCTGCCCCTGTTTTGCTTTCAAGGCAACAGACCACCTCCTGCCCAATATATGTCCTCCTAGACACTAAAACTAAACAAAACACATACAAAGACTCAATCTAAACTACTTAAAACATACACAAAATAGACTCAAAATTTGGACTCATCACATATTATGCTATAATAGTAATAAATTATAAACTATCCTTTAATGATAAATCATTAATATATACGATGATCATGCACTTTAAGTTGAGACTAAGGCTTTCTACAGCGGCGAGCTCGCCGAGCTCACTCCGCGCGCGCGCACCAAATGAAGTGCAGTGACGAGCTTGGCGAGCTCATTGAGCTAGCCATTTTAATTTTTTTTTTTTAATTTTTAAAATTTGAAATGTTAAAAGAAATTCATTTCATTAAAAAAAATATTACACTAAACTACATTACAATAAAATTTAAATACTATATTAAACATAAAAAAAAACTACTCATCATCATCGGGCCACCCATATTTCTTTTAAGGTCCTTGACCCATCGATCGTGGAACTCCTTTTGGGCTGGTGCCATACCGACGGTGCTTCTTGTGATGATATGATAGTTTTGTTGCCTCGTAAATTCTTCCATTTGCTGCGACATTCTCGTGGCCGCTTCAACAAATTCCTCTCGTATACTTCCCGATGCCGAACCGCTTCCCGAGCTTGATCCGGCCTTCTCTTTCCCTCTTGCCGCCGCCTTTGCCTTGTCTCTACCCATCGGGCGTTCAATCCGACGGCGCAGGGTGCATGGGGTAGCTGGTGCTCGAGGGGGCGGTATTGGCCGTTCCGACAGCTCCGAAGCCTTGAAATGGTACAAAGGCACCCGCCGGAAAGTGAGGAACGTAGGCTCCTTGAGTGAAAAACTGTGGGACGAATGCGTGAGGCGACGAGAATAAATCTTGTTGGGGTATTTGAGAATAAAATTTTTGTCGAGGGGATAGACGAGATGGGTTGGGGCTATTTGCATCGACATCATCGACGATGGCCAATTGATGTTGAAATTGGCATTGGGATCCATTTTTTTTTTTTTTTGAAAAATTTGATAGCCGGAGGGCTTGGCCGGAGTAGGTGACCGCCGGTTTTGGGAGCAAATTTGAGAGAGAAGAGTGTGGAGTAGAGAGAATAGAGAGTGTAGTGTATGATTTGTGGGTGGGGAGGGAAAATATATATAGTGGTAAATTGAAAAAAAAAAAAGAAAAATTGAAAGGTGATCGTTGGCGATCGCAACGGCTATGCCGGCGACCAACTAGCGTCCACCACGTGATATCGAACGTGGGAGAGCTTGAGCTCGCGCTATCGAGCTTGAGCTCGCGAGCTCGACGCTCGGCAGTAGAGTGCGAGCTCAACGAGCGCGCTCGCTGGGGCAGCGCGTGCGAGCGCGCCGCTGCCCACACCCTAACAACCGTTTTAGGGATATGGACGACATCTACTAACATGACTTTTACATATATTATGGTAATACAACATGACTTTCGGATTTTTGCACCAAAAACACAAACAATCTTTAAATTTTTTGTAATTACAAAACCTATTTTAAAATTGAACGAATTTGAAACTGGTGTGACTGCTTGGAGAAATACATGCATTTCGGCTTGTCCACTTTAAACAAAGTCGATTTGTAATTGCATATAATATAATTAACTTTACATGCACATTTTTAACATAACTTTAAATCAATTCACGAAATATATAACTTTAACGAAATTTGGCAATCACAACAATAATTCAAATTTAGGCTAAACTTAAAATAACTCCAATTCGTGTGGGCTGAATTTATTTTTTCTACGTAACATGTTTTGAGGTAAATTGGCTTCATTTCCTACTTTTGCGTAATGGAATTTTTGGTATCATTGATTGCTAGTGTTCGATGATGGGTTCGATGATGCCGATAGAATGGTTGTTATATCCATTTGCTAGTGTTCTGACGGACCGGAGTTTCACCGCTAGCGGATTTTGGGACAAGCAGCTTAACATCAGTCGTTGTCCGCCGCAATTTCATTGGCAAGTCAAAAATAGAGACAAAATAAAGAGGACAGTTGAAATAACATTTTTTCTCATTCACTTTTAAATTATAGCACCTTTTATAATTTATTATAATTATAGCATTTTGAAATTTTTTACCCTTTATTTTAAGTGTAAATCACCAAAATATCAAAGTACGTAACAAAGATTATTTAGTGATTTAGTAATTTTTCAAATTTCTCTACTCCAATCTCATATCTTTCCACTGTCACCGCCTTTCGGAGGCCGCGCCACCACCATTGCCGCTGCCGCCGGCGGTAGTCACACAAAAAATTTTGTAACTCATAAAAAAAATGTGACCGACCCAAAAAAAAATCGTCGCTTCACCGCTACCATCGCCGCCACAGTAGCCGGCAATGGTCTCACAAAAAAATTTGTGACTCACCAAAAAAAATTGTGACCGACCCAAAAAAAAAGCCGCTGTTGCCGGCGGTGGTCACACAAAAAAATTGTGACTCATCAAAAAAAAAATATGACAGACCCAAAAAAAGAAATCGCCACCACCGTCGTCGGCGGTAGTTACACAAAAAATTTTGTGACTCACAAAAAAAAAATGTGACCAACCCAAAAAAAGAAACTGCCGCCGCCGTCGGTAGTCACACAAAAATTTTTGTGACTCACCAAAAAAAAAAATTGTGACTAATACAAAAACTATTCTTTTTTTTTAGTTAGTCACGTTTTTTTTGGTGAGTCACAAAAAACTTTTTATGACCACCGCCGGCGACGGCGGCGATGGTGGCGGCGAATAGGCGGTTTCTTTTTTTTTTAGGTCAGTCACATTTTTTTTTGTGAGTCACAAAATTTCTTTTGTGACCACCACTGGCGGAGCGGCGGTTTCTTTTTTTTTGGGAAGGTCGCATTTTTTTTTTGGTGAGTCACAAAAATTTGTGTGACCACCACTAGGGATGGCAGCGGCGGCGGAGCGGCGGTTTCTTTTTTTTGGGTCGGTCACCTTTTTTTTTGTGAGTCACAAAATTTTTTGTGTGACCACCGCCGGCGACAGCAACGGCAGGGGTGGCGGCGGAGAGGCGGTTTTTTTTTTTTTGGGTCGGTTACACTTTTTTTTTTTGGTGAGTCACAAAATTTCTTGTGTGACCACCGCCGGCAGCGGCGATGGTGGCGGTAGAGCGACAATTTCTTTTTTTTGGGTCGGTCACATTTTTTTTTGGTGAGTCACAAAAGTTTTTGTGTGACCACCGCCTGCGACGGCGGCGGCAGTGAAGGTGATGTTGGCGGCGGAGTGGCCGAAAGGCGGTGACAGTAGCAATTGACGTTTTATAATATGTTAATTCACATTTTATAAAAATGTGTCCGACAATACAATTATTCACGTTGAAAACTTTGTGAAAAAGATGAAAGAGGGGTAAAAAAGTTCAAAAGTGCTATAATTATAAGAATTTATGAAAGGTGCTTAAAATTTAAAAGTCATAGAGATTAAAGTGTTATTTTGGGGTAAATTCTCGACAAAATATGTGAATTTATCGATTAAAAAAATTCGTCGACTTAAGCAACTTTTATTGTAGCGTTGGAGTTAAGAGAAATTGAATAGACAAGATAAATTATTAAAAAAAAAAATCATAGAACTGGGATATGTTTTAATTTCACCCAATTGTGAACTAGTGCACATGAATGTCGAATTTTGTTAGTCAACTTTTTATTTTTATTTCTATGAACCGATTTAATTGAAATTCATGTAAAAACACAAAAAATATATAAAGTTTATGTTGTTAGATACTGATGATCCGACAACAAGAATGTATAGTCTCCGAAAACAATTAATTAAATTGTCATCACTTAAATAAGTAAGTATAGATTTCTAGCATTTCCCCCTAAATGCCTAAATTGTACGACTCCTTATTGTTTGCTGCAGTAGGTGAGGAGTAGTTCTTCAACAGCTGCATTTGATGCTTCGAGTTGGTGACTGTGGGCTACGCCTCACCAAACGCCAAATCCTTAAGTAAATTAATGTATTTCTAAACTATTTCGAAATATTGCATTGCAGCGCTAAGAAAATTAAGTTTAGCAACTAAAAAAACAATTAAATTTATCTTATGATTTTGCCTTCTCCCCCGCAAAAAGTTAATGAGGAAGAAGTAAAATAACATTTTTTTTTTTTGAGAAGAAGAAGTAATATAACTTTAGAACATTAATTATTGTTCATTCATAGGCACATTATGAATTTCTCATGTGTAAAAAGGAGTCTCAAACAACTAGGGGTGTGCATCGGGTCCAATCCGGACAGACTCGGATTGCCCGCCCAAACCGAAGATCCGAAAATCTTAAAAACGGGACCGATCCAGACTGCATAAATGTCTAGACCCAGATAGGGACCGACCCAAAACCGAACATCTGGTTTGGGTCCAACACGGATAGAAATCAAAAAATTTGGGCAGTCCATTTATACACCAGTTTTTTAACCTATTTTCAAGTTTCAACATACAAACACTATATCCCGCAAAAATCCACAAACATACACCACCAAGTCGAGGTGTTCACGGGCCCGATTCCAGTTCGCGGATGTTGGAACCTAAACTGGCCCGTCATAGTCACGGTTTCGGTTCGGAAATGGCCCACAAAGTCATGGTTCCGGGCTCGGTTCAAATCCGCATGTTCCGGGTCGGAGCCGTCTAAATTTTTAATTTTTATATTAATTTATTTTCTTTTTTATCATTAAAAATATAAATTATATTGTATTTCAAACTCATTATCTTCAATGTAATGTATAGAATTGATATAAAAAAAATATATATCTTCATTTATACAATGTGTGATCAGGGGCGGATCTAGGATTTCACAACGAGATGAGCTAGTAAATAAACACTTTGAAATTTCTTTTAAAAAAGGTATTTTCGAACAAGGCCCACCTAGTAAAATTGAATTTTTTAAAATCTTTTATAAGAATGGTGAGTTAAAAAAGAAAATTTTGAGTGGTGCTATCATCAAGAGTCGATCCCAGCCCACTTCAAAAGAAGAAAAGAGTGTCACAACTATTGGGCTAACTCAACATATATGCTGAAATATAAAGAAAAATATATACAAAATTGTATAAACCTTATATCTTCACACGGTTCCACGCTTCCGAACCGGAACCAGTTCATGTTCGAATCTTATATAAATTTTTTTGTCTTTTGGCCTTTGTCATTCCATTTATCATTATAATTGTCATTTTTACTTCCTAAACCATATAATTAACATGACTTAATGCAAAACATATTTGAAAACCAAAAAAAATAAAATAAAGAAAAATACGTTGGAACTGCCTGTTCACGGTTCCTAGCCATTGGAACCGGAACCGGCCATCCTACGTACGGTTTCGGGTCGAAACCAACCCATTGACCAGGGTTCTGGTTCCAATTCCAATCCGGCGGTTCTCATTAGGGTGAACACCTCTACCACCAAGTCTTCAATCTTCTCAATCCCCAACAAAAATATAAATTAAAATCAATCTATTACACAATAATGCAATCATATACAAACACTAAACCCTAGATTCTCGAGGAGTATAATCTAAGGGTAGCACAAAAAAATTTACAAGAACGTTACTGGCAGTAAGTGATTCTCGTGCGGATAGAGCACCAATCTACTTTCTGCATAGAAAGTGGTGTCGCCTTACTTTATTATTTATTATTTTTTGTTGTTTTTGCTTTAAAATGTTATAATCACATGTCTTATACTTTTTCTTCAGAGAAGCATTTTGGATGTGCAAAATGTTCATCACACAGCCTTCTTCCACCACGAGATTCCATGTTGCTCGAATTTTTTTATCCCCGTCCTAGTTGCAAGCAGAAAGTCATGATTTTTCCAATATCTCTCCTATCTCATGATGAGAAACCAGGTGTGTAAGGATTCTGGTAAGTTTCTCAATTTCACTGAAATGAGGATTGATGTTTATCAAAATAGATTTTCTTTGTCTTATAGTTAGATGGTTCAAAAATTCAAAAAATCATCGCGTTATTTAAGAAAGCAAATAAGGAATCCTTAAAAACAGTATTTCTACAAAAAAAACAAGAACTCGAACCAGAGATTACTCGTTTTCTTTTATGAAACAATGCCTTCAATTAGAGATAGATGTTTCGCATATGCCTCTAAGAAAATGAGAACTGTGATAGATCTAGGGTTTGTAGAGATAACAGAAAATAACAATAATGCGACGACACAAGGATTTACGTGGTTCGATCAATATGATCTACGTCCACGGGAGAGAATATAGAGAGCTTTTATTACTTTGAGAGTACAATGAGTATTTGAACGTATTTACACCTCTAATCTAGCATCTATATATAAGCCTTGAATCGAGCCCTAGTCCTTCGTACATATCCGAATCTCCTTCATAATAGACTTCCTTCTCCTCTAGGACAAGACTTCATTACTTGGTCTTCAAGGCAATTAATAATTCGTCTAGGCCGAGGTCCTTGGGCCGAGCTCAACGTACAGGCCCAATTAGGTTGGGCCTCGGATCAGGCCCAAGAAGAGGCCGGTACCATCACATCCCCCCCCAAAAAGAGAGAAGAAGACATGTAGACGTAGACTACGAGGTCGAATTTCCCGAGGTGATTGATCGCGCAAATCACCTGTACGATCTGGATTGCCGAACTTATCGTCCGAGCCGAGTTAGCAGATAGAACGAGATGATTAAATTTGGCCCTCAGCGGCTTGGTTATGTTGCTCAGGTCGCTTTATAGGCGTGGCCCATACCCGAACTTAAAGGGAGGGAAAAGTAGCAGGCCGTTTTGAATTTGGTGGAGGGACGGTCCATATTCTGAGAAATGCGGGCCCACGTTTACACGTGTATAACGGGTAGCGGCGGGATTCAAATACGTATAGTGTGGGATTTGAAACGTCTCCCCTATCCCGCTGTTTCACATCCGCCGCTATATCAAAAATTTTCCGTCCCAGAAAATCATTTTTCTACTTTTCTCTATCCCCCCAAAAGCTTCAATTTCCCGTATCGCTGTGCCGCCGGTGCTCACGCCGTTGAAACTTCCATTCCCGACCGCTCCAGAAAACTTCTGCTCACTTTTCCAAGTAAGTATGGCCTCCCCCTCTCAATCTAGTAGTAATAGTGACTCTCCTCCGGCAAGGGCCGTCGCCGACAGCGTAGAGTTTAGGATTTTTACCTTAGAGTCTTCTGAACCCATTATGGAAAGTTTAACAGTGCCCCCACTTGTGAAGGGGAAGGTGGCTGATTACCCCTCATCCTTAGACGAGGTTAGGATTAAGTGGCTTGCCCAAACCTATAATTTTCCTTTGAATGCTGAATTAATAGAACCTCGCCCAGAGGATAGGGCCTGTTCTTCCCCAATGGGGTTTGTTACTATCTATGAGGACAGCCTACACGCTGGTCTTCGTGTGCCCCTCTCCGAGCCCTATTCCGAGCTCCAGAAGAAGTTGGGATTAGCATTAGGGCAGATAATGCCGAATTCCTTTAGGCAGTTTACCGACTTGGGTGTTGCGGCGATTGATAAGGGTTATCAAATTTCTGCCGAGCTCATTCACGAGCTCTTCCTTTTCAAAAAGAGTGCGGGCTGGTACTATGCCACTGTCCGAGCTGAGTTCAAGGGGCGAACTCAGAATAAAGTGGATAAGTGGCACACGAAGTTTTTCTTTTGTCGTCACCATAGTTTTGTCGACCTTGTTTGGAGGGTAGAGAAGCCTCGCGAGTGGGTAATTGGCGAGGTGGATAAAGCTTTAGGGTCTGCTGTGAGAGCGATGAGGGATCACAGTCCTTTTGAGGGTTGCTACAGTGAAGACTCCTTAGCTGAAGCGGGGTTAAACCCGTACGAGCCCCAGAGGATGGTGGATCCTTCGACGGGTGAGGCCCCGCTAGTCCTCTTAGGGTTGTTGTTTTTTTTTTATTTTTGATTTTCGCCGTCCTTACTCCTTTCTTACTTGTTTTTACAGTGAAGAACTTTGGTAAGATAAAGGGGGGTGAGGCCAAGGCCGCAGCTCGCGGTACCAAGAGAGCGAGGTCGACTGCTCAATCCGCTTCCCCCTCCGACCAGAGTCAGCTCGGGGGAATCTCTGACTTAGCTCCGCGCGCTGAGGTAGCGGGGCTTGCGGCGAACGTTCGCGTTACTCCTCCTATGCCACCCCAGAAACGAGCCAAGGGCGGAGAGCATGTCGACGTAGAGATTCTCGAGATCTCGGGCTGCGACGCGAGTCCGGCAGCTCCTCTAAACAAGTTGGCCGATCTGCCTTTTCCCGAGGTGAAGACATTGCCTTTAGTACATATTTCCTGTAATTCTTGCCTGTGTAGCTAACTGTACTCCCTCTGACAGGGCATCGATACGGTCGTGGGGTGGCTGAAGAACAGCGTTGGGGAGATGTCCGCGAGACATGAGGACGAGAAGAGCAAGTATTCTGAGAAGCTTATGGTGGTCACCGCCAGGGCGAAGAAGGCTGAGGCCGAGCTGAAGGGGGCCAAGGAGGAGGTGAAGGCTGCGAGATCCGAGCTGGTCGCTCAGCTCGTGAAGGCCGAGGCGGAGGCGGAGAGGGCTCGGATTGAGGCCGAGCGATTTCAGAAGCTGGAGTCCGAGCTGCACGCGGCGAAGGACCGGGAGGCCTGGCTCGCGGCGAGCCAAGGGGAGGTTCTTCGGGCCTACACGAAGAGGCTACTGCTGTCGGAGAGCTTCTCCAGCCTAGCCAATGACTTGGCCCTACTCATCAATGGGAACTTCGCCATGGCCGCTTTTGGAGAAGACCGCCGAGGATTTCCCTGATCTGGATGTGGCGAAGTACGGCTTCGAGCGTCTCGGAGATGATGCTCTCCCTTCTCGGTATGCCAGAGTGGTCCGGGATTACCTCGGTCAGCTCCCTGTCTTGGAGAGTCTCGCCGGCTCGTCTGAGCTGCTATCTGCCGAGCAGGTTGCTGACTGCTCTGTAGATCGGGACTCCGACCTGGATGCCGCCTTCGCTTCTCTTCGTGATGACGAAGAAGAAGATAAGGATAACGAGGAGCGCGAGGCCTCGGCTAATGGAGAGGACCTCGGTGGTGTTGGTGCTGATGGTTCTCCGCAGGACCCCCCCTCCGTGCAGCCACTTTCTCAGGACAAGGAGGTCGATGCTCCTTAGATTTTTTTTTTTTTTTTTTTTTTTTGTAACCTGTACTCGGACATTTGTGAATAAACGAATTTTCGCTTTCTTTTGTGTGTAGATTTCTAATAACCTTGGTATAGCTTCTCTTCATAAGCAAATAAGTCTCCTATCTCAAGATTTATCTGAACAACGGTCTCTAGCTCGGTTGTGGATGGATAAATGTCGCCGAGCTGAGGCGCTTTTTGGTGAAAAGTGTGCGCTGTTGAGGTCCAAAGAATCCGAGCTGGAGGAATGGCAGGTTAAGTTCGAGTCGCTCTGCACTGAGGCTGAGGTCAAGCAGGTCGCTTGTCGAGAGCACGCGGATTTACTTCAGGCCACGTTGCTTCACGCGGAGGAAGAGTTGGAAGTAGCCCGGGGTAGGGCTGGGCGCGTGTTGGAGGACCACGAGAAGATCATTGAGGAGCATGCCGAATACGAGGACATCATTCGCCGCAACGGTGGTATGACCATCTCCGAGGCGGATCAGAAGACGAAGGAGCTGCTCGAACAGTATATTGAATTGAAAACAGCATGCGGTCCCGAGTCGTTTGAGCTTCAAGGGGCTTTTGAGATGCTCAAGGAAAGCGCGAGCTTGTACAAATGCGTGCTATCCCGCCGGCCGAAAGTGCGTGCCTTCCTGTCCAACGGTGCGGATGAGTCTGCTCCGTCGTCTTCCCGGACTATGCCTGCTCGCGCGGCTAGAGCTGCTCCTCGTGGATGTCAGGCCGGACCGGGTTGCGGTGGCCGGTCCCTGGGGCGGAGTTCAGCGACGTCTCGAGGTCGTGGTTTGTCCTCTGGAAGGAATCGAGGTCGGGGTCGAGGTCGCATATCCATTGACGACCTTCTGGGATATACTTCCTTCGAAGACCGATGGCTCAACTTCAGTAGGCCAAATCCCCCTTCGTAGAGTAGCTTTTTCTTCCTGTAATTAATGTTCATGTAATGTTGTAATTAGTCAATTACAAAGTAATATATATTGTTTATTACGATTTCCTGTTTTTCGTGAAGGTTTCTTCCTTGTATTCGTGCCTTTTTCTCTTTTTTTTTTTGGAGGGAGTCTAACTCGGACCTCTTTGTATGACAAGGGAACCTTGGTTCAGACCTCGTGTTATGAGTCTCTCGGGGGAACTTGGTTCTGACCCCGGTTGAGTATATTTTATCCTTTGGAGGGAGTTTAACTCGGACCTCGTCGGATCTTCCTTTTTTGAGGGAGGCGAGCTCAGACCTCAAAAAGGGGTTTCTTATGCGCATTTCTTAGAATATAATTACCCCATGTCGGATCATTATTGACCTCGGAAGTGAACCTTAGTTCGTCCTTATGAGGGGATTTGTCTTTGGATACTTCGTATAAGCAAATTAAAAGACACGAGAATATGCAAAACGAAAAGAAACTTTATTAAAGGAAAAGCGAAGCAAATTTTGATGAGCTCGAAAAAAAAAAACAAAACATTGTTACTTAAAAAAGAAAAGAAAAGACGAAAAAACTTAAGACTCTCAATGCAAGACTCTGCTGCTTATACGAAGAACCTCTTTAGGTGGGCGATGTGCCACGTTCTGGGTATCAGCTCGCCCGAAAGGTAGGCGATTTTGTAGGCTCCTTTGCCGAGGACTTCGTGCACTCTGTAGGGCCCTTCCCATGTGGCTTCAAGTTTGCCGAGCTTTTCCGAATGGCTTACTTCATTGTTTCTAAGCACAAGATCACCGACCTGGAATTGCTGGGGTTTGACTCTTTGATTATAATATCGGGTCATCTGCTGTTTATACCGAGCTTCTTTTATGCTGGCTAGTTCCCGCTTCTCCTCGAGTAAATCCAGGTCGGTTCGGCGCTGCTCTTCATTGGCTGCCGCTGAGAAGTTGATAGTGCGGGGGCTTGGTGCCCCGACCTCTACGGGTATGACCACTTCTGTTCCGTATACTAAACGGTACGGGGTTTCTCTCGTTGGAGTTCTTGGTGTAGTCCTGTATGACCACAGGACGTTTTGGAGGTTGTAGATCCATTACGTTTTGTCCTTCTCTAAGCGGGCCTTGAGTCCGTTCACTATTGTTCTGTTGGTGACTTCGGTCTGGCCATTAGTTTGAGGTCGGTTGACCGAGGTGAAGTTTTGCTGAATATTGAGTCCTTCGCAAAATTCTTGGAATGCTCTGCTCGTGAATTGCGTCCCATTGTCCGAGATGAGGACTCTTGGAACTCCAAACCGGCACACGATGTTCTTCCAAATGAAGTCGACGGCTTTCTCACTTGTGACTTTTGTGGAAGGTTCGGCTTTGACCCACTTGGTAAAGTAGTCGACGACGACTATTAAGAATCGTTTTTGCTTTGGGGCCGGGTAGAACGGCCCCACGATGTCAATGCCCCACTCCACAAATGGCCACGGGCTCTGTATAGTGGAGAGGTCGGTCTGGGGTACCCTTGTCACCTTGGCGTGCAGCTGGCATTTCAGGCATTTTTTCACGAATTCTTCCGCGTCTTTTACCATTTTTGGCCAATAGTACCCCCACCGCATGATTTTCTGTGCTAGCATCCGAGCTCCGATGTGGCTTCCGCACGACCCGGAGTGCACTTCTTTCAGTGCGTAGTCCGCTTCCCTTGGTCCCACACACTTTAGGAGAGGCTGTAGGTATGACTTTCGATAAAGGATTTCTCCTTCGTGGACGTACTGCGTGGACTTAGCCAGGATTTTTCTGGCTTCCGTTTTGTCCCCAGGAATCTCCCCGCTCTCCAAATATTTCTTCAGGGGGGTCATCCAGTTCGGGTCATCTTCCTCAATTGCGTTGACTTCCGCCTCTTCTATACTTCGATTCCGAACTTCTTCTATTAGAGTGGAGCCGGTTGAGTTCACCAGCTTACTTAGCTCGTCAGCTCGGGTATTTTGGCTCCGAGGAATGCGAACTATCCTGAAGAACTGGAAGGATTGTTCTAGGAGCTTGACTTTCTCCTGGTATTTCTTCAGCTTCTCACTCCTTGCTTCATACTTTCCTAGCACGTGGTTGACCACTACTTGGGAATCACAATAAGTTTGGATAGCTCGTACCTGGAGTGTTTGGGCAAGACGCAGTCCGGCAATGAGGGCCTCATATTCCACTTCGTTGTTCGTAGTGGGGAACTCGAATCGCAGCGAGTATGTTAACTCCTTTTTTTCCGGGCTGATCAGGAGTATGCCAGCTCCGCTCCCTTTCTTCCCCGAGGCTCCATCCACGTACATCTCCCAGCAGTCTGAGGGAGTCTTCTCTGGTATTTCTTGGAGTTTTGCTTTGGCCTCGGATTCTCTTGGCTTATTCACGACGTTGTACTGAGCTTCTACAAGGAAGTCTGCTAAAGCTTGGCCTTTTATAGCTCGGCGAGGGACGAATGATATGGAATGCTCTCCAAGCTCGATTGCCCATTTTGCGATCCTTTCTGAAGCTTCTGGTTTAGTAAGGACTTGCCGGAGTGGTAGGTCGGTCAAAACTTGTATTGGGTGAGCTTGGAAATAAGGTTTTAGGCGCCGAGCTGCATTTACCAGGGCTAGAGCGAACTTCTCGAGGGGCTGATATCTTGTCTCTGGATCTTTCAGGACTCTGCTGACGAAGTACACCGGTAGCTGCCGATCTCCTTCATCTCGGTCCAACACTGCGCTTATTGCTTCCTCCGACGCTGCGAGGTATAGGGATAGGGATTCTTCCTTTTTGGGGACTGACAAAGTTGGTAAGTCTCCAAGGTGGCGCTTTAGCTCGTCGAAGGCTAGTTCATGCTCTGGTCCCCATCCAAACTCCAGTGCCTTCTTGAGGATTTTGAAGAACGAAAGTTGTTTCTCGGCAGCTTTTGAGAGGAAACGGCTTAGCGCGGTTATGCAGCCTGTCAACTTATGTACGTCGCGAATAGTTCGGGGTACCTTCATTTCCTGGACGGCTTTAATTTTCAATGGGTTGGCTTTGAGTCCTTCCGGCGAGATCCAGCACCCTAGGAATTTCCCAGACCGCACGTTGAAAG
Source organism: Schizonepeta tenuifolia (assembly GCA_029490685.1). NCBI lineage: Eukaryota > Viridiplantae > Streptophyta > Magnoliopsida > Lamiales > Lamiaceae > Schizonepeta > Schizonepeta tenuifolia. The sequence goes on from CM055955.1 coordinate 102,758,911, forward strand.
TGCACTTCTTGGGGTTCAGCTTGAGGTTTGCTTGCCTTAGCATGTCAAGTGTTGTTCGTAGATCAACCACCGCTGAAGCTTTTTCCTTGCTTTTGATGACAATGTCGTCTACATACACTTCGACGATCTCGCCAAGGTGATCTCGGAAGAGGAAGTCGACCATTCGTTGGTAAGTTGCTCCGGCGTTCTTCAACCCGAAGGGCATGTATTTGAATGCGAAGACCCCAAAGCTCGTGGCGAAAGTTGTCATGATCGCATCTTCCTCATCCATCAGGACTTGATAGTACCCCTTGTAAAGGTCAAGAAAGCTGAATACCTCGTATCCCACTAAGGATTCAATCTTCTCGTCGATGTTGGGGAGGGGGTAGCAGTCCTTTGGGCAAGCTTTATTGAGGTCGGTATAATCCACACACATCCTCCACTCCCCTCCTTCTTTCTTGACTACCACCGGGTTAGATAGCCAAATTGGGTATTTGACCTCGAATAGTAGCCCTGCTTTCAGCCATTGCTGCACCTCATCATAGATGACCTGGTTCCACTCGGCAGCAAATGTTCTTCTCTTCTGCTTTACTGGGGTGGAGCTCGGATCGATGTTGAGCTTATGTGTAATGATGTCCGAGGACACCCCCGTCATGTCCGTTGGCGACTAAGCAAAGATGTCTTGATATTCCCTAAGGAGCTGGATTATCTGCAGGCGGGTTTGGGGCCCCCCTGCAAAGCCGACCTTGACAAATTTGGTAGGGTCTTCTTCGGATAAGGGGACTTGTTCCGCCGAGGCGTCAGAAATCGTTGCCGCCTCTTCCAGCTCCTCGGGATACTTTGATTGCTATGCTTGCGGTTGACCTTGAAGGGCAACTTGCATGCACTCTTTGGCCTTTTTCTGGTCGCCTCGGATAGTCAGGATTCTACCCGAGGTCGGGATCTTCAGCAGCAAGTGATATGGCGAGATAATGGCTCGGACCGTATTCAGCCAATCCCGACCCAATATGATGTTGTACGGGGAGTTCGCTTTGACCACGTAGAAGTGGATTAGCTTGTTGACGCTGGTTGGCGGGCTACCAATGGCGACATCAAGCGCGATGATCCCTTCAGGTCGCGTTTCATGCTGCGTGAAACTTTTGAGGGGCAGGGGTGCTGAGTTAACCCGAGCTGGGTCGAGTTCCATCCTATCCAAGCAATGTTGGAAGATGATACTGACGCTGGCCCCACTATCAACAAATACGCGGTGGACAATCTTATTGGCCACTCCGACCTGTATTACCAGGGCGTCATTATGGGGCGTTGCTGTAGGTACAGGATCGTCCTCGGAAAAGGTGACTGTTTCGCCTCTCTTGAACCTCTTTTTCGTCTGTTCCTCTTCCGATGGAATTGGTGGTCTGCGAGCTTCAGACCTCAGCTTAGTTTTTGTTGTGCCCGGGGTTAGCCCGGAGATGGTTGACACCACCCCGTCGTACTGTGGCACACCGCTCTGAGGGTCGTCATCTTCCTCATCATGACTGGTTTTAGCTCGCTTATTATCGGGAGCGCAGCGGCCCTGTCCGCCCTTTCGCTTCCCCCTTCTGTTCTTCTTTCCCCCGACCTCGTACTTCTTCAGAGCTCCTTCTTGGGCTAACCTCTCTATTTCCTCTGCGAGGTCGCGACAGTCTTCTGTGTAGTGCCCGTGGTCGTCGTGGAAAGAGCAGTGTTTGTTTTTATCCCGAGGTTTCGACCCCGACATAGGGCGTGGTCTTGTGAACCAGACCTCATGAAGTGCGAAGATCTCCGCATTTGTTTTCACAAAGGGAGGTCGCTGAGGGGGCTCCGACCCCGGCCGTGGACCGAGCCGGGACTGGATAGGTCCAAGTCCGAGCCGGGATTGGATAGGACCCCGCTGAAGGCGTTCGTGGGCACTTCTCCGATCACGATCATTCCGGCCCCGATCACCTTCAGGCCTCTTCTTCTCTGTTTCCTCCCGCTTCAACCGGTCCGCATCTTGGCCGTCCGCGAACTGGTACATGATTCTCCACATCTTCTGGGCCGTCTCGGGTTTCTGCTTAGCAAGCTCCTGGTTCAGGGACCCAGGAGCGACCCCATTTCGGAAAGCCGAGATGAGGAAAACATCGTCGATTTTATCGACCTTCAAGCTTTTTTACATAAATCGGGAGGTGTACTCCCTTATGGTCTCCCTGTCCTTTTGCTTCACGGACAGGAGGTAGGCCGTGTCTCGGCGAGCTTGGACTTTCATAAGGAATCTTTGTTTGAAGATTCCTTCGAGGTAGGCCCAGGATCCTACGCTGCCAGTCGGCAAGCCGTCGAACCAAGCCCGGGCGTAGTCGACCAGCATCTCTGGGAACAGCTTGCACATGTGCTCTTCTGTGAGGCCCTGGTTGTGCATGTTGTACTTGAACCGCGTCAAGAAATTGAGGGGGTCCTCCAACCCATTGTAGGGTGGTATGTTGGGCAACTTGTACGTCGCGGGAAGCCTGGCATCAAGCAGCTCGTCGGTGAACGGGCTGACGAGTCGGGCTGATCTTCCCTCCCGTCGGTGTCGGTTTACCTTGGGGCTATAACTTCTGGAGTAGCTCGGACTTCGGTCCCTGCCTGGACTACGATGTTGCCTTGGGAGATGGTGTTGCTTAGGACTCCGATGCGGGCTGGAGCTCCGGCGGCGGAGTGGGCTTCGCCAAGTGTCGTGCTTTCTCCTCAGCTCGGGCTCCTGCGTTTTGGAATGATGTGGAGTTTTGGGTATAGACTTCCGTGTGGAACTCTCCCTAGCTTCGGATATTGGGGGCATCCTAGCTGTTGTAAGGAAGTGCTTGAAACTCTCCCTATTCGCTCTTGCGAATTCAGTCGCGGCGTATGTAGTGGCGAGGTCGAAGTCGTCGAGAAAATCCTCTCCTTTCGATCCTGATTTCTGTGGACCCTTCTGAGGGGGATGTCCTCCAGCGCGGGCATCCCTTTGAAAGGGTCCTCTTCTATAGGGTTATTGCCGTGCCCCTCCTTTGGGACCGAGCTGTCTCTCTGGCGATTGCCCCTGTTCGTGGGGCGACTTTCTGCTTCGTTGGGGTTCCCACGTTGGCTTTGGTCTTCCCGCACGTTTTGTGATCGCGTTACCGTCATAGTTCTGCTACCAAAGAACCGTTGATCGAGTTCCCACAGACGGCGCCAATGATAGATCTAGGGTTTGTAGAGATAGCAGAAAATAACAATAATGCGAAGACACAAAGATTTACGTGGTTCGATCAATGTGATCTACGTCCACGGGAGAGAATATAGAGAGCTTTTATTACTTTGAGAGTACAATGAGTATTTGAACGTATTTACACCTCTAATCTAGCATCTATATATAAGCCTTGAATCGAGACCTAGTCGTACTAGGATTCTTCATACATATCCGAATCTCCTTCATAATAGACTTCCTTCTCCTCTAGGACAAGACTTCATTACTTGGTCTTCAAGGCAATTAATAATTCGTCTGGGCCGAGGTCCTTGGGCCGAGCTCAACGTACAGGCCCAATTAGGTTGGGCCTCGGATCAGGCCCAAGAAGAGGCCGGTACCATCAAACTGGAACCGGAGAGGGTTTCTTGAAAGAACTGGAATCAGAGAGTTACTTTGAGTGTCTACAGCAATAGTCAGGTATGTATGAGTAATTGCAAACTTAAATAGAAATAAAATTCTATTTGTGTGTTTAAATTCTTGGATTTGAAGTATTGTACCTTTTTTTCTTTCTTGTTGTTCTTCCATGCATCAGAGAGATATTTTTTTCAGAGAGAGAACGAGCAGGACAACTCTATGATGCTGGAGTGTGTGTGTGTTGCAATTTCAAATATTTTGTGCATATTTTTCTCTTTTCCGAGTTTTTTATCCTTCATATTATTAATATGAGATTTTTAGTTTTAGGAAAAAGAGTCAGATATTTTAATTTATAAATTTCAGACAATTTCATATCGTATTTTTGGATTTAGAAATTCAATTTTAAGGAAAAATAGAGAGATTATTAATTTCAGAAAACAAATTCAAATAGAAAATATGTACTTTTTGTTTAAAACTAACATTTTTTTAAAGTAATGATATTCGGACACACTGTGGCTAGCCACACGTGCTAAAAATGTTAATATAGGTTTTGAAAATAGAAATATACCCTAATTGGGAAGCATAAACTCTAGGGGGGAAATGTGAGTATTTCCATTTTACAGTCAACTTTCCTTTTTTTCACATGTGTGGCTGGCCACAGTGTGTCCGAATATCATTACTCTTTTTTAAATTCGTGTATCAGATGGTTGTATTGATTGCGATTGAAATTGTGTTTGTTTAATTAACTATTTCGGGACCGCCGGAAGGGTAGAATGCGGACATGCGAAGATGTCGTTGAAGATTCTCGATGAGTATAATCTAAGTGCAGCAAGAAAAAAGTTACAAAAATGTTGTTGGCACGATGTGATTCTTGCAGAGATAGAGCTCCTATCTACTTTCCGCATAGAAAGTGGTGTACGCTATACTTTATTTTTTATTTATTTTTGTAATTTTTGCTTTAAAATGTTATACTCACATGTTTTCTTATACTCTTTCTTCAAAGAAGCGTTTTTTTGTACACAGTCTTCTTCCACCACGAGATTCCATGTTGTTGGAATTTTTTATCCCTATCCAGGTTGCAAGTGGAAAGTCATGGTCTCTCCGATATCTCTTGTATCTCATGATGAGAAATCAGGTATGTAAGGATTCTGGTAAATTTCTCAATTTCGTTGAAATGATGATTGAACTTTATTTTAAAATAGATTTTCTTTGTCTTCTAGTTAGATGATTCAAAAATTCAGAAAATCAACCCGTTATTTAAGGAAGCTAATGAGGAATCCTTACATATAGTATTTCACAAAAAACAAGAAGTGGAACCAGAGATTACTCATTTTCTTTTATTTAACGATATCTTCAATTAGAAATCTTTGATAGATGCCTCGAAAAAAAAGAGAACTGGAGCCAGAGTATTTTCTAGAAAGAATTGGAATCAGTTAGTTATTTTGAAAGTCTCTGCAGCAATATTCTTGAGACACATGTATGTACGAGTAACTGCAAACTTAAATAGAAATAAAATTCTATTTATGTGTTTAATTTTTGGATTTGATGTGTTGCACCTTTTGTTCTATGTTATTGTTCTTCTATGCATCACAGTTTGTTTGTTTGTTTTTTATTTTTTATTTTTTCAGAGGGAGAGAATGAGCAGGACAACTCGATGATGTTGGAGTGTGTGTGTGCGTGTGTTGCATTTTCGGATGTGTATGAATATTTTTAACTTTTTAGATTTTGTTTTTCTTTTTCATATTATGAATATGAGATTTTTAGTTTTAGACAATTTCATATCATATTTTTAGATTTCGAAAATCTGTTTTAAAGAAAAATGGAGAGATTATTAATTTCAGAAAAAAAAACATTCGAATAGAAATATGTATTGTTTGTTTAAAATAACAATTTTTTTTTTTTTTTTTGTATTTTGTTAATCAGATGGTTGTCCTAAGTGTGATGTGTCCAGAAATGAGTTTTAGGTGTATGGGGGAGGGAGATTACACCTATAAAATTTTATTCTTAAAATATCTCTCAATTGGGGAGATCAGTTGGAAGTGTTAACTCAGTCATCATTTGGATAGTATGTTAGTTGATGATGGTCCCGGTAATGAGTATCTGGTGTATTGGGGGATACACCTGTAGCAATTTTTGCTTTCAAAATCTTTTCACTGAGGAAATTGCTCAGATCAGTTCGCTCAACAACTGTGAAAGGTAGTTGGAGCTGATCACACAGACAGGTGCACAACTGACTTCTTTGGCTGAGGGTCAACTGTGTAATCTAACTGAGGTTTCAAAGAGTTAAGCTATGTGGAAGTTGGTGGAAATTAAAGCTCGTCACTGATGCGTCTTTGACTTTTGGGCCATTTGGCTCTATTTTTCTTGTCTTTTGTGTCTGTAAAGTCTGTATAGAGAAGAAAACATCTATTTGAAGGAAGGAAGCTCACTCCAGGACAAACGAAGGAAAGATGGTTAGAATGGGTACTACTGAGAAGATTGAAACCCACTGCATGAAGTTGATTCCCCCAGGAGAAGAGAGATGCAACAAAAGATCGCTCAAAATATCTTTGGGTTATGATGATCTAAGAAGATTACCCTGGTGTGAGGCCAATCGAAGCATGCAGCCAGTATGATCGTGTCTAGCAGAAGTAGTCAGCCATCGAAGCCAAATATGGAAAGACGCGTGGAGGAAATTTGTAGAAGAACCTGGCGATTTCTAGCAGCGGAAGGGTCTGGAAGAAGGTGGAGTCAATCCAATCAATCAACAACTGATTGCTAATTATCAATCCGATCAATCAATGATCGTGCTAAATATGGAAAGTAATCAATCAGCCGATATGGTCTGCCGGAGGGAAAGGATTGACTGCCACAACAACTGCTATAAAAGACCATCAAGTGGCTGGCAAAATGTTGGTTACCCCTAGTATTCGATACTTTTCTGCTCAAGATACAATTTACATTTCAGTTTGTTTACATTCCCAGATAAACAATTTATCACTTTTTGGTATTTTCATTCTTTGCCATTGAACAAATCCAAGGCGGTTTGCCTTAGGTACTTTTAATTCGAAGCATTTCATATTTTCTGCTATTGATGTGCTTACTTACATTTGTTATGATGACTTTTAATATGTGTGAGTAATTCCCCTGGTGAGATTTGGGTAAGGGGAATGATTAATTATTGATATCTGAAATATTCGTGAGGCATTTCTACGTTCGGTTGAGTCTAGTGGTTCTGGAGAGATCTGAGCAAATCTCGTGGGTAGTTCAAACCTAGCGGGTGATCTCCGCTAGGTAAGGGTTGTACCACGACAAGCAAAGGCCAGGGCATAATAGACAACAATGTTCAGTATGTCCATGACCGAGTAGTTGAGCAGTACCTTCAATGGAGTTGAAGATCTGGATGGCAAGGAATGGGCAATGGGATACTGAGTCCTTCCTTGGTCTTGGGCTTATCTAATTGCGATCCATCAGCTGTGACGAGGCATCAAACCATAGTTATCGACCAAGGGACTCACCTCACGCATCGTGGATATATCGATGACTGGTTGGACGTGTTATCGAAAATGGATATCCCACGAGTTATGTCTACTCTATAGGTGCAGAGCCGGGAAACTTGGAAGAGTAGGTTGGTGAAGGTCATACTTAGAGAGATCGTGTATGACTATTATCTAAGGAGGAGTGAAGCACGACCTTGTGACCGGGGTGAAGCGTGACCTTCGGACCAAGTGACCACAAGGGACTCAACCATCCCAAGTGTGAAGTATAATCTCTTGAAACGCCCCAATGTCTTTGGGTCACGCCTTGAGTTTATACGAAGCATGGACGGATCTTTAGTATACCTATAACTGAATAAAAATATTAACAATAATCATGACCTATTTCGAATCTTACCCCTTTTATATCTGATTGTTTCCAAATTTATTGTGCAGCTAAAACAGGTTAGGATCGTGACAACCAAACTTTTGCACCTGAAGAGCAAAGTAGTTCCTCATTCTCCATGGGATAGACACTATCTTACCGCTAAGACTAAGCAGTCTGGTTGTGAGTGTAGGAAAGTGTACAGTCCATCTGGGGCATACAGAAATATTTTGATTGTAGCATACGACGGGTGAGTGTCAAAATTGGTGCCGTTTCCGGGGAGTGACGCGCAACAATTTTGCTTTTCTCATTCCATCTTCCGCTACTAGTGCATGCATGGAACTCATTGAGTAGCAAGGGCATTGGTTTTTGATCCGAACATTGACAAAATTGACCGATGACTATGCGCAATCGCACGGATAGGGAGACGCGACGCTATGGATAACCCACATCAGGTGCAGACCCTCAAACAGCTAGCTTACCCAACAAACCTCAATTTCAGGCCGAATGGGATCACTCTGTTTGCGAGCCTATTCGATCCTGAGTGGTATGACCTAAAACCAGCATTGATATTGGTCTTACAGAAGTTTAATGGATATGCTGGGGATGACCCCCACACCTATCTCCAGGATTTTGAAATGACAGTGATGCACCAATCTAATGAGAACCAACAGGAATATGTGAAGCTAGTTCTTTTTCCAGTCTCATTGGTGGATTGAGCGAGGAGATGGTTACATAACCTACCCCAAGGGAGTGTTACTTCTTGGGCTGAAATGCAATAGTGCTTCCTAGAAGAATTCTTTCCAGTAACCAGGGTTGAAAGAATGAGATGGGAATTAGAAATATCAAGCAAGATGGGCTGAAATCCTTTTATGAGTAATAGATTCGATTTAAGCAGCTTTTGAGAAACTACCCCCATCATCAGATTACTCCAAAGGATCAAGTTGAAAGTTTCATAAAGGGGATATAGAGGAGTGATCGTGGGTTGGTGCTAGCCGCCTGTAATGGATCGTTGATGAGTAATACACCCCAAGAGATCCTCAAACTTTTAGGAACAATGGCTGAGGAATCACGAGATGACAGACACGAAAAGATTAGGGAGCTGCCCTCGAAGGTGAAGAAAAGGAAAATCTCACAGCTCTGAGTAAGGAAATGAAGGAAATCAAAGCACTTTTGAGCGGACTGACCATACAGACATTGTGGCTTGTGCGATACTACTGGGCATCAATATGAGAATTTCCCAAACTTTGGTGAAGATGTTATGGATGTGAATGCCTTAGGGGAATGAAGGACACCAATAGAGGCATGATCCCTTCTCATACACTTACAATTGTGGATGGAGGGATCATCCTAATTTCAGATGGAAACAAGATGATCAGCCTCAACAAAACAATATGGGCTTACTAGGTCCCCCATAACAGTATAATTAGCACCAGCAACAACCACAGTATCAGGCAGGACCGTCACAATAAAAGAATTACCACCTTCAGTAGCAACAGGTGTATCAGCCGCCACACCAGAGGTGAGCGCCATGGGAGGAAGCCATTGAAAATATGGCTAAAGAAAGTGAGAAATTTCGGAATGAGGTTCACGCTAGCATGAACCAAACTAATGTGTAGATTGGTCACTTGGTAAAAGTATTAGCTAAGGTGGAGGAGAACACCGGGAAGCTTCCTCCCCAAGGAATAAATCATAGGGAACAAGCTTAGGTGATACAAACTGAGTTGGAGGATGAACGAGCAGAGAAAATCCTGACTGAGGCAGAAACCACTAGGAAGAAGGAGGGAGAAACTAGTACAGGGTTTACCGGAGAACAGTTCGGTGGTGAAGAACAAACCGAACCTCCTTATCCAGGCAGACAAAGACTAAAAGGCTAGGAAAAAGAAGCAGGTGAGATGATGAAGATGTTTTAGAAAGTGGAACTTAGCATTCCACTATTGGATGTAAAACAAATTCCGAAATATCCTAAGTTCCTAAAGGATTTGTGTTCAAGGAAGGTGAAAATAGAAGGAGATGCTCGGTATGTGATGGGCGAGAGTATATCCACCGTGATCCAACAAAAATTACCTCCAAAGCCTAAGGATTCGGAAATGTTCACCATTCCATGCAACATAACAGGAAGGAATATGGATAAAGTCATGATGGGTTTAGGGGCTTCAATAAATGTGATGCCTATAGCTGTTTTCACCCGGTTGAAACTTGGGGAGTTAAGAAATACTCGTGTGGTCATACAATTAGTAGACCGGTCTAATGCATACCTAGAAGGAGTTATAAAAAATGTGTTGATTAAAGTAGGAGACTTGATTTTTCCTGCTGATTTCTATGTACTGGATACTGGATCGGAAGCCAAGGAGAATTCTATCTTATTGGGCAAACCATTCATGATGATTGCGAGAACAAAGATAGACATGAAAACGGGTATACTCTCTTGTGAATTCGATGGCGTGGTGGAGAAATTCAATATATTTGAAGCCATGAGGAGGAAGCAAGAAGTGGAATCAGTGGAGATGATTGATGTGTTCGAACCACTGGTTCAAGAACAAAGTATTGTGTTTAGCTCTAGTGACCCAACGGACAAAGCAATTTAAGCCGGTCTAACCGATCGCGATGCAACCCATATGAAAGATTGGGATATGAAAGAAGCTATCATGGAACTGTATTCTCTTAAAAAAAGCACTCTGGAAGCAGAATCAGAGGTCGATCAAATTATAAAGGATATCATTTTAGAAGTTTATTCAGTTGGAGGATCGACAGAAGGCAAACCAAAGTTACTATCTCAATATGACAGCACGAGAAGCTACTTCCATCAATTGTTAAGGCACCCATCTTGGAACTTAAGAAGTTGCCTAAACATTTGCAATACGCTTATCTGGGTCTAGAAGAGACATTCCTAGTAATTATCAGTTCAAACCTAACCATGGTACATGAAGAGAGATTGGTCAGGGTCTTACGGGAGAATAAGGAAGCCATCGATTGGACATTGGCAGACATTAAGGGCATTAGTCCTACTGAATGCATGCACCATATATATCTTGAAGAAGGATCAAAGCCAGTTCGAGATTCGCAACGAAAGATGAACCCTGTGATGAAGGAGGTGGTGCTTAAGGAAATACTTAAACTTCTAGAGTTAGGAATCATTTTCCCTATCTCTGATAGTCAATGGGTCAGCCCTGTCCATGTCGTACCGAAGAAGTCGGGGATACAGGTCGTCCAAAATGATAAAGGAGACTTGGTGCTGACCGAACTGCAAACTAGATGGAGGGTTTGCATCGATTACAGAAAGTTGAACATGGTCACACGGAAGGACTACTTCCCTCTGCCGTTTATCAATCAGATGCTCAAACGCCTTGCTGGTAATGCCTATTACTGCTTTCTAGATGACTATTCAGGATATATGCAAAGATTTGTGGCACAAGAAGATCAAGAGAAAACAAATTTCACTTGTGTGTATGGAACATTTGGCTATCGAAGAATGCCCTTTGGATTATGCAATGCATCTAGAATTTTTCAAAGGTCTATGATGAGTATTTTTTCTGATTTGTTGGAGAATTGTATTGAAGTTTTCATGGATGACTTCACGGTATACAGAGATTCATTCGACACTTACCTCAACCATTTAGAGCTTGTGTTGAAAATATGCGTGGAGAAAAGCTTGGTGCTCAATTATGAAAAATGTCATTTTATGGTAAAGGAAGGCATTGTGTTAGGCTATGTTATCTCTGAAAGAGAAAATCAAAGTGGATAAAGCAAAGGTCGATTCCATTGCGAAACTGCCATACCCAACTACGGTCAAGCACATACGGGCATTCCTTGGTCATGTAGGGTTCTACCGGTGATTTATCAAGGATTTTGCAAAAATCACCTAACCTATGACCAGATTGTTGAAGCAAGATGTCCAATTCGATTTTGATGATTACAACAAAGAGGCATTTGTCGACCTCAGGAACTAACTCGTGTCAGTCCCAATTATATAACCACCAGATTGGGATTTACCTTTCGAGATTATGTGCAACGCCAGTAATCACGCGGTCGGGGTAGAAAAAGGAAAATGAGAGTTACGTGATTTATTACACCTCGAAGACCCATAACCCGGCCTAATATAGCTACACCACTACTGAAAAGGAGCTGCTAGCAGTAGTATTTGCCATAGAAAATTTCAGGTCCTATCTCTTGGGGTACTAATGCAATCATATACACCGACCATGCAACATTGAAGTATTTGATGGCTAAAATGAAGTCAAAGCCACGCTCATCCTATGGATATTATTACTGCAAGAGTTTGACATCGAAATCCAGGACAAAAAATGAGCTGCTAACCTGGTAGCTGACCATTTGAGCAGATTGCAATTGGGCAAGGATGGTGGAGAGCCGATAGCGGATACTTTTCCCGATGAAAAGTTGTATGTCGTGTATGCTAATATGGAGAGAGTCGTTGTATGCCCTGTCTAATATGGAACCGTGGTTTACAGACATAGCAACTTACTTGATCACAAATGAGGTTCCCTCAGGGAAAACAAAATTTGAGAAGCAAAAACTAGTCACACAAGCTCGATCTTATTTTTGGGAAGTACCGCATTTGTGGAAGGTTTGAGCAGATCAGGTCATACGGAGGTGTATTCCGGAAAGTGAGCACACACAAATATTGGATATGTGCCACATGACTACATGCAGTGGATAATTTGGAAGTAAACAGATGATACAAAGAGTATTGTATGGTGGGATCTACTGGCCTTCATTTTTCGCAGATACAAGGAAATGGGTACAGAGCTGCCCGAAATGTCAATTGGTTGGAGGTATTACCGCCAGAGATGAGATACCTCAAATGGCTATCATGCCTATGGAAATCTTCGATATATGGGGTATAGACTTCATGGGCCCATTCCCCAAGTTTGTAATTTATGAGTATATTTTGGTGGCAGTTGATTATGTTTCTAAATGGGTCGAAGCGAAGGCCACATCAAATAATGATGCCCATACCGTGGCAGAGTTTTTGAAAGAACAAGTGTTGAATAGATTTGGAGTCCCAAAAATTCTCATCAGTGATCATGCTTCTCATTTCTGTAACGCCACTATCAGGGAACTCACTAAAAGAATGGGTGTGAAGCATAAAGTGACCACCGCGTATGATCCCCAAGCTAATGGACAGGTCGAGATTTCAAACAAGGAAATAAAGGGTATACTGGAGAAGGTAGTGCACCTTAACCGGAAAGACTAGAGTAATCATTTGGGTGATGCGTGTCTCCCTTTAGATTTGTGTTTGGAAAAAGATGTCATGTACCTGTGGAAGTAGAGCACAAAGCATTATTGGGCAATTAAGAAAATCAATCTCAGTATGACCCTAGCCGGAGAAGAAAGGAAGCTGCAAATAAATGAGCTCGAAGAACTTCAGTTAGAGGCTTATGATAATGTTGTCCTCTATAAGAAAATAACCAAGAGAATTCACGATGCTAAAATCCGAAAGAAGGAGTTCTGGGTTGGACAAAAGGTTCTACTTTTCAATTCCCTCTTTAAATTGATGGGTGGAAAGCTCCGATCAAAATAGGGAGGGCCATACATAATCAAGGAAATATTCCCCAACAGAAACATAGAGGTATATGATGTCAATGAAAATGACACATTTGTGGTAAATGGGTATCGATTGAAGCCTTATTTTGATTATTCCAGCATGGATAAGTAGAAGGAGAAATGTTTTCTCCTTGACCCAATTTATCACTGAAGAGGAAAGTGGCAAGGTCGAGCTCAAGACAATAAACAAGAGTGCTGATTGGGAGGCAACCCAAGAGTGGTCGTCGGTATGACCACAACCGTTATTTAATTTTAGTACTTAGAAAATTTTCTTTAAGTCGTGATCTTGGCCTAAAAAGATTAAGGAGAAGGCGGGCCGGAATTAAGTAAGCCCAGTGGAGAATTTAAACCCACTTTGCGATGCAAAGTGTGTAGGTGGAGGCGCACGGATATGCGAGTTGAGAAAAATCTAACCGAGGAATGACATGGAAGCGCTTCTGACATGATATGACTCCACCGCTTTGATTTCCGCAGGAGATTTGAATTTCAAATTTGGTAATGATTTTATTCCATAATTTAAATCCAATTTTCCTGAACTGTCACCTCCATTCCAAGTCGGTTCACTCTCCTCTCTCTCTCTCTCCAAACTTCCATCACCCCCATAACCGCCCACACACGTTCTCCACTACTCTAAATTCGCAACCGCCATCTCCACTTCCATAAAAAACTAAACAGTTCATCACCCCACTCCATAAAAATATCCCTAAGATTCCCGACTCCTAAAACATTCCATGGCCAGAACGAAAATGCCGGCGAATAAGAGATCCTCGAAGAGCGGCGGTGCCTCTAGTAGCACTCAAACTACTGCTATCGGGAAGAAAGGTGCCACCACTGTTAAACCCCCAACTACTGGTGAGACGAGAAGAACGCGCAAATATGCTTTGGAGGATATTGCCACTCAGATGGTGGAAGAAGCAACAACCACCATTACCACCGGAGAAAAGGCACTAGAAAAATCCCCTCCGCCGGACATGAAAATTTCTGATGCAACAAAAACTGGGAATATCGAGGGTTCCGACTGGGTTGGAGAGGAGCAGTCTGACCTTCCACCGGCCAAAAAGAAGGGCAAAAAGCAGCCCATTCCTATAACACCACTGCGCTATTGTAGAAGCTAGCAACAACCAAGTAAAAGAAGACTGTTGTTGTGTCTCCGCCCCCTCCACAGGAACCATCTCCTGTTCCCAAGTCTTCTTGCTCTCTCTCTCAGCCAATGGTGGAAGGTAAGACCACCTCCGACGATGACGAGGAGGTGCGGGAGGAGGAATGAGAGGAGGAGAAGGGAGAAGAAGAAAACTCCTCTGTGCAGTCAAAGAAAACTGAAGCTACAACTCTGCAGAGCAAGGAGAAGATGGTGGGGGTTAATAGGAAATTGGAGACCTCAAAGCCTCCTCTGCCTTCACCAAAGGTCAAACCAAGCACAAAAGGGGGTAAGGCCAAAACTAAGTGCTCAGTAAGGAAGGCTACAACTGCAGAGAAAGGAAAGATAAAGGTAGTCAAAGTAGAGAAAGATGAAGAAAAGGAGGAGGAGAAAGAAAAAACAAAGGAAGAATCGGAGGCTATGGATAGCTCCAACTCTGGAAGTATACCAGCTCCAACGAAATCTATGCCCAACACTACCATCAACAAGAAATCTGACGTCAAATGCAAGGGTCTTGTGCGCGCTGCTTCTTCTGGAACGATCATACCGAAAAACAGTCAACGGTATATGTCGTCCTCTAGAACAGAGAAATCACTCCGTGGTACTTCCTTATTACGGAAGCCTTGGAGGAGTTTGGAATCAGAGATAAGGTGGTGGGATATTTTGAGGGGATATGCTGGGGCAAAGTGCTGGAATGGAGCTACCTAGCCTACAAGAACATGTCGGAAGAGTTTATGGGGTCAGTTGAATTCAAACCTTGTGGTAGCTACACCATCGAGACTCCCGGTACCTTACGCTTTCAACTGCAGGGTAAGATGTTCCCTCTCTCCATCAATGACCTGAACATCCAACAAGGAGAACTCGAGCTACGAGATGTTTATGATGAAGAGTACAAGGAGGCAGTTGCAGTGGCCTCACTGGAATGGAAATCTCAGATTGACCACTACTGGTCAATTATCTCTACTAAAGATAAATACATGAAGAACATTAGCAAGTCCAATGAAATCCGTGACCCAGCATTGCAGATATGCCAGAGGTGGCTCGCCTATAACATCTATGGCCGCCTGGAAGGATCAAACGTGGTCACATAGCAGGAGGTATTCTTGCTGTAGTGCATGTTGGAGAAGAAGAAGGTGAACTTCGGGCTCACGGTGGCACTGCAATTCCAGTATGGGGTATCCCACAACAATAAATACATCTCCCTCTACCCATTAGCGACAATCTTTGCCAAGAATCTCATTGATTTCAATGTGGAAAAGCCTGACGACACGCCGGTGTCAGAGACCCGCTTCCTCGACCAAGGATGATTTGTGTGATGGAGGATAGTCGAGGCAGACGAGAGTGGTAATTACTCTCTGGTCTACCCAGAATGTGCTTCGGGCAAGGCTTAACCGTGCAAGGTAGGAGAGTAGGCGGTGCCGCGCCTTACCCATTTTGAGGCGGCATCCCTGTTGGCAAAGTTGAGGGAGTTGCGTAATGAGTTGGGATTGCTTCAAGATGAGATTTGTAACACCATGTCTCTCAATTTTTCCTAAGATAGAAAGTTTCCATAAATAGAAAGTTTCCCAAAATAGCATTTTATCCGAATTTGCGAAATTCGGGGAATGAAAGAAAGATTATGTGAATTGTTGCAATGAGTTGCATGAAAAGTCGAATTTCTGGTTTTCGGGTCAAAAACGTAGTTTTTTGTCCTTTAGTGAAAAATCAAAAGTTGTTTGTTTTTCACCAAATTTTAGTATGTTGTTCGTGATAAAATTTCATGAACTTTGGTTTAAGTTTTGAGTTCAAAATTATTCGTTACGAAAGAAGAATGTGTGTGTTAGTCGAGTTTTAATAAAAGTACATTGTTTAGTTAGACAACATTAACTGTGGGGTCCATAGTTTTCTAGAAGGTGGACATTTGTCGCCACCACCTTATATCCAGCCTTGGACACATGTCACCTCAAATATTCACCTTCCAAACTTTGGATGCAAGTTTCAATCTTAGCCTTCCACTTTGAGATCAAAATCTAGCCTTCCATTTCCAACCTAATTCCACCTATATAAGGATTGTTGGAGACCAAACCCTCCCCCTTTTCTCCTTCATTTCATCTGCCCCTCTTCCACATACATACCCATATTTTATTTTCAAGAATCATACTTTAAGCTCTTGATCCAAGAAGTTCTTCCAAGAATTTTTGAGAAAAGGTTGGAATCTAACCTATTCCACTAGTTTTCTTTCATTCTATGGTATTAGATTCATCAAATCTTGTCTCTATTTTTTTAGGACAAGTTTCGGTCATAGCAAGAATCCAAGGAGGAGTTCTTGAAACCTCCTACTATTTAGGTATGATGTTTCTAGCCACAAATAAACCTCTTACATGGATTTATTTGCATGAAAACTCCAAACCCTAGAATTTCTCTTCATGATCGATTTTTACGGTCAAAATTAGGGGTTTTTGATTCATGCTATTTATGATGAAATTGAAACAAGATTTGAGGTTTAGGGAGTTAGATATATCTATCTGTCATGCCCCATTTTCAGGGGGTATAAAGACGACTAGAATCTATTGGACAGTGAGATGAAACCTCGAATATAAACATAACTCGACGAGGGATCATGCTCGAGAACAACGGAATATAGATTGAAAGCGATAATAAGTAGAACATGCTTTCAATTCTAATCTCAAATAAATGGGCATTAATAAATATGTAATACCCCTGATATTTTTTCCGTCGAGAAAAATAAAATTTAATTATTAATTAAGGCTTTGCACGCCTAAGTTAAGGATTTTCGATTCTAAGACTAACGGTGAAATCCGTTTTTGAAAATAAATTCCAGAAGTCGGTCGAACGACTACTGTATTAAGGTTTTCGCGTCCGATAAAATTTTCGTCCGAAAACTCAGATCGAAAAACCGTCAGATTTTACATTCACTTTTTCTTCGATACGAGTTCACCGGAGAAAGTCAGTTTTTATTATTTTTTCCGAGCGAATTTTGGACTGTCTTTTCCCGACTTTTTATCGGATTTTGAAAAACGAAATATGCTTTCCGAGTATGTGATTTATTTCTAATCTAACGGACGAATTAGATTTCATCGAAAGCGTAACCATCTAAGAAATTATTTCCGGCTTAAAAATCACAAACAAACCGCCATACATGAGTCATCACCTTAAGTTAGATATTTCTTCACTTTATGTAATAGTAACTAACCTAGTCATCCTCCTTTCTCCCTCATCACTACCGCCAATCTCTCTCTCATTCTTCTCTCTCACTTTCTTCCATTGAAAGACCCCCTTCAAGCTTTTCAAAGCTCCACAAGTCTCTCATCTACCGATCGATCTTAGATCCAAGTTCATATTCGACAAGGTAGGAACTTCCTCTACGTATTGAACCGAACAAAAACTCTTTCCATCAACCTTTATTTTTTTTCGAAATTTTGGAAATGAAGTAGGATGATGAATCTATGTTTAATATATGATATAGTATGTTTAGGATTGGTTTTTTGGATTGAAATTATGAAGAAATTATCCCTCCTAATATTATTGTTAATACCGAAATTTATAGAGGAATTAGGGATTTTGATGTAGTTCGATTTTTTTGAAGATTGATTGATGGATTAGTGTTCTATATGATGTTAGATGATTACATGAATTAATTGGTAATTTTCTAAAAATAAAAATAGAAAGGTAAGAGATGAAGAAGTAATGTTTTGGTGTAGTATATGTTATGATTTGCATGTTATGATAATAGAAATAGGATGTAGTATGTTTGAGGATGACTATATAATTATTTGGAATTTTTCTAAAAATAAAATAAAAATCGTAAGAGACGAAAACTCGTCGATAAGTTGAAATTCATTAATGATTTGAGTATATGGTTTACATATTAGTGATTCTAGATAGATGATGATGATCGATATTGTAAAGTTTGAGCGAAATCGGAGAATGTCAAATTTTCGCTAAGAGACGAGGAATCGTCGATAAGTCGAGAACGAATAATGATTTAGGTCTATGATTTGAATATATGTTAATCTTGTTAGTTAATGATCGTAACCGGAAAATTTGAACGAATTCTAAGAAGATTGGAATTTTAATAAGAGACGAAGAAACGAGATTAAATGTCGATAGAAAAGTCGAATAAGGAAAATCAATTTGATATTAATGATTGTTGTCGTTTGATGAACAAGTTTGTAGTTGACGATATTTCCATCCGAAATGATATAAGATATAGTTTATAAACGAGAAGTTGAAATAGAAATTGAATTTGAAATTGAATTGGTTTAGTAATTGGATTAGTTGAAAGACGAGGAATCATACGTCGAGTTTGTAATCGAGAGATATGAAGGAATTTGTCATAAAAGATATTGTGTATTGACTGCCTTAAGATGGAAATTTCGTAAGAATGTGGAATAGCATTGTCGAACCTAGGGAATCGTGCGTCAAGTTTTATCGAACATTAGGGTTTCGCGAGGACTGCTTTGCGACCTTGCACGGAAACTGTCATAACTTTTAGCTCGCTTAACGAAATCGAGATCCGTAAATTGGAGAATAAACTAGACACCCGTGACTTTCTTTTCATACAGAGCAAATTCCCTGTTTCGAAGGAACCTGTTCTGTATGAACTCCAGAACCTCTGCTTTGTGCAGAAACTTATGTAAACCTAATTTCTTAAGTGAATCCGTTTCAACTTCGTTCCTTGTGAACTTCTAAGTCGTTATAAGTTATCGACTCCCATTTCTCTACTGAACTAAGTGTCGAGTAAAGGAACCAAGTTAGTTTCTAAACAAGAATTGATCGAGTCTCGTTTATTCGTTTAATCAAAAGAAATTAGTAAAAGTGCAAAGGCCTAAGAGTCATTAACCGATTTCGATTTTCTGTTTAACGTCTCGACCGATTACTAAAGATTGATTATTTACGTTACAAGGAGAACGTCAAGATTAGAAGACAGGACGGAAGACGGAAGCTCGTGTTTTGTTCTGTAATCGCCTAAAGGTGGGCTTTTCTATATATCAAATCAAATGAGCGATGCTCGAAAATGTTTACCTATCGCTTTATAACTGTGTTTTAAAGTGATTATCAATGCATGAAAATATTTGTTTTATGTGAGTTCTCTTGTACCTTTCTGAGTTAGCCAAAAAGGGGTTAACTAATCGATCGGACCGCTGAGTTAACCAGAAAGGGTTTTCCAGGGTTTAAGTGTACACGGTAGCCGGTGTGTGTGGTACCCTGTTGAGGGGTAGCCAACCATGGTGAATAGAATGTGCGCGGGAGAAGTATACTCTCCCCCGGCGTTGAAACAGAAGTTGGGCAAGTTTGAACGTAACATCAAGTAAAAGGCTTGGCCAAGCTATATTGTGAAGGTGAAAGAAAATGTTTAGTAGGCTCGGGTATTTGTTGAAAAACTCCGATGCGCTATTTATCAAGATGCCTGATTTAATCTATACTTATTATATATTGTCGGCAACGTGCCCACTAAGTATGTTTATACTTAGCCCTGCATATGTTTTATAAATGTGCAGGTTGAGTGACGGGAGCGGCAGAGGTTGAGTAAAGAGTTGTAGTTAGGAAGAAGAACTTGTATCTAGCTTTACGCTTCCGCTGCCAATCTTTTGAGTTAATGTAAACCTTTTTGGTCTAAGTCCCGTACAATGAACTTAGTTAACTTTTGAACAACTTGTCGAGCGACCCTTCAAGGTCGACTCTTTTTTTTTTTTTAATATAAAATCTGTTCATAGATATCAGTTGTCGTTTAATCGTTGTCTATTTATTCATTTATCCCCCTTCTTCCCCGCTTCTTTAATCAAATCCCTAGTCGCACCCCTGCTTTGCCGTCCCTCGGGATTTGGGGCTGTGACAAAATAATTCAAGTGTCGAAGCAATTAAAGCATCTCTATCCAAGTCAAGTAGAATAAAAGGGGAAACGGGAAATAGTTTCGAGCATCAAGCTCATTGTATCGACACAACATCAGAGTATTAAAGTTAAAACAAGTAACAAGTTTGTTTATCATGCAGCGGAATAACATCTCAAGTCCCACAATTACATATATGAAGATAGGCAATTGCAAGATTAAACTAACAGAAGACTCAACTTTATTCAAATAAATACACCGCCGAGCACCGTCCGCCATCACCATCCTGCTAACCTGCACATTTAGAAATACATGCAGGGCTGAGTACTTCGTACTCAGTGAATACATGCCAAAATAATTTAAAACTTTGCTCGATAAAGCTATATAATTGAACTTGCCTTGCCACTGCATCACAAGTGTTAGTACAGTTTAAAATGTTAAACTTGTGCATGCAAAAATCATTTTTCTTTTCTTGAAACGACTACGCAGTCAACATATATAATTTGAATAGCAGGTATGAATCAATCTACCACATAATTCTCGTGTGTCGAGAAGTAAGCCTCTTTCTCAAACACTGTGACCGGCCTAACCGAAGAAAGGCTCATAATCAAGTCAAACAACTAATAACAACATGTGTGTTCCTACCTCACACAGGAGAATAATAATTCAAGTAGATGATTAAACATACCAAAATTCAGATGAAATGACAAGTCAATTAATTTCAAAACTCACATAGTATGATAATAATAATCATATTCATCACTTTGTTTTGGTTAAAAAGCCCACTTGACTGCTGAGGGATTGTCGGGTTAGCATCTTTCTTCTCTCACTTTCACTTTTCGTTCCCATTCGTTCCTTCAAGAATAACATCTTATAAGGGCGAGATTACTTACTCGAAAAACATAACGAACTAAACGCTCGGATGAAGGACTTCTACTTAACACTATTCACATCACACGTCTCGTTTTTCTCGATTTCTCGAGTTAAATGAACTCAGAAAATTATGAGATTAAGTCTCGCGTTCTAATATCATAAATCATTCACAAACAAACTTTCATATCAAGAATCGAACATTCACAAACAGGTAAACGATCGACTTTGATAAAAAGATGGAAAAAGAAAAATTTACCTAATTTAATAAAAAATTCCAGAAAAAATCTAGAAATTCATATTAATTCACTTAATCACAAATGTTCACTCAGAAACTCATTCAAGACTCGGTTATAACTCATGCTGACTTGACTCTGCTTGGTTTATAACTTTGGAAATAAAGGTTATTAGACTTAAATGAAATTAGTTTCATTTTTCTTAAAATAAATCAAAGACTTCGAATACGAAAAAATCGGATTTAAAATGTGAACTCTTAACAAAATATTTTTGGAATAAAGTCTACGTCATTTCCCGTAAAACGTGTATACTCTCGGAAAATTACCAAACTTGGCAAAATGACTCTAATTACTTCTAATTATTTATTACCTTGACTAATTTTTCTTATCTTTGACGTTAACTTTATAAAATTACTCGTTTCTCATTTCTAGCTCGATTTTTCATTAATAAATTTTATTACTTGATAAGTTTCTCGTATTTACTCAGATTCAAAAATTTCAAAAAGCTAGATTAATTATTTTTATTTCAATTTCATCATTTAATTACTAAATACTTCAAACAACATCGTTAACTCAAAATTTCTACTTAAATTCTCATAAGGATCGACTTTTATGGGATTTTTCCCGTAGGAATCCGTTTTCAATGATTTCATGTTTTATTATACTCCAAATAATTTCGAACTTAATATTCTAACTTTGTTTTATCATTCGAAACTTAAGATAAAAAAAATCATAAATTCTATGGCTCTTATAGTTCGAAATTTTCAAGCTTGTAAACAAACGATTTTCTTTCTTCGATTTCTTCTATACTTAAGCTCCTTTTTTATTCTCAAAATCATAAATCAACCATCATACTAAGCAATACCAATATATAACATCGAAATTCATCAACTCCATATCCTATATAGTTCGAATTTTTTTTATAAAAATTGCATAAAAATTCAAACTTCTTATTTTTCTTATCTAATCATCCTCATATCAACAACTAACACTTAATCATAACAAATATCATCAAACTCAACACAAAATCATCAAATCCATATATATATATATATAAATTCGGCAATTTCACAGGAGGAAATTCATACTCTTTTATTTTCTCCATTTTCATGCATCCACATCATTAAAAAATCATCAAGAACTTCATACCAAGAACAACACAACAAAAACTTCCTAAACTTATATTCATCTCCATTGATTTTCATCAACCTTTGAGAGGGAGATTTCTTCTATACACACAACCTCTTAGAATGACTTCTAGAACAAAAATCCATCCCAAAAATCATGCTTGAATCATCAACATAAAAATATTTAAACATGCTCAAATTTTCAGTATATATATATATATATATATATATATATATATATATATATCTTTAGATTTTCTCCTTAAATTTTCATACACATAGACACACAAGGATCATGAATATCATACTGAAAATCAAGAATCAAAACACCTTTTTCTAACGTCATTTTCGACAGTTTTTAGGGGAGGGAGGAATTAAATTTTTACTTCTATTTCCTTGCATAAAAATCACTCAAAAGATCAAAGATCAAAGCTATGATAAGAGACTTTGACTTCCTTGCTCAAAAGATCATTTTGATCGGATAAAAGAGGGAAGAAAAGAAGGGATTTCTTGAGTTCTAACCACTAGAATCAAACAAGAATCAAGAGACTTACGTAGACTCGAAGGCTTGATAGATCAAAGGGCTTTAAACAAGCTAAAAATTGAGCTCCATATTTGGACACAAGGCTGCCGATTTTCAAAGACTCCAATCCTTTCTAAGATTTCGTACGGTCTTATAAATCTAGGTGATGAGTCCATATTTTGTGTCTATTTTGTGTCTATTTTGTGTCTAATTTGTGTTTGTTTTAGGTAGTTTAGATCGAGTCTTTGTGTGTTTTGTTTAGTTTAGTGTCTTGGAGGACATATTCTGGGCAGGGGGAGGTCTGTTGCTCTACAAGTGCATTCTAGGCAAAATGGGGATGGAAGGCTACATTTTTGGAAGCAGGCAGGGGAGGATGGAATTGGTCAAGATGGGCGGAGTGCTTTGGTCAACAGGCGTTGTTTCTCTCCTAGGTCTAGAAGGATAAGGAAAAGATGATATAACTCAAATATCTTTCCGTATCCGACTAGATTTAGGATTCGCAAGGGATCTTCTAAAGATAGACGTGACATGCTATGTTGGGGTTGTGCTTATCAAGTATTTATTGGCATCCCAAGGTAGCTCGTGGATTTTCTTTCAAATTAAGGACCGGGGGCCCAAACCCTAAGCACTCGCTTATAAATATTGAAGCCTAGCTGCTGCGATGGGACGCCATTTTTATGCTTTCATCCTTATTAACTTTCAGAGATTGTGAGGAAAAGAACAAGTCCTACGGGCAACATTTTATTTGTGTTTTTTTTCGTATAATTTCTGATCGGCACTTTTGGCCGGATTTACTTTCTAGTACTTAGTAAGTTTTTAATATAGTTCTTATTATGAGTTCCTCAATTTATTGTGTTCGAGCTTTTACTTTTATGTCTAGCTAAGTTTTTATACTTGATCTGGGCAAGATAGTTAAGTGATTACTTAGGCTTGAGAGGTCTAATTTGTGCTTGATAATTGCATGCATGTGTTCCCAATGTGTTAATGAACTTGTTTTAATACGGTGTAATACAATTAAGAGATTAATAGGCCATTAATCGCTTAGGAAATATCAGATCACTAATCAATTGGGAAGTAGGAGTGTTTTCCATAACTTATCTCAATTAGGATCGATTAACATTAGAGGAAGGTGTCTACGCTGCTGGGCTAGACGTGATGATTCCTTGTTGGGCCTTTCTAGTGATTAATGCTCATTGGGCAAGAAGCTGAACGATGACTTCGACAGAGGTATTGCCCAAGGTAGGGAGTCGGCGGTGCGTCGTCATCTAAGTAAGGATAGGTTAGGGAAGGATTTGTTGAGAGCGTGATGAGTAAAAAGGGATCTCAGCATTCAAGTCCTATAACCAACGATGCATGCATGTGATGAATATATTTGCACCAATGACTAAGCTAGAGTTTTCACTTAACAATGTCTTTGTCCTAATCAAGTCGTTTTTATTATTGATCAATCTATCTGTTCCCTTTTTCAGTATTTATTTAAGTTCTTGTATTGGGCAAGAGAGTCCCAGTGACCAAGATACCAAAACCAAACTTTCGTGACAGGTGGAGGACGTTTCAAGAGATAGTCACAATCAACTCCTTGTGGATCGACCCTATACTTACTTGCTAACTATATAGCTGTGAGGATAGGCTATAAATTCATTTTGAGAGTGCGAACGACAACCTCATCAAAATTGGCGCCATTGCTGGGGAGCTGATTTTGTAACTTTCTTGAGGGAGAGACCATATGCATGTTTGGCTCTGACCCTGTTTGGATCGATGGTGAATTGAAGTATCATCCTGAACCGGAGAAGTACATCAAGGAGTAGAAGAAACTAAAAAGGAAAGTTGAAAGACGAGCACGAGAGGAGGAACTGGCAAGTGACGAGGAGAGGTCACCACCACAAACTTCAGATTGTGAACAGTCTGAAGAAGAGAAGATGGCGCAACAACAAGCTGATCCTGAAAGGACTCTGAAGGAAATCATGTTTCCAACAGATGTCAATCTGAATCTAGCAGGCATCGCTTTGCTTGCTATGACTAAAAGTTGGGAGCTGAAACACTCTTTGATACAGATCTTGCCCAAGTTCAGTGACTTGCTCGGAGAGGATCCACAACGCCACTTACAGGATTTTGAGATGGCAATGCGAACTGTGCACACAACTGCCACACAGAACACACTGAGGGAATATATTCGCCTCCTGACATTCCCATTTTCACTACAAGATGGGGCAAGGGAATGGCTGTACCAATGACCTCAGGGCAGCGTGACATCTTGGCAACAAATGCAACAGAAGTTTCTTAAGCAATACTACCCCTTTGCCCGGATTCAAAACGCAAGAGCGGCGATTCAGAACATCAAGATGGACAATGGAGAATCTTTCTATGATTACCACTCTAGGTACAAGAAGCTGATTGCAAGGTGTCATCAGCATGGTTTAGGTGACAAGAACTTGATTAATGCCTTCATGAATGGATTGAGACAGTCTGAACGAGATTGGATAGATGTAGCCTATGGAGGCAATGTCATCAACAAACCACCAAGTGAAATATTCAAACTATTCGCTGAGATGGCAGACAGAAAAAGGAACCAAGATGAAACCATCGTGCCCAGGACGTATGAGCCGACCAACAGTGATCCTAAATTCGATATCTTGTTATCTATGATGAAGGAGATGATAAATCAGAACAAGAATATTGTTAGGAATGAGAATCCTAGTCAGATCTTGAAGAAACGAGTCATGAAGTGTGAGCTTTGTGCTGCTCACACCCATCCTACTGATAGATGTCCATCGTTGTATGAAGATGAAGAAGTCAATGTTGTTAGCCAACAATACCAATAGGGGGATAATAGGCAACGGAGGAACTTTAACACTGGGCCGTGGAGGCCCAATGATAATTTGAGATACAACAATAATAACTATCTGAATACACCTCAACAAGGGCAACTACCGCAACAACCATATGTGCCCCCACATAATAGAGATCAACCAAAAGATACCCTGAGGAGCAAAGTGGAGAGACTTGCAACTGAACAAAGGAAGGGATATCAAGAGTTGGACAGTTTTCGTATGGAGACAAGGGGTGGAATGAGAGACATCAATGGAACATTGAGCCACTTGGTAGAGTCAATTTCTCAGATTAAGTCAATGTTAAATGGAGGAAAAGGAGAACTACCATCTCAAGTTGAGATTAAGAAGGGCCAAGTGAATGCTATAACGTTGTGTAGCGGGGCTAAGTGTCCCGAAGTAAGTGTGCCTGATCCATTATGAACCTCAAGGAGCTATTCCTGGGCAGCATCTGTCTTCCGAGCATAACGTAGATGTTGAGCAAGAGGAAGAGACTGAGTCAGATAAGTATGAAGAGACGACCATGGGATCCGGTGATGTTGAGGAGCTTTGGCAAGAGTTATCAGTTGAGAAAAGGGCACAGATCGAAAGGGAAGCGGCAGAAATTAGGAAGAAAGTCGAGCTCGATGCCATTGAGATCAGTGCTAAATCTATGAAAGATACTGAAAAGGCAAAGAAGCTCAAACCTTATAAGCCAAAGGCCCCATACCCGAGTAGATTTGCAAAGGATAAAGAAGAATAAGAGATGAAGGAGTTAACTAGCATATTTCAGAAGGTAGAGGTAAACATACCCCTCTTGACCGCCTTGCAATCCATGCCAAAATGTGCTAAGTTCTTGAAAGAGTTGTGCACAAGAAAGGTCAAGTAAAAAGATGATGCAAGATTTCAAGTCAGTGAGAATGTATCTGCAGTATTGCAAGACACCTCCATGCCAACCAAGTGCACTGACCCAGGGATGTTCTGTATTCCCTGTATCATTGGGGATATGAAGATTGAGAAGGCTATGCTGGATCTTGGGGCCTCAATAAACCTTATGCCCAAATCAATGTACGATGATCTAAGGATGGGGCCACTCAAACCTACAAGGGTGGCTATCCAATTGGCAAATAGGTCAACCGTGTGGCCTGAAGGAATTCTAGAGGACATCTTGGTCAGGGTAAGAGACCTCATTTTCCCAGCTGATTTTTACATTCTGGAAATGGGGAGATCGTCACACAAAGCACCGGTAATGTTGCTGGGCAGACCATTTTTGAATACCGCTCACACAAGAATCAAGTGCAATACAGGAAAGTTAACGTGTGAGTTCGGAGAAGAAGTGGTGTCATTCGACATTTACAACACCATGAAGTAGCCTAGTGACACGGAGCTGGTATACAGTATTGACTTGATTGACCAGATGGTGGATGAGTTCTGGCTACAAATAACAATTGAGGATAAGCTGGATATAGTTCTCCGAATTGGCCTAAATGAGGTTGTTGCCTAAGACGGATCTGTTGTGCTAATTGAAGCAGTGCATTACCTGAGGTCAGATGCAGAACACATACGAAGGATAGAACCATTAGTGATACCCACATTGAAGCAAGAAGACAGGTTGATGCCATCAATAGAAAAAACACCAAAATTAGAATTGACGTCATTACCTAGCCACTTGAAATACATCTATTTGGGAGAAAACGAGACACTACCGGTGATAATAAGTGTTGAGCTGTCTATTGAGGAAGAGGAGTGAGTAAAAAAGTCCTTGTGGAGTATAAGCTAGCCATCGGATGGAGATTGGTCGATATAAGGGGCATTAACCTCATTGTGTGCAGACATCACATCTTGCTCGAGGAAGATGTTGTGCCCATAAGGGACCCTCAACGAAGACTAAATCCAGCAATGAAGGAGGCAGTGATGAAAGAAATCTTGAAACTACTGGATTAGGGATTATCTATCCAGTATCTGATAGTAGATGGGTTAGCCCAGTACATGTCGTGCCCAAGAAGTCTGGTATTCAAGTGGTAGAAAATGAGCATAGAGAGATGGTGGCCACGAGGCTACAAACTGGATGGCGAGTATGCATCGACTACAGGAAGCTGAACCAAAAGACCAAGAAAGAACATTTTCCGTTACCTTTCATTGATGAGATGCTCGAGAGGTTAGCGGGCAATAAGTACTTCTACTTTCTTGATGGTTACGCGGGCTATATGCAAATCTGGGTCGCGGAGGAAGACCAGGGCAAGACTACCTTCACCTACCCATTCAGTACATTTGCGTCTAGGAGGACGCCTTTTGGTCTATGCAACGCACCTGGCACATTCCAAAGATGCATGATGAGCATATTTTCAGATTTACTTGAAACATGCATAAAAGTGTTCATAGACGACTTTACTGTCTATGGATCGGATTTCAACAAGTGTTTAAGCAACTTGGAAATGGTGCTAAAAAGATGTGCTGAACAACGAGAAATGCCACTCCATGGTCAAAGAAGGTATTGTCTTGGGGCATGTTATATCCGAACAAGGGATAGAGGTTGACAAGGCCAAGATCGATATCATAGCCAAGTTGCCATACCCGAGCAATGTGAAGCAACTTTGTGGCTTCTTTGGACATATAGGATGTTATAGAAGATTTGTCAAAGACATTGCTAAGATCGCACAACCTATGACTAGGCTATTAAAAGGAGAAGTGGTGTGGAATTTTGATGAGGACTGTAAGAAGGCTTTTCATACATTAAAGGAGATCTTAGTATCGGCACCCATCATCCAACCACCAGATTGGGGGATACCATTTGAGGTGATGTGCGATGCGAGTGGCTACGTCGTAGGACCTGTTCTTGGGCAGAAGATAGGAAAAGTGAACCATGTCATCTACTATGCATCGAAGACTCTAAATCCTGCCCAATGCAATTATTCGACCAGGGAAAAAGAATTGTTAGCTGTGGTGTTTGCTTTTGAAAAATTATACCTATTCGGAGGCAAGACCATAGTCTATATTGACCACTCTGCCTTGAAGTTCCTCATGGCCCAGAAAGAAACGAAACCTAGATTGATAAGGTAGATTTTGTTACTCCAAGAATTCGATGTGGATATTAAAGACAAGGCTAGAGCTCAGAATTTAGTGGCTGACCATTTTAGCCGCATAATCCAACAAGAAGAAGCTGAGCCGATCAAGGAGACCTTCACGGATGAGCACCTTACTCTTGCCCAAGATAACACTGATCCTTGGTATGCAGATTTATGTAATTATATTTTCTTGGGATGACTATCGGGTGAGGTCCTCAGCCCATATCAAAAGAACAAGCTCAAGGTGGAGAGTCGATATTACATCTGGGATGAACTTTACCTGTGGAAGATATGTACTAACCAAGTAATTTGAAAATTTGTCGATGAACAAGAACAAGTGAGTATCCTTGCACATTGCCATTCGAAGGTGTGTGGGGGACATTTTGGACCAAAAAGGGCAACAAGAAAGATCTTGGATTGTGGGTTTTATTAGTCTAATGTATTCAAAGATAGCTTCGAATGGTGCAAACGCTGCGCTCAATGCCAAAAGAAGGGCAACATCAGTAAGAGGAATGAGATGCCCATGACCCCGGTCATGCCTGTGGAAGTATTTGATATATGGGGAATGGATTTCATAGGGCCACTGCCAAACTCAAGAGGGAATCTATATATATTGCTGGCAGTCGACTATGTGTCTAAATGGGTGGAAGTCAAGGCTACTTCAACGAATGATTCGAAGGTAGTTGTGGAATTCCTCAAGGGCAATATCTTCAGCCGGTTTGGTGTGCCCAGGGCGATCATCAGTGATCAAGGAACGCACTTTTGCAATGGAGCTGTGAAAGGGTTAATGAGCAGATATGGTGTACATCATAGGATTTCGAATGCTTATCACCCTCAAGCAAACGGTCAAGCTGAATTGTCCAATCGCATTGTGAAGGTTGTCTTGAGGAAGACGGTTAGCCCAACTGGGAAGGATTGGAGTTTGTGTCTTGAGGACGCGTTATGGGTATACAAAACAACATTTAAAACCCCATTTGGAATGTCGCCCTATAGGATGGTCTTTAGCAAGATGTGCCACTCGCCGTTGAAATTGAACATTGTGCGTATTAGGCAATTCAGAAAATGAATTTTGATTGGGACGAGGCTGGCCAAGCGAGGAAGCTCCAGCTACAAGAACTTGAGAAAATCTGCCTCAACTCATATGATAGCTCTATGTTGTACAAGAAAAGGATGAAGAAAGCCCATGATGCCTTGATCAAAGTCAAGAAGTTTGAACCCGGGCAACAGGTGCTATTATATCAATCTAAGTTCAAACTTATGTTGGGGAAACTGTCCACGAAGTGGGTTGGACTGTTTGAAGTACAAGCCACATATCCAAATGGGGCTGTAGAGGTAATGAATGCAACCACGAAAAAAAATTTCAAGGTCAATGGGGAAAGGTTGAAGGCTTTCTTTGGCCAAGTCTTGGAGAAACCAGAGGAGTATCTCTGTGATATGGAGCCCTAACTGGGCAAGGTTGACATCGTGCCCACGACGTTAATTGGGGCGCTGGCTAGGAGACAACCTGGTACGCTTTTCTTTTCATATTGTTTATTTTTATTTAAAAAAAAAAGCGGGGGGGGGGGGGGGGGGAAGATAGGGATTAAAATAGCCATAATTTTAATGTTTTCCATTAAACTTAGGCGTATTTCAATTCCATTTTGGATAGAATTATCTGACTATAGGATAGGATAGATTTTGCTTTGTATATGGTAGTTTGTTCGTGACCAGTAGAGAACAGGTGTTGGGCGAAGGAGGATTTAACACTTTGCCTTGAGAAAAGTGTGTGCAAAGGAGGGCAAGTGCGGCGCTCTGGGCTAAGCGATGGACTTGGGCAACAAAGCTGACGGGACAGTAACTGCCACACCACGTGTGATGTGACAGTTGCACTCAAAACCTACCCCTAGCCCTATAATCGTCTGCCACCCTACCACGTCTAATCTCTCTAACCCTTCCACTTCCCCACGTAAACGATCAATTCAAAAACCTACCATACTCCACTTTCCTTCCTCATTCCCCCAATTTCAGCCATCAAAGATTTTCTTCCCCAAATTTAAACCCAAAAATCCTACAATGGTGTCCACACGCCCAAAGAACAAACTCAACAAAATCCCTCACGGAACGCACATCAACCTTTCTGACCCAGAATCGCCATTGTTGGAAACATCTCTACATGAAGCAAACCCCACTTCTTGGGTGGTGCCGTACCCCCCATGTTGCCGAGGTGGAGGAAGTAATCAGTGAAGCTCTTGCTGAAACCATGGCA
The DNA here is from genome assembly GCA_029490685.1 of Schizonepeta tenuifolia. Classification (NCBI taxonomy): domain Eukaryota; kingdom Viridiplantae; phylum Streptophyta; class Magnoliopsida; order Lamiales; family Lamiaceae; genus Schizonepeta; species Schizonepeta tenuifolia. The sequence continues at coordinate 102,789,711 of CM055955.1, forward strand.
GGCCCAGTTGAATAGGAAGTGTTGTCAGGCGAAGATGCTCTGGTGGTTGGAACTTCTTCCACATCGGAAAAACTAACGAAGGAAGCAGCACCGGAAAACTCGCCACCCAAGCAAGGGGAATGAGAGACTAAGCAGGGTGAAGACGTGGTTATGAAGGTGGTAACGGATGTGGAGAAGGAGCAAGGAGATAAAAAAGGAGTCTGAGGATTCCTTCGACAAGCTGTGTGCAGAGGTGAAGAGGGATACGGAGAAAACAAAAGAGAAGAGGAAGCAAGGGACAATTAAGAAGGAGGCCAAGAAGAAGGCGAGGGTGGTTAGTTCTGAAGTCGCCTCGTCATTGAGTGGAGAATCCTCTACGGAGGAGAAGAAAGTTGCTACGCCTTCTTCCAAAAACCCGGGAAAGAAGCAAAAATTGGTGGAGTTTGAGGAGGACAAAGATGTCCAGTTCATGGGGGAAAGAATAATAAGGTCTGCTGCTCGAAAAATTAAGAAGGAGGAAACTGACTCGTGAAGGAAGAAGAAGGGAAAGAAGGCTGAGGATTTGGGAGCTAGGAAGGTGTTTGTGCCCAGGGAGGTCAACTTCGATGACCTGGACTCCCTGGGCATCGCAATGGAAGTAAGGGCCCTGTTCGATGGGTGTGGCTGGTGAATATTTCTGACGCTACCATGCCACATCTATGACGATTTGGTGATAGAAATGTATGGATCCATGGAGTTTGTGTTGGATGGATAAGGGAACTCGTCTTCTATCTAGTTCGTGTTGAATGGGTAGCCTTTGGTGGCTGGGTTGAATGATTTGAACCAAATTCTAGGGTTCGCCACAATGATGGAGTTGTAGAGGCTGGAGTTCAGAAAGGCAGGGAAGAAGGTGCCATTGGACTTGCCCAAGGAGGAATGGATCCGGATGTGGAAGGAGGTCAGCGTGGGGATAGAGTTCAAGTCGGGAGATAACAAGGCGTCAGACCTGAAGATGCCAGCCCTCCGCATTGCTCATAGGATCTTTGCCTACAACATGTTTTGCAAGGGAGATATTGGGAATTCGCTGGCCAACAAAGAGGTTTACATATTGTTCTGTATGTTGACTAAGAAAAAGCTGAATTTTGGTGCCTTCTTGATGGAGCAGTTGAGGGAAGTCATGGGCAAGGCGGGGCAGAAGTACTCGTGTGGGCATTTCGTTACAGCCTACATTGAGGGGTTGGAGCTTCAGGATGAGGTGAAGGATTTTGAGGTGTCGCCGGCTTATGTGCTCAACATGGAGAGGTTGCGTAGGATGAAGGAGGTTGTGAAGTGTGGCAAAGGATGGCGTCTTTTGGAGGTGCATGAGAAGGATCAACAAGCTTCAACATGTTTGCCGCCTAAGAAGTCAGCCGGGTTAGCTAAGAAGATGGTGATCGATGAGGAAGAGGAAGAGGAAGTCTTCCTCTGCTCAGATGAAGGAAGTCTTGGAGAGGCTGGGCAAGACCAAGGAGTTGCTCAAGGAGCTGTGGAATGGGCAGCTGATCATGCAAGCAACTCTCAACAGCCTCGCCCGCCACCTGAAATTGGGGTCAGTACCTGATCCTTCGGCTTCATTATGTTCTCCTATTTTGCCTTAGTTTAGTTTTTTTTAGTGTCTTTTTTTTTGCGTTTTGGGTCTGTGGAGTGATCGAATACCTCACCCACATTTTGCCCTGCAAAATGTGTGGTGAGGTGGGCGAATAACTCATGTTTTTTTTTGTGTTTGAGTCTTGACCTCTTTACGTCCACTACTTTGCTGTAAGCAAAGTGTGTGTGCGTAGGGAGGCCAAATGTTTGTCAAAGAGTTTGTTAAGTCCAAGGTTGAGGCCTCCATGGATGGACTTTGCTATAAGCAAAGTGTGTTCATGGGGTGTCTGTGCCGTGTGTTTTTATTTTAACTTGTTGAGTTGATCAGCATGGAGTTGATGGGCAAGATGATATGATGATTTTTGTGCTTAATTGCTGCTTGTTGAACAGTGTTAAGTTTGTGCATGCTAGAAGATGAATTGTATGATGGATTGAGTTGTGAGCATACCTTGTGAGGATTTGAGCTTAACTGAATTCATTCTTTGTGTGTGATTGAAGACATCTTGATTAGGAAGAACTAGAACTTGCATGTACTTTGATTTATGTTGATAACCTCGGAGCTTAGATGATTTAGGCAATTCTTTCATTAGCCATTGAGCTTAAATTGACTACCTGATATCATTATCCTTTGATAAGACCCTTTGATCTGAATTGATTCTTTCTATCACTTAAATATTGCCCTATGAAAAATTGATTTGGTTATGGGAACCTGGGCAATAGAAGAAGAAAAGCGCAGAAAGGAGATGGGGGTTACATCTTGGGCAAGATAATGGGTTTGCACCCAGTTTAAATAATGAAGGAATAAGGGGAACATGAAAAAGAAAGAAAAGAAAAAAAAAATCATAAGTTCCCTAGAAAAAGGTTGAAGCTTAAGCCGGGATGATTAGGGAAAGGAATAAAAAAAAAGCTGAAAACTCCTGCTGCCCAGTACGAGTTTAAATGACCCTTAGCCAAAGATCTAAATACTTCCTACCCTTTGCCTTAAGCTAATCCAACCTAAAAAGACCTAATGATGAGTTCTGAGGTTTAGAATAAGAGCTTTAGATTTAAAAGGCAGGCAAGCCTATAGTGATACCGAAGTCAAGATAATCAGTGGGAGTGAAAATAAACTTAAACACAAGAGTAATGAGTGAGGTAAGAATATCCTAGAGCTCACAGTTCTGTCTTGACTTGTTTGATGGCATTGCACTTTCTTTTCCCTTCACTTGCGGAATGTTTTAAGAGATTGTTGTATTGTTCTGACTAACTCTCCAGTGTTGATCTTGTTTAAAGTTTTTTGTTTTGTTCTTTTTTTTGTGTCTTGGGCAAGTTGTTTGTGCACACTTGAGGGCAAGCGTAGGTTAAGTGTGTGCGCATGAAGCGTCCATATTTTGTGTCTATTTTGTGTCTAATCTGTGTCTATTTTAGGTAGTTTAGATTGAGTCTTTGTGTGTATTTTGTTTAGTTTAGTGTCTTGGAGGACATATTCTGGACAAGGGGAGGTCTGTTGCTCTACAGGTGGATTCTGGGCAAAACAGGGATGGAAGGCTACATTTCTAGAAGCAGGCAGGGGAGGATGGAATTTGTCAAGATGGGCGGAGTGCTTTGGTCAACATGCGCTGTTTCTCTCCTAGGTCTAGAAGGATAAGGAAAAGATGATCTAACTTAAATATCTTTTCTTATCCGACTAGATTTAGGATCCGCAAGGGATCTTCTAAAGATAGACGTGACATGCCATGTTGGGGTCGTGCTTATCAAGTATTTACTTGCATCTCAAGGTAGCTCGTGGATTTACTTCCATGTTAAGGACCGGGGGCCCAAACCCTAAGCACTCGCCTATAAATATTGAAGCCTAACTGCTGCGACGGGACACCGTTTTTATGCTTTCATCCTTGTTTACTTTGAGAGATTGTGAGGAAGAGAACAAGTCCTACGAGCAACGTTTTATTTGTGTTTTTGTTCGTACAATTTCTGATCGGCACTTTTGGCCTGATTTACTTTCCAGTACTTAGTAAGTTTTTAATATAGTTCTTATTATGAGTTCCTCAATTTATTGTGTTCGAGCTTTTACTTTTATGTCTAGCTAAGTTGTTATACTTGATCTGAGCAAGATAGTTAAGTGATTACTTATGCTTGAGCGGTCTAATTTGTGCTTGATAATTGCATGCATGTGTTCCCGATGTGTTAATGAACTTGTTTTAATACGATGTAATACAATTAAGAGATTAATAGGCCGTTAATCGCTTAGGAATTATTAGATCACTAATCAATTGGGAAGTAGGAGTGTTTTCCATAAATTATCTCAATTAGGATCGATTAACATTAGAGGAAGGTGTCTACCTGGGTTAGACGTGATGATACCTTGTTGGGCCTTTGTAGTGATTAATGCTCCTTGGGCAAGCAATTGAACGATGACTCCGACAGAGCTATTGCCCAAGGTAGGGAGCCGGCAGTGCGTCGCCAACTAAGTAAGGATAGGTTAGGGAAGGGTTTGTTGAGAGCGTGACGAGTAAAAAGCGATCTCAACATTCAAGTCCTATAACCAATGATGCATGCATGTGATGAATATATTTGTACCAATGACCAAGCTAGAGTTTTCACTTAACAATGTCTTTGTCCAGATCAAGTCGTTTTTGTTATTGATCATGCTATCTGTTCTCTTTTCAGTATTTATTTATGTTCTCGTATTGGGAAAGAGAGTCCCAGTTACCAAGATAAAAAAACCAAACTTTCTTGACAGGTGGAGGAGGTTTCAAGAGATAGTCACAATCAACTCCTTCTGGATCGACCCTGTACTTACTTGCTAACTATATAACTGTTAGGATAGGCTATAAATTCATTTTGAGAGTGCGAATGACAGCCTCGTCACTAGGCTTTAGCTTTGTTTTAACTCCAAATCGATGTACTCCTGTCGAAGGGGATACTTTTAAAAAGACTTTACTTCCTATCTCGAAATCTATTTCTTATCTTCGATTGTCGGCGTATGACTTCTGCCGACTCTGAGCTTCCTTGATCTTCTCATGGATGTATGGATAGATTCTATCATCTCTTCGATAGCTTCGGGTCCTATTACTTTTCTCTTGCCTACCTCGTCCAAGTAGAGCGGAGATCTACACTTCTTTCCATAAAGGGCTTCGTAAGGGGTCATTCCAATTGTATTTTGATAACTGTTGTTGTAAGCAAACTTCACTAAAGGCAAAATCTTCTCCCAATTTTCTCCTTTATCTAGCACCACAACTCTTAACATATCTTCTAAAATTTGGATCGTCCTTTCTGACTGACCATCCGTCTGAGGGTGGTAAGTTGTACTGAACTGCAATTTCGTTCCTAGCTCTTTCTGAAAGCTTTCCCAAAAATGGGTGGTAAACTTGGGAACTCCATATGGTATGAAATGAGCGGACTTCGTCAATCGATCCACACTCACCCATATGGATGTATTTCCCTTCTTTGTTTTTGGCAAACCTATCACAAAATCCATATTAATTTCATCCCACTTCCACGTCGAGACTGGTAAAGGTTGGAGAGGTCCAAGAAGTCTTTGATGTAAAGATTTCTATCACACCCCGACTCCCGAGGTGCGACTAACGACACTATCACTACTAAACCGTCTACTAACTCAACTCACATAAGGGAATCATGCTCGGGAAACAAGGGGAAATCTCAACTGAAAGCGATAACAAATAAGGCATGCTTCTAAATTTAAACAGAACAACCAACGAGCATGGATAATTTACATATCAAGTCCAAATCGGAATAAGTATATGAAGTTCACAAGAAACAAGAATTAAGGATAAGCGGTAAATTGTATCAAGCACATCACTCGTGAATTAGAACATGTATCAGAGTAATACTAAAAAACATAACAAAAGACTTCAATTAACATATCATTGCATCGGAAATCTCGACTCAATCCCAACAACTACATGTATGAAGACATGCAATTGCTAGTCCACTTTCTACTCGACCAAAACAAACACACCACCAAGCCGTCCACGCCATCCACATCCCGCTAACCTGCACTTTTAGAAATACATGCAGGGCTGAGTACTTCGTACTCAGTGAACACATGCCAAAAACATTTGAAACTTGCTCTTAGAGCTATACAATTGAACATGCCTTGCCGAAGCATCACAAGTATTAATGCAATTAAAAACGTTTACTTGTGAATGCAAAAACATTTTCTTTCTGAATAGACTGCACTGTCAAAACATAATATATACTCAATCAAAGGCATGTATCATCTACCACATTAACTCTGTGCCGAGAAGTAGGCCTCCTTCTCAAACACTGTGACCGGCTAGACCAAAGTAAAGCTCACAGTCACCTCAAACCATTCAAATACCACACGTGGGTTCCTGTCTTTCACAGGGCATTCATATCTCAAGCAGATGATAAAGCATACCAAAACTCATGTAAAAACGGGAAGTCAATTGAACTTCAAAAACTCACATAATAATAATACTTAATAACGATAATAGCATTTATCGGAGATTTCGATTTTAGAAAAGCCCACCTGACTTCCGAAGATTCTAGCTAGGCGGCTTACACATTTGAACGTCCTTGCTACTTTCCCGTCCCGCTCGGTCCTTCACAATTTGACATCGAAATAAAGATTAAGACTCCCGATGCGTAAGACGTAAAGTAGATTTTGGCTTCGACTGAAGGACTTCTACTTGACTCGTCTCTCTCTATTTTTATCTTTTCTAAATCAATATCCTTTCTCGACTTTCTCGTTCTCAACTCGGTTACTAATTACTTCGTCTCACATTCTCGTTTCTAATTTACTTCTACTTAGCAATTCTCACTAGTTAAGGGAATATTACTTGTCTCGACTACATTACTTAAATTTTCTCTCGAATTCTCGATTCAACTAATCGTCATTTCAATCAATCATGCTGCATATATAAGCATTCTCAACAATTTGAACAAGTCATTTCATCATAAACGAAGTACAAACATTTCACATAAACACTTAGATTCAATCAAACAGAATAAATTCAACATAGAATTTAATCAAACATATTATCTCAAACATGATTCACACTCTAAATTCAATTAGCAATTACTCGACATTGCTCGACTCTAGTTTTGGAAAAGATGTTAACTTGGATCTCATAAAATAATTTCATGTCTTTTCAATAAAACGAATAAAAATTCAAGTAACAAGAACTTAAAACTCAAATAATCATTTAATATTTCTCGACTCAATATACGACATGATTTCAAAATACGTCGTCTTTTCTCAACTACGTATACGTACTCGCATACGTACTATTATTTTATCTACTTATTCTATTAATATACTTTCTCTTTTCCTTATTCTCAATTAACTCTTATTTAATAGAAATTCGTTTTCTTTTCTTAATATTCAAAACTCGATAATTTCATCGACTTATTTCAAATTAAAACAATTTGAAAAACAAACTCAATCAATTTCACTCAAGCATCATCAATTATTCAATACTCGACATACTATCAATAAACGAGCTTTTAAACACTTATCATTTAATAAACTTGATTCTCATATCAAAAACAATTCTTATTAAATTTTCTTCTCCTGTTTTTCTAACACTTCTTATTTAATTTAATAATTAAACATTAAAAACTTACTCAATTCATTTTTGCTAATTTAATGAATAACTCTTACTCGACTCTATACTCACGAGCTTCTCTTACTCGACCTATCTCTTCATAGATTATCTAAGCTCATCTTAACTTGTTATTCTCATATTCTATTATTTCTTATTATATTAAGAAATTATTTAATAAAATTTAATTCCATTATTTTTATTCCAAATCTTTTTTATTAAACGAGTAAACGAACTCGGACTCGATTAAACTCTTTACTAAATTTCTTATGCTCGAGTCTTCAATTATTTTTCTCTTTAAAAGAGAATTTATTTAACTTAAGATTAATTCCTTATTATTTCTCGTTTGATTGAACGACTCAACCTCGACTAACTCGCCTCAAATTTTATACTCAACTTTTAACTCTAATTTCTTATCTCAAACTCCTCTTTTTATTTTTCTCAACTATTATTTCTTTTAATTTCTAATTACTTAACAAAGAATTATTTTTCTTTGTTTTTACTCAATTTCATGTCTCATAATTAATTTAATAATTTTTTTCTCTTTTTATTTTCTATTTAATTTTATTCTCAAAATTTCTAATTATTTTATTAATTAAATTTATTTTATAATTAATTTTAGTGTTATTTAAATCTTCATAAAAATACCAAGAACACCTAGAACACACACTAGGCATTCAAACTTCTTTTTCTTAGATTTTTTTCATGTTTTTGTACTAAAAATCTCATTTTCTTCATCTTAAAAATTCTTATTGAACATCTATCGCTTCAAATTACATACAAATTCATCATAAATCATCAAAATATCATTTCTTCCATAACATGCATATATCTCGATTTTTCTCATTGTCACAGCCCCAAATCCCGAAGGATGGCAGAAGCCAGGGTGCGACTGGGATTGGATTAAAGAAGCGGGGAAGAAGGGGACTGACTAAACATACATACATAAGAGACATCATACATTCTATGAACAAGACTTTATTTACAAAAGGAAGAGTAATTCTAGGAGGATTACTCGACAGAAGGTACTCAAAAGGCATCTAAGTTCAAGTTTACAGACATAAACTTTAGAGTTTTACGTAATGTACATTACATCAAAGTACTAGAGTTTTGCAGCGGAAATGTGATTCATACTAGCTAAAGTCTTCCTAGACAACTTATTTCAAGCCTCGCCGCTTCCATCGCTTCAACCTGCACATTTAGAAAACATATGCAGGGCTAAGTACAAAAGTACTTAGTGGGCACGATGCCGAAAACATATTCATAAGTATAAATAATCAGGCATCTCATAATCGTAGCACATCGGGGTTTTATTGAAAGGGCCCGTGTCTACTAAACATTTTCTGACTCATTTATATAAATTAGCTTGTACAAGCATTTTTCTAGTATGTTACGTTCAAATCTTGACCAATTCTCATTCACCGTGGCTGGTAACCCCTCAACAGGATACCACATACACCACAGGTTACAAAGTGCACTAACTCTGGAAAGCGCTTAATAGCTAACTCAAAGCCGATCGTTAGTTAACCTGTTTTGATTAACTCATAAATCTGGAAAACACGAATGTTAACTCAGATAGGTACAAGAGAACTCACATAAAATATTTAAACAGTTTATGCCATGACTATCACTTTGAAAACACGATTATCAAAGCGGTAAAGAAAAGGGTTTTCGAGCATTGCTCGTTTTATTTGATATATAGGAAAGCCCACCTTTATACTTTACAGAACTTATTACTCGGACTTTCATCTACTAGTCTTCCGTCCTTTCCTCATTGCTGACTTCCTCCTTCATCGTAAGATAAACATACTTTAAACTCGATTGTAATTGATTAAAGGAAACGGAGATTGGAAAATGGTTTTAGTCGTAGTCTTTTTAGTTCTTTAGGCATTTGCACGCTACTAATTCCTTTTGATTAACCGGGAACGAGACTTGAACAAATCTCGTTTAGAACTCGAAAGGTTCCTTACTCGACTCTTAGGTCAGTAGAAAAGATAGTCGATAACTCATTATGACTTAAAAGATCAAAAGGAACTAAGTTGGAAAGGAATCAACTTAGGAAATTAAGTTTTAGTTCTTTAGACGATTTAGGCATTTGCACGCTTAACTAAATTTCTTTACTTAAATGGATACAAGATACGAACTCATCTCGTTTAGCACTCAAGGCTCTATACTTGACACTGAGGTCAGTAGGAAGAAGGCATTCGTTAACTCAAAGCGACCTCAAAGATCGAAAGAAGCTAAGTTGAGAAGAAAACAACTTAGGAAATTACAATTTGAACATACACTGCACGAAGTCAGTGAGTCTGTCCAGAACAGGGGATTGCGAAATAGGGGTCTTTCCCTGTACCAAAAGATAGCCTCGGGTGTCTAGTTTACTCTCCAATTCGCGGATCTCGATTCCGATAAACGAGCTAAAAGATATTGCAGTTTCCGTGGAACGTCGCAGAAACTGACGAGTGAATCCCTAATGCTCGATAAAATCGACGCACGTTCTTCTAGGTTCGTTCTATGTTATCGAACTTAAATTCTCATGAATTTTACACAACAAGGCAGTCAACACGTATTTCCACACGTGATAAGCTCCTTTCCATTTCTCGTCTATAACCACGACGATCAAAACTTCGTCGTTTCAACTAAACAATTACTAAACCAAACAAGTTATCAATTCTCGTCCTAACTTCTCGATTATAACATAAACTCAATATTTTATAGCTCGGATCAAAACGACGTCAACTACAATTTCGTTCCCTCAACATTAATGATCATTAATATCCAATTATCAATCTTACTCGACTTTCCTATCATTAATTACATACATTTGTTCGTCTCTTACGGATTTTCCAAAGTTAACGGAATTCATTCAAATTTCATGACAACGACTAACGAGCATTCCTAACATGCAAATTATATTATCAAAACATTATCGAGCCTCGACTTATCACTACATCTTCGTCTCTTACACTTTTCGTTTTATTTTTAGAAAAATCTCAATTTAATATATATTCATCCTCATGCATCGTATAATTCATTTCCATTAAATAATCGAGCATATCTCAACATTTACTAACCTAAATCGAGCCTTGTTCGTCTCTTAGGTTTTGGATTTTATTTTTAGAGAAATCTAAAACAATTCATACTATCAATTAACGACATGAGAAACACTAATCTATCATCAATTCGACGAAGAAATCGAGCATGAAATGAAAGCCCCAAAACAGCAAAAAATTCGGTAAATATAGGGCTTGGAGTTCTTGATTTTTCCTTCATGATTTGATCCATAGAACTCGATTCTAAGCATCCTAGAACGTGTATCGATCAAGAACAACATGCTATCTCACTCCCTAATTTTTGAAAAAAATAAAAGAGAGGGGAAAGAAGATTTGTTCGGATCAAACTAGAGACGAAGTTCTTACCTTTCGATATATGAAATCGGATTGGAAATTAATCGGTAGATGCAAGAGATGTGGATCTTGGAAGATCTTGAAAGATGAAGAACTATGGAGGATTTTTGGAGAAGAAAGAGAGAGGAATGAGGGAGTAGAGTGGCGGTTTTGGTGGGATAAGAAATGAGGGTGATGACTCACCTTGGTGAGTCATAAAGTAGGGGAAAGAAATATCCTACAACATAGTGAGTCGTTAAGTTTCGTTTGGCGAGGAAATTTTATTCGAAATCTTCGTTTCCGGCTCTTAAACACCGTTTTAAAAGTCGAGAAATACTTTTCTAATTAGTTACGGAATTGACAAAATCTAATTCGTCCGTTAGATTGGAAATAATTAACGTACTTGGAAAACCTAAATCGTTTTTCAAAATCCGGGAAAAAAGTCGGGACGTCACAGTCCAAATTTCGTCAGGAAAATCACAAAATGAACTTTCTCGGGTGAGTTCGTATCGCGATTTCGTGAATGTAAAAATCTGATGGAATTCGATTCCGAGTTTCCGGGCGAAAAACTTAACGGACGTGAAAACCCTAAATACAGTAGTCATTCGTCCGATTTCTGGAAATTATTTTTGGAAACGGATTTCACCGTAAATCTTAGAATTCAAATTCATGAACTTATGCGTGCAAAGCCATAATTATTATTAACTTTAAATTTTTAAGTCAGTACAAAATTTCTGGGGTATTACACTCATAATCAACACAACAATTTAAATCATCCAATAATTCATACTCATATCATGCTCATAACATCAATCAATCACTAAACAATAAATCAATCAAATTTCTCCTTCATACTCTTTAAAACTCACGGCATTTATATAAAAAAATAAGCAAATTATTTTCTCAAATTTCTCATGCATAATAACCATTCCAATCATACTCATATGCACATATAAATCATAAATCATCAAGAAATTATGAAAATCGAATTTTCTTCCTCTTTTCCCCTAGTCTCGGTTTTAACCAAATTTTTAAGGGTTTTATTTCTCTTTTCTCTTTTAATTCTTAGATTAATTCTTAGGGTTCGATTTCCTAATGATTTTCTCACTTCGATTCCCACATCACCAAAACCCTAGTTTGCCTAAGAATAAATTAAAACATGCATCTTTCTTTCTTTTAGGGATTAGAGATTACACATTTACAAGAAATCAAATGAATATTATACTTTAAAGATTAAAATCAAAGCTCTCCTCTTGATCTTGGTGGAACCGAAAATGGAGGGAGATGGGATCTCAATCTCTAGCTTGGAATTTCCATGGTGGATTTCACCTTGAACCTCAAGAAAAAAATAAAACAAAATCAACCATCTCTTCTAGGGCTAAAGTGCCGAAATTAAGAGAAAACGAGAGAGATGATTTGCTTTGGAATTGAACTCAATGGATGAATTTGTTTACCTCTTCATTTAGGGTTTGAAGAATTAAAGAAGATGATGATGATCTTCTTGAAGGTTGAAGCTTGGAGCTTGAAGATTGAAGCTTCAATGGAGATTTCTCCAACTATGTGTGTGTGTGTCTTTCTCGGCAATGAGAGGGAGAGAGAGAGAAGTTTCTCTTCTTCTTTTCTTGGTGATGATACACGATGGAGAGAAAGAGTGTTTGAGGGAGATGTGAGGTGATGAATGATAAATGAATTTAGCTTTCTCAATAAGGAATGAAAGAAATTATCTAAATGAAAGGAATGTAATGATGTTTATTCTTTCCTAGAGTAGAAAATAGGTAGTCTAGGAGAGAGATTAGGGAGAGAGAGAGGTGAGGTCGGTGGGTGAGGGAGAGAGAAGAGAGAGAGATTCTCATTTTCTCACAGATATAATTTTTCCCGGATGAAAAAGTTTTCCGGTAGAATATGTCTGTGTTATTTCATTTATACTGAAAACGGCTCTAAACTCTCCTCGTCTCATTTCCGACATTGAAAACACCTCAACTCTGTCTCGTATCCCACGAAATAAATCAAGGATTCCGAATATCTAATTTTTAGGTTAAAATTCCAAGTAACGAAGAAAAACCTAAAATTGCTCGGCTAATTTATTCGTTAAGAACTAAACTCTTAGAATTCTCTCATGTGATTTCGGATGAGCTTCTAATGTATTTCAAAGGTCTTAGAATTGAATCTAAATTCAAAAGACACTAATTAGGTTAAATTCTAAGTTCGTCGGTGAATAGTATTTTCTCGGTTCTCGTTACTATTCACTGAAAAGTAAAAGTTCTCGAAATTCTCCAAAAGTCATACTCATTCTTAAAATCATATAAATAAACTCAATTAATGCATCACAGACTCGATTCGGATATTCGAATTGCGAAGAATTCACGTCAAAGCACATAAGGGCAATTTGGTTATTTCAAGCAAATTCATTTTCTTGGAAAAATCTTATTACTCAAGGCATATTATTTAAGCATATTATGATATTTAGAACGCACTTAAAGACTTATAAAAGCTCGGGGTATTACATCCTCACCCCCTTAAGAAAAATTTCATCCCGAAATTTACTGACCTTGAGAAAACAGCTCGGGATATTTCGCTCTCATCTTTTCCTTGAGTTCCCACGTAGCTTCTTCAAGATCGTGATGACACCACTTAATCCTAACTAAGGGAATTGATTTCGTTCTAAGCTGCTGGACCTTATGGTCTAAGATTTTCTCGCGTTTCTCCTCGTAGCTTAGATCTGGCTTCAAAGCCACATCTTCTTGGCGTATCACGTGCTTCAGATCGAAAATGTACTTTCTCAATTGCGACACGTGAAAAACGATATGCGAATTCCCAAAACTGGGAGGCAACGCTAACCTATACGATACGAATCCAATCTTCTCAAGGATTTCAAACGGTCCTATAAAACGAGGCTTTAACTTTCCTTTAACACCGAAGCGGTGCACTCCTCTCGATGGGGATACTTTCAAAAAGACTTTACTTCCTACATCGAACTCTACTTGGATCTTCGATTGTCGGCATATGACTTTTGTCAACTTTGGGCTTCCTTAATCTTCTTACGAATCTGACGAACAGATTCTATCATCTGCTCTATCGCTTCTGGCCCTATCACTTTTCTTTCACCTACTTCGTCCCAATAGAGCGGAGATCTACACTTCTTTCAGTAAAGAGCTTCGTAAGGGGCCATTCCAATTGTATTTTGATAGCTATTATTATAAGCAGCAGTTTCGACAAGAGGTGAAATTTTCTCCCACTCATTTCCTTTGTCTAATAAAACAGCTCTTAACATATCCTCGAGAATTTGAATCGTTCTCTCTGACTGACTTTTCGTCTGAGGATGATAAGTAGTGCTAAACTGCAAATGTGTTCCTAATTCTGTGTGGAAACTTTCCTAAAAACGGGCTGTGAACTTTAAATCTCGATCGGAGGTAATCGTACTCGGCACTCTGTGTAATCTCACAATCTTTTTGACATAAATCTGAGCCAACTTATCTGATCCACAGGTATGTGGAATGGGTATGAAATGAGCTAACTTCGTCAATCTATCCAAAATTACCCATACAACTGTATTTTCTTTTCTTGATCTTGGCAAACCCGTCACGAAATCCATCGTGATACTATCCCACTTCCATTCTGGGACTGGTAGCGATTGTAAGGGTCCATACGGTCTTTGGTGTAGAGACTTCACTTGTTGACAAGCTAAACATCTTTCAACATACATGGCCACGTCCTTTTTCAATCCTTCCCACTAAAACTATTGTTTTAAGTCTTGGTACATCTTCGTACTGCCGGGATGGGCTATATACGGGGTCTCGTGAGCTTCACTCATTATCTCGTTTCTTAACTTCTCGTCGTTGGGCACACAAATCCTTCCTTGAAACAATAAAGCATTATCTCTCGACTTTGAAAAATCTTTAACTCCTTCCTTTCTAATCTTCAACCTCAACTTCTCCAATTCTTCATCTTTTCTTTGGCCTTCTATGATACAAGACCTCAAATCCGGCATTACTACTAAGGTAGCAATCACTTGCTATACTGTCGCTGGAGGTATAATTACTTCGATCCTCATTTTCCCAAACTCCTCGATCAATCTTGCTTCTTCACTTAGCAAAAATCCTAACTCGGTTTCCTCTGAATTCTCCATCCTTCTTTTTCGGCTCAACGCGTCGGCTACAACGTTAGCTTTACCTGGATGATAGGATATCTTGCAATCGTAATCTTTCACCAGCTCGAGCCATCTTCTCTATCTCATATTCAACTCTTTCTGCTCAAAGAAATACTTCAAACTCTTGTGATCCGAAAAGATTTCACACTTGGCTCCATAAAGATAATGTCTCCAAATTTTCAAAGCATGCACTACGGCTGCTAATTCCAAATCATGAGTTGGATACTTCTCTTCATGGGGTTTAAGTTGTCTTGAAGCATATGCTATGACTCTTCCATCTTGCATTAGGACATATCCTAATCCTTGAGCTGATGCATCAGTATAAATGGTGTAGTCTTTTCTTGGTTCGGGAAGAGCTAATACTGGAGCTGAAGTTAATCTTGTTTTGAGCTCTTGGAAACTTTTCTCACATTCTTCCGTCCATTCAAACTTTAATTCTTTCTTCAACAAACTCATCATCGGTTTTGAGATCTTGGAAAATTCTTCTATGAATCTCCGATAGTAACTTGCTAAACCGAGGAAACTACGGATTTCATGAACTGACTTTGGTGATTTCCAATCTTGCACAGCTTTCACCTTTACCATGTCAACTTTAATTCCTTCGGATGAAACAATGTGTCCTAAGAAATTCACTTCTTTCAGCCAAAATTCACACTTACTGAATTTGGCGTACAAGTTTTCTGATCTTAACTTCTCCAACACGATTCGCAGATGCTTCTCGTGTTCTGCTTCATTCCTTGAATACACCAATATGTCATCTATGAAGACAATCACAAATTTGTCCAAAAATTCGTGAAAAACTCTATTCTCAAATCAATGAATACTGCTGGAGCATTACTATGAATTCGTAATGTCCATATCTCGTCCTGAAAGCGGTCTTTGGAACATCTTCTTACTTGATCTTCAGTTGATGGTATCCAGATCTTAAGTCAATATTGGAGAAAACACCAGCTCCTTTTAGTTGATCAAACAAATCGTCTATCCTTGGTAAAGGATACTTGTTCTTGAGCGTAATCTTGTTAAACTCTCGATAGTTTATGCACATTCTCAAACTTCCGTCCTTCTTCTTCACAAATAGAATCGAGGCTCCCCAAGACGAAACGCTTGGTCGGATAAAACCCAAATCTAACTGTTCTTGCAACTGGATCTTCAATTCTTGGAGTTTCTTTGGGGCCATTCTGTACGGAGCTTTTGATATTGGGGCTGATCCTGGTTCTAAATCAATTGTAAACTCCAATTGCCGGTCAGGAGGCAATCCTGGTAGTACTTCTGGAAAAACGTCTTTAAATTCTCCCACGATAGGTACGTCATCGATACTCAACTCTTGGTTCTCATCTTTATTCAAGTAAATTAGATACACTTTCGTACCCTTCTTTCTCATTAGCTTCTGTGCTTTCATAGCTAAAATTATCGGCATACTCTTCCTTACTCTCTTCTCGACTCCAAAAACTACAGTCGGCTCTTCTACAGGGGGTTGAAATGAAATCTGCCTCAGGTCGCATCGCATCGTCGCAAAATTCTTGCTTGAACAATCCATTCATAGGATTATGTCTACGTCCCACATTTGAATTAGATTTAGGGATTTCGCTAACAACTTACGACTTCCGAATTCGAATTCCAAGTTTGAGCAAACACGCAAAATTAATGCAGATTTACCTAAAGGGGTTGCTACTCTAAGATCCTGGTTCGATTCTTCTACATTCAATACTAAATTTTCTACGCAAGCACTAGATATAAACGAATGTGAAGCACCGTAATCAAACAAAACGATAACAGGTATGCCGTTAAGCTTTCCCACACCTACTAGGTTTCCTTGGTCTTTAGCTGACAGTTTCTGCTTAATTGCAAAGGCTATTTGGAAATGCGGCGGCTCCTGCTGAGAAGGTTGCTGCTTTGGCTGCTGTGGCTTACGCTGATGCTGAAGAAACTTTTGCGGTCGAGTTGCCTCAACTGCTTTCATCTGTGAAGGTTGAAACTGATTTGGCCTTCCGCCACTCATTCCTTGCTGCTTACTTGGGACTAGTTTGAGAAATGACCAGGCTGTCCACAAGTATAACATACATTACTTCCAATTTTACAGATGCCTTGATGCATCCGTCCACACTTCGAACAAGGGGGCAGTCCTTGAGGTCCTACAGGCACATTGCTTCGATTAACCTGTGTAGCTCTTTCTTTCTGGGGTTGCTGAGATTGTTGCTGTCCTTTTTCTTGCCAAGGCTTCTTGCTTGAGTGGCCTCCACCACTCCATTTTCCCTTTCTCTTTCCATGCTGACCGAACTGAGACTGATGGGTAGCTACGGTCGTCATCGTTTGGCTTTGGAACTGAGGATTCGTTGAGAAATGCGATCCTTTTTCTGTCTGCATGGCCAACTCCATGTCTAGGGCTCGGTTAAGGGCTTCTGCGTAAGTCAAACCACTTTGACTGGCGAGAACTACTCGAATATCTTGCCTCAATCCTGCTCGGAATAGCTCGCACATTTTCTCGTCGGTATCTACCTTATCAGGCGCAAATCGAGCTAATTCACAAAACTCGCGATCGTACTCAGCTACAGTCTTCTTCCCTTGTCTCAGATTAGCAAATTCATTTGCCTTCTGCTTACGGTAACTCCTTGGCACATACTTCTCATACAACGCTTCCTTGAATTGTCAAGAGAACGAATCCAGCCTTCGGCTTCTGCCGGACTGCCTTTACCATCGAAGATTGGGGGATTTTGGCGAAGAAAAAGTTCTTCTACTCGACGTTCATTTAGAGGGGGCGGAGTAGGATCTTGCTGCCTCTCTTCCTCATCTCTAACATTTCTAACATTTTTTCGTCTTGGCGGCATTCTAAAGAAATGCAAAAGAAAAATTTTAAGCCACTTGAAAGGAATAAATTATCTCACTCGAAACCTTTCTTGATTCTGAAAATGTTTCCCTTTTTCAAGAGGAATATGATTCTCGATCGGTACTTATTAAACAGAATCAATTTAATAATTGCTGCAAACAATTCAATCATCTCAAATTCACATATCTCAAACAATTCAATTCTCAATTAGTAATCACTCATTATAAGGGAGAACATGCATTCACAGCATCATCATATATATATCTTCTCAAAACAAATATTTCTCAACATTCAATCTCAATCATAATCTCAAACATCATCACATCAATATCCACATATTCTCAAATTAAATTTTTCTCAATACTCAGAGCAATCATGCATTCTTATGCTATTATTTTGGCTTGCATATATCTCGTTTACTTATACTCAAATTTTATTATTTACTTATTGCTAAGGAATAGCTCATTCAACTTTACTCAAATCTTATCTTGTCACTTGTTCTTGTCTCAAACATAATTTTGGAATCTCGAATTTTCAGATTAATTTAATTACTTGGGAGACTCAAAGTTGATTTTAGCGGCCTAATGGCTCTTCTTTCATATCACCCGACGATGGCCTCTTTTGAGGACTTACAACAAAATAAGGGATTAACTTTTACATTGGAAAATTTCCCACACGTCGACATGACGGTCTACAACTCAAATCGAACTACACGAGCTATCACTTCGCGTTCGATTCTACTAGCTAACCAAATCCCAAGTCATAAATATTTACATCACTGCGGAAAGGTAAAAGAGTTCAACTCTTAGATGTAAAAGTAAAGATTGTTCGATATTTCTCCACAACTTGCTTGAACTGATTCTAGACATTAGAATCACCCTCACTCGGGCCATCATCATCATACTGTTCTTCGTCAGGATACTCCTCTGGGTTCTCTTCCACCTCGGGATCCTCCTCATTTTCTGGATCCTCTTCGGGATCCTCCTCCTCCTCTTCTGCGCCATCATTTATGATGTTGAAACGCTCGAGTTCGGCTGCCCTCATTTCCTCTTCATAGTCGTGGAAGGTATAGTAGATTGCTTCCCAAGGGTCGTCATGTCTCCTGTATCTTCGTCTTAAAAACGAGCATTGACGTCCTCTAGCTCTGACTCGACCTATGGGGGTATCTCGGGATTATTCTCATTGCGGCGAAGGTAGGATGCCACATCTGTTGGGGCGCCATACTCTGACTCACGTCTGTCATCAGGCCTCACTACAGGGGTAGGAGCAAACGTGTATGGAGCAAACGTGTATGGAGCAGGGAAGTAATTGTTCGGCAGAGTTTGGAGATAACCGCTTTCTACGGTAGTTGCAGCTGTCGAATCCTCGTCATACTCGTCGTCATTGTCATCACCGGAACGGGCTGGCCTAGAGGGCTCGGCTACGGGCTGAACCCGAGAAGAAGTTTGGTTACGACGCATATACTCCGCAAACTGGTCATTCAAAGGCGGTAAGGCTCCGTTAGGATTGTGAAGACCATTCGACTGCAGGGCTGTCGAACTAGATGAGGCAAAAGGATCATAGACTCGAATGGGGAGTACACCACCCGAATACAGGTAGTCCTGGTAAGCAGCTCGAGACTCTGGCTCAACACGAGGCGGTGAAGGGACACGGGGAGGAACTGGGCCATCTTGGAGCATAGGCGGGGGACTATGAACAAAACCATTTGGCTCGGCAGGGAGGTTAACATCATACGGGGCTGGAGGCGGTTCACCATACTGCATATACTGTCCGGAAATAGTGGAGATTAATGCATTACAGTCGCAATAAAGATAGCCATCGAGATAGTAATGTTCGAGAAATTGGGGCACCAGCGAAGCTGCCCAATCTCACCACTCACGGGGCAAAGCCTGAATCAAGTGTATCATTCCGTCTAACGCTCCTATGTCCATGTACTGAACCTTTTCCCAGATCTTATGGTAACGAGCTAAGAATTATAAATAGTCTTAGAGTTCATCTTTCTCACATGCAGGTACTCCTGCATCCACTCATGATCGTCCATCCTATACGAATTTTTAAACAAGTTAAGCACACTAAAATAGTTAAACGAGCATGCTAGAATTTCCAACCACCACATACTCATTCTTGCTTTCCACAAGGGTATTATCGCTCAGGGTACTGGGCAATTCTATTTCACGAAATTGTTTGCACAAACGTTCCATCATTTTTTATTTTCCACACAAAACCGCATTAGGGAAGGCATTTTAAAGCAATCTAGTTATTAAATCTACTTATAAAACTTTTATCTCTAGACGAGCGCAAATAATAAACTCAATAACTCAATAACTCAATTATCATTTTAAACTTGAAAGCTTTTGAAAATAAAGCGTACCTGGTTGCCGGATGAGATGGGGGATTGCTTGGTGTGTTACTGACTCAAATAAGTCTAGGAAGTAAATCTAGACTTGACTCATCAAAGAAAGTTAGACTCCAGAGCAGACAAACCTGCTCTGATACCACTATGTCACACCCCGACTCCTGAGGTGCGACTAACGACACTATCACTACTAAACCATCTACTAACTCAACTCACATAGGGGAATTATGCTCGGGATACAAGGGGAAATCTCAACTGAAAGCTATAACAAACAAGACATGCTTCCAAATTTAAACAGAACAACCAACGAGCATGGATAATTTACATATCAAGTCCAAATCCGAATAAGTATATCAAGTTCACAAGAAACGAGAATTAAGGATAAGCGGTAAATTGTATCGAGCACATCACTCGTGAATTAGAACATGTATCAGAGTAATACTAAAAAACATAACAAAAGACTTCAATTAACATATCATTGCAGCAAAAATCTCGACTCAATCCCAACAACTACATGTATGAAGACATGCAATTGCCAGTCCACTTTCTACTCGACCAAAAAACAAACACACCACCAAGCCGTCCACGCCATCCACATCCCGCTAACCTGCACGTTTAGAAATACATGCAGGGTTGAGTACTTCGTACTCAGTGAACACATGCCAAAAACATTTGAAACTTGCTCTTAGAGCTATACAATTGAACTTGCCTTGCCGAATCATCACAAGTATTAATGCAATTAAAAACGTTTACTTGTGAATGCAAAAACATTTTCTTTCTGAATAGACTGCGCAGTCAAAACATAATATATACTCAATCAAAGGCATGTATCATCTACCACATTAACTCTGTGCCGAGAAGTAGGCCTCCTTCTCAAACACTGTGACTGGCTAGACCAAAATAAAGCTCATAGTCACCTCAAACCATTCAAATACCACACGTGGGTTCCTGTCTTTCACAGGGCATTCATATCTCAAGCAAATGATAAAGCATACCAAAACTCATGTAAAAACGGCAAGTCAATTGAACTTCAAAAACTTACATAATAATAATAATACTCAATAACGATAATAGCATTTATCGGAGATTTTGGTTTTAGACACGAGCTACTACTTCGCCTCCTATTCCACAAACTATCTAAGAAACAAGTCATATAATTTACATCATAACAGAAAATAAAAAGAGTTCAACTCTCGACAAAAAAGTAAATATTGTTCAGGATTTCCACAACTTTCTAGAACTGGACCTAAGCGTGAGGGTCATCACTGCTCGGGTCGTCGTCACCACGCAGCTCCTCGTGGTCCTCCTCGGGATCCTCCTCTGGATCCTCCTCCTTCTCTCTACCCTGACCCTCTGCTGCTGCTAGCGACTCTAAGAAGTCGCCGTAGGTGTGTCCGAGAACTTCCCACACGTCGGTCATGTCTCCGGTCTGCTCGTCCTCAAGCGGGCGTTGACGTCCTCCAACTCAGACTCGTCCCACGGGGGACTCTCAGGACTGCTCACGCGACGAAGGTACGCTGACACGTCATCTATACCATCAGGCTCTAGCTTATGTCCCTAGTCGGACCTAACTGCCGGGGTCTGGAAGGATGGGTATGGAACGTAGAAGTGGTCGCTCGGCAACACCAGGAGGTAACCGTTGCCCACTGTGGCATCGGCTGCAGGATCCTCAAAGAACTCATTGTCATCGCTATCGCCGGTACGCGTCGGCCTAGAAAGCTCGGCTACGGGCTGCACTGGAGAGGAAGTGCGGTCTCGGAGCATGAATTCCTCTAGCTGGTCGTACGAATGAGGTAAAACTCTGAAAGAGTCGTACGAACTTGCTGGCTGAGTCGCTGCTGAGCTAGACGAGGCAAAGGTGTGGTACTGAAAAGAGGCTCTCGGCTCAGGGTGAGGCTGGGAAGGGGCTGGTCTATCTCGAAGAAGAGACTAAGAGTGAGGCTGAGGCTCAAGAACAAAGCCACTCGGCTCGGCTAGAAGAACAGGATCAAATGGTCCAGGAGGCGGGGCACCGTACTCAATGAAATGACCTGAGATAGTAGAAATGAATGCATTGCAGTCGCTGTAAAGATAGACACCTAAGTATTGGTGTCCAATGAACTTCGGTACTAGCGATGCTAAATCAGATGAATCATTCCGTCGAGTGCACTAACATCGAGATACTTCACTGTCTCCCAAATCTTATGGTACCGCGCTAGAAATTCAGCGATGAATATACGATTTCCTAATAAGCAGATATTCCTGCATCATCACTCAGTTTCCCTCATCGTCCATCCTATAAGAGTTTAAACGCGTTAAGCACACTTAAATAGTTAATCAACACATTTGAATTTCCCAACTCCACATACACGTTTTTGCTTCCCAAATAGGTTTTATTGCTCAGGGTACTTGGCAATTCCATTTCACGAAAACGTTTGCACAAACATTCCATCCTTTTTTATTTCCACATAAAACACAGAATTAGGGAAGGCATTCTAAAGCAATCTAATTATTCAAGCTACTTACCAAGCTTTTATCTCTAGATAAGCGCAAATAACAAACTGAATAACTCAATTAAATTTTAAACTTATAAAACTTTTGAAAATTTCCGTACCTGGTTGCCAGATGAGATGGGGAATACTCGGTGTGTTACTGACTCAAACAAGTCTAGGAAATTAAATCTAGACTCGACTCACAAGAAAGTTTAAGCTTAAGAGCAGATGAGCTACTCTAATACCACTATGTCACGCTCCATTTTTTAGGGTATAAAGACAACTAGAATCTATTGGACAGTGAGGTGAAACCTCGAATATAAACATAACTCGACAAGGGATCATGCTCGGGAACAAGGGATATAGATTGAAAGCGATAATAAATAGAACATGCTTTCAATTCTAATCACAATTGAATGGGCATTAATAAATAATTCAAGTGTTGAAGCAATTAAAGCATCTCAATCTAAGTCAAGTAGAATAAAAGGGGAAACGGGAAATAGTTTCGAGCATCAAGCTCATTGTATCGACACAACATCAGAGTATTGTAGTTAAAACAAGTAAACAAGTTTGTTTATCATGCAGCGGAATAACATCTCAAGTCCTACAATTACATATATGAAGATATGCAATTGCAAGATTAAACTAAAAGAAGACACGACTTTATTCAAATAAATACACCGCCGAGCACCGTTCGCCATCACCATCCTGCTAACATGCATGTTTAGAAATACATGCAGGGCTGAGTACTTCGTACTTAGTGAACACATGCCAAAATAATTTAAAACTTTGCTCGATAAAGCTATATAATTGAACTTGCCTTGCTACTGCATCACAAGTGTTAGTACAGTTTAAAACGTTTAACTTGTGCATGCAAAAATCATTTTTCTTTTCTTGAAACGACTGCGCAGTCAACATATATATTTTGAATAGCAGGTATGAATCAATCTACCACATAATTTTCGTGTGTCGAGAAGTAAGCCTCCTTCTCAAACACTGTGACCGACCTAACCGAAGCAAGGCTCACAATCACGTCAAACAATTAATAACAACACGTGTGTTCTTGCCTCACACAGGAGAATAATAAGTCAAGTAGATGATTAAATATGCCAAAACTCAGATAAAATGGCAAGTCAATTAATTTCAAAACTCACATAGTATGATAATAATAATCACATTCATCGGTTTATTTTGGTTAAAAAGCCCACCTGACTGCTGAGGATTTTGTCGGGTTAGCTGCTTTATTCCCTCGCTTTCACTTTTCGGTCCCAATAACATCTTATAAAAGCTAGACTACTTACTCGATAAATGTAACGAACTAAATGCTCGGATGAAGGACTTCTACTTGACTCGGGTTTCTTAACTTATCTCAACTTATCTAACTCGATCTTTCTCGGTTTCTCGGTTCTATCCAAATACTAAACCAACAGACTCTCAGACACGGAAACTTGACTCACTAATATCCAAACATTTTAATAATTAAATAATCCATATGTATTAGAAAACACTATTCACATCACACATCTCGTTTTTCTCGATTTCTCGAGTTAAATGAACTCAGAAAATTATGAGATTAATTATCGGGTTCTAATATCACAAATCATTCACAAACAAACTTTCAGATCAAGAATCGAACATTCACAAACAAATAAACGATCGACTTTAATAAATAGATGGAAAAAGAAAAAAATTCGAAATATAATAAAATATTCTAGAAAAATTCTAGAACTTCATATTAATTCACTTAATCACAAATGTTCACTCGGAAACTCATTCAAGACTCGGTTATAACTCATGCTGACTTGACTCTGCTCGGTTTATAACTTTGGAAATAAAGGTTATTAGACTTAAATGAAATTAGTTTCACTTTTCTTAAAATAAATCAAAGACTTCGAATACGAAATCAGATTTAAAATCGAACTCTTAATAAAAATTATTTGGAATAAAGTCTACGTCATTTCTCGTAAAACGTGTATACTCTCGGAAAATTACCAAACTTGACAAAATGACTCTAATTACTTCTAATTATTTATTAACTCGATTAATTTTTCTTATCTTTGACTTTAACTTTACAAAATTACTCGTTTCTCATTTTTAGCTCGATTTGTCATTAGTAAATTTTATTACTTGATAACTTTCTCGTATTAACTCCAATTAAAAAATTTCAAAAAGCTAGATTAATGATTTTTATTCCAATTTCATCATTTAATCGCTAAATACTTCAAACAACATCGTGAACTCAAAATTTCAACTTAAATTCTCATAAGGATCGACTTTTATGGGATTTTCCCGTAGGAATCCGTTTTCAATGATTTCAAGTTTTATTATACTCCAAATAATTTCAAACTTAATATTCTAACTTAGTTTTATAATTCGAAACTCAAGATCAATAAAAATCATAAATTCAATTGCTCTTATGGTTCGAAATTTTCAAGTTTTTAAATAAACGATTTTCTTTCTTCAATTTCTTCTGTACTTAAGCACGCCTTTTATTCTCAAAATCATAAATCAACCATCATACTAAGCAATACCAATATATAACATCGAAATTTATCAACTCCATGTCCTATATAGTTCGATTTTTTCTATAAAAATTGCATAAAAATTCAAAATTCTTATTTTTCTTATCCAATCATCCTCATATCAACAACTAACACTTAATCTTAACAAATATCATCAAACTCAACACAAAATCATCAAATCCATATACATATATAAATTCGGAAAATTTCACAATTTTGGGAGGAAATTCATACTCTTTTATTTTCTCTATTTTCATGCATCCACATCATTCAAAAATCATCAAGAACTTAATACCAAGAACAACACAACAAAGACTTCCTAAACATATATTCATCTCCATCGGTTTTCATCAAACTTTGAGAGGGAGATTTCTTCTTTACACACTACCTCTTAGATTGAATTCTAGAACACAAATCCATCCTAAAAATCATGCTTGAATCATCAACATAAAAATACCTAAACATGCTTAAATTTTTGGTATACATACATACATATATATATCTACATGCAAATGGATCTTAAAGTGAGAATTAGGAATTAATCTCAATCATTGATTATATCTACATGGAGGGTCAAGATTTGGCCTGGTCAAAGCGGGTCAAAGAGGGTCAAACCCGGGTCAACCCGGTCAACCCGTTGACTTTTTTTTTTAACGTTCAACTTACATGCACCACTTCACATATTCGGATGCACCACTAAGTGCATTGAGATGCAGAAGATTTTAAGTTTTTTTATTTCTTTTATTTTTCGTCTTTTTTTTAACGTTCAACTTACATGCACCACTTCACATATTCAGATGCACCATTTCACATATTCGGATGCACCACTAAGTGCATTGAGATGCACAAGATTTTAAGTTTTTTTATTTCATTTTTTTTTCGTCTTTTTTTTAGCATTCAACTTACATGCACCACTTCACATATTCGGATGCACCATTTCACATATTCGGATGCACCACTAAGTGCATTGAGATGCACATGATTTTAAGTTTTTTTATTTCATTTTTTTTCGTCTTTTTTATTTCTTATAGTCAGGTCATATGCACCACATCATGTATTCATATGCACCACACTATATAATGAGATGCACCACTAAGTGCATTAAGTTGCACTAGTTTTGTTTTTTTTTTTTTTTTTATTTTCGTAAAACGTTGTGCATCTAGTTACACTATGTGGTGCATCTAGTTACACAGTGTGGTGCATCTGGTTACACATTGTGGTGCATCCGATTTTTTTTCTGTTTTTTTTTTCCATTTTTTTTACAGATTTTACAAATCTGGTGCATCTAAATGCACTTAGTGGTGCATCCGAATATGTGAAGTGGTGCATCAGAATATGTGAAGTGGTGCATCTTGGGTGACCCCATAAAAAAAATTGAAAAAAAAAAAACTGAAAATCTTGTGCATCTAAATGCACTTAGTGGTGCATCTAGTTATATAGAGTGGTGCATCCGAATATATGAAGTTGTGCATCTTGGGTAACTGTTTAAAAAATAAAGTCAACGGGTTGACCGGTTGACCCGAGTTGACCGGGTTGACCCAGGTTTGACCCACTTTGACTAGGCCAAATCTTGACCCTCCATCACCCATAGATCTATGGTGGAGATCTATTATCATTTCTTAGGATAATATTTATTCTCTTATGATCTATTTCCTCTATATATATATATATATCTTTAGATATTCTCCTTAAATTTTCATACACATAAACACACAAGGATCATGAATATCATACTCAAAATCAAGAATTAAAACTCCTTCTTTTAACATCATTTTTGGCAGTTTTTAGGGGAGGGAGGAATCAAATTTCTACTTCTATTTCCTTGCATAAATATCACTCAAAAGATCAAAGATCAAAAGATCATTTTGATCGGACAAAAGAAGGAAGAAAAGAGCGGATTTCTTGAGTTCTAACCACTAGAATCAAATAAGAATCAAGAGACTTACGTAGACTCGAAGGCTTCATCGATCAAAGGGCTTTAAACAAGCTAAAAATCGAGCTCCATCTTTGGACACAAGGCTGCCGATTTTCAATGAGAAAAGAAAAGGATGAATCCTAGTCTTAAATCGATCACCGTGACTAGAGGATTACAAATACTTTATTAGTTTATTCGTTGGATGATCGGAGGCTAAGTTATCACCATTTTTGGAGCTTTTAGGATGTTCTTCAATGAAGGATTGGTGTGTGTGTGTGTGTGTGTGTTTATGTCAAGAGAGTGATGAGAGAGGTCAGTGGGAGAGAGAGATGAGAGAGAATTAGAGAGAGAAATGATCGAGATAGACAGAGTGTTTGCGTGAGAGAGTGAGAGATTTTGAGAGTAAAAGGAATTAATAGAGTTTTAGTTGCACCCGGTGATCTAAATGCGATATACATTTCGCGGAAGAAAAAGTTATTTGGTGCAATTTAACCCTATTTTTTCAATAAAATCTCAAACGATTTAAAACTCACCACGACTCTTTCTCGACGTCGGAAAACTCTCTACTTCATCTCAAACATCACCAAATAAATCAAGAAATCCAGAAATCAAACTTTCAGTTTAAAATTCCAAGCAACGAAGAAAAAGTCGGAATTCACTATTCATATTAGGGTTTTTTGGACCTTCAACTGAATTTTCTCTCGGACGATTTCTGACGACTCTCAAACCTATTTGAAAGCTTCTAGAATCATTTGTAGACTCAAAAGACACTAATTAGATGAAATTCGGAAAAGTTCGATAAATAGCGAAAACTCGAGAAAAGTTACTATTCATCCAAAAATGAAACTTCTAAGAATTTTCCGAAATTCAAGCTCAAACTCAAACTCATATAATCATGCTCAATCAATTGATCACACAATTAATTCGGATAACCGAAACGATAAAAATCACGTAAAGGCAGTCAAGGTCATTTTAGTAATTTCACGAGAAAATTTCTTTTCTCGAAAATTTTTATCACACAAAGGCATATAATTAAGGCACATAAGCTCAGTTAAGACGAACTTAATGACTTATAAGAGATCGGGGTATTACACTATCCATGAGTGAAATTTCATGATTTGAATCACCTTTGCTCATTTATACTTAATTTTCGAAAGTTAAGGAGTAGAAGGAAGTGATATTTTGATGATGATGATTTTATATGCATGAATTGAGCATAGAACTTTGTTTTTGGGTAGTTTTGGAGCTTATATGGAATTTTGAGAATTTTTGCATGATTATATAGTAAGGGTTAAAAATATGTGAAAGTAGTAGAATTAGGGCTTTTTTAGCATGAGCTTGTATTGATGAATTGAGGATATATGATTCCTTTATGATATATTTGAGCATGATTGGAAGTGGTTTGCATGAAATTGAGAAACCCTAGCTCTGAGCCCTATTATGGCCGAAACTATGCAAGAAAAAGTGAGTGTGATTGCTCCATCTTTGTTATGATAACATGATGCAATTGTGTTTGATGATTTAGATGAGCATGATTTGGACTTGTTTGGATTCCTAATTATCAAGATGTTTTGAAAGAAATTTTTCATAAGAGACTAAGTAAAGTGAAGCTAAGTATGAAGTGATGAAGTAGTAGCATGTTTTGATGAGAAATGAAAGTAAACATGAGGTAAAAGTATTGAGACTTGCTTGATTGTTTTAAAGCATGAATCTTTGCAAGATGTGTGGTCTTAAGAGACCAAACATGTTGAAGTTATGCATATCATGATCATAACAAAGCATGTATAGAAGTAGAAAGTTGTTAAGCAAGTGAAGTAAGTGTAAAGAAGTAGTGAGAATGCTTTGATTTCCTTTGTTGATAAGATGCCTTCATTAAGATTAAGAAATATCCTTTCAAGATAAGATAAGTTGGAAGGATAAGATTCATTTTTCATTTTCCATTATTCCGTTTCTTAAAAATGTGTAGGTTTTTTTAGGCAGGATGAGGGCCAGCTCAGAGGACTCCCCATTTGTCACCATTTTGACAAGTTTGGGATATGAGTCTCCATACTTATATCTCAAGAACTTTATATTCTGCTGCAAGATTCATTTATTCGATAGGGTTGTAATCATATTATTTTTGTTTGGTCTATAACTTAATCCCTGATGCATACAACCCCGAATCCCTTTTTATGCTTGACAACTATCGAAACTTGAAATTCTTTCTTCAAACCAAAATCAGTTTTGGGCTTCCAATAAGCCTCTTGAAAATCTTTGATAAAATGATTCATTTGTGAATTTTGGCCCTTGGTGTTTGATTTGAAGCCTTAGAGACAAACAAGTTAAGACATCTTTGATAATCGAACATTCAAGTTCTTTCGATGTTTCAAAATTGAATGTATAATTTAGTACCAAGCAAGATAGAACTCCTTGATAAAAATGACTTCAATTTTTTCAATGCCTTAAAGTCATGTGAATAACTTAGACCCGAGCATGCTAGGCATCCCTCTTATTCCTTCATTCAAAAAGGAGCCTTGTTAAGCAAAGAGAAAGGTTTTAAGTAGTACTTTATGGTTCACCCATTCTAGTCATCTTCACTCTAGAGCTGGTGTAGGATCGTGATATGGTTTCAGTCCACCCTTTTAAAAGTAGTAGCTAGGCTGGGTAGGTTGTTACAGTTAGTATCAGAGCCAGGTTTAGAACGTGCTCTGATGTAATTGTTTCAAGTATAAATTCTTTGAAAGTATGTGCTTGAATTCTATGTTGCTAATTCAAGTATTAGTCTATGTTCTAAAATGAGAATCTGAGCGCCTCATCTCCTCCAACGTTATAGGTACGATCTTTTAAAAGCTTTCTTTGAAATGTTTTTGCTTTAAAAGGTTTCGTATCTGTCAATACATGAATGCAAGTATGAGAACTGAAAGATTGAAAACTTTTATTTAAAGTTTTAAAGTTGAAAAATGAAAAGTTTGAAGAAGTTTGAGAAGTTTGAAGTTTTAAAGTATAAGATGTTATCTTAAGTTGAGTATACATGTGATTGTTCGATCTCTGTAAGAGCAAGAATGCCTTTTGAACAACGTAAGACAAGTGTTCTTAGAATAGAACCGATCGACCCGCGTTGTTTCAACACGACAACTATCAAAGAGCCACGTAAACGTACGCAACTCAAATTATGGATCCAGTGGTGTTGACCCATTTTCTTTCGACAGGATGGGTGACCAACGCTATGAGGAGTTATGAGAGTATCGGTTGTGCCAGATAGGACCGCGCAAGCCGCTGTCAGTAGCCTTGGCATGGTATCATGAGATATGGAAGAAAGTGCAGTATTATGATGTCAATAGAGCCCATGCTATTGATCATCTAGTTTCTAGATTTCCAGAAGAGTGGCGCGACTTTGCTCACTCTAAGGTGGAGAGTCATGTAGGCTGACATCACGTTGGCGACCGTTGGTACGGAGATTGCAACGGGTTCGTGGTCACACTACTTAAACAGTACATCAGAGAGGGAGTCTCACCAGCCGAGTTTCGCTATGGTGTGCCCCTAGCACCAGAGCCAATCCCAGAGGGTGGAGCACTGATTTCCACAATTTCCCTCCAGGCTATTCCCATGGATTTGATCGAGATCGAGGATGATGAGGATCTAGTCTAGGATCCAGTTGAGAAGCTACCTCTGGAGGACGATCCTGGAGCGATGACCCTAGCGATGGGGAGTAGTCAGACTGTGTGTTCTGAGTTGAAGATCCATAGTCTCTTGCCTATCAAGTAGTAGTAGAAGAAGAAGAAGAAAGAAGAAGTAGTAGTAGTAGTAGTAGTAGTAGTAGTAGTAGTAGTGGTGGTGGTGGTGGTGGTGGTGGTGGTAAATAAGTAGAAAGAGTAGTTAATTAAGACTAACCTAGATGGGACGGATTAGCTATCGTACCCTTGCTTTAGTAAAGAGAAGAAAAGAAAGAACTTATATGCATGAGCACAATACATGAGTACGAAAGTATGTCAGTATGCTATGATATTATATAATTGTGATTATGCCATGATAATGATGTGTCATAAATTGACGAGCAAGCTATGTTATGAAGAATAAGAAGTGACAAACATGATTATATTATGAAGAGTAAGAAGTGACAAGTATGATTATGAGTATGATGTTATAACATGCCAAGTGTGACGTTTATGTCAAGATATGCTATGTTATGTTATGACAAGTATGATGCTTTTATAGGAAATGCTAAGTAAGATGATCATGTGAAATTTATTTTCATGATGAATATGAATGTATGAGAAACATGAGATGAAAAGTATGTGATGAGAAGTATGTGATGAGAGTGTGTTATGATAGTATGTCATGATTGAATGATCGAATGATGTGATTCAAGGCAATCTCGATAGTTATTGCCTGAGATCATAGATCAAGCTAGAAAAGCCAGTAGAAAAAGAAAGTAGAAACCTTGATGTTTATCCTTCGGAAAGAAGTTCCTGAGTTTTAAGTAAGGCATTTTGTAGGAAGTGTAAGATGCCTCCAAGAAGAAGAGTCGAGGAAGAAGGTCTAAGAGAACCTTCTACTCAACCCCAGTTAGAGCAGAGGAGGATAGAAGAGTTATTTTTGCGTCAAAACCCTCCCACCTTCGATGGGAAATGAAGCCCCGCTGATGCCGAAGATTGGGTGTGTGCCTTAGAACGCATCTATAAGTTTCTACACTGTGAAGACAAAGAGCGTTTGTTGTGTATGACGTACCAACTTAAGGGCTCAACTGACTTCTGGTGGGAAGCAAAACAAAGAATGATGACCCCCGAGCAGCTCGAGGAACTAACTTGGGAAGATTTCAAAGAAGCACTTTTTGAGAAATACGTATCAAGGAGCTACAGAAAGCAGAAGACGATAGAGTTTGCAGCTTTTCGTCAAAGAAAGAAGTCTGTTGCAGACTACGATCGAAAGCTCTATGATTTGGCTCATTACATTGAAGACAAGGTTGATACTGATGAGAAATTGAGCGAATTGTTTAGAAACGGCCTAAGGCAAGAATTCTGAGTCGTTCTAGCTAGTCAGAAAGACCAGACGTATGCTGAGACACTTAACCGAGCACTCGACATGGAACTGGCAATGCAGTCTCAGAAGTCAATGCAAGTGACGACACCTCCATGCCCAAACCTGATAGCTGTAAATCCTCAGACACCAGCCAAGGCCAGTATCCAAAAAGAAAAGGGAAATGAAATCATGGAAGTCAACAGAATAAGACACCATGGAAAGGTCAAGAACATAAGAAAGGAAGCCAAGGAAAGCCAAGTACTCAGTTCCCGAGTCATGGTAAAGGAGCAATTGGACCTCAAGGCTATCCCGCTTGTGGCAAGTGTGTGGCAGGACATACCTAGGGATATGCCAAGCTGGCAGTAACAATTGTTATACGTGTGGGCAAGTAGGACACTTCTCTAATCAGTGTCCGAACAAGCAACAAATTTTTGGCAAGTCCAATCAGTACTCTACCCCGTAACTGAAGGCCATGGAGATGTTTCTTCCGCCGCCTCAGCAAGGATCGCAATTGTCACCGACACCGCCGCTTCAGCAGCCGCAACCACCCCAGAATGAATGGCAATATTTCCAAAGGGTGTTCGCAGTGGACACGAAGGCTGGCATAAAGAATAAGGGAAATCTCGAAGGTATGGGATCTTTAAAGGGCATGCCCATTATTATTTTGTTTGATACTGGTGCATTGCATTCGTTTATAGCTTGTTCCTGTGTAGAAACCCTCAGTTTGAATGTAGAGAAAGCAAATAAGGGCCTTAGTGTGGCAACCCTTTAGGTTTGAGCACTTCTATGCAGTATGTTTGCCCGAACCTAGATTTTGAAGTAGGATCTCTTAAGATGTCAATTAGATCCGTGAATATCATGCAAATGTGGGACGTGAATATAATTATTGGAATAGATTGGTTAACCGAGAACTTTGCCACCATTCATTGTGATAAGAGACAGATCTCTTTCCAACCGCCAGGGAAAGAGCCAACTGAATTCTTCGGAATCGAGCGTAAGCGATGGAAGATGTTGATCATCTCCGCGTTGCAAGCAGTTAAATTGCTAAAAACAAAAGAAGGATATAAGACGAAGTAGAGAGGTTTTAGACGTCGAGAAAGAGTCGAGGAGAGTTTTAAGTCGTTTGAGAGATAAACGAAATAATAGGGATATTTTCTACCGGAAAACTTTTTCTTCTGGGTATTTTTAGCAGATAAAAATCTGCATATCTATTCTAAATCTACCCAAATCTCTCCCCCACTCTCACCCCTAGCATTTGAGATACACTCTCCCAACCCCCCTATAATTAATGTCGACTACACTACTCTCTCTACCTCTCGATCTCTCTTTCAACACACACATCAATTATATTCTCTCATTTTCTCTCTAAGTCATCATCTATCCCTCTCATATCTCTCTCTCTCAACCGACATACACACACACTAACACACACTTGAAGAACCTCCATGGAAGTTTGAAGTCTAAGCTCCCAAAGCTTCAAAAATCATCTCTATCTTTCATCTTTGATCTAAAATAACCTCAACCTTGTGATCATTTTGAGATCAAGATTCATCCTTCATTTTTCTTTCATTTTTTTTTCGGCAGCTTGTGCCTTGAAGAGGTGCTCGATTTTTGTTCATTTTTTAGGCCTAGAAGTTGAGCTCTACAAGGTTCCATGTATGGAAATCAAAGCCAAACCTTGAGCCCTCTTTCCTCTCCAAACCGTCGATCATAAGCCTTGAAGGAGGAGAAATTTTGATTTTATTTTTAAGAATGATATCTCTTGATTCTTGTATATATGTATATGTATGTGGAGAAGATAAAGGAAACTATGCATGTTTACTTTATGTTTAGGAAAACCTTTGGGTTTTATGATGATGATGATATGATGATGAACATGAGTTTTAAGAAATAAGTTTAAGATATGATGAGAGGTAAAAGAGAATGAATTTTTCCTAATTTCTCCTACTAAAAATTCGAAGAAGAGTAAGAGAGAAAGAGAAGAATTTATGATGATTTTCTTGATGATTGTTTGATGATTTTCTTGATGATATGTTTGATGATATATCTTATGATGATTTGAGTGATTTATATGCATAAATATGAAGTTAAAATTTTTGTTGATTTATTTCATATATGTGCCGATTTATTTGAAGAAAAATAAGGATTTTGTGCTTTAATTCTTATTTGTGGATTTGATGATGTTTTGGATGGATGTAAGCATATAGAAGCATGAAATATGATTAAGTAAGAAGTTTGAATCATCTTATGAATTTTATGAAAATTTCGATACATATATATGTGTGAAAATGATGAATATGTGATAATATAGATGATTTTAAGTGATGTATGATGATGTTGATGATTTTAAATGATCTATGATATTCTTGATGAATTTTGAAAGAAGTATAATGTATAGAAGATAAGAAATTAAGAGATAGTAATTTATTACAAATTTTTATAAAAATTTTCGAAGAAATATATATATATATATATATATATATATATATATATATATATATATATAAGTGTTCTTGATGTTCTTGAAGAACATGAAGTTATGAAGATGAGTTCATGGTGTTCTTGGTAAATTTTTGAAGATTTGAAGATGGAATAAAATAATTATTAATTATAATTTTTTTTAAGGATAAAAATTGAAATAAATATATATTTGTTAAGTTGATGGATTTCATTAATATAATGATAAAAATATAGATTAAATGAGATTTTGAGCATGTTTAGAATTAATTGATATAATCATAAAATTCTATGAATTTTTTTCTTTTAAATTCGATCCATATAAGAAAGGAGAAAAATAATAATTTTGAGTTATGAGCTTAAAGGTGAATAAAACAAAGAAAGAAATTTCTTTGTTGAGAATATAAAATTTTTGATGCATAAGAGGAGTAAAATATATAAGTTTTGATGTTTGGATATTTTAAGAGATAAAAGAAAAATAGAATATTAATAATATAATTATTTGAGAAATAAAATGAATCAAAATAAAGGAAATTAAATTATCTATGAAGAAATGTTCTACAAATCGAGTATATGAGCTAAGAGATGAATTTTACATATTTAAATCCGTTTATTTATTTTGATTGAGAAATCGATCAAAGGAAATTTTTAGAAAAATAATAATAACTTGAATATTCAGTTTAAAGGAATAATTTCCTTAAAAACTAGAAATTTCGAATTATATGAGTTATAAGTTGGATGTTTACATTCTTGAGTATGTTTAAATGTTTGAATGATGATTATATGAGATAAAGTGTTATTTGCATAAATAGAGTTTTAAAGTTTGAAAAACAAATAAGTATGCATGTTTTATCATAAAATTTGAGTATAGTGAGAAATTGAGCTTGTATGTTGAGTTTTTGATGTTATATGAAATATTGAGTGATTTTATGATGATGTTTGAGTAAAAATAATCAAGTTTGCTTTTTGAATCGTTTTAATCGGAGTTAAAACATAGAAGTTATCGACTATTGAAGTTTAAAAACGAAAAATATGGTTTTATATAATAAAAAGAAAATTAAAGAAATTTTAATTGAGAAAAAGATTAAATAATATTATTTGAAGTTGAGATATTAAGTTGAGAATATTATCCGAGTTTGAGCTCGTATTTTGATAAGTGATGACGTAGTTTAAAACTGAGAAATTATTAATAGAAGTTTTGGATTCTAAATTCAAACCAATAATTAAATTCTTTAATTTATTAAGAGTCTAACGAAATTATTTTCGTCAAAATCCGAAGTTATAACTTTTTAAAGTTGAAAGTCGAGTAGTAATAAGTGAGTATGAGACTGCATTTGAAATGTGAATTTAAATCCTGAGTTCATTTCTATGTTTGATTGAATTTAAGTATTAAGTGAAATTTTTCTTTTTCCGCCTATTTATGAAGTCAGTCGTTTACCTGTATATGAATGCTCGATTATTGATGTGGAAGTTTTGATGTGAATGATTTTTTGAGTTCGTATAACTCGGGAAATTGAGAAGTACGAGATGAGATAAATAGTGAATTCTCGTTTTGCATGAAATATTTAAATATTTTTGTAGAGTCGAGAGTTCGAGTTCGTAGATTAATTTAGTAACCAAATATAGACGAGAGATCGAAGAAGAAATCGAATTAGATAAGTTAAGATAAGAAAGACTCGAGTCAAGTAGAAGTCCTTCAGCAGAGCCCAAAGTCTACTTTACGTTTTACGTTTTGCGAGATAGTAATCTCGTCCTTATTCGATGTTATTCTTGAAGGGCCAAGCGGGACTGAAAAGCAAAAGAGGAGACAAACAGAGTAAGCTACCTCGACTAAGTTTCCTCCAGTCAGGTGGGCTTTTTACTGAAACTGAAAATCTGATGAATGTTATTATTTATTGAGTATTATTATTATGTGAGTTTTTAAAGTTAATTGACTTGCCATTTATCTGAGTTTGGTATGCTTTATCATCTGGTTGAGTTATTATTATCCTGTGTGAGGCAGGAATCCCACGTTTGGTATTTGAATTGGTTAAGGTGACTGTGATGCTTTACTTCGGTTTAGCCGGTCACAGTGTTTGAGAAGGAGGCCTACTTCTCGACACAAAGAGGATGTGGTAGATGATTCATGCCTATGTTAAATATTATATCTTGACTGCGCAGTCCATTTAGAAAACAAAATGTTTTTGCATTCACAAGGAAAATGTTTTAAATTATGCTAACACTTGTGATGCAGTGACGAGGCAAGTTCAATTATATAGCTCTAATGAGCAAAGCTTTTTCAAATAATTTTGGCATGTGTTCACTGAGTACGAAGTACTCAACCCTGTATGTAGTTCTAAATGTGCAGGTTAGCATGGATGAGGATGGCGAGGATGATGTGTTGGTGTGTCTTAGGTTGAGTCGTTCGTTTAAGCTGGCAATTGCATGTCTTCATACATGTAGTTGTTGGGATTGAGTTGAGTCTCCGCTGCAAGGCAGTTTCTTTCAATATGTTTTTTGATTTTAATACTCTGATGGTGTGATGATACAATGAGCTTCGTGCTCGATACAATTTCCTGTTTTTTTTTTTAATTTCTGCAAGACTTGAATTCGATATACTTATTATATTTTGTTGAATCCATATAAATTATCTATGCTTATTTATTGTTGAGTTGTTCCTTGAAAGCATGTTGATAATTGTTATCGCTTTCAGTTGATATTCCTTTGTTCCCGAGTATGATTCTTTATTGAGTCGAGTTTTATTTGATGGTTTCACATTCACAATTCGATGGAGTATAATATTCATTGCACCTCGAGAGCGGGGCAAGACAGAAGTGGTATCAGAGCAGGTTTGTCTGCTCTGAAGCTTAACCTTTCTTTGATAGTCGAGTCTAGTTTTTTTTCCTAGACTTATTCGAGTCAGTAACACAACGAGCATCCCCATCTCACCCGGCTATCAGATACTATTATTTTAAAAGTTTAAATATTCAATGAGTATGTGGGTGTCGGATTTCCAAACGTGACATATATATCTGTTTTAGTATGCCTAATTAATTTTAAATCATATAGGATGGGCGATGAAACGAACAGAGCAATGATGCAGGAATACCTGTATATCCGAAAAGCATATGACGAGACCATCGTTGAATTCCTAGCCCATTACCACAAGGTCTGGGAAGTCGTGAAATACCTAGACGTCAGTGCCTTGGATGGAATGATCCATCTGATCCAGGCACTTCCCCGAGAATAGCGAGATTGGGCAGCTTCACTTGTGCCAAGCAACATAGGAACCCAGTACTTGGGTGTGTATGTGTACGGCAACTGGAACACCTTCATTGCCGCCATTTCCAGATAGTTCATTGAGTTCGATGCCCCACCTCCTCGACCCTTTGACCCTGTTTTGCCAGCCATGCCCAATGGTTTTGCTTATGATTCTCAGCCTCAGCCTCAAGATGAGCCCTCTCTTTCCCGAGTCCCCTCTCCGCCTCCCAG
This sequence comes from Schizonepeta tenuifolia, assembly GCA_029490685.1. Taxonomy (NCBI): domain Eukaryota; kingdom Viridiplantae; phylum Streptophyta; class Magnoliopsida; order Lamiales; family Lamiaceae; genus Schizonepeta; species Schizonepeta tenuifolia. Next base: position 102,827,406 of record CM055955.1, read on the forward strand.
AGAATCGAGAGCCTCTTATGAGCACAACCCTTACTTAGAAAATGTGCTTCCTCTCCATTCCTACGACCCTTTTGCTTTTTCTAGCTCAGCCGCGACCCAGCTAGATGGTACGTACAACTCTGTTGATGTTCCGTTTTATCCATATGATCAGCCTGAGCAGTTTAGCCACAGAGGCCGCACTCCTTCTCCAGTGCCACCAGTAGCCGAGTCTTCTAGGGCAAGAGTGCGAGAGTCCGAAATAGTAGGTCATCGGAAAGTTTTGCCAGTGAAGCTACGGTAGCCTGTAGGTACCTCCAGTCAGTTCCAGACGGTAGTTACGTTTCTCCGTACGTAGACCCATGTCTTTGGCAGCAAGGTTTGACCAGGGGATAGATCGAGAGATCGATGGCATCTTTGGATCTTACCTCCGTCATGAGTATGAGCAAGAGCACCTTCAGTGAGCATGTCAACACTTGCTTTGAAGACGAACAGACAAGTAATTTCCTAGAGGAGTTAGCCACTGCGGAAGGTCATGGTAGTGACGAAGATGAGAAGGATCCGGACGAGGATCCCAAAGAGGAGCAGAAAGGAGGAAGTGACCCTTACGACGGTGGTTCGCGTGTTTAGGGTGTGGTTCGAGAAAGCTTGTGGAAAATTTCAAACAATCTTTACTTTATGTCGAAGAGTTGAACTCTTTTATTTTCCATAGTGATGTATATTATAAAACTCGATGCATAAATATCTAGTAGGTCGAATGTGGGGTAGTAGCTTGTTAAGTAGAGCGTGTGGTGAAGTTTAGGGAAATTTTCCGATGTAAGTATTACATCCCTTTGATTCGATATAATTCCTCGCAGGAGGCCATCATTTCGGATGATATGAGAATGAAGTCGTTAGGCTGTTAAAATCAACTTTGAGTCTCCCAATTGCTTATATTATTTTGAGTATCCGAGATCCCAATTATCTTTTAGTAGAGAGCGACTGAAGAGATAAGAGTTGAGTAAATTAAATGAGTTATTTTCTTGAGAATGTGTCATATGTGACCATATTTGAGTATATGATTGTCTTAAATGCTGAGAATGATTTGTTTTATCTGAGATGATTGTATTATCTGTGATAACTATTTCATTGAATTTTCTTTGATATGCTGATAAGTATCGATTGAGAATCATATTCCTCTCAATAAGGAAATAGTTTTAAAAGTCGAGAAAAATTCCGAGTAAGTTAGCCCGTTTTGCGGAAATTTCTTTCCGAGTTGCTTAATTTTTTCTTTTGCATTTCTTTAGAATGCTGCCAAGACAAAGAAACGTGAGAGTCGAAAGAAACGATGAAGAAGAGCGACGGGACCCTACCCTGGCTCTTCAGAATGAGAGATGAATAGAAGAGCTTTTTCTTCGCCAAAATCTCCTAACTTTCGATGGTAAATGCAGTCTGGCAGAAGCCGAGGACTGGATTCATTCTCTTGAGCGAATTTTTAGATCTCTTCGTTGTAGTGATCGTGAACGTCTTGAGTGTATGACATATCAGCTTAAAGGAACCGTCGACTATTGGTGGGAAACACAACAAAGGACGTATTCGCCAGAAAAACACGAGAATTTGACATAGGAAATATGTGCCTAGGAGTTATCGTAAGCAGAAGGCGAACGAATTTACGAATCTAAGACAAGGGAAGAGATCGGTAGCTGAGTACGATCGTGAGTTTTGCGAGTTAGCTCGTTTTGCACCTGATAAGTTGGATACCCATGAGAAAATGTGCGAACTTTTTCGAGCAGGATTAAGGCAAGATATTCAAGTTGTTCTTGCAAGTCAGAGTGGTCTGACTTATGTTGAAACCCTTAATCGAGCCTTAGATATGGAGTTGGCAATGCAGCCAGAAAGAGGTTCGCATTCTTCAGCGAATCCTCAGTTTCAAAGTCAAGCGACGACAGCTGTGACCTCACACTCGTCTCATCACGGGCAGCATGCAAAAATAAAAGGAAAGTGGAATGGTAGAAACCACCCGAACAAAAGCCGTGGCAAGGACGAGGACAAGAACAACCTCAGCAATCTCAGAAAGCAAAAGCTCAGCATGGTAACCGAAGTAATGCACTCACAGGACCTCAAGGACTCCCTCCTTGTTCAAAGTGTGGCAGGATGCATCAAGGCATCTGCAAAGTTGGACGTAAAGTCTGTTTTACTTGTGGACAACCTGGTCATTTCTCGAACCGGTGCCCAAGTAAATAGAAGGGAATGAACAGTGGAAGACCAAATCAGTATCAGTCTTCACAGATGAGAGCAGTGGAGGCAGCTCCATAGCAGAAGTATCCCTAGAATTAGCGTAAACCGCAGTCGCAAAAGCAGCAACCCTCTCCGCAGGAGCAGCCGCATTACCAAAGAGCATTCGCAATTGAACAAAAACCTGGAGTTAAAGACCAAGGAAATCTTGCAGTTATGGGAAAACTTAACGACATACCTGTTATCATTTTATTTGATACCGGAGCTTCACATTCGTTTATATCTAGCGCTTGCATAGAAAATCTTGGCTTAAATGTAGAAGAGTCGAACCAGGTGCTTAGAGTGTCAACCCCTTTAGGTAGATCGGCGTTAGTATCGTGTGTTTGTGCAAACTTAGAATTCGATTTTGGAAACCGTAGATTATCCGCAAAATCCCTGAATCTAATCTAGATGTGGGACGTGGATATAATCTTGGGAATGGATTGGTTAACCAAGAATTTCGCGACAATCCAATGCGATCAGAGACGAATTTTGTTTCAACTTCCTGGAGAAGAACCGACCGTAGTTTTTGGAGTTGAGAAGAGAGTAAAGAAGAGTATGCCGATTATTTCGGCCATCAAAGTGAAGAATTTAATGAGAATGAAGGATACGAAAGCATATCTGATTTATTTAAATAAAGATGAAGAACGGGGACCGAGTATCGACGACGTAGCCATCGTAAGAGAGTTTAAAGACGTATTTCCAGAAGTCTTATCGGGTTTGCCTCTCGATAGACAATTGGAGTTTACGATCGATTTAGAACCTGGATCAGCCCCGATTTCGAAAGCCCCATATAGAATGGCTCCAAAGAAACTTCAAGAGTTAAAGATTCAGCTACAAGAGTTGTTCGATTTAGGTTTTATTCGACCAAGTGCCCTTAGGGAGCACCAATTTTGTTTGTGAAAAAGAAGGACGGTAGTCTGAGAATGTGCATAGATTATCGAGAGCTTAACAAGATTACACTCAAGAACAAGTATCCTCTGCCAAGGATAGATGATCTGTTCGATCAGTTAAAAGGAGCAAGTGTTTTCTCCAAGATTGATTTAAGGTCTGGATATCATTAACTGAAGATCAAACAGAAAGATGTTCCAAAAACTGCTTTCAGAACAAGATATGGATATTACGAATTCGTAGCAATGCCCTTTGGATTGACAAATGCTCCAGCTGTTTTCATAGACCTGATGAACAGAGTTTTTCACGAATACTTGGATAAGTTCGTGATTGTTTTCATAGACGATATTTTGATACACTCTAAGAGTGAAGCAGAACACGAGATGCATCTGCGAATTGTGCTGGAGAAGTTAAGGTTGGAAAAGTTGTATGCCAAATCAGTAAGTGTGAATTCTGGCTAAGGGAAGTGAATTTCCTAGGACATGTTGTTTCGTCCGAAGGAATTAAAGTTGATTCAGATAAGGTAAAAGTTGTTCAAGAATGGAGATCGCCAACGTCAGTTCATGAAATCCATAGTTTCCTCAGTTTAGCAGGTTACTATCGGAGATTTATAGAAGGATTTTCCATGATCGCGAAGCCGATGACAAGTTTGTTAAAGAAGGAATCAAAATTCAAGTGGATGGAGGAATGCAAGAAAAGTTTCCAAAAGCTTAAGTCGAGATTGACTACAGCTTTAGTGTTAGCCCTTCCTGAAGCGGAAAAGGACTATACAATTTATACTGATGCATCATCCAAAGGTTTAGGATGTATGGTAGTGCAAGATGGAAGAGTGATTGCCTATGCTTCAAGACAGCTCAAACCCAATGAAGAGAAGTACCCGACGCACGATTTAGAGTTGGCAGCCGTTGTATATGCTTTAAAGATTTGGAGACACTACCTCTACGGAGCTAAGTGTGAAATCTTTTCAGATCATAAAAGTCTGAAGTATTTCTTCGAGCAGAAGGAGCTAAACATGAGACAAAAAAAAGCTTGAGTTGGTAAAAGACTACGATTGCAAAATTTCTTATCATCCCGGGAAAGCTAATGTAGTAGCCGATGCGTTTAGTAGAAAAGGGAAATCGGAGAATGAGAAGAATACGAAGTTAGGATTTCTCTTATCTGAGGAAGAAAAGTTGATCGAGGAGTTTGGAAGGATGAGAATTGAAGTGATTTTACCTCCGATGTCAGTAGAGCAAGTAATTGCTTCATTAGTAGTGATGCCAGATCTGAGATCTCAAATCATAGAAGGCCAAAGGAAAGATGAAAGTTTGGAGAAATTGAGACTTCAAGTTAGAAAAGGAGAAGTCAAAGATTTTAAAGAGTCAAGTGACAACACTTTGTTGTTTCGAAGAAGAATTTCCGTGCCAAATGATGAGAAGCTAAGAAATGAGATAATGAGTGAAGCTCATGAGACCCCGTATACAGCTCACCCTGGCAGTATGAAGATGTACTAGGATTTGAAGCAACACTTCTGATAGGAAGGAATGAAGAAAGATGTAGCCATGTACGTTGAGAGATGCTTAGCTTGTCAACAAGTGAAGTCTTTACATCAAAGACCATATGGACCTTTGCAACCACTACTAGTTCCGAAGTGGAAATGGAACGATGTCACTATGGATTTTGTGATGGGTTTGCCAAGGACAAGGAAAGAGAATACAGTTGTCTGGGTAGTTGTGGATAGATTGACGAAGTCCGCTCATTTCATACCTATTTCTTACACCTATGGATCTGATAAGTTGCTACAGATTTATGTCAAAGAAATTGTGTGATTACATAGAGTTCCAAGTACGATCAATTCTGATCGAGATTTGAAGTTTACCGTCCGTTTTTGGGAAAGTTTTCAAAAAGAGTTGGGAACACATCTACGGTTTAGTACCGCTTATCATCCTCGGACAAATGGTCAATCAGAGAGAACAATCCAAATTCTTGAAGATATGTTAAGAGCCGTTTTGTTAGACAAATGAGATGATTGGGCGAAAATCTTACCTTTTGTCGAATTTGCCTACAACAATAGTTATCAGAATACGATTGGAATGGCTCCTTACGAATCTCTTTATGGAAAGAAGTGTAGATCTCCGCTCTACTGAGATGAAGTAGGCGAGAGAAAAGTTATAGGACCAGAAGCGATCAAGAAGATGATAGAATCTATTCGTTAGATTCGTGAGAAAATTAAGGAAGCCCAGAGTCGGCAGAAGTCGTATGCCGATAATCATAGATCCGAGTTAGAGTTCAATGTAGGAAATAAAGTCTTTCTAAAAGTATCCCCTTCGAGAGGAGTACACCGTGTTGGTGTTCGAGGAAAGCTAAAGCCGCGATACATAGGACCGTTCGAAATCCTAGAAATGATTGGAGCTCTTGTATAGATTAGCTTTGCCTCCCAGTTTTGGGAATTCGCATAATGTGTTTCACGTATCGCAATTGCGTAAGTACATTTTCGATCCGAATCACGTGATTCGACGAGAAGACGTAGCTTTGAAGCCAGATTTAAGTTACGAGGAGAAACCCGAGCGAATTCTGGATCGTAAGATTCAGCAGCTTAGAACGAAATCGATTACCCTCGTTAAGATTAAGTGGTGTCACCCCGATCTTGAAAATGCTATGTGGGAACTTGAAGAAAAGATGAGAGCGAAGTATCCTGAGTTATTTCCTCAAGGTTAGTAAATTTTGGGACGGAATTTTTTTTAAGGGGGTGATGATGTAATACCTTGAACTTTTCTAAGTCTTTGAATGTGCTTTAAATAAGTTTATATGCCTGTATGATTTGCTTTGAGTGATAAAAATTTCCAAGAAAAGAAATTTTCTTGTGAAATGACTAAAATGCCCTTATGTGCTCTTATGTGATTTTTCTCGTTTCGATTATTCGAATCGAGTATGTGATACATTGTTTGAGCATTATAATATGAGTATGAGCTTTAGTTTGAATTTCGGAATGTTATGAGAATTTTTACTTTTTGATGAATAGTAAGATAACCGAGATTTCACTATTCATCGACTAATTCCAAATTTCATCTAATTAGTGTCTTTTGAGTCTAGAAATTATTTTAAGACTTTTGAGATATGTCAGAGAATTTACCGAGATCATATGAGAGAGTTTTAAAAATCATTGCTTAATGGTTTAATTAACCGAGCAATTTTTAAGTTTTTCTTTGTTAGTCAAAATTTTGATTTAAAAATTTGATATTTGGATTCCTTGATTTATTTGGTGTGATATAAGACAAAGTAGAGAAGTTTTCGACATCGAGAAAGAATCGAGGAGAGTTTTAAGTCGTTTGAGAGATAAACGAAATAATAGAGATATTTTCTACCGGAAAACTTTTTCTTCCGGGGATTTTTTAGCAGATAAAAATCTGCATATCTATCCTAACTCTACCCAAATCTCTACCCCACTCTCACCCTTAGCGTGTGAGACACACTCTCCCAACCCCCCTCTCTCCATAATTACCGTCAACCACACTACTCTCTCTACCTCTCGATCTCTCTTTTAACACACACATGAATTATATTCTCTCATTTTCTCTCTAAGTCATCATCTCTCCCTCTCCCATCTCTCTCTCTCAACCGACATACACACACACTGACATACACTTGAAGAACCTTCACGGAAGCTTGAAGTCTAAGCTCCAAAAGCTTCAAAAATCATCTCTATCTTCCATCTTTGATCTAAAATAACAAGGTAATCTTCATCCTCTCAACCTTGTGATCATTTTGAGATCAAGATTCATCCTTCATTTCCCATTCATTTTTTTCGGCAGCTTGTGCCTTGAAGAGGTGCTCCATTTTTGTTCATTTTTGAGGCCTAGAAGTTGAGATCTACAAGGTTCCATGCATGGAAATCAAAGCAAACCTTGAGCCCTCTTTCCTTTCCAAACCGTCGATCATAAGCCTTGAAAAAGGAGAAGTTTTGATTTTATTTTGATGTATGATATCTCTTGATTTTTGTATGGGTTCAAAATCAGATCTAAGGTTTGGATCTAGGGGAAGAATCCAACAAGGAAGCCGTCAACACTTTAGGGGAGTGGAAGCTTCAACCAAAGGCTACGAACTCAATCTCTCGAAAGAGAGAGTCCGAGGAGATACAAAACTAGCAAAGACCAAATCTCTAGTCTCAATCAGGAAGGGGAACTGCTGAGAGGCTAGGGGGAAGAACATGAGAGAAATCACTCCACTCTAATTGGACTTCACCAGTCTTCTTGCTTGGAGAGGGAGAGAGAGGTGATAAGCTGCTTACGCTGCTTCACTCTTTCTGTTGTCTCTCGGCCCTTCAGCGTGCTTTTTCTCTACTTGTATCACCCTCTTTTAGCTTTGGTGTGGAGACCTCTATTTATAGAGGAAAGAGTTGTTTGATCTCTACCAAAAGCATGACACTCCACATGCTTTTTGCATGTCACTGTTGTCGGCCCATTTATGGAAAGTTTTCCAGCTGACTTGTGCTCCCCGAGTAGATTCTAAATCTTGACTGCAACTTCTCCATCTTCAGCGTCTTCTCTTCTATGCTTCGCGATGTCTTGACTTCGACACAATTTCTCTTCACGCTAGACTGTATGCTTTCAGCTGCGTGGTTCAGTTGTGGAGTCAACTAAGCTGATGTTGGGGTCAAACAGTGAGCTCTAGCTAAGAAGAGACTAAAGGTATTCATCTACTCGGTTGGGGTCAGTTGAGGTCAGTTGGGGTTTTGGTATCTTTCGAAACCTTTACTAATTTTCCCAACAGATGTTATAAGTTATCAATTAGAGTAATTTTAAGCATGTTAGCACTTGAAATTTCTGAAAAGGATCAAGTGTAAGTAAAATGAAAGAGTACAGAAAATTTAAATGAAGAATCGGTGAGAATTTGATGATTAAATTATATAATTGATGTTCCTAAGATGAAATTGAGATCAAAACAAGTATATTAGCCACTTGAAACACTAAATTTGGAGTTTGTATGAGAAAGTTATGAAAAAGTCGATGAAATTCAAATTAAAAGTTGACTTATGAAATATTAAGTGTAAATGAATAAATTGAAGAAGTAAAAGAGTTAAAATAATTAAATAAGGAGTATTAAAAATTGAATCGAGCAAAAACGAACCCTTAAGAATGAAAAGGGTTAAAACCGAAAAATTTAAAGGAAAATAAAAGGGTTTACTCGATCTAAAGTCGAGAATCGAAATTAAATGAAAAATCATTCAATTGAAATTATTATAAGTAAAATATAAGAGTTTAAGATTTTTTCGAGCAAGTCGATGTGTTTCCTTAAAAGACGTGTCGTACTTTGACACGAGAAATTCTGTAAAAGGTTTCGGAATTTAAAATTGAGTTTGTATTTGAATTCCTTGAATTTTTCTAAGAAAAATGAAGTTATTTATATCGAAAACCGAGAACTTTTCCTTTTTAAAGTTAAAAGTCGAGCAGTATGTTAGATAAGAATTTATCTGTGAATTCTTGATGTATTGAGTCATGATGAGTTTATGATTGATTATGTGTTGTGTGAATAAGAATATATGACTAAGTGATTTTGATCAAAAATTCATAAAGCTTTGAGAAATATATACCTAGCCACGGCTAAACTCTAGCTAAGACTGCATTTCAGTGTAGTAGGTGAAACCAGCCGAGGCTAGCCTTAAGTACAACCTGCTAAGGTAGCCGCTACCCTATTCTGTTTTCAAATATGTGAATTTTCTTGATTGACGTCGATGATCATGTTATAATTGATGAATGTTTGATGCTTAGAGTCGATGTTTTAGTTTGAAGAAGTTGTTGGTATAGTACTTGGTAGAGTTTAAGAATCGAGCGTTCCATAAGACCAATCGAGAAGGTAGAACCCGAGTCAAGCAGAAATGCGAATAACGAGTTAAGTAGTCACTGTTTTCCGAAAATTATAACTCGACCTTATAAATATTATTTTTGAAGGCATGAGTGGAATCGAGAAGTAAGCAGCGACAAGAAAAGAATAATCGAGCGGTGCCGCTTTCTAGATGGGCTTTCTAAACTAAAACCAAGTGATAAATGTGTTTATTATATATTATGTGCGCTTTTCAAATTAAATGACTTGCCTAAAAGTTTTACTGTTTTGGTATGCAATCATCTACTTGTTGATATGCGAATAAGTCATTTGGACTTACGGGATAAGGTCCTGCTTGATGTGGGACAATGCATGCATTTGTTTAAGGTGACTGTGAGCCTTGCTTCAGGTTAGGCCAGTCACGATGATCGAGAAGGAGGCCTACTTCTTGACACCTAAAGAAGATAAGCTATAGATTGATCATACTTAAGAAATATTACAACAGTTTATTTTGAGAAAAGAAATATGTTTACAAGTCTCTCACAAGTTGTTTATTTTCAATTGTTTATACTACTAACACTAGTGATGCAGCAAAAGAGGCAAGTTCAATTTATAGCTCTAACGAGCATGTTTTCAATTATTTTGAAATGTTTACTGAGTATAAAGTACTCATGCCTTGCATGTTGTTTTCTAAAACGTGCAGGTTAGCTCGAATGATGATGGTGCAGTATGCTTGGCAGCGTTCTTTGTTTCGAGTCAAGATTTGTTTAAGCTTGGGTTATATGTCTTTATATATATAACTTTGGGACCTAATGTAATTCTCTGCTGCAACACCGATATTTATTCGTGTTTTCAATTCTTTCAACTCTGATGTTTAATTAATGAGTTTCATGCTCAACACTTTATTTTGATTCCTCTCGACTCTTATTTAATAAATATATTTCATTTGAGCATTTTAGATGGATAATTGAAAGCAAGTTGATCAATTGTTTTCGGTTTCAATTAATATTCCCTTAAATCGAGCATGTTCCCTTGTATATTTTCCATTGTTTCATCCTCACTGTCCAATGCTTTCTAGTCGTTTCATACATAAGAAATCGGGCTGTGACAACTTGTCCTTATAAGATGCTATTCCTGAAAGAATGAGTGGGACCGAGATGTAAAGAGCAGGAAGAGATACCAGAGTAGTACCATTTGAGACAGGTGTGCTTTTTAACTGAGAACTGATGAATGTGAATATTTATTATAATATTACGTGAGTTTTTAAATTAATTGACTCACCAATGTTTTGAATTTTGGTATATTTAATCATTTACTTGAGCAGACAAGATAATACGCGTTGTTTGAGAAGGAGGCCTGCTTTTCGGCTAGGCCAGTCGCAGTGTTTGAGAAGGAGGCCTACTTCTCGACACACTTGAATGATGTAGATTGATTCATACCTGAGTTATATATATATATATATATGTTCGACTGCGCAGTCGTTTCATGAAAAGAAAACCATATTTTTTATCATTCACAAGTTAAATATTTTTATATTGCTAACGCTTGTGATGCAGTGGCAAGGCAAGTTCAATATATAGCTATATTGAGTAAGTTTTCAATTTATTTTGGCATATGTTCACTAGTACGAAGTACTCAGCCCTGCATGTTGTTTTCTAAAAACGTGCAGGTTAGCAAGGATGATGATGGTGTAGCGTGCTTGGTGGCGTTTAATTGTTTTTTAGTCTAGTCGTTTAAACTTGAAGTTATGTATCTTCATACATATAGCTTTTGACACTTGAGTATGTATTCCGCTGCAACACTGTTTTTATCATGTTAAAATTTCTATACTCTGATGGTTGATACAATGAGCCTCCGTGCTCAATACATTATTCTTTAACCCCTGATTTCTACTTGTATAATATCTTAATCTTAAGTTTATGAGATGGGTTTGAAAGCATGTTATCGTTTGTTATCGCTTTCAACTTATATTCCCTTTTTTCCGAGCATGTTCCGTTTGTTTAATTTTTATTGGTTCGCCCTCACTGCCCCACTTTTTCTAGTTATTTTATACGTTAGAAATTGGGCTGTGATAGTCATTTAGAGTTGACACTTGACTGAGTTGATCCGAAGTTCCTCCTTAATTTCTAGACGAGGCCTTCAATCTCATCTTCTGAGGAGTAGACTTCTCCTTCTTCAGTCGACCAAATAAGCGGCTCTGCCAAGTTCTTCAGTCGTTGGACTTGTGAACTTGTCCAAGTAGGCTGAGTGGTCTAACTTCTTTTAACTGCCTGCAGTTTAGCCTGTTCCGTACACTCAAAAGTAGACTCATTAAAACTAGCATAAGGTGTTATTTCCATAACTTTGGAGTTGTTGTTGAAAGTAGACTCATTAAAACTAGCATAAGGTGTTATTTCCATAACTTTGGAGCTGTTGTTGAAAGTAGACTCATTAAAACTAGCATAAGGTGTCATTCTTCTCACAGTACTCATGATGGTTTCATTGAGGAACTCAGTTCCGCGATCAGATCTGATGGATACAATGGATTTTCCTTGTTGATTTGCTTGTCTGTCCATCAGCTATGGAGAAATTTCTCTCGTCTCGTTCTTATACACCAAAAGATCATCCATGTGTACCTCGAGTAGTCATCAGTAACTACAACAGTACATTCATTTCCAATCATACTCTTGGTGACCTGACTAAAAAGATCCATGTAGATCAATTGCAGAACACGATCCGTAGAAGGTATCAGTTTGATATGGAACGATGCTCTAGCCAACTTCCCTAGTTGACATGCACTGCAGAGATGCATCAGACTAAACTTCAAGTCTAGTATTTCATCTGTGTGTTGTTGGCGAGCTAGCTTGTTCATGGTTTTGAAGTTGAGGTGGTTGAGCCTTCTGTGCCATAGCCAGGTAGTCTATGTGCTACTCTTGGACACTAGGCAGGTATTTGGAGGACTGCTTGACCAGTCTGTTTAGTCAACACCACCTGATTAAGATCGTCTACCATATAGAAGAATTTGCTTCTCTTAATGTCTTTCACCCTGCATCTCTGTGCATCAAACCTTATAGAAAATCCATTATCACAGAATTGGCCTATGGAGAGCAAGTTATGCTTCAATCCATCGACCAACAAAATATTTTTGATAGTCACTGAATCAGTTTAGAATGTACCAAACCCTTTGGTTTGCCCTGGAGTTGTCACCAAAGGTCATAACTTACCCCTCTCGAAACTTGAAGTCTTTGAATAGATTTTTGTTGTGTGTCATATGCTTGGAGCATCCACTATCCATGACCCACACAGATGCGCAGCCCTTCTTCTCCTCAGTTTATCACGGTCCTGCAGAACACAAGAAAAATTTAGGTGCCCCCACTTAGTTGGATCCTGGTTGGTAAGTGACTGGGGTTTCCTTGAGGACTTAAACTAAGCACTCAATCCGAATCACTTTCCCTTCTGCATCCACGTAGACTGCTGACTGAGTAGACTTGCGAGCACGAGCAAAATAGTTCTTTTGCTGACTTGGTCAACTTCTTCTAGGTGAGAACTGTCTGGGAGGGGACCCAAATTGTCTAGCTCCTGATGCATATCCATACTGTGGATAACCCAGACCATGATACAGGTCACTGAAGTTTCCATGTCCTTGATATGCCTGCTAGTATTGGTGTTGAACTCGGTATGTCTGATGATAGAAGTTAGGGTTGTCCTAGTTCTGATGCATTTGTGGCTAATGGTGAATTCTATTTTAGGCCTGTGCCTGGGCTGTAAAGGTCCTTGCTGAGTCTTCTCCCTCGCTCTACGACCTCGGGGTCTAAACTTCTTTGTTGACTTCTCAGCATCCTTCGAGGTACCAGCTTCATCTTTCTTAGGTTCATCTCCTTGAACCTATTTGCCTTTGTCAATTACAGGAGTCTCGACAGTCTGTGGGATGACTGGAGTCTCTGGAACTGTGACGTTGACTAAGTATGGTTGAGCTTGTGGTGTCTCAGTCGTAGGTTGACTAGCTTTGACGAACTGTCTTGCCTACGATCCAATGTCTGTCTCTGGGTTATAACCAAGACCTTCTACATAGTTGAGAGGTCTCTGGTTGTTAATCATGCTCTCTAGAGCAGTGCACGAGGCATGAAGGGACACTATCTTCTCATTTGCATGTTTGAGTTCTAATTGCAACTGAGAGCTGTATTCAGCTTGTGTCCTTGTTATATTGGTAAGATTGATGGCTGTTAGTCGACTGAGCAACTTCTTCATGGAGCTTTCTGTTGATCTCCATGAGTCTCTCTATCTCTTGATCATTCATGATCAGTTCATTGTTCATCACATCGAACTCTGATTGAAGTTCCTTACACTAAGTTGCTTGAGTATCGCACAATTTGCTCAGTTGTTCTATCTCATCCTATGATAAATTGATGTCTTCGTCAAGTTCTCCTGCACATTGGTTAGCTATGGGAATGATATGAGATGGATGGAGAAAAAAGTTTACCTTGCTTGTAGACTCTTTTGTTAGTGTCATGAGGCACTTGTCTTGTCTCTGGAACTTGCTGGAGAGTCAGTTTCCTCTTCTTCGGAGTCAGTGAACAAGTCAGTGTCGTCTACTTCTTCCTCAACGATCATAGCCTTGGACTTATCCTTGGCCTTTGCATGGAAGTTGAAAAGTTGAGCAATATCGAGTCAGCCTGAGATAGTATTTGAGTTCAAAATGAGTTTCTAAGTCGGAAATTAAGTTTGTATGAATATATGTGAATTTCTAGAATTTTTCTAGAATGTTTTGAGAAGTTTGGAATTCTTTTTTCCGGCTATTTATTGAAGTCGGTTGTTTATCTATCTGTGAACACTTGTTTTGTGATGTAACGACTGGAATGTGAATGAATTGTGTTTAAAGTGATCGATATTTAATCTCGTACTTTTCTGATGTCGTTTGATTTGTGAGATTGAGAAATTCCAAATTTTTGGAATGAATAGTGATTTCTCGATTTTGATTATTTAATTAAGTTTCAATTTGTCTGATGTACCAAGTTTGTTGAGTATGAATGTTCGAGTCTGAGGAATGTCTGTTGGTATAGTATTGGAGTAGAGTTAAGAGTCGAGAAAGTTCGATTAGTTAAGCTGAGAAAAGTTAGAAAAACCAGAGTCAAGTAGAAATCCGAGTAATCGAGTTTAGAATTCATTTTCATTCGAAAAAATAGAACTCGTCTTTATAAGAATTTATTCTTGAAGGAACGAGTAAAATTTACCAGTAAGAAATAAGTGGAGTCCAGAAGTAAGGAACGAGAAAGAAAGAGTTATTTCGAGCGAGTCTCTGGATGATAGGTGGGCTTTTTCTAACCAAAACAAATCGATGAATGTGATTACTATTATCATATTATGTGAGTTTTTAAATTAATTGACTTGCCAATTTTTTAGCTTTGATGTATGTTACCACCTATTTGAGGAAGACGAATTCGGTCCTATGTGAGACTGATGGCGCACAGTTTTTGGTTTCGAACATCAAACTGAAAATTCATGTTGGAAATTCACCAACATCAAACTCATTGACCAACAATCCTAGCTTACTGACCAACAAAAAATACGTATCCCCACCAACACACTTTGCCTTGAGCAAAGTGGGTGAAATAAAGATACCACACAAAAAAAGACATAAAACAAACACACAACAAACACCAAAATAAAATAAAATAAAGAAAATGGAATATCCCACCTCACCCACACACTTTTCCTTAGGCAAAGTGAATGGATAAAGGGGATAGACTAACAATGAACACACAAAAAACAAAAACTCAACAGAATAAAACGACACAAGGGAGAAACACATTAGAAGGCAGAAAGTGGTCTTGAGTACCCAAATATGGCATGCAAAGGGCTTTATGTGTTCCTCTGAGATCTTGCTGGTTTGTAGCAAATATGCAACCGCAACTTCCTCCAGTTAGCCCAGGCTACTGATCTCCACGCCTCACGTCTGAGGGTAGGCAGCAGACTTCCTCTTCCCCCTTACGCGAGTAAGGAAAAGAAGGCCATGTTGATGGTTGTGCTTTCGCTTCTCAGTGTCCCTCCATATCTGCTTTTCATGCTCTCTACAATCCTAAAAATGGGCACTGCTGTAGCAGTGCTACCCTGTTCTCTGCACAACATGAACAAACTGACCTGCTAAGCAAATATTGCTAACCTAGGGTTAAGAGAAACAAACACACTGAAAAAGAACGAAAAAAAAAACACGAAAAGAAGATCACCACTGGAAAGACAACTTTCTCGGCAACGACACCATTTTTTACGGCGTGCAGTTTTCGGTTTCGATCTTATGTTCATCGTTGAGGGAACCGCACACACGTCAAAAAAATTCGTAATTTTCCTAAGTATCCACCACTAGGAACAACTAGTGGCAAGTATTTAGGGTCGAACTATCATAGCCCCAAATCCCTAAGGACGGCGAAACCGGGGCGTGACTCGGGGTGGGAGATAAGAAACGGGGAAGAAAGGGAATTATCGCTGGAAACAAGGAGAAGACATTGTTTTTCACAAATGAGACAATGTGGTACTTAGATTAATATGAGAAAAACAATCACAAATGATTGTTCGAACCAAACAAACTAAGTTGAAGGGATTCATGTATTCGAATAACTTATAATCAACAAGGCAATAGAATATTAAAATGTATGCAGTGCAAAAAGACGTAGATTGACACCACATATGAAGATGTGAAGCCGGAGCTTATCATTAACTTGCTCGATAGAATCTCTTGCTCAAACACCCGCTGTTACAATATCACTGCTCAACCTGCACATTTTAAAAATAACGTGCAGGGCTGAGTACAACGTACTCAGTGAATACATGCCAAAAATATATACACATATATAAAATTATCATGCATTTGAAACAGTAACACACAGAGGTTTTTCTGAAATAAACCTGTGGCTACTAAAACATTTTCATATCTGAGTATTCATATCATCATCACATCATCATTGGCCATATCTATCCAACACCGGGGAAGAAGGCCTTCTTCTGCGAACATTGCTCACCGAGGTCGGCCCACCTTTGGAGCTCACAACCTCGATTACCATGTACACTAATTCGAAAAGCACCCTTTTGGCTAACTCAGAATCCGATCATTTTCATAAGTTGGCGAACCAATACAGATAGGCTCAAGAGATATCCATAAAAATATTTATGCATGATAATCATTTCAAAACATACTTTCAAAGCATTTCAAATACAGAGCAAAAGCTCAAGTTATTTGCGTAATAGAATACCCAACATATTTATTTTTAGTCAGAAAGCCCACCTGGTAAACTTACAGAACAAACCGTATTGCTTCTCCTTTGCATCTTAAATTCTCACTCTTGTGCTTCACCTTCCAATGTGAATTCTCAATATCAATATAGGGTCGAGTCAAAAGTAAAAATGTAAAACAGACTTGATAATAGTTTCAGACTTTATGGCTTTAGGTTCGACTAAGTCTAGCGTTAAAAGGTTTAGGAATTCCCTCTAAACTCTATTTTGTTAATTCACGGTCTTAAACGTTATCGGATTATCTTACATTTACTAGACACATCACACACGTTCCAAAAATCATGAGAAATCCGATAAGTACAAAATCTGTACACTTGCTGTGGGTTCAGGAGCAATTCAGAAATAGCTCAGGATGAATTAGAAGTCTACTTTACTGACCATTTTACGATGTGCAAAAATATTGTACGAGCAGAAAGTTATGACCGTTTTAGTGGGGGATGGCCGGTTTACACGAACATGTACTTAGTAAACCAAAATCAATTAATTAATTTTTGGAAGTGATTCAGCCCATTCCAGCTTCACATTTCCTCTCTAATTCTTTAACTAAGGCCCATCAACAAATTACTAAAAGATGGTCCAATCGAGAAT
Source organism: Schizonepeta tenuifolia (assembly GCA_029490685.1). Classification (NCBI taxonomy): domain Eukaryota; kingdom Viridiplantae; phylum Streptophyta; class Magnoliopsida; order Lamiales; family Lamiaceae; genus Schizonepeta; species Schizonepeta tenuifolia. The sequence continues at coordinate 102,844,176 of CM055955.1, forward strand.
AAATAAATCAACCAATTAATATAAACAAGAAAAAATGTAAGCCCAACTAATGAAATCACTCTTTCCCCTTTTCATAACACACGCACACGCCTCTCTCTCTCTCTCTCTCTCTCTCTCACTCCGTTTCCATCGACTACAGAGCATTACCACTCTCTAATGAACCCATATTTGTGTCCATCTTTTCTTGTGTTTTTCTTGTATTTTTTGTCTTTATCGAGTCAAAGTATGTCTGGGAGGACACAAAGTCGAGAGATGGTGTGTAGGGAAGAACAGGTGGGATGTTGGGCGAATTCGGTGGAAAATTTGTTGTTGAGATGCTGAAATGGCGATACGATGCAAATGGGCATAGGGCTGGAGGCCTGTAGCTGGGCAACAACGTTTTACATGCTCTACAAGTCAGGAAGTACCTCCCCTTATCCATGAAGCCAACAGACAGAGTACTCAAATGAGCCAGGATTTTGGTCAACACAGGAAGCCATCCAGGATACAGACATCGAGGGCAAGAAGTGAGTTGAGCCAGCAGCAGATTTCTTTTCCTTCAAGGAAGAGGATAAGGATCGGATCTTTCTTTCCTTATCCTAGCCGGACCTACTCAAAGAAGATATCTACCATGCAAGGAAAGAGAATCGTGGCTGCATGCATGAGAGGGAAAGACGGATATGCATGGAAGAGTCCTTCATCAACAAGGAAACTTCCCTAAACCCTAATTTCCATCGCCTATATATATGGCCGACTCCCTTATGTAACGTGTGCCGTTTTTATTCACGTTCATAGTTAGTTCTGCATTCTTAGTTTGAGAGGAAGTGAGGAAGAAATAAGTCCTACGGGCAATTTACTTTTATGTTCGTTTGAGAGGAAGTGAGGAAAAAACAAGTCCTGCAGTTGTTTAGTTGTTGGCGTGAAGCCAAGACCTTGGTTGCTGACTACGCTTTTGGGCAGCAACCCGTTTTTAGTTTTATGATAAGTATGTTTTCCTTTATATATTTTGTGCTTTCGTTTACTAATATGTCTAGCTAAATTAATCGTTTGGGTTGGATGTAGATGAAGTGATTGTAAATTACTCATTCTAAACTCGTGAGGTCGAATTGTGTTAGTTCGTTAATTGATTTTGTTCCCAAAACACTTAGGATTAATTCTAGACTAATTGATATTGACATATGATTGATCACCATCTAGATATTGATATTAAGGCATTAATAAAAATTGGGATTTAACTCGAGAGTGTCTTTCGTGCCCAAGAAGGTAAAGAGTGTTGGAGAGCAGTCGGTATTGACTTACCCCTTGGCTGTCTTGGGTTTGTTTATTCTTAATCCCTGTTGGGCAGCATCGTTACTGAAGTGTCTTTGTGACTTTGTTGATCAAGAGAGGAGATCTTGTCTTCTGGTCAAGATCTGTAAAATTGGATAGACATAGGCTAAGTGTGTTTATATCGTGACTTCGTCACCTTTAGGGTATAAACTAATCTTTGTCTTAAACCAAATGATAAGATCAGTTAATTGAATATCTTTGCACCAATGAACGAGTGATGAGTAATTAGGATCATGGATTCGAAACCTAATCCAAACTCTTTTGTTATTTGATATTGTTACTTGTTAAGTTACAAGATACATTGCAGTCAAAACCCCTTTTGTTGAGTTCGGCTTGAAGAGCAGATCTACGCCAAGTCCCTTGGGATCGACCCCACTTGCCATTAACTACTATCTTGTTGGGCAAGAGGTGTTTATAAATTTATTTGTGCGAAGAGTGTAACGACAACGTTTCGTCAAATTGGCGTCGTTGCCGGGGAACTGGTTTTAAGCTAGTTTGCTCTTCTAGCTTGAGTTGAGTACGGTTTATGCCCAAGTCAAACCTACGGAGTGACAGAGATCCACAAGATCCAGGAACTTTCCCGGAGGTGATAGCGAGGAGAAATCGAGCAGAACAACGTAAGAAGACGAAAGATCTGGAGGAAGGCGTCAACAAACCTTTAGAGTTGCCGAGCTTGATAGAAGATCAGGATATTGAGCAAAAAGACGATTCTTGCTCAAAAGCGAGTACAGACAGCGAGAAGTCAACATGAAGTTCAGAATCAGAGACATTAATAACCATGGCAGGACAGCAAGAGAAAACCATCCGTCAGATTATGTTCCCTGTCGACAAGGGGATCAGACCTTCAAGTATCCAGTTGCCCACCATCAATGGCAACTGGGAGCTCAAACATTCGTTGATACAGATACTGCCCAAGTTCAGTGATCATTCCGAAGAAGACCCTCAGACCCATCTTCAAGACTTTGAAATGACGATCAGCACTGTAAGGAACAATACCTCTCCTGCCCGAGATGCTGCTAGAGAACGAGATGCTGCCAAGATACATTTCCAGACTACGTAAGGTTACTCATGTTCCCGTTCTCACTTCTTGACGGGGCACGTGAGTGGCTTTACACCTTGCCAGAGGGAAGCATCAACACATGGAAGAAGTTGCAGCAGGCTTTTCTTGACAAATACATACCCGTTGGCCGGATACAAAGTGGAAGGAATGCCATTTCCTCGATCAAAATGAGTGGAAGTGAGTCGTTGTACGAATATTATGAGAGGTTCAAGAAATTGATCGCAAGATGTCCTCAACATCGAATCGAGGACATTGATTTGATCGAGCATTTCTTAAAAGGACTGAGAGCATCAGAGAGGAAATACATAATTGCAGCGTGTGGAGGAGCAATAGTCGATCAACTACCATCTGAAGTGTTCAAGAAGATAGCCGCCATGGCTGAACAATCACGAGATGAAGATGATATCCCAAGAGGGGGGTATGAAGGCAACAAAGGAAATTCAGACTACTTGGTCAGCACCATGAAAGATTTCATGACCAAGATGTCTGGCCAAATGGAGGATTTGAAGAAGAAGGTAGATGGTAAGGAAGTTCAAAGAGCTGTGAAGCGATGTGAAGTATGCCAAGCAACATCACATATCACCTCAGAATGTCCCAGTTGGTTCGTGGAAGAAGGAGAAGAGGTGAAGGCAATAGGTCAGAACCAGCAAGGTGGTGGGCAACAAAGGTTCCAGTATGGCAATAACAGCAATTATGACAACAATTATGGCTATAGGCAGAATCAGCACGAGAACCTGAGGTATGGCAACAATCACTATCAAATGCCTCTTGCCCACCAACAACCACAACAGCCTGTTCAACAGCAATATGTGCCTCCACCTCAACATCAGCCTCAACAACAACATAATTATGTTCCTCCACATCGAGAACCAGCAAAGACGGAGTTCATGAAGGAAACCATTGATAGGTTTACCAATGAGAACCAAAGGGTTAGGAGAGATTTTGAGAACTTTCAATTGGAAAGTCGAGGTCAATCGAACAACCTTCAAGCTCAATTAACTCACATAAACCAAACCCTGTCAAAGCTTGTAGATGACAAGAGCGGAAGGCTTCCTGCCCAAGTGGAGGTCAACAAGGAGCAAGTTAATGTTGTGACTTTGCGAAGTGGTAAGGATTTGTCAGAGGTGCTGCCCAAGACCCAACTCAAGGGACCTGCTCGAGTAGAAGAAACTAAAATGAGCTCAGGAGATATCAATGACCTTTATGTAGTGTTGAAGGCAAAGCGTGAAGAAGGGATAAAGGCCAATAAGAACCCCGTCTTCGATAATGAAGAGGATGAAGCCTTGTTTGATTACGTGAAAATGGAGAGATCAAAGCTGGGGTTTGATAAAGATGACGTGTTGTTGGATTCTTTGAAGGCTGAAAAAGAAGCAGAGGCTTTGGCCAAGAAGACCGTTCCTCGCATTGCTAAGGCAAAAATCCCATATCCAAGACGTTTTGCCCGCGATCGTGATCAGAAGGAGTTGGAGGACATGATGGAGGTGTTCAAGAAAGTGGAGAAAACCTACCACTATTGATGGCATTACAATCCATGCCAAAGTGTGCAAATTTTTTGCGAGAGATGTGCTTGAAGAAGACCAAGTACCCAGATAATGCCCATTTCCATGTGAAGAACGTGTCAGCACTCATGAATTCTCACATCCCGCTCAAGAAGAAGGATCCTGGCATGTTCGCTATCCCATGGACAATAGGTACTACGTCAATACCCAAGGCGATGCTTGATCTAAGAGCTTCGATAAATGTAATGCCAAGAGCCATGTTCGACGAAATGAGTTTTGGACCTTTATCTCCTACCCGAGTTGCCATTCAATTGGCGGACTTGTCCACAGTCTACCCCGATGGCGTTTTGAAGGACGTATTGGTCAAGGTGGGGGATCTTCTGTTTCCAGCCGACTTCTATGTTCTTGACATGGGAAAGAAAGCAATCAAGAACCCAGTGATCTTGCTCGGAAGGCTGTTCTTGAGGACGGCCTGCACCAAAATCGATTGTGACACTGGGAGGTTGACAGTTCAAGTAGCTGGAGAAGTCGTCGAGTTTGACGCTTATCGGCAAAATCAGGATGATGCCCTAAAACACCTCAACACCCTCAATGCATTTGGTCGACGAATGGAGACATTGAATAGCTTAAGTTGCTTCTTAGGAGACAACGAGGATACAAGCCAGGCGGAACTCAATTTAATACAGGGTCTTGACTTGGATCTCGACCAAGATGAGGATATTGAGGATGATGGTGCCTTGATGTAGTTTCATGAAGGCGATGAGTACGACAGTGATAAAGATTTCTGGGAGGAGTCAGTCCATGGACATAGTTTCGACTCCACCGATGAAGATTATGGGACAGATGAGGGGTTAGAGGACAACTACACTCCTAAAAATTTCTGTGAAGATGAAGACGAGTTCGATGAGGAACTCAAGGAACTACCCCATGATGAGATTGAGGAGTTGGTAGAGGAATTTTGGCAACAGACAGTTCTTGGGCAGGATGCCGGCTTGCAGACAGAGGAGGATCTTGCCCAGAACGATGAACCAGCAGATATGGAAGAATGTAGTTATGCCAGGATTCCAGGCAACATGCAACCTCAGAGATTTGAACCACTCAACATCCCTGAATTGAAGCCGGAGGACAGGTTGGTGCCATCATTGCAAAAGGCCATTACGTTGGAGCTGAAACCTTTGCCCAAGCACCTAAAATACATATATCTCGGCAAGAACGAGACTTTGCCCGTGATCATATCATCTGAACTGTCAAGCATGGAGGAGATCAGAGTTGGTGAGGTATTGAGCAAATATAAGGAAGCAATAGGGTGGACCTTGGCCGACATCAAAGGCATTAACCCTGTGGACTGCGTTCATCACATCTTGTTTGAAGAGGATGCTGCCCCAGTAAGAGATCCACAAAGGAGATTCAATCCCGCCATGAAAGAAGTGGTAATGAAAGAGATACTCAAGCTTCTTGACTTGGGGATCATATACCCCGTGTCTAACAGCCGGTGGGTAAGTCCTGTGCAGGTGGTGCCCAAGAAGTCAGGAATCCAAGTTGTTGAGAACGAGAAGAATGAGATGGTGGCCATGAGATTACAAACTGGATGGCGAGTGTGTATAGATTATTGAAAGCTCAACCAAAAGACGAAGAAGGATCATTTTCCTTTGCCCTTCATCGACGAGATGCTTGAGAGGTTAGCTGGTAATGACTATTATTGCTTTTTTGACGGTTATTTTGGTTACATGCAGATCTGGGTTGCTGACGAGGATCAAGGCAAGATCACCTTCACATGCCTGTTTGGCACATTTGCATATAGGAGGATGCCATTTAGATTGTGTAATGCACCAGGGATATTTCAAAGGTGTATGATGCACATTTTTTCAGACCTTCTTGAAGAGTGCATCAAAGTCTTTATGGACGACTTTACCGTCTACGACAAGACCTTCGAATCATGCCTCAACAACCTGGATCGAGTCTTGAAGAGATGTATTGAGAAGAGCCTTTTGTTGAATTATGAAAAATGTCATTTCATGGTAAAAGAAGGAATCGTCTTGGGGCATGTCATGTCGGGGAAAGGTATTGAGGTGGACAAGGCCAAGATCGACATTATTGCCAAGTTACCCTACCCAAGATCTGTGAAGAAGTTGAGAGGATTCCTAGGGCATGCTGGGTTCTATAGGAGATTTGTCAAGGATTTTGCCAAGATCGCACAACCAATGACGAGACTACTTCAAAACGATGTGGCATGGGAGTTCAATGAAGATTGCAAGAAGGCGTTCCATGCCTTGAAGGAGAACTTGATCACAGCCCCTATTATCCAACCTCCGGATTGGGGGATGCCTTTCGAATTAATGTGTGATGCCAGTGGTTATGCTGTGGGAGCAGTTCTCGGGCAAAAACGTGGAAAGGAAAGCTATGTCATCTATTATGCTTCCAAGACGTTGAACCCCACCCAATGCAATTATGCCACTACGGAGAAGGAGTTGTTGGCTATTGTCTTTGCTTTTGAAAAGTTTAGATCCTATTTGCTTGGAGGCAAGACCATAGTGTACACGGATCATGCAACATTGAAATACTTGTTGAGCAAGAAGGAGTCCAAGCCAAGATTGATTAGGTGGATCCTTTTGTTGCAGGAATTTGACATAGAGATCAAAGACAAGAGTGGTGCCCAAAACCAAGTTGCCGACCTCCTAAGTTGAATCTTCCAGCCTGATGATGGGGTGCCGATCAAGGAGACCTTTCCCGACGAGCACCTGAGTCTTGCCCAAGATGAACCATGGTATGCTGATATCGTGAATTACTTGGTGACTGGAGAGATACCCTCCGACCTTGGGCATTATAAAAGGAACAAGCTTAAATACGAGAGTCGTTTCTATATTTGGGACAAGCCATATTTATAGAGGGAATGTGCGGACAAGATCATAAGGAGGTGTGTCGAGGATAAAGAGCAAAGGAGCATTCTTGAGCATTGTCACAACAAGGAATGCGGAGGACATTTTGGGCATCAACGGACTGCAAGGGAGATTTTGGAGTGTGGCTTTTATTGGCCAACATTGTTCAGAGATTGTTATGAGTGGGTCAAGATGTGCGAGAAGTGCCAAAGGGAAGGCAACATCATGAGAAGAAATGAAATGCCCATGATACCAATCTTGCCCGTAGAGGTGTTCGACGTATGGGGCATGGATTTTATGGGACCCTTGCTGAGTTCCAAAGACAACAAGTATATAATATTAGCAGTAGATTATGTCTCGAAGTGGGTAGAGGCTCGTGCTTCCCACAAGGATGATTCTAAGGTGGTTTCCAGTTTTTTGAGAACACAAATTTTCAATAGGTTCGGTGTACCTCGAGCTATAATTAGTGATCAAGGTTCTCATTTTTGCAACACCACGGTGACCGCCTTGTTCAAGAAGTATGGAGTTACTCATCGTGTGTCAACAGCCTACCACCCACAAGCCAATGGACAAGCGGAATTGTCCAATTGTATAATCAAGACGATCTTGAGGAAGACCGTGGGCACTACGAGGAAGGATTGGAGTATGTGCCTTGATGATGCTTTATGGGCGTATAGGGCTGCCTTTAAGACACCTTTTGGCATGTCCCCTTATCGCATGATCTATGGCAAGAGATGCCACTTGCCCGTGGAGCTGGAACATCGAGCACATTGAGCTGTTGCCCAACTCAACCTCGATTGGAACGAGGCAGGTGAATCAATGAAGCTCGAGATCCAAGAACTCGACGAGATAAGACTCCAAGCCTATGACAATGCTGGCTTATACAAGGAAAGGATGAAGAAGACCCACGATCTTTTGATTAAAGAGAAGGAGTTCCATTTTGGGCAACAAGTGTTGCTATACCAAACGCGATTTAGGCTTTCTTCAGGTAAGCTCTCGACCAAGTGGACAGGACCTTATGAAGTACAAGCTCAATTCCCAAATGAAGCTGTTGAAGTCAAGGATCCTAAGAATGGTAATGTTTTTAAGTTAATGGTCAGCGCTTGAAGGCCTATCTTGGGCAAGAACAATTTGTTGAGGGGGAACCATCTGGGTTCCCTGTCGATGAGGACCTCTGACTTTTAAAGTGAGGGGTGTCGTGCCCAAAACCTTAAACAGGGCGTTGTCCAGGAGGCAACCTGGTTAGTATTTTCATTTTATTTCTTCTTTTTCATTATTTCTTTATTTTTAATCTTTATTTTCGAGAAAAAGAAAATAAAAAAAAATTAGTTAGTTTATGCTTTAGGCAGTTGATTTCTTAGTAATTTATTTTAAGTCTAACTATAAGAAAGAGTTTGTTTCCGGAGTATATCTGTGTTTTGAAGTATGCAGGAGATGTTGAGCAAGATGCAGGTTGTAGATCAGGAACCAAGATGAAGAAGAGAGCAGGGTGTTGAGTAGAGGACGTGATCAAGAACCAAGTTGTTGGTCAAAGACTTTCCGAGGCGGCTACTGTTACCCTAAAAAACCGCGCCCTATATACCTATTACATCATGTCGTCTCCACCACCCCCACTACCAATTTAAATTTTAACTCTGCAACTTCTCATCTTCTCTTTATTCTCTTTCCATCAAAACCTCCAAACCCTTACTATGGTGTCCACTCGCCCAAGAAATAGAAAACTCAACAAAATCCCCACCGGAACTAACATCGATCTCACCACCGACAATATCACCACCACCACCACGAAACCTAAAACCACCACCAAAAGGAAACTTCCCATGGAACCCACCAAACCCTCTGCCGACCAAAACCCTTCCATCACCATCGGGTCAACCGTACCCAAAAGCCCGCCGGTCGATGCCGCACTCATGATGAGCGATGAGAACCCAAGTCTAATAGACGAGGCGACGAAGCAGCCGGAGGAGGAGACTCAGTCGAAGCACGTATTTGAGAAGGAAGATCTGGAAAAAGAAGCAGAGGAGGAAGAAGACGATGAGGAGGAAGGGGACGAGAAAGATGGTAAAGGAGAGGGTGACAATGTGGAAGATGAAGAGAATAAGGAAGAAGACCTGGATGAGGCCATAGAAGAAGTGGCTGCAGGGCTGGCGGCGGAGGCGAAGACCAAGGCCAAGGAAAGGCCGGCGATGAAGAGTGGTCGGACTGCTATGAAGCGCCCTCACGGTGGCGAAGATACGCCAGCGAAGAAGTACAAATCTGCTGCTTCGGAAGCCGGGTCTATCGAGCCGTCAATCTCGAAGGGGACAGCTGTTGGAACCCCGTCGAGGGTTAGCAAGGAAGAAACATGGGACGATTTTGAGGAAGAAGAGGATGATTACTAGTCTACTCCAGCAAGTGGTCGGAACAGGAAGAAGAAGAAGGGTGCTATGGAGGTGACTTGTAGGAAGCCCAGGGATTGGAAGGTGACTGCACCTAGGGTTCTCGACTTCAAACTATACGAGAATCTGGGTGTTGCCCAAGAAGTCAGGAAGCCGTTTGAGGGGATAGGCTGGGGTCAGTTTTTGGAGTGGCCTGTGGAGGTCTATGAGGAACAAGTAAAAGAGGTGTACAGCACGGCGGCGGTAACAAGTGATCCCGAGACTGGGGTGAGCATGATCTCCTTCTTACTGTTGGGTGAGAAGTACGATTTCCATGTGAGCGCCCTTAACCAGATTGAGGGACTTGGCCAAGAAGGAGTTCATGGAGGCCAAGACCATGGTACCATCCCCAGGCGATGTAGCTTAGCAGGAGCAGTGGAAGGAGATCGGAAATGGAGCACCATACTACGGGGCCAACAACAAGGGAACTGAGTTGAAGACTCATGCCCTAAGGCTTTGCCATCGTATTCTCGCCTACAACTTGTATGGCAAGAACGATAGTGGCAGCAGTCTGAGCAACAAGGAGAAGTACTTGTTGTGGTGTATGCACACCAAGACTAAGGTCAATCTTGCGGCCTTCCTTGGTGAGCAGCTCAAGACGGTGCTGGTAAAGCAGGCTTTGAGATGCACTTGTGGCCATTTCGTGACGGCTTTTAGAAAAGGAGTTGGTGTCTACGACGAGATGAAGGGGCAACCTGTTATGGCGGTCAACAAGTTGGGAGAAGCTGCCTTGAAGAAGATAAACGACATTGAGTTGAGGAATGGCAGATATGTGTTCATCGACTACGGCAGGACAAAATCCACCAAGCGACCACCCCTGGGCAAGAAGGAGGAGGCAAGCACCAGCGCAGCGGTGCTGCCCAACAATGAAGTCGAGACTAGACTAGCCAACATGGAGAAGATGTTGATCAAGATCAGGGATGCCCAGCTGGCATTCTTTGCACACCAAGGATTCAGGTACCCGCCTGAATCTTCTTTTTGATTTGTTGTTCCTTCCATTTTTATGTTAGTATAGTTTTTTTATTATTATTTTGGTTTTGTGTTTTTGTGTTTTATTTTTGTGTCTTGTTGGTCGAAAAGGTGTACTTACTGCCTTCACCCACAATTTGCCCAACAAATTATGTGGTGAAGGCCTTAGAATCTCCTTCTTGGCTTAGTCAGTAAATATTTGTTGAGTCAGTTTTTGTTTTGCGTTACCCAACATTGTAGTCACTTTGCCTGAGGCAAAGTGTGTGGGTGTTGGGAAGTTGGTCAGTATTGTTTTTTTAAAGTTTGTTTTAGTTGTTGATCAGCATGTGGCATGATAGGTCAGAATAGGTATGTTGATGTGGATGATGTCGTATGTAGATAGGTAGGATGGAATGAGATATTGGGCATGAACTGTGAGGTTTTTGAGCTTTAACTCCTATATACATATGCAACACTATTCTTTCTTGTGTGATAAAGACCAGTTGACACTTGTTGATCTAGAATTTGCCTGCATTTCTTAATTAAAACTTTGTGTGACTTAGTTTAATTACTTAGATGAATTAGGCGTTTTTGTTCAAATTAGCCCATGGCCAAAATATCCTACCTCGACATTTACCCTTTGTTTAGACCCTTTGAACTTGATGATAATTCTTTCAAATCACTTATAGTAGCCTGGATATATAAGCCGTCCCGGTCAAGAACTCAAGTCTAGAAGAATGAGGGATGAAAGGGAAATGTTGGGTAGCACATGCTGGGCAATATCGCCTAAGTTGAATCTATCATTTTCTTTAAAAAAAAGAATAATAAGAGAAAAAAAATAAAAAAGTCCAGAAAAATAATAATAAGTGTGCTAAGGTGGAGTGATTATGAGGAGTGAGGAATTTAGGGCAATCTGTTGCTCAAGAATCGAGTTCTTGACTTAGCCTTTTCCTATACATTCCCTACCTTTTGCCTTAAGCCACGTTACAACCCAATAAAGACCTAAGGATAAGTGATTTTGCTTTTGTTCAAAAGAAGTAGAGATGTAGAAGGCAGGCAAGCCTATGGAAAAACATTGTTGATGTTGGTCAAGAGCATATACATTTAACCATATATACTTGAGAGTTGAGTGCTGGTGAGGATACCCATGTTGCCCAATAACTCTATCTTGACCTATTTGATGGCAATATCTGCTTACCCGTTTCTATTGTACTAACATGTTGTTGTGCTGATCTTTTAAGTCTGTGTTTTTGTTTTGTCTTTTCTGTGTTCGAGTCTTAGATGGAGTTGCAACCGTACACTTGAGGGCAAGTGTAATTCTAGTGTGTGGGTGTGATGAACCCATATTTGTGTCCATCTTTTCTTGTGTTTTTCTTGTGTTTTTAGTCTTTATCGAGTCAAAGTGTGTCTGGGAGGACACAAAGTCGAGAGATGGTGTGTAGGGAAGAACAAGTGGGATGTTGGGCAAATTTGGTGGAAAATCTATTGTTGAGATGCTGAAATGGCGATATGATGCAAATGTGCATAGGGCTGGAAGCTTGTAGCTAGGCAACAACGTTTTACATGCTCTACAAGTCAGGAAGTACCTCCCCATATCCTTGAAGCCAACAGACAGAGTACCCGAAGGAGCCAGGATTTTGGTCAACACAGGAAGCAATCCAGGATGCAGACATCGAGGGCAAGAAACGAGTCGAGCCAGCAGCAGATTTCTTTTCCTTCAAGGAAGAGGATAAGGATCGGATCTTTCTTTCCTTATCCTAACCAGACCTAATCAGACAAGATATCTACCAAGCAAGGAAAGAGAATCGTGGTTGCATGCATGAGAGAGAAAGGCGGATATGCATGGAAGAGTCCTTCATTAACAAGGAAACTTCCCTAAACCCTAATTTCCATCGCCTATATATATGGCCGACTCCCTTATGTAATGTGTGCCATTTTTATTCATGTTCATAGTTAGTTCTGCATTCTTAGTTTGAGAGGAAGTGAGGAAGAAACAAGTCCTACGGGCAATTTACTTTTACGTTCGTTTTATATTTTCTGTAGTAGTTTAGTTGTTGGCATGAAGCCAAGACCTTGATTGATGACTACGCTTTTGGGTAGCAACCCGTTTTCAAGTTTATGATAAGTATGTTTTCCTTTATATATTTTGTTTTTGTTTACTAATATGTCTAGCTAAATTAATTGTTTGGGTTGGATGTAGAGGAAGTGATCGTAAATTACTCGTTCTAAACTCGTGAGGTCGAATTGTGTTAGTTCATTAATTGATTTTGTTCCCGAAATACTTAGGATTAATTCTAGACTTAATTGATATTGACATATGATTGATCACCATCTAGATATTGATATTAAGGCATTAACAGAAATTGGGATTTAACTCGAGAGTGTCTTTCGTGCCCAAGAAGGTAAAGACTGTTGGAGAGCAGTCGGTATTGACTTACCCTTTGGAGGCTTTGGGTCTGTTTATTCTTAATGCCTGCTGGGCAGCATCGTTACTAAAGTGTCTTCGTAACTTTGTTGATCAAGAGAGGAGATCTTGTCTTCTGGTCAAGATCTGTAAAATTGGATAGACATAGGCTAAGTGTGTTTATATCGTGACTTCGTAACCTTTAGAGTATAAACTAATCTTTGTCTTAAACCAAGTGATAAGATCAGTTAATTGAATATCTTTGCACCGATGAATGAGTGATGAGTAATTAGGATCATGGATTCGAAACCCAATCCAAACTCTTTTGTTATTTGATATTGTTACTTGTTAAGTTACATGATACATTGCAGTCAAAACTCCTTTTGTTGAGTTAGACTTGAAGAGCAGATCTACGCCAAATCCCTTGGGATCGACCCCACTTGCCATTAACTACTATCTTGTTGGACAAGAGATGTTTATAAATTTATTTGTGCCAAGAGTGTAATGACAGCGCTTCGTCACTCTCCTAACCTTTCATTTCTTCCTCTCCAGCGGGATCCGCCGATCACTGCCGCCTATTCCTCGCCATTGAATAGCGCCACTTCTTTCACCCTCATTTCTCATTTCACTGGAATCTCCAAATTCTGAGCCTTAGATTCCCAATCCTTAGTATGTAATTTCTTCTCTTCTCTCCTCTCGAATACCCGCAAAAAACCATCAGTCGTTCGCAGTCCTCCGTATTGGAGTAGTGGCAGGGGTTGTCGCCGTCTTCGTGTGGCCATCAATTCCATAGCGCTGCTGCCTCTACTTCTCGCATAACCGTTGTTCCGGCGGAGCCATCATTGGTCTCCTCGGCTGCCTCTATCACCACCAACATCGGCAACGGTTGGAAAAGCAGCCGCCGCCGCCGCCGCGTTTCCCCCTACTGTATAAGTCCCGATTCTCTTGACATTCCTTTGTCTTTGTTTTATTTATTTATTTAATTTCAGTTTATAAAACTATATTTTATAGCTAAATCACCAAATTTCAAATCTCTTCTTGGTTTTCTCTTTCTTATATTTTCAATAGCAGAATCAAAATAATCGCCGATCTTCACCTTCTCCGACCTAATGTGTTCGTCGTGGTGTCGCCGTCGCTTCTCGTCCGTTGGATGCACAAACCGCTATAGAAACCCCAATTTCTAAATCCCAGATCCCAAATTAAAATCTGAAAATCACCTTGCCTCTGCTCCGCCTCAGAAAACAACAGTGGTGGTAGGGGTCGTCGCCGCTGCCGTCGATCCAACCAAAAGTACCACCACCGCACGCCTTCAACTAAAATGCCGATACTCCCTGTTTGGCTAAACGGCGGCAGCCAGAAAAGCCGCTGTGACCTCCTTATATGGCCAAACGGGCAACGAGTAATAGTAAACACTCCACCGTGGTTCATCTCTATCTCCGCCGTGTGAGTCAATACCCTTCCTCTTTTCATTTTCTTATGATTTGAGTTTATAAATTAATTAACAGGTTTCTATTATTTTCTTTGTTTCTTCCCTCTCCCTAATTTTGTAATTTTTTCGGCAGGCGTACCGTTGCTCCACCATCGTTGGCAGCTGCTAACACCTCCACCTTGGTTAGCCGTAACAGCGCTGCCTTTGGCGCTGGCGCTCCTCCAGTTTACTCAAAACAACCGATGGGAAAATTCCAGCAATCAGCAGCAAGGCTGTTGATGCTGCCGTCGTCTCGTACTTCTCACCCGTAGTTGATACATTAGTAGGGAAGGCGTCGCTCGACGAGGTTTTAACTCAGCCAGGTTCGCGATTCAACAAGGAAATCAAGACTCCAACAATTTCAAATTGGTTGAAGGATGAAGCAAAACAGAGACAGGTTCTAAGCAGATTTTTATATGTTCTTACGCAACACTTATTGATTCTAGATTATTGGTTTTGGATTACAAAATGGTACTAAGTTTCATGATACAATATTATGCTGGAGTTCCCTACGTTCGGGTTTGATGGTTTACAAAAGAAAATATTCAAATGATAAAAAGAGTGAATTACCTTAGTTTAGCGAGATGAGTTTGCTCAGATCGTGATGCCTGATTTTGATTCTAAAATCTTTAAGCTGCCATAGCTTTCCTACCAGAGCTTTTTCTCTACTTTGATAATTTGCTTTGATTAAAAAGAATGGATTAGATTATGATCTTTTGCAGGTTAATAATTCTTTTCTTTTTCAAAGAGTTTGGTTGGAGAAACTTACTGGGGCTGGATTTCTTGTGAAATTACAGAGGTTCTGGTGCATTTGGAAAATCAATTGATTGGTAGAGCTTCATCGTCAATTCCTTTCTTTCTTTTTATATTTTAGAAAATAGTTTTGTTGCAGAGAGATGAATCAGTGAGAGCTGCGTTTGTATTATGGCTGAATGGGGTTTATATGGACTATTGGATTGGAGAAGAGTCACGTGTGTACTTTTCTTTTTACCACAAAAATTTGACTGTTAAGATTTAGAGGATATTTCGATGGCGTGGCTAATTCATTTACACGGGAAGAGTTACTAAAATATTCTGTTAGTGTGTCATTGGGTTTGCTCATATATTGGGTTGAGCTTATCACATCAAAATAAATTTTAAAATCAGCCCACAACTAATTTATTTAATTTGGCTAACTAAAGTCTATCCACTTAATTAACAAAGCGGATTCAAATAAATTCTTAATATTCGAATTTTAATGTCTTAATACAAAATTACCACTTGATCAGTGAAAATTAAATAATCTTGTTATTAAAAAGTCGGGGTATTACACGAACCTAGGGAAAGTTGTTGTGGTGATCTCCAGTGTCACGAAAAAGTTTGGGGGATGGGATTTATTGGAGCCACGGAGGGCAAGACATAAAGTAAAGAGATTGAAACAGAAAATAATAGAAATAAACCTTAGCCTGGAATGGAATCTGTTGAGGTCGGCATGAACAGTGTCTTGGTCATTGGTGCAACTATATTCATCGTACATGTCTGCCTCTCGGTTATAGGGTCTCGACACTCATGCCCCTTTACTGTCACCATGTCACGCATGTGAGTATTTTGACCCTAGCTCTTCCTTTCAGTATCGAGCCCTCTGCGTCAGCAGCCTTTGGATCTAAAAGGCCCAAGATGGCTATAAGCATGGCTTTCACCATACACCACACTTCAGCGCCCGCAACACGACCATAGGTGAGGGGAATCCCTACACCTTTGGCCAGTATTCTGAGGGATTTTGCCTTCGCCGCTCCTTCGTTGGCCACCGCAGAAGTTAGGGAGGCTCCACCACTTTAAAATCAAGCCCAACACATCGAGAACGGGCTTGTACGGATCTCAGGAGCCCATTTTAGACATCCCGATGATCACCACGCACTCCTCACTTTCTCTCACCCAAACCAATCTAAGAACAACTAATTAGGCATGAAAGTAATAAAGAAACAAAAATGAAACATAAAAGGATTTTATTGTTAATAGATTAGAGATTTCAAAACATGGTTGTGTATTTACCTCATTTTGTGCTTTATTTTGATGTGTATTTATGTGTCAAGTGATTTTTCTCATCACTATTTTGTCGGATTTTATTGTTAAATTCATTGGTTTTAGTTAATCTCGCTAACATGTTGGTTTTGTAAGAATTGCGCGAGAATAGACGAGAGATGGACGAAAATGAGAAATGATTTGACAAATATTTGAGGAGTTTGAACTTGATAGGATTGAATTACGTCTCGATACGAGTTCGTAGGCGAAAACTGTGCGCAAATCGGAGTTTGGACGAGAGAGATATGATCAAAACAAAAAGGGCGCGTGAGGCAGGGCTAAGCTATCGTTTGACCCTCTAAACGATCGTTTGGCGGTCTTTGGCCAGATAGAGGACAGGGCCAAGTGATTGCTTGACCCCCCAAGCGATCGCTTGGCCCATGGCGGCGTGAAGGCGTGAATCTACTATAAATAGGATAGATTTATTTCCTTCCGCTTTTTGACCTTTTCGACGCGATTTTTCTCCAGCTTTTTAGCACAAAAAACACTTTTTAGATTATTTTTAGTTTATTGCTTTAATAGATTAGAGATTTCATTCCGGATTCAAGAACATCAACCACCACAGATTCAATTGTAATTTCGGATTTAATTTTTGTTCAAGTTTGTAAGTTCCTTTGTTTTTTCTTTTTGCTTATTGAATTCTACTATGATTTATTTCCTTGTGTTCATTCGATTATGTTTAATTTCTTTCCTAGGTTTGATTTATGTTTAAATTTCTATTCTTGCATAGTTATAATCAAAACAACCCTTGATTTTACTGCTTTGTTTTCTTTTCCGTCACAATACAAATAATTTTCCTGCTAAGTTTTCCTTGTGAGATGATACTTGGGTTAACTTGCTTAATCTACAAAGATCACGTTTTAATTGTGTGCAACTTAGGATTAAAATAGTTGAAATAATGGCCGACACCAACGTCGCCGAAAAAGATGCGGAGCCCTCTCCCCAGAGGGAAGAGGGCTAAAAACGGAAACTAAAGGGAGTTGTTTCTCTGCAACTAACTATGAAGAAAATGGAGATTTTCAGATCTGGAAAAAATTGCCTCCAATGGTGAATGAGATGGCTATTTATACTCCAGCTCCAAGTTGGTAGGTAGGGTTTTGACCATTTTCAAATCCCCGAAGACCTCTGTGCCGTCCGCCTTGTCCCCTGGTAGCTGGTACGTCACTTTCAGTCTTTTGTCCTTTCTTCCTTTCCATTGGTCGCCTTTCTTTTGCTGTTTGAGGTTACTGTTGAAGACGTTGTGGTCCTGGTCAGAGATGCTCTTTCCACTTTCAGCGAAGTTTTGACTTTCAGCGCACGGAGTCTTCGTGGCTTTGCCGTCTGTCATCGTGATCACCATAACGCTCTTTGAGACCTCTAGTGCCCTACTGCATTCCTTCTTCTTTTATTGGCCTGCGAGCTGCTTCAACTTGGACCACTGAGATGCGGTTAGAACGGTCTCTTTCCTTTTATTGCAATATGTTGACCTCTGACCACTTCATCGTGATGGCCTCGCATACTGACGTGGTTACCTCGTTGGTGCTCCTCGTGACCATTCTTCTCTTCATCTTCCCTCTTTGGTAAACATTTCTTGCCTTGGCCTATTTTTCCTTGATTTCGTCCTCTTTATGTCCAATTACCAATTTTTCCTGTCTTGCTACCCAATGTGTTCTCCCAAACACAAAAAGACACGAAACAAATAAACAAGACTCTATCTAATCCTAAACAAGATACTAAAAAGAGCACGAAAATAGGGCTCGTCAGAGATGGGATTTCTGTGTACACGTGTTAGTGATCGTGTGCTTTCCATTGGGTAAGTCGGTCTCGGTGTTTGAGAAGAAGGCCTACTTCTCGACACTAATATTTCATTGTAGATCTGGTACATATTCGAGATATATATTACAGCTTGTGCAAGCATTTTCAAAAGTGAAAATATTTTTCTTGCATGCACAAATAACTATTTCATAACTCTTAACACTTGTGATGCAGCAAGAAAGGCAAGTTCAATTATATAGCTCGTTTAAATTATTTTGGCATGTGTTCACTGAGTATGAAGTACTCATCCCTGCATGTTGTTTCTAAAACGTGCAGGTTAGCTCGGATCATTATGGTGGAGTTTACTTGACAGCGTTCATTGTTTCAGGGTCGAGTCCGTTTAAGCCTGGGTTATGTGTCTTTATATGTATAACTTTGGGACCGAATGTAATTCTCCGCTGCAACACCAATACTTAATTATGTTTTAAATCCTTTCAACTCTGATGTTTAATTAATGAGTTTCGTGCTCGACACTCTATTTTGATTTCCTCTCGAATCTTAATTAATAAACTTATTTCATTGATCTTTTGAAATGGGTAATTGGAAGCATGTTGAAAATTGTTAACGCTTCCAATAGAGATGCCCTTGTACATGATCATGTTTTCTTGCTTATTTTCAATTGTTCCACCCTCACTGTCTAATGGTTCTTATCGTTTCATACATTAGAAATCTTGCTGTGAAACCGGAGTCTCAAAGGCATGGTATGAAAAGACGAGGCGATTGCTCGAGATCAGCTAAATATGACTGGTGCAAACCGTCGTCTATGCGGCGTGGTCCTAAAAGGGCTCGTCATCATCGCTATCACCGGTGAGCGTTAGCCTAGAAGGCTCGGATACTGTTTGCACTAGGGAAGATGTGCGGTCTCGGCGCATAAATTCCTCTAGCTGGTCGTGCGAAGGAGGGAGAATTCTGAAGGGGTCGTACAGTCCGTCAGGCTGTGTCGCGGCTGAACTAGACGAGGCAAAGGGGTCGAAAGAGCTGATAGGAGAACATCTCCCGAGTACGGGCTGTACTGAAACACGGCTCTCGGCACAGGGCGAGGCGGAGAAGGGATAAGGAATGGAACACAATCATCGTGATGTTGGGGCTCAGAACCAATCCCGTTCGGCTCAACTTGCAGGAGAGGGTCAAAGGGACCGAGAGGCGGAGCACCGTACCTGATAAAACTGGTCAGAAATAGTGGCGATGAATCCATTGAAGTGGCCATAGAGATAGATGCCTAGATATCGACGTCCTATGTGGCTCCGCACAAGAGAGGTTGCCTACTCGTGCCATTCCTGTGGCCAGAAATGTACCATCCCGTCAAAAGCACTAACGTCAAGGTACTTAACGGTCTCCCACACCTTGTGGTATGTCGCTAAGAACTCGGCGAGGGTCTCGTGATACGTCTTTCTTATATGCAGATACTCGTGCATCATCGTTTGGTTGCCTCGTCGTCCATCCTATATGAATCAAATGAATGAAGCATACAAAAACAGATAAACAACATGTTGAAATTCCAGCCACCACATACTCGTCTTGCTTCCCAAAGAATTCCATTTCACGAAAACGTTTGCACAAACGTTCCATCCTTTCGATTTCCAACACCAAAACACGACAGTAGGGAGAGCACTCTAAAGCAATCTAGTTATTCAAACTACTTACCAAGCTCTTTTCTCTAGACAAGCGCAAATAGCAAACTGAATAACTTGAAACTAAATTAAAAACTCGAAAAGCTTTTGAAAATACTCGTACCTAGTTGCCGAATGAGATGGGGATGCTCAACGCTTTACTGACTCAAACAGTTCTAAGAAATTAAATCTAGACTCGACTCTTAAAGAACTTTAAGCTTAAGAGCAGAAGAGCTGCTCTGATACCACCATGTCACAGCCTGAATTTTAGTGTATTAAAACGACTAGAATCCATTAGATAGTGAGAGTGAAACAATGGAACATATCACATACTCAACAACGGAACATGCTCGGGAACAAGGGAATATCGATTGAAAGCGATAACAATTTATAACATGCTTTCAATTACTAACTCAAAAGCTTATAGCATTTAATATTAAAAAAATAGAAATCGGGGGATAAGGAGATTGTATCGAGCACAGAGGCTCATTATATCAACATCAGAGTATTAGTATTTAAAACACAAATAAAATATCAGTGTTGCAACGAAATGAAACTCAAGTCCCACACCTATATGTATGAAGACACATAACTGCAAGCTTAAATAAAAGACTCGACTTAAAACACGTTTGTCGAGCACACCGCACCATCCTCATCCAAGCTAACCTGCATGTTTAGAAAATACATGCAGGGCTGAGTACTTCGTACTTAGTGAACACATGCCAAAATAAATTTAAAAGCTTGCTCGATAGAGCTATAAATTGAACTTGCCTTGCCATTGCATCACAAGCGTTAGTACAGTTAAAAACAGTTAACTTGTGAATGCAAAAACATTTTCTTTTCTGAAATGACTACGCAGTCAAACATATATAACAGTAGGTATGAATCAACCTACCACATCAAGCTGTGTGTCGAAAAGTAGGCCTCTTTCTCAAACACTGTGACTGGCCTAACCGAAGCAATGCTCACACTCACCTCAATAAATCAAACAATAACGCGTGTTATCCTGTCTCACACAAGTCTCATAATAACTCAAGTAGATTATTTAAACATACCAAAACTCAAATATTGGCAAGTCAATAATTTTAAGAACTCACGTAATAGTAATCAGTAAAATAAAATCATTCATCAAATCTCGATTAAAAAGCTCACCTGCTAGCAGGGTTAGTCGGGGCAAATCTTCTTCTTCTTCCTTGCTACTTCTCTACTCCGCTCGTTCATTCAAGAATAACATCTTATAAGGACGAGTCTACTCTTCTCGAAAAATGAAACGAATTCTAAGGCTCGGTTTTTGGATTTCTACTTGACTCGGGTTTTCTAACTTTCTTGGCTCGACTCAATCAAACTTTCTCGATTCCTAACTCTATTCAAGTACTATACCATCAGACTTTTCTCAGACTCGAACAATCAACTCGATAACTCGACTAATTAAAATTTTAACAAATAATAAAAATTGAGAAGTTACTATTCATCCCATAAACTTTGGATTTCTCGATTTCACACGTCAAAAGACTTCAGAAAATTACGAGATTAATTCTCGATCACTTTAAACATAAATCATTCACAGTCAAACCATCACATCTCAAATCAGACATTTACAGATAGGTAAACGATTGACTTCGATAAATAGTTGGAAAAAGAAAAAATTTCCAAACTTCTAAAAATATTCTAGAAAAATTCAAGAAAATCATATTAAATCATACGAACTCAAATATCAACGTAGAAACTCATTTAAGACTCAAACACTGTCTCATGCTGACTCGATACTAGTTGACTTTTTAACTTAAAAACAAAAGTTATTAGTTTTGAACGAAAATAATTTCATTTCTCTTAAAAAAAGATCAAGGAATTCAAATATGAAATCAGATTCGAAATCTGAGACCTCATGCGAAAATTCTTCAGAATAAAGTAAGGAACCATTTCTCGAAAAATGTGCACATGCTCAAAAAATTCTCAAACTTTCACATTTAGCCTAAAATAAATTTACTTGAACAATTATTCAATTGACTTCAACTTTCGATAAACGAATCGAGAAAATCCTATCCCTAATTCCAGAAAACTTTCAAAATTTTCAACTCTTTAAGCATAAGGTTTCGTTTTCTCTCGATTCAAGTTCTAACATGCTCGATAATAACATATAAGCTCAATTAACTCATAATCTCTTTCAATTCCACTCTAAATCATGAAATATGATTTTTATTAATCAAGTTCTTCGACTTTTTATAACTTTCTCATACGATATCCAAATTTAGAAATTTAAGAGGCTAACATGCTTATTTTAATTCCAATTTCATTATAGAATCATCACATCCTTCACATAACATCAAGAACACAAAATCTCATGCTTAAAATTCTTATAACTTTCAAATTATACACATATATAGCTATACATGCTCAATTTCAAAAATTTGAAGTACTAATATACTTAAAATAAATCCAATTTCATAGATTTAATATCAATTGATCCATACAAGGTCAAAATATAAAATTCCAAATTCAATATCTCACTAAGTTTCGAAAGTTTGTAATCTTGAGCATAACTCATCCAAATTCAAAATATTCAAGATTCTAATATACTTATAAAATTCCAATTGATCGATTTTCCAATTAATTTCGACAAATAAGATCAAACATCAAAAATCATAACTATAGGGCATAAACTTCGAAATTTTTAGGGAATTTTTCATAGGAATCCGAATTCAACGATTCAACATACTATAATGCATCAAATAATTCTAATTTCAATAATGTATCATCAATTTATTGATTAGAACTCAAGAATTTCAAAATTCATACTTCGTAGGCATATAAGGTTCTAATTTTTCAATTTCAAGAGCATAAGGATTTATTTCTTCAATTCCACCTACAAGCATGCTCAACATTTACTCAATTTCATAAAACAATCATCAATTTAACAATCAACACTCTTGTTTGGAAAATTAGTAAAGATTTTGATTTATTCTAAAACCTAACTGACCCCAACTGAGCAGATGAGAGCCATCAGTATGAACTTAGCTAGAGCTCACTGTTTGAGTGTAGGGATTTTTATCTTTACAGGATTCGAGCAGAATAAGTAAGCCAAACTAAAGAAATCAGTTCGTGTAGAACACCCTCAGTTGGACCACAACTTAGTTGACTTCTTAACTGAACCATGCAGTTCAAGCATGAAGAGAAGTTGCGTTGAAGTCAGACGTTGCAAAGCTGAGAAGAGAAGACTTCGAAGACGTTGAAAGCAGAAGAGGTGAAGTCCAAATTGAAATCTACTCGGAAGCACAATAGAGACGCGCAAAAAGCGAAGGTTGCAGTTGCCATTTTAGGAAAGTTTTGTAGTAAAGTAGGCAGAGTGCCATACCTTTTGGTAGAGATCAAATAGCTCTTTCCAACGGCTAATTAGATCTCCCTCTATATATAAGAGGTCTTCCCATTAGAGACACACAGAGAGTAGACATTGAGCAGATCGAGAAAGACAAGAGTGCAGTGCAAAGAAGAAGTAGAAGACCACCACTCTCTCCACCAAAAACAACCAAGTCGAAGAACAAGTAGAAGTCGAGTGTCCACACCTCTTCCTGTTCTTTCATCTAGCCTCTCAAAAAGCCCTTCCTTTGATCGAGTCTAAAATTTAGGTTCTTGCTAATTTAATTTCTAAGCAGACTCTCTCCCAAAACATCGAGTCTCTAAGCCTTAGGACGAAGCCTCCACCTCTCTCCGTGTAAAAGGCTTCATAGTTGGAAAAAGCCCCAACCCTCAAACCTCAGGTCCGTCTTTGAACCCGTAATCAAAGACACTAGGTCCATTAGAACCCACAAACTAAGATTAGGTCCCTTAGAACCCGCAATCTAAGACCAGGCTGTACACTTGCCCGTAAAAGTGTTGTAAGGTTTTTGTTCGAACCCGTAATCGAACTGGTTAGGTTGTTTGCTACCCGTAAACCAATTGGAACGTTTGATAAGCATGCATAAGCTTATCTAGTGGATTACTTCCCCGAAAAGGAAGTCGTAGATGTAGGAGGCCAATCTCTGAACCACGTAAAAATATTATGTCGTTTATTTCAAGTATTTACTTTCTGTATTTATATTTCAGTTACCTAACCAACTGACTTTGCTTACAAACCGCACATTTACATACAACACTAAGTTTTGGGAACTTGACCTTCTCCATTTTCATAAAGGTTTCAGTTAAGGTAACGAGTTTTAATTTCCACCAACTTCCGCATGGCTTAACTCTTAAAAATCTCAGTTAAAATACACAGCTGACCCTCAGCCAAAGAAGTCAGTTGTGCACCTAACTGTGTGATCAGCTCCAACTGACTTTCTGAGTTGTTGAGCGAACCGACCTGAGCAGTTAACTCAGTGAAAAGATTTTGAAAGCAAAAAAATTTGCTGCTGGTGTATTCCCCCCTCCCTCCCATACACTAGGTACTCGTTACCGGGACCATCAAATCAAAATCATAAAAATCACATTTTCTTCATACTTAGAAGTTTCAAAATTTTTGGGAAAATGGAGAAATAATTCATGCTCTTCAATAGCTCAATTTATCAAGAACTAAATCACTCAAATTCATCAAGAACATCATCACATCATTCATCAAGATAATCAATCAAAAACTTTCAATTTCCGTACTCATTTCATTCAAAATTTTTAAGAACTGATGGTCCCGATACGAGTTACTGGTGTATGGGGGGGGGGGGGAATACACCAGTTAGGATTTTTTAATTTTCGAAAAACTTAACACTTGAAAACAACTTCAACTGAGTAACAGGACTCAGTTGGGATCTCACAGCTGAGTAAGCAACCTCAGCTGGAAGAGTGGTGCTGTGCGGAATGTGGTGGAAAAAGAACTCGTAAAAACAAACTCACGCTTTTATGCACGGTTGGTCAAAACCAAAACTGTTGATGTGAAAGTATGCAGATTGTATGCGGTTAGATTGTCAGTTGAGATATGCAAATAAAGACTGAACAAAAAAAAAACACGACACACAAGATTTACGTGGTTCGAAGAGAACTCCTACGTCCACGGGGAGATGTGAGTCCACACACCTCAGTCCAAGTTCTTCTGGACAGCTCCACTCAGCTTACGCGGGCTGAGCAACCGTTACAGTTTAGTTTCCGGGCACTAAACAGCCTAAGTCAAGTTTGCGGGTACTTGACGACCTGACTACTCAATTACAGGAAGAGTAAGGTCCTAGCACACTTTTTAGGGTGTGAGAATGGGTAGGATTTCCAACTACAGCTCGATCACAAATGAGAGCTGGATCTAAAGCTTGAATGAATAAACACTCAACCTAAGATCAAAAACAGTTTCGATCTCTAGGAACCCTCAGCTACTAATGTTCTCTCAAATTGGAACTCTCAGCTGCTGATGCTCTTAGATGATGATTTTGCAGATTTGCTTTTTGCTTTGATTTCTCTCAAGAAAGCTCTTGAATTTTTCGTTGTCTAAGTGTCTGTCTCTCTCGAATGAGAGAATGCCTCTATTTATAGGCGGAGAGAATCAACTAGCCGTTGGAGAAGCAGTTGATCTCTGATCGGTTGAAAGCGATGGCTTGTCTCTCATCTCTGTAGACTTTCCCGATATGACATCTGTGCTCTTCTGCTTTCCATCTAAGACAGCCTTGTGTTGGGCCAGATGGGGTAGTGACTGAACGGTCAAACCCTCATGTGACTTCCTTTTGAAATTCAAATCTTTGACAGTCAACTTCGGTTTGTCGGTTGAAAGTCTTGACCTTCATCTTAGTGATCTTCAGCTGATGTTCCGATCTGTCGAGCTCTCAGCTGACTTTGAACTTCAAACAGTTGAACTCCTTGTTCGGATTCTATAACTGAGGTTCTGAAACTGAACCCTCAGTTGTCTTCCTTGTATTTACTCAGTTGGGTTTGAACCCTCAGATGATTTCCTTTTCATCTGATGTTCTCTTCCTTTCAACTGTTTCTCATCTGATGAATGCTCAGTTGGTTTCCTTCTCAACTGATGTTTTGAAGACTTCCCCCTGTTTGCATCTGAACAAATGAACTCTCAGTTGTCTTTCTTCACAACTGATGTTCTGTCTGAGTGACGCCTTGTTGCCATCTTCAGCTGGAGACCTATAAAGATAAAATCTTAACTTTACTCAAACAGCGAGCCTAAATTCTAACATTAGGTTCTGGCAACATCTACTCAGTTGGGGTCAGCCGGTTTTGGAATTCATCAAAACTTATACTAATAAATTTCCCAACAATTTCCCCCTTTTTGATGATGCCAAAACCATTTACAACTTTAAACCACTATTGATCTAATCTTCTCTAACTGACCTAAAATCTCAGCTGAAATTCTAGACA
This sequence comes from Schizonepeta tenuifolia, assembly GCA_029490685.1. Taxonomy (NCBI): domain Eukaryota; kingdom Viridiplantae; phylum Streptophyta; class Magnoliopsida; order Lamiales; family Lamiaceae; genus Schizonepeta; species Schizonepeta tenuifolia. The sequence continues at coordinate 102,869,936 of CM055955.1, forward strand.
GTCTATAAGATAAAACATCAAAGGGTTAGGACAGTTATAACATGAAATTAAAGGACTTTGTGATTCAGAGCTTGGACAATGAGGAATTGTTCATCAAGGTGAATCGTATTATATACTTTGAAGTTTTTGTTACAACTGAAGGTTACAAGATTAAGCACAAAACAGATAAAGATACAACAGTTGCTTCAAAAACTACAACATCCAAAAACATTATCAGCTCAAAAACTTTGACAGCTCAGAAATACTGTTGACCGTACTTGCTGAAGATACGGTTGAAGATCTCCTTCTTTGCTTCCGACTCGATCCCAGTGTTGACGCCGTGTTCCTTGCAGACTTGCCTCGCCTCAGCCATGATCGCATTTCTATTTGGCGTGCTCGTGCCTTTGATCATCGGAGGGCGGTACCTGCACATCTTCGAAACTGGAACAGTGTTGGGATCAAGCTGAGCATTCAGCATAGCTCGCTTGATCTGAGTTCCCACAAGGCTTCCTTGAATGCTTGCCTTGGGTCTTCAGTCGAGTAGACTTTTCTGTAATAGAAGTCATTGACGAACTCATGCTTGAACTGTTCCCAGTCATCGTTCCACTCCGCATTCATCCACTTGTCAACATGTGGGTATCGAGACGGGAGCGGAGCGTCCTTCTGCAGTTGGTGCGTCGACTTCCTAGCCTCAGCCTTCATCTGGTGCTTGTTGATTCTTCGCACACTCCGGCTGGCTTTATTCCTGTCGACTCTCTTTTCCACCTTGGCCAGTTCTTTCTCGAACTTGGCCACGTTTTTGGCCTGATCGGCAGCGAACTTCTTGATCCAAGAGGGATTCAAGTACTTCTCCTTTGACTCCCCCATAGCTTTGGCAGCTTCAATGCAGTCTTCAACAGATATCCCGTCAAGTTCTGCATCGAGCTCGGCCGAGAGCTCGGCTACGAGGTCGTGGGAGACTTCCAGTTCGGGCTGCGACCCTTCAGCTTCAGCTTCAGCTGGCACTTCTTCTCTTTGCTGAGCTCCTTCAGCTTGCTGGAGAGCTTTCCCTCATCCAGCAACAGCTGCTGGCTCCTTGTCTTCCCCAGCTACTGGCTCCTTGTCTTCCCCCTTTTTGGCATCATCCAAAAGGGTGGCAACAGTGCCATCCAGAGAGGTCAACTTGGCTTCAGCTTGTTGAACGCGGGAAAACAGCTCATCAACAACGTCCTTCTCTTCCACCTTCTTCGCCAACTCCAAGTCTTGGCGCTCCTGCTCAGCTCGCTGCACAGCTGTAAAGGTCGCAGAGACCTCTTTGTGGAGGGAGACGAACTCAGCTCGGAAAGAGGCGAACTGAACCATCCACACTGGTCCTGAGTCTGCTGGGACTTTGCGAGGTCAGATTCAGCAACTGTCTTGAACACATTGAAATCCGAGCTGAGGCTCTGAATGGCCTTCCTTAGAGCTGAGACCTCCGAGCTGGAAGAAGTAGAGAGGTCATCAAGCTTGTGCTGAAGAGACGAGGAGAGGATTTCCAACTGATTCTTCAAGCTGGCATTGTCGACCATCAGCTGCTGCATCCTGTCATCTTCTTCCTCCTTGCCCAGCTGGATCTTGGACAGCATCTCCGTCCTCAGCTGGTTGACCCTCTCCGAGATCAGCTCGCAGATGGCGTCGGTTGAGAGAGCTGGCTGATCGGAGGGTTCGGGCAGAAGCGGTGGTTGTGGCTGGGCAGCAGACTCCGGGAGAACCATGGCAGATCGGCTGGCGAGGTAGGCCTTGAGCTTGTCTACTTCTCTCTTGGCCGCCTCATCAGCTGCGTCGACGTCGTCCATGCAGGAGGCATTTTTGGCGAGCATGTCATCAAGAAAGTGAACAGCTTCAGGGTTGTTGCACAGCTCCCTGGTGTCTGTCCCTTCTTGGATGCTTTTGTCCAGACGTCGTCGGAGCACAGCCACCTTTTGATTGTAAGCCACCTTCAGGCTCTGGTAGTCGAAGTACTCCCTCAGGTTGGACTCTTCGACCTTTAACTTGTCCCAACCATGGATCCTAAGGGTCTCCTCCTTCACGTACCAGTAGCTGAATATGACACTGAATTGGTATAGAAGTTCCGTCCCGAGAACAGAGAAAATGGGCATCGATGTTGCCTCGGGGAACATACAATTCAGCTTGCGGAAGCAGTAGCTGAGTCTTCCTTCATACTCAGCCAAGATTGCCTGGCGGTTGGCTTCTTCATCGATCTGAGGGGGGTCGATATCGAAGGTTATGGGTTCGATGGTTTCATCAACGTTGGCCGAAGAAGTGGTCACAACGTTGGCATCGAGCGAGAGGCTCGGAATATCTGACTGAGGACCAGTTAAGAGAACTGGATCCTCTTTGGATGGAGAGTTGGCTGGCTGGAGGGTTTCTTCAGTCACAGGTGGGTTAACCTGGCTGGCATCAGCTCTAGTTCGACTGTCGTGGGACTCCTCAGATGAAGAAGAGTCATCTGAGGAGGAGCTGGCATCCACCACTTGGACCTCCACGTCTTCACCTGCCTCCTCAGCCACATCCTCCTGGCGAGGTTGAAGAATAAACCCAGCTGGGTCAACCGATTGGCTGGATTCGGTTGACGCTTTTTCCTCAGCAGGCTTTGTCACCATTGGACTGGTTAAAGGACGAGCTGCGGGCTGGACGATCCTGATCCTTGGCCTCTTCTGGAGGGGTTCCTCCTCTTCTTCTTCTTCTTCTTCCTCTTCCTCAGCCATCTCCTCCAGTTGGCGCTTCGCTGGCTTGGACCTTGAAGGGCGGCGAGCAGCTGGCTCCACAGCTGGCTTGGGGACACCCTTGGGGGTGTAGACAGCTTCTACAACATCCCTGGCCTTCTTGGCTGAGGGGAACAGCGACAGCTTGCTGACTGGAGTGTCCTCACTTCCTTCCCATGTCAGCGGCAGACCCTGTGTGGCTTGGAGGATGAGGGCTGATATCTTTGTCCCGAAGTTGAGTGTCCCCTTGACACTCAATAGCAGTTCTCCAGACTCAACTGTTATCTCGGAGATTTTCTGTTTCTCCATCAGCAGCTGGCTCTCTATAAATCCTAACCAGTCGACCTGGTGTATCTCTTCCAGGGCCTTCTGCTGCTTGAGCTTAGGACGGCTTATGTCCCCGAAGGCTCCACCATATGCGAAGATGCATTTGGAAATTACATCGAAAAGAAGTCGGTGCTCCGGCTTCAACTTTGTCCTTTGCATGCTCCCCTTCAATGGTTCGGGAACAAGAAGGATGGTTTGAAGGAAGGCATCAGCGTCCTTGTCAGAAAAGTTCCCCACCATATCTGTGGCTTCACGGTTTCTGGGGATGAGCTTTTCCAGCTCATTTGACACCTTTATCTCCACAACGGAGTCTTCTACTGTCCAGGAGGTTCTGTGGCATTGCTTGCACGGGATGATCGTGACAAGCCCGTCTTTTGCAACTCGTTGCAGATTCCGGTAGAAATGTACGATCTGCTTCCTGAGCAACAGGGCCGGAGAGAGGGTTGCCCAGTCAAGCAGATGGTGGTCGGAGAGGATGGAGGCGATTGGAGCGAGCTCAGGCGAGGAGAGAGCCGCTCTGGATAATATCTGTTTGAAATGAATCTTTGACATCACCATGTCGAACTATTCCTGGAACGTTGCAGGCTCTGAGAAAACCATCTTCTTAGAAGCTTTTGACTTGGGCGCCATCTCGATGAGATATATATGCAAAGAAAGAGTGAAAGACTTTACTGGAAATGGCGAAACAAGATTTGAGAAGATGATGAATAGAGAGTAAAGATATGCACGAAAAGAGAAGGTAAGGATCACTTCCTGATTTGCCGTATTATATAATCTTTGACTCGGATAAAATCAACGGATGGGGTTAAATGGCGCGAATCTATTAACGGCTGAGATTACGCGACTGTTGGTTAATTTTGACTGATATACCACGCGCGCGAGTGAGAAGGTGAATAGTTTAGGGTGTCAGCCCAGTCGCACTATAAAGTAAGGCTATAGATGTTCAGCCAGACTTTACATTAAATGCGATATGATGGCTTGTTTAGTCTAGCTGACATGTTCAGGAATGTTTGAATTTATTTCAAACATTCTTATTTATTATCATAACACCTTCAGTCATAAATGATACCTGTCAGCTGATGTTGATATCAGCTGTATACCACAGTTGTGCTCCTCAGTTGCCGCATACCATCAGCTGACTTGAGTTCGTCTGTTCAGCTGACGTCTGTTCCATTGTTGCAGCATACCATCAGCTGACTCAAGTTCATCTGTTCAGCTGACGTTTGATGTCTTCAGTTAGCAATTCGTATCTGAGATTCCCCCTTCATCTGAGCTTCCCCCTTAATTCGATATCCGATTCGTCAGCTCGGATGAATCCTTATCAGCTCGGATGACTCTTTAGCTCGGATGAGTTTTTAGCTCGGATCCAAAAGTCCTAGAAGATCACACAGCATCTTGAACCGGGCTTCAGGAAGAGGTTTGGTGAAGATGTCAGCTCTCTGAATCTCAGTTGGGATCTTCTCCATGGACACATCCTTCTTCTCAATATGGTCTCGGATGAAATGATGACGAATATCGATATGCTTAGTCCGAGAGTGGTGAACAGGGTTTAGAGAGATAGCTATGGCACTCGAGCTATCACAATGAATGGGAACCTGTCCAGTTGAGACTTCATAATCTCTCAGCTGCTGCTTCAGCCATAATACTTGCATGCAACAGCTTCCGGCAGCCATGTACTCTGACTCGGTTGTCGAAGTAGCAACACACGCTTGTTTCTTGGAGAACCATGAAACCAGCTTGCTTCCCATGAATTGACAGTGTCCAGAAGTAGACTTCCTATCCAACCGATCTCCTGCTAGGTCGGCATATGAGTATCCAGTCAGCTGGATATTGTCATCAGTTGGGTACCACAACCCAACATTGACAGTTCCTTTCAAATACTTAATGATGTTCTTTGCTGCCAACATGTGTGCTTCTCTTGGTTGGACTTGAAAACGAGCACACACTCCAACTGCGTATGAAATGTCTGGTCGGCTAGCAGTTAGGTATAGCAGCGAACCAATGATCCCTCTATACTGGCTGGCATCAACGAGCTTTCCCTCAGCTCCTGGTTCGATCTTCTAGTTCGTGTTCATAGGGATATTGGTTGTCTTACTTGTCTGCAATCCGAACTTGGTGATGAGCTCCTTTGTATATTTGGACTGGTTGATGAAAATCCCTTCAGGTGACTGCTTCACTTGTAATCCAAGGAAATAATTCATCTCGCCCATCATTGACATCTCGAACTTTACCTTGATAAGATCGGAGAATTTCTTGCACAGCTCCTCCGACTTGGACTCGAAAATGATGTCATCGACATAAATTTGCACGACAAGTATATCTTCTCCAACTTTGATGGTGAACAGAGTTTTATCAACTGAACCTCGTTTGAACCCAGAGTCCAGAAGAAATCCACAAAGAGTGTCATACCATGCTCTTGGTGCTTGCTTTAGACCATAGATAGCTTTCTTCAGTTTGTACACTCTTCCATCTCCAGTCTCAAAACCAGGAGGCTGTTCAACATATACATCTTCTTTGATATCTCAATTGAGGAATGCACATTTCACATCCATCTGATATACTTTGAACTTGTGCTGTGCGGCATAAGCTAGAAAGATCCGGATGGCTTCCAGCCTTGCAACTGGTGCAAAGGAATCTTCAAAGTCAATTCCTTCTTGTTGGCAGTATCCTTGAGCTACTAACCTTGCTTTATTCCTCACAATGAATCCAATGGCGTCTCTCTTGTTTTTGAAAATCCACTTTAGTCCAATCACCTTGACACCATTTGGTCTTTCTACCAACTCCCATACACAGTTGCGTAGAAACTCATTCAACTCTTCTTGCATGGCTTTTGTCCAGTGGACACAGTTGAGAGCTTCTCCAACATTCTTCGGTTCTGGAACATCAGCTACAAAGCAAGAAATCATGGAAACATCTCCAGCTTGCTCGAACTCTTCTAGAACTGCCAATTCCTCAGCATATTGGGCATAAGTGTTGGATTCTTCCTCGGTTGATTCTGGATTTGCAACTCTGCTCCGTGTGCGCACACCCTTGGTTGGATCTCCAATGATGTCGTCAGTGGAATGAACTTCATACCATCTTCGGTTGCGTCTTCCTTCTTCTTCCAACTGTGGCTGTTCAGAAATCTGAGTTGGAGTCTTCAGAGCTGGTGATTGATCAGCTGTTGAGTCTGGATCCTCAACATTTATAATAGTTTGAACTGAGCTTGGTTGGGCATCGGATGCTGATGTAGTTGGAGGGGCATCAGCTGAAGTTCCCCCTTGAGATGTGCTGAGGTCTTCGCATTCATCTTCAGAGGAATATGGATCCTCATCCTCAGTTGCCCATATTAGAGGTTCAGTTCTGTTCTTTTCCCGAAGTGCTTGCGATCTGGTGAGAACTGGTAGAACAGCTGGATCCGCGTGTTGTTCCTTTACCTGTTCCCTGCACTCAAAGGTAGATTCATCAAAACTAACATGAGGTGTTATTTCCACAACACGAGAGCTGTTGTTGAAAACTCTATATGCCTTGATCCGAGCTGCATATCCAAGAAATATGCCCTTCGAAGCTTTGGCATCAAAAGTTTTCAACTGAGTCTTCCCATTGTTTTGAATATAACACTTAGATCCAAAAACACGAAAATACGAAATATCTGGCTTTCTGCGTCTCCATAGCTCGTAGGGCGTCTTTCCCAACCGCTTGGTGAGAAGAGATCGATTCTGAGTGTAGCATGCTGTGTTGATTGCTTCAGCCCAAAATCTCTTTGGCAGTGCTGAGCTCGCTAACATAGATGTGGCTGCATCCTTCAGAGTTCTATTTCTTCGCTCAGCTACGCCATTCTGTTGTGGAGTACGCGCGGCTGATGTCTGATGGGTTATGCCCTTCTTTTCGCAATACTCAATAATGGTTTCATTTAGAAACTCCGTTCCATGATCTGATCGGATAGATATGATCTTCATCTCTTGTTGATTCGATATCCGATCCATCAGCTTGGGCAGCTCATCTCGGGTCTCACTTTTGTGGCGCAAGAAAATGGTCCACGTATATCTTGAGTAGTCATCAGTTACAACCAAAGTATATTCGTTTCCATTAATGCTTTTTGGTGTAATTGGCTCGAAGAGATCCATGTGGATCAGCTGTAACACTCGGTCAGTTGAAGGAGTTGTCTTCAACTGGAAGGAGGACCTAGCGAGCTTTCCCAGCTGGCATGCACTGCAGATGTGTGTTGTTGAAAACACCCGGTTAGGTATGCCTCTTGCATGTTCTTGTCTGGCGAGTCGGTTCATCGTCTTCAAGTTCAGATGGTTGAGCCTTTTGTTCCACAGCCAGCTCACATCCGAACTGCTCTTTGATAACAGGCAAGTGTCGGGGAGGCTGCTGTTCCAGTCAGCGTAGTACACATTCCCGGTTGGGGATCGATTTCCCAACAATATCACTTGCTTTGATCCGACATCTTTCACCCTGCAACCCTGTGCATTAAACTTGACAGAGAAACCATTATCACAGAATTGGCTGATGGAGAGCAAGTTATGCTTCAATCCATCAACATAAGAGACATTAGAAATTGAAACATGATTGGTTTCAAGGGTACCGTAACCTCTGGTATAACCTTTTGAGTTATCACCAAAAGTAACTGATGGACCTTCTTTCTCCACGAAACTTCCAAGCAAATCCTTCAGATTTGTCATGTGTTTCGAGCATCCACTATCCATCACCCACATTGTTGTAGACGCCTTCTTCTTCCTCAGCTGTTTCTCCTGTACCTGCAAGGAGAAACTCGCTTAGGTCCCCAATTTCAGTTGGGTCCTGGAGGGTTAGAACCAGTTCCCGCTGGAACCGTGCGTCGCTTTTCCCTGTAAACTTGGATGGAATTATCATTCCAAATTACTTTTCCTTCATCATCAACTATAACAACACCTTGGTTATCCTTAGGCTTGTTGTTAGTAGTGATGTTCTGTTTCTTGGGAGGAGTTGGATTTCTCCCATGTTGAGCTTTAGGAGGTGAGGCTTTTCCCCTGTTTTGATGGCGATTCTTATCCTGTTGAGTTTGTCTGTGAGGTCGGACGCCATTGTGGAATCTTCTTGGCTGATTCTGATTCCATTGCCTTGGCTGTTGACGATAGCTGTTCATGCCCGGATGTTGATTCATGTTGTGGCATGAGTAACCATAGTTGTCATAACTGTTCCACATAGGTTGACTCTGTTGGAACCTCTGGCTGTTGTGGTGATGGAACCGTTGTTGATTCTGTCGGTTGAAGCTTGGTCGGTTCTGTTGGTTCCATCTCTGCTGTGGTTGGTTTGTTGGTCGATTATCACGTCGGTTCTGAGCTTGGTTATGTTGTCGATTTTGAGCTCGGTTCTGATTGCGACTCTGACGTCTCCGGTTCCTCCGTTGAGTCTTGGAACATTCCCCCTCGGTTGTAGACTCCACCGACTGTTTCGTTGGTGCTCCATCTGCAGCTCCTTTGCCTTTCTCAGCCACAGTTGCCTTTGTCGGTTTGGCAACCATGACTTCCTCAACTGTGTTAGGTTTGGCAACTATGACTTCCTCAGCCTTGGTGAAGGTAGCTGGTGGAATTCCAGTGTCCTTTGCCACGTCGTATCCGAGTCCAGACACATCATCCGTTTGCCGTCTGTATCTGATGAGATTCTCGATGATCTCGGATGACTGATATAGCTTTGTCAGGTTGTCCTTCTCAGTTTGAAGATCCTTGAGAAGAACGGCTATATGCTCGGTCTGGGCATCTGATGTCTTCATCAGCTGGTCGATCTGAGCCTCTTGCTTGTTCAACTGTTCGTTCTGTGCCTTGATCTGTTCCTTCAACTGTTCATCGGTTGAAGCCTCAGTTTGGTTGGCTGTACTCAGTTTACTTTTCAGCTGGTCAATTTCTTCAGCTTGTCTCTTGATCAGATCGTCCTTTTTGGTTAAGGAATCTTCAAGCTTAGCGAACTGGGCTTGAAGACTCTTAAACTCAACCTACTGCTGATGCAGTTCCTCACTGAGTTCTTGAAAATCATTCCAGGAGGGTTCCAACTCATTGCTCAGAGATTCCTGCAGGTTAGAAGTATTGGAAGAATTTAAGGGAGCAGGATTAGATTGTACCTCAATATCATCTTGGTCGGTTCCAAGTGCCATGAGGCATTGATCCGGACTGATGACTTTGTTGGTAGAGGTCAGTTCATCCTCATCTTCAGTGTCTGTGAAGATGTCCATATCGTCAGCTTCCTCTTCAGCTACCATGGCCTTATTCTTTTCAGTTTGCTTGGCCCTTAGTGCTTCTCTTTCCTTCTTTGAGAGGTCTGGGCAGTCAGCTTTGAAGTGTCCTTCCTTGCCGCATTCGAAGCAACCATTGGTGACTGGCTTCGAACTGTCTCGAGTTCGGTTTGATTTATAGAAATGTTTATATTTGCCGAACCGAGTATCCATATCGGCTAACTTCTTTGACAACGCTGCAATGTTCTGTTGCAGTTCCTCTCTGCTCGGCTCCTTTGCAGTCGTGTCAGCCGATCTGGTTGGCCTTGACGATCTCGACTTTGAGTAGTCAGCTCGGAGGGCCACTGACTTTGATGCTGAGCCGACATCCTCAATTCTATTTATCTGACTTGAGGGCTGCGACCTCCTTCTGTTGACCTTATACTCATTTCCTTTCAAGATTGAGAACAATCTTTCAGTTCCCATTTCACCAAGGTCAGCTCGGCTCTCGTGGATATTTGTGAAAGTATCCCACTCAGCCGGTAGAGCTTGCAACACTTTGAGGTTTATTTCTCTTAGAGTGTATTTTCCTTTCCGGATGGACTGGATTCTTCTGATGATGTCCATAAACCAGAGCTCTAGCTGATCGATGGTCTCATCAGGTCGCAGACTGAAATTGTCGAAATCTTGACATGCATGCGAGAACTTGTTTTCCTTCGTCTCGTCGCTTCCTTCACTTAGCGAAGCCAGGATGTCCCACATCTCTTTTGCAATCTCACACTCCTCTATCCAGGGCAGATAATCTTGTCCAACCGTGGACATTATTGTGCTCTGAGCCCAGATATCCAGCTGGCTCACCTTGGCCTCTTCCGGAGTGTAGTCTTCTGGCTGTTTCTCTACATACTCCACCACTGCATCTCCATCGTTGGGATTTGTGGGAGTGCGAAGTATTCTGTCTCGTATGAAGATTGGTCATGATGTGAGAACTTGTTGCATCCTATGATGCTTTGACAGAAGTATCTTCTTCATTCAAGTTCTCCATGATGTATAGTTGACAACAGAGAACATGACTACGATCTTGTCCTTGACGTCCATCTGCACAAACAAAAACAGGACAAAAAAAGCGAGCAAGTATGCACTAGCGTGAAAAGATCTGTTCAGTTGACCACTGAAATAAAATTCTCGAATTCACACCTCGTGAAACAGAGTCAGCAGTCTTTTGAACCACTGCTCTGATACCACTTGATGGTCCCGATACGAGTTACTGGTGTATGGGGGGGGGGGGGGAGAATACACCAGTTAGGATTTTTTAATTTTCAAAAAACTTAACACTTGAAAACAACTTCAACTGAGTAACAGGACTTAGTTGGGATCTCACAGCTGAGTAAGCAACCTCAGCTGGAAGAGTGGTGCTGTGCAGAATGTGGTGGAAAAAGAACTCGTAAAACCAAACTCACGCTTTTATGCACGGTTGGTCAAAACCAAAACTGTTGATGTGAAAGTATGCAGATTGTATGCGGTTAGATTGTCAGTTGAGATATGCAAATAAAGACTGAACAAAAAAAACACGACACACAAGATTTACGTGGTTCGGAGAGAACTCCTACGTCCATGGGGAGATGGTGAGTCCACACACCTCAGTCCAAGTTCTTCTGGACAGCTCCACTCAGCTTACGCGGGCTGAGCAACCGTTACAGTTTAGTTTCCGAGCACTAAACAGCCTAAGTCAAGTTTGCGGGTACTTGACGACCTGACTACTCAATTACAGGAAGAGTAAGGTCCTAGCACACTTTTTAGGGTGTGAGAATGAGTAGGATTTCCAACTACAGCTCGATCACAAATGAGAGCTGGATCTAAGGCTTGAACGAATAAACACTCAACCTAAGATCAAAAACAGTTTCGATCTCTAGGAACCCTCAGCTACTAATGTTCTCTCAAATTGGAACTCTCAGCTGCTGATGCTCTTAGATGATGATTTTGCAGATTTGCTTTTTGCTTTGATTTCTCTCGAGAAAGCTCTTGAATTTTTCATGTCTAAGTGTCTGTCTCTCTCGAATGAGAGAATGCCTCTATTTATAGGCGGAGAGAATCAACTAGCCGTTGGAGGAGCAGTTGATCTCTGATCAGTTGAAAGCGATGGCTTGTCTCTCATCTCTGTAGACTTTCCCGATATGGCATCTGTGCTCTTCTGCTTTCCATCTGAGACAGTCTTGTTCTGGGCCAGATGGGGTAATGACTGAACGGTCAAACCCTCATGTGACTTCCTTTTGAAATTCAAATCTTTGTCAGTCAACTTCGGTTTGTCGGTTGAAAGTCTTGACCTTCATCTGAGTGATCTTCAGCTGATGTTCCGATCTGTCGAGCTCTCAGCTGACTTTGAACTTCAAACAGTTGAACTCCTTGTTCGGATTCTATAACTGAGGTTCTGAAACTGAACCCTCAGTTGTCTTCCTTGTATTTACTCAGTTGGGTTTGAACCCTCAGATGATTTCCTTTTCATCTGATGTTCTCTTCCTTTCAACTGTTTCTCATCTGATGAATGCTCAGTTGGTTTCCTTCTCAACTGATGTTTTGAAGACTTCCCCTTGTTTGCATCTGAACAAATGAACTCTCAGTTGTCTTTCTTCACAACTGATGTTTTGTCTGAGTGACACCTTGTTGCCATCTTCAGCTAGAGACCTGTAAAGATAAAATCTTAACTTTGCTCAAACAGCGAGCCTAAATTCTAACATTAGGTTCTGGCAACATCTACTCAGTTGGGGTCAGCCGGTTTTGGAATTCATCAAAACTTATACTAATAAATTTCCCAACAAGAACAATAGGGCTAAAAATTTAATTTCTCAAATTGACTGCACACAACATCTGATATTAAATTATGGAACTCAAATCCTCAGTCAAAATCAAGATTAAACATAAGGCATGAAAAACCCCAAAAATTATAGAAATTTGTTGTGATATGCATATATACATGATCAATGAGTTTTCTCTTCAAATTCATGCATGATTTAATGCAAGGATCAAAGGATCAAACCAAAATTAAAACAACTCGATTCCCCTTCACTTGACCCAATTCAGTCAAACCAAAAAGAGAGGGAAAAAAGGATTTCTTGTGCTCAATCAAAGCACAAAAGAGAGGAGATGATCGAACTTATGTTTCTTCGAGAAGAAGGATGATCGGAGCTTGATTCCATGCAACTCGAGAGCTTAATTTCTTGATCAACAATGGAGGATTGAAGATTGTATGTATGTGTGTGTGCTGCCATGAGGGAGAGTGGAGAGAGTAGTGACGTCGGCAAGGGGGGAGAGAGAATGGAAGAGAGAGAGTGTGTGTGTGAGAGAGAGAGAGAGATTGCTGCACATACTCATTTAGCGCGATAAAAATCGCCTAAAAGAAAAAGTTTTCCGGTGGAAAATATCCCACTTTTATTAATTAACTCTCAAACGACTCAAAACTCACCACGATTCTTTCTCGATGTCCAAGAGCTCTCTACTTCATCTCATAACTAACCAAATAAATCAAGGATGCTAGAAATCTAGTTTTCGAAATAAAATTTCTAGCAATGAAGAAAATCTCGAAAATCACTATTCATATTAGGATTTTTGAAAACAAAACTCAAGTCTTTCTCAAACAATCTTAAATGAATCTCAAACATATCCCAAAGGGTTTAAAAGAATCTTTATACTCAAAAGACACTAATTAGATGAAATTTGAAAAAAGTCGATGAATAGTGAAAACTCGGATAAAGTTACTATTTATCGAAAAATGAAACTTCTTAGAATTTTCTGAAATTTAAACTCGAAGTCAAACTAGTATAATCATGCTCAAATAACTCATCACATCTTCGATTCGAATAACCGAAACGAGAAAAATCATATAAGAGCACTTAAGGGCATTTTGGTAATTTCACGAGAAAATTTATTTTCTCGAAAATTTTTAATCACACAGAAGTACATTATCAGACATTTGAAGGCACATAAACTCATTCAAGATGAAAATAAAGACTTATAAAAGATCGGGGTATTACACTTATCGAACTTTCTCAACTCTTAACTCCTACTCAGGTACTAAACCAACAGACGAACATCAACGAACATCGACTCCAAACATCAAACATCCATCACTCACAACATGATCATCAATCTCAATCAACAAGAAATTCACATAATTGAAAAGCGAACAGGGCAGCCTTGGCTAGCTACCAGCCGTGGCTACCTTAACAGATTGTACTAAAGGACTAGCCTCTGCTAGACGTCAGCCTTGGCTAGATTTACCTACTGCACAGAAATGCAGCCATGGCTAGACTCTAGCCATGGATGGGTTTCAATCTTTCAAGATTTACGATTTTCAATAAAAACTCATTCAATCGAAAATTGAAAACGAGAAATTACTAGCTATGATCAGAAATTCTCAATTCCACATCTTAAACAATCTAAAAAAATTACGAGTTTAATTCTTAATTACTTTAAACGTAAATCATGCACAATCACATCATCAATTCTCAGATTAAACATACATAGATAGGTACACGACTGACTTCGATAAATAGCCGGAAAAAGAAAAAATTTCAGAATTTCTCAATTTAGTTCACAAAAATTCCAGAAAATCACAAATAATCATACGAACTCAATTACTGCCTCAGAAACTCATTTAGAAATCAAACACTGTCTCATGTTAACTCGATTCTACTCGACTTTTCTACTCGAAAAAAAAGGTTCTCAGTTTTCAATGAAAATAGATTCATTTTTCTTAAAATAAATCAAGGAATCCAAGTATGGAATCGGATTCAGAATCCGAGACCTTATACAAAAATTCTTGGAATAAAGTAACACTCGTTTTTCGAGAAAATACATAAACATGCTCGGAAAATTCTCAAACTTTCACAATTAGCTTAAAATAAATCTAATTGAACGATTACTCAATCTATTTCAACTTTCGTCTGATGAATCGAGAAAACTCAAACCCTAAATCCTTATAACTTTCGAGAAATTGAGAAAACCTATACCCTAAACCCAAAACAGCTCGATTTTTTTAAGCATATAAACATCAAACTTTTCACATCTCATGCATACGATATCCGATTTTAGAAATTCAAAGTGCTAGAAATCTTATTTTAACTCTAATTTCACAATGAAATCATCACATGCATAATGTAACATCAAAATATCAAAATTTCATGCTCAAGTGCACAAAAAGATCGACTTTTTCACTTCCTAAGCTAGACATGCTCGATTTTGAAAATTTTAAGTGCTAATATACTTAAAATAAATCTAATTGCTCAAAACTATCATCAATTGACTCAAACAAGATCAACAACAAAAATTCCTAATCTCAAATTCTCAAAACATTCGAATTTTTCATGAAATAGATCAATTCTTACTCAAATTCAAAAATTTAAGATTCTATCATACTTATAAAAATTGCAATTGGATAAATCCATCATGAAATTCATCACACAAGCTCAAACATCAAAAATCCCAATTATACTTTTCATTTTCTTCCAAAATTTTAGGGCTTTTGACATAGAAACTCAAACTCATCAATCAAACTCATCAATCAAACTCATATTCATGCACCAAATAATTCCAATTTTACTAATCCATCCTCAATTGATCAACTAGGACTCAAGAATTTTAAAATCACAAGTTCTCACACTTATACACTTCGAAAGTTTCAAGAAGTTGGACATTCAAATTCATATATTCAAATTGTCCTCAAATTCATGCTTAGATCATTCTCAATTTCATAAACCCGACATCAATTTATAAATGGAATCTCAAGAGCTTAAAAATCACAACTCATGCTCATAATAGGTTCGAAAATTTCATGACTTTATGTAATAGAACTCATGCTCTCAAATTGATCAGCAAATCATGTTTCATAATACTCAAATCAATCACAGACATCAACAATTCAATCTTCAAACTCTCAAAAAAAAAAAAATCCCTAATTCTCATACTTTATAACTTTTGAAATTTTCATGATCAAGAGCATATGAATTCATTTTCTTAAATTGATCATACACAACTTCATAGATTAATTTATAGAACTCAGTTCCATGATCAAAATCATGATCAAGAACTCGAAAAAAAAACCCCCCAAAATTTTAAGAAATTTTCGGTAATACTTAAGAGGCGATGATCAAGGATTTTCTTCTAAAATTCATGCATGGTGACGAGGTTGTCGTTCGCACTCTCAAAATGAATTTGTAGCCTATCCTCACAGCTATATAGTTAGCAAGTAAGTACAGGGTCGATCCACAAGGAGTTGATTGTCACTATCTCTTGAAACCTCCTCCACCTGTTCAGAAAGTTAAGTTTTGCTATCTTGGTCACTAGGGCTCTCTTGCCCAATTCGAGAACTTACTTAAACACTGAAAAGTAAACAGGTAACTTGATCAATAATAAAACGGACTTGATCTGGACTAAGACATTATTAAGCGAAAATCCTAGCTTGATCATTGGTGCAAATATATTTATTACATGCAGGCATCGTTAGTTATGGGACTTGAATGCTGAGATCCCTTTTTACTCGTCACGCTCTCAACAAACCATTCCCTTACCTATCCTTACTTAGTTGGCGACGCTCCGTCGGCTCCCTACCTTGGGCAATACCTCTGTCGGAGTCATCGTTCAGTTTCTTGCCCAAGGAGCATTTATCTCTAGAAAGGCCCAACAAGGAATCATCACGTCCAGCGTAATAGGGTAGACACCTTCCTCTAATGTTAATCGATCTTAATCAAGAAGATGATGGAAAACACTTCTACTTACCAATTGATTGGTGATCTAATATGTCCTAAGTGATTAACGGCCTATTAATCTCTTAATCGTATTATCTCATATTTGAACAAGCTCATTAACATATCGGGAACACATGCATGTAATTATCTAGCATAATTTAGACCTCTCAAGCATAAGCCATCACTTAACCGTCTTGCCCATATCAAGTATAAGAATTTAGCTAGACATAATTATAAAACAACTAACACAATAATGGAAGAAACTCATAACAAGAACTATATTAAAACTTACTAAGTACGTGCAAAGTAAAATCGACCAAAAGTGCCGATGGACAAAATACGAATAAAAGTATGCCCATAGGACATGTTTTTCTCCTCACAATCTCTCAATAGAATACATGAATTAAAGCAATAGACAACATTCTTCACAGCAGCATGACTTCAATATATACCAAACCTTAAGCACTCACCTATATATATATATATATATATATATATATATATATATATATATAGGTGAGTGCTTAAGGTTTGGGCCCCCGGTCCTTGATATGGAAAAAATCTACGAGCTACCTTGGGATGTAAGTAATACTTGATAAGCTCGACCCCAACATGGCAAGTCACATCTATCTCCAAAAGATCCCTTGCGGATCCTAAATCTAGTCGAATAAGGAAAGATATTTAAGTTAGATCATCTTTTCCTTATCCTTCTAGACCTAGGAGAGAAACTCGCCTGCTGACCAAAGCACTTCTCCTATTTGTCTTGACCAATATAGCTCTGCTTGTCCTGCTTCCAGAAATGATGTTTTTTATCCCTGTGTTGCCCAGTTTCCACCTGCAAGGCAACAAACACCCTCCTGCCCAAAATATGTCCTCCAAGACACAAAACTAGATAAAACACACACAAAGACTCGATCTAAACTACCTAAGATAGACATTAAAAAGACACAAAATATGGACTCATCATGCGCACACACTTAACCCACACTTGTCCTCAAGTGTACACAAACAACTTGCCCAAGTCACAAATAAAAGAACAAAAGACTCAAAACATGATCAACACAGGAGAGTTAGTCAAAGCAATATGACAATCTTCCAAAATAATCTACAAGTGAAGGGTAAAGACAATGCCATGCTATCAAACAAGTCAAGATAGAATTGTGAACTTTTAAGATATCATCTCCACATTCATCACTCATGTGTTTAGGCTCCTTTTACGCTCAGAGACTATCTTGACTTCGGTATCACTATAGGTTTGTCTGCCCTTTAAATCTAAAGCTCTTAATTTAAATCTCAGAACTCATCATTAGGTCTTTTTAGGCTTTAAGCTTAAGGCAATAGGTAGGAAGTATTTAGATCTTGGCTAAGGTCAATTTAAACTCGTATTAGGCAACTGGGGTTCCCAACTCTTCTCAATTCCTTGCCCTCAACTATTCTAGACTCAAGCCTCAACCTTTTTCTGGGAAACATATAATTTTTTTCATTTCTTTTCTATTCTTTCCTGTTCCCCTTATCTCTTTCATTTTTTCTAAATTGGGACATAACCCAACTATCAACACAAAATTTCCTGCCCATGATACACCCCTAATCATTTCCTTCCTGCCCTTTTCTTCTTTTCTTCTTTATATTGCACAGGTCCCCACAACCAAATAAGAATATTTTCAAGGCAGTATCTAAGTGATAGAAAGAATCAATTTAGCTCAAAAGGTCTTATCAAAGGGTAATAATATCATGTACTCAATTCAAGCTCAATAGGCTAATGAAAGAATGACCTAAATCATCTAAGTTCAGAGATCATAAATCAAAGCGCATGCAAGTTCTAGCTCCTCCTAATCAAGATGTCTTTAATCACACACAAGAATAACTTCAGTTAAGCTCAAATCCTCACAGGGTATGTTCACAACTCAATCCATCATACAAGTCATCTTCTAGCATGCAAAAACTTAACACTGTTCAACAAGAAGCAATTAAGCACACACATCATCATATTATCTTGCCCAGCATCTCCATGTTGATCAACACAACTACTAATACAAAAATAAATAAAAAACACACGGCACAGACACTCTACGCACACACTTTGCTTATAGCAAAGTCCATTTATGGAGGCCTCAAGCTTGGACTCAACACACTTTCTGACAAACAAATGGCCTTCCTACGCACACACTTTGCTGAAAGCAAAGTAGTGGATGTAGAAAGGTCAAGATACTAGCAAAATAAACATAAGTTACTCACCTACCTCACCACACATTTTGCAAGGCAAAGTGTGGATGAGGTATTCGATCACTCAACAGACACAAAACAAATAAAAACACTAAGACACTAAACACAAATAAAAACATAAAAAAAAAACTACTACATGACATAATTAAGCAGAAGGATCAGAAGCTCACCATATTTTCAGGTGGTGGGAAATGTCGTTGAGAGTAGCTTGCATAGTCAGTTGCCCATTCCATAGCTCCTTGAGCAACTCCTCAGTCTTGCCCAGCCTCTCCAGTACTTCCTTTAGCTGAACATAAGATGATTCAATCTCCTCCTCATCATCTTCTTCCTCTTCCTTGATCGCAGACTTCTTGGCCAATCTGGCTGACTTCTTGGACGGAAAGTGGGCTGAAGCCGGTTGATCCTTCTCATGCGCCACCAACATGCGCCATCCCTTCCCATGCTTCACCACCTCCTTCATCATGCTCAACCTCTCTATGTTGAGCACGTCAGCCGGTGTTGCCGCAAATTTTTTCACCTCATTATGCAGCTCCAAACCCTCGATGTAGGCTGTAACAAAATTCCCACATGAATACTTCTGGCTCGCCTTGGCCACTACTGCCCTTAGCTGCTCTATTAAGAAGGCTGCAAAATTCAGCCTCTTCTTGGTCAACATACAGTACAATATGTAAACCGCCTTGTTGGCCAGCGAATTCCCGCTATCTCCCTTGCCAAACATGTTGTAGGCAAAAATCCTATGGGCAATGTGGAGGGCTGGCGTCTTCAGGTCAGATGCCTTGTTGTCTCCCGACTTGAACTCCGTTCCCACGCTGACCTTCTTTCACATCCGGATCCATTCTTCCTTGGGCAAATCAATTGGTACCTTCTTTCCTGCCCTTCTGAACTCCGGCTTCTGCAACTCCATCATTGTGGCGAACCCCAAAATTTGGTTCAAGTCATTCAGCCCAGCCACATATGGCTGCCCATTTATACCAAACTCGATCGAGGCCGAGTTCCCTTCTCCATCCAGTATGAACTCCACTGATCCGTACACTTTTCTCACCAAATCTTCATAGATGTGGCAGGGTAGCGTCAGAAATCTTCCCCAGCCACATCCTTCATACAGAGCTCTCATCTCCAAAGCTATGCCCAAGGCGTCCAGATCGCTAAAGGCAACCTCCCTGAGCACGAAAACCTTCCTCGCGGATAGGTCTTCCACCTTCTTGGGCTTCTTCTTCCCTCGCGACTCGGATTCCTCCTTCTTGACCTTGTGAGGGGCAGACCTTGTTATCCTCTCCCCCATTATTTGAACATCATCATCGTCCTCCGACTCCACCACTCTCTGCCTCTTCCCTGGGTTTTTGGACGAAAGCGTGGTGGCCTTCTTTTCTTCCGTGGATGACTCTCCTTCCAACGACGAGGCAGCTTCAGACGTGACCGCCTTCGTCTTCTTCTTTTTGGTCGCCTTCCCCTTATCTATTCTCTTCTTAGCATCCCGCTCCACTTCCTCACAAAGCTTGTCGAAAGAATCAGCAGATTCCTTCTTCTCTGGCTCTTTCTCTTCTTTCTAAAGAACCTCCATCTCCACGTCGTCGTCTGGCTGGACTCCTTTCTCATCTGGTCCCCATTGCGTGCTCTCTGGCGCAGCTTCCTCCGGTGTGACAAAAGTTTCCTCTTCCGACGCAGCTGGTTCCACTTTCTTTTTCTCAGGTGCCACCATTGTCTCAGCAAGCGCTTTGCTGATAATTTCTTCCACTTCGGTTGTAAGAGGGTATGGTACTACCCAAAGTGTTGGGTCTGGTTCAGCAAACGAGTTCTCCGGTGGTGGTGATTCTAGTTCGTCGAGGTCGATGTGGGTGCCTTGAGGGATTTTGTTGAGTTGGTTTTTGGGGTGTGTTGATACCATTGTGAATTTAGGGTTTAAATTTTAGGGAAGAAATCTGCAAAATCTGAAATTGGGGGGTTGAGGATGGAAAGTGGTGTATAGTAGTTTTTGAATTGATGTTTTACGTGGGGAAGTGGAAAGGTTAGAGGGATAGTCGTGGTAGAGTGGTAGACGGTTATAGGGCTAGGGGTAGGTTTTGAGTGCAGTTGTCACATCGCACGTGATGTGGCAGTTGCTGCCTCGTTAGCTGTATTGCCCAAGTCCATCGCTTAGCCCAGAGCACCGCTCTTACCCTCTTGCGCACACACTTTGCTCAAGGCAAGGTGTCCAATCCTCCTTCTTCTTCTTGCCCCCTTATCTGTTTCCTGCAAATCACAAACATACTACCATGCACAAGGCAAAAATACTCTATCCTATGGTTAGTCATCTCTAATCATAATGAAATTAAAATACGCCTAAATTTGATGGAAAACATTAAAATTATGGCTATTTTAATCCCTATTCCCCATTTTTTTGTGTGTGTTTACGAACTATAAACAAACTGTGAAATTTAAAACATACCAGGCTGCCTCCTAGCCAGCGCCCCAGTTATCATCGTGGGCACGACATCCTCCTTGCCCAAGTTAGGGTTCCATCTCACAGAGAAATTTCAAGTATTCCTCTGGTTTCTCCAAGACTTGGGCAAAGAAAGCCTTCAATCTTTCTCCATTGACTTTGAAAATCTTTCCCGTACTCGCATTCATCACTTTTTCACAGCCCCATTTGGATATGTGGCTTGTACTTCGAATGGACCAACCCACTTAGTTGATAGCTTTCTCGACATGAGTTTAAACTTGGACTGGTATAGAAGCACTTGTTGCCCAGGCTCAAACTTCTTGACCTTGATCAACGCATTGTGAGCCTTCTTCATCCTTTCTTTATGCAGCACTGAACTGTCGTATGAATTGAGTCGGATCTCCTCGAGTTCTTGCAGTTGAAGCTTCCTAGCTTGGCCTGCTTCATCCCAATCATATTTCATCTTCTGAACTGCCCAATACGCTCGATGCTCTATATCCACAGGCAAGTAGCACATCTTGCCAAAGATTATTCTGTAGGGCGATATGCCGAATGGGGTTTTGAACGCTATCATATATGCCCACAATGCACCCTCAAGACGCAAACTCCAATCCTTCCCTGTTGGACTAACTGTCTTTCTCAAAACAGCCTTCACAATGCGATTAGACAATTCGGCTTGACCATTTGCTTGGGGATGATAGGCATTCGAAATCCTATGATGTACTCCATATCTACTCATCAACCCCTTCACAGCTCCATAGCAGAAGTGCATTCCTTGATCACTAATGATTGCCCTGGGCACACCAAACCGGCTAAAGATAATGCTCTTGAGGAATTCCACAACCACCCTTGAGTCATTGGTTGATGTTGCCTTTGTCTCCACCCATTTATACACGTAATCGACTGCCAATAAAATATAGAGATTTCCTCTTGAGTTGGGTAATGGCCCCATAAAATCCATTCTCCATATATCGAATACTTCCACAGGCATGACTGGTGTCATGGGCATCTCATTCCTCTTGCCAATGTTGCCCTCATTCTGGCATTGAACGCATCATTTACACCACTCGAAGCTGTCCATGAATATATTGGGCCAATAAAACCCACAATCCAATATCTTTCTTGCAGTTCTCTTTGGTCCAAAATGTCCCCCACACACCTTGGAATGGCAATGTGCGAGGATGCTTGCTTGTTCCTTCTGATCAACACATCTACGAATAACTTGGTCAGTACACATTTTCCATAAATATGGCTCATTCCATATGTAATATCAACTTTCCACCTTCAACTTGTTCTTTTGATATAGGCTGAGGTTACCTGGAAGTCGTCCCAAGACAATATAATTGCACAAGTCTGCATACCATGGATCTGTGTTGTCTTGGGCAAGAGCAAGATGTTCATCTGGAAACGTCTCCTTGATGGCTCGATCTCTTCTTATTGGATGATGCGACTCAGATGATCGGCCACTAGATTCTGGGTTTTAGCCTTGTCCTTAATCTCCAAATCGAATTCCTGAAGCAACAGGATCCATCTTATCAATCTGGGCTTGGTTTCCTTCTTGGCCATGAGGAACTTCAGGGCGGAGTGGTCCGTGTAGACTATGGTCTTGCCCCCGAGCAGGTATGATCGAAATTTCTCAACAGCGAACACCACAGCCAATAATTCCTTCTCCGTGGTGGAATAATTGCATTGGGCAGGATTGAGAGTTCTGGATGCATAGTATATGACATGATTCACCTTTCCTCTCTTCTGCCCAAGAACCGCTCCTACTGTTTAGTCACTCGCGTCATACATCACCTCAAATGGCATTTTCCAATCTGGTGGTTGAATGATAGGTGCTAACACCAAGATCTCCTTTAGCGTGTGGAATGCCTTTTTGCAATCTTAATCGAAGTTCCACTCCACTTCTCCTTGTAACAGCCTGGTCATGGGCTGCGCAATCTTAGCAAAATCTTTGCCGAATCTCCTGTAAAATCCTGCATGGCCAAGGAAAACACGGAGCTGCTTCACGTTGCTCGGGTAGGGCAACTTGGCTATGATGTCTATCTTGGCCTTGTCGACCTCTATTCCTCGTTCTGATATGACATGCCCTAGGACTATGCCCTCCTTGACCATGAAGTGACGTTTCTCATAGTTCAGGACCAAACTATTATCCACACATCTCTTCAGCACCATCTCCAGGTTGTTTAGACACTTGTTGAAATCCGGTCCATAGACAGTAAAGTCATCCATGAACACCTCTATACATGTTTCGAGCAAATCTGAGAATATGCTCATCATACAGTGTTGAAATGTGCCAGGAGTGTTGCATAGGCCAAAAGGCATCCTTCTATATGCGAATGTACCAAATGGGCAAGTAAAAGTAGTCTTGCCTTGGTCTTCTCCCATGACCCAGATCTATATATAGCCCGAGTAACCATCGAGAAAACAAAAGTACTTGTTCCCGCCAACTTTTCTAGCATCTCATCAATGAAAGGCAACGGGAAGTGGTCCTTTTTGGTCTTCTGATTCATTTTCTGGTAGTCAATGCATACTCGTCATCCTGTCTGTAACCTTGTCACCACCATTTCTCTTTGCTCGTTCTCCACCACTTGAATTCCGGACTTCTTGGGCACGATGTGAACTGGACTAACCTATCTACTCTCAGAGACTGGGTAGATAATCCCCAGGTCCAACAGTTTCAAGATTTTTTTCATCACTACCTCCTTCATAGCTGGATTCAATCTTCTTTGAGGATCTCTAATGGGTACGACATCCTCTTCGAGCAAGATGTGATGTCTGCACACAGTGGGGTTTATGCCTCTTATATCAGCCAATGTCCAGCCAATGGCCAACTTGTACTCCACCAGTACTTCTTTTACCCGTTCTTCTTCCTCGATAGACAACTCCGTACTTATGATCACTGATAGTGTCTCCACTTCTCCCAAGTAGATGTACTTCAAGTGGTTGGGTAATGCTTCTAATTCCAACTTGGGTGTTTTATCTATTGATGGCATCAATCTATCTTCTTGCTTCAGTGTAGGTATCACCAATGGTTCTACTCTCATTCCTAGTTATGTATCTGATCTTAAGTAATGAACTACTTCGACTAGCTCAATAGACCCGTCTTGGGCAACAACCTCTGTTACGCCAATTTGTAAGGCTACATCCAGCCTATCTTCAATTGCTATTTCTGGTCAGAACTCATCCACCATCTGGTAAATATGGTAAATGCTATGCACCAGCTCCGTGTCACTAGGTTGCTTCATGGTGTTGTAGATGTCGAATGACACCACTTCCCCTCCGAACTCACATGTTAGCTTCCCCATATCGCAGTTAATACTTGTGCGAGTGGTCTTCAAGAACGGTCTTCCTAGCATTATTACTGGCACCTTTTGTGATGATCTCCCCATATCAAGGATATAGAAGTCCGCTGGAATGATTAAGTCCCTCACCCTGACCAAGACATCCTCTAATATTTCTTCAGGCCATACAGTCGACCTATCTCCTAGTTGAATTGCCACCCTTGTTGGTTTGAGTGGTCCGATCCTTAGATCATCATACATGGACTTGGGCATGACGTTAATCGATGCTCCAAGATCCAGCATAGCCTTTTCAATCTTCATGTCTCCAATGATGTAGGGAATATAGAACATTCCAGGGCTTGGTCGGCATGAGGGTATCTTGCAACACTGCAGATACATTCTCACTGACTTGGAACCTTGCATCGTCTGTGTACTTGATTTTCCTTGTACATAGTTCCTTCAAAAACTTGGCACATTTGGGCATAGATTGTAAGGCGGTCAAGAGGGGTATGTTGACCTCGACTTTTTGGAACATTTTGGTCAGTTCCTTCATCTTCTGAGCTTCCTTATCTTTTGCAAATTATCCTGGGTAGGGAGCTTTTGGCTCGTCAAGTTTAGACTTAGTTACGTTCTCAGCCTCCTTCATTGCTTTAGCTTTGATTTCGGCAGTGTCGAGCTCAGCTTTCCTTCTTATGTCTGTTGCTTTCCTTTCAACTTGTGCCCTTTTCTTCACTGATAATTCTTGCCATAGCTCCTCAACATCACCTGATCCCATGGATGCCTCTTCATACCTTTCTGGTTCAACCTCCTCTTCTTGTTCCAGATCGACATCGTGCCCAAGAAACTATTGTTGCCCAGATACAACTTTCTGAGGTTCATAATGGTCAGGCGTTCTTACTTCAGGCAACTTGGCTCCACTACGCAACGTGATAGCATTCACTTGAGCCTTTTTTATCTCAACTTGAGATGGTAGTTCTCCTTTTCCTCCATTTAGCATTGACTTGATCTGGGAGATTGATTCTACCAAATGGCTCAATGTTCCATTTATATCTCTCATGCCTTCCCTTGTCTCCATACGAAAACTGTCTAACTCTTGATACCCCTTTCTTTGCTTAGCTGCAAGTCTCTCCACTTCACTCCTCAGGGTATTAAAGCAATAGAAGACGTTCTTCACAGCAGCACGGCTTCAATATATATATATATATAGGTCAGTGCTTAGGGTTTGGGCCCCCAGTCCTTGACATAGAAAGAATCTACGAGCTACCTTGGGATGCAAGTAATACTTGATAAGCTCGACCCCAACATGGCAAGTTACATCTATTTCCAAAAGATCCTTGCGGATCCTAAATCTAGTCGAATAAGAAAAGATATTTAAGTTAGATCATCTTTTTCTTATCCTTCTAGACCTAGGAGAGAAACTCGCCTGCTGACCAAAGCACTCCTCCTATCTGTCTTGACCAATATAACTCTGCCTGTCCTGCTTCCAGAAATGATGCTTTTTATCCCTATGTTGCCCAGTTTTCACCTGCAAGGCAGCAAACACCCTCCTGCCCAAGATATGTCCTCCAAGACACAAAAACTAGATAAAACACACACAAAGACTCGATCTAAACTACCTAAGATAGACACTAAAAAGACACAAAATATGGACTCATCACATAGATTCATGCAAGACTCAAGGATTCAAGCTCAAAATAAAAAGATTAAAACTATTCTTCCTAACTTTATATTGATCGAACCAAAAGAGGGAAAAAAAGGAGGATTTATTGAGCTTATTTTGATCACCACTAGAAAATGAGCAAGGATCTTACTTGTCTTCAGGAAGGAGGTTGATAGATAGAAGAAATCCAAGAAACTCTAAGCTTCATTCTTCAAGTTTCAATTGAGGATATTGTGTGTGTTTGTGTGTGTGTGTGTCGAAGAAGAGAGAGAGGGAGAGGAGGTTGGCCAAGAGAGAGGAGAGTGAGGGAGAGTGAGAGAAATAAGTGTGGGGGAGAAAAATAAATAGAGAGATTAAGCTGCACAAAAGTCAAATGTGCGATATAAATCGCCGGAAAGAAAAATATTTCCGGTGAAAATATCCCCGCCTTTATCAATTAACTCTCAAATGACTTAAATCTCATCACGACTCTTTCTAGACTTCCAAATACTCTCTACTTTGTCTCATAACTCACTAATTAAATCAAGGATATGAGAAATCCAATTTTCGGAACAAAATTTCAAATAACGAAGAAATTTCTCAAAATCACTATTCATATTAGGGTTCTTGAAAATAAAACTCAAAATTTTCTCAGACAATCTCAAATGATTCTCCAACATCTCTCAAAGGGTTTAAAAGAATTTTTATACTCAAAAGACACCAATAAAATGATATTCGGAAAAACTTGATGAATAGTGAAAATCTACAAAAGTTATTATTCATCAAAAAGTTAATCTAATTAGAATTTTCTAAAATTTAAACTCAAACTCAAACTCATATACTCATACTCAAATAACTCATCACATCTTCTATTCGTATAATCGAAACAAGAAAAACCACACAATAGCACTCAATGGCATTTTGGTGATTTCACGAGAAAATTTATTCTTTCTAAAATTTTTATCACACAAAAGCACATTAAAAGACATCTCAAGAGCATACAACACATTCAACATGAATATTAAGAGTCACAAAAGGTTGGGGTATAACATTAATAAACCTTAATTGAAAAATAATAAACCATAAAGGGATTGAATTAATCAAACCCCAAATTGGAGATTAATAAATTCAAGTGGGATTACTTTTGTTTATAAATAATTTGTTATATTAATATTTGTTTAAAAATAAGTGAAAGTAATTTAAAAATAAATTAAAAAGAAAGAAAATAAAAGAAACTTAAAATAAAGAGAAAGAAAAAAGAAAAGAAAGAACAAGAAACTAAAAACAAAAAGAGAGAGAGAGAGAGAGAGAGAGAGAGAAACAAGAAAAGGGGAAAAAAATAAAGAGAAAGAAATAAGAAAACACCTGATTGGAGTTTAATAAATCCTAATGGGATTACTTTTGTTTATAAATAATTTATTTTATTAATATTTATTTATAAATGAGTTTAATTAATTGAAAAAAGAAATTAAAAAGAAAGTAAAAAAAAAAGAAATTAAAAATAAAGAGAAAAAAAAGAAAAGTGTCACAGCCCCAAATCCCGAGGGACAGCAAATCCGGGGTGTAACTAGGGGTTGGACTAAAGAGGCGGGGAAGAAAGGGGAATGAATAAGAATAAACGAATAAACAGACATTAATAACATAATAACTTCTATGAACAAGACTTCATTTAAAAGAAAGAGTTGATCTCGAAGGATCACTCGACAAGGTTCTAAAGAAGGAACTGAGTTCATTGTATGGGCTTAGACCCAACTGATAGATATATATTAACTTCAAAAAGATTGGCAGCGGAAAGCGTAAAACATTGATACAAGTTCTTTATTCTAATACGACTTCTTAACTCAACATCAACCACAGCCGCTCCCGTCACTCAACCTGCACATTTAAAAACAAACATGCAGGGCTAAGTACATAAAGCACTTAGTGGGCACAATGCCGAAAACAACTCACAAGAGTATAGATTTAATCATGCATCTTTTCATAAACACTTGTATAACTTAACGGCTGTTCATTTAATTCTGGATAACATACTATGAGTTTTAACTCACATCCGATTGTCTGGAAATCACTCTATGGGCTAACTCAGAATTTGTCCCTCTGGATAGCACTCTGTGGGCTATCTCAGATTCTGATCGTTTGGTTGGAATATCTGGTTAGCACTCTGAGGGCTAACTCAGAATCCAATACTCTGGTTAGCACTCTGAGGGCTAACTCAGAGAAGCATAAGAAAATTCACATAAACAATTCATTTATGCTCTGATAGATACTTTAATACACACTTATCAACAATACGTAAACACTTTCGAGCAACGCTCACATAATATTACTTCATAAGTAATGGCATTCATCGGAGTTTTTGGTTTTAGAAAGCCCACCTCAATTGTTTACAGAACTATAATACGTGCTTCCGTCTTTGATCTTCCGTCCTGTCTTCTAATCTCGACGTCCTCCTTCGTTGAACGTAAATAATCACATTTTAGTGAAAGGTCGAGACAATAAAAAAAGAAAACAGAAATTCGGAATCGGTTAATGACTTTTAGACCTTTACACTTAACTAATCTCTTTTGATTAAAAGAAGCGAGACTCGAACACATCTTGTTTTGAACTAACTCGGTTCCTTACTCGACACTGAGGTCGGTTAAAAATGGAAGTCGATAACTCATAACGACTTAAAAGGTCTTAAGAATCAAGTTAAGAAGAATTCAACTTGAGAAACTAGGTTCTTGAAATTACTGCACAGATCAGTAAGTCCACCCAGAACAGAGTTTTTCGAAACAGGGGATGTATTTTATACCAAAAGAAAGCCGCGGATGTCTAGTTTACTCTGCAATTTACGGATCTCGATTTCGTTAAGCGAGCTAAAAGTTATGACAGTTTCTGTGCAACGTCGTAAAACAGTCCGCGTAGAAACCCTAGTGCTCGATAAACTCGACGCACGACTTTCTAGGTTCGATTAATGCTATTCCACTTTTATTTTCACGAAATTTTCATCTTAAGACAGTCTACATACAGTATCTCATAATCGGGTCCATATTCACGACTTTTGATTAACAAACGACGAGCATTTCCTCGTCATTTCCAACTAACCACTTACTATACCAAAACAAATTCAAATTTCTATTTCATTCAACAACTTCTCGTTTATAAACTATATCTCATAACGTCTTGTATCTCGGATGGAAAAGTCATTAACTACAATATCGTTCGTCAATCAATAACAATCATTATTATCAAAATACTTTCCTTGTTCGACTTTTCTACCGGATTTTAAACTCGATTTTTCGTCTCTTATTCAAAATTGAAACTTCTCAGAATTCGTTGAAACTTTACGGTCACGATCATTAACTATCAAGATTATCAAAGGTTGGAATCACAAACCTAAAACATTATCTATTCTCGACTTATCATCGATTGTTCGTCTCTTAACGAAAATCTTACGTTCTCCACTTTCGTTCAAATTTTACAACAACGATCATCATCTAACGAGCATCACTAATATGCAAACCATATTATCAAAATATTAACGAGCTTCAACTTAACGACGTGTTTTCGTCTCTTACGTTTTTCAATTTATTTTTAGAAAAGTCCTTAATAAATATATATTCATCCTCATACATCTTATACCTCATTTCTATTAATCAATCGAGCATATCATAAAAATTACTACATCGAATCAAGCATTCTTCCTCTCTTATCTTTCAACTTTTATTTTTAGAAAAATCTAATTCAATTCATACGATCATCTATCAAAGCATAGAACATGAATGCATTAGTCATTCATCCAAAAATCGAACTAAACATCAAACCCCTAAACCTTCAAAAATTTCGGTATTTATTAGCTTGTTAGGAGGATGATTTCTTCATGATTTCAATCCATGAAATCTTCCTAGCATACTAGAACATGTATTAACATAGGTTCATCATGCTTCTTGATATTCACTTTTTCGAAAAAAATAAGATTGATGGGAGAAGATTTTGTTTCGGTTCATTACGTAGAAGAAGTGTCTACCTTTACGAATATGAACTCAAAAATAAAATCCATCGGTAGATGGATGACTTGTTGAAGCTTGAAAGCTTGAAGAAGATGACTTCAATGGAGGAATTTGAGAGAGAAATGAGAGAGAATGGAGATGGGGGGGGGGGGGGGTAATGAGTGTGAGAGGGAGAGAGGTGATGACAAGTTAGATAATATCTCTTTAGAGTAGGATGACTCACAAGGTGACTCACAAAGGGTCGTTTGGCGCGAAAATATTTGACGGAAATATCTCGTTTCCGGGTTTTAAACGACATTATAAAAATCAAGGATTAAATTCTTAGTCGGTCACATTTTTGGCGAAAACTAATTCGACCATTAGTTCCGAAATAATTTACATAGTCGGAAAGTACATTTCGTTTTCCAAAATCCGATAAAAAGTCGGGACATCACAGTCGAAATTTTATCCGGAAAAATAATAAAAACGGATTTTTACTAACTTACTCGTCTAGCAAAAAGAGTGAATGTGAAATCAGACGGTTTCTCGATTTGAGTTTTAGGGCGAAAATTTTATCGGACGCAAAAACCCTAATACAGTAGTCGTTCAACCGACTTCTGGAATTTATTTTCAGAAACGGATTTCACCGTTAGTCTTAGAATTGAGAATCCTTAATTTAGGCGTGCAAAGCCTTAATTAATTAGAAAAAAAATTATTTCTCGTCGGAAGAAATTATCTGGGGTATTACATTCTACCCCTCTAACGAAAAATTTCGTCCCGAAATTGGCTTACCTCCTTCGCAAAAAGTTCCCACGTAGCTTCCTCTTGCCCGTGGTAATTCCAGAACACTTTACTAAACGTATCGACTTACTTCTTAACTCTCGCACTTTTCGATCCTAGATCGATTGCGGTCTTTCTTCATAACTTATAACTTAATCAAGAACAACGTCTTGCTGATGAATCATGCGTTTTAGAATTGAACACGTACTTTTTCATACGAGATATGCAAACATAATAAACATTTCATAGACTTGGCGACACGGCCAATCTATATAACATTGAAACCTATCTTTTTCAAGATATCTACTAATCGTATATAAAGCTTCGTCTAAGCTTATATTGAACGCGAAGAAATAATCACTATAATCCTTAGCAGGAAAATCATGAGGAAAAATCTTGTCCTCACTCTCTAAATTTAAGTCAGAATGACATACATCGCTTTAGACTTTCGTCACTTCTAGACTTCCTTCTCTTTGGTTCGAATCTAACGAAAGAATTGATCCATCACTTCACCGAGCGAATCTAGTTCTAGATTTTTCTCTCTTTCATACAAGGCCTAGTAAGGCATAATACTTATGGAAGCCTGATAACTATTAGACTTTGATCTAACACTATCGACCTTAACATTTTTTCTAATACTTGAATCGTTCTCTTGGATTCACTTAAAATTTTCTCTCGTAAGTCTGGTGTAGCTACTAGTGCTACCTTTTGGTTTAGTTATTGTCTCAGGTGTATCTAGCACTTCCATTCCATGGATTATATCCATATCAAACATTTTCATTAACTCTTTACTTTAAGCGTTTACTTACCTTACTAAATCTTTTTCCGACTTAAACAAGTTCTCGGAAAGGAACTAGATAATAACTCTGATACTAGCTCTTTAAACTTTTTAACTTCCCAAGTTAATTAAGTTCCTTGTTAAACAAGTTAGTTGAATATTCTTATTTAACTAACACGATTAGAAGAAATTTTCACGGAGTCACAGCCTACTCACGGGGTCATACATACATATACGTCGAACGAGTACTGTTTTGCCTCTAACGAGGACTTATACAAAAACTAGACTACTACTAGTCTGATTTGGGCCAACTACTTGCCTAGTGACCCTTGCCCTTGTCCTGTGCTTTTGGCCCATTCACAAATGCCCATGCATTCTGCTCTCGTTGCTGTTGTAGTTGTTGTTGTTGCAGATGTGGCTGAGCTTGCATAGCTCTCAAGGTTAGCAACGGTTTCGGACAATTTCTTCTCACGTGTCCCTTCAGACCACAGTTATAACAACCGTCAATGTTTTCCAAGCAATTACCAAAGTGCATTTTTTTACATTGAGGGCAGGTAGGAACAGTGATTCTTCCTTGGTTATCGTCTGCCTGTTGTCCCTGCCACTGTCCTTGTTGATTATTTTCCCTCCATTGTCCTAATTGTTTATTCTGATTTTACTGTTGCAAGCCACGCTGATTTCCACCCTGTTTTCCTCCTTCCCATTTCCTCTTTCCTTTAAAGTTGTTGTTATTGTTGTTGGAATGGTCTTGAGTTGGAGCCTGGGTTGGTGCTGGTACGGGCGCTACAATCTTTTGTTCATCTGGCACAACTGCCTCCATGTCTAAGGTTCGTCCTAGTAAATCTGTATAGCTCAGTCCTCCATGGCTGGCTAGTGCCACTCCTAATTCGTATCTAAGTCCCCCACAGAACTTCTTTGCCATCTTCTCGTCGGTATCTACCTGCTTGGGCGCATACCTTGACAACTCACAAAAGGTTGCATCTTATTCAGTCACTGTCATCTTCCCTTGTTTTAGACTGTAGAACTCCGCTTCCTTCTTTGCTCTATAGGTTTTAGGGATGTACTTGTCGTAAAATGCTTCCTTAAACTCATCCCAAGTAAATTAAGCCAGATGCTCGGTCGGAATAACTTTCTGCCTAGCTTCCCACCAAAAATATGCTGGTCCGGTGAGTTGAAACACAACACATGACAAACGCTCCTCATCAGTACATCTGAGAAGTTTAAAAATTCTTTCTGTAGCACTTACCCAAAGCTCAGCATTGCTCGGGTTTCCTGATCCATTAAAAACAGGTGGATTTCTTTTGAGGAATAGATGCTCTATGTCACGATGTAGTGGTGGTGGAGGTGGAGGGGTTTCTTGACGTCCTTGATTTTCCTCCCTCTCATGTTGTCTATGACCTCTTCCCGGTCCTCTAGGCCTACCGAGTCCTCTTCTTCTGTCATTCGCTACTCTTGGCGGCATTTTGAAACTAAAGAAATCAAGAATTCTCATCAATTCCGTGCTTTAAGCACTCACCCATTCAATAAGGAATTAACTCATCTTAATCATCTAGCAATTTCTCAAATTGCAACCAAACTCTTAACGGTTCTTAGCTTACCTTAACCATCTCATCTTACCTTAATCATCTTTAACTTAGACTTGTTAGTTTCCCTCAAGAAAACTCCTATCTGATAAACACATATCGTTCTTATTATTAGAAGAATATTCTTAATGCCACATTAGAGTGGATACCGTACTAATAAAACAACCCTTCTCGACATTTGAATCTCGCACTTATCGTATCCTTCGTTTGATTACTAAACGTGAAATAAATTCCAAAAGGAAACGGAATAGTAGTTGGAGAATAACTTTAGAACGTAAGTTCTAGTTGTCGCTAGAATTGAACGATCGTTGGAAATTAACTAAAATTCGTACTTGATTCTTAATAATTAAAACAAATCTCTTTTTGTAGTTCTAACGAGGCGAACTCCAACTGAAAAACGACTTCATTCTTGTTACTTATACGAAAGTAACATTCGTCTCCTTCATTCGTTTTGATTCCCTTTATTCTGTTCTTCTCGTTCCGATCATTTCTTACTTATTTCGAAACCAATGCTTCTCAAACGTCTTATTCATGTCTTGAATATTTTGAAACCAAAGCTTCTTATTAGCTCTATGTTCTCAACAAATCGGGAAGAATCTTAGAGCAACAGTCTAAGTTCTTATGCCAATCAAACATCTCAATTAAGGAAATTATAACTCACATAATTTCACATACTTCCACAAAGTATATCTCTTATACTTTAATATAATTCATACTTAGCACATTTGGTTCTCACAGAAGTATATCTAATACTTCAAACTTTCAAAATATTAACACTTTTAATACCTTTCTTTTCTTCTTTGGTTGAGTCGACGTAGCGGGAGGTTGAGTTGCTTACTACATCCTTAAGTTTAGTGATACAAACTAAACTTTACTTTCTCAAAAGAAGACTCAGATATAGAGTATATACAAATACTCCATCTTACTACTTGAAAGAAATTCGTATACAGAGCAGAAACGATTGCTCTGATATCACTCTGTGGTATCACTAGAAAAATAACTTACGGCCAGAGCAGGAATGATTGCTCTGATACCATTCTGTCACAGCCCCAAATCCCGAGGGATGGCAAATCCGAGGTGCGACTAGGGGTTGGAATAAAGAGGCGGGGAAGAAAGGGAAATGAATAAGAATAAACGAATAAACAGACATTAATAACAGAATAACTTCTATGAACAAGACTTCATTTAAAAGAAAGAGTTGATCTCAAAGGATCGCTCGACAAGGTTCTCATAAAGGAACTGAGTTCATTGTACGGGCTTAGAACCAACAGATAGATATATATTAACTTCAAAAAGATTGGCAGCGGAAAGCGTAAAACATTGATACAAGTTCTTTATTCTAATACGACTTCTTAACTCAACATCAACCATACCGCTCCCGTCACTCAACCTGCACATTTAAAAACAAACATGCATGGCTAAGTACATAAAGCACTTAGTGGGCACATTGCCGAAAACAACTCACAAGAGTATAGATTTAATCATGCATCTTTTCATAAACACTTGTATAACTTATACGGCTATTCATTTAATTCTGGATAACACACTGTGAGTTTTAACTCACATCCGATCGTCTGGAAAGCACTCTGTGGGCTAACTCAGAATCTGTCCTACTGGATAGCACTCTGTGGGCTATCTCAGATTCTGATCGTTTGGTTGGAATATCTGGTTAGCACTCTGAGAGCTAACTCAGAATCGAATACTCTGGTTAGCACTCTGAGGGCTAACTCAGAGAAGCATAAGAAAATTCACATAAACAATTCATTTATGCTCTGATAGATACTTTAATACACACTTATCAACAATATGTAAACACTTTCGAGCAACGCTCACATAATATTACTTCATAAGTAATGGCATTCAACGGAGTTTTTGGTTTTAGAAAGCCCACCTCAATCGTTTACAGAACTATAACAAGTGCTTCCGTCTCTGATCTTCCGTCCTATCTTCTAATCTCGACGTCCTCCTTCTTTGAACGTAAATAACCACATTTTAGTGAAAGGTCAAGACAATAAAAAAAGAAAACAGAAATTCGGAATCGGTTAATGACTTTTAGACCTTTGCACTTAATTAATCTCTTTTGATTAAAAGAAGCGAGACTCGAACACATCTCGTTTAAAACTAACTCGGTTCCTTACTCGACACTAAGGTCGGTTAAAAACGGAAGTCGATAACTCATAACGACTTAAAAGGTCTTAAGGAATCAAGTTAAGAAGAATTCAACTTGAGAAACTAGGTTCTTGAAATTACTGCACAGATCAGTAAGTCCACTCAGAACAGAGTTTTTCGAAACAGGGGATTTTTATATACCAAAAGAAAGCTACGGACGTCTAATTTACTCTCCAATTTACGGATCTCGATTTTGTTAAGCGAGCTAAAAGTTATGACAGTTTCCGTGCAACGTCGCAAAACAGTCCGCGTAGAAACCCTAGTGCTCGATAAACTCGACGCACGACTTTCTAGGTTCGATTAATGCTATTCCACTTTTATTTTCACAAAATTTTCATCTTAAGACAGTCTACATACAGTATCTCATAATCGGGTCCATATTCACGACTTTTGAGTAACAAACGACGAGCATTTCCTCGTCATTTCCAACTAACCATTTACTATACCAAAACAAATTCAAATTTCTATTTCATTCAACAACTTCTCGTTTATAAACTATATCTCATAACGTCTCGTATCTCAAATGGAAAAGTCGTTAACTACAATATCGTTCATCAATCAATAACAATCATTATTATCAAAATACTTTCCTTGTTCGACTTTTCTACCGGCTTTTAAACTCGATTCTTCATCTCTTATTCAAAATCGAAACTTCTCAGAATTCGTTGAAACTTTACGGTCATGATCATTAACTATCAAGATTATTAAAGGTCTGAATCACAAACCTAAAACATTTTCTATTCTCGACTTATCGTCGATTGTTCGTCTCTTAACGAAAATCTTACGTTCTCCGTTTTCGTTCAAATTTTACAACAACGATCATCATCTAACGAGCATCACTAATATGCAAACCATATTATCAAAACATTAACGAGCTTCAACTTAACGACGTGTTTTCGTCTCTTACGTTTTTCAATTTATTTTTAGAAAAATCCCAAATAAATATATATTCATCCTTATACATCTTATACCTCATTTCTATTAATCAATCGAGCATATCATAACAATTACTACATCGAATCAAGCATTCTTCCTCTCTTATTTTTCAACTTTTATTTTTAGAAAAATCTAATTCAATTCATACGATCATTTATTAAAGCATAGAACATGAATCCATTAGTCATTCATCCAAAAATCGAACTAAACATCAAACCCCTAAACCTTCAAAAATTTCTGTATTCATTAGCTTGTTAGGAGGATGATTTCTTCATGATTTCAATCCATGAAATCTATTTCTAGCATACTAGAACATGTATTAACATAGGTTCATCATGCTTCTTGATCTTCACTTTTTCGAAAAAAATAAGATTGATGGGAGAAGATTTTGTTTCGGTTCATTACGTAGAAGAAGTGCCTACCTTTACGAATATGAACTCGGAAATAAAATCGATTGGTAGATGGATGACTTGTTGAAGCTTGAAAGCTTGAAGAAGATGACTTCAATGGAGGATTTGAGAGATAAATGAGAGAGAATGGAGATGGGGGGAGGGGGGGGGCGGTAATGAGTGTGAGAGGGAGAGAGGTGATGACAAGTTAGATAATATCTCTTTAGAGTAGGATGACTCACAAGGTGACTCACTAAGGATCGTTTGGTGCGAAAATATTTGACGGAAATATCTCGTTTCCGGGTTTTAAACGACATTATAAAAATCGAGAATTAAATTCTTATCGGTCACATTTTCAGCGAAAACTAATTCGACCATTAGTTCCGGAATAATTTACATAGTCAGAAAGTATATTTCGTTTTCTGAAATTCGATAAAAAGTCGGGACATCACAGTCGAAATTTTATCCGGAAAAATAATAAAAACGGATTTTTACTAACTTACTCGTCTCGCAAAAAGAGTGAATGTAAAATCAGACGGTTTCTCGATTTGAATTTTCGGGTGAAAATTTTATCGGACGCGAAAACCCTAATACAGTAGTCGTTCAACCGACTTCTGGAATTTATTTTCAGAAACGGATTTCACCGTTAGTCTTAGAATTGAAAATCCTTAACTTTGGCGTGCAAAACCTTAATTAATTAGAAAACAAAAATTATTTCTCGTCGGAAGAAATTATCTGGGTATTACAAAAAGAAAGAAAAATAAACTAAAAACAATGAGAGAGAAATAAGAAAAGGAAAAAAAAACAAAGACAAAGAAATAAGAAAAAATGGGAGAGAAATAAGAAAAGGAAAAAAAAACAAAGAGAAAGAAATAAGAAAAAAAATAAAGGGATATGTGTTGGGTGTAATTCAAACTTGGGTGGAATGGGAGAGAGAGACTTAAAGTGCAACTGCTTACCGCTAGGCTAGCTCGCTCATTTATGAGTTGGCTAAAGTTAATAGTGTTGGGAAAATTAGTATGATTTTAATTTATCCCAATACCCAACTGACCTTAACCAAGTAAATGAAGCCATCAGTCTGAACTTAGCTAGAGCAAACTGTCTAAGCGTAGGAATTTTATCTTTACAGAAACATACTGAAGAAGTCAGCAGTTTGTGATCAAGACGATCAGTCGAAGCAGAACTTGACTGACTCCAAATTGATCCATGCAATTCATGCATGTCTAGAAGTTGTGTTGAAGTCAGACGTCCCAAAGTCCAGAAGAGAAGACTAAGAAGCGTTGGAAGAGGCAGAGTTCAAATTCAAATTCAAATCTACTAAAAAATACAATACAACCTGTAACTTTCCATAAATAGACCGACCACAGAGACTTGCATAAAGCAAGGGTTGCAATTATCAATTTAGAAAAGATTGCAGAGAAGTAGGTGGAGTGCCATGCTTTTTGGCAGAGGTCAAATGGTTCTTTCCAACAGCTAGTTTACCTCCCTCTCTATAAATAGAGGTCTCCCTCATTGCGAGAAGACTACTGATTCCACGCGCATTCAAGCAGATTCAAGCAAGTAGTTCTCTCCTCAGCAAAAGCATTCAAACATTAGAAGTCAAAGTTGCAGAGAGTCATCAGTCCTCCTCCTTTGCTTCCTTCTACCTCTCAGAACCTTCTTCTTTGATCGAGTTTAGAACTCCAAATCTTGTTTTATCTAAGCAGACTCTCCTAAAAGATCGAGTCCCTAAGCCTTAGGAAGAAGCATCCACTATTTCTGTGTTGAAGGCTTCATAGTTGAAAAAACACCCAAGCCCCAAATCTTAGGTCCTCTTTGAACCTACAATCAAAGAAACTAGGTCTCTTAGAACTCGTAATCTAAGCCTAGGTTGTACACTTTCCAGCAAAAGTATTGTAAGGTTTTGTTCGAACCTGTAATCGAACTGGTTAGGTTATTTGGTACCCCTAAACCAAACGGAATGCTTGATAAGCACGCATAAGCTTATCTAGTGGATTACGTTCCCAAAAAGGAAGTTGTAGACGTAGGAGGTCAATCTCGAAATCATGTAAAAATATTGTCTT
Organism: Schizonepeta tenuifolia; assembly: GCA_029490685.1. Taxonomy (NCBI): domain Eukaryota; kingdom Viridiplantae; phylum Streptophyta; class Magnoliopsida; order Lamiales; family Lamiaceae; genus Schizonepeta; species Schizonepeta tenuifolia. The sequence goes on from CM055955.1 coordinate 102,908,108, forward strand.
CTTTATTTTCAGTATTTATATTTAGTTTCCTAACCAACTGAAATTGCATACAAACTGTTTTATAAATTGCACTAAGTATTTGAGAACTTGACTTTCCCACCAAAAGATTTCAGTTTAAGTAACGAGTTTTTATTCCACCAACTTCCACAAAGCGAATTTTTTTAAAATCTCAGTCAGTGTCACACAGTTGACCATTAGTCCAAGAAGTCAACTGTGCACTTGACTGTGCGACAGCTCCGACTAACCTCCTCAGTTGTTGAGTGACTGAACTGAGAAGTTCATTTAAAGAAAAAGGTTTTAAATTAAAAAAAAATCGCTATTGGAATGAGACATATACATAGAGTGCACTGGTGCACTGAAGTTTTTGGGTATATACATATTTGTAAGTACCAAAGAGAAATCATATAAAAATGATCCTTATTCTATGAATGTGAATAGATGCATCAGACAATGTAAAATTGTGTACCAATGTAACAAGATGCACCAGACAATTCACAAAGATGCACCAGCATATTTATGTTTTTTAATTTTCCTTTTTTCTTTAACTGTGGTGATATCAAAATTGATGCATTACATGCACAAAATTGAAGTAATGGATAGCATTAGATGCACCAATTCTCTGTGCGTAATTTTATATTTTAAATATGTTAGTGCATCTTCTTACACTGATTAATGCATCTATTTGCATTCGTACCGTAAGAATTATTTATATGTGAACCACCCCTGTGAGTATACATATTGTAATCTTTTCAAAGAATTACAGGGTCTACATATTTGAACCAAAAGATAAATAAAGTTAGAAACTTTTTGTGTATAAACTTTGATTGTCCCGAAACGAGTTACTGGTGTATGGGGGGGGGGAATACACCAGTTAGGATTTTAAAACTTAACCCTTGAAAAATACTTCAACCGAGTAAAGAGACTCAGTTGAAATCTCTCAGCTGAGTAAGCAACCTCAGCTGTAAGAGTTGTGCGATGCGGAATGTGGTGGAAATTAAACTCGTTAAAACAACTCACGCTTTTGTGCTTGGTTGGTCAAAAACCAAAACAGTTGAGAATGTGCAAATGAGGTTTGTATGCTGGTTAGTCAGACATTTAAGAATGCAACAAATAACTGAATAAAGATAATCACGAGCACACAGAGAATTACGTGGTTCGGAGATAACCCTCCTACGTCCACGGGGAGTTGTGAGTCCACACAACTCTGTCCAAGTTCTTCTGGACAAATCACTCAGCTTATGCGGGCTGAGCAACCGTTATGGATAAGTTTGCGGGTATTTATCAACCTTACAGTTTAGTTTACGGGTACTAAACAACCTAACTACTCAGTTGCAGGAAGAGTAGGATCCTAGACCTTTTCAGGTGAAAGAAAAATGTGATTCCAACTAACAGCTCGAACGGAAGGTGAGCTGTGATCTAACTCTCTATGATCTCTCGCTAAGTGATGTTCTCAAGGTTCGATCTAAAGACACAAAAACTATCTAACTCTAGAACTCTCAACAAGTGATGTTCTAAGAGATTCAGTTCAGTTCGTGAAGAATATTGCTCTTTTTCTTTTCGCTCTCAGATTTCTTCTCGCGTGTGTGTCTTATCTCATCTTCGAATGAATGAAAGCCTCTATTTATAGGTGGAGAGTATCAACTAGCCGTTGGAGGAGCTGTTGATCTCTGATCATTGAAAGCGATGGCTTGTCTCTCATCTCTGCAGACTTTCCCGATATGGCATCTGTGCTCTTCTGCTTTTCATCTGAGACAGCCTTGTGTTGGGCCAAATGGGGTAATGACTGAACGGTCAACCCTCATGTGACTTCCTTTTGAAATTCAAATTCAAACCTTTCTGACAGTCAACCTCGGTTAGTCGGTTGAAAATCTTGATCTTTATCTGAGTGGTCTTCAGCTGATGTTCTGACTGAACCGTTGAACTCTCAGCTGACTTTGAACTTCATGTTGAGACTTCTTTATAACTTCCCCCTTCTTGAAACATTCTCTTTCTCGGATGGCATACTACAGCTGATGTTCCAACTGAACAGTTGGCTTGAACTCTCAGCTGTCAAAAAGCATTCCCCTTTTTGGCATAGCTCTCTCATCAGGCAGAGTCTTGTAACTGATGTTCCTCATCCGATCTTTCATCCGGGGTTGTATCCGAGTGTTGCTATGTTGCCGTCTTCAGCTGGAGATCTGTAAAGATAAAATCTTAACATTGCTCAAACAGCGAGCCTAACAGCTAACATTAGGAACTGGCAACATCTACTCGGTTGGGGTCAGTTGGTTTTGGAATTCATCAAAACTCATACTAATAAATTTCCCAACAATTTCCCCCTTTTTGATGATGCCAAAACCACTTACAACTTTAAACCACTATTGATCTAAACCTCACTAACTTATCTAAAATCTCAGCTAAAATTCTAGACAGTCTATAAGATAAAACATCAAAGGGTTAGCACAGTTATAACATGGTATTTAAAAGACTGCGATTCATGGCTTGGACAATGAGATATTGTGCGTCAAGTTGAATCGTATATATACTTGAAGTTTTCATTACAACTGATGATTACAGGGTTAAGTACAAAACAGTTAAAGATACATCAGTTGCTCCAAAAACTACAACAGCTCAAAAACTTCGTCAGCTCAAAAATACTGTTGACCGTACTTGCTGAAGATACGGTCAAAGATCTCTTTCTTCGCAGTTGACTCGATCCCAGTGCTGTCACCATGTTCCTTGCAAACTTGTCTTGCCTCAGCCATGATCGCATTTCTGTTCGGAGTGCTTGTGCCTTTGATCATCTGAGGGCAATATCTGAGCTTCTGTGGAACCGGAATGGTGTTGGGATCGAGCTGAGCTTTCACCATAGCTCGCTGGAATTGACCGAACATTCCAGGGTCTCCAGATCTGAGTTCCCACAGGGCTTCCTTGAAGGCTTGCCTTGGGTCTTCAGTTGAGTAGACCTTCCTATAGTAAAAGTCATTGATAAATTCATGTTTGAACTGCTCCCAGTCATCGTTCCACTCAGCGTTCATCCACTTATCAATATGTGGGAACCGAGACGGGAGCGGGGCGTTCCTCTGCAGCTGCTGCGTCTTCTTCCTAGCCTCAGCCTTCATCTGGTGCTTGTTTATTCTTCGCACGCTCCGGCTGGCATTATTTCTGTCTACATTCTTCTCAATCTTGGCCAGTTCCTTCTCGAACTTGGCCACCTTCTTAGCTTGATCAGCAACGAACTTTTTAATCCAAGAGGGATTTAAGTATTTCTCCTTCGACTCCCCCATAGCTTTTGCAGCTTCGATGCAATCTTCAACAGAGATCCCGTCAAGATCGTCATCAAGCTCGGCTGTAAGCTCGTGGGAGATTTCAAGTTCCTGCTCAGACTCCTTCGGCTGCGACCCTTCAGCTCTTTCTTCTTCAGTTTCAGCTGGCACTCCTTCCTCCTGCTGAACTCCTTCTTCCCCCTGCTAAAGAACACCTTTCCCCTGTCCAGCAACAGCTGCTGGCTCCTTTTCTTCCCCCTTTTTGGCATCATCCAAAAGGGTGGCAACAGTGCCATCCAGGGAGGTCAGCTTGGCCTCAGCTTGTTGAACTCGGGAGAAGAGTTCGTCCACAACATCCTTCTTTTCCACCTTCTTTGCCAGCTCCAGGTCCTGGCGTTCCTGCTCGGCTCTCTTCAAGGCTGCAAAGGTCGCAGAGACATCTTTGTGAAGGGTGACGAACTCAGCTCGAAAATTGGCGAACTGAGACATCCACTCCTGGTCCTGTGTCTGCTGGGACTTTGCCAGATCAGATTCAGCAATGGACTTGAAGATGTTGAAGTCCGAGCTGAGTCCTTGAACTGCCTTCTTCAGATCCTTGACTTCCGAGCTGGTAGAAGAGGAGAGGTCTTCGAGCTTTTGCTGAAGGGAGGAGGAGAGTTGCTCCAGCTGATTCTTCAAGGAATCATTCTCTTCCATCAGCTGATTCATCCTGTCAGCTTCCTCTTCCTTGTTGTGGTTGATTTTGGACAGCAGCTCCTGCCTCAGCTGGTTGACCCTCTCAGTGATCAGCTCACAGATAGCATCGGCGAAGTGAGCTAGCTGATCAGAGAGTACAGGCAGTTGTTGCTGTTGTGTCTGAGCTGTTGGGTCCACAACAACCAGGGCTGTTCGGCTGGCCAGGTATTGTTTCAGCTTATCTTCTTCTCTCTTGGCCGCCTCTTCAGCTGTGTCGACATCCTCCATATGGTTGGCATTCTTGGCCAACATATGATCCAGAAATTGTACAGCTCCAGGATTGTCCCACAGCTCCCCGGTGTCTGTCCCATCTTGTTGACTCTTATCCAGGCGTCGTCGGAGCACAGCCACCTTCTGGTTGTAGGCAACCTCCAGGTTCTGGTAGTCGAAGTACACCTCAGGTTGGATTCCTCCACCTTCAACCTGTCCCATCCATGGATCCTCAGGGTTTCCTCCTTGACGTACCAGTAGCTGAATATGACGATGAACTGATAGAGCAGTTCCGTCCCGAACATGGCAAAAATAGGCATCGAGCTGGCCTTTGGGAACATGCCAATCAGCTTGCGAAAGCAGTAGTCCAGTCTGCCTTCATACTCAGCCAAGATCGCCTGGCGGTTGGCTTTTTCATCGATTTGCGGGGGGTCTATATCGAAGGCAATGGGTTCGAGGGTGTCATCAACGTTGGCCAAAGGAATGGTCTCAACGTTGGCATCGAGCGAGAGGCTCGGGATATCTGACTGAGGACCAGTTGAGAGAACTGGATCCTCTTTGGGTGGTGAGTGGGCTGGCTCAATTGTTTCCTCAGACACAGGTGGGATTTCCTGGCTGGCATCAGCTCCAGTTGGTGGACTGTCGTGGGACTCCTCAGATGAAGAAGAGTCATCTGAGGAGGAGCTGGATTCCTCCACATGGATCTCCACCCCTTCAGCCATCTTTTCTTTTGGGCGGGGTTGAATGACGAACGCAGCTGCATCAACCAACTGGCTAGATTCGGTTGATTTCTTAGCTGGTGTCTCCACCACGGGGCCAGTTGCAGCCGGTTGAGCTGCTGGCTGTATGATCTTGATCCTGGGCTTTTTCTTGAGGGGTTCCACCTCTTCTTCTTCTTCTTCAGCTTCTTCAGCCACCTCCTCCAACTGGCACTTCGCAGGCTTGGACCTTGATGGGCGGCGAGCTGCTGGAGCCGTCTCCACAGCTGGCTTCGATGCTCCCTTGGGAGTGTATACTGCTTCAACAACATCCCTAGCCTTTTTGGCTGTTGGGAACAACATCAGCTTGCTGAACGGAGGGTCCTCACTCCCTTCCCACGTCAGCTTCTGACCCTTGGTAGCTTGGAGGATCAAGGCTGAAATCTTAGTGCCGAAGTTGAGTGTGCCCTTGACACTCAACAGCTGCTCTCCGGACTCAGCTACCGTCTCGGAGATCTTCAGCTTCTCTGCCCACAGCTGGCTTTCAATGTAGCCCAGCCAGTCAATCTTGTGCTGTTCCTCCAGGGCCTTCTGCTGCTTGAGCTTCGGTCTGCTAATGTCACCGAAAGCTCCTCCGTATGCGAAGGTGCATTTTGAAATTACGTCAAAAAGAAGTCGGTGCTCCGGCTTCAATTTTGTCCTCTGCATACTCCCCTTCAAAGGTTCAGGGACAAGAAGGATCGTTTGCAGAAATGCATCTGCATCCTTGTCTGAGAAGTTCCCCATGACGTCTATGGCCTCCCGATTTCTGGGGATGATCTTTTCCAGTTCTTTGGATACTTTGATTTCGACGACGGTGACTTCCATCGAACGGGAAGTACTGTTTCGTTGCTTGCACGGGATGGTCGTGACAAGGCCCAGGTCTGCATCGCATTGTAGATTCCTGTAGAAGTGGGCGACCTGCTTCCTGAGCAACTTGGATGGAGAGAGGGTGGCCCAATTGAGCAGACCGTGGTCGGAAAGAATGGTGGCGACGGGAGCGAGTTCCGGCGAGGTCAGAGCTTCTCTGGAAAGAATCTGTTCGAAGTGAATCTTCAACATCACCATGTCGAAGGATTCCTGGAATGTAGCGGGTTCTGCAGAGACCATTTTCTTGGATGCTTTTGACTTAGGTGCCATCTCAGAGAAATGTGTATATATATGCAAAGAAGGAAGAAATATGTTACTGAAAATGGTGAGACAATTTCGGAGAAGATGATGAATAGTTAGTAAAGATATGCACGGAAAGAGAAGGTAAGGATCACTTCCTGATTTGCCGCCTTATATAGGTCTTTGACTCGGATGAGATCAACGTCTGGGGTTAAATGGCGCGAATCCATCAACGGCTGAGATTACGCGACTGTTGGGTAATTTTGACTGATGCTCCACTCGCGCGATTGAGAAGGTGAATAGTTTAATGTGTCAGTCCAGTCGCACTATAAAGTAAGGTTATAGGAGTTCAGCCAAACTTTACATTAAATGCGACATGATGGCTTGTTCAGTTTAGCTAACATGTTCAGGAATGTTTGAATTTATTTCAAACATTCTCATTGAATATCATAACACCTTCAGCCATTAATGATACCTGCCAGCTGATGTCTGAATCAGCTGTGTTCATCAGTTGTGTTCCTCAGCTGCCGCATACCATCAGCTGACTCGAGTTTGTCTGTTCAGCTGACGTCTGATCCACTGTTACAACATACCATCAGCTGACTCGAGTTCGTCTGTTCAGCTGATGTCTGATGTCTTCAGTTCGCAATCCACATCTGAAATTCCCCCTTCATCTGAGCTTCCCTCTCAGATGGATATCTGACTCTTCAGCTCGGATGGATCCTCAGCTCGGATGGATCCTCTTCAGCTCGGTTGACTCTTTAGCTCGGATGGATCCTCTTCAGCTCAGATGACTCTTCATCTGATGGATCCAATAGTCCAAGAAGATCACATAACATCTTGAACCGGGCTTCAGGTAGAGGTTTGGTGAAGATATCAGCTCGCTGAATCTCAGTTGGAATCTTCTCCATGGACACATCCTTCTTCTCAATATGATCTCGGATGAAATGATGACGAATGTCGATATGCTTTGTCCGAGAGTGGTGAACAGGATTCAGAGAGATAGCTATGGCACTCGAGCTATCCCAATGAATGGGAACCTGTCCAGTTGCAACTTCATAATCTCTCAGCTGTTGCTTCAGCCACAACACTTGCATGCAACAGCTTCCAGCAGCCATATACTCTGATTCGGTTGTAGAAGTAGCAACACATGCTTGTTTCTTGGAAAACCATGAAACTAGCTTGCTTCCCATGAACTGACAGTGTCCAGAAGTAGACTTCCTGTCCAACCGATCTCCGGCTAGGTCCGCATCTGAGTATCCGGTCAGCTGGATATTGTCGTCAGTTGGATACCACAATCCAACATTAACAGTACCCTTCAGATACTTGATGATGTTCTTTGTTGCCAACATGTGAGCTTCCCTTGGTTGGACTTGAAATCGAGCACATACTCCAACTGCGTAAGATATGTCTGGCCTGCTTGCAGTTAGGTATAGCAAAGAACCTATGATCCCTCTATACTTGCTGGCATCCACGAGCTTTCCTTCAGATCCAGGTTCAATCTTCCAGTTAGTATTCATTGGGATCCTTGTGGTTTTACTTGTCTGTAATCCGAACTGGGTGATGAGCTCCTTTGTATACTTGGACTGATTGATGAATATCCCTTCTGGTGACTGCTTCACTTGTAATCCAAGGAAATAATTCATCTCGCCCATCATTGACATCTCGAACTTCTCCTTCATGAGATCTGAAAACTTTTTGTACAGCTCCTCTGACTTGGAACCAAATATGATGTCATCCACGTAGATTTGCACTACGAGTATATCATCTCCAACTTTGATGGTGAACAGGATTTTGTCAACTGATCCTCGTTTGAATCCCGAGTTCAGTAGAAAACCACAAAGAGTGTCATACCAGGCCCTTGGCACTTGCTTTAGTCCATAGATGGCTTTCTTCAACTTGTACACTCTTCCATCTCCAGTCTCAAAACCAGGAGGCTGTTCAACATACACATCTTCCTTGATATCTCCATTGAGGAATGCATACTTCACATCCATCTGATACACTTTGAACTTGCGATGTGCAGCATAAGCTAGAAAGATTCGGATGGCTTCTAGCCTTGCAACTGGTGCGAAAGAGTCTTCAAAGTCGATTCCTTCTTGTTGGCAGTATCCTTGAGCTACCAACCTTGCTTTATTCCTCACAATGAATCCAGTGGCGTCTCTCTTGTTTTTGAAAATCCACTTCAATCCAATCACCTTGACACCATTTGGTCTTTCTACCAACTCCCATACACAGTTGCGTAGAAACTTATTCAGTTCTTCCTGCATGGCTGTTGTCCAGTGGACACAGTTGAGAGCTTCCCCAACATTCTTCGGCTCTGGCACATCAACTACAAAGCAAGAAATCATGGCAACATCTCCAGCTTGCTCGAATTCCTCTAGAACTGCCAACTCCTCAGCATATTGGGCATAAGTGTTGGAATCTTCCTCGGTTGATTCAGGATTTGCAACTCGGCTCCTTGTACGCACACCCTTGGTTGGATCTCTGATGATGTCGTCAGTAGAGTGAACTTCATACCATCTTCGGTTGCGTCTTTCCTTCTTCTTCCAACTGTGGCTGTTCTGAAATCTGAGTTGGAGTCTTCAGAGCTGGTGATTGATCAACTGTTGAGTCTGGATCCTCAACATTGACATTAGTTTAAACCGGACTCGGTTGGGCTTCGGATGCTGATGCAGTTGGAGAAGCATCAGCTGAAGTTCCCCCTTGGGATGAGCTGGGGTCTTCGCATTCATCTTCAGAGGAGTATGGATCCTCATTCTCAGTTGCCCAAACCAGTGGTTCAGCTAGGTTCTTTTCCCTTAGAGCTTGCGATCTGGTGAGAACGGGTGGAACAGCTAGATCTGCTTGTTGTCTTTTTAACCTGTTCCCTGCACTCAAAGGTAGATTCATCAAAACTAACATGAGGTGTTATTTCCACAACACGAGAGCTGTTGTTGAAAACTCTATATGCCTTGATCCGAGCAGCATATCCAAGAAATATGCCCTTCGAAGCTTTAGCATCAAAAGTTTTCAACTGAGTCTTCCCATTGTTGTGAATATAACACTTAGAACCAAAAACGCGAAAATAAGAAATATCTGGCTTCCTGCGTCTCCATAGCTCATATGGTGTCTTTCCCAACCGCTTAGTTAGAAGAGACCGGTTCTGAGTGTAGCATGCAGTGTTGATCGCTTCAGCCCAAAATCTCTTTGGCATAGCTGAGCTGGCTAACATGGATGTGGCTGCATCCTTAAGCGTTCTGTTCCTTCGCTCAGCTACTCCATTCTGTTGCGGAGTACGTGCGGCTGATGTCTGATGGGTACTTCCATTCTTCTCGCAATACTCGATGATGGTTTCATTTAGGAACTCGGTTCCACGATCTGATCGGATAAAGATAATCTTCATCTCTTGTTGGTTCGATATCCGATCCATCAGCTTGGGCAGCTTATCTCCGGTTTCACTCTTGTGACGCATGAAAATGGTCCATGTGTACCTCAAGTAATCATCAGTTACAACCAGTGTATATTCGTTGCCATTTAAGCTCTTTGGTGTAACTGGCCCGAAGAGATCCATATGGATCAGCTGTAACACTCGGTCGGTTGAGGGAGTTGACTTCAACCAGAAGGAGGATCTAGCGAGTTTTCCCAGCTGGCATGCACTGCAGATGTGTGTTGTTGAAAACACTCGATTTGGTATGCCTCTTGCATGTTCTTGTCTGGCGAGTCGGTTCATCATCTTGAAGTTCAGATGGTTGAGCCTTTTGTACCACAGCCAGCTCACATCCGAACTGCTCTTTGATAACAGGCAGGTGTCAGGGAGGCTGCTGTTCCAGTCAGCGTAGTACACATTCCCAGTTGGTGATCGATTTCCCAACAATATCACCTGCTTTGATCCGACATCTTTAACCCTGCAACCCTGTGCATCAAACTTGACAGAGAAACCATTATCACAGAATTAGCTGATGGAGAGCAAGTTATGCTTCAATCCATCAACATAAGAGACATTAGAAATTGAAACATGATTGGTTTCAAGGGTACCGTAACCTCTGGTGTAACCTTTTGAGTTATCACCAAAAGTAACTGATGGACCTTCTTTTTCCATGAAACTTCCAAGCAAATTCTTCAGATTCGTCATGTGTTTCGAGCATCCACTGTCCATTACCCATATTGTTGTAGACGCCTTCTTCTTCTTCAGCTGTTTCTCCTGTACCTGCAAAGAGAAACTCGCTTAGGTCCCCAGCTTCAGTTGGGTCCTTGAGGGTTAGAACCAGTTCCCCCTGGAACTGTGCGTCGCTTTTCCCTGTAAACTCGGATGGATTTATCATTCCAGATCACTTTTCCTTCATCATCAACTATAACAACACCTCGGTTATCCTTAGGCTTGTTGTTAATAGAGATGTTCTGTTTCTTGGGAGGAGTTGGAATTCTCCCATTCTGAGCTTTCGGAGGAGAGGCTTTCCCTCTGTTTTGATGGCGATTTTTATCCTGTTGAGTTTGTCTGTGAGGTCGGACGCCATGTTGGAATCTTTGTGGCTGATTCTGATTCCAACTCCCTGAGGGTTGTCTGTAGTTGTTCATGCCCTGTTGATGATTCATATTATGGCATGAGTATCTCCAGTTGTTCGACCTGTTCCACATTGGTTGACTCGGTTGGAACCTTTGGTTGAACTGGGGATGGAACCGCTGTTGATTTAGATGATTGAACCCTTGTCGGTTCTGAGGTCGGTTCTGATTCTGAGTTCGGTTGCGATTGTGTCTTCGACGCCTCTGATTTCTCTTCTGACTTTTGGAACATTCCCCCTTGGTTGATATCCCAACCGATGGAACATTCTATCCTACATCTACTACTCCTTTTCCCTTCTCAATTGTAATTCTATTGGTCGGTTGAACTTGCTAGGAGGTGGAGGTTGGATTAGCTTCTGGAGACTCAGTTGTGTTTGGCTCGACAGCTGTGATTTCTACAGCTTTGATGAAGGTTGCTGGTGGAATTTCAGTATCCTTGATAACATCATAACCGAGTCCTGACACGTCATCCATCTGTCTACTATAACTGATAAGGTTCTCGATGATCTTGGATGACTAATACAGCTTGATTAGGTTGTCCTTCTCAGTTTGTAACTCCTTGAGGAGGACAATTATCTGCTCGGTTTGTCCATCTGACTTCTTTATCAGCTGTTTGATCTGATTCTCTTGATTTTTCAACTGATCTTGCTGTTCCTTGATCTGCTTTGTCAACTCCTCATCAGTTGGAGCCTTAGCCTCGTTCAGTTGACTCTTTAGATTCTCAATCTCCTCGGTTTGGCTCTTGATCAGATCGTCCTTTTCGGTTAAGGAATCTTCAAGTTTGGTGAACTGAGCTTGAAGACTCTTAAACTCAACCGATTGGTGATGCAGTTCCTCACTGAGTTCTTGAAAATCACTCCAGGAGGGTTCCAACTCTTCGTCCAGAGATTCCTGCATGTTAGAAGTATTGGAAGAATTTAACTGAGCAGGATTAGATTGTACCTCAATATCATCTTGGTCGGTTCCAAGTGCCATGAGGCATTGATCCTGATTGATGACATTGTTGGTAGAAGTCAGCTCATCTTCATCTTCGGTATCAGTGAAGATATCCATATCGTCAGCTGCTTCTTCTGCAACCATTGCCTTGTTCTTTCCAGCTTGTTTGGCCCTTAACGCATCTCTCTCTTTCTTTGATAGATCTGGGCAGTCAGCCTTGAAGTGTCCTTCCTTGCCGCATTCAAAGCAACCATTGGTGACAGGCTTTGAACTGTCTCGAGTTCGATTTGATTTGTAGAATCGTTTGTATTTGCTGAACCGAGTGTCCATGTCGGCTAGCTTCTTTGACAGAGCTGCAATGTTCTGTTGCAGTTCCTCTCTGCTTGGCTCCTTTGCAGTCGTGTCAGCCGATCTGGTTGGCCAAGATGATCTCGATTTTGAGTAGTCAGCTCGGAGAGCAACTGACTTTGAGGCTGAACCAACATTCTCAAGTCTACTCGTCTGAACTGAGGACTGAGATCTCCTTCTGTTCACCTTATACTCATTTCCTTTTAAGATTGAGAACAATCTTTCAGTTCCCATTTCGCCAAGGTCAGCTCGGCTTTCGTGGATATTGGTGAAAGTATCCCACTCAGCCGGTAGAGCTTGCAACACTTTGAGATTGATTTCTCTTAGTGTGTATTTTCCTCTTCGGATGGACTGGATTCTTCTGAGGATGTCCATAAACCAAAGCTCTAGCTGATCAATTGTTTCATCTGACTTCAGACAGAAATTGTCGAAGTCTTGGTATGCATGTGAAAATTTGTTCTCCTTCGTCTCATCACTTCCTTCACTCAGCGATGCCAGGATGTCCCACATCTCTTTTGCAGTCTCACACTCCTCTATCCAAGGTAGATAATCTTGTCCAACTGTGGACATTATTGTGCTCTGAGCCCAGATGTCTAACTGGCTCACCTTGGCTTCTTCTGGAGTATAATCTTCCGGCTGCTTTTCCACAAACTCCATAACAGTATCCCCATTGTTGGGATTTGTGGGAGTGCGAGCTATTCTTTCTTTAATATCGGTCCGGAAGATAGAACTTGTTGCATCCTGTGATGCTTTGTCAGAAGGATCTTCTTCATCCGCGTTCTCCATGATGTATAATTGACTACTGAGAACATGACTACTATCTTGTCCTTGACGTCCATCTGCACACAACAGCAAAACAGATATGCAAGCAAATATGCACTAGCGTGAAAAGATCTGTTCAGTTGACCACTAAAGAAACTTTCTCGAATTCACACCTTGTGAAACAGAGTCAGCAGTCTTTTGAACCACTGCTCTGATACCACTTGATGGTCCCGAAACGAGTTACTGGTGTATGGGGGGGGGGGGAATACACCAGTTAGGATTTTAAAACTTAACCCTTGAAAAATACTTCAACCGAGTAAAGAGACTCAGTTGAAATCTCTCAGCTGAGTAAGCAACCTCAGCTGGAAGAGTTGTGCGATGCGGAATGTGGTGGAAATTAAACTCGTTAAAACAACTCACGCTTTTATGCTTGGTTGGTCAAAAACCAAAACAGTTGAGAATGTGCAAATGAGGTTTGTATGCTGGTTAATCAGACAGTTAAGAATGCAACAAATAACTGAATAAAGATAAACACGAGCACACAGAGAATTACGTGGTTCGGAGATAACCCTCCTACGTCCACGGGGAGTTGTGAGTCCACACAACTCTGTCCAAGTTCTTCTGGACAAATCACTCAGCTTATGCGGGCTGAGCAACCGTTATGGATAAGTTTGCGGGTATTTATCAACCTTACAATTTAGTTTACGGGTACTAAACAACCTAACTACTAAGTTGCAGGAAGAGTAGGATCCTAGACCTTTTCAGGTGAAAGAAAAATGTGATTCCAACTAACAGCTCGAACGGAAGGTGAGCTGTGATCTAACTCTCTATGATCTCTCACTAAGTGATGTTCTCAAGGTTCGATCTAAAGACACAAAAACTATCTAACTCTAAAACTCTCAACAAGTGATGTTCTAAGAGATTCAGTTCAGTTCGTGAAGAATATTGCTCTTTTTCTTTTCGCTCTCAGATTTCTTCTCGCGTGTGTGTCTTATCTCATCTTCGAATGAATGAAGGCCTCTATTTATAGGTGGAGAGTATCAACTAGCCGTTGGAGGAGCTGTTGATCTCTGATCGTTGAAAGCGATGGCTTGTCTCTCATCTCTGCAGACTTTCCCGATATGGCATCTGTGCTCTTCTGCTTTTCATCTGAGACAGCCTTGTGTTGGGCCAAATGGGGTAATGACTGAACGGTCAACCCTCATGTGACTTCCTTTTGAAATTCAAATTCAAACCTTTCTGACAGTCAACCTCGGTTAGTCGGTTGAAAATCTTGATCTTTATCTGAGTGGTCTTCATCTGATGTTCTGACTGAACCGTTGAACTCTCAGCTGACTTTGAACTTCATGTTGAGACTTCTTTATAACTTCCCCCTTCTTGAAACATTCTCTTTCTCGGATGGCATACTACAGCTGATGTTCCAACTGAACAGTTGGCTTGAACTCTCAGCTGTCAAAAAGCATTCCCCTTTTTGGCATAGCTCTCTCATCAGGCAGAGTCTTGTAACTGATGTTCCTCATCCGATCTTTCATCCGGGGTTGTATCCGTGTGTTGCTATGTTGCCGTCTTCAGCTGGAGATCTGTAAAGATAAAATCTTAACATTGCTCAAACAGCGAGCCTAACAGCTAACATTAGGAACTGGCAACATCTACTCGGTTGGGGTCAGTTGGTTTTGGAATTCATCAAAACTCATACTAATAAATTTCCCAACAAACTTATAGTCAAATTAATAAATAAGAGTAATAGGTTAGACTAAATTCAATTAAAAGAGTTGAACAAATAATAATGTGAAACGGAAAATTCTGAATTCAACTAAACTAGTAATTGAACCCCAAACAAGCTAGCTAGGCCATAGGTTTTATAAATTAAACTCGAAATAAATTAATGAAAATGTGCATAAAAAGTAGTCCAGTTAGTTTTGATTTTGCAAATAAAAGAGTTTTGGATCTCTAATCTGCATCCTAGTTCTTGAGCTATAATTTGGATGATTGTATTGCAAATTAACTTAAACTTTGATTTGTTGGATTAATGTGCATTTGTTTTGTTGTTTCTTAAACTCTGTAATCTGTTTTGAGTTGCAACCATCATACATTATTAATTTAATTTTACTTAAAAAAAAATTATAACTCTCTCTCCTTAAAATAATACTTTATTTGACTCACTTATATTGTCATTTTTTTCTTATTTAGGTATCTCACTCATGTTGTCATATTTCAAATAAAGAAAGTTTTAACCCTTCAAATTCCTTCAAAAGTAATGAGTCATACTCACTTTCTATCATTTTGCTCTTATTATTAATCTCCGTGATAAAAAGTAACATGACAATCTCAATGGATCGAAGGGAGTAGTGAGTATGTATTAGTTTCATCCAGTAGTATGACTTCACATTAAGTATATGTATCTTTATTATTAATTAGGTGTGTTTAACGCCAATTTTCATTTGGCAAATTAAAGTTCATGTTGTCTTAACTAACCAACCAAAACAGCTATTGCATACAAATTAGAATTTTATAAGAATTGGTTTGGTTTGGGAGCTTCAACCTAGGCAAGTACATTGAAGTAAATACAACTCATTTCAATTACAATCCTTCTAACTTGTCGAGCCAAATATAGATAAGTTAGTTCAGCTCGAAAAAATTGTCGATCTCGGCTCGATTAGTACTCTATTAAACAAACAAACTTTAAACGAACTTTTTCCAAGCCTAGCTCGGAATAGCGCGCGAATAGTTTGACTCATGTACAACCCTAATCATACTCCTATTTAAAAGTAATAGAAACAAAAGAAAATATGAAAAGATCAACTACACAAGTCTAACATCTCATATTAGTTGAAGCAATTTGAATGTTTCAATAAGAAATAATTTATACAAGGTTCCATTCTATTATTTGCAAACCCATCCAATGGAAGTGAAGGTTTTGGAGAAAATTGACCAAGAAGTCTGTCTCCACAATT
The DNA here is from genome assembly GCA_029490685.1 of Schizonepeta tenuifolia. Taxonomy (NCBI): domain Eukaryota; kingdom Viridiplantae; phylum Streptophyta; class Magnoliopsida; order Lamiales; family Lamiaceae; genus Schizonepeta; species Schizonepeta tenuifolia. Next base: position 102,923,687 of record CM055955.1, read on the forward strand.
CAAGTAGTGAAACTCATCTCATAAATAATCCACATATGATAAATAGAGTTAGATGGTAGAAAGACCACTTTAGATGAAAGAACAATAATTTTGTACCCCAACTTAATTTACAATAAAAGAGGTCATATGTCAAGCTTTTGGACAAAACTACCCTTACTACATGTTGGTATTTATTTTTCAGCCTTTTCATTTTTTACCCCATTTCAAATCATTTCAAAACCCTTTTTTCTCTCTCTACCTCTTCTTCTCCGCCATCTCTCTTCTTCTCTGCCAACCGCCACCGCTCCACCAATAGCCACCGCCGCCGCTCCACCAACCACAAACTGCCGCCTCTTCTTCTTCCATTCTCTTCTCTTCCACCGTCCCCACCCTTACTGTTCTGCTTCTTTCTCTCTATCTCGCGCGAAACTGCCGCCACCACCGCCGACCACCAGAAAAAATGGCAGACGAAGTCGGTCCTTCAAAACGCCGAAAAACGACCAACAAAAGTAAGAGCAAAATCGCCGCCGCCGATGAAACAAAAAACAAAGAAAAAAACACCGAAATTTAACTAGAGGACCTTGGCGACGATTCTTTTGGAGAAATGCTGGTAATTTCTTCTTCATTTACATGAAATTTGTGTAGATTTGGAAAAAAATATGGGTTTCGGTGAAAATTTTGAATTTTTGAATTTCACGGTCTTAGAAGGATTTGTTTGTGGTTAAATCATACATAAAACATCGTTTGGTGTTGTATTGTGGTTGATCTGGAAATTTGATGCTTGTTATCTGGGGAATTTGATACTATTTCTTGCAAATTCATCGTTATTGATACGATATTCATCAATATTGTTACGATGCATGTACGTATGTTGTTACGATATTCCCAATATCAAACTTGCTATGTTACGATGTTATTAATCTGTACATGAGAGTGACCAGTTCATGGCACAAAAAAGAATGCATGTGTGTAATTTGTTACGAGATTTGTAAAATCGTACGTGAGGGTGATTGCATATGGGTATGTTGTTACGATATTCTCAATATCGTACTTGCTATGTTACGATTTTGTTAATCTCATACATGAATACAGATTTAACAGCTTTGTTTCTCAATGTTTTCAAGGTTGCGTGGACACCTGTTCAACCGGAATTGACTACGTAATTGAGATATGTTTGAGATTTGAGGATATAATGTGTGCAAAGTAGTACTTCTGTAGATACAATATTTTTAATCTCGTACATGAGGGTGAACAATTGATGCCATGAAATACGAATTATCTGTTAATGTATGTGTGTAGTTAGGGTGATTGGATGTGTGTATGTTGTTACGATATTTGCAATATCATACTTGGTCTGTTACGATGTTGTTAATCTCGTATGTGAGGGTGATCAATTTATAGCACGAAATTTGAATTGTTTGTGGTTTTGTGAAATCATATGTGTAGTTGTTATGAGATTTGTAAAATCGTACGTGAGGGTGATTGTAAGTGTGTATGTTGTTACGATATTCCCAATATCGTACTTGGTATGTTACGATGTTGTCGTATTTGGTCCGTTACAATGTTGTGAATCTCGTACGTGAGCGTGAGAAATTGATGCCACGACAATACGTATTGTTTGTATTTTTATGATTGCATGTGTGTGTTGTTACGATATTTCTAAAATCGTACTTGGTTTGTTACGATTTTGCTTAACTCGTGCATGAATACATATTTGACACCTTTGTATCTAATTATTTTCAAGGTTGCGTGGACACTTGTCTGCCCAGCGTTGACTAAACCACCCCATACAGAGTCCAATGTTATGGCTGCGAGGGTCTAATTGAAGAGATCTACAAAGTGCTCGACTTTTTCGGGCCCGAAGCGAAGGCTACGGTGAAGGGATGAGCTCAAGGATATAGTACAATTTGTGTCAAGGGTTTTCAAATGATATAGTACAATTTGTGTTTTGCTTATTACTAGGTGTACTCTGTTACGATATTCATAGTATCGTACATGTCTATACGACATTATTAAACTCGTACATGACACTGAACAATAAATCAAGCTAGTCTATCCGAATAGCAACAATTAAAGAACAATGCCTCATCTGCATGAAATATGATACAATCAGATTTCGATCAAATCTAACGATGTTACGATGTACAATATATCGTACCAACACTAGCTACGATATATCAAAATCGTACAATTTATCGTAGTGATAATGTAACAATAAATGAAAATCGTAGCAGTGTATGTCCATATTTGCTGATCGTCAAATACGATATTATGTATGTCGTACAATATATAATATGATATATCCAACCATACATCGTATTATAGATATGTTTGTATGATCTAAAACACCTTATTTATATGTTTGATTGCTACGACTTTGCATCAAATCGTAGCAACTTTGTTACATATTTTGTACAATATCATGTTATCTTGTATCGAGAGCACTGATAATTATAACCACATTTCTACAAGTTTAAAATCATTTGTTTGTGATTGCATGTATAATTGAGATTTGTTTGAGATTTGAGGATAGCATGTTTGAAAATTATACTTCTATAGATATGATATTGTTAATCTCGTACGTGGGGGTGAACAATTGGTGCCACGGAACACGAATTGTTTGTAGTTTGTTACGAGATTTGTTACGACATTAGGGTTCAGGGTTTAAGGTTGGCCTGAAATAAGAATGCACATGTGTAGTTTGTTACGAGATTTGTAAAATCGTACATGAGGGTGATTGCATGTGGGTATGTTGTTACGATATTCTCAATATCGTACTTGCTATGTTACGATGATGTTAATCTCGTATGTGAGGGTGACCAATTTATGGCACAAAATACAAATACATGTGTGTAGTTTGTTACGAGATTTGTAAAAACTATACGTGAGGTTGATTACATGTGTGTATGTTGTTACGATATTCCCAAAATCGTACTTGGTTTGTTACGATTTTGCTTAACTCGTACATGAATACGTCAAACATGATACCTCCCCTTAACATGATACATGAATCACACCTGTCTTCATATTTGCATCGAACATGATACCTCCGCTTATTTTGCTTTCACCCTCATACATATTGATTCCATACTTCACCATGAGCAACAATTAAAGAAGAATATCTCGTCTACATGAAATATAGGTTATGATATATTGTATATCGTAACACAAATCAGCTACGACATACCAAAATCATACAATTTTTAACGTAGAATATATGATAGGATATATTGACTCGTACACTTGTATAAACTTCTGCATGCGCACAACAAACATTTGTTACGACTGTACGACTTAAACAAAAATACTCTATCCTTTCACCCTCATAGATATTGCAATTCCATACGCCACCATGAGCAACAATTAAACAAGAATGCATCATCTGCATTAAATATAAGTTACTATATATATATATATATATATGTATGTAGAGATCGAAATTTTAATGAAATATTTTATTAATTTTAATATCTTATTTTATTATGGAATCTTATTATATCCATGTTAAATAAGTTATTTAATTGATGAATATATCTTTATATGGTGATAGATATGTATTTCTTTGGCAATAAGTAAAAGATATGCATAAATATTCAAAGATACAATCAAATTGCGGCACGTAAGCCCTTAGAGCCCATGATGGAGTCCAAAGCCCACTCAACTTCTCTCTTCCTACAACTATAAATAGGGGTCTCTACACAATTCCAAATGACACCTAAAATTCACCTTCAAGAGCTAAAAAATTGAAGAGAGAAATTCTCTAAGATTTCTCTCTCAATATTCAAGGTGTCCCGGCAAGATTCAAAGCATTCTTCATGGGAAGCAACGCGTTCTTCGGCAAAAATATCTCAAGTGGCATTTGATCCAGAAACAAGGCATAAGTCCTCCAAATCAACGTTATAAAACTCGACGCTCAACGTTACTTTGGAAACAAGGTGAACGTCCTCCGCATCAACGCGATCAACCCCAAAGCTAAAGTGAACGCCATCAACTTCAAAGCTCAAGTTAACGTCATCAAGCTCAAAGATCAAAGCTCAACGTTTACTTCGAAAGCAAAGCGAAATTCATCTGTGTCAACGTTATAAAGCTTGATGATAAAGTCCAAAGAGATCAATGAGGCATACTTCTTATCAAATCTCAAAGATTATCAAGTCCAAGGAGATCTAGGAGACATACTTCTACAAAAAATCTCAAGGGTTGCTTGAAGACTGTTCGAGGGTCAAAGTGAAGAGAAGAATTAGAGGATCAAATAGAGATTGAAGCCGCATATATTTTGAAATTCTTATATTCGTATACAACCTTATATTTATTTGAATAAATACAATATTTTGTGTTTACAGATTTTGGCAAGCCCAGTAGGACAATCTCTACCTCGCATCTCTTCTTTTCGCCAAAGATGTCTACAACTCTTGAGGAGCAAATCACAAAGTTGACAAAGCTTGTTGAAGGTCTTGTCGAACGCTTGGAAAAACGAGATGTTCAACTCGCAAAGCTGAAAAATGCAAATACTTTGGATACGAGAAGCCAACAAGAGAAGGACAATGAAACAAAACCAAGCTTTTCATGGAGTCAAAAGATGGTGACAAATATCCGACTAAGGAGCTTGAAGACTCTTCCGATGGATCGATGCATGCCGATCAACTCAAAGCATTCATTAAGAAGGCAACCAAGGACAAGTGCGAAGGGATCTTCAAATCTTCATGGACTAATAGCAAGCCATACACTCCAAGGATTGAAAGCTTGAAGATGTCGATCGGCTATCAGCCTCCAAAGTTTCAACAATTTGATGGCAAAAGAAATCCAAAGCAACATATAGCTCACTTCGTGGAGACTTGCAATGATGCTGGCACTTATGGAGATCACATGGTGAAGCAGTTCGTGCGTTCTTTGAAGGACAATACCTTTGATTGGTATGCTAACTTGCAGCCAAACTCAATTGATAGTTGGAGGCAATTGGAGCAAGAATTCTCCAACCGCTTCTATAGCACTCGAAGGACGGTGAGCATGGTGGAGCTTATAAAGTCAAACCAATGGAAAGAAGAGCCCGTCATCGACTTCAATCGGTGGATAGACTTAAGCTTAAATTGCAAAGATCGTTTGTCTGAAACTTCAGCAATTGAGGTGTGCATCCAAGGCATGCATTGGAGTCTTCGATACATCCTTAAAGGAATTCAGCCAAAGACCTTCGAAGAATTTGCTACAAGAGCTCGTGACATGGAGTTAAGCATAATCGCAAATGGAGTTGAAGATCTTTCGATTGAAGAGGATCACAACTTTGAAGAACATCAAGCAACCCATGGGGGCAAATCTCCTAAAGAAAGTTCAAGTGATGAAGAAGTTACAAGTGAAGATGAAGAAGAGACTACAAGTGTAGTCACAAGTACTTTCCATGTATGTTGAAGTCCATGAAGCCAAGGTGCTCCTTGATAAGAGCCTAAACTATCTACATAGCTCGTAGATGTGAGCAAAAACCATCTAAACTTTTCGATCAAATAACTTAAAACGTTCCTTGATAAGAGCTTAAACTTTCTACATAGCTCCTAGATGCGAGCAAAAATCATCTAACCTTTTCAATGAAATAACTTCAAGTGCTCCTTGATAAAAGCTCAAACTGTCTAAAATGCTCCTAGATGTGAGTAAAAACCATCTAAACACTTCAAACAAAGAACTTAAAGCGCTCCTTGATAAGAGCCTAAACTATCTACAACGCTCCATGACCCACGAGCCTAAACTACATGTTACTCTTGGCCCGCATGAGTATAAATTGTGTACGGCGCCCCTCCTTAAAACTATAATCAATTTTTTGAATAATCGTCCAAGTCAAAGACTCCTTAACACGAGTATAAAATGTTTACAAATTAAAATCAAGTGAAGACTCATTGACACGAGTATAAAAGATCTATAAACTCCTAAGCACGAGTATAAAAAGTTTACAAGTCCATCAAGCTCTTTGATACTAGCATAAACTATCTAAAATCAAGTCCAAATTCAAGACTCCTTGAAACGAGTTTAAACTTTCTATCAAATTCAAAACTCCTTGAAACGAGTTTAAACTTTCTATCAAATTTAAGACTCCTTGAAATGAGTTTAAACTTTCTAGCAAATTCGAAAACTCTTGAATATGAGTATAAACTATTCACAAGTTGAAGTTCAAGAACTCCTTGAAACGAGTATAAACTTTCTAGAAAATTCAAATTTATCGAGACTCATTCATTTTCACGACAAGTTGTCATGAACAAGTCTCGAGGGGGCATTTGTAGAGAACGAAATTTTAATAAAATATTTTATTGATTTTAATATCTTATTTTATTATGGAATCTTATTATATCCATGTTAAATAATTTATTTAATTGATGAATATATCTTTATATGGTGATAAATATCTATTTTTTTGGCAACAAATAAAAGATATGCATAAATATTCAAAGAGCCATTCAAATTGTGCCACCTAAGCCCTTAGAGCCCATGATGGAGTCCAAAGTCCACTCAACTTCTCTCTTCCTACAACTATAAATAGGGGTCTCTACACAACTTCAAATGACACCTAAAATTCATCTTTAAGAGCTAAAAAATTGAAGAGAGAAATTCTCTAAGATTTCTCTCTCAATATTCAAGGTGTCCCGACAAGATTCAAAGCATTTTTCGTGGAAAGCAACGCGTTCTTCGGCAAAAATATCTCAAGTGACGTTTGATCCGGAAACAAAGCGGAAGTCCTCCAAGTCAACGTTATAAAGCTCGACGCTCAACGTTACTTTGGAAACAAGGCGAACGTCCTCTGCATCAACGCTATCAACCCCAAAGCTAAATTCAACGCCATCAACTTCAAAGGTCAAGTTAACGTCATCAAGCTCAAAGATCAAAGCTCAACGTTTACTTTGAAAGCAAAACGAAATTCATTTGCGTCAACGTTATAAAGCTTGATGATAAAGTCCAAAGAGATCAATGAAGCATACTTCTTATCAAATCTCAAAGACTATCAAGTCCAAGGAGATCTATGAGACATACTTCTACAACAAATCTCGAGGGCTGCTTGAAGACTGTTCGAGGGTCAAAGTGAAGAGAAGAATCAGAGGATCAAATAGAGATTGAACCCGCATATATTTTGAAATTCTTATATTCGTATACAACCTGATATTTATTTGAATAAATGCAATACTTTGTGTTTACAATATATATATATATATCGTTATACAAATCAGTTACGACATACCAAAATCGTACAATGAATCGTAAAACTCATAATCATTTATGAAATAATTGTAGCCACGCTATTGCTACGAAATTCCTGTATATCGTAACATCTGATGCTAAAACGTGCTAATCTCGTAAAAAAATGATGCCAACATGTTACGATATATATATATATATATATATATCACTTATGAAATAATTATAGTCACGCTATTCCTAGGAGATTCCTATATATTGTAACATGCGATCCAAAAACGTGCTAATCTCGTAAAAGAAAATGGTGCAACCATGTTACGATATATATATATATATATATATATCGTATCATACATAAACTCTTGCATGAGCACAACAAATATTTGCTACGATTGTACGACTTAAACAAAAATCAGACATGACTGTAAATCGTACAACTGCGACGAACAACAATTTTAACGATCTAAAACATCATATCTAAGTGAAATTCACCATCAAATCAAATAAAAACAACTGGAATATTATTCAGTACCTCCATCGTCGTCTCCGCCGGATAAAAAAAGTGATACCGCCGGCGTCGGAGAAAACTGAAGAAAAGAGAGAAAACTTGACCACGAAGAAAACGAAGAAGACAGAGAAAGGAGAGAGCAGCAGCACCGTTTATCAAACCAACTAACACGACGAAGAAAAACAGAGAAGAAAAACGCAACAAGAAAAACGAATTCAACAAAGTGAGAAAGAGAAAGAAAAGTGAAAGAGATGGAAAAGAGAGAAGAAGAGAAATAAAAGAAAGAGTTGTAGGTTTATGAGAGAGAAAATATAAAAGAGAGAAAAACGTGGGTGGTTGGTGAAAAGTAAGAGTATTATGGTTTCATCAACTCAAACTTAGCATTTTTTATTGTAAATTAAGTTGGGATACAACTTTATTGTTTTTAATTTAGAGGGGGTCCATTTTTGTTAATAAACTCTTACACATATATCAATTACTTAATATATTTAAAACAATATATACAACCAATTACTATTGTAATCCATACCACAATACGGAAATCATATGTTCATCTATGTTTTTCTGATCAAACAATCTGAGTAGGAATCACATCTCAAGCATCTCGTTTTTTACATCTTGCCCATGTTTTATCATTCACAATGGGATTATTCTCTTCAAACAAAATTATGTTTTTTCGTACTATATCGAAAAGGACAATATATATATATAACTTGTGCCTCATAATAAATCCCTTCCCCATAAATTAGGCTCTATTATAATAATACTATTAGTACAGCCCCACCAATAGACTATTGAATCCGGATGAATATTAATTACAATAGCGCACAACATAAATGACCCTGATTGCGATATGCCACCCCAGCGTTATTCAACTCTTTATCTAACATCATTAAATTAGTATACATCCAATTATATACTACATCATCTTCAAATATAGTATTGAACGAAAATAATAACAAAATTAGAGAAAAATAAATATCAAACCCAGATCCCAAGCTCCATACTGATCCATAATAGACAAAAAATCGATTCAAAGCGACCGATCTCCACAATTTTGGTCCGGTTAATCAATTCCGGTCCGATTTTTGTTCACTTCTACTTCTCTTCTTTATAAATGGCATTAGCTTCACAGCCTCTACAGCTCCTTCTACAATTCGCCTCCACACCTCAATCAAAATGGCCGTTAACATCTCCCACATCACCACCAAAACAAATTTTCCTCTCAAAGCAAGATCAAATCTCAGCCGTTCATCATCCCCACCGCGTTACATGCCGGCGGTCGCCGTCGCCCATAATCAATCGTATTGGGCCGCCATCGAGGCCGACGTCGAAACTTATCTCAAGAAATCCATCCCAATAAGGCCGCCGGAGACTGTTTTCGAGCCCATGCACCACCTCACCTTCGCCGTCCCAAGGACCGCCGCCTCGGCCCTATGCGTGGCGGCGTGTGAGCTCGTCGGCGGCGACCGTAGCCAAGCGTTGGCTGCCGCGTCGGCGATACACCTCATGCATGCAGCAGCCTACGCCCACGAGCACCTCCCTCTCACGGACCGCCTGAGGCCCGAATCCAAGCCCGAAATCGACCACAAGTACGCCCCGAACATCGAGCTACTGACTCCGGACGGGATGGTCCCGTTCGGGTTCGAGTTGCTGGCCCGGTCCATGAACCCGGCCCGAAAAAGCCACCCGGATAGAATCCTGAGAGTTATAACTGAGATCAGTCGGGCCAGCGGGTCGCAGGGAATGATAGACGGGCTTTATATAGAAAAAGAAATTGTTGATAATGATATAAATAATTTCAGACTTGATTTCATTGAATACGTATGTAGGAAAAAATACGGCGAGCTGCATGCTTGCGGCGCGGCTTGTGGAGCCATATTAGGCGGCGGAGCGGAAGACGAAATACAGAAGCTCAGGAATTTCGGACTTCATGCAGGAACTCTCAGAGGGATTGTGGAAATGAAAAAAGATATTCCTGAAATTGAAAATATAATTAGAAAATTGAAAGAATTGGCTGCGGAGGAGATGGAAGGCTTCAATGGAGAGAACGCTAAGCTAATGACGAGCTTTGTAGCCGAGCCTAGCGAGATAGCCGAGCCGAGCCTGTCTGCAGCCTAGAGCTATATAAGTTTAAGCCGTGGAAAAAAGGTTTGGTAATATAGTCAGTATGTATTGGGAAAAAAACGGGGGGAATTTATGTGTGTGTAGGAAAATATGGAACACGTGATTTCTTGTCGTCTTCTCTTGAGGTAGATAGATGGACAAGATTAGACTCGGTTTCATCTTTAAATCGTTGTTTAAATAAAGTTGTTTTCATTAAAACGACTATAGAAGTTGGCGTGCAAGTAAATCAGCTTAAATTCTTTGTTTTCATACATAAAAAATTAAGTTCAGTTCTAACTTTCGATTTGATAATCGTCGAAGCAAGAAAATGGCTAGACGGGTGGTGTGTGCTTGATGTGCTTTTTTTTAAGTATCAATTAATATGCTTGATTTGATAATTCTACATTTCGGAATCAATTCAAGTATCAATTAATATGCTTTTTTTTAAAAGAAAATCAATTTACAAAGTTATGTGATTTTTATGCCCATTTTTGATGAATTATTACATGCTACAAATACTCGTGATAGGACCGGCCTCATCTTAGACCTGACCTAAGGCCCAATCTAATTGAGCTTATATGTTGAGCTCGGCCCACAGAGCTCGGCCCAAACGAAACTACTATCTGTCTTGAAGACCAAATAATGAAGCCCTACATTGGAGAAGAAGGAATCCAATTATGAAGGAGATTTGGATATGTACAAAGAAGCAAGATATGTATAAGGAATCCTAAGAGGATTATGGCTCAATTCAAGGCCTATATATAGTTGATAGATTAGAGGAAGGGGGGAGGATCAAATACTCATTGTACTCTCACGTATAATAAAAGCTAGATACTTTCTCCCGTGGACGTAGATCTCATTGATCGAACCACGTAAATACTTGTGTCATCGTGTTACTATTATTTTTAACTATTCCTGCAAACCCTAGATTTATCATTGGCGCCGTCTCTGGGAAATCTCTTTGTGTTCAAATCGACGGTTCTTTTGTAGCTGATTAACAATGGGAACGCGATCACAAAGCGCGATGGCAAGAGAGCGGGAGGCCCAAAGCCGATACGGGAATCCCGACGAAGGGGAAAGTCACCCCTCAAACAAAGATAATCGCCACAAAGGCAGCTCAGATCCATACGAAGGGATGCCCGGGCTAGAAGACATCCCCAAGAAGGATCCACCAAAAAACCGGTGTCGAAAGACACATGACGGACGATCCTTCAACACGAACGAGACTCCAGAAGGGTTTGTCGAGGAAGTAAACGATAATCCGAACAAAGAAACCCGAGTCGAAGAAGGGAGATGATTTCCTCAGTGACTTCGACCTCGCTACCGCCTATGCCGCAGCTGCATTCGCTAGAGCAAACAAGGAGGGTTTCAAATGCTTCCTTACGACAGCTCGGATGTCCCCAATACCCGAGGCCAAGGAGAGTTCCACGCGGAAATCCCTATCTAAAACTCCTCACTACACCAAGATGCAAGAGTCAGAGCCGAGGGAAAAGCACGACACCCGACGGAACCCAGTTTGGCTCCGGAGTCCTAGTCCCCGACGGAGTCCCAGCGACACCACCTCCCAAGGCGACATCGGAGCTCCAGTAGGCGCCGAAGTTCAAGTTATTGCAGGAGTCACAGTCCCCAGGAAGATCGACACCGACATGAAGGAAGACCAACCCGACTTGTCAGCCCATTCACTAACGAACTGCTTGACGCTAAGCTTCCTATGGTATATAAGTTGCCGAACATACCACCCTACAATGGGTTGGAGGACCCCCTCAATTTTTTGACGCATTTCAAGTACAGCATGCACAACCAGGGGCTTAAAGAGGAACACATGTGCAAACTGTTCCCCGAGATGCTGGTCAATTACGCCCGAGCTTGGTTTGACAGCCTACCAACTGGCAGCGTATGGTCCTGGGCCTACCTTGAAGAAATCTTTAAACAAAGATTCTATATAAAGGTCTAGGTTCGCCGAGACACGGCCTATCTCCTATCGGTAAAGGAAAAGGATAAAGAGCCTATAAGGGAGTACGCCTCCAAATTCATGCAAGAAAGCCTGAAAGTCGATAAAATCAACGACGTCTTCCTCATCTCGGCTTTCTGAAATGGGGTCGCCGCTGGGTCCCTGAACCAGGAGCTCGCTAAACAGAAACCTGAGACAGCTCAGGAAATGTGGAGGATTGTATACCAGTTCGCGGATGGCCAAGACGCGGACCGGTTGAAGCGAGACCTCTTCAGGCCTGAAGAGACCGAGAAGAAGAGGACTGAAGTTGATCGAGGTCGGAATGATCGTGATCGGAGAAGTGCTCACGAACGTCTTCAGCGAGGATCCATCCAGTCCCAGCTCGGACGTCGGATAGGACCGGAGCTATCTCAGCGTCCTCCTTTTGTAAAAACGAATGCTGAGATCTTCGCGCTTCATGCGGACTGGTTCACCAAACCACGTCCTATGTCGGGGTCTAAACCTCGAGATAGAAATAAGCACTGCTCCTTCCATGACGACCATGGGCACCACATGGAAGACTGCCGCGACCTCGCGGAGGAGATAGAGAAGTTGGCCCAGGAAGGCGCCCTAAAGAAATACGAAGCCGGGGGAAGGAAAAGCAAGAAAGGGAAGCGGAAAGGAGGACAGGGTCGCTGTGCTCCAGACAATAAGCGAGCTAAGGGCAATCATGATGAGGAGAATGACGATCCTCAGTACGGCGCACCGCAATACGACGGGGTGGTTTCAACCATCTCCGGGCTGCCCCCAAGCATGACGAGAACCAGGCTGAGGACAGAAGCCCGCAGGCCGCCAGTTCCGCCAGCTGAGGAACAAATAAAAAAGAGGTTCAAGAAAAGTGAAACCGTCACATTCTCCGAGGATGATCCCGTACCTACAGCTACGCCCCATAATGACGCCCTGGTGATACAACATTGCGTATTTATCGATGATGGGGCCGACGTAAGTATCATCTTCCAACATTGCCTGGATAGGATGGGACTCGACCCAGCTCGGGTTAACACCACGCCCCTGCCTCTCAAGAGCTTTACACAGCATGAGACACGACCCGAAGGGATCATTGCGCTTGATGTTGCCATTGGCAGCCCGCCAACCAGCATCAACAAGCTAATCCAGTTCTACGTGGTCAAAGCGGACTCCCCCTACAACATCATACTAGGTCGGGATTGGCTGAATGCAGTCAGAGCCATTATCTCGCCCTATCACTTGTTACTGAAGATCCCAACCTCAGGCGGGATCCTGACTGTCCGAGGCGACCAGAGAAAGGCTAAGGAATGCATGCAGATTGCTCTCCGAGGCCAACCACAAGCATAGCAATCAAAGTATCCCAAGGAGTTGGAAGAAACGACGTCGATCTCAGACACCTCGGCGGAACAGGTTCCGTTATTCGAAACAGACTCTGCAAAAATCATCGAGGTCAAATACCCAGTTTGGCTATCTAATCCGGTAGTAGTGAAGAAAGCAGAAGGAGGGGAATGAAGGATGTGTGTGGATTACACTGACCTCAATAAAGCTTGCCCAAAGGACTGCTATCCACTCTCCAACATTGACGAGAAGATTGAATCCTTAGTGGGATACGAGGTCTTCTGCTTTCTTGATCTCTACAAAGGGTACTATCAAGTTCTAATGGATGAAGGAGATGCGATCATGACAGCTTTTGCCACAAGCTTCGGTGTTTTCGCATTCAAATACATGCCCTTTGGGTTAAAGAATGCCGGAGCGACGTACCAACGAATGGTCGACTTCCTATTCCGAAATCACATCGGCAAGATTGTCGAAGTATACGTAGACGACATTGTCGTCAAAAGTAAGGAAAAGGCTTCAGCAGTTGGCGACCTACGAACAACACTTGACGTACTCAAGCAAGCGAACCTCAAGCTGAACCCAAAGAAGTGCACTTTTAACGTGCGATCTGGAAAATTCTTAGGGTGCTGGATCTCGTCGGAAGGTCTCAAAGCCAACCCGCTGAAATTCAGAACCGTGTAGGAAATGAAGGTACCCCGAACTATTCGCGATGTGCATAGATTGACAGGCTGCATAACTGCACTAAGTCGTTTCCTCTCCAAGGCTGCCGAGAAATAGCTCCCGTTCTTCAAAATCCTCAAAAAGGCACCGGTATTTGGGTGGGGACCAGAGCACGAGCTAGCCTTTGAGGAGCTCAAGTGCTACCTCGATGACTTACCAACTTTGTCAGTCCCCAAAAAGGAAGAAACCCTTTTCCTGTACCTCACAGCGTCGGATGAAGCAATAAGTGCAGTGTTGGTCCGAGACGAAGAAGACCGACAGTTACCTGTGTACTTCATCAGCAGGGTTCTAAAAGACTCGGAGACAAGGTACCAGCCTCTGGAGAAGGTCGCTCTAGCTCTGGTAAATGCAGCCCGGCGCCTGAAACCCTACTTCCAAGCCCATTCAATACAAGTCTTAACTGACCTACCACTCCGGCAAGTCCTCACTAAGCCGGAAGCCTCAGGAAGAATCGCGAAATGGGCAATCGAGCTAGGAGAGCACTTCATATCGTTCGGCCCCCGCCGAGCTATAAAAGGGCAAGCTCTGGCAGACTTCCTCGTAAAAGCTCAATATAAGAACATCGACGAGCCAAAAAAGCTCAAAGCCAAAGCCGAACTCCAAGAAATCCCAGAGAAGGCACCCCCAGACTGCTGGGAGATGTACGTAGACGAGGCCTCGGGAAAGAAAGGAAGCGGAGCTGGCTACTCCTCATCAGCCCGGAGAAAAAGGAGTTGAAATACTCACTGCGATTCAAGTTTCCAACTACGAACAACGAAGTGGAATATGAAGCCCTTATTGCCGGACTGCGTCTCGCCCAAAGCCTCCAAGTACGAACTATCCAAGCCCACTGTGATTCCCAAGTCGTGGTCAACCACGTGCTGGGGAAGTATGAGACGAAAAGTGAGAAGCTGAAAAAATACCTGGAGAAGGTCAAGCTCCTAGAACAATCCTTCCCGTTCTTCAGAATAATTCGCATTCCCCGAAGCCAGAATACCCGAGCTGACGAGCTAAGCAAGCTGGCGAACTCCCCAACTAGCTCGACGCTAGTAGAAGAAGTCCGGAACCGGAGTTTAGAAGAAGCAGAAATCAATGTAATAGTAGATGATGATCCGAACTGGATGACCCCCCTCATAAGATGTCTGGAGAGCGGAGAAATGCCCAAGGACAAGGCGGAAGCTAGAAAAATTGTAGCCAGATCCACGCAGTACATCCTCGAAGGGGAAGTCCTTTATCGAAAGTCATATTTACAGCCTCTCCTAAAATGTATCGGACCAAAGGAAGCAAACTACGTATTAAATGAAGTACACACAGGATTGTGCGGAAGCCACATTGGAGCCCGGATGCTAGCTCAGAAGATCATGCGATGGGGATACTATTGGCCAACGATGGCAAAAGATGCGGAAGAATTCGTGAAAAAATGCCTAAAATGCCAACTACACGCCAAGGTGACAAGGTTACCCCAAACCGACCTCTCCACTATGCAGAGTCCGTGGCCATTTATACAGTGGGGCATTGACATCGTAGGACCCTTCTACCCGGCCCCTAAACAAAAACGATTTCTAATAGTTGCAATTGACTACTTTACCAAGTGGGTTGAAGCCGAACCGTCCACAAAAGTCACAAGCGAGAAAGCCCTCGACTTCGTCTGGAAGAACATCGTGTGTCGGTTCGGAGTACCACGGATCCTCATCTCGGACAATGGGATGCAATTTACGAGCAGAATATTCCGAGAATGGTGTGAAGGACTTAATATCCAACAAAACTTCACCTCGGTCCACCGACCTCAAGCTAACGGCCAAACCGAAGTCACCAACAGGACAATAGTGAACGGACTCAAGGCCCGCCTAGGGAAGCAAAAAACGGAATGGGTCGACAACCTCCACAACGTCCTGTGGTCATATCGGACTACACCCAGAACTTCAACGGGAGAAACCCCGTACAGTTTAGTATACGGTTCCGAAGCGGTCATACCCGTCGAGATCGGAGCACTGAGCCCCCACACCATCAATTTCTCAGGTGAAGTCAATGAAGAACAACGCCGAACAGACCTGGACTTACTGAAGGAAAAGCAGGAACTAGCCAGCATAAAAGAAGCTTGGTATAAGCAGCAGATGACCCGGTATTACAACCAAAGGGTCAAACCCCAGCAGTTCCAAGTCGGAGATCTTGTGCTTAGAAACAACGAAGTAAGTCAGGCGGAGAAGCTCGGCAAACTTGAAGCCATATGGGAAGGGCCCTACAAAGTGCACGAAGTTCTCGGCAAAGGAGCCTACAAGATCGCCAACCTTTCGGGCGACCTGATACCTAGAACGTGGCACATTACCCACCTAAAGTGATTCTTCGTATAAGCAGCAAAGTTTTTCTGGTTTTCTTTTTAGTTTGTCCTCGTCTTTTTTTGGAGTCATAATATTTTGTTTTTATCGAGCTCGTCAAAACCTTTTCTTTTTCTTGTTTTGGTCTTTCTTTCGTTAATAAAAGTTTTTCTTTTTGCCTTGCATACTCTTGTGTCTCTTGATTTGCTTATACGAAGTATCCACGAAACCGAAACCCCCCCATAAGGACGAACTAAGGTTCCCTTCCGTGGTCATTAACGACCCAACATAGGGTAGGTCTATCCTAAAAACTGCGCAAAGGAAACCCTTTTCGAGGTCCGAGTTCGTCTCCCTCCAAAAGGAAGATCCCACGAGGTCCGAGTCAAACTCCCTCATCAAGGATAAAAAATTTTCTACTGGGGTCGGAACCAAGTTCCCCCGGGAGAATCACACTACGAGGTCTAAACCATGGTTCCCTTGTCAACACAAAGAGGTCCGAGTTCGACTCCCTCGAAAAGGCAAAACACGAATAAACCAAGGAAGCATCCTTCCCAAAGAACAGGAAATTCAAAAACGCAATATATTTCTTCATTTCTCACTAATTAGATCATTGCATATATAATAATTACAGGAAAACCGAGCTAATCTACGAAGGAGGGTCTAGCATGTTGAAGCTGTGCCATTTCTCTACGAAAGGAGTAGGTCCCATGATGTCATCAATGGAAATCCGGCCCCGTCCCCGACCACGACTCTGTCCTATCCCAGAGGAAGAACTTCGACCTCGCAATACAGCCAAACTACGCCCCACAGCCCTGCCACCTCGACTCGAGCCGACCTGAAGCTGATGTCTCCGAAAAGAAGATGGAGCAGCCTCATCAATGCTCCTGGCCAGAAACACGCGTAGCTTCGGACGGCAGGACAGCACGGACTTATACATTTTTGCACACTCTTCGAGCCTCTCATAAGCCCCCTGAAGCTCCTAAGACTCAGGACCGCATGCTTCTTTTATACCGAGATACTGCTCCAACAGTTCCTTAGTCTGCAATTCCGCCTCGGATATGGTGATACCACCCTTGCGATGGATGATGTCTTCATATTTAGCATGTTCCTCGACGATCTTCTCGTGATCCTTGAGAACACGCTCAGCTCGACCCCGGGCAACTTCCAAAGCTTCCTCCGTCTGAAGAAGCTTGGCCTGAAGCTCATCAGCATTCTCCTGACCAGCAAGCTGATTTGCCTCAGCCACCTCGCAGAATGCATCAAACTTCCCCTGCCAATCCTCAAGCTCAGACTCTTTCAACTTTAAAAGAGCACACTTTGAATCGAAAAGCGCCTCAGCTCGGTGATATTTGTCCATCCATACCCGAGTCAAAGAACATTGTTCAGACAGATCTCGAGAAAGAAGAGTTATTTGTTTGCGTAAAGAAGAAACATAAATAGAAGCCGAAGTCTACACACAAAAAAGAGATACTCTGTCCATTTAATTTAAAGGTTCCGAATACAAAAATACAGAAAAGAAAACAAAGTACAAGAAAAACTAAGATCCGCCGACCTCCTTATTCTGAGAAGGCGGCTGCCCGGAGAGAGGACCCTCTGCAAAATCCCCAGCCCCAGAAGTCTTTGGACCCTCGGAACTCTTGGGGAGGATCGGATCTTCATCAGCCGCGATCTCCTGCTCTACTTCCTCTTCCTCTTCATCTTCTTCGACTCCGTCAGGAAGAGAATCGAAGACCGTATCTAGGGCGGGGTCCCGATCTGTCGGGCAGACAGCAACCTGCTCCGCGGACAGCAGCGTAGACGAGCTGGCGAGGTTGTCCAGGACAGGTAGATGGCCGAGGTGATCCCGGATCACTTTGGCACATTGAGAGAGGAGAGCCGCTCCCTCTAGGATCTCATACCCGTACTTGGAAACATCCAAGTCGGGAAAATCTTTGGCTGCCTCCTCCAAAGCATCCACGGCGTAGTTCCCGTTGATGAGCCTAGCCATATCATTTGCTAGGCCGGAGAAATGCTCAGATAAAAGGAGCCTCTTTGCAAAGGCCCACAAGACCTCGCCTTGGCCAGCCGCAGATTTGGCCTCCCTGTCCTTGGCCGCATTCAGCTCGGACTCCAACCTTCTCACGTTGTCCCGGGCTTTCTCGGCCTCCACCTCGGCATCAGCGGTCTTAGCTAGCTGAGCAGACAGCTCGGACTTAACCGTCTTCACCTCGTCCTTGGCCTTGACCAACTCCTCCTTAGCTTTCTCCAGCCCGGCCCTAGTCGAAGTCAGCTCATTGGAGTAACGGTTCTTCTCGTCCTCATGCCTGGCCGACATCTGCTCGACACCATTCTCGAACCATCTCATTACCCTACCGATGCTTTGCAAGAAGGAATGGAGTTAGGAAACATAGGAAAGAACTACAGAAGGGTTATGTAATAAAAACAGTGAATCCTGACCTTGGGAAAAGGAAGATCCTCTAACTTGATTAGAGGAACTGACGGATTCGCCTCACCGCCCGAGACGTCGACAATGTCCACGGGCTTAAATAGTTTGTGAGGTGGACTGGCAGTAGGAAAGCGAAAGTCTGTGGCAGAAGGCCTTGTCAACTCGAGCTGCTGACCCTGGTTAGAAGGCCCCCCGGGCTGACCCTGGTCGGATGAGGAAGCAGATCGGCCTGACGACCTTGACTTTTTGCCCCCTAGAGTTGCGACCTTAGCCGTGGCCCCCTTCTTCTTCCCAAACAACACTACAAATGCACAGAAAGCAAAGGTTAGGATGACAAATAAACAAAAGAAATAATCCTAATAGTACTAGCGGGGTCTCACCCGTTGCAGGATCCACCATCCTTTGGGGCTCAAACGGGCTCAACCCCGCCTCAGCTAGAGAATCTTCGCCGTAATTCTCCTCGAAAGGGCCACAACTCGTCACCACCCTAGAAACAGTCTCCAGGTCCTTATCTGCCTCGTCTCTCACCCACACACGAGGCTTGCCCACCCTCCACATTAGGTCGACTAAACTATCGTGTCGGCAAAAGAAGAATTTCGTATGCCATTTCTCTAACTTATTTTGAGTTCTCCCTTTGAACTCAGTACGGGCAATGGCATAGTACTAGTCCGCCGTTGTTTTGAAGACGAAGAGTTCATGAATGAGCTCGGCAGATAATTGGTAATTGTGACGGATAGCTGCCACGCCTAAGTCAGTAAATTGCCTAAAAGCATTTGGTGTTATCTGCCCCAAAGCTAAACCAAGTTTCCTTTGGAGCTCGGCGAATGGCGCAAGGAGGGGCAGACGAAGACCAGAGTGAAGACTATCCTCGTAAATGGTCACGAACCCCATCGGAGGCGAGCACACCCTATCCTCCGGACGAGGTTCTATCAGTTCGGCATTTAGGGGGAAATTATATGACCGGGCAAGGAATTTTATCCTAGACTCGTCTAAAATTGAGAAATATTAGGCCACTTTCCCCTCTATGCATCTAGGCACAATTAGAGTTTCAACAGAAGGAATGGGGGATCCTAGTGAAAAAATACTAAAATCAACCCTGCTATCGATGGAACCTGCCGGAGGAGATTCACTACCCCTACTAGATTGAGAATTGTGAGTTGGGGAAGCCATACTTACTTGTTAAATTGAGATAAATGGTCAGGCGAGCGGTTTGTGGCTGTGAACAAATGACCCAAAGGTGAGAAAACCGGTGGCACGGCGGTACGGTTAGTCGAGAATTTCTAGAACAAGGAATGAAAGGAAAGAGGATTTTCTGGACAAAGGATCCTTTTGCTATGATTGCGGATGTGAAATGGCGTGATATGAAGAGAGTCGTATGAAATCCCGTAATACATGTTTAAATCCCGCCGTTAAACATAGCACACGTGTGAACGTGGGCCTATTTTTTTGGTATTTTAACCGTCTCTAAAAAGTTTTCAAAAAAGCACCAATTTTTCCTCCTCTCGAATTCAGATGGATATGGGCCCTATCTACTTGGCAATCTGAATAATAGAACTAGGCAGCTGATTACTTATCTCGATTTTTATCTACCTGCAAATCGAGCTCGGAGGATGATCTTGCTAATTCAGACCGTGACTAAGGTGATCTGCGCGATTGATCACCTCGGAAATTCAACCTTACCATCTACATCTACATATCCTCTTTCCTCTCTTTTGGGGGGGAATGTGATAGGACCGGCCTCATCTTGGGCCTGACCTAAGGCCCAATCTAATTGAGCCTATATGTTGAGCTCGGCCCACAGAGCTCGGCCCAAACGAAACTACTATCTGTCTTGAAGACCAAATAATGAAGCCCTACCTTGGAGAAGAAGGAATCCAATTATGAAGGAGATTTGGATATGTACAAAGAAGCAAGATATGTATAAGGAATCCTAGGAGGATTAGGGCTCAATTCAAGGCCTATATATAGTCGATAGATTAGAGGAAGGGGGGAGGATCAAATACTCATTGTACTCTCACGTATAATAAAAGCTAGATACTTTCTCCCGTGGACGTAGATCTCATTGATCGAACCACGTAAATACTTGTGTCATCGTGTTACTATTATTTTTAACTATTCTTGCAAACCCTAGATTTATCAACTCACGAGGCAACTTTTGAAATAGTCATAATCGACAATAAAACACAATATATATTTGGTTCACCCTCTTTATAAACACAAATTCTGGTCAGTACTTTTAATTTGGGACCCAACTACCCTCACCAAACTTCCCTCACCCGGATACATCCCCTAAACCCGCCTTGACCCGGCTCCAATTAACTATATCCCTTTTTCCCCTTTTTCTATCTATCTTCTGTGGACACCTCTCTTTCTCTTTCTCTCTCTCTCTCTCTCTCTCTCTCTCTCTCTCTCTCTCTCACTGAATCAATTTTTCAGAAATCACGCACCACCTCTCGCACACTAGCGAATTCGAGCAGAGCCATTTTTCGTCCGAAATACTGAAAATATTTAGCAACAATTCATCAGATAATTCCCTAGAGTTGTTCGGCACGGCAAAAAACAGGCCAAATTCAACGATTTGAAGTCGACCTCAGACTCAGATTGAGGAGTCATGGAACCGAAGTGGAGATACTGCCAAGGAGATGTGGGATGCTTTAGGATCTCTCTGTGAAGGATGTGATGAGATCAAGGAGAACAAGTTCACATTGGCTTGTCAGAAGTACGAGAACTTTGCTCATCTTGCAAACGAGTCCATCGATAAAATGGAGCTGAGATTCACAGAGATCATAATCGACATCGAGAATATCACGAAAAGCAAATACTCTCAGCGCGAGATAAACTTAAAAGTTCTCTCAGCGCGAGATAAACTTAAAAGTTCTCTCAGCACTTGGTGAAGATTGGGCAATTTATAGAGTTGTCCATCAGAAGCAGAGCGACCTCAGTTCGATGAAGACTGAGAAGTTGTTCTCCATGCTCAAGGCGAATGAGTATGATATCCTCCGACTTAAGCAAGCTAAGTTTTAGAAGCCAGACACAATGGAGCAAAGCTTATCGACCAAGACGGTGGTGCTTCCAGCTGACTCTGGCCAATCGAAGTTTGCCAGACCCTCACAATCTGCTGACTCATCAGCTAGGGATCGACTGAGCCGAGCCGATCTTCAGTAAAAGATCAATGAGATGTCCAAATAGCTTGAAGACATGATATCCAAGCTGGACATATATAGAAGGGGAAACAAGAGCAGGCGGAACTCTTTAGAAACACCCTCAAAGTCTTAAGGCGAAGGATGCTTTGAATACGAGAAACCAGGACACTTCAAAGCTAATTGTCCTGACCTCTCCGAGAAGGATCGAGATTCCCTCCATGCAAAGGCCAAGGAGAAGTCCAAGGCCATGATCGTTGAGAAAGACGTTGAAGACACAATATACACTGACTTCAAAGGGGAGGAAGTTGACTCTCCAGGAAGTTCC
Organism: Schizonepeta tenuifolia; assembly: GCA_029490685.1. Taxonomy (NCBI): domain Eukaryota; kingdom Viridiplantae; phylum Streptophyta; class Magnoliopsida; order Lamiales; family Lamiaceae; genus Schizonepeta; species Schizonepeta tenuifolia. The sequence goes on from CM055955.1 coordinate 102,945,649, forward strand.
GGAGGACAAGACAAGTGTCTCATGGCACTGCTAGAGGAGTCTAATGGTGAGGTAAACTTTTCTTGCTAACCATTCCGTATTATTCCCGTAGCTAACCAATGTACAGGAGAACTTGAACAAAGATATAAATCCATCATGGGATGAGATAGAACACATGAGCAGAATGTGCGATGCTCAAGCGACTCAGTGCAAGGCACTTCAGGCAGAGTTCGATGCGATGAGGAGCGAACTGATCATGAAGGATCAAGAGAGAGAGAGACTCATGGAGATCAACTGAAAGATCCATGAAGAAGTTGCTCAGTCGACGAACAACCAGGTCATAAATCTGACCAACATGACAAGGACACAGGCTGACTACATCTCTCAGTTGCAGTTAGAGCTGAAAAATTTAAATGAGAAGATAGTGTCCGTTCATACCTGGAGTGCAACTCTAAAGAGCATGATCAGCAACCAGAGGCTCCCAACTGCGTAGAAGGTCTTGGTTACAACCCAGAGATGAACATTGGATCGAAGCCAGGACAGTTCATCAAAGCCAGTCAGTCCGCGACTGAGACACCTCTAGTCCAACCAGACTCAGTCGACGTCATAGTTCCAGAGACTCCAGTCGTCCCTCAGATTGTCGAGACTCCTGTGAAGGATAAATGCAAATAGGTTCAAGGAGATGAACCTAAGAATGATGAAGCTGGTACTTCAAGGGATGCTGAAAAATCAACAAGGAAGTCTAAACTCGGGGTCGCAGAGTGAGGGAGAAGGGACAACAGCAACCTTCGCAGCCACGGCAGAATTAGCCCAGGCGCAGGCCTAATAACAGAGCTCAGCATCAGCCACAAAGGCATCAGAACTAAGACAATCCTAACTTCTTTCATCAGACATACCCAGTTCAACACAAATACCAATAGGCATATCAAGGACATGAAAATATTGGTAATCGATATCATGGTCTGGGTTATCCACAGTAGGGGTAGACTCAAGGAGCTAGACAGCTTTGATCCCCTTCCATATAGTTCTCACCATGAAGAAACCGACCAAGTCAGTCAGGTCGAAACCAAGCTCCTCAGAGACAATGATATCCACCAAAGAATTGGACTGCTCGTGCTCCAAAGCCTACTCAGTAAGCAGTCTATGTGGATAAAAGGGGGAAAGTGATTCGAACTGATCACACAATTCGAGTCTACAAGAAATCTCCTATCACTAACCTGCCATGACCCAACTGAGTTTGGGTACCAAATGTTTATTCTATGTTTTGCAGGAACATGATGAACTAAGGAAGAGAAGTCCTGCAAAGTCGATATGGATGTCATTGTTGGGAAATTTATACTGATATTCAAAGATAAGGCATAAAAAATAGAGATCACAAGTTGAAGGGGAATCTCAACTTGAGGGGGAACTGTACGAGTTTACAACAACCAGAAAGTTCAAGGCAAAGATGGAGTCAAACCTCTACTGAACAAACAACTTAAGTCAGTCGAGTGTATGCTGAGATGAGGACACAGTTGTGTTCAACGCCGACTCTGAGGTATAAATATGTATCAATCCATCCCTTAGTCATTAAGGTAGGTGTTTTGATATAAATTCAAACATCCTCTAACATAATGATCACAAATTCATGAGCCCTGCGATTACATTCAATGCAAAGCAAGCCTTAATCCATAGGCTATGCTTTTGAGACCGCGAGTGGGCTTACATGGCTGTTTTGACACACTTCACACGCGCATACCCGACACACAGGACCCACGTCCTGCGCACGTTCCCTTTAGGCAAATGGACTCCTATATCAACTTTTGAAGATCAAATGGCGGGAATCATCCTCAACCTTTGATTCGATTCATTGTCTTCCTTTATAAAGGATCTTCTTAAACCCTTATTCCTCTTAACATACTCTGAATCTTCGAAACCCCCTTGCAAGAAATTTTTGCTTTCATTTGCTCTTGCTAGTGCGTGTGTTAAATCTTTCTTAGATTCGGACCATAAGATTTCCAGATCAATTTGCAATCATGCCTCCCCACGTCGCCAAGCCAATCTCCTCCACCATGTTGTCCATTTCTGAAGCAATGGAAGATGTCAGATGCATGGTTGTGTTTGAGCCTGTACTTTCGCTCGCACACTAGGACCACGAAGTGCTGAAAAGCATGATCAACCTTCTATCCTCCTCTGGATTAAAGAAGTGGGTGTCTCATGAACCCAAATATCTCCTTTCCTCTGCTGTAGCGGAGTTCTATGTCAATCTGCAAAAAGATAACGACGACAACCTCTCCACCAACGTACATCTTCCTGCAAAAAGATGATCTTTCCATTCTGACTGCTGTGGAGATCAACAAGTTCATCAGTTCCATCACCATCAACAAAGAAAAGTTTAAAGAAGGGATGCAGCATACACAGTTGGAGCCCAATACACGACATCTATTTGACATCGTAATAAACTGTGTCCACCTCCTTACTGGCTCGAAGAATGATGTGAGCCGTCCCAAGAGGAAACCTATGATGGCCATCAACAACCTTGTCACACCCCGACTCCCGAGGTGCGACTTAGGACACTAAAACTACTAACCATCCATCAACTCAACTCAAATAAGAAATCATGCTCGGAAAACAAGTGAATATTGACTGAAAGTGATTAACAAATAAGAACATGCTTCCAAGTCACAATGAAAATATCAAACGAGCATGAGTGATTTATATAACAATCCGAAACGGCATAAGAATATCAACTTCTAAAAAACGTGAACCAACAAAAACCTTAAATTGTAACGAGCATAATGCTCTCAATCAACAGAGTAATAAGTATGGTTCAACAAATAATAACAAACATGGTTTATCAAACATAGCAGTGGAGACCTCAACTCCATCCCAACAATCACATGTATGAAGACATGCAATTGTCAGTCCAACTTCCGACTCAAAAGAAACACACCACCAAGTTGTCCACGCCATCTACATCCTACTAACCTGCACGTTTAGAAATACATGTAGGGCTGAGTACTTCGTACTCAGTGAACACATGCCGAAAATATTTGAAAACTTGCTCTTAGAGCTATATCAATTGAACTTGCCTTGCCGAAGCGTCACAAGTATTAATGCAATGAAAACAGTTTTACTTGTGAATGCAAAAACATTTTACTTTCTTGAAACGTCAGCGCTGACAAACATATTATATACTCAAACAGTATGTATCATCTACCACATTATCGCACTCTCTGTGCCGAGAAGTAGGCCTCCTTCTCGAACACTGTGACTGGCCCAACCGAAGCAAGGCTCACAGTCACTCCAAACAATTCATATACCACACGTGGGTTTCCTGCCTCACATAGGATTCCTGCCTCACATAGGATAATAATATCTTATTCAAGCAGATGATAATTCATACCAAACTCACATAAAATGGCAAGTCAATTGAATTTAAAACTCACATAATAATAATACTCAATAATCATAATAGCATTCATCGATAGTTTTGGTTTTAGAAAAGCCCACCTGACATCTGAAGACTAGCTAGGCGGTTTACTCTTGACTGTCCTTGCTATTTGTCCGTCCCGCCCGGTCCTTCATATTTTGACATCGATAAAAGAAATAAGACTCGACTCGTAACGACGTAAAGTAGATGCGTGTCTCGGCTGGAGGACTTCTACATGACTCATCTCTCTCTATTCTTAGTTTATCTTTTCTAAGTCGATCTCTTTCTCGACGTTCTCGTTCTCGATTCTTGACTCTACTCGGTTACTAAATTCTTCATCTCGTATTCTCAATTCTAAATCATTAATGACTCATTGCTAATCAGAAATGCTAATTGGTAATGGTCCTTACTAAGGTATTTCTCATTAATTAAAGGCATATCATTTATCTCAACTTCATTACTCGAACTCTTAACTCAACTACGTCATATCAAATCAACCACGTTGCACATAATAGCATTCTCAACAATTTGAACAAATCATAATATCATAAATAAAATATAAACGTCTCACTCACATAAGCTCGTTTAAGCATAATCATTTATTCAAGCACATAAGCTTATTTAAGCATAACAAACTCACATAGAAATTTAAGCAAACATACAATCTCAACATGATTCATATTTTAAACTCAATTAACAATCACTTAATTACTGCTCGACTCAAATTTTAAAACTTCAATCTCATAGAATAGATTCTCGTCTTTTTAATGAAACGAACACCGGTTCAAGTACTAAGAATTTCCTTGAATTCAAAACTCAAATAATCATCTAATATTTCTCGACTCAAAATACGGAGTTGCTTCCAAAATATGTCGTCTTTTCTCAACTTCATATACCTATACAAGTACATACTATTATGTAATACCCCGGATGTTTAATTCGTCTTTAAAATAAAAAGTTAATTAATAATTAAGACTTTGTACGCCTAAGTTAAGGATTTTCGATTCTAAGACTAACGGTGACATCCGTTAGAGAAAATAAATTCCAGAAGTCGGTCGAACGACTACTGTATTAGGGTATTCGCGTCCGGTAGATTTTTCGTCCGAAAACTCAGAATTAAAATCCGTCAGAATTTACATTCACTTTTTCTTCGATACGAGTTCACCGGAGAAAGTTAGTTTTTATGATTTTCCGGGCGAATTTTTAGACTGTCTAATCCCAACTTTTTTCTCGGATTTTGAAAACGAATTAGGTTTTCCGAGTACATAAATTATTTCCAATCTAACGGACGAGTTAGATTTCGTCAAATTCGTAACTACCTAAGAAAGTATTCCTCGAATTTTTATAACGTCGTTTAAAGCTGGAAACGAGATATTTTCGTCTAACAAACCCACGCCAAACATGCCCTTAACGACTCACCCCTTAGTTAGATTTTTTTAACACTTTATGTATCTAATATGGTGAGTCATCTCTCCCTCTCTTCTTCTCCTCTTTACCGCCCCCAAGCACTCCCTCTTTCTCTCATTTTTTTCTTCTCATTCTCCTCCATTAAAGCTTCATCATCCAAGCTCTTCTCAAGCTCTCAAGTCCTCAATCCACCGATCAATTCCTTTTCCGAGTTCGTATTACGCAAGGTAAGAACATCCCCTACGTTTTGAACCGAACAAGTCTTGATTTCATCCTTTTCTATTTTATTCGAAACTTAAGAGTTAAAGAAGTATATTAATTCTTGTTCGATTTATGTTCTAGTATGTTTAGAATCGAGTTCTACGGATCGAATCATGAAGAAAATCACTCCCCTTTATTTTCTCTAATTATCGAAAATTTAAGTAGTTTTAGGGGTTTTTCGTAGTTCGATTTCTTTGATGTTTGATCGATAGATTAGTGTTCTACATGTTGTTAATTGACTCTATGAATTAATTTAGATTTTCTAAAAATAAAAGTTGGAAGATAAGAAAGGAAGAATGCGTGTTTTAGTGTAGTAAATGTTATGATATGCTCGATTGATTAATGGAAATGAGATATACGATGTATGAGGATGATTATATATTTAATTGGGATTTTTCTAAAAATAAATTAAAAAATGTAAGAGACGGAAACGTGTCGTTAAGTTGAAGCTCGTTAATATTTTGATAATATGATTTGCATATTAGTAATGCTCGTTAGATGATGATCGTTGTTGTAAAATTTGAACGAAAACGGAGAACGTAAGATTTTCGTTAAGAGACGAACAATCGACGATAAGTCGAGAATTGATAATGTTTTAGGTTTGTGATTTGAACCTTTGAAAATCTTGATAGTTAATGATCGTAACCGTAAAGTTTCAACGAATTCTAAGAAGTTTCGATTTTGAATAAGAGACGAAGAATTGAGTTTAAAAGCCGGTAGAAAAGTCAAATAAGGAAATCCCTTTTAATCATAATGTTTGTTATTGATTGACGAACGATATTGTAGTTAACAACTTTTCCATTCGAGAAACGAGACGTTATGAGATATAGTTAAGAATCGAGAAGTTGTTGAACGAAAATGAAATAGAAATTGAAATTGTTTTGGCATAGCAAAAGGTTAGTTGGAAATGACGAGGAAATGCTCGTCGTTTGCTAATCAAAAGTCATGAATATGAACCCGATTATGAGATACTACATATAGACTGTCTTAAGACGAAAATTTCGTGAAAATAAAAGTGGAATAGTTTTAATCGAACCTAGGGAATCGTGCGTCGAGTTTTGTCGAGCATTAGGGTTTCGCGCGACTGTTTTGCGACGTTTCACGGAAACTGTCATAACTTTTAGCTCGCTTAACGAAATCGAGATCCGTAAATTGGAGAGTAAACTAGACACCCGTACCTTTCTTTTGGTATAAGATTCATCCCCTGTTTTTGTATTCTTTGTTCTGTACGAACTTACTGACTTGGGCTGTGAGTATCCAAAGTCAAGTTTCCTAAGTTGAATCCTTTTCTACTTCGTTCCTTGTGAACTTTTAAGTCGTTCTAAGTTATCGACACCCTTTTACCTACTGACCTAAGTATCGAGCAGTGTTTCGAGTCAGTTTGTAGACAAGAATTGATCGAAGTCTCGTTTATTAGTTAATCAAAAGGAAGTAGTAAAGTGCAATTGCCTAAAAGACTAAAAACCGTTTCGATTTCCTGTTTCTTTTATCGATTGCGTTCATGTTGCTTAAGTATGTTTATTTACGATAAAAGGAGGAAGTCAGCACCAAGGATAGGACGGAAGACCAGAGACGGAAGCTCGTTTAGTAGTTGTGTAATCAGTCAGGTGGGCTTTTATATATGAAACAAAATGAGCAATGCTCGAAAACCTTTTATTTATCGCTTTGATAATTGTGTTTTCAAAGTGATAATCATGGCATGAACTATTTGTTTTATGTGAGTTCTCTTGTACCTTATGAGTTAGCCAAAAGGGGTTAACTAAACGATCGGCTTTGAGTTAGTCAAAAGGGACTTTCCAAAGTTAAGTGTACACAGTAGCCATTGAAGTATGGAACCCTGTTGAGGGGACGACCTGCCGCGGTGATAATAAATGGTCAAGATTGAACGTAACATTTATAAAAATTGCTTGCGCAAGCTACTTTGTGAAAATGAGAAAGAAAATGTTTAGTAGACACGGGCCTTTAATGAAAAACCCCGGTGTGCTACAGAAATAGGATGCCTGATTATCTATACTTATTATATGTTTTCGGCAACGTGCCCACTAAGTGATTTCGTACTTAACCCTGCATATGTTTTATAAAATGTGCAGGTTGAGCGACAGGAGCGGCGGTGGTTGATGTTGAGTTATGAAGTCGTGATTAGAATAAGAACTTGTTTTCAGATTTACGTTTTTTCCGCTGCCAAACTCCAATCTCTTTTTGAAGTTAATGTATCTTTCGGTTGGGTCTAAACCCCGTACAATTTACTCAGTTTTTTTGAGAAAACCTTGTCGAGTGAGATCAACTCTTTCATTATATTAAAGTCTTGTTCATAGTATTCTATTCTGTTATTAATGTCTGTTTATTCTTTCATTCTTATTCATCCCCCTTCTTCCCCGCTTCTTTAATCCAACCCTTAGTCGCATCCCGGCTTCTGCCGTCCCTCGGGATTTGGGGCTGTGACAGAGTGGTATCAGAGCAATCGTTTCTGCTCTGCATACGAATTTCCTTTCAGTAGTAAGATAGAGTATTTGTATATACTCTATACCCGAGTCTTCTTTCAAGTGAAGTTAAGTCGTAATACTAAAGTATAAGAGTATAGACAAAAACTCAACCACCCGCTATGTCGACTCAATCAAAGAAGAAAAGTAAGGAAAGAATTTCAGAAGTATGATTTCTTTTAAGAAGAAATTTTTGATTAAAGTATGCAAGAAGAAATTTGAGAATTAAGTTATGATTGAGAATAATTATGCAAGAATTTGCGAATAAGTATGCAAGAACTTGAGATTAAGTATGCCAAGTATGATTTGATTTAAAGTATAAAGTTATACTTTGTGAATTACGTGAACTATGTAAAAGCATGAATGCTATTCTATGCAAAAGTATGTGAAATTATATGAGTTATAATTTTTTTTATTATTCAAGATGCTTGTTTAGCATGAGAATTTAGACGAATTTTAAGGCCTTCCCGATTCTTTGAGAACATAGACGTTCTAAGAAGCGTTAGTTCCAAAATTTCCAAGAGGCGATCGGATCGGAAAGGACAGAATGAAGGGAATCAAAGCAAATAAAAAAATGTCACCTGCGTAAAGTGACATGAACAATAGACTCGTTGGAGTTCACCTCGTTAGAACTTCAAGGAAAGATTTGATGTAATTGTTAAGAATCGAGCATGAATTTTAGCTAATCTCCAACGATTGTTCGATTCCAACGACGACTAGAACTTGTGTTCTAAAGTTATTCTCTAACTTATATTCCGTTTTCTTGGAATTTATTTCACAATTATTAAATGAATGAAGAATACGATAAGTACAAGGTTCAAGTATTGAGAGGAGTTTATATCCACTTTAATGTGGCATTTAAGAATATTTCTCTCTAATGATGAGAACGATATGTGTTTATCGGTTAGGAGTTTTTAAAGAGAAACTACGAAGTCTAAGTTAAAGATTGGAAAGAAATCGTTAAGAAATTTTCTTCGAGGAAGAAATAAAGTAAGAAAGTAAAAGAATAATAAGCAAAAGGATGAAAGTAAAATCGTGATTTTTTTTTTATATATATATGATTGTATGAGTGAAATTTCCTGGAATTGCTAGATGAATAAGATAAGCTGAGATTAAGTGGTTAAGTATTGCAATTTTGAATAATGGAATATTCTAATTGTAAATTTAAGATTTTTCATAAGATAAGTTATTATCCTACCAGTTACTGATCCGTCTTAAAAACCTTATAGGATGGCTTCTAGTAGTGACATGACTCTGGAGAATCAATCCCCGCCACAACGTACTTGGGCAGATGAGATACTGGATGAGTATCGAGATTTCGAGGCAGACCCAAATAACGACATTGGACACATAGTTAGTAACTTTTCAGCAGTTTACCATGCAGCCCGACACAGTGTTACAAAGCGTCAGGCTATAGCAGATTTGATTGTTCGACTACCAGATGAGTGGTGCGGATGGGCACATGATGTGTCTTGGTACTTCCTTGCACTGTTCGGCGATGACACTGAGCCGATAGGAGATTTCTCAGGATTCGCTCTTGCCATACACGAGCGTTTCTTTCAGAGCAGATTCATAATGTCAATTCCCATTCAGGAGCACCACCCCTACCGTCATTTTTTCAGAGCCAGAGGCAGAGTCTTTAAACATGGATCCAGAGATGGCCGCACAGTTAGAATTGCCACTAATCCTTTCAACCCAGTGAGGAGTTAGTTCCAGAGACAGGATACCTAGTGATCGGCACAAAGCTTGCTACTATGATAGAATTTCCATTCCCATTTAGACCACTCGAGAAGATCTGTGCAGAGTTGGTGAGGGTCTGAGGAGAGTTTGAGGCAGGACCATCCAGGGTCCGTTCCACAAAGGAATACGAATGTAGTTCACCTCCCGAACACCTGCTGCCTCCGAAGAAGAGGACAGTAGAGACCAATTTGGACTACTTGGTTTCAGACTCCGAGAGAACCGTTTCAGAGATATCTGCACCACCACCACTTGTACTTTTGGACGGCACTACCTTGAGGGTTAACGAGGCACTTCAGCTTGTCTTTGATTCAGATTCAGAGGAGAACCCTGAGGAGGACCCAGAGGAATTGCAGGCCATAGAGGGCGGTAGTGACTCGACAGCAGCTTGTTGAGCAGGGCGTCTTAGACGCATAGTAGTAGCAGAAGCACTTTTTGTCTTGTAAATAGTCGGATCAGTAACCATCCTTTCGTAGTACTCTTCGCGGATACGAAGTTTTTGGGATCGTTTCCGTTCTAGTACTCCCAGTAGATACGGAGATGCAACTTGTAAGTGCACCCGGTTTATAGATAGGCAGTTAGCCTAGTTTAGACTAGTCGTAATCTAACCTTTTGTATAAGTCCTCGTTGGAGGCAAAAACTAATATTCTTTTTTTTATGTGTATATAATATATATATGATGACCCGAGTGGGCTTAAATCTCGTGAAAAGTTTCTTCACGATTAGAAGAAAAGTATTAGATGAATATTCCGGTTTAACCGAGAAGTTAAAAGTTTAAAGAGCTAAAGTACCGAAGCTATTATCAGTTTTCTTTTCTGTGAACTTGTTTAAGTTAGGAAAAAGGGTTAGTAAGTAAAAGAAGGCGTAAAAGTAAGGTGCTAATAAAAGTTTTATTCTTATAGTTTCAAAAGAAAATATGCCGCCAAGAGTAGTAAACAATAGAGGAAGACCTGGTAGGCCCAGGGGACGTGGTAGACGTCCAGCGCAGAATGACAGGGAGAAAGAACAGGAACACCATAATACCCCTCCACCACCATCACTATAACCACCTCCACCACCACCCCGTCATAACATTGAGGATTTATTCTTCAAAAGAAATCCACCTGTTTTTAATGGATCCAGTAACCCAAGCGATGCTGAGCTTTGGGTACTATCTATAGAAAGAATCTTTAAGCTTCTAGGATATACTGATAAGGAGCGCCTTTCATGTGTTGCGTTTCAACTAGCCGGACCAGCTGATTATTGGTGGAAGGCTAGGCAGAAAGTTAAGCTGGCAGAGAAAATAGCTCCAATTACTTGGGAAGAATTTAAAGAGGCATTTTATGATAAGTATGCATCCGATCAATGGGATACCGAAGGGGAAATAGCAAAGAAGTTTCGTGGAGAACTTAAACATAAATTAGGAATAGCATTAGCCAGTCACGAGGGACTGAGCTATACAGAAATACTAGGACGAGTCCTAGAAATAGAGGCAGTTGTGCCGGATAAAAGAAAGAGTATAGCATCCATACCAACACCAACCCAGGCTCCAGTTCAAAACCTTTCCAACAACAATAACAACTATAAAGAAAAAAAAAAGAAAAGGGAAGGAGGAAATAACAGTGGCTGCTTTGAGAACCAGAGAAGAAATCAGCAAGGCTTTCAGCAGCCAAATCAGAATAATCAATTAAGGCAGGGGCAACAAACAAACAATAATCAAGAAAAGGTTACCGTTCCTGTCTGTCCTAAGTGTAATAGGATGCACTACGATGTCTGTCAAACGAACTCTGGTGTTTGCTTTAAATGTGGACAGAAAGGACACGTGAAAAGAAATTGTCCAAACCCGATGCAACCAGTAGGATCGAATCAACAAGGTCAGCCACAAGGGCTACAAAGGAATAACCAGGGAGGAAACAACCGAGGAAGAGCTGCCATTCTTGCCTGTCCCAAGTGTAATAGGGTACACTTCGGGAACTGCCAAGCAAACTCGGGAAGTTGCTTCAACTGTGGGCAGAAGGGGCACTTTAGGAGAGAATGCCCGAAACCGATGCAAGCGGCAAGACAAAATCAGTATGGACAGCCCCAGCCTTTGAGGGCGATTCAGGCTCAGCCGCAGCAGCAACTTCACCAGTACGACCAACAGCAACAAAACGTTAGGGCATTCGCGATCGAACAAGATGCGCGCAATAAGGGCAAAGGAAAATTGGCAGGTATAGGACGAACTTCTTAATTACCTTGTCATTCTTCTACCTCATACGAAAACCTTACATTCGTTATTTCTAGTGCATGTCGACACTATAACAGTAAGACCAGAGTGCGCTAATCATAAAATAAGAATAACCACACCTTAGGAGAAATTATCGTCACATCCTTAGTTTTTCTCGAACATAAAAGTTAACTTAGGGTCTTTTTAAGATCTTAACAAGAAATCAGAACGTAATAAAATGTTCAACATAGATAAAATCCATGGGATGAATTGAATATCTATTAACTGCGCCATTCTATATGGAGTATGCACCGAAAGAACTAGAAGAGCTTAAGATCCAGCTGCAAGAATTGTTAGACCTTGGTTTCATTAGACCGAGTGTTTCACCTTGGGGAGTACCAGTTTTGTTTGTCAGAAAGAAGGATGATTCTATGAGAATGTGCATAGACTATCGTGAATTAAATAAGATTACCCTTAAGAATAAGTATCCTTTGCCAAGGATAGAAGACCTTTTTTGATCAACTTACGGGCGCAGGAGTCTTTTCAAAAAAAAAAATATAGATTTAAGATCCGGGTATCATCACTTGAAAATTTAAACCCGAGGACATACCTAAGACTGCTTTTCGAACCTGATATGGCCATTACGAATTCCTAAGTTATGCCATTTAGTTTGACTAACGCTCCCGCAGTATTCATGGATCTCATGAACCGAATTTTTCCACCCATACTTAGACAAATTTGTTTTAGTATTCATCGACGACATTCTCATTTACTCCAAGAATGAGGAAGAACACAAGGAACACTTGAAAATAGTCTTAGAAACGCTTAGAGCCGAGAAGCTTTACGCCAAATTCAGTAAGTGCGAGTTTTGGCTGAAGGAAGTAATGTTCCTTGGACACATCGTATCAGCAGAAGACATCAAGGTAGATCCTACCAAGGTAGAGGCAGTACGCGATTGGAAATTGCCAACAAGTCCGAACGAAATTAGGAGTTTTTTAGGTCTAGCCGGTTATTACAGAAGTTTCATCGAAGGATTTTCAACGATTGCTAGGCCTATGACGCAACTACTTCGGAAGGAAAACAAGTATAAATGGACGGATGAATGCGAGAAGAGTTTTCAGACACTCAAGGAGAAATTAACCACAGCACCAGTGTTGGCTCTGCCAGAAGCGAATAAGGAATACGTGGTCTATACAGATGCTTCGAAGAATGGATTATGTTGTGTTTTGATGTAAGATGGAAAGGTGATAGCTTATGCTTCACGACAACTTCGACTTCATGAAGTTGAATACCCAACCCACGACTTAGAACTAGCAGCCGTTGTGCATGCGCTGAAGATTTGGAGACACCATCTCTATGGTGTTAGGGTTGAGCTTTATACGGACCATAAGAGTTTGAAGTACTTTTTCGAGCAAAAGGAATTGAACATGAGACAAAGACGATGACTCGAATTAGTCAAGGATTATAATTGTGGTACCAATTACCATTCAGGAAAAGCAAACGTTGTAGCCGACGTGCTGAGTCGCAAGACTCCAATCAAGCTAGGATGTCTCTTCGTTGAGGAGGAAGCTCTTGTAAGAGAATTTGAAGGAATGGACTTAGAAGTGCTCGATGCACCTGAAATGATAACAAACCATATAGCAGCAGTCGAAGCTATACCAAGCTTACAAGAAAGAATCTTTAGTACCCAAAGAAAGGACGAGTCGATCAAAAAGCTTCGGCTTAAGATAAGAACGGATAAACCAAACGGTTATTTTAAAGCACTAGATCATGCAATTTTATTTGCAGGTAGACCTAATATCCCTAAAAACGGTGAATTAAAGAACGATATCATGAGTGAGGCTCACGATACGCCATATACAGCGTACCTAGAGAATACAAAGATGTATTAAGATTTAAGAAAGAATTTCCGGTAAAACGGATTGAAACAAGACGTTGCCTCGTTTGTAGAAAGATGTTTTGGGCTTGTCAACAAGTGAAAGCTTTACGCCAATAACCGCAAGGGATGTTGCGACTATTAAGTATTCCAACGTAGAAGTGGGATGATATAGCCATGGATTTTATGACGGGTTTGCCCAAAGCCTAGAAGAGGAAATACTACCATTTGGGTGGTTATTGATAGGTTCACAAAATCAATTCACTTCCTACCAATTCCAATTAACTTTGGATCAGAAAGTTAGCTTAGTTGTATCTTCGTAAGATTATACGTCTACACGGAATACAAAAGTCGATAAGGTTTGATAGAGATGCCAAATTTACTAAAAGGTTTTGGACTACTATGCGGAAGAAGTTAAGTACCAACCTTAATTTTAGTACCGCCTTTCACCCCCCCTCCCCCCCCTAAATGGACGAACAATCCGAAAGGACGATTTAAATACTCATAGATATGTTGAGAATGATAGTATTGGATTGAAGTGCAAAATGGAAGAATGTTTTGCCGTTGGTCGATTTCGCTCATAATAATGGTTATCAGGCTACGATAAGTATTGCACCTTATGAGGTCTTGTATAGGAAGAAGTTTAGATGCTGCCTTATCACAATAAGGTAGGTGAAAGAAAAGAACCTAGGACCCGATACGGTCAGTGAAATGATCGAGATCATTCGATAGACTCGAGTCTGAATGAAAGAAGTTTAGAAAAGATGAAAGAGTTATGTGGTTTACACCGATCAGAACTTAATTTCGAAAAGGGAGATAAAGTTTTCTTAAGATTTCTCCGTTGAAGAGAATCATTAGATTCTTGTCAAGTATAAGCTTAGACAAAGATTTATGTGATTATTTGATATCTTGAAAAAGATAACTTTAATGTGTATAGATTGGCCGTGTCGCCAAGTCTATGGAATGTTTATTATATTTGCGTATCTCGTCGAGAAAGTACGTGTTCGTTTCTAAACACGTGATCTACCAGCAAGACATAGTTCTTGATTCCCGATTTAAGTTATAAATTATGAAGAAAGGCCGCAATCGATCTTGAATCGAAAAAGTGCGAAAGTTAAGAAGCAAATCAGTACGAGTAGTAGAAGTGACATGAAGTCACCACTGGCAAGAAAAAGCCACGTGAGAACCCGAAGAAGAGATGAGAAAGAAGTACCCTGAACAGTTTAAAGAAGATATGCAAATTTCGGGACGAAATTTTTTTGTTAGAGGGGTAGGATGTAATACCCCGAATGTTTAATCCGTCTTTAAAATAAAAAGTTAATAAATAATTAAGGCTTTGCACGCTTAAGTTAAGGATTTTCGATTCTAAGACTAATGGTGAAATCCGTTAGAGAAAATAAATTCCATAAGTCGGTCGAACGAATACTGTATTAGGGTTTTCGCATCCGGTAGATGTTTCGTCCGAAAACTCAGAATTAAAATCCGTCAGAATTAACATTCACTTTTTCTGCGATACGAGTTCACCGGAGAAAGTTAGTTTTTATGATTTTCCGGGCGAATTTTTCGACTGTCTAATCTCGACTTTTTTTCTCGGATTTTGAAAACGAATTAGGTTTTCCGAGTACGTAAATTATTTCCAATCTAACGGACGAGTTAGATTTCGTCGAATTCGTAACTACCTAAGAAAATATTCCTCGTCTTTTTATAACGTCGTTTAAAGCCGGAAACGAGATATTTTCGTCTAACAAACCCACGCCAAACATGCCCTTAACGACTCACCCCTTAGTTAGATTTTTTTTTAACACTTTATGTATCTAATATGGTGAGTCATCTCTCCCTCTCTTCTTCTCCTCTTTACCTCCCCCAAGCACTCCCTCTCTCTCTCATTTTTTTCTTCTCATTCTCCTCCATTAAAGCTTCATCATCCAAGCTCTTCTCAAGCTCTCAAGTCCTCAATCCACCGATCAATTCCTTTTCCGAGTTCGTATTACGCAAGGTAAGAACATCCCCTACGTTTTGAACCGAACAAGTCTTGATTTCATCCTTTTCTATTTTATTCGAAACTTAAGAGTTAAAGATGTATATTAATTCTTGTTCGATTTATGTTCTAGTATGTTTAGAATCGAGTTCTACGGATCGAATCATGAAGAAAATCACTCCCCTTTATTTTCTCTAATTACCGAAAATTTAAGTAGTTTTAGGGGTTTTTCGTAGTTTGATTTCTTTGATGTTTGATCGATAGATTAGTGTTCTGCATGTTATTAATTGACTCTATGAATTAATTTAGATTTTTCTAAAAATAAAAGTTGGAAGATAAGAGAGGAAGAATGCATGTTTTAGTGTAGTAAATGTTATGATATGCTCGATTGATTAATGGAAACGAGATATACGATATATGAGGATGATTATATATTTAATTGGGATTTTTCTAAAAATAAATTGAAAAATGTAAGAGACTGAAATGTGTCGTTAAGTTGAAGCTCGTTATTGTTTTGATAATATGATTTGCATATTAGTAATGCTCGTTAGATGATGATCGTTGTTGTAAAATTTGAACGAAAACGGAGAACGTAAGATTTTCGTTAAGAGACGAACAATCAACGATAAGTCGAGAATTGATAATGTTTTAGGGTTGTGATTCGAACCTTTGATAATCTTGATAGTTAATGATCGTAACCGTAACGTTTCAACGAATTCTAAGAAGTTTCGATTTTGAATAAGAGACGAAGAATCGAGTTTAAAAGCCGGTAGAAAAGTCGAATAAGGAAATCCCTTTTAATAATAATGTTTGTTATTGATTCACGAACGATATTGTAGTTAACGACTTTTCCATCCGAGAAACGAGACGTTATGAGATATAGTTAAGAATCGAGAAGTTGTTGAACGAAAATGAAATAGAAATTGAAATTGTTTTGGTATAGTAAATGGTTAGTTGGAAATAACGAGGAAATGCTCGTCGTTTGCTAATCAAAAGTCGTGAATATGAACCCGATTATGGAATACTACATATAGACTGTCTTAAGACGAAAATTTCGTGAAAATAAAAGTGGAATAGTTTTAATCGAACCTAGGGAATCGTGCGTCGAGTTTTGTCGAGCATTAGGGTTTCGCGCGACTGTTTTGCGACGTTTCACGGAAACTATCATAACTTGTAGCTCGCTTAACGAAATCGAGATCCGTAAATTGGAGAGTAAACTAGACACCCGTACCTTTCTTTTGGTATAAGATTCATCCCCTGTTTTCGTATGCTCTGTTCTGTACGAACTTACTAACTTGGGCAGTGAGTATCCAATGTCAAGTTTCCTAAGTTGAATCCTTTTCAACTTCGTTCCTTGTGAACTTTTAAGTCCTTCTAAGTGTCGAGCAGTGTTCCGAGTCAGTTTGTAGACGAGAATTGATCGAAGTCTCGTTTATTAGTTAATCAAAAGGAACTAAAAACCGTTTCGATTTCCTATTTCTTTTATCGATTGCGTTCAAGTTGCTTAAGTATGTTTATTTACGATAAAAGGAGGAAGTCAGCACCGAGGATAGGACGGAAGACCAGAGACGGAAGCTCGTTTAGTAGTTCTGTAATCAGTCAGGTGGGCTTTTATATATGAAACAAAATGAGCAATGCTCGAAAACCTTTTCTTTATCGCTTTGATAAAATTGTGTTTTCAAAGTGATAATCATGGCATGAACTATTTGTTTTATGTGAGTTCTCTTGTACCTCATGAGTTAGCCAAAAGGGGTTAACTAAACGATCGGCTTTGAGTTAGTCAAAAGGGACTTTCCAAAGTTAAGTGTACACAATAGCCGTTGAAGTATGTAATCCTGTTGAGGGGACGACCTGCCGCGGTGATAATAAATGGTCAAGATTGAACGTAACATTTATGAAAAATGCTTGCGCAAGCTACTTTGTGAAAATGAGAAAGAAAATGTTTAGTAGACACGGGCCTTTAATGAAAAACCCCAGTGTGCTACAGAAATAAGATGCCTGATTATCTATGCTTATTATATGTTTTCGGCAACGTGCCCACTAAGTGCTTTTGTACTTAGCCCTGCATATGTTTTATAAAATGTGCAGGTTGAGCGACGGGAGCGGCGGTGGTTGATGTTGAGTTATGAAGTCGTGATTAGAATAAGAACTTGTTTTCAGATTTACGTTTTTTTCGCTGCCAAACTCCAATCTCTTTTTGAAGTTAATGTATCTTTCGGTTGGGTCTAAACCCCGTACAATTAACTCAGTTTCTTTGAGAAAACCTTGTCGAGTGATCCTTCGAGATCAACTCTTTCATTATATTAAAGTCTTGTTCATTGTATTCCATTATGTTATTAATGTCTGTTTATTCTTTCATTCTTATTCATCCCCCTTCTTCCCCGCTTCTTTAATCCAACCCCTAGTCGCACCCCGGCTTCTGCCGTCCCTCGGGATTCTGGGTTGTGACATATTATTTATTCTATTATTATAATTTCTCTTTTCTTTATTCTCAATCAAACTCTTATTTTAATAAAACTCGATTTATATTTATTACTCGACTTTTAGAACTTCATCTCATTCCTTTTATTTTATGAAAACTCGGCTCTAACTCCAAATCACGACTCGATTCTTAAATTAATCAAAACTCAATAACTTAATTTAATACACAAAATTTAATAACCTCGTTGATTTATTTCAAATTAAATTGATTTGAAAAACAAATTCGATTAAATACTCAAGCATCATTAATTATTAAATTCTCAAAATAATATTCATAAACGAACACTTAAATACTCATCATTTAATAGAATCGATTCTTAATTCAAAAACAACTCTTATAAATTTTCTTCTCATTTCTCTAATTCTTCTCATTCAATTTAATAATCAACTATTAAACTATTTTAACTCAATTTCATTATTTTAATGAATAACATTTACTTGATTCTATACTCATAAGCTTCTCTTACTCGACTTATCTCCTCATAAATTATTATTTGATTATCTAAGCTCGACTCGATTTATTACTCTTATATTTTATTATTTCTTATTCAATTAAGAAATTCCTCTTATATTGATTAACTCTAACTTTATTATTTTTATTTCAAATTCCTCAAATAATTTATCATCAAATGAGTAAACGAACTCGACTTGATTAAACTTCTAACTAAGTTTCTTATGCTCGACTTCTCTAATCTTTTCTCTTTTAGAAGAGAATGTATTTAATTTAAAATTTAACTATTATTATTATTATTATTATTATTATTATTTCTCATTATTTTACATTCAATTGAACGACTCGACCTCGTCTACTCGACTCAAAATTTACACTCGACTTCTAACTCCATTTTCTAACTCCAACTCCTCTTTATTCCTCATTTATTATTTCCTCTAATTATTTAACTCAATTAACTCTTCCTCTTAAACTATTATTATTTAGTAAAGAAATTACTTTCCTTTATTTTTCTCAATTTAATTTTCTATTTAATTTTATTCTCAAAGACTTTTGGTTATTTAATTAATTAATTTTAATGGTATTCAAATCTTCATGTTTTACACCAAGAACACCTAGAACACACACTAATCTTCAAAAATTCATATCCCTCGATTTTTATGTCTTTTATGCCTAAAATTCTATTTTCTTCATTTCTCAAATTCTCCTTAAACATCTAATACTCTAAATTAAACGTAGACACATACAAATCATCCATAACATCAAAATCATTCAAAAATCATCAAAATTTATTTTTCCTTCTATAAACTCATTTAGTTCGGTTTTTCTCATAAAAATAACATAATAAATTAAATCATCATAACTCATAATCATCTCATGCTCCTATCATCATCATAACATCAAGAAATAAATCAAAATAATCTCCTCTCCAAGCCTTGAAAACTCACGGCAATCACATAGAATTAGGGCATGGATTTTTCTCAAATTCTTCATGCATAAATCTCATTCTAAACACATTTATAAACACATATAAAACATTAAAACATCAAGAAATTATGAAAATCAATTTTTCTCCTCTTCTTCCCCTAGTCTCGATTTTCAACATATTTTAGGGGTTTTTATTTCTCTTTTCTCTTTTAAATTCTTAGATTAATTTTCTAAGCTTGATTTTCCTAACGATTTCTTCACTCGAATCTCACGTCGAATCCCTAGTTTGCCTATGCGTAAAATAAATATCATGCATGCATGGTTCTTTTCTTTAGAGATTAGGGATTACAAATATACAATTAATCAAATAGAAACCTACTTTAGAAATTTAAATTGAAGCTTCCTCTCTTGATTTTCCTTGGAACCGAATTGAAGGGGGATTAGGGCTCAAGATCTTGGCTTGAAATTTTCCATGATAGAATCCACCCCTCAAGAAAAATGAAACAATAATTAATCATCTCCTCAAGGGCATGTATGCCGAAATTAAGAGGAAATTAAGAGATGATTTTATTTGAAATAAATCTCAAGATTTGAAGGATTATTACCTCATCAAGTAGAGTTAGAAAAATTAGAGAGGGTGTTGATAATCTTCTTTGAAGCTTGGAAGCTTAGAAGGTTGATGATTGAAGCTTCAATGGAGATTCTCTTCAACTATGTGCTTATGTGTGTGTTACGATGGAGAGGGAAGAGATGGGGAGAGATTTTTCTTTTCTTGTCTTGCTTGGTAAGACACGTGAGGGAGAGAGTTGTGAGAAATAGATATGATGATTGGAAGATGAATGTATGTAGCAAGCTTCTCAAATAAGCTATTGACTAATTTTAAAGAATATCATCATTGTTATTCCTTGCAAGGTTGAAAGTAGTGATTTTAAGAGAGAAAATTAGGAGAGAGAGAGATAGGTCGGTGGAGAGATAAGGGAGGAGAGAGATATTTTCTCACAGGTATAATTTTATCCGAGTGAAAAAGTTTTTCAGTACAATATACCCGTATTATTTCATTTATGCTAAAAAACGACTCTAATCTCTCCTCGTCTCGATTCCAACACTAAAAACATCTCAAACCTATCTCATGTCTCACAAAATAATTCAAGGATTCCGAATACCAAAATTTTTTTAGGTCCGAATTCCAAGTAACGAAGGAAACCTAAAAATTGCTCGGCTAATTTATCCGTTAAGGACTAAACTCTTGAAATTCTCTAATGTGATCTCGGATGAGCTTCTAAATTATCTCAAGGGTCTTAGAATTCATTCTAGATTCAAGAGACACTAATTAGGTCAAATTCTAAGTTCGTCGGTGAATAGCATTTTCTCGGTTCGCATTACTATTCACTAAAAAGTAAAAGTTCTCGGATTTCTCTGAAAATCATATTCATGCTCAAACTCATATCGATATGCTCAATCGATGCATCACATGCTCAGTTCAAATAATCAAAATACATAAACTCACGTTAAAGCACACAAGGGCATTTTAGTCATTTAGGGTATACTTAAGGGCTTATAAAAGTTCGGGGTATTACATCCTCACCCCCTTAAAAAAAATTTCGTCCCGAAATTTACTAACCACTAGAAAATAGTTCGGGATATCTCGCTCTCATCTTTTCCTCGAGTTCTCGCGTAGCTTCTTTGTTATCGTGCTAACACCACTTATTCTTAATTAGGGAAATCGACTTCGTTCTAAGCTACTGGACCTTACGGTCTAGAATTTCCTCGGGTTTCTCCTCGTAGCTCAAGTCGGGCTTCAAGGCTATATCCTCTTGGCGTATCACGTGCTTTGGATAAAAAACGTACTTCCTCAATTGTGATACGTGAAAAATATTATGCGAATTCCAAAAACTGGGAGTAATGCTAATCTATATGATACGGCTCCAATCCTCTCAAGGATTTCAAACGGTCCTATAAAACAAGATTTTAACTTTTCTTTGACACCGAAACGGTGCACTTCTCTCGAAAGGAATACTTTCAAAAAGACTTTACTTCCTACATCGAACTCTAGTTCAGAACTTCGGTTGTCGGCATATGATTTCTGTCGACTTTAAACTTCCTTAATCTTCTCACGAATCTGACGAACAGATTCCATTATCTCCTCGATCGCATCTAGCCCTATTATTTTTCTCTCACCTACTTCGTCTCTAAGGAGCGGAGATCTACACTTTCTTACATAAAGAACTTCATAAGGGCTATTCCAATCGTATTCTAATAGCTATAATTATACGTAAACTCGATAAGGGGTAAAATTTTCTCCCACTCGTCTCCTTTGTCACATAAAATGACTTTCAACATATCCTCAAATATTTGAATCGTTCGCTCTAATTGATCATCCGTCTGAGGATGTTAAGCAGTACTAAACTGCAACTATTTTCCCAACTCTTGTGGAAACTTTCCCAAAAACAGGTTGAACTTCTAATCTTGGTCGGAAGTAATTGTACTCGGTACTCCGTGCAATCTCACAATCTCCTTAACATAAATCTGAACCAACTTATCCGGTCCATAGGTATGTAATGGGTAGACTTTGTTAATCTATCCACTATCACCCACACAACTGTGTTTCCTCTTCTCGTCCTTAGTAAACTAGTTATCAAAATCTATTGTGACACCATTCCTCTTCCATTCTGGGACTGGTAACGGTCGTAAAGGGTCCATACGGTCTTTGGTATAAAAACTTCTCTTGTGGCAACTAAACATCTCTCAACATACGCGGCCACATCTTTCTTTAATATTTCCCACCAAAACTGTTGTTTTAAGTCTTGGTACATCTTCGTACTGCAGGGATGGCTGTATACAGGGTCTCATGAGCTTCACTCATTATCTCGTTTCTCAACTTCTTGTTGTTTGGCACACAAATTCTTTCTCGATCTATAAAGTATTATCTCTCGACTCGGAAAAATCCTTAACTCTTTCTCTTTTAATCTTCATCCTCAACTTCTCCAAATCTTCGTCTCTCTTCTGACCTTCAATGATGCGAGACCTTAAATCTGACATTACTACCAATGTATCAATCACTTGCTCTACTGTTGCTAGGGGTATAATCACTTCTATTTTCTTGTTCTCAAACTCCTCGATCAATCTTATTTCATCTCTTAGCAAAAATCCTATCTTGGTTCCTTCCTTCAACACGATTCGAAAATGCTTCTCGTGTTCGGCCTCATCTTTTGAATACACCAAAATATTGTCTAGTCGTAACAGCAGTCTTTGGAACATCTTCTTTCTTAATCTTCAATTGATGGTATCCTGATCTTAGGTCGATCTTGGAGAAAATACCTGCTCCTTTTAGCTGATCAAACAAATCGTCTATTTTTGGTAAAGGATATTCGTTATTAAACGTAATCTCATTAGGTTGATCGGTAGTGTATGCACATCCTTAAATTATCGTCTTTCTTCTTTACAAACAAAATCGGGACTCCTCAAGGTGAAACGCTTGATCGGATATAACTCAAATCTAATAGTTCTTGCAACTGCATCTTCAACTCTTGGAGTTCCTTTGGGCCATTCTATACGGGCTTTTGATATCGGGGTTGATCCGGGTTCTAGATCAATCAGAAACTCTAACTGTCTGTCAGGAGGTAATCCTGGTAGCACTTCTGGAAATACATCTTTAATTTCTCACACGATAGGTACGTCATCAACACTCAATTCTTGGTTCTCATCTTTATTCAAATAAGCTAGATACACTTATTTATCTCTCCTCCTCATTAACCTCTGCTCTTTCATAACCAAGATTATCGGCACACTCTTTCTTACTCTCTTCTCGACTCCAAAACTATAGTCGGCTCTTCTCCCGGAGCTGGAAGAAAATCTGTCTCTGGTCACATCGAATCGTCGCAAGATTCTCGGTTAACGAATCCATTTTTAGGATTAAGTATGCGTCCCATATTTGAAATAGGTTTAGGGATTTTGCTAACTACTAGCGACTTCCGAATTCAAATTCTAAATTCGAGAAAACACTCGAGATTAATGCTGACTTACCTAAAAGGGTGGTTACTCTAAGCACCTGGTTCGATTCTTCTATATTCAAACCTAGGTTCTCAACGCACGTGCTAGATATAAACGAATACGAAATATCGGTATCAAATAAAACGATAACAGGTATGCCGCTAAGCTTTCCCATACCTGCTAGATTTTCTTGGTCTTTAGCGGACGATTTCTGCTCAATTGTAAGGACTCTTTGGAAAAGCGGGGATTCCTGCTGGGAAGGTTGATGTTTTGGCGGCTGCGATTTATGCTGATGCTGGAAAAACTTTTGCTGTCGGGTTACCTCAACTGCTTTCATCTGGGAAGGCTGAAATTGATTTGGCCTTCCACCACTCATTCCTTGCTGTTTATTTAGGCACTAGTTCGAGAAATGACCAGGCTGTCCACAAGTATAACAAGCATTACTTCCAGCTTTGCAGATGCCTTGATGCATCCTGCCACACTTCGAACAAGGAGGGAATTCCTACAGATTTGTTGCTTCTCTTCAACTGCGAAGCTCTCGCTTTCTGAGGTTGTTGAGGTTGTTGTTGACCTTTTTCTTGCCACGGTCTTTTGCTTGGGTGGCCTCCCCCACTCCACTTTCCTTTTCTCTTTGCATGTTGACCGAACTGAGGCTGATTGGTAGTTATGGTTATCGTTATTTGGCTCTGGAATTGGGGATTCGCTGAAGAATGCGATCCTATTTTTGGCTGCATAGCCAACTCCAAATCTAGGGCTCAATTAAGGGCTTGCGCATAAGTCAAACCACTCTGACTGGCAAGAGCTACTCGAATGTCTTGTCTTAGTCCTGCTCGGAATAACTCACACATCTTCTCGTCAGTATCCACCTTATCTGGTGCAAAACGGACTAACTTACAAAATTCACAATCATACTGAGCTACACTCTTCCTTCCTTGCTTGAGATTTACAAATTCGTTTGTCTTCTGCTCATGATAACTCTTCGGCATGAATTTCTCGTATAATGCTTCCTTGAAATTTTCCCATATCAAGCTATTACGCTCTTCAGACGTATACGCCTTCTATCTCGCTTCCCACCAATAGTTGGCATCCTCTTTCAATTTATACATCATGCACTTGAGACGTTCGCGATCAGTGCATCGAAGAAATCTAAAAATTCACCCAAGTGAACGAATCCAGTCCTCGGCTTCTGTCGGACTGCATTTACCATCAAAGGTTGGGGGATTTTAGTGAAGAAAAAGTTCTTCTACTCGATGTTCATTTCGAGGGGGCGGGGTAGGATTTCGCTGTCCCTCTTCCTCATCTCTGATATTTCTAACGTTTCTTCGCCTTGGCGTTATTCTAAAGAAATGCTAAAGAAAAATTTTAAGCCACTCAAAAGGAACAAATTATCTTACTCGGAACCTTTCTCGATTCTGAAAATATTTCTCTTTTCAAGAAGAATATGATTCTCGATTGGTACTTATCAAAGCATCTAAAGAAAATCTATTTAATAATCATTGCACATAAAACAATCCTCTCAAACTCACATATATCTCAATCAATTTATTCTCAACTCAAAATAATTAATCATCACATATCATTGGCATGTAATCACGTTGTAGATATCGAAAATTTAAAGAAATATTTTATTGATTTTAAAATTTTATTTTATCATGGAATCTTATGATATCCATATTAAATAAGTTATTTAATTGATAAATATATCCTTATATGGTGATAAATATCTATTTTTTTGGGAACAAGTAAAGGATATACATCAATATTTAAGAGCCAATGAGATCGCGCCACCTCATCCCTCAAGCCTATGATGGAGCCTAAAAGCCCACCAAGTCCACCATATTTTTTCCTATAAATAGAGGTCTCCACACAACTTTAAATCACACTTAAAAATCATCTTCAAGAGCTCAAGAATTGAAGAGAGAAATTCTCTAATATTTCTCTCTCAATATTCAAGGTGTCCCGACGATTCAAGGCGTTCTTCGTGGGAAGCAACGCGTTCTTCGGCGGAAATATCTCAAATGGCGTTTGATCTAGAAACAAGGCGGAAGCCCTCTACGTTAACGTTATAAATCTCGACGCTCAACGTTTACTTCGGAAATAAAGCGAACGTCATCCGCATCAATACCATCAACCTCAAAGCTCAGATCAACACCATCAACCTCAAAGTTCAAATCAACACCATCAACCTCAAAGCTCAAGTCAATGCCATCAACCTCAAAGCTCAAGTCAACGTCATCAAGCACAAAGATCAAAGCTCAACGTTTACTTCGAAAGCAAGGAAAAAGTCATCCGTATCAACGTTACAAAGCTTGAAGATCAAGTCCAGGGAGATCTAGGAGGCATACTTCTACAACAAATCTCAAATGGCTGCTTGAAGACTGTTTGAGGGCTAAAGTGAAGAGAAGAATCAGACGATCAAATAGAGATTGAACCCGCCTATATTAGATATTCTTTGTACTCAAACTTATATTTATTTGAATAAATACAATATTTTGTGTTTACAGATTTTGGCACGCCCGGTGGGACAATCTACCTCTCATCTCTTCTCTTTGCCAACTTCAACAAAGATGTCTATAACTCTTGACGAGCAAATCGCAAAGTTGACAAAGCTTGCTGAAGTACTTGCCAAACGCTTAGAAGAACGAGAAGTTCAACTCGCAAAGCTGGAAAGGGCAAATACGTTGGATACAAGAAGCCAACAAGCAAATGACGATCAAGAAGCCAAGCTTTTCATGGAGTTAAAAGATGGTGATAAATTTCTGACTAAGGAGCTTGAAGTCGATGGATCGATGCATGCCAATCAACTCAAAGCATTCATCAAGAAGACAATCAAGGACAAGTTCGAAGGGACCTCCATATCCTCATGGACTTATTGCAAGCCATATACTTCAAGAATTGAAAGCTTGAAGATGCCGATTGGATATCAACCACCAAAGTTTCAAAAATTTGATGGCAAAGGAAATCCAAAGCAACATATAGCCCACTTCGTGGAGACTTGCAACGACGCTGGAACATATGGAGATCACATAGTGAAACAGTTCGTGCGTTCCTTGAAGGACAATGCCTTTGATTAGTATGCTGACTTGCAGCCAAATTCAATTGATAGTTGGGGGCAATTGGAGCAAAAATTCCTCAATCGCTTCTATAGCACTCGAAGGACGGTGAGCATGGTGGAACTTACAAAGACAAGTCAATGTAAAGACAAGCCCGTCATCGACTACATCAATCGTAGGAGGGACTTAAGCTTAAATTGCAAAGATTGCTTGTCTGAAACTTCTGCAATTGAGATGTGCACTCAAGACATTCATTGGAGTCTTCGATACATCTTAAAAGGAATTCAGCCAAATACCTTCGAAGAATTGGCTACAAGAGCTCATGACATGGAGTTGAGCATGATCGCAAATGGAGTTGAAGATCTTTCGATTGAAGATGATCACAACTTTGAAGAAAATCAAGAAACAAGCCATGGGGGCAAATCTCCTAAAGAAAGTTCAAGTGATGAAGAAGCTACAAGTGAAGACGAAGAAGATGCTACAAATCAATCTTCTGATACTTGGTAGAATCCATGAAGTCAATGCTCCTTGATAAGAGCTTAAACTGTCTAAAATGCTCCTAGATGCGAGCAAAAACCGTCTAAACTTTTCAATCAAATAACTTCAAACGCTCCTTGATAAGAGCATAAACTGTCTACAACGCTCCATGACGCATGAGCCTAAACTGCATGTTACTCCTGGCCCGCATGAGCATAACCTGTGTACAACGCCCCTCCTTAAAACTATAATCAAATTTTTTTTGAAGAATCGTCCAAGTCGAAGACTCCTTAATACGAGTATAAAATGTTTACAAATTAAAATCAAGTGAAGACTCATTGACACGAGTATAAAAGGTCTACAATTAAAATCAAATGGATGCTCCTTGATACGAGCATAAACTATCTAAAATCAAGTCCAAATTCAAGACTCCTTGAAACGAGTTTAAACTTTCTATCAAATTCAAGACTCCTTGAAACGAGTTTAAACTTTCTAACATATTCAAGAACTCCTTGAAACGAGTATAAACTTTCTTTCAAATTCAAAGAACTCCTTGAAACGAGTTTAAACTTTCTAGCAAATTCAAGAACTCTTGAATATGAGTATAAACTTTCACAAGTTGAAGTTCAAGAACTCCTTGGTATGAGTATAAACTATCTAACAAATTTAAATTTATCGAGACTCATTCATTTTCACGAGAAGTCGTCCATGAACAAGTCTCGAGGGGGCATTTGTAGATATCGAAAATTTAAAGAAATATTTTATTGATTTTAATATTTTATTTTATCATGGAATCTTATGATATCCATATTAAATAAGTTATTTAATTGATAAATATATCTTTATATGGTGATAAATATCTATTTTTTTGGGAACAAGTAAAGGATATACATCAATATTTAAGAGCCAATGAGATCGCGCCACCTCATCCCTCAAGCCCATGATGGAGCCTAAAAGCCCACCAAGTCCACCATATTTTTCCCTATAAATAGAGGTCTCCACACAACTTTAAATCACACTTAAAAATCATCTTCAAGAGCTCAAGAATTGAAGAGAGAAATTCTCTAATATTTCTCTCTCAATATTCAAGGTGTCCCGACGATTCAAGGCGTTCTTCGGCGGAAATATCTCAAATGGCGTTTAATCTGGAAACAAGGCGGAAGCCCTCCACGTTAACGTTATAAAGCTCGACGCTCAACATTTACTTCGGAAATAAAGCGAACGTCATCCGCATCAATACCATCAACCTCAAAGCTCAGATCAACACCATCAACCTCAAAGTTCAAATCAACACCATCAACCTCAAAGCTCAAGTCAACGCCATCAACCTCAAAGCTCAAGTCAACGTCATCAAGCACAAAGATCAAAGCTCAACGTTTACTTCGGAAGCAAGGAAAAAGTCATCCGTATCAACGTTACAAAGCTTGAAGATCAAGTCCAGGGAGATCTAGGAGGCATACTTCTACAACAAATCTCAAATGGCTGCTTGAAGACTGTTTGAGGGCTAAAGTGAAGAGAAGAATCAGACGATCAAATAGAGATTGAACCCGCCTATATTAGATATTCTTTGTACTCAAACTTATATTTATTTGAATAAATACAATATTTTGTGTTTACACACATCATCATTCACATACATTCTTACACAAATATTTCTCAAATAAATATTTTTCAATCATCATTACATCATTACTCACATATTCTCAAATAATATCATTATTTCAACTCACAGATATCTCATTATCCTTCACTCAAGTTTTATGATTTATTGCTAAAGAACAGCTTACTCAATTTACTCAACTCTTATCTCGATACTTTTTCTCATCTCAATCATAATTTAAGGATCTCGAATACTTGGATTAATTTAGTTACTTAGGAGACTCACAATTGATTTTAACAGCCTAACGGCTGCTTTTTTTCATTTCACTCGACAATGGCCTCTTCTGATGACTCACTACATGTTAAGGGATTAAACCTTTACATCAAAAAAATTTTCATCACGACGGTCTACATCTCAAGTCGAACTATACGAACTTGCACATCGCGTTCGATTCTACTAACTAACCAAACTTCAAGTCTTACATCACCGCGGTAAGGTAAAGAGTTCAACTCTTAGACATAAACATAAATATTGCTCGATATTTCCTACAACTTGCTTGAACTGGTTCTAAACGTTAGAATAATCCTCACTCGGACCGCAATCGTCATACTGCTCTTCATCGGGATACTCCTCGACATTCTTCTCTCCTGGATTCTCTTCCTTCTCTGGATCCACGTTGGGATTTTCCTCTTTCTCTTCTGCGTTATCATTTATAATATTAGAACACTCACGCTCGGCTGCCCTCAATTCTTCTTCATAGTCGCAGAGAGTGTAGTTGATTGTTTCCCGAGTATTAGTCGTATTTCTTGTATCCTCGTCTTTAATACGAGCATTCACATTCTCTAATTCGGACTCAACCCATGGGGGTATCTCGGGGTGATCCTCGCTACGACGGAGATAGGACGCGACATTGGTTGGGGCACCAAACCGTGACTCGTATTCTCCCTCGATCCTCAAGGTTGGGGTCGGAGTAAACGTGTATTGAGTTGAAAAGTGGTCATTCGGCAGAGCTTAGAGATAACCGCTTCCCGCAGTAACTTCGGCTGCCTACTCCTTATTACACTCGTCGTCATTGCCGTTGCCGGTGCGGGTCGGCCTAGAGGGCTCGGCTGGGGTTTGAATCGGAGAAAGAGTGCGGTTGCGATGTATATATTCCACAAACTGGTCATCTAAAGACGGCAAGGCTTCATTAAGATTATGAAGACCATTTGAATACTAGGCTGACGAGCTGGATGAAATAAAAGGATCATAAGCTCGAATGGAAAGTTCATTACCCGAATAAGGGTAGTCTTGGTAAGTAGTTCGAGACTCTGGCTCAACACGGGAAGGTGTAGGATTACGGAGAGAAACTGAGCCATATTGAAAAATAGGCGGGGAACTATGAACAAAACCACTTGGCTCGGCAGGGAGGTCATCATCATAGGGTGCTGGAGGAAGTGCGCCATGCTGCATATACCGTCCGGAAATAGTTGAGATGAACGCGTTACAGTCACCGTAAAGGTATCCCTCATGATAACGGTGTCCAAGAAATCAAGGCACAAAAGACGCTGCCCACTCTCGCCACTCTCGAGCAAAGCTTGAATCAGATGGATCATTCCATCTAACGGTCTGACGTCCATGTACTGGATTTTTTTAGATTTTGTGATATCTCACACACTCCGCAAGAGACTCACGATTCATCTTTCTCACGTGCAGGTATTCCTGCATCCGCTCACGATCGTCCATCCTATACGCATTTTAAATGAGTTAAGCACACTAAAACAGCTAATCACGCATGCTAGAATTTTCAACCACCACATACTCATTCTCGCTTTCCAAAGGGGCACTATTGCTCATGGTACTGGGCAATTCCATTTCACGTAATCATTTGCACAAACGTTCCATCCTTTTTGATTTTCCTCAAAACACGCATTAGGGAAGACATTCTAAAGCAATCTAGTTATTCCATCTACTTATAAAGCTTTTTACTTCTAAACGAGCGCAAATAGTAAACAACTCAAAAATTCCCAATAACTCAATCATCATTTTAAACTCAAAAGCTTTTAGAAATTAAGGCGTACCTGGTTGCCGTTTCCGGATGAGATGGGGGATTGCTTGGTGTGTTACTGACTCAAATAAGTCTAGGAAGTAAATCTAGACTTGTTACGCCCCGATTCTCGAGGTGCGACTTACGAACAACAACAAACCTAAACAACTAACAACTAACTCAAATAAGGGAACATGCTCGGGGAAAACAAAGATGGAATATAAGGCAATCGAACTTGGTTTTCAAAAGCATAATGAAATAATAACCGAGCATCTTAACTTCACTTACAATAGGAATTCAAACAAGTGATTCATGCTGATGGGAAAGGAATTCCAACAAAAGGGGAAAGCATACGAATATATACATCAAGATAAGGGATCATGTTCAACAACAATTCAAGTTACGAGCCCATCACTCGGAATTACAAATTAAAGAGTTACGAATTCAACAAGCATTCAAAGTCTTCGAGCACAACGCTCGGAATCAAAAACATGAGTATTAAAGTACTAGCATCAACAGACATTAATTCAAAAGGATTGCAGCGGAAACTTGCATCAATACCCAACACTTGCACGTATGAAGACGTACAAATGCCAGTCTGAAATTCAACTAAACTCAACCAACAAAACCAAACCACACCACCAAGTATCCACGCCATCGCCATCCAGTCAACCTGCATGTTTAGAAACACACGCAGGGCTGAGTACTTCGTACTCAGTGAACACAAGCCAAAACATTTGAATAAAGATGATTCTTAAAGCTATAATAATTGAACTTGCCTTGCCAAACATCACAAGTATATAAGCAGTTTTAAAAATAGTTTTACTTGTGCATGTCAAAACATTTTCTTTAAAAACGGACTGCGCAGTCAAATATCATATAATATAACAGTATGTATCATCTATCAAAAATAATTTCACTGTGCCGAGAAGTAGGCCTCCTTCTCAAACACTGTGACCGGCCTAACCGAAGCAAGGCTCACAGTCACCTCAACATATACCACACGTGGGTTCCTGCTTTTCACAGGATAATCACATCTTCATATAAATAGATGATAACATATACCAACTTCAATAAAAATGGCAAGTCAATCACATTTGAAAAACATATCATAATACTTAATAGCATAACTAATTTTCATCGATAGTTTTGGTTCAGAAAAGCCCACCTGACTTCTGAAAACTAGCTAGGTGGTCTAGGGCTTATTTGTCCTCGCTTAACGATCCGTCCGGCTCGATCCTTCACAGTTCGACATCGATAGGAAGATAAGATATATGAAAGACGGACACAAAGGCGTTGGACTTTAACTGACGGACTTCTATTTGAGTCGTCTCTCTCTTCGCTCTAACTTTTCTAAAAGATCTCGCGTTCTCGTCCTTAAATTATTAACTCTATTCGAATTGGTTAACTTTACTACTCAATATCGTACACTTTTCTCATTTTAATTAATAATTTCATTGTTAATATTCTATTACTCGAGCTTTCTTTCAAAGGCTTTAATGAAATCTTGGTTTACAAATCATAACTCAATCATTCAATTATTTTTCACAACATAACTAACATCATGCATTTAAACATTTATTCAATCATATAATGAATTCAAATAAATCAAACATACTTCAAGACACATTAACATTCATTCAATTTAGGTCTTAAATTCTAACTTGA
Organism: Schizonepeta tenuifolia; assembly: GCA_029490685.1. NCBI lineage: Eukaryota > Viridiplantae > Streptophyta > Magnoliopsida > Lamiales > Lamiaceae > Schizonepeta > Schizonepeta tenuifolia. The sequence continues at coordinate 102,977,637 of CM055955.1, forward strand.
TTATGCATTTCTTTTTGTGGAGGCTTAAACTATTAATTCTATCTTTCTTATTTATAGACAACGCTTTGTTCTACATCTGCTATCTTATAAGGTATTTCATAACCTTTATTCTATTAACAAAAATTTCTCTTTAATTATCATTATTAACTCTTATAAAATTTGGATTTCTTATTCATCTTTAATTCGATTCTCATTTCTTATCTCGACTATTGTTCCTCTAATTATTATCTCGGTTTATCTTTTTATTTGCTTGGTTAGAAACAACGTATTCAATTAATTATTTAATTAATCTTCTTTCCATTTAATTCTCAACATCTTATTTTGTTCTCATTTTCTCGATCAACTTATACGAGTATCTATCTTAACTCGTCTAGTATCTTTTCTTTACTCAATTTAACTTCCTTTTTATTTCTTATCGATTAATTCTTCTTAAACTTGGTTTTCTCTATTTTTGCTTATTTCTTTAATAATTTCTTCTTTACTTGTCTTTAACTTAGGCCATTTCTTACTAAATAATTTCTTTATCTCTTGATACACATTTTTATGAATTAGCTTACTTTATTAGTTACATTATAAAAGATCTTTTTGTTGTAGTTTTAGTAAAATTTCAAGTCTTTAAATTTTAATACAAGACATTTAATTAATATATCTTTTCATACATCTTTCATTTTTTTTATTCAATTAATAGCTTTTCAATTTTAAATCTCTTTTTGTCAAAACTTCTATCTTCATTCCATATTCAAATTAACATTAATACATACTTAACATTCAATCTTTTTTTTTATTATTTCTACAATTAATTTCTTTCAAAACTTCAACATGCAAACTTATTTTCTTAACTTAAACACATGTATAATTATACCAAAATCACATACAATCATTCCATTGATCAAAACAACACTCAATCCATCAACATAATCATCAAACTAAATTCTCTATTTTCTTCAAAATTCTCGGCACACACATGCATATTTTGTGCAATTTATTTCTCAATTTTTCATGCATATAATCTCATTCTCAACATGATAGAAATAACAATTCAAGCATCATAATAATAATAACTCAAAGAATTCACATTTTCCCTATTTTTACTAAATTTTTTGGTATTTATCCAATTTTTAGGGTTTTAAATTCTTTTCCTTCTCTTAATTCACCGATTAATATCTAATGCTCGATTCTCCTAGCGAATTCTTCTCACTCGATTAGCACATGCATATCCTAAGTTTGCCTAAACATAATTTAAATAACATGCATGCATAGATCTTTCTTTTAGGACTTATAGACATACATATTTACAACTAATCAAATGAATTTCATACTTAATTAAATGGGAATCCTTCTCTTGGCTCTTGGAATTGAAATGGATGGAAATAGTAGCTTCAAAGCTTGAACTTGAAAAGAAGAAAGAAATCTTCTTGAATCCTCAAAGAAAAAGAAATAACATGGGATTAGTCATCCATAGGGTTTAAGAATTAAAATAAAGAAAAGTGTTGGATGATTCTTGAATTTAACTTCAAGAACTTGGAAGATTCTTACCTTTCTTTGAAAATATGGATGAAATGGATGGAGATTGATAACTTCTACTTCATTTTCATGGATGGAGAGTTTGAATCCATGGTTGCATGTGAAGAAAAATCAAGGTATGAGGGAGAGAGGGAGATTGCCGAGAGATAGAGAGCTTGGGAGAGTTTGAGAGATTGTTTTCTTTCTTGCTTGGGAGAGAGAGAGAGATCGAAATGAGAGAGAGAGGTGGAGTAAATGGATTTAGTCTCCCTTCTTGTCTTAGGTGAGTGAAATTGAAATCCAACATAGGGAATAAAGTGCACTTGTTGGAAGTTGTAGTAAGACATGACTTGATAGGTGATGTGATATTAACTTGCATGCAAACTTTAGGTAATACCATGCATAAGACATAATCATGATGTTTTAGTCTTGGAAATTGAAGGATGATGGGAGAGGAGGTGTGAGGTGGCGTGAGAGGGAGAGAGGTGGATGACATGTGTCATCGTCGTGTCGTTACGGGTATTAACTATCCGGTCGTAAAGGTTTTCCGGATAAAACGATTCGTATTAATTCCGTTTTGTTTTCTTAACGGGTCAAACCTCTTCTCGTTTCACTTTTGACACTAACTCATCCCAATCCTATTTCACGTTTCAAATTAAAAGATTAAAGGTTTCGATCTTTTTAGTCCTTTAAATCTTAAAAGAATTTAATCGACTTATTAATCCGTTTATTAATCCTTTTAAAGACTAATGCCTCATTTATCTTCTCAATTCTCGGATAAGTTCTTACCCTATCTCAGTGATCTTAAAAGAAATTCTAGGTTCGAAGGTTCTAATCCAATTCTATTCTAGTCTCGTCGGCGTAAACATATTTCTCGGCGATTAACGTTATGTTATCTCAATCAAACAAACTTCTCGGGATTTTTCCGGAATTTAATCTTATACTCATTTTCATATAAACAACTCAACAAGCATATCATATCATCATCATCTCAAGTAAATAGAACAGATAAATTCACACAAGATTCACCAGACAATTTAAACGTTTTATTCAAATCTCTATGATTAGAAAAGAAAAATTTTACTCCTAAATTCTTATCTTTGAACTTACTCGGTTAATTAGACGCTCTCTAAAGGTATAAGAACTCGGGGTATCATAAGACTCGACTCATGAAGGAAATTAGACTTCAGAGCAAACAAAACCTTGCTCTGATACCACTTTGTCACACCCCGACTCCCGAGGTGCGACTTAGGACACTAACACTACTAACCTTCCATCAACTCAACTCAAATAAGGAAATCATGCTCGGAAAACAAGTGAATATTGACTGAAAGCAATTAACAAAAAAGAACGTGCTTCCAAGTCACAATGAAAATATCAAACGAGCATGGGTGATTTACATAACAATCCGAAACGGCATAAGAATATCAACTTCGAAAAAACGTGAACCAACAAAAACCTTAAATTATAACGAGCATAATGCTCTCAATCAACAGAGTAATAAGTATGGTTCAACAAATAATAACAAACATGGTTTATCAAACATAGCAGCGGAGACCACAACTCCATCCCAACAATCACATGTATGAAGACATGCAATTGCCAGTCCAACTTCCGACTCAAAAGAAACACACCACCAAGCTGTCCACGCCATCCACATCCTACTAACCTGCACGTTTAGAAATACATGTAGGGCTGAGTACTTCGTACTCAGTGAACACATGCCGAAAACATTTGAAAACTTGCTCTTAGAGCTATATCAATTGAACTTGCCTTGCCGAAGCGTCACAAGTATTAATGCAATGAAAACAGTTTTACTTGTGAATGCAAAAACATTTTACTTTCTTGAAACGTCAGCGCTGACAAACATATTATATACTCAAACAGTATGTATCATCTACCACATTATCGCACTCTCTGTGCCGAGAAGTAGGCCTCCTTCTCGAACACTGTGACTGGCCCAACCAAAGCAAGGCTCACAGTCACCCCAAACAATTCATATACCACACGTGGGTTTCCTGCCTCACATAGGATAATAATATCTTATTCAAGCAGATGGTAATTCATACCAAACTCACATAAAATGGCAAGTCAATTGAAGTTAAAACTCACATAATAATAATACTCAATAACCATAATAGCATTCATCGATAGTTTTGGTTTTAGAAAAGCCCACCTGACATTCGAAGACTAGCTTGGCGGCTTACTCTTGACTGTCCTTGCTATTTGTCCATCCCGCTCGGTCCTTCATATTTTGACATCAATAAAAAAAATAAGACTCGACTCGTAACGACGTAAAGTAGATGTGTGTCTCGGCTGGAGGACTTCTACATGACTCGTCTCTCTCTATTCTTAGTTTATCTTTTCTAAGTCGATCTCTTTCTCGACGTTCTCGTTCTCGATTCTTGACTCTACTCGGTTACTAAATTCTTCATCTCGTATTCTTAATTCTTCATCTTGTATTCTTAATTAAAGGCATATCATTTATCTCAACTTCATTACTCGAATTCTTAACTCAACTACGTCATATCAAATCAACTACGTTGCACATAAAAGCATTCTCAACAATTTGAACAAATCATAATATCATAAATAAAATATAAACGTCTCACTCACATAAGCTCGTTTAAGCATAATCATTTATTCAAGCACATAAGCTTATTTAAGCATAACAAACTCACATAGAAATTTAAGCAAACATACAATCTCGACATGATTCATATTTTAAACTCAATTAACAATCACTTAATTACTGCTCGACTCAAATTTTAAAACTTCAATCTCATAGAATAGATTCTCGTCTTTTTAATGAAACGAACATGTCACAGCCCCAAATCCCGAGGGACGGCAGAAGCCGGGGTGCGACTGAGATTGGATTAAAGAAGCGGGGAAGAAAAGGGGATGAATGAATAAACATAACATTAAAGAAAGAAATTCTATGAACGAGACTACATTAGCAAAAGACAGTTGATCTCGAAGGATCGCTCGAACAAGATCTCAAAAGATTCTAAGTTATAAGTACAGAACTTAAACCAAAAGTGATAATCGTAATTACATAAGTGAGTCTAGAGTTTGGCAGTGGAATATTAATCTACATACTACAGTCTTCACTATCGACAACTCTTAACTCAACCCTCGCCGCTTCCGTCGCTTCAACCTGCACATTTAGAAAAACATATGCAGGGCTACGTACAAAAGTACTTAGTGGGCACGTTGCCGAAAACATAATCATAAGTATAGATAATCAGGCATTTCATATCTGTAGCGCACTGGGGTTTTTCTTTTTAAGAGCCCGTGCCTACTAAACATTTTCGTTCTCATTTTCATAAAGGTTAGCTTTGCAGAGCATTTTTCATAGATGTTACGTTCAAATCTTGACCAGTCATAATTCACCGTGGCTGGCTACCCCTCAACAGGATACCACATACACCACAGGCTACAAAGTGCACTAACTTTGGAAAGCATAATAGCTAACTCAAAGCCGATCGTTAGTTAACCCCTTTTGATTAACTCATAAGGTACAAGAGAACTCACATAAAACACAAAACAGTTCATGCCATAATTATCACTTTGAAAACACGATTATCAATGCGATAAAGAAAAGGTTTTCGAGCATTGCTCGTTTTGTTTCATATATAAAAGCCCACCTTATAGATTACAGAACTATTAAACATGCTTCCGTTCTTCAATCTTCCGTCCTTTCCTTATGCTGACTTCCTCCTTCATCGTACATAAAATATATCCTCGATAAGTCGTTGAGACGACAAAAGAAAACGGAAATCGAAATCGAAAACGATTTAGTCTATTAAGCTTTTTAGGCATTTGCACGCTAAACTAGATTCTTTTAGTTAAACGGGAACGAGATACGAACACATCTCATTTGGCACTCAAAAGGTCCTGTACTTGACACTTAGGTCAATAAAAAAAAAGTAGTCGATAACTGAGTTTTAAAGATTCACTGTTCAGATCAGTAACCTCGTACAGAACAGGGGATTCCGAAACAGGAGACGAATCTTATACGTAAAGAAAGGTACGGGTGTCTAGTTTACTCTCCAATTTACAGATCTCAATTCCGATAACCGAGCTAAAAGATATGGCAGTTTCCGTGGAACGTCGCAAAACAGTCCGAGTTTAACCCTAAGGCTCGATAACTCGGCGCACGACTTCCTAGGTTCGACTTACGTTATTCCACTTCATTTTCCACGAAATTCCTGACTCAATGCAGTCTACACGTTTCCTCATACGTGTTGAACCCCTTTTTATTTCTCATTTATAAGCTCGACGTTTAAAACCTCGTCTCATTAACTACGCAATTACTATACCATTTCAATTTCACATTTCCAAAACCTAACCTCTCAATTTCAACTACAATTCATCATTTCATATCTCGGATGAACATGTCGTCAACTACAAACTTGTTCTCTTATTCATTAGCGATCACTATTATCTAATTACTTTTCTTACTCGTCTTTTCTATCGTTAATTAGGTTCGATTCTTCGTCTTTTAAGAAAAATCCAACGTTATTAGAATTCGTTCTAACTTTCCGAAATCGATCATCATCTATCATGATTCATTAACACGTAATTCACATCCTCATATCATCATCTATTCTCGACTTATTGTCCGTCGTTTGTCTCTTACGATAAATTTTACGTTCTCCGTTTTCGTTCAAATTTTACGACAACAATTATCCTCTAACATGCAAATCATATTATCAGAATATTAACGAGCTCTAACTTATCAACATATCTTCATCTCGTACATTTTTCATTTTATTCTTAGAAAAATCTCAATTTAATATATAATCATCCTCATGCATCGTATATCTCATTTCCATTAAACAATCGAGCATATCATAACATTTACTATCCTAAATCGACCCTTCTTCGTCTCTTAAGTTTCGAATTTTATTTTTAGAAAAATCTAAAACAATTCCTAGAGTCAATTAACATCATGAGGAACAATAATCTATCATTCAATCGACAAAGAAATCGAGCTACGATCAAAGCCCCAATTTTTCCCCCAAAATCAGTAATAACCTAAGACAATGGGTTCTTGATTTCTTTCTCTAATTCATCCATAGAACTCGATTCTAACATCGTAGAACATGATTCGATCAAAGGACAACATGCTATCTCGCTCTTTTCATTTTCGAAAAAAAATAAAAATGGGGGAAGCAAGTTTTGTTCAGTTCAAATGATAGACGAAGTTCTTACCTTTCGTATTATGGACTCGGATATGGATTTGATCGGTAGATGGAAGAGTTATGAACTTGAAGAAAGCTTGAAGTTGAAGCTCCAATGGAAGATGATGAAGAAAATGAGAGTGTGTATGTGTGTGGGATGGTGGCGGTAAATGAGGGAGAAGGAGAGAGGGTGATTACTCATTGTAGTGAGTCATAAAGTGGAGAAAAATATCCTACAAAGCATAGTGACTCACTAAGACATGTTTGACGAGGATTTATTTGATGATAATATCTCATTTCCGGCTCTTAAACTTCGATTTAAAAGTCAAGAAATACTTTCCTAGATAGTTACGGATTCGACAAAATCTAATTCGTCTGTTAGATTGGAAATAATTTACGTACTCGGAAAACCTAATTCGTTTTCAAAAAATCCGAGAAAAAGTCGGGACATCACAGTCCAAAATTCGTCCGGAAAATCATAAAAACTAACTTTCTCCGGTGAACTCGTCTCGAAGAAAAAGTGAATGTAAATTCTGACGGAATTTGATTCTGAGTTTTCGGACGAAAAAATTTACCGGACGTGAAAACCCTAATACAGTAGTCGTTCGTCTGATTTTTGGAAATTATTTTCGGAAACGGATTTCACCGTAAATCTTAAAATTTAATTTCATGATTTTAGGTGTGCAAAGCCATTATTATTACTAAGAATTCCATTGAATTCAAAACTCAAATAATCACCTAATATTTCTCGACTCAAACTACGGCGTTGCTTCCAAAATATGTCGTCTTTTCTCAACTTCATATACGTATACAAGTACATACTATTATTTATTCTATTATTATAATTTCTCTTTTCTTTATTCTCAATTAAACTCTTATTTTAATAAAACTCGATTTCTATTTATTACTCGACTTTTAGAACTTCATCTCATTCCTTTTATTTTATGAAAACTCGGCTCTAATTCCAAATCACGACTCAATTCTTAAATTAATCAAAACTCAATAACTTAATTTAATACACAAAACTTAATAACCTCGTTGATTTATTTCAAATTAAATCGATATGAAAAACAAACTCGATTAAATACTCAAGCATCATTAATTAGTAAATACTCAAAATAATATTCATAAACGAACACTTAAATACTCATCATTTAATAGAGTCGATTCTTAATTCAAAAACAACTCTTATAAATTTTCTTCTCGTTTCTCTAATTCTTCTCATTCAATTTAATAATCAACTATTAAACTATTTAAACTCAATTTCATTATTTTAATGAATAACATTTACTCGATTCTATACTCATAAGCTTCTCTTACTCGACTTATCTTCTCATAAAATATTATTTGATTATCTAAGCTCGACCCGATTTATTACTCTTATATTTTATTATTTCTTATTCAATTAAGAAATTCCTCTTATATTGATTACCTCTAACTTTATTATTTTTATTTCAAATTCCTCAAATAATTTATCATCAAATGAGTAAACGAACTCGACTCGATTAAACTTCTCACTAGGTTTCTTATGCTCGACTCCTCTAATCTTTTCTCTTTTAGAAGAGAATTTATTTAATTTAAAATTTAACTATTATTATTATTATTATTATTATTATTATTATTATTATTATTATTATTTCTCATTATTTTACGTTCAATTGAACGACTCGACCTCGTCTACTCGACTCAAAATTTACACTCGACTTCTAACTCCATTTTCTAACTCCAACTCTTCTTTATTCCTCATTTATTATTTCCTCTAATTATTTAACTCAATTAACTCTTCCTCTTAAACTCTTATTATTTAGTAAAGAAATTACTTTCCTTTATTTTTCTCAATTTAATTTTCTATTTAATTTTATTCTCAAAGACTTTTGGTTATTTAATTTATTAATTTTAATGGTATTCAAATCTTCATGTTTTACACCAAGAACAGCTAGAACACACACTAATCTTCAAAAATTCATATCCCTCGATTTTTATGTCTTTTATGCCTAAAATTCTATTTTCTTCATTTCTCAAATTCTCCTTAAACATCTAATACTCTAAATTAAACGTAGACACATACAAATCATCCATAACATCAAAATCATTCAAAAATCATCAAAATTTATTTTTCCTTCTATAAACTCATTTAGTTCGGTTTTTCTCATAAAAATAACATAATAAATTAAATCATCATAACTCATAATCATCTCATGCTCCTATCATCATCATAACATCAAGAAATAAATCAAAATAATCTCCTCTCCAAGCCTTGAAAACTCATGGCAATCACATAGAATTAGGGCATGGATTTTTCTCAAATTCTTCATGCATAAATCTCATTCTAAACACATTTATAAACACATATAAAGCATTAAAACATCAAGAAATTGTGAAAATCAATTTTTCTCCTCTTCTTCCCCTAGTCTCGGTTTTCAACATATTTTAGGGGTTTTTATTTCTCTTTTCTCTTTTAAATTCTTAGATTAATTTTATAAGCTCGATTTTCCTAACGATTTCCTTACTCGAATCTCACCTCGAATCCCTAGTTTGCCTGTCACGCCCCGACTCTCGAGGTGCGACTTACGAATAACAACAAAACCTAAACAACTAACAATCAATTCAAATAAGGGGAAACATGCTCGGGGAAAACGATAACGAAAGTTAAGGCAATCGAATTGGGTTCCAAAAATACAACGAAGTAATATCCGAGCATCTCAAACTACATATAACAAGAATATGAATAAGTATTTCATGCTGACAAGCATAGGGTTCCAAAAAGAGAATACGCCCATATATATATATATATCAAGTTAAGAGGATCATATTCAACAGCAATTCAAGTCAACGAGCCTATCGCTCGGAAGTATAAGTCAAGAAGTTAAGAATTTAACAAGTTTTCAAAATCATCGAGTACAACACTCGGAAACAAAAACATAAGTATCAAAGTATTAGCATCAACAGACATCAATTCAAAAGGGTTGCAGCAGAAACTTGCATCAATACCTGACATCTGCACGTATGAAGACGTACAAATGCCAGTCTGATATCCAACTAGACTCAACCAAAAGAACCAAACCACACCACCAAATATCCATACCATCGCCATCCAGTCAATCTGCATGTTTAGAAATACACGCAGGGCTGAGTACTTCGTACTCAGTGAACACAAGCCAAAACATTTGAATAAAGATGCTTCTTAAAGCTATAATAATTGAACTTGCCTTGCCGAACGTCACAAGTATTTAAGCAGTTAAAAACAGTTTTACTTGTGCATGTTAAAAACATTTTCTTTTAAACAGGCTGCGCAGTCAAATATCATATAATATAACAGTATGTATCATCTATCACAAACAATTTCACTGTGCCGAGAAGTAGGCCTCCTTCTCGAGCACTGTGACCGGCCTAACCGAAGCAAGACTCACAGTCACCTCAACATATACCACACGTGGGTTCCTGCTTTTCACAGGATAATAACATCTCCATATAAATAGATGATAACACATACCAAACTTCAATAAAAACAGCAAGTCAATCATATTTGAAAACATATCATAATACTTAATAGCATAAATAATTTTCATCGATAGTTCTGGTTCAGAAAAAGCCCACATGACTTCCGAAGAACTAGATAGGTGGTTTAGGGCTATTTGTCCTCGCTTAATGATCCGTCCGGCTCGATTCTTCACAGTTCGACATCGATAGGAAAAATAAGATACATGAACGACGGATACAAAGGCGTTGGAATTTAACCGAAGGACTTCTATTTGAGTCGATTCTCTCCTCGCTTAACCTTTCTAAGGGATCTCGCGTTCTCGTCTTTAAAACATTAACTCTACTTGAATTGGTTAATACTATTAATTGACGGCTTAACACTTTTCTCGTTCTAATTAAAAACGTCATCGTTTACATTCTATTACTCGAGTTTTCTTTTAAAGATTTCACTTGATTCTTGACTTATCAATCAATCATTCAACCATTTTGCATACAAGATAATTCAATTAACTTTATCATCATAACGGATATCATGCATATAAACATTTATTCAATCATATAATGAATTCAAATAAATCAAACATACTTCAAGACACATTAACATTCATTCAATTTAGATTTTAAGGCTTAGTTCGATTATGCATTTCTTTTTTATGAAGGCTCAATTACTTGTTCTATCTTTCTTATTCATTTTTAAATCGATTCTCATTTCTTAACTCGACTATTGTTTTTCTAATTAATTACTCGGTGATTTATCTCGGTTTATTCTTAATTTGTTTGGTTGAAAACAACGTACTCAATTAATTATTTATTTAACTTCTTTCAACTTATTACTCGATATTTTATGCTATCATTATCATTTTCTTGATTAGCTTATACGAGTATCTATCTTAACTCGTCTAGCATCTTTTCTTTACTCGATTTAAAACTTTCTTTTTGTTTCTTTTCGATTCATTCTTTTTAAACTCGGTTTTCTTTATTCTTACTTATCTTTTTAATAATTTCTTCTTTTCTTGTCTTTAATCTTTAAGCCATTTCTTACTTAATAATTCTTTTATCTTTTAACAAACGTTTTTATTAATTAGTTCATTTTATTAGTCAAATTATAAAAGATCTTTTTGTTGTAGTTTAGAAGAAATTCAAGTCTTTTAAATTTTTAATACAAGAAAATTTATTAACATATCTTTTATGCATTTTTTTTTATCTTTTAATCAATTAAAAGCTTTTAAAATTCTAATCTTTTGTTACAAAACTTCTATCTTTATTTATGATTTAACTAATAATCATACATACATTATAACACTTAAACATTCAATCTTTTCTATATTTCCACAATTAATTTCTTTAAAAATTTCAACATGCAATCTCATTTTCTTAACTTAAACACATGTAGATTATATTAACATAACATACAATCATTTCATTGATCAAAACATCACTCAATTCATCAACAAAATCAACAAAATAAATGCTCCATTTTTGCTCAAAACACACAGCATTTATGCATCTTTTTGTGCAATTTATTTCTCAATTTTTCATGCATATAATCTCATTCTCAACATAATAAAAATAACAAATCAAGCATCAAAATAACAATAACTTAAAGAATTCATATTTCTCTTATTTTTCTTATAATTTTCGGCATTTATTAATTCTTTAGGGTTTTAATTCCTTTTTCTTCTCTTAACTCACCGATTAAAACTATTGTTCGATTCTCCTAACGATTTCTTCTCACTCGATTATCACATGCACATCCTAAGTTTGCCTAAACATAAATTAAATAGCATGCATGCATAGTTCTTTCTTTTAGGACTTAGAGATATACACATTTACAACTAAACAAATGAATTTCATACTTTAATTTAAATGGAATTCTTCTTCTTGGCTCTTGGAATTGGAATTGGATAGAAAATGAAGCTTCAAAGCTTGGATTTGAAGGAAGAAAGAAGTCTTCTTGAATCCTCCAAAAGAATAACATGGAATTAATCATACATTCCTTTTAGGGTTTAAGAATCAAAATAAAGAAATTGTTGGATGAATATTGAATTTAATCTCAAGAACTTAAAAGATTATTACCTTTTCTTGAGAATATGGATGGAATGAATGGAGGATGATACTTTCTACTTCATTTCCATGGATGAGGAGCTTGAATACATGGTTGCATGTAAAGAAAAATTGAAGTATGAGGGAGAGAGAGAGAATGCCGAGAGTGAGGGAGAGATAGGAGAGATTGAGAGTTTTTCTTTGTTGTCTTGAGAGAGGGAGAGATCGAATGAGAGAGAGTTGGAGTGTAGATGACTAAGTTTTCTTTCTTGTCTTAGATGTAGGAATTTGAAATCCAACAAAAGGAATAAAGTGAAATGTTGGAAGTTGTATTTGTTAAAGTGATTGATGGATGAATGATGTGATGTAGTTTGCATGCAATATTTTGGTAAGATCTTGTTGAAGACATAATCATGATAATTAACATTGGAAATTGAGGAGTGATGTGAGAGGATGAGTGAGGTGGCGTGAGAGGGAGAGAGGTGTGTGACACGTGTCTTCGTCGTGTCGTTACGGGTGTTAATTACCCGGTCGTAAAGGTTTTCCGGATAAAACGATTCGTATTAATTCCTTTTTATGCTATTAACGGGTCTAACCTCTTCTCGTCTCACTATTGACATTTAAGCATCTCAATCCTATTTCACGTCTCAATTAAAAGATTAACGAGTTCGATTATTTAGTCTTTTAAATCTTAAAGGAAAAATTAGTCGGCTTCTTAATCCGTTTATTAATCCTTTAAAGATTAACTCCTCATTACTCTTCTCAAATCTCGGATAAGTTCTTACCCTATCTCAGTGATCTTAAAAGAAATTCTAAGTTAGAAGATTCTAATTCAATTCTATTCTAAGTTCATCGGTGTAAATATATTTCTCGGTGATTAAAATTATGCTAATTCAATTAAGCAAACTTCTCGGAATTATTTTAGAAATTAATCTCATACTCATCTTCATACAAATAATTCAACAAGCATATCACATCATTATCATCTCAGATAAATAAAGCAGATAATTTCACACAAAACTCACAAAGTAATTTAAACGTTTTACTCAATTCTCTTCGATTAGAAAAGAAAAATTTTACTCCTAAATTCTCATCTTTTAACTCACTCGGTTAATTAAACGCTTTCTAAAGGTTTAAAAACTCGGGGTATCACATTGCCTATGCGTAAAATAAATATCATGCATGCATGGTTCTTTTCTTTAGAGATTAGGGATTACAAATATACAATTAATCAAATAGAAACCTACTTTAGAAATTTAAATTGAAGCTTCCTCTCTTGATTCTCCTTGGAACCGAATTGAAGAGGGATTAGGGCTCAAGATCTTGGCTTGAAATTTTCCATGATAGAATCCACCTTAAACCTCAAGAACAATGAAACAATAATTAATCATCTCCTCAAGGGCATGTATGCCGAAATTAAGAGGAAATTAAGAGATGATTTTATTTGAAATAAATCTCAAGATTTGAAGGATTATTACCTCATCAAGTAGAGTTAGAAAAATTAGAGAGGGTGTTGATAATCTTCTTTGAAGCTTGGAAGCTTAGAAGGTTGATGATTGAAGCTTCAATGGAGATTCTCTTCAACTATGTGCTTATGTGTGTGTTACGGTGGAGAGGGAAGAGATGAGGAGAGATTTTCTTTTCTTGTCTTGCTTGGTAAGACACGTGAGGGAGAGAGTTGTGAGAAATAGATATGATGATTGGAAGATGAATGTATGTAGCAAGCTTCTCAAATAAGCTATTGACTAATTTTAAAGAATATCATCATTGTTATTCCTTGCAAGGTTGAAAATAGTGATTTTAAGAGAGAAAATTAGGAGAGAGAGAGATAGGTCGGTGGAAAGATAAGGGAGGAGAGAGATATTTTCTCACAGGTATAATTTTATCCGAGTGAAAAAGTTTTTCAATACAATATACCCGTATTATTTCATTTATGCTAAAAAACGACTCTAATCTCTCCTCGTCTCGATTCCAACACTAAAAACATCTCAAACCTATCTCATGTCTCACAAAATAATTCAAGGATTCCGAATACCAAAATTTTTTTAGGTCCAAATTCCAAGTAACGAAGGAAACCTAAAAATTGCTCGGCTAATTTATCCGTTAAGGACTAAACTCTTGAAATTCTCTAATGTGATCTCAGATGAGCTTCTAAATTATCTCAAGGGTCTTAGAATTAATTCTAGATTCAAGAGACACTAATTAGGTCAAATTCTAAGTTCGTCGGTGAATAGCGTTTTCTCAATTCGCGTTACAATTCACTAAAAAGTAAAAGTTCTCAGAGTTCTCTGAAAATCATATTCATGCTCAAACTCATATAGATATGCTCAATCAATGCATCACATGCTCAATTCGAATAATCAAAATACATAAACTCACGTTAAAGCACACAAGGGTATTTTAGTCATTTCAAGAAAATATCTTATCTTGAAGAATTTTCATCACTCAAAACTCATTAATTAAGCTCATAAACTGATTTAGGGCATACTTAAGGGCTTATAAAAGCTCGGGGTATTACAAACCTTATCAAGATCAACTGGATGTCGCAAGTCAAGCATCAGCTCTTGGCTGAGGAAGCCAAGATTGCACACGACAAGTCCACTATCAAGTATTTAGGAAAGCTTGTGTATGGGAAAAAGGTCAGCTCAATTATTCTACATTCAGTCAAGGAGCAGCAGATGAAGATCGACTGGCATCATACAGACAAAGAGTCCGTGGCTGACAGAGAGCGATTGTTCTGTTTGGAGCGCAAGATCAATGATGTGTTAGTAATGGAGTACCAAGGAGCCTCCCCATTCAAGGGAAAGAAAAGAACTCGGGCTGCTCAGTCCAAGCCTGCCCCTCTTGCCTGTAATCAGAAGAAGACGGAGTCCTCCCAAGCTGACTCCGACTCAGAGCAAACTCCTACTCTCTCTCTCAAGAATAAAAAGTCCAAAAAGACTAAGAAGTTGAGTCCATCTCTTTCTCCCTCTACGAAGAAAAGTTCAACTGCCTCGCTTCCATAGATGACAAACAGGATGAAGCAGAAGTATTACTTGTTCAACCCCTAGTGACAAAAAGCATAAATTAGTTAAGTTTGGAGAAATGCTACCTCAGGAGACTGGTTTTAACCATTATGGTTCTTTCACTGGCAGTAAGGAAGTTCAGGTGAAAGCTGCCACAGCTGCAGCTCTGGGAAACGTGGTCTCATCGAGCTCCTCCTCCTCTGCATATTGGGATTACAACAAGAAATCTGGCATAGACTTCCGTGATCAGTCCAGAGTCCAGACTTAATCAGTTGGCTCTATCGACTATCCTCTGTCCCAATTCTCTCTCAGTCCACATACCATCCAAGGATATCGCGGATGCCCCCAATGAAAAAGGGATGCCTGCGACTGAGGAAGGTGAAATTGTGCCACCGACTGATATAGTTGTGAATGATCAGCTGCCTGTTGACAAGGACCAAGTGACTATGGAAGACTACGTGGACTCCGATGACCAGATTGAGGAAGTACAACCTGTCAAGGAAAAGGCTGAGGACGTGACGCAAGACCAGGGAGAGAAGGAGGTGGTCATTCTCTCAGATAACTAAGATTTATAAGATCGTCCCATCCTTTCCTCTTTCCAAGTCATGATAGAAATGACAATTTTCAACAACCAGTCCGACCAGGCAAAAACTGAGACACTAGCAGATCCAGACTCTCTACTGTTCGATAATGGAGAAGAAACTGGTCCGTCTTTGACTGCCGATCAGATTGAGTAGGAGCCTCTGACACAGTCTTTAAACAGAGTTCATTTGGACGCTTACAAGAAGGCTTTGACATTCTGCCCTGAACTGAGATCATCTCAACACTCTCAGCCTTGTCGTCGAGCTATTCATGTATATGTGAGTGAGTCTTGGGGACTACTACATACTGGAAAACTTCTTGAAGCTGCATGATATTGCCAAACTGCAGACGATCGAAGGATTGCTGAAAGACACCTTCAACCTTCAGACTAAGCTCGAATTGATCCATCGACAAGACGAGCTCATTCATATTTTCCTTAATAATTGTTCCATCTTGAGAAATATTGTTCCTTAATGCGAGGCAGTCACCCCCAGATTCACCAAAGTTCACCATGAGAATATTGCAAAGTGTGGTTGAGTGCCTCTCTAAGAAGACCAACTGATGGTTACAGTAGATGAGCAACTAGAGACTCCAGAACAACTCTAGTTTTGGGCCAATCTGAGGAGCCCCTAACTGTTGAGACAGCCAAGGAAGGACACATGATGGTCGATCTTGAGGCTCCTAAACCCAGTACCGACGAAGAAGCCACTCCAAGCCAAGGAATGGCAACTGCCATTATTGATTCTGCCTACTCAACCCGCAGTGATCTCTAGGCTTTATCTGAAAAAATTACTCAACTCAGAAAGTCTGTTGATGAGCTGACTGTGCAAAAGACTGAGATCAAGGAGGAACTTGTGTAGACAAAGGCTGATGTTTAGAAGGATTTCGTAGAGAAGTTCGAGACTTCGAAGAAAACTCAACAGCTGCTGGACTAGATCAAGTTTCAGCTTGAGATCAACATTCAGAATTCAATTGATGATTTGGTCGATGCTCACAATAAGCTCATCACAGAGATCGATGCCAAGCATAAAAATCCGATGTCTATCATAGACAAAGAGTTTGATGCCTTTAGAGACGCGTTCCTCAACAAGAAGGACTTCAACATCCTGTCCGAATGAAGGAGGTAATCTACCTTAAAGCTCAGCACTCTTCAGTCTAGAGACTCCAGTCGTCCCTCAGACTGTCGAGACTCCTGTGAAGGACAAATGCAAATAGGTTCAAGGAGATGAACCTGAGAATAATGAAGCTGGTACTTCAAAGGATGCTGAAAAATCAACAAAGAAGTCTAAACCCGGGGTCGTAGAGTGAGGGAGAAGGGACAACAGCGACCTTCGCAGCCACGACAGAATCAACCCAAGCGCAGGCCCAATAACAGAGCTCAGCATCAGCCACAAAGGCATCAGAACTAAGACAATCCTAACTTCTTTCATCAGACATACCCAGTTCAACACAAATACCAATAGGCATATCAAGGACATGAAAATATTGGTAATCGATATCATGGTCCGGGTTATCCACAGTAGGGGTATGCTTAAGGAGCTAGACAGCTTGGATCCCCTTCCATATAGTTCTCACCATGAAGAAACCGACCAAGTCAGTCAGGTCGAAACCAAGCTCCTCAGAGATAATGATATCCACCAAAGAATTGGACTGCTCGTGCTCCAAAGCCTACTCAGTAAGCGGTCTATGTGGATAAAAGGGGGAAAGTGATTCGAACTGATCACACAGTGCGAGTCTACAAGAAATCTCCTGTCACTAACCTGCCATGACCCAACTGAGTTTGGGTACCAAATGTTTATTCTATGTTTTGCAGGAACATGATGAACTAAGGAAGAGAAGTCCTGCAAAGTCGATATGGATGTCATTGTTGGGAAAATTATACTGATATTCAAAGATAAGGCATAAAAAATAGAGATCACAAGTTAAAGGGAAATCTCAACTTGAGGGGGAACTGTACAAGTTTGCAACAACCAGAAAGTTCAAGGCAAAGATGGAGTCAAACCTCTACTGAACAAACAACTTAAGTCAGTCGAGTGTATGCTAAGATGAAGACACAGTCGTGTTCAATGCCGACTCTGAGGTACAAATATGTATCAATCCATCCCTTAGTCATTAAGGTAGGTGTTTTGAAATAAATTCAAACATCCTCTGATATAATGATCACAAATTCATGAGCCCTGCGATTACATTCAATGCAAAGCTAGTCTTAATCCATAGGCTATGCTTTTGAGACCGTGAGTGGGCTTACATGGCTGTTTTGACACACTTCACGCGCACATACCCGACACCACAGGACCCACGTCCTGCGCACGTTCCCTTTAGGCAAATGGACTCCTATATCAACTTTTGAAGATCAAATGGCGGGAATCATCCTCAACCTTTGATTCCATTCATTGTCTTCCTTTATAAAGGATCTTCTAAAACCCTTATTCCTCTTAACATACTCTGAATCTTCGAAACCCCCTTGCAAGAAATTTTTGCTTTCATTTGCTCTTGCTAGTGCGTGTGTTAAATCTTTCTTAGATTCGGACCATAAGATTTCCAGATCAATTTGCAATCATGCCTCCCCATGTCGCCAAGCCAATCTCCTCCACCATGTTGTCCATTTCTGAAGCAATGGAAGATGTCAGATGCATGGTTGTGTTTGAGCCTGTACTTTCGCTCGCACACTAGGACCACGAAGTGCTGAAAAGCATGATCAACCTTCTATCCTCCTCTGGATTAAAGAAGTGGGTGTCTCATGAACCCAAATATCTCCTTTCCTCTACTGTAGCGGAGTTCTATGTCAATCCGCAAAAAGATAACGACGACAACCTCTCCACCAACATACATCTTCCTGTTGCTGCCATAGATGACAGAACTTTTAGATCGAATGCCTCACAATAGATGTCGAAAGTTTCCTGGGTGAGTTGTACTGTTTATCCAACACAGGTGATGATCTTTCCATTCTGACTGCTGTGGAGATCAACAAGTTCATCAGTTCCATCACCATCAACAAAGAAAAGTTTAAAGAAGGGATGCAGCATACACAGTTGGAGCCCAATACACGACATCTATTTGACATCGTGATAAACTGTGTCCACCTCCTTACTGGCTCGAAGAATGATGTGAGTCGTCCTAAGAGGAAACCTATGATGGCCATCAACAACCTTATCAAGATCAACTGGATGTCGCAAGTCAAGCATCAGCTCTTGGCTGAGGAAGCCAAGATTGCACACGACAAGTCCACTATCAAGTGTTTAGGAAAACTCGTGTATGGGACAAAGGTCAGCTCGATTATTCTACATTCAGTCAAGGAGCAACAGATGAATATCGACTGGCATCATACAGACAAAGAGTCCGTGACTGACAGAGAGCGATTGTTCTGTTTGGAGCGCAAGATCAATGATGTGTTAGTATTGAAGTACCAAGGATCCTCCCCATTCAAGGGAAAGAAAAGAACTCGGGCTGCTCAGTCCAAGCCCATCCCTCTTGCCTGTAATCAGAAGAAGACGGAGTCCTCCCAAGCTGACTCCGACTCAAAGCGAACTCTTACTCTCTCTCCCAAGAATAAAAAGTCCAAAAAGACTAAGAAGTTGAGTCCATCTCTTTCTCTCTCTATGAAGAAAAGTTCAACTGCCTCGCTTACATAGATGACGAACAGGATGAAGCAGAAGTATTACTTGTTCAACCCCTAGTGACAAAAAAGCATAAATTGGTTAAGTCTGGAGAAATGCTACCTCAGGAGACTGGTTTTAATCAGTATGGTTCTTTCACTGGCAGTAAGGAAGTTCATGTAAAAGCTGCCACAGCTGCAGCTCTGGGAAATGTGGTCTCATCGAGCTCCTCCTCCTCCTCTGCTTATGAGGAATACAATAAGAAATCTGGCATAGACTTCCGTGATCAGTCCAGAGTCCATACTTAATCAGTTGGCTCTATCGACTATCCTCTGTCCCAATTCTCTCTCAGTCCACATACCATCCAAGGATATCGCGGATGCCCCCAATGAAAAAGGGATGCCTGCGACTGAGGAAGGTGAAATTGTGCCACCGACTGATATAGTTGTGAATGATCAGCTGCCTGTTGACAAGGACCAAGTGACTATGGAAGACTACGTGGACTCCGATGACCAGATTGAGGAAGTACAACCTGTCAAGGAAAAGGCTGAGGACGTGATGCAAGACCAGGGAGAGATGGAGGTGGTCATTCTCTCAGATGACTCAGATTTAGAAGATCGTCCCATTCTTTCATCTTTCCGAATCATGATAGAAATGACAGTTTTCAACAACTAGTCCGACCAGGCAAAAACTGAGACACTAGCAGATCTAGACTCTCCACTGTTTGATAATAGAGAAGAAGTTGGTCCCTCGTTGACTGCTGATCAGATTGAGCAAGAGCCTCTGGCACAGTCTTTAAACAGAGTTCATTTGGACGCTTACAAGAAGGCTCTGACATTCTGCCCGGAATTGAGATCATCTCAACACTCTCAGCCTTGTCGTCGAGCTATTCATGTATATGTCAATGAGTCTGGGGGACTACTACATATTGGAAGACTTCTTGAAGCTGCATGATATTGCCAAACTATAGACGATCGAGAGATTGCTGAAAGAAACCTTCAAGCTTCAGACTAAGCTCGAATTGATCCATCGACAAGACGAGATCATTCATACATTCCTTAAGAATTGTTCCATCTTGAGAAATATTGTTCCTTAATGTGAGGCAGTCACCCCCAGATTCACCAAAGTTCACCATAAGAATATTGCAAAGTGTGGTTGGTGCCTCCCTAAGAAGACCAACTGATGGTTACAATAGATGAGCAACTAGTGACTGAAGAACCAACTCTAGTTTTGGGCCAATCTGAGGAGCCCCTAACTGTTGAGACAACCAAAGAAGGACACATGATGGTCGATCTTGAGGCTCCTAAACCCAGTACTGACGAAAAAGCCACTCCAAGCCAAGGAATGGCAACTGCCATTATTGATTCTACTTACTCAGCCCTCAGTGATCTCTAGGCTTTATCTGAAAAAATTGCTAACTCAGAAAGTCTGTTGATGAGCTGACTGTGTAAAAGACTGAGATCAAGGAGGAACTTGTCTAGACAAAGGCTGATGTTTAGAAGGATTTCGTAGAGAAGTTTGAGACTCTGAAGAAAACTCAACAGCTGCTGGACTAGATCAAGTTTCAGCTTGAGAGCAACATTCAGAATTCAGCTGATGATATGGCCGATGCTCACAATAAGCACATCGCAGAGATCGATGCCAAGCATAAAAATCCGATGTCTATCATAGACAAAGAGTTTGACACCTTTAGATATGCGTTCCTGAACAAGAAGGACTTCAACAGCCTCTCTAACTGAAGGACGTAATCGACCTCAAAGCTCAGCACTCTTCAGTCCAGACTGAGTAGGAATCTTCTCGTCAGCTCATCCAGGACTTCATTTCTACCAACTCCCGCCTAGATATAAAGGTCTCGAACTTTAAAGATGCAGTTGCTTCCCTTCTTGATGCTGTCAAAAAGGGGAAAGATGAAAAATTGACATGATTCAGAAAGAAGCTGAAGAGGTTGTGGAGAAGGAAAATCAAGAAACCATAACTGCAGAGATCGCTATTCGAGTTATGTCACACCCCGAATTTTAGTGTGTAGGAACAACTAAAATCCATTGGACAATGAAGATGGAACAACTGAATAAACACGACTCACAAGGGAACATGCTCGGGTACAAGGGAAATATCAAGTGAAAGCAATAACAAATAAAGCATGCTTTCAAACCCAAAGTACATAGATCGAATTATAATATTAATAAGTTGTTGATGTCAAGTAGAAATAAGAAAACATAGAGAGTAATGTATCGAGCATAGCAGCTCATTATATCAATATCAGATTATAGTTTTTAACATGAATATAATATTAGTGTTGCAGCGGAAATTAAACTCAAATCCCACAACTACATGTACGGAGACATATAACTGCAAGCTTAAACAGGAGACTCGACTCAAACCAACTAACGCACAACCGAGCACACCCCACCAATCTCATCCTTGCTAATTTGTACGTTTAGAAATAACACGCAAGGCTGAGTACTTCATACTCAGTGAACACATGCAAAATAATTGAAAACTTGCTTGTTAGAGCTATATAATTGAACTTACCTTGCCACTGCATCACAAGCGTTAGAATAATTAAAACATTTCACTTGTGTAAGCTAGAAAAATCATTTTACTCGCAGACAATAATATATATCAAGTATGTTGATAGTCCCGGTAACGAGTATCTGATGTATGGGAGGTGGGGGGAATACACCAGTAGCAATTTTCGTTTTGTTTTTGAAATCTTTTCACAGAGTTAAACTGCTCAGGTCAGTTTGCTCTACAATTGGGAAAGTCAGTTGGAGCGGCTCCACAACTGAGTTGCTCAGTTGGAGCTAATCGTACAGTTGGATGCACAGCTTGCTCCTATGACTAAAGGTCAGTTGTATGGACCAACTAAGGTTTAAAACAGTTTTTCATTGCGAAAGATGGTGGAGTTTAGACTCTTTATAAAAACTGAAATCTTTGTGAAAACGGGGAAGGTCAAGTTCCCAAATTAGTGTAGTTTGCAAATAATGCAGTTTGTATGCTGGCCAGTGTAGTGGACAAAATTCGTCTTCTTACAAAGCCTGCTAAATCGGCCCAATTAGCATGTCGGATTATACGGACCGATCCAATACATGTTAATTAAGTGTTTGGGCCTAAGGAGCTCATATCCGACTCAGGGGTGTCCAACGGCCTAATTAGACACGTCAGCACAACCGGCCACGACATTTGAATAAGTCAGATGGACTAACTGAAGACTAGTTCCAATTTGTTGCTTCCCACGATAATCGGAACCACTTGAGGGGATATGATGGACGGATAAGGCCGACGGCTAGGGTATAGAGAAAGCCCTAGTCAGCCAATATAAATAGGCAGCCACTAAGTCCGCTGGAGGGATCGAATCATTCACGCTCTCACTATCTACTCCATCTCTTGCCCTATCTGCCGCCATCATCTTTCTCTCTTATTCTCTAGACTATCGGATCCATCGGCCGCACCGGCTACACTGGCACCTCCTACCCTCTTGACGCTCCTACTCTATATCATCACCATCCGGATGCCCCGGATATCTGAGAATTCAATACTATTGCATATCTATTATTCAATTATTTTCTTTATTATTTACATCTTGTTATTCCGATAATTGACTTGAGCGTCGGAGGTCCATCGGCCAACACCCCATCCGGTGTTCCGTTGGACTCTTACGTGTGTTACTTGTGACAGGTTGCTTAGTGCCCTTTCAACCATGTCATCCACGTCTTCCGAGTAGTAGGATTTATCCCCTACAATTTGGCGCCCACCGTGGGGCCTAGCAACCAAGTTAATCAACGACACTGGAGAATCTTTCGAATACCAACCATGTCTGACGGACGTGACGGATCTGAAACTCCCGACGGACGCAACATGACTGCTCACGCTGACCTAGCCGCCCAGATCGCCGCCCTCACTGAGCAGATGAATCGGGAGCGGGAGAGATGCAAGAAGTTGGAAATGGAGAACGCTAACTTGTACGACCGTCTCGAGGCTGTGGAGCCCGTCGAGATCGTCGAACCTCCCAGCTTCCAGGCCCAAGTGCCTCCCATGCAGCCTCTGGGAGACACACCGATCGTTCCCCATGATGGATCCAACTCCCTCTTGACGGACCCGTCACCCTCGGTAAGAAACCGTAATGTCATCTTTAACCCAACTGATCCGGCTCGTGGTATTTCGAATGCAGGTATCAACGTTCCACCGTCTGCACTTGAACAAGCACATGATCTGGGGCAAATCAATGCCGACACCATCGGAGCTGGAGGAATAGCCCGACCAGATGGAACAATCACCACTGGGGACAACATGCTCGAACCATCTTGACCACCCCCGGCGTAGCAATGAGTAATGCTATTATTGAAGGCATACAACCAACCATACCAGAGCCCAATCAGACGATCGCTCCAACCCAAGTCAACCAACAGATGGTCGGACATGGTCGGAGGGAGATCACTCAAGATCAGCTATTCGCTAATGAATTCGCCCAGCCAACCACGACCGGCCAGTTTGCAGTCAGAGATGAAGACTTGGCAAGAAAATTGGCCGAAATGGAGGCCTTGATCCAGCGAATTCCTGGCGTGCCGGCACCCATTCACAAAAGTTCAGAGAACTGCTACGCCGACTCACCATTTGTGGATGAAATTGCCTTGGTTGAAATGCCCGTGAAGTTCAACTTTCCGAGCATGCAGATGTTCGACGGCACGACTGATCCGACAGACCACATTGCTCAGTATAAGCAAAGGATGTTCACCGCCGCAATTCCTCGTGAATTGAGGCAGGCCTGCATGTGTAAGGGGTTCGGTTCTAGTCTGACAGGACCGGCCCTCCAGTGGTACACTAATCTTCCTAATTATTCTATTTCGAGTTTTGCTCAACTAACGGATATTTTCGTGCAGCAATACGCTAGTAGCAGGAAACTTGAAAAGATATCAGAGGATTTGTATGCCGTGGTTCAACGACGTGGAGAATCTCTTCGAAACTATATCGGCCGCTTCAACAAGGAGAAGGTGTCCATAACCAACTGCAACACCCAGACAGCGGTCACTGCTTTCCGAAAGGGTCTCCTACCCGACTCTGACCTATACAAGGACCTCACCAAGTATCCTTGTAGGACAATGGAAGATGTCCTAGCCAAGGCATGGGCACAGATCAAGTGGAAGGAAGATCAATACAACCACCACCGATCTTCACCAAGCAGAAACACTAGAAGAGACTCCAAAGTGGATAGGAGGGCGAGTGATAGGCGGTCCAAGCCTTATCCACCTCCACGGAAAGAATACAGAAGGAAACAATATGATCGCCCTTACGAGACTCGACCGCGTCAAAGGGCGGAGATTCCTGAATACAACTTGTCCATCTCGCCGGCTGAGGCGGTCTTAGCCCTCAAGGGACTTGGAAACAAGGTCAAATGGCCAGAAAAGATGAGGACACCAGCTGATCAGAGAGACAAGTCGAAATGGTGTGATTTCCATGCTGATCACGGACACCGAACAGAAGATTGCATCGCGCTGAAGTTAGAATTATCGCACCTACTGAAGCAAGGTCACCTGACTGACCTCCTTACTGACAAAGGACGCCAGACCTTGCAACAAGCCCAAAGTCGTCAGCAAAGCAATGCAAATGTCACCCCGCCTAGACCGCCGACACTTGATCGAACAGTTAACGTGATAACCGGCGGGTCAGAAGTCAGTGGAATCACTCATTCAGCAGCCAGGAGACATACTAGACAGGCTGGTCATTTCCAACCAGAACATAACGAAGCTCAAAGAAGCACAACCATCCTGCCTGCACAAACCATCACTTTCACCACATCTGAATCAGACAGGCTACTTAATCCTCATCACGATGCTTTAGTAATTTCAATTTGTATTGCAAATTGTTTAACCAAGCGTGTACTAATAGACAATGGCAGCTCTGCCAATGTCCTTTTTTTGTCTACTCTCAGGGAAATGGGGTTAGACGAAACAAAGGTCATTAGGAAGGCGACAATCCTTATCGGCTTCAGCGGAGAACAAAAGAGCACAATTGGTGAAATCGAACTACCCGTCTACGCTGAAGGAGTCAATCTCTGCACTCGCTTCCTAGTGGTGGACTCTCCTTCTGCCTATAACGTCATTTTAGGACGACCATGGATACATGAGATGAAGGCAGTCCCATCTACATATCACCAAGTCTTAAGATTCCTGACCAAATGGGGAGTGAAGGAAATTCGAGGAGATCAAAAAGATTCCAGATCTTGCTACCAGACAACCATGAAGGCTAAGCAAGCCGTCTTATAGCAATTACAACAAGGAGAATCATCTGACCCCCAGCCGAGTCAACAAGCTCAACCCGATCAACCTGACGCGGTGGAGCTAGATGAAGTCTCCATTCACCCAGACTTCCCGGACAATAAAGTCCGGATCGGAGCACAACTTGAACCCGACCTCAGAGAGAAGCTTATTCAATTTCTTTCCCAACACTATGATTGTTTTGCTTGGTCCCATGCGGACATGACCGGAATTGATCCTGATATTATTGTTCATAGGTTGAATGTTGATCCTGACTACCCTCCAAAGAAGCAAAAGCGAAGAAAGTTCGCTCCAGAAAGGAATAGAGCCATCAACGACGAAATCAAACAACTTCGAGATACCGGGCTGGTCAGAGAAGTCCAATATCCCGACTGGCTAGCGAATGTGGTGGTCGTAAAGAAAAAGAATGGCAAATGGCGAGTGTGCATAGACTTCACAGACTTGAACAAGGCGTGCCCTAAGGATTCGTTTCCACTGCCTCACATAGACATGCTCGTCGACGCCACAGCCGGACACGAGCTACTCAGCTTCATGGACGCGTACTCCGGATACCACCAGATATTGATGCATCCCGACGATCAAGAGAAGACAGCTTTCATGACCAACATAGGCATCTACTGTTACAAATACATGCCATTCGGGTTGAAGAACGCCGGAGCGACTTACCAACGTCTAGTCAACAAAATGTTCGAGGAATTGTTGGGAAGAACAATTGAAGTCTACATAGACGACATGCTTGTGAAGTCTCTACGAGCAGAAGACAACATCGATCACCTCTGACAGGCCTTTAACGTACTTCGTGAGTACAACATGAAGCTTAATCCGACTAAATGTTCATTTGGTGTGACTGCAGGTAAATTTCTTGGCTACATGGTGACCCAAAGGGGGATAGAAGCCAACCCGGCTCAAATCGATTCCGTCCAGAGAATCACATCCCCAACATGTGTTAAGGATGTCCAAAAGCTCACGGGAAGGGTGGCGGTCCTTAGCCGGTTCATCTCAAGGTCATCGGAGCGTTGTCATCCCTTCTTCAATACATTGAGGAAATAAAAAACATTTGAGTGGACATCAGAATGTGAGGAAGCACTCAGCCAGTTGAAGCAATACCTGACTAGCCCGCCGCTCCTTTCCAAACCCAAAGATGGTGAAACACTATACATCTACCTGGTTGTGTCAGAAACGGCCATTAGTGCAGTCCTAGTTCGAGAAGATGAGGGCAAGCAGTCACCCGTCTACTACGTCAGCAAATCATTGTTAGATGCGGAAATAAGATACAGCCTGCTTGAGAAGCTAGCCCTCGCGCTTGTACATGCAGCAAGAAAACTTCGTCCATACTTCCAATGTCACCCAATTGTGGTCCTTACAGCATACCCTCTGAAGACCATTCTTCATAAGCCGGAGTTGTCTGGCAGATTGGCCAAGTGGGCAGTCGAACTAAGCGAGCACGACATATCCTACAAGCCACGTACTTCATTGAAGTCACAGGTATTAGCCGATTTCGTAAATGATTTTACGCCTAACCTTTCAATGCAGGCAGACAAAGAGTTATGCTGCCTCACTGAAGGCGAATCAACTGGAACATGGAAACTCTTCGTAGATGGTTCAAGTAACAAACATGGAAGCGGACTTGGACTCGTCCTTTCATCACCTCAAGGTGACAACATTGAGCAGGCAGTAAGATGCGGATTCAAGGCAACCAATAATGAAGCCGAGTACGAAGCTATGCTAGCTGGTCTTGGATTGGCTAAGGAGTTGGGAGCAAAGAAGATTAATGTCTTTAGTGACTCACAACTAGTAGTAAATCAGATGCAAGGAACTTACCAAGCTCGGGATAATAAGATGACGGCCTACTTAGACAAGGTGAAGGAGTTGCAGTCAAGCTTTGAAGAATTCATAGTCAGCCAAGTGCCCAGAGAAGAGAATAGTCACGCAGACGCTTTAGCCAACCTCGCCTCTTCTATTCAAACCACCGGTCCGAAGACCATTCCAATTGTCTACCTCCAATGGCCAGCCGTATGGAAGAAAGAAGAAGAACAGGTGCTTGACATATCAGACAACCAGACTTGGATGACTCCAATACTTGAATACCTTGAGCAAGACATACTTCCGGATGACAAAAATGAAGTACGCCGAATAAAAGCTCAGTCTGCCCGATTCTCCATCATCCGAGGTAAGTTGTACAAACGATCATATTCTGGTCCATACTTAAAATGTATTAACCACGCAGAGGCAAAGACGGTCTTGGCCGAGTTGCATGGCGGAAAATGTGGAAACCACTTCAGCGGGAGGAACTTAGCTCACAGAGCTCTAACAAGTGGATACTATTGGCCCACCATGAAGTTAGACGCCGCTGATTACGTCAAGCGATGTGACAAATGCCAACGTTTCGCCCAAGTATCCCACCTTCCACCCGAGCCATTGATCTCAATCACGTCGCCTTGGCCCTTCATGAAGTGGGGGATGGACATCGTGGGCAAATTACCTAAGGCACCTGGACAATTAGAATACATGCTGGTTGTAACAGACTATTTCAACAAGTGGATAGAAGCCGAAGCATTTCACAAAGTCCGAGATACGGAAGTGAAAGGATTCATATGGAAAAATGTGATATGCCGATATGGAGTACCAAAGGAGATAGTGACTGACAACGGCTCCCAGTTCATCAGCTACGACTTTCAAGACTTTTGCAAGTCTTGGAACATCAAACTCAGCTTCTCAACACCTAGATATCCCCAAGCAAACGGCCAGGCTGAATCATCCAACAAGACAATCGTCAACACCTTGAAGAAGAGGCTCGAAAAAGCCAAGGGCTTGTGGGCCGCCGAACTACCCGGAGTACTCTGGTCATATCGAACGACCCCCAGAACCTCGACGGGAGAAACTCCATTCTCCCTAGCCTACGGAATGGAAGCAGTCATTCCAGCCGAAAGCAAAGTATTGACTGCAAGAACTGAGCTCGCCTCGGGCGACCTTAATGATCAAGGAATATGTCATGAGCTCGACACACTTGATGAAAAGAGAGATATGGCTAGGCTACGGCTGGCCTCATACCAGCAAAGTGTCGCGAGACACTACAACAAGCATGTTCGCACTCGAACCTTCAAGCTAGGCGAGTGGGTACTCCGACGTGTATTCCAAAACACTAAGGAGGTTGGGACTGGCAAACTAGGCCCAACATGGGAAGGTCCATACTTGATCACCAAGGTATATGAGAATGGAGCATACAAACTTCAAGAGAAAGACGGACGCGACATAGGCAACAGCTGGAACGCCATCCATCTAAGACAGTATCACGCCTAAACTCAACTTTTCACTTATTTCAATTAATTAGGTCCTACGGGATCCACCTCTCTAGCCACACTAGTTCTAACAATTTTATGCAGGACATAAAAGAACTACATTGTGGCTTGATCCCTTTTCAGGGTATGTAGGCAGCTCCAAGGAGCACAGCCACCCTTGCCTTCTCTCCCGGTATCTCTGACCATTTATTGCAACAGGTCAGAACTACATCGGGCTTGATCCCACAATAGGGTATGTAGGCAGCTCTCTGGAGTGCAGCCCTATCAACCCTAAAAGAAAAGACGGACGCAACTCCGCCAACAATCGCAATTGAATCGGCACAGGGCGGTAACCTTACTTGCTTTTATCAATAAATTTTAAGTCCTACGGGACTCACATTCCAACCATACAAGTTCTGACAGTTTTATGAAGAAAATTCTCAGAACTACATATCGGCTTGATCTCCGAAAAGAGTATGTAGGCAACTCTCCGGAGTCCAGCCAACGTCTTTGCAGGTCAAATATGCAAGATGGAAAATGAAAAGACGCTCAGTCACCAATATCGCATACACCGGACCCATTGGACGGTATCAAATCTAACTTACTCGGTTTCTTCATTTGCTTAGTCCCACGGGACCTACCATTTCCCACACTTGTTCTGACAATTTTATGCAGAAAATTCTCAGAACTACATATGGGCTTGATCTCCAAATGGAGTATGTAGGCAGCTCTATTGAGCGCAGCCCTCTTATAGACCCAACCTTATTGTCCTACCAACATTGGAGGACGAGTAAAAGAAAAAACCGACTAAGTGTCGACAAAATTAAAAACAAAAATCACAAAGAACATTGTGAATCGGATAAGCTGAATGTGCAAGTCCAACAACATAATAAAAAAGACCAAGTATCTATAAACTCAAAAGCCGCTCCAAATGTGTCGGACTAGTCGGAATATAAAACGACTAGACATAAATGAATCCAATAGCACATATTGAAGGCATTGGACTAAATTAAGGAAAACCAAAAACAACAATACAATAAAAGAAAACAAGTAAAAGAACTTGCAAATAACAAGAGAACTCCCCGGACGAGCTAGTCGTCGTCTATAATTTATCAACTAATTCAAGTCATGTCTTCCGACAATAACTTGAACTAGGGGGAAAAATGGGGATACGGACCCTTACAAACGATAACGAAAACAACAAGTTATGAGTTCATAGTACAGACTCAGTCATCGGGTACATGCACCCGGCCAAATAAAATAAATATTGTCTAAACACCAAAATAAAGATAGAAGTCTGCAAATGAACATATAATAATAAAAAACCAGATCAAGAATCGGCTTCCATGTCCGACCCAGTAGTAGCTCCCGGCTCGAAGTAATTTGGCAGCTGGTCTCCAAGAGCAAGGTCCGCAGTAACCATAGCCTCAAGAGTAGTAACAAGACCACCATTCCCCGCATCATCATCGGCCACCCTCTTCAAGTAAGCATCATGGTCGGCAATAAACCTGTTAACATCCCATGTCTCTGCCTTACCGTCTACAAAATCTCGAGCCATTTCTCCATGCACCTGAACCTCCATGTCATCAGCAGCATCCACAAGTCGTTTCTCAAGTAACGTAACCGTACCCTTGACGGTCTGAAGCTCACTCTTAACACCTTCCAGCTCGGCAACCTCAGACTTACAAGTGTCGAGTTGACTCTTTAACTCTTTGTTGGAAAGCTCCATCTCCTGACACTTAGCACGAAAACAATTCAGCTCTGCCCTCATCGCCTTCAACCGACTTGTCAAGCTTTTGATCTTCTTCCTCATCCATATGGCCGTCGCAATACTCTACACAAAGTATGTGATATAAGTACAAGTTAGAGGAATGATAGATTTTATGAAGACAAAATGCAATGAAAATAAATTACACTTACCTGGAACATATTCATAAGACATGCACCAGATGCAACGTCACTTCCAACGGTGTCACAGACCTTCTCGTCCTTCGGAAGCAGTAGTCGATCTACATTCTCAAGAAGTGGACTAAAGCCTTCCACACTAGCAACAACAGAAGCTGACTGCGGCAATCCACTAGCCGTAGAGGAGAATGATAACTTGATTAAGTCATCGGATAGATCGGATACAACGTCTTGGGATGCTCTCCCTCCTCTTTATGTCGGGGTAAGAAGTGGAAGGGCGTCGGCAGTATCGACTCGCTCTCCTTCGCCGGAGTGAGTCGCGATGGTTTGTTGCTTATCTTTCCGAGGCGCGGCCGCAGCTCTTCCTCTCTTCGGTGCAATACGATACATGTTGTCAATAGTATCTATCACCCAAGCTCGATCGTTAGGAGTCAAGCCAGGATCATTCGGATCCGGAGGAATAAAGTGATTACCGTAAATCTCACGACCGTATCGTATAAATGCTAGGTCACGCTCACCTCGAGTAGCAGGCGCAACTAGGTCTGTTCGACGAGGCGGACGAACGTATCTCTTATCCCAAAGGCTGGTGGAGTAAAGAGTTTGCTCGGTCAAGAGTAATCTACAATGGCGATCCTCCTCCGGATAGCTAAAAATCTGGCCAACCTTCTCCTCGCTCTCGTCACGCACTAGGGAGTTCTTACCCTTCAAATCTACAAGGAAACATAAAAAGAAAGAGTTATTATAAAACAATATGATAGAAGCGTACAAGTATGAAGTAAACTACTTGAACATGGAAGCACTTACCAGCAATAGACCAACAGGGCGGAATATCCCTATAATCCGAAATTCCCAACAACTCGTTAGGGACATAAAAGTAACGATGTTTCCATCCAGACTTATCGCCCTCAGACAAACCTACCACAAAATGTTGGCCCCGTCTCTTGACAAACTTACATCTCCCTTTTTCGACAGACTCCACCAAGGAATATGCATATAGTACATCCCCCAAAGTAAAATCACAAATATTATTCAACTCACAAAAGACATGTACCCCTATTAGGGCACGCCATACATTTGGCATCAATTGGCTCGGATGTATCCGCTGATGGTTACAGAGCTCCAATACTAGTCTAGGCAACGGAAATCAAGCACCTACCTCAAAAAACATCATGTACATACACCCATATCCTGGAATAAGCCAATCGGCCTTCTCGACAGACAGCGGAAGCTTCAAGTTAACATGCATTGGAACTCCATAATTCGACCTAGCCCAACCTAAATGGTCTTCTCTAAGCTTGGTAACATAATTGACGTCAGAGAAAAGTATGTTGGTAGCCACACTACCCGGAATCGACTTAGTAATATCTTTACCACGAATCACCACACCCACCGGAATCATATTAGTATGAACATCATCATCACTACTACTCTCACTAGAACACCTATCAGCTCTACTAGATGATCCAATGACAATACTCCGATTATGGGACGACATCACCTAAAAACAAAGACATTATCTAAGCTTAGCCCTCCGACCAAGTAAGACATGTTGGAATATGAAAATAACAACATAATAATACACAACTATAGTCGGCCACCGGCCTCACTGGACTACCATGCAAAATATCCATAGCTTATCATGATAAAAAAACATATACTCAAGAATGCTGAAGTCAACACACAAGCAATATCGGCCTTACTGGATTAACATGCAAGAGATTTGTTAACACACGAGCAATACAAGATCCATCGGCACAACCGGACTTAACGGAAAGTAATACTACATGCATTTGCTAAAACAGTAAATTCCTAACTTGTACTACTAGCAAAGATCAAACAAAAACATATGCTATCAAGGAATCAAAAATTTATAGTTACTACTTTCATGCTTTTACTATGAAGAACGCGAAGAGCATTTGAAGAGTAAATGGTGAAAAGAAAAACTAACCTTAAGGAGCTCCTTCTCTCTAAAACTTCATTCCCCTTTTGCTTCAAGCTCAAAATTCTCTTTCTAAAAATTATCTCTGTAGGAAAAAAATGAAGCTACCTCTCATAAATAGGAGAAAATCAGCTTGCCAAGGGAAGACACTGACCTCGTCGGCTTCATCGGCTCTTTCATCATTTTTGCTTGTGAAAATAACAAGTAAGCAAATTTTGGTATCATCATCATTCCTTTGTTTCAAAATTGAGAATAGTTCCCAATTGTTTCATATGTACTTTGTATCCATGTTGTATATATATGTATATAGATTCACATATACACAGAATTCATGTATACATATACAAATTATGCATTAATTAGCTAACAGTGACCCCACACTAATTACACGCATAATCAACATTGGATCACATGATATGATACATATACATAATCGCGCATAACATGATAGCATAACACTAATTACAAATTGTTATATGCATATGCATAATCACGTCTAACACTAATTATATGTATATATATAATTATATAATTTTCTTTCTCCACTACACACATTCGCAGCAAAACAAATGTATATATATATTGAAGCAGTGTTTCGTTTTTCTATATACATGCACATTTACAAGTTATATATTCTACACATTATTGCTACGAGCCTGCCAGCGGAATAAAAACATATACACTGTACTTCTTCATCATCTTTGTCATCATGTATTTACGTGATATATACATGCTCATCTTCATCGGTCAGAGCTACCACACGAGTAAGTAGAGAAAAGAAAAAGGCACTAACCTCGTTAGATACACCGATGCTCTCGATCAAGTTCGATAGAAGGGCACTCTCAAGTATCACTTGTACCGCCCACGGTGCCCTTGTCGCTGTTGTAGGTATCGTCGGCTCTCCGATTCGATCACTATGCTGATTACACCACGTTTGCAAGTACTCGCCCACTCTTTCGCCACTTCTGCTAGACGAGAGAGATAGCATGAACCACACGTTGCTGGATTTCTCAGCGTCCGACACCTAAACCGAACTTGTGGCAAGAGCATTAACTACTTATATATGCCACTTACAGTGCCCTCACCGTCGCCATCGACGTTGTCCGCTCTACCTGATTGGTCCATCCATCTTGTAGACCTTGCTGCTGTAATGAGAAAATTGACAACCCTCCGTCGCTTCTATCGGACTTCAAAGATGAACAACTCCCAAGCTTTATGGAATGGGATCAAAAAAATGTAAGTACAAGTCGAGAAGTCGACGCAATAGCTATGGACTCCAAGTTCCGACCTTCTTGAGATATCACCAAAGTAAAAAAAAAAAATGAAATAAAACGGGTAAAGCCAAAATGAAAACCCATTTGCCTTATAAGCTTGAGGATATTTACTCTGGTCGACTACTTTCTAAAAGTAAAATCTCTACAACAGCCTCTTTATCTAGTGACTTAATGCAATAGGGTAGGAATGACCAATGGATAATAACTCTCCTCCTGCTAGCTCTGAGTAATAGAGCCCATGTGCCTCACCCTTCTGTCATTGAGTATCACAGCCTAAGTTAGCAAAATTGTGGCTTTCTTTTAAATATGGATTTCAAAAGTACATACAATTAGGTGTAGTAGGCGTTATTTCTGTAAATGCACAGAGCATCAACCAATTTATGGAAACAGAAAAAAGATTATGCGTGTAGATGTATATCTTCACATGTATACCTATTACCTACTCGACAGATTGAGAATTGACTTGCCTTGTTGTACTCGCCATCATCTCCACTCACGTGCCTATACTTAGGCATCACGGCCTTGCCGACGCACCGGACCTGTCTGCGATATTGTGTTAATCTAGCTCTTACATCCATGTATTTTGTGGCTCTATTGAGCCAATCACCACCAAGCTCGTCGGACGGCAACGTTTACTGCCCATCGCATTGACGACGCCAGAGATGCACCGAACTCACCAGCAAAGTTGCACGTGCCAGCTGCCATGCACCTTATGGCTCTCTTATCGGCCTCATCGGCACCATTGGACAAGCCGGAATAGGCTGTCGAACTCCTTGGCAGCAACATTTCCCTTTCACTTCTTTCTCTCTTGTTAGCCTATACATTCCATTGGAAGCAATGGAAGCATCGACACTATTAGCCTCATTGGAAAAATTGAGAATTCCGTACGTATTTCCGTTGGACACATCGGCTTCATCACCTGCGTGTGACCCCTTCCTCTAGATTGCTACAGTGGCGCTATTAGCTTCACTGGAAAGACTAAAAGATTTGAGTATTGTACATGTCACTCATTCCATTGGAGTCATCGGAAGCATCGGCACCATCGGGCTTGTTGGATAAGTTAATTATTTTTACATGTCACTCACTCCATTGGAACCATTGGCTACATTGGCATGCTTCTCACTCTCTTTTCGCCAAAACTTCATCCATTGGAAGCATCGGCTCTATCGGATGCATCGGACACACCTACTGCATCTACCTCTTAGCCTATGGGCCCCAACTATTCATACTAAATTAATCAGGCCCATTTATTTATTTTTCTTGGACAATTGGCTTATTTATCTATTATAGCCAATGATCCAATTCTATGTCTTCTTTACTGTAAATTGCATGAAACAAAAAAGAAAAAAGAAAATCTGAGCACATAGGAATTTATTTATGCACGCGTGTATATAGATTGATTAATCAAAATGGAAATATTTGATGATTGTAAAAAATGCGTTTCTCGACACCGGCATACCGACTATATTACTCTTTAGTTAAAACAATTTAACTAAAGAGTGGGGGACAAACTGTAGTGGACAAAATTCATCTTCTTACAAAGCCTGCTAAATCGGCCCAATTAGCATGTCGGATTATACGGACCGATCCAATACATGTTAATTAAGTGTTTGGGCCTAAGGAGCTCATATCCGACTCAGGGGTGTCCAACGGCCTAATTAGACACGTCGGCACAACCGGCCACGACATTTGAATAAGTCAGATGGACTAACTGAAGACTAGTTCAAATGTGTTGCTTCCCACGATAATCGGAACCACTTGAGGGGATATGATGGACGGATAAGGCCGACGGCTAGGGTATAGAGAAAGCCCTAGTCAGCCAATATAAATAGGCAGCCACTAAGTCCGCTGGAGGGATCGAATCATTCACGCTCTCACTATCTACTCCATCTCTTGCCCTATCTGCCGCCATCATCTTTCTCTCTTATTCTCTAGACTATTGGATCCATCGGCCGCACCGGCTACACCGGCACCTCCTACCCTCTTGACGCTCCTACTCTCTATCATCACCATCCGGACGCCCCGGATATCTGAGAATTCAATACTATTGCATATCTATTATTCAATTATTTTCTTTATTATTTACATCTTGTTATTCCGATAATTGACTTGAGCGTCGGAGGTCCATCGGCCAACACCCCCTCCGGTGTTCCGTTGGACTCTTACGTGTGTTACTTGTGACAGGTTGCTTAGTGCCCTTTCAACCACGTCATCCACGTCTTCCGAGTAGTAGGATTTATCCCCTACAGCCAGTTGGTTAGGTAACTGAATATAAAATATTGAATGTAAATACTGAAAGTAAAGAACGCAGTATTTTAACTTGGTTCAGAAATTGACCTCCTACGTCCATGACTTCCTTTTCGTGGAAGTAATCTACTAGATAAGCTTAAACATGCTTACCAAACGCCCCACTTTGTTTTCGGGTACCAAGCAAACCTAACCAGTTCTATTACAGGTTCGAACAAGACCTTACAACACTTTTCTGAGCAAGTGCACAACCTGAGCTTAGATTACGAGTTCTAAGTGCACCTAGTCTTAGATTCCAGGTTTTAAGGGACCTTGTCTTGGATTCCGGATTTCAAGGGACCTGATCTTTGATTATGGGTTCAAAGGGACCTAGTGACTTTGATTTCGGGTTCAAAGTCGGACCTAAGGGTTGGGGTTGTGGATTTTTCAACTAAGAAGTCTTCTACACAGAGAAAAGTGAAGGCTTCGTCCTAATGCTTTGGACTCGATCTTTTGGGAGAGAGTCCGGTTAGACACAATATATGCAAGAACCTATATTCTAGACTCGATCAAAGAAGGGGCTTTCTGAGAGGCTAGATGAAAGAACATGAGGAGGTTTGGACACTCGACTTCTACTGGTCTTCAACTGAGGTCTTCTTGCTAGAGAGAGAGGTGATCTGTTGCTTGCTACTTCACTCTTAATTTTGTCTCCCTTGGCACTTCTGAGTGCTTGTGTCTTCCCACGAGCTTTGGTGTGGAGACCTCTATTTATAGAGGGAGATCTAACTAGCCGTTGGAAAGAGTCGTTTGATCTCTTCCAAAAGCATGGCAATCCACCTGCTTTTCTGTAAACATTTGTAGAATGGTAGCTGCGACCTTTGCTTTATGCACGTTGCTGTTGTTGGCCCATTTATGGTAAGTTATCTAGCTGACTTGTGTTTGCAAGTAGATTTGAATCTGGACTACAATTCTTCTGCCTTCTACATCTTCAAAGTCTTCTCTTCTCCGCTTTGCGACGTCTGACTTCGACATAACTTTTATCCACACTTCAGCTGCATGGGTTAGTTGAGGAGTCAACTGAGCTGCTATCCAACCGAGTTTGTGTTTCAGCTGAGGTTGATGTCTCAACTGAGTTTGAGTGTCAGCTGAGTTTGGTTCTCAGTTAAGTTCTTCACGAACTATTTTCTTCAGTCCGGCTGTCTTCTTCTGCTTGAATCCTATAAAGATAAAATCCCTACGCTCAAATAGTAAGCTCTAGCTAAGTTCAGACTGAAGGTAATCATCTATTCTGTTGGGGTTAGTTGGGGATTTAGTATCATTCGAAACCTTTTACTAATTTTCCCAACAATTTCCCCCTTTTTGATTATGCCAAAACTCTAAACTTACATCACCTAACTTTCCTAACTGATACCAAAAAGACTAAAAGATAAACTCAATTCTAGTCTATAAGAGGAAAGGGGTTAGCACAAGAAAATATATAAGAAAAAATAAATTGGTTGACCTCAAACTTGGACAACGAGATGGTTGTCATCAAGTGAGATCAATAACTCAAGACCTTTAATAACCAGCAACTTGTTATTATAGATAATAAATTGGGGAGTGATTATAGTTACAACTGAGTTCTTGCTAAACTACAATACTAACATTCTAACCTACTCTAGGGTCTTCATCTTCGACTCCTCCAGCTCCTTAAGGAGGGGTCTTTATTTTCAGCTACCAAGGCTTGAGGCTGGGGTTGTCCCTTCTCTGACCTTAAACAGCCTTTCCTTCAACAGTCTGGCAAAACTTGTTTTGCCGCCGCAGAGCTGGTGTGGCTGATATCAGTTGGTGGTAAACATCCACCTAAATACCCACCTCAAACAAGAGAAGGCAATTGATCTCTTGTCAACCTTCTCTTCTCAGCCTGTTTCCTCTTTGATCCTGTGCATCCACCTCAAGAAGGTGATACCTACACTCTTTCCCCCTTTTTGGCATCAGCAAAAGGAAGATCAAGTATAAACTTACACAGAAGGCATTACATCATAGACTCGCTAGAGAGCGGAAGTCTATATCTTCTTCACCGCCTTGAAGAAAACAACTCGACTGAAGAGAACTTGTAAACAAGTAATTGCCTTGCACCAAGTAACCTCAGGAGGTAATGCCTAGGACTGAGCGCGACTTCTGATGGACACGTAATAGATGACCTATTCGGTGACGTAGGATTGCAGATCAACCCAACATACAATTGGAAGAATATCTCAGGCAGCTGCGTTAGCTAGTTGACACCACGAAGCATCCACATCATTTGTCGACCTTTGAAGCGTTTGCATCTTATATAGCCACGAATATAACGTTCTTGCTGAATCGATTGTTTCACAGATTCAAGGCTTGGAAGGAAAGAACCGCTTTGCAAAGTGGGAAGGCATATTCTCTATCTGGTAGGATTTTCTGAAAAGAAAGTTAAACCCTAACAAAAGAGAAAACCACAAAGCAAAATTTTCATGATAAAAGGCAGGAAATCTTGAAGTTGTTGAGATACGAAATTTGGTTGATCTGCAAACTGAATTGTAAGGCCCCCTATTTATAGGAGGGATGAGATCCTAATCAATGGATCAGATCAAATCGTGTAGTTTCTTGAGGATAAACGATAGATTTTAATGCACCGTTTTAGAAAAAGTTGCTCTAGGAATGACGGTGGTGGAACACGTCAAGGGGTGGTGAGGAACACTCGTACGAGTGAAGAGAGTAGGTAACGCTATGTCAGCCCAATCGCGATCTAAAAGCATGGTCTATAGATTTAGACTAGCTTTTCAAAGACTGTGATCGCTTGGCTCATTCAATGTGAATAACTTGTAAACACATGTTTGAAATATTTTCAAAACACTCGTCTTAGCAAAAAGGAACAAATAAACATAGAGTAGCGCTCGGTTAACATGGTTCTCGACTGTCTCCTTCACTCAGCTTACACTCGACTGACTCAAGTTGGACTGAATGGGGTTGAGCTTTTTCAGTTCCCCCTCAAGTTGAGATTCCTCATCAAGTTGTGATCTCTATCTTCATGGCTTCTTCTTCGGTTGGGTTAAGTAATCCAAGGAGTTGATACAACATCTCTGAATGTCAGTGTGAATTTTCTCAACAATGATGTCCTTCTTTTTGACATGATCACAGATGAAGTGATGTCGAATGTCGATGTGCTTAGTTCTGGAATGGTGAACTGGATTCACCATGATGGCTATTGTAAATACAAAATATCGTATTTATTCAAATAAATATAAGGTTGTATACAAATATAAGAATATCGAATATATGCGGGTTCAATCTCTATTTGTTCCTCCGATTCGTCTCTTCAAGTTGATCCTCAAACAGTCTTCAAGCAGCCCTTGAGATTTGATGGAGAAGTATGCCTCCTTGACCTCCTTGGACTTGATAGTCTTTAAGATTTGATAAGAAGTATACCTCCTTGATCTCTTTAGACTTTATCTTCAAGCTTTATAACGTTGACGCGGATGACTTTCGCCTTGCTTCCGAAGTAAACGTTGAGCTTTGACTTGATCTTTGACTTGATGACGTTGACTTGAGCTTTGAGGTTGATTGTATCGACTTGAGCTTTGGGGTTGATGGTGTTGATGCGGATGACGTCCGCCTTATTTCCAAAGTAACGTTGAGCGTCGAGCTTTATAACGTTGACTTGGGGGACTTCCGCCTTGTTTCCGGATCAAACACCACTTGAGATATTTCCGCTGAAGAATGCGTTGCTTCCCATGAAGAACACCTTGAATCTAGCCGAGACACCTTGAATGTTTTGAGAGAAATCTTAGAGAATTTCTCTCTTCAATTCTTGAGCTCTTGAAGATGTTTTTTAGGTATGATTTGAAGTTGTGTAGAGACCTCTATTTATAGGGAAAAATATGGTGGACTTGGTGGGCTTTTGGGCTCCATCATGGGCTTGAGGGATGAGGTGGCGCGATCTCATTGGCTCTTAAATATTGATGTATATCCTTTATTTGTTGCCAAAGAAATAAATATTTATCACCATATAAAGATATATTTATCAATTAAATAACTTATTTAATATGGATATCATAAGATTCCATGATAAAATAAATTATTAAAATCAATAAAATAATTTTTTAAATTTTCGATATCTACAAATGCCCCTTCGAGACTTGTTCATGGATGACTTGCCGTGAAAATGAATGAGTCTCGATAAATTTTAATTTACTAGAAAGTTTATACTCTTTTCAAGGAGTTCTTGAACTTCAACTTGTGAATAGTTTATACTCATATTCAAGAGTTCTTAAATTTGCTAAAAAGTTTAAACTCATTTTAAAGAGTTCTTTGAATTTGAAAGAAAGTTTATACTTGTTTCAAGGAGTTCTTGAATTTGATAGAAAGTTTAAACTCGTTTCAATGAGTTTTGAATATGTTAGAAAGTTTATGCTCGTATCTAGAAGTTTGATGGACTTGTAAACTTTTTATACTCGTGCTTAGGAGTTTATGGACCTTTTATACTCGTGTCAATGAGTCTTAACTTGATTTGGATTTATAGACCTTTTATACTCGTGTCAATGAGTCTTCACTTAGGCAACTCTTCAAAGAATTTGATTATAGTTTTAAGGAGGGGCGCCGTTCACAGTTTATACTCATGCGGGCCAAGGGTGACTATTTATTTAACCACTATATAGACAAAGTGGAGTATATGATAGTTTAACCACATAGATTTATCTTTTGGTGGAAAAGTTAGTAGTTTAACCACATACACTCATTGGTGGATGTATTTCACATTTCATACTCATGCGGGCCAGGAGTAACATGCAGTTTAAGCTCGTGCGTCATGGAGCGTTGTAGATAGTTTAGGCTCTTATCAAGGAGCGTTTGAAGTTCTTTGTTTGAAGTGTTTAGATGGTTTTTACTTGCATCTAGGAGCATTTTAGATAGTTTAAGCTCTTATCAAGGAGCACTTGAAGTTCTTTGATTGAAAAGTTTAGATGGTTTTTACTCGCATCTAGGAGTTATGTAGATAGTTTAAGCTCTTATCAAGGAGCATTGTAGACACTTTAAGCTCTTATCAAGGAGCACATAAAGTATTTGTTTGAAAAGTTTAGATGGTTTTTGCTCGCATCTAAGAGCTATGTAGATAGTTTAAACTCTTATCAAGGAGCATTGACTTTATAGATTCTACCAAGTATCAGAAGATTGATTTGTAGCATCTTTTTTGTCTTCACTTGTAACTTCTTCATCACTTGAACTTTCTTTAGGAGATTTGCCCCCATGGGTTGCTTCTTGATTTTCTTCAAAGTTGTGATCCTCTTCAATCGAAAGATCTTCAACTCCATTTGCGATTATGCTTAACTCCATTTCATGAGCTCTTGTAGCCAATTCTTTGAATGTCTTTGGTTGAATTCCTTTTAAGATGTATTGAAGACTCCAATGCATGCCTTGAGTGCACATCTCAATTGTAGAAGTTTCAGACAATCGATCATTGCAATTTAAGCTTAAGTCCCTCCAACGATTGATGTAGTCAATGACGGGCTCTTCTTTCCATTGACTTGATTTTGTAAGCTCCACCATGGTCACCGTCCTTTGAGTGCTATAGAAGCAGTTGGAGAATTCTTGCTCCAATTGCCCCCAACTATCAATTGAATTTGGCTGCAAGTCAGCATACCAATCAAAAGCATTGTCCTTCAAGGAACGCACGAATTGTTTCACCATGTGATCTCCATAAGTTCCAGCGTCGTTGCAAGTCTCCACGAAGTGAGCTATATGTTGTTTTGGATTTCCTTTGCCATCAAATTGTTGAAAATTTGGTGGTTGATATCCAACCGGCATCTTCAAGCTTTCAATCCTTGAAGTATATGGCTTGCAATAAGTCCATGAGGATTTAGAGGTCTCTTCGAACTTGTCCTTGATTGCCTTCTTGAAGAATGCTTTGAGTTGGCATGCATCGATCCATCGGAAGAGACTTCAAGCTCCTTAGTCGGAGATTTGTCTCTAGCTTTTGACTCCATGAAAAGCTTGGCTTCTTGATCATCCTTTGCTTGTTGACTTCTTGTATCCAATGTATTTGCCTTTTCCAGCTTTGCAAGTCGAACTTCTCATTTTTCTAAACGTTTGACAAGTCCTTTAACAAGCTTTGTCAACTTTGCAATTTTCTCTTCAAGAGTTGTAGACATCTTGTTTTGATTTGGCGAAGAGAAGAGATGAGAGGTAGAGATTGTCCTCACCGGGCGTGCCAAAATCTGTAAATACAAAATTTCGTATTTATTCAAATAAATATAAGGTTGTATACAAATATAAGAATCTCGAATATATGCGGGTTCAATCTCTATTTGATCCTCCGATTCGTCTCTTCAAGTTGATCCTCAAAAGGTCTTCAAACAGCCCTTGAGATTTGATGGAGAAGTATGCCTCCTTGACCTCCTTGGACTTGATAGTCTTTGAGATTTGATAAGAAGTATGCCTCCTTGATCTTTTTAGACTTTATCTTCAAGCTTTATAACGTTGACGCAGATGACTGTCGCATTGCTTCCGAAGTAAACGTTGAGCTTTGAGTTGATCTTTGACTTGATGACGTTGACTTGAGCTTTGAGGTTGATTGTATCGACTTGAGATTTGGGGTTGATGGTGTTGATGCGGAGGACGTCTGCCTTATTTCCAAAGTAACGTTGTGCGTCGAGCTTTATAACGTTGACTTGGAGGACTTCCGTCTTGTTTCCGGATCAAACGCTACTTGAGATATTTCCGCCGAAGAAGACGTTGCTTCCCACGAAGAATGCCTTGAATCTAACTGAGACACCTTGAATGTTTTGAGAGAAATCTTAGAGAATTTCTCTCTTTAATTCTTGAGCTCTTGAAGATATTTTTTAGGTATGATTTGAAGTTGTGTAGAGACCTCTATTTATAGGGAAAAATATGGTGGACTTGGTTGGCTTTTAGGGTCCATCATGGGCTTGAGGGATGAGGTGACACGATCTCATTGGCTCTTAAGTATTAATATATATCCTTTACTTGTTGCCAAAGAAATAAATATTTATCACCATATAATGATATATTTATCAATTAAACAACTTATTTAATATGGATATCATAAGATTCCATGATAAACTAAAATATTAAAATCAATAAAATATATTTTTAAATTTTTGATATCTACAGCTATAACACTTGAGCTATCACAGAAGATGGGTACTTGGCCTGTCTCCACTTTATAACCTCTTCACTGTTGCTTTAGCCAG
This sequence comes from Schizonepeta tenuifolia, assembly GCA_029490685.1. NCBI lineage: Eukaryota > Viridiplantae > Streptophyta > Magnoliopsida > Lamiales > Lamiaceae > Schizonepeta > Schizonepeta tenuifolia. Next base: position 103,021,143 of record CM055955.1, read on the forward strand.
AGAACTTGCATGCAGCAGCTTCCAGCTGCCATGTACTCCAATTCAGTTGTGGAGATGGTGACACACACTTGCTTTTTCTCAAACCAAGAAACTAATTTCCTTCCCATGAACTGACAGTATCCTAAGGTTGATTTCCTATCAACCCTGTCTCCCGCTAGGTCTGCATCTGATTCAATGTTATCATCAGTTGTGTACCATAGTCCCATATGAACTGTTCCTTTGAGGTATTTGATGATATTCTCAGCTGTGTGCAAGTGAGCTTTCTTAGGCTCAACTTGAAATCTTGCACAAACTCCAACTGCGTAGGAGACACCTGGTCGACTAGCAGTTAGATATAGCAGCGAGTCGATAATCTCTTTGTTACATCTTTTCATTGACGAGCTTCCCTTCCTTGCCAGGATCTATCTTCCAGTTGGTGTTCATTGGGATCTTTGTTGTTCGGCTTGAGTTCAGCCCAAACTTGGAGATTAGCTCCTTTGTGTACTTGGACTAATTGATGAAAATTCCTTCTGGCGACTGCTTCACCTGCAGCCCAAGAAAATAATCCATCTCTCATATCATGGACATCTCAAACTTTTCCTTCTTAAGTTAGGATAATTTCGTGCATAGATCTTTGAATTTGGATCCAAAGATGATATCGATGACATATGATAGCACCACCAGGATATCTTCTCCAACTTTGATAGTGAATAGAGTTTTATCGACTGAGCCTCAGATGAACCCTAACTCTAGTAGAAAGCCGCATAGAGTTTCGTACCATGTGCGTGGAGCCTGTTTCATTCCGTATATGGCTTTCTTCAGTTTGTAGACTCTGCTTTCACCTTTTTCGAAACCGGGAGGCTGTGCTACATAAACATCTTCTTTAATGTCGCCATTAAGAAACATGCACTTCACGTCCATTTGATACACCTTGAACTTGTGGAAGGTGGCGTAGGCTAGAAAAATCCGAATTACTTCCAGGCGAGCAACTGGGGTGAAGGAGTCTTCAAAATCTATTCCTTCTTGCTGGCAGTAACCTTGAGCTACTAGTCTAGCCTTGTTTCTCACTACACATCCAATGGCGTCTCGCTTATTCTTGAATATCCACTTCATGCCACTCACCTTAACTCCTTCAAGTCTCTCAACAAGTTCCCAAACGTTGTTTCTGAGGAACTCATTTAACTCTTCTTGCATGGCATGAGTCCATTGGATGCATCCTAAAGCTTCCAAGATGTTCTTGGGTTCTGTCACGTCTGCTACAAAGCATGCAATCATGCTTACATCTCTTGCTTGCTCCAACTTTCCTAGTATCCTGAGCTTATCAACATATTGTGCTTCCAAAGTTGGTTCATCATCAGCTGAGGTTCTTGACTGAGTTGGCTGAGTCGGAACATAAGCTGTGGATCTACAACTTGAGCTAATCTTCTGGTTCGAACACCGTCTTCCACGTTTCCTATCACAGAATCTTTGACGTGGCGTTTATACCACCGTTTGTGCTTCTGTGCTCACTTTGCATATTCGAGCATTGTGATGGCACAATATGGTCTTGGAGATGTTGGAGGTGCCAAGCTTGGTGTTCTGACTTCTGGTGTAGTTTGATCCTCAGTTGGAGATGAAGGATGAACTGGGGAGCTAGCTGGTCTGGACTGGAAGATCCTGGACTGAAAGGCTGGTCAGTTGTTGATGCTGGTTTGTGCATCAGCTGGAGATGGCACTTGGTCTGTCGACTCTGAAGTTCCCCCTTTATCTGTGATGGGATCTTCATTCTCATCGTCAAAAGAATATACTTCTTTCTCAGTTAACTAGATAAGCGGGTCTGTAAGATTCTTCAATCATTGGGCTTGAGATCTGGTCTCAGCTAGCTGTGCAGGTGTGCTTACTTCAACTGCCTGCAGTTTAGCCTATTCCCTTCACCAAAAGTAGATTCATCAAACATAACATGAGGTGTTACCTCCATAATTTTGGTGCTAGTGTTGAAAACTCTATAACCTTTGAAAAGAATTCAACTTAGGAAACTAGATTCTTAACATTACTGCATAGATCAGTAAGTTCACCCAGAACAGGGGATTTCGAAACAGGGGACGTGCCCTATACCAAAAGAAAGCCACGGATGTCTAGTTTACTCTCCAATTCACAGATCTCAATTTCGTTAAGCGAGCTAGGAGTTATGACAGTTTTCGTGGAACGTCGCAAAACAGTCCGCATGGAACCCTAGTGCTCGATAACTCGACGCACGACTTCCTAGGTTCGACTAATGCGATACCACTTAAATTCTCACGAAATTTCCATCTTAAGGCAGTCAACACGTATAAACAAACGTGATGAACCCCTTTTCATTTCTCGATTAAAACTCGACGCGTTAATTCCTCTATGAAATCGGTTTTGACATAATAATTAGGGAAATGATTTTCTTCCTTAATTCAATCCATTAATCCATTTTAAAGCTTACTACAACATGTATTAAACATAGATTAATACTTCTAATTCAAGAATTAAGATCCAAAAATCCAAAACCCTAACCCCCAATTCGGTCCTCTTCAAAACTAAGGGGGAATTAATTTCTCTTTCGATTTCCACCATAGAATTTCATTTCTATGTATTGAATAACATGAATTAAAACTTAAATCATCAATCCTTCAACCACTATAATTTTCGAAAATTTCAAACATGAAGGAAATAAATTTTACTTGGATGGAAATGAAGAGGAAGCTCTTACCTAATCAAATATGCAATCGAAATTGAAATCGATCGGTAAACGATCAAGAAATGAGGCTTCAAAGCTTGAAGAAATTTCATTAATGGAGGAATGGTGGCTGCTGTGGTTTGGAGAGAAAAATGGAGAAGAAAATGGTGTAAAAGGGTGATATTTATAGAACTTAGTAATTAGGTTTTACTATTCATTAAATATCTAGATATTAGTTATAAAATTAATTCTTTTTCGGATCTAGTACTGTAATTCAAAACGAACAATTACTTTATTAGACGGACACATTTTTGACAAAAATGGATATTACCATTAGTTCGGAATATTTTACTTAGTCGGAATGGACTAATCGATTTTCAAAAATCGATAAAAAAGACGGGACTTCACAGTCCAAAATTCGTCCGGAAAAATAATTAAAATCGATTTTTCCTAACTTACTCGTCTCGTAAAAAGAGTGAATGTAAAGTTCGTAGGTTTCTCGATCCGAGTTCTCGAACTTAAATTTTATCGGGCGCCGAAACCCTAATACAGTAGTCGTTACTCCAACTTCTGGAATTTATTTTCTACAACGGATTTCACTGTTGGTTTTAGAATTGAAAATCGGGAACTTAGGCGTGCAAAGCCATAATTTTAATTAACTTCTTAGAAAATTTTTATTTTTCGTTGGAACAGAAATACCGGGTATTACATGGATCGAATTCCAATGACGTCGGATATTTCGTAAGAGACGAATGAATGAATATAAGTGTTGATAGAAAAGACGAGTAAGGAAAGTAATTAGACATTAATGAATATTATCGATAAGAGAACAAGTTTGTAGTTGACGACGTGTTCATCCAAGTTATGAAATGATAATTATAGTTGAAATTGAGAAGTTAGGATTTGAAATGTTAAGTTATTTTTGTTTAGTAATTGTGTAATTTGAAAGACGAAGAATTAATCGTCGTGTTTGTGGTCGAGAAATGAAAAGGAGCTCATCACGTATGAGGATACGTGTTGACTGCCTTGGATCAGTAATTTCGTAGAAAATAAGGTGAAATAACATAAATCGAGCCTAGGAAGTCATACATCGAGTTAAAGAACATTAGGGTTAGCCGCGGACAGTTTTGCGACCTTTCACGGAAACTGTCATATCTTCTAGCTCGCTTAACGAAATCGAGATCCATAAATTGGAGAGTAAACTAGATATCCATGGCTTTCGTGTGGTATAGGGCACGTCCCCTGTTTCGGAATCCCCTGTTCTGTGAAAACTTACTGATCTGCGCAGTAAATTTTCAAAACTTAGTTTCTTAAGTTGAATTCTTTTCAACTTAGTTTCCTTTTGATCTCTTAAGTCGTTGTAAGCAATCGACTTCAGTTTTGCCGACATAAGTGTCAAGTAAGGAACCAAATGAGTTCTAAACGAGATGCGTTCGAGTCTCGTTCCCGTTTAACTAAAAGAATCTAGTTTAGCGTGCAAATGCCTAAAAAGCTTAAAAAGACTAATTCGATTTCGTTTTCGATTTCCATTTTCATTTATCGTATCAACGACTTATCAAAATATGATTATGTACGATGAAGAAGGAAGTCAACACAAGGATAGGACGGAAGATTGAAGAACGAAAGCTCGATTAGAAGTTCTGTAATCTTTAAGGTGGGCTTTTATATACATCAAACAAAATGTGGGTTTTTCCACAAATCGAAAGTGATGTTTACAAGCTTTGATAATTGTGTTTTCAAACGTGATAATCAGAGCAAGAAATGATTTGTTTTTATGTAAGTTCTCTTGTACCCTTCTGAGTTAACCGACCTGCTATCCAGAATTTATTAGTTAACCGACTTGTTAACTAAAACGATCGGACTTTGAGTTAGCCGACTTGCTTTCCAAAGTTAGTGTACACAGTAGCCTGTGGTGTATGTGGTATCCTGTTGAGGGGTAACCAGCCACGGTGATTCTTATTGGGCAAGATTGAACGTAACATCTGTCAAAAAAATGCTTGGCCAAGCTAAATTGTGAAAATGATAAGAAAATGTTTTAGTAGACATGGGCATTTTAAAAGAAAACCCCGATGTGCTGCAGAGATAAGAATGCCTGATTTATCAATACTTATTATATGTTTTCGGCAAAGTGCCCACTAAGTGCTTTATGTACTTAGCCCTGCATATGCTTTCTAAATGTGCAGGTTGAGCGACAGAAGCAGTGATGGTTGAGTAGGATAGTGATAGGAAAGAAGAACAGAGTCACATTCTACGTTTATTCCGCTGCCAAACTCTAAACCTTTTTGTATTATCTTGTATATAACTCTACAGTCTAAGTTCTGTACTATAACTTAGTTTGCTTTTGGAGAACTATGTCAAGTGATCCTTCGAGATCAACTCTTTCTTTATCTAATGAAGTCAGGTTCATAGAAGTATTCTGTCATTTAATGTATGTTTATTCATTCATCCCCTTTCTTTCCCGCTTATTTAATCCAATCCCAGTCGCACCCCGGCTTCTGCCGTCCCTCGCGATTTGGGGCTGTGACAATTCCACACTTTCACAGCCTTAATACACATTCTCATACCCTCCATAGTGATATATCCATCATTTTTATAGCCTTCCACGTTCAGTTTTCAACCATATAAATCGATCATTCCAAATCCAAGCCCTAGTTGTTCGAAAATTAGCCACCGAGCCAATTTCCAAACCGCTATTGCGAATTTGCTGAATTTTGGATATGTTATAACTGACTTCAATTGATAACTTGTGGTAAAATTTGAGCTTAATCGGAATTGATTTGCTATAGTTTCCAATCGAGTTTCCGTCTAGGGTTTTAGTTGCTAGTTTTGGTTTATTTTGTTGTTTGTTCTTATTTGCTGTCAAATTTCGATTTAGATCATTCCATTAAGTATTTAATCGTAATTAGTTCAATTAGTGTTTGGATTGAATCAATCTTTCAGTTGACGTGTGTTCGATTTATTGCTTCCGTGTATTCATTGGCCGCATCACCTCCTCCCTTTCTCTCTCACTGCTGAAACCGAGAGGAGCAGCAGCAGCAGCTCTCCCTCTTATCTCCCTTAACTGTCAAAGAAAGAACCAGCTAGAGAGCAGCCCTCTTTTGCTCTCCTTTCTCTGCCGAGAAGTAGTAACCATCAGCCCCTCCTTCATCTCCTTTCCATCTCTGCCGACAGAAGCTTAAGGAGCAGCAGGTCCCTCCGTTTCTCCACCTCTGCCGAAGAAAAAGAGCAGCAGTTGTTCATCCTTTTCTTCTCTATACCATCGGCAACTTTCTCCATGAATCCATGCATGATACTTGAGGAATTCTTGTTGTAGTTTTCCACCTTCAAAGATCATCAAGAAAAGTAAGTGATCATCTTCATAACTTTCATTCAAGCTTGAAACCAAGCTAAGAAAATCTTCTCTTTTCCACTTATGTCCATCGATTTTTTTAGCCTTTCAAGTAAGGAGTTTGAACCTTATTTATTCAATCTTTGATCCTTACACCCTTGTATATCTTTTCATGCAAGGAAAGAAGTGAAATCCATCTCCTTATCTTCCTCAATCCATCGAGCTCGTGATCAAGCAAGGAGGAGTTTGATTTAATTTTTAAAAGTATGATTTATTCATGAATTTGTATATATGTATATGTATGTGGAAGATAAAGGAATAACATGAATGATTTACTTTATGCTTAGGAAAATCTTAGGTTATGATGTTGAGATGATGATCAAAATGAAGTTTAAAGGATGGTTTATGGTATAAAAAGATACAAGAAAATAAGTATTTAAAAAGCCCTAAAAATCGATTAAAAAGAGAAATAGGAGAAAATAATTTCTTGATGAGTTTTGGTGATTATTTGATGATATGATGATGATATATGCATTTTATGATTATTTATGAGATTTATATGCATATATGTGATTATGATAATTTTTAGTGAATTTTTTTATTGCATTTTTATTGATTTTAATCGATTAAAAATGGAGAAAATGTGATTAAATGTTGAATTATGAATTATATGATGTTTATGATGAATATGAGCATGATGAATCATGAGAATATGATTAAGATGTTTTTTTAAGACAATATATGAATTTTATGAATTTTTATGGAAAATTCGAAATATGTGTTAAAATGAAGAAAAATGAATTTTTGGCGATTTTGATGAAATATGATGATATTGATGTTGTTGATGATGATGATGATGATGATGATGATGTTAAGATGTTATAGATGAATGTTTGAATGATTTTACATGCATAAAAATTGAGAAAATAAGAAATATGATTTTTAGTAATTTTTATGGAATTTTTAGAGAAAAAATCAAAGAAATTAAAGAGAAAAATGAATATGAGTGTTTTGATGTTCTTGAGTCTAACATGAGGATATGAAGATGTGTTCTTCATGATCATAAGGAAAATATAAAGATTTGAAGATGATATAAAAAAATTAGAAAATAATTATTTTATTTATTATTTAATTCAAAAAATTATATATATATATATATATATTATAATGAGGAATTTCATGAAACAAAAATAAAATTAAGAAGTAAATGAGAAATTGAGTATGTTTTGAGTGAATTGAGTAGGAAATAAAATCTCATGAATTTTCTTTATGAAAATCGATATATATATATATATATATATATATATATATATTAAATAAAAAGAAATAATAAAGAAGAAATAATAATAGAAGAAGATATAAGTTTTATAGAACAAAGAAAGACATTTTTTTGTAGATTATGATGTTAAAATTTTGATGATGAGTTGATATAATATGAATTTGATGTTAACGATAAAAAGAAATAGAATATTAATAATAATATTAATATTTGAGAATAAAAAGAGGATTAAAATAAAAGAAGATGAAATTTTCTATAAGATAATGTGTTAAAAGTTAAGTACATGAGTTAAGAGATAAATTGTTCGTATTTGAGTTCATTTGTTTCAAATGAGGAATTAAATAAGAGATATTATTAGAAATAATAATATTAATAATAAAATGTTGAATTTAATGGAATATTTCCATTAAAAATGAAAAAGTTTGAATGATTTGAATTCTAAGTTAATGTTTATGCTCTTAAGCATGCTTGAATGTTTAGTGGATGTGATGAAATATTAATTGAGTGAAAAAAAAATGATAGAAGCTTGAAAAACGAATAAAGTATATATATTATATATGAGAAAAACGATATTATTAAGTTTAAATATTTGAATGATTTAGTTCTTGATGATATGAGATGTGTTAAGTGGTTTGATGATAATATTTGAGTAGAAATATGCAAGTTTGCTTTTTGAATCACTTAAAAATGAGCTAAGAGGTAGAAGTTATCGAATAATGAAATTTTGAAATAAAAGATGAGTTTTTATTAAATAAAAATGAAAAATAAATTTTTAAATAAAGAAAAGATTAAATAATGATTATTTAATGTTTGAGTATTAAGTTGAGAGTATGTACGCGTATGAGTACGTATTTCGAGACAATGATAACGTATGTAGAGTCTAGAAATATTAAATAGAAGTTTGAATATTAAATTCAAAATAAATATTATTTGAGTTATTATTATTAAACGAAATGATTTTCGTTAAAAGATAGAAGTTATAAGTCTTTAAAAGGTTAAGAGTCGAGCAGTAAGGAGTCATTATGTGACTGTGTTTGAAATGCGAATTATTTTTGAGTTACTATACTTGATTTAAATTATGTGATTAAGTGGGATATTCTTATTCCACTTATTTGTGAAGTTAATTGTTTATCTATTGAGAATGCTCGACTATGATATGAATGATTTGTGATGTTGATAATAGTCGAGAATTAAAGTTATAATTTTCTGAGTTCATAAAACTCGAGAAATTAAAGAGCATAAGATGAGATGAATAGTAACTTCTCGTTTTGTATGAAATATTATAATATTATTTTCTAGAAACGAGAATGCGAGTTTGAGAAGTAATTAGAAACTGAGTAAAGACAATAAGCCGAGAATGAGAAACCGAGAAGGATATCGATGTAGAGAAGTTTAAATAAGTTAAGAAAAACCCGAGTTAAGTAGAAGTCCTTCAGCTGAGCCCTAAGTCTATTTTACGTTTTCGAGTCGATCTTATTCGATATTATTCTTGAAGGGCCGAGCGGGACAGAGAAGTAGTCGGGAACGTAAAAAGTAAGCAACCTCGACCCAAAATACCAGAAGTCAGGTGGGCTTTCTGAACTAAAATCAAATGATGAATGCGTGTACTATTTATGTATTACTTGCGCTTTTCAAATTGATTGACTTGCCTGAGTTTTAATGTGTAATGCCCCGGAAATTCCTTACGATCTCAAAATTTTAAAGTTAATAATAATAATAGCTTTGCACGCCTAAGTTTACGATTTTGAATTCTAAGACTAACGGTCCAATCCGTTTCCGAAAATAAATTACGGAAGTCAGCTAGACGACTACTATATTTAGGTTTGGCGCGTACGAAAAATTTTTAGTTCGTGAACTCAGAACGGAAAACCGTCTGATTTTTACATTCACGAAATCGCGATACGAGCTCGCCCGAGAAAGTTTGTTTTTATGATTTTCCGGACAAAACTCGGACTGTGTCGTCCCGAGTTTTTGTCGGAATAAATTTTATAAATATTATTTTCCGAGTAAGTTTAATACGCTAGAATTTTTGGTAGAATCGGATCTTGCCGATTTTGTGCCGAGCTACGTTTTTCGAGTATCGTTTCCATAACGTCGTACCGCACCATAAAAGCGCGTATTCTTTCCCTAAATTTAACAAGGCAGCCGACCTCCTTCACTTTAGTGTAGGATTTTTTCCATTTTAATAGTTTATTAATGTGATGACTCATGGTTTGGATCCTTCTATTGTGACACCTATTAACTAACTAAATCCTTAATTTAATTGTTAGTTAAATCCCTCCATTCTCTCCCTCTCCCTACCGTGTCTCTCTCTCCCTCCCATCACTCCCAAATTCTCTCATCACCATTAAAGGATATCAAGGTTCTTCAAGGGGAAATCATCACAAGTCTTTCATCTTCCATCATTTTTCATTCCTTTCTTTGTTAAAGCTTAAGGTAATTATCTCCACACTTCCATCCATTTAGATTTCATTTTTCCCTATTTTATTGTTAATACCGATTTTTAATAGTGGTATTAGGATAATGATTTGAGTTTAATTCTTGATAATAGATGGTTAGAATCGATTTCCTATGGTTAAAACATGAAGAAATCCAAGGACCTAAATTGCTAGGTAATACTGATTTTAGGGGTATTGGGTAGGGAGGTTGGATTCATTTAATTTTTTGGTTAATTATGCTTAGGATTAGTTTAATTGGGGTTTTAATCAAAAAGAAATCGAAAGCCCTTTGATTGTTGAAACCGAGTTCTAGGGTTTAGGGTTTGAAATTGGGGATTTTGCATTTTAATGTGTATTTGGGCTTCAATTGATTAATGGATGATATAATAGTGTAATTAAGAGATAAATGGTGTTGATTAATGAAGAAAATCACTCTCTTAATCTTTGTGTAAGTACCGAAATTAAGAGATAATGTATGATGTCTCTTATGTATGTTTAGTTCAGTTAGTCCCCTTCTTCCCCGCTTCTTTAATCCAACCCCAGTCGCACCCCGGCTTCTACCGTCCCTCGGGATTTGGGGCTGTGACAGAGTTGTATGAGAGCAGTCGTTTCTGCTCTGAATATGAGTCTTCCTTCGAGTAGTAAACATAGAGTATTCATTCGTACTCTATGTTGAGTCTTCTTTCGAGTCGTAAGATAGAATATTTGCTTATACTTTAGATCATAGTTTTCTCTTAAGTAAAGATAAGAGTTAAGTTATGGCATTAAGAATCAGAATGTAGGCGACAACTCAACCTCCCGCTACGTCGACTCAACGAGGAAAGAAAGGAAAAGAATTTTAATAATGTGATTTCTTTTAACAAGAAATTTTATAAACGAGTATTCAATGAGAATGAGAATGAGTTGTGTGCCAGAAATAAGAATCTTATGAAAGTATAATTTAATTTATACTTTGTTTGTTATGTGGCTATGTGATAGTACGAGTACTATCTTACGTGAAATTATTTGTGCGATAATTTCTATTATTTTACCATGGCATGAGAACCTAGAAGGAATCTAGGGATTTTCTCGGGTTATTGAGAATGTAGATGAAAAACTTAAGATCTTTCCGATTCTCCGAGAACTTAGACGTTTTTAAGAAACGTTATTTCAAATGATTTCGAAAGGAGATCCATAACACGAGAAGGACTTCTATTGATAAATGTCACATGCGTATAGTGACATGAATAAAGACTCGGCAAAGTCGATCTTTGTTTTAAAAACCCGATAAGGATTTCCTTCGAGGGAAATGAAATAAATATTGATAAAATAAAGTAAATATGTACGAAAGGAATGGAAGAAACAAATAGACGTGTGAGAAAAACGTGACTCCAAACTATTCGAGAAAAGGTTGAAACAAGGAGGATATATTAAAATAAATGGAAGAGCCGAATGTTACCTTAGTGGTAAGGGCATGAACAAAGTCTCTTGGAGATGACTTTGTTTTACTTATTAGGAGCCGTTCAAGTACTCGATTAGCTTAAAATTTGTATCTCCCTCGAGAAGATTGAGTATTCCGAGCTAAATTGGAAAGTTTCCAAAAATTTCTTTTTAAGAAGTAGTTGTGTGTGCAATTCGAGAAATTGCTACTCGATTTAGGAAAGTAAATTCTGTATGAAGTGAACGATAGAGCGAGACAGAAGTTCCATGTGATTGAGAGACTGTTATGTGGACTTGATCAACCCACATAATAAGAAACTCAGTAATATGGGTCTTATGCCCCACTAGCAAAACCTTTTTAATATGGTATAAGTGGGTTAAAGAGACAAATGTTACTTACGTATAAGTAACATATAATGACGTCGTTTCTTTTCCTTTCGTTTCATTTTTGTAGTGTTCGCCTTGTACGAACTTTGCGAAGAGAATTATTTTACTATTAGGAGTCAAGCGCGAAGCTTGATTAAATTTCTAACGACCGCTCGATTTTAGCGATGACGACTAGAACTTGTTCTAAAAAGTTATTCTTAGGATATATTCCATTTCTCTTTTGGGAATTTATATTTTTATATGCTTCGTCCTTGAGTGAAGAATGCGACACGTATGAGTATTAAGAGTAGTAAACGACAAGGTCTGTTGTAAGTAAATGTTACTTTTGCATAAGTAACATGAACAAAGTAGACGTGCTTTGTTTTAATAAATGAGAATCGATAAGAAATTTTTCCTTGAGAAAGAGATAAGGATTAATGAAAGAAAATAATAATGAATTTAAGTAAGAAATAATAAAAAAAAAAAAATAGGATAAGAAATGGGAATAAAATCTTGAAATTTTATTTCTATACATATTGTGAGTATGAGAGCAATTTTCTGTGAAATTGCTAGATGTTTAAGATAAGTTTGTTAGATTAAGTGTGGTGATTTTATAATTGAATAAGGAATATTCATTTTGTAATTTAAGATTTTTCGTAAGATAAGATATTATCTTACCGTTACTGATCCGTGTTTCTTAAAAAACTTTGTAGGATGACTTCCAGTAGTGACACGACTTCGGAGAGTCAGTCCCCGCCACAGCATACTTGGGCAGATCAGTTATTGGATAGGTATAGAGATTTTGAGGCAAACCCGAGACATGATGTAGGACAGAGGATTAGTTACTTTTTGTCAGTTTATTATCCAGTCAGGCATACTATTCCAGAGAGTCAGGCTATACTTGACTTGGTTAGACGTCTACCAGAGGAATGGCGTGGTTGGGCACACGATACGGCATGGTACTACCTTGGGATGTTTGACGACGATATAGAGCCGACAGGTGATTACAATGAATTCGCTTTGGAGGTACATAGGCGTTTCTTCGAGAGCAGACACATAGCAGCATATCCTGTTCAGGCGCATCCTCCCTACGCTCACTTTCCAGCAGATTCAGAGTCAGAGCATGATGAGATAGGTCCAGAGATGATTGCACAGTTGGAGATCCCTTCAGTGATAGTACCTAGTGTAGACACAGGGGAGTTAGTTGCAGAGACAGCAGATGGCCTAGGGTTACCCGCTCCTTTTCAGCATGAGCCTTCCATGAGAGTTCAGGGACCATTTCAGTCAGGACCAGAGTATTTAGACACAGACGCAGGGCTTACCGCCCTGTTACAGTTACCATCCTCATACAGACCCCTTGATGGGATTTGCGCTGAGTTGGCCAGATTTCGGGCTGAGTTTGAGGTAGGACCGTCCAGGGTCCATTCCAGAGAGAAGTACGAGTCCTGTTCACTTCCCGACCACCTGCTGCCTCCAAAGAAGCGGGCATCAGCGACCTGCTGGGACTACTTGATTTCAGATTCAGAGATGACAGTTTCAGACGTGCCTGCCCCACCATCAATTACACTTGCAGATGGCACTACTTTGAGGGTCGACGAGGCACTCCAGTTTACTTTCGGTTCAGAGTCAGACGATGAGGACCCGGATGAGGATCCGGAAGAGAACACTGATGAGGATTCGGACGAGGACCCCGAGGAGGATTAGGCCATAGTGGGCAGTGGTGACTTGACCGCAGTTTGTTGAGCAAGACGTCAGAGACGCATAGTAGTATAGTAGCCTTTTGTTATGTACATAGTCGGATCAGTAACTAGATAGTTTTGTAGTACTCCATCGGATATGAAATTTTATGAATCGTTTCCGTTCTAGTACTTCCAGTAGTACGGTAATGCAAGATGCTAGTGCATTCTGTACACGTAGGCAGTTAGCCTAGCTTAGACTCGTTGTGATCTAGTTTTGTATAAGTCCTTGTTAAAGGCAAAACTAATATTCTTTTGATGTATATAATATACATGACCCATGAGAGGGTTTTAGTCACAAGAAGTTTCTTATGAATCGTATAACTAAACCAGAATATCAAACGAAACTCGTGTAACAAGAGTTTAATTTAACCTTGGAGGTTAAAAGTTGAAAGAAATAGAGTCAAAGTAAATTTGTTATTTTCGTTTATGTGAAAGTATTAAGTGGGGAAAGAAAAGGGTTAGTGAGAAAATGAAGGCGTACTAATAAGAAAAATTTTGTATCTAACAGTTTTAAAAATGTCGCTGAGAGCTGTTAACGATCGAAGAGGACCTGATAGTCCTAGAGAGTTTGATAGAGGTCAAGAATAGCGTATAAGAGAGGAAAGGCAAAAACACCCAGCAACCTTTTCACTTCCCCTATCTCCACAACGTCATAGCATTGAGGATTTATTCTTTGGAAGTAAACCACCATATTTCGATGGATCTGGTAATCCAAGTGAGGCCGAGCAATTGATATGTACTATAGAGAGAATCTTTGAGCCGATTAGACTTAGTGATGAGGAGCGTCTAGCATGTGCTGGGTATCAGCTAACAGGACCAGCTAAATATTGGTGGAAGACTAGACAGAGAATTATGCCGGCAGAACAAGCGGCTCTAACCACCTGGAATGGTTTTAAGGAGGCATATTACGAAAAGTATGTATCCAACCAAGTGGAAACTGAGGAAGAAATAGCAAGGAAACTCCAGGGAGAACTTAAGTATGAATTGGGAAAGGCAGTAGCCAGACAGGAGGGACTGAGTTATGCAGAACTACTAGAACGAGTCCGTGAAATAGAGGCATTAGTACCTAATAAAGGAAAGATGGTAAAATCCACACCAGCACCAAACCAGACTTCAACCCAAAACCGTCCCAACAATAATATCAGCTATAAAGGAAAAAGGAAATGGGAAGGGAGTAGTAGTAATTGTTACCAGTGCCACAACAAGCAAGGAAAACAGAATAGGGCTCGGCAGGGTTTCCACCAGCCAGGAAAAGGAAGTAACTATGGAAAGAAAGCAGGGCAAAAGAATAATCGACAGAGAAATGAACAATCCGGTCAAGGCAAGAGAAACCATCTACTAGGACAGCTGCAAGGGCAGCCAAGGAACGGTAACCAAGGAAAAATCACTAATCCAGATTACCCTAAGTGTAATAAGGAACACCCCGGTGTTTGTTTAGCAAAAACTAGTGTTTGCTTCAACTGTGGACGTAAGGGGCATGTTAAGAGGGATTGTCCTGAGCCGTGGCTAGCAGTAGAACATAAACGAGAATTTTGTACTTGTTCTAGATGTGATAAGAAGCATGAGGGTGTGTGTCTAGCAAACACGGATAAATGTTTTAATTGTGGGCAGACGGGGCATATAAGGAGGAGTTGTCCGACGCTGCTTCGGACGGCAAAACCAAATCAGTACGGCCAGCTTCAACCATCAAATACCACTCAAGTCTAGTCACAGCCACAGCTGATGCAATCACAACAAAATGCAGGAGCTTACATGATTAGGCAGAAGAGGTATAATGGAGGAAAGGGAGATCTGGCAGGTATTGGACGAACCTTATAAATTACCCTGTCATCATTGTTAACCCGTACTAGAACTTTATACCAGTTTTCTAGTACCTATTGACCATATAGGGCTGAGACTAGAACGCACAAATTGTGAAATAGGATCAATTACGCTTCAAGGAGTGTCGATAATCTCATAGGATTATTTCCTTAGTTTCGCTGAGCATAGAATTTAATTTAGGGTCTTTCTGTTAGAACATAGCAATCGATTGGGAAGTAATAAAATGTACGATATATATATATATATAATTTCAGAAATGGATTAGTTGTTTGAGAATTACCACGATTCTCGACAACGAGAGAAAAATCTCTTTCAAAACCTCGAGTAGAGAACCTACAGAATTATGTGAAATTTCAACGGGCAGGAAGATACTGATAATGTCCGCCCTATAAGCCAAGATGTTGATAAAGAAGAAAGATATGACAGCTTATCTCATATACCTAGTTGGAGATCTAGGAGCCAGGAAGATCATCCAAACGTGAGCGTTGTGAAAGAATATGAAAATGTCTTATCAGAAATAGTATCTGGTTTTCAGAAATATTATCTGGTTTATCACCAGATTGTCGCGTAGGTTTCACGATTGACTTAGAACTGCGAGCAGCTCCCAAATCAAAGGCCTTATGTAGAATGATATCGAAGGGGTTAGAGGAGCTTAAGATCCAACTGCAAGAGTTGTTAGATGACGATTTCTTTAGACAAACGTTTTCACCATGGAAAACATTTTAGATGTTCATCATCGAAGAAGGATGATTCTGGGAGAATGTATATAGGCTGTCAAAAGTTAAATAAAGATAACCCTTAAGAATAAGTATCCTTTAACGAGAATAGAAAACCCCTGATAGTCTTTAAAAGAAACAAGTGCAATTGTGAGGATAGACTTAAGGTCTAAGCATCATTAGTTAAACGATAAACTGGTAATATACCCAAAATTTTCTTCCAAACCAGATAAAACCATTAGGAATGCTTAGTTATGCCGTTAGTTGGCTAGTGCTCCGTAGTATTCATGAACCACATGAATAGAATTTTCCACCTAGACTTAGAAAAGAACTCATTTTAGTATTTACCGACGACAATTTTACATACGCTAAGAATGAGTAGGAACATGAAGAACACTTGCGAATAGTGCTAGAACGCATAGAGTCGGGAGTTAGATGCCAAGTTCAGAAGAGCAAGTTCGAATGAAGAAGAAATGTTTCTTGGATATATAGTGTCGACAGAAGATGTTAAGATAGATTCATGCCAAGGTAGAGGCAGTACTCAAATGAAAAATCGCTTACCAGTCTGAATGAAATAAGAAGTTTCCCAGGTTGGACAGTTATAATAGAGGTTTCCATTAAGGAATTTTCTATGATTACTAAGACTTATGGCACAACTACATAGAAGAAAAGAATAAATGTATGGACAATTGTGGAATACGAAAGCAGACGTTCTAAGAAAAGTTGATCATTACCCCAGGTTCAGCCCTCCTAGAGACGACAAGGAATACGAGATGGATGCTAATGCTACAAAGAACGAGTTAGGATGGTATAAATGCAAAATGAGAAAGTGATAGCTTACGCTTCACGACACATTAACCTTAGGAAATTGAGTGTTCAACCTACGACTTAGAGCTTGCAGCCGTAGTACATGCAATGAAATTTAGACACACCATCTATATGGTGTAAGGGATGAGATCTTCACAGGTCATAAAAAATTTGGAGTGTGTATTCGAGCAAAGGAATTAACATAAGACAAAGAAGATGGCTCGCACTAGTAAGATATTATGATTGTGAAAATAATTACCATCTAGGTAAAGTTAAGGGTAAGAATAGATACGCTGAGTCGTAAGACTCCAATTAAGTTTAGATATCTCTACGTCGGAGAAGAAACGCTTATACGAGGATTCGAGAAGATGGATATAGAAATGCATGATGCATCAGCATCGATCGCAGAGCAAAAAATGACATTAGTAATTATACCAAATTGCGAGAAAGATTATAAGTATCTAGATAAAGGACAAGTTGATCGAGGAGTTTCGACTAAGGATAAGAGCGGATAGACCAGACAGTGATTCTGAAACATTGAGTATTATGATAAAAATTAAAGAGTAGACTTAGTATTTCCGACGACGACGAATTTAAAATTTAAGAAAGGATTTCTAGTGGAATAGAGTGAAACGAGATGTTGCCTAGTTTAGCAGAAAGATGTTTAGCTTATAAGAAAGTGAAAGCTTTTCACTAACAGCTATACGAGTTGTTACAACCATTAGGTATTCCAGAATGAAAATGGAAAGATATAGTTACGGTTTTATGACAACGGGATTTTTGAAAGACACGAGGCAGAAAAGTTAGATACCAAACTTAACTTTAGTACTGCTTCTCACCTCCAGTTGAATGGACAGTCCGAGAAAACAATTCAAATACTCGTTGATGTGCTAAGAACGATAATATTAG
The DNA here is from genome assembly GCA_029490685.1 of Schizonepeta tenuifolia. Taxonomy (NCBI): domain Eukaryota; kingdom Viridiplantae; phylum Streptophyta; class Magnoliopsida; order Lamiales; family Lamiaceae; genus Schizonepeta; species Schizonepeta tenuifolia. The sequence continues at coordinate 103,038,627 of CM055955.1, forward strand.
CCGCAGAGCGAAATGGAAGAACACTTAGCCAACAACCGAACTATTATAACAATAATTATTAAGCTATGATAGGTATTACGCCTTACGAGACTTTGAAGAAAAAGAAGTTTTAGATAGCTGCCTTATTGTTATAAGGTAGGTGAAAGAAAGAACTTAAGACCAGATACGGTCAGTGAAATGATCGAGATCATACGATAGATTCGAGTCAAAATAAACGAGTTTAAAGAAGACAAAAGTCTTAAGTATATACGACAATTCGAACTTAATAATCGAGAAGGAAAATAAAAGCTCCTTAAGATTTCTCCGTTAGTGAGAAACCTTAGTTTCATGACAAGTTCAGACTTCGATAAAGATTTGTATAATTAGCAAATAACTTGGAAAAGATAGTTTCCAATACGAATAGTTATGGCTTTATTGCCAAGTTTATGAAATACTTATTTTAAGTATATCTCATTTTGAGAAAGTATGTACATTCGATTTTATAACACGATGTTCTATCAGCAAGACGTCGTTCTTGAAATTGACTTAAGTTATTAGGAAAGATCGAAAATGGCCTTAGGCCGAAAAGAGCAAAGGTTAAGGAGCAAGTCAAAACGATTAGTAATAGCGTTATAAGATCAGCACAGGCAAGAGGAAGCCATGTGAGAATTCGGAAAAGAGTTGAGTAAGAAGTACTTCAAGCAGTTAAAGGGGATAAGCAAATTTCGGGACGAAATTTTTCGCAAGGGGGGTAGGATGTAATGCCCTGGAAATTCCTTACGATCTCAAAATTTTAAAGTTAATAATAATAATGGCTTTGCACGCCTAAGTTTACGATTTTGAATTCTAAGACTAACGGTCGAATCCGTTTCCGAAAATAAATTACGGAAGTCAGCTAGACGACTACTGTATTTAGGTTTAGCGCGTACGAAAATTTTTTAGTTCGTGAACTCAGAACAGAAAACCGTCTGATTTTTACATTCACGAAATCGCGATACGAGCTCGCCCGAGAAAGTTCGTTTTTATGATTTTCCGAAAAAAACTCGGACTGTGTCGTCCCGAGTTTTTGTCGGAATAAATTTTATAAATATTATTTTCCGAGTAAGTTTAATACGCTAGAATTTTTGATAGAATCGGATCTCGCCGATTTTGTGCCGAGCTACGTTTTTCGAGTATCGTTTCCGTAACGTCGTACCGCGCCGTAAAAGCGCGTATTCTCTCCCTAAATTTAACAAGGCAGCCTACCTCCTTCACTTTAGTGTAGGATTTTTTCCATTTTAATAGTTTATTAATGTGATGACTCATGGTTTGGATCCTTCTATTGTGACACCTATTAACTAACTAAATCCTTAATTTAATTGTTAGTTAAATCCCTCCATTCTCTCCCTTTCCCTACCGTGTCTCTCTCTCCCTCCCATCACTCCCAAATTCTCTCATCACCATTAAAGGATATCAAGGTTCTTCAAGGGGAAATCATCACAAGTCTTTCATCTTCCATCATTTTTCATTCCTTTCTTTGTTAAAGCTTAAGGTAATTATCTCTACACTTCCATCCATTTAGATTTCATTTTTTCCTATTTTATTGTTAATACCGATTTTTAATAGTGGTATTAGGATAATGATTTGAGTTTAATTCTTGATAATAGATGGTTAGAATCGATTTCCTATGGTTAAAACATGAAGAAATCCAAGGACCTAAATTGCTAGGTAATACCGATTTTAGGGGTATTGGGTAGGGAGGTTAGATTCATTTAATTGTTTGGTTAATTATGCTTAGGATTAGTTTAATTGGGGTTTTAATCAAAAAGAAATCGAAAGCCCTTTGATTGTTGAAACCGAGTTCTAGGGTTTAGGGTTTGAAATTGGGGATTTTGCATTTTAATGTGTATTTGGGCTTCAATTGATTAATGGATGATATAATAGTGTAATTTAGAGATAAATGGTGTTGATTAATGAAGAAAATCACTCTCTTAATCTTTGTGTAAGTACCGAAATTTATTAGAAATTTAGGGGTTTGATATGGCTTGGTTTAATTGATGAAATGATGATAGAATATGGTTTCTAATGATGTTAGTTGATAATAGGAATTTATTGAGAATTTTCTAAAATTGTTTTGTGGAATGTAAGAGACGAAGAACTCGTCGTAAGTTGAGATATAGTATTGATATGAAGTGAATATATGCATGAAAATGAATCTCGTTAGATGTTGTTTGATGACGTAAAATTTGAACGAAATCCGACAACTTTTAAAATCGTGTAAGAGACGAACAATTAGTCGTAATTAATAACCGAGAAGTCGAATGAGAATTCTAACTTGATAATATTGTTTATGATGGACTAAGGTATAATTTTGTAGTTGACGTCATGAGCTTTCGAGCTATTATAGTATGAGTTAAAGTGATAGTCGAGAACTAGAGCGAGAAATTGATAACTTGTTTTGATTTAGTACTTGATAGTTGGAAGCCGACGTTTAGAACGTCGTGCTATTGGAAGAGTTTTGAGAAGGAGTTCATCACGTACAGGAGTACGTGATGACTGCCTTAAGAGTAAATTTTCATGAGAAATCGAATACGAGAACTTAGAACGAACCTAAGAAGTTTAACGTTGAAATCTATCGAGCAACTAGGGTTATTCGCGGCAGTTTTGCGACCCTTGCCGGAAACTGAAATATCTCCTAGCTCGTTTATTGGATTTAAGATCCGTAAATTGGAGCGTAAACTAGACATCCCAAACTTTCCAACAGTACAGGGATCATCTGTTTGCAGTTCCCCTGTTCTGGGCAGTCCCCAGAGTTACTGCCTTGCGCAGTGAATTTTCAGTTTTCATTCTTCTAAGTTGTTTCGTTCGCAACTTAGTTTCTTTAAATCGTCTAAGCCGTAATAACTTGCCGACTATCTTCCTACTGACCCAGTGTCAAGAAAGGAGCCTTGAGTGCTAAACGAGACGAGATCTCACCTTGTATCCGTTCAAGTAAAGAAATCTAGTTAAGCGTAAAATGCATAAGTCGTATAATGAACTAAAACTTAATTTCCTAAGTTATTTCTTTTCCAACTTAGTTCCTTTTGATCTTTTAAGTCGTATTAAGCTATCGACTACCCTCTCTACTGACCTAAGAGTCGAGTATGAGACCTTTCAAGTTCTAAACGAGATTTGTTCGAATCTCGTTTCCGTTTAATTAAAATGAAACTAGTAAGCATGCAATTGCCTAAAGAAATGAAATGACTAAAACCTAATTCGAATTTCCATGTTCGATTTTCTTATACGATCGAATTTAAAGTGTGATTATTTTACGATGAAGGAGGAAGCCATCACTAAGGAAAGGACGGAAGAACCGAAGAACGGAAACCTGTTTAGTTGTTCTGTATCTTCGAGGTGGGCTTTTATATATGAAATAAAACGAGCAATGCTCGAAAACCTTTTCTTTATCGCTTTGATAATTGTGTTTTCAAAGTGATAATCATGGCATAAACTGTTTAAATATTTTATGTGAGTTCTCTTGTACCTATCTGAGTTAACGATCGGCTCTGAGTTAGCTATTAAGTACTTTCCAGAGTTAGTGCACTTTGTAACCTGTGGTGTATGTGATACCCTGTTGAGGGGTACCAGCCACAGTGAATGAGAATTGGTTAAGATTTGAACGTAACATACCAGAAAAATGCTTGTACAAGCTACTTTATACAAATGAGTCAGAAAATATTTAGTAGACACGAGTCAGTTTCAATAAAACCCCGATGTGCTACGATTATGAGATGCCTGATTATTTTTACTTATGATTATGTTTTCGGCAACGTGCCCACTAAGTACTTTTGTACTTAGCCCTGCATATTTTTTCTAAATGTTCAGGTTGAAGCGATGGAAGCGGCTAGGGTTGAATTAAGTTGTCTTAAGAAGACTTTAGTTAGTTTTGAAATCACAAATTCCGCTGCAAAACTCTAGCACTTTGATGTTACGTACATTACGTAAAACTCTGTAGTTTATGTCTGTAAACTTGAACTTAGATGCCTTCTGAGTACTTTCTGCCGATTAATCCTTCGAGATCTACTCTTCCTTCTGTAAATAAAGTCTTATTCAGATAATGTATGATGTCTCTTATGTATGTTTAGTTCAGTTAGTCACCTTCTTCCCCGCTTCTTTAATCCAACCCCAGTCACACCCCGGCTTCTGCCGTCCCTCAGGATTTGGGGCCGTGACATTATGTTACAGCCCCAAATCCCGAGGGACGGCAGAAGCCGGGGTGCGACTGGGGTTGGATTAAAGAAGCAGGGAAGAAGGGGGATGAATGAGAATGAATGAATAAACAGACATTAATAACAAAATAAACTCTATGAACAAGACTTCATTAAAAAGAAAGAGATGATCTCGAAGGATCACTCGACAAGGTTCTCAAAAATAAACTGAGTTTATTGTACGGGCTTAGACCCAACAGATACATACAATAACTTCAAAAAGATTGGCAGCGGAAAGCGTAAAGCTTGACATACAAGTTCTTTATTCTAAATACGACTTCTTAACTCAACATCAACCACCGCCGCTCCCGTCACTCAACCTGCACATTTTATAAAACATATGCAGGGCTAAGTATAAACATACTTAGTGGGCACGTTGCCGAAAACATATAATAAGTATAGATAAATCAGACATCTCATTTCTGTAGCACACCGAGGTTTTTCATTAAAGGCCCGTGTCTACTAAACATTTTCTTTTCTCATAAATCACTCGCGCAAGCATTTTTTAACTGATGTTACGTTCAATCTTGCCCAATAATTATCACCGTGGTTGGCCACCCCTCAACAGGGTTCCACACACAACGGCTACTGTGTACACTAACTTTGGATAGCAGGTCGGCTAACTCAAAGTCCGATCGTTTTAGTTAGCAAGTGGGCTAACTAATAATTCTGGATAGCAGGTTGGCTAACTCAGAAGGGTACAAAAGAATTCACATAAAAACAAATCACTTCATGCTCTGATTATCACGTTGAAAACACAATTATCAAAGCTTGTAAACAAAGATTTTTGAACATCGCTCTTTTTATTTCGTATATAGAAAAGCCCACCTTACTGATTACAGAATACAATTCGAGCTTCCGTCTCTGGTCTTCCGTCCTATCCTCGGTGCTGACTTTCCCCTTTTATCTTAAATAAACAAACTTAATATCTTTATCGCAACAATAAAAGAAACAGGAAATCGAAATCGGTTTAGTCTTTTAGGCCTTTGCACTTTACTACTTTCTTTTGATTAACTAATAAACGAGACTTCGATCAATTCTCGTTTATAAACTGACTCGGCTCATTACTCGACACTTAGGTCAGTAGGTAATGGATGTCGGTAACTTAGAACGACTTAAAAGTTAATAAGGAACGAAGTTGAAAAGGACTCAACTTAGGAAATTAAGTTTTGAAATCTTTCTGCACAAGACAGTGATTCTGGATTTTGCACAGAACAGAGCATATTAAAACAGGGGATGAATTTTATACCAAAAGAAAGTCATGGGTGTCTAGTTTACTCTCCAATTTACGGATCTCGATTTCGTTATGCGAGCTAGAAATTATGACAGTTTCCGTGAAACGTCGCAAAACAGTCGCGCGAAACCCTAATGCTCGACAAATCTCGATGCACGATTCCCTAGGTTCGATCAATACTATTCCACTTTATTTTTGCGAAATTTCCATCTTAAGACAGTCTATATGCAGTATCCCTTAATCGGGTTCACATTCACGTCTTTTGATTAAACAAACGACGAGCATTTCCTCGTCATTTCCAACTAACCAATTACTATACCAAAACAATTTCAAATTCAATTCCTATTTCATTTTCGTTTATCAACTTCTCGTTTCTTAACTATAACTCATAACGTCTCATATCTCGGATGGAAAAGTCGTTAACTACAAACTCGTTCATCAATGAATAACAATCATTATTATTAAAAAGATTTTCCTTATTCGACTTTTCTATCGGCTTTTAATCTCGATTCTCCTTCTCTTATCAAAAATTAAATCTTCTTAGAATTCGTTCAAACTTTACGGTTACGATCATTAACTAACAAGATTATCATAGGTTCAAGTCACAAACCTAAAACATTATTCATGCTCGACTTATCGACGATTGCTCGTCTCTTACTAAAAGTCGAGAAATAATTTCTTAGTTGGTTACGTATTCGACGAAATCTAATTCGTCCGTTAGATTAGAAATAAATCACATACTCGGAAAACCTAATTCGTTTTTCAAAATCCGATAAAAGTCGGGATTAGAAAGTCTAAAATTCGCCCGGAAAAATCATAAAAACTGACTTTCTCCGGTGAACTCGTATCGAAGAAAAAGTGAATGTAAATCCTGACGGTTTTTCAATCTGAGTTTTCGGACGAAAAATCTATCAAACGCGAAAACCTTAATACAGTAGTCGTTCGATCGACTTCTGGAATTTATTTTCAGAAACGGATTTCACCGTAAATCTTAGAATCAAAAATCCTTAAATTAGGCGTGCAAAGCCTTAATTATTAATTAACTTTTTATTTTAATGACGGAATAATTATCCGGGGTATTACTTCCTACCCCTCTAACAAGAAATTTCGTCCCGAAATTTGCATACCTTCTTCAAAAAGGTAAGGGTACTTCTCTTTCATCTTTTCTTCGAGTTCCCACGTGGCTTCTTCTTGCCCGTGGTGATTCCATAGCAGTTTTACTATTGGTATTGACTTGGTTCTTAACTCTTGTATTTTTCGATCCAAGATCGTTAATGGTTTCTCTTCATAACTCAAGTCAGATTCAAGAACGACATCTTGCTGGTTAATTACGTGCTTTGGATCAAAAACATACTTTCTTAACTGAGATACGTGAAACACGTTATGGACACTTCCTAGACTTGGCGGTAAGGCCAATCTATAAGCAACGGGTCCTACTCTTTCGAGAATCTCATAAGGTTCTATAAACCTTGGTCTGAGTTTACCCTTAACTTCGAATCTAACGATTCCTTTAGATGGTGAGATCTTGAGGAAAACCTTATCTCCAATTTCAAAACTAAGATTGGTTTGACGGTCGTCGGCGTAAGACTTCTGTCGGCTCTGGGCCTCTTTTATTCTAACTCTAATCTGACGAATGATATCGATCATTTCACTGACCGCATCGGGTCCTAGGTTCTTTCTTTCACCTACTTCATCCCAATAAAGTGGTGATCTACATTTCTTTCCATACAATGCCTCGTAAGGCGTCATTCCTATCGTTGCCTGATAACTGTTATTGTACGCGAATTCAACTAAATGTAAGATATCCTCCCAATTCGTGCTTCGATCCAATACTACCGTTCTTAACATATCAACGAGTATCTGAATCATTCTCTCAGATTGTCCATCCGTCTGGGGGTGAAAAGAGGTACTAAAGTTAAGTTCGGTCCTTAACTCTTTCTGCATCGTGATCGAAAATCTCGAAGTGAATTTGGCATCTCTATCTAATGTTATCGACTTTGGTATTCCGTGCAGACGTACAATCTCACGGACATACAGTTGTGCTAACTTTTCTGACCTGTAGGTAATCTTAATTGGTAGAAAATGAGCTGATTTGGTGAGTCTATCAATAACTACCAGATGGCAGTGTTTCCTCTTCTTGACTTAGGCAAACCTGTCACAAAATCCATGGCTATATCTTCCCATTTCCATTCTGGAATACTTAATGGCTGTAACAATCCATATGGTCTTTGGTGTAGAGCTTTCACTTGTTGACAAACCAAACATCTTTCTACAAACGAGGGAACATCTCGTTTCAAACCGTTCCACCAAAAATTCTTTCTCAAATCTTGATACATCTTCATACTCCCTGGGTGTGCTGTATATGGCATATCGTGAGCCTTACTCATGATATCGTTCTTCAATTTATCGTCTTCAGGGATACAAAGTCTGCCTTCAAACAAAATTGCATTGTCCGGTGCCTCGGAAAAACCGTCCGGTTTATCCGTTCTTATCCTTAGTCGAAGCTTCTCAATTGATTTGTCCTTTCTCTGCGCACTTATGATTCTTTCTCGTAAGTCTGGTGTAGCTACGAGTGCTGCTATATGGTTTGTTATTGTTTCAGGTGCATCGAGCACTTCTAAGTCCATTTCCTCATATTCTCGTACAAGAGCTTCTTCCTCAACAAAGAGACATCCTAACTTGGTTGGAGTCTTGCGACTCAGTGCGTCAGCTACCACGTTTGCTTTTCCTGGATGATAGTTGATTCCGCAATCATAATCCTTGACTAATTCGAGTCATCGTCTTTGTCTCATGTTCAATTCCTTTTGCTCGAAGAAGTACTTTAAACTTTTATGGTCCGTAAAAATCTCAACCCTAACACCATAGAGATGGTGTCTCCAAATCTTCAGCGCATACACAACGGCTGCTAGTTCTAAGTCATGGGTTGGGTATTTCACTTCATGAGGTTGAAGTTGCCGTGAAGCATAAGCTATCACCTTTCCATCTTGCATCAAAACACAACCTAATCCATTCTTCAAAGCATCTGTATAGACCACGTATTCCTTATTCGCTTCTGGCAAAGCCAACACTGGTGCTGTGGTCAACTTCTCCTTGAGTGTCTGAAAACTCTTCTCGCATTCATTCGTCCATTTATACTTGTTTTCCTTCTGAAGTAGTTGCGTCACAGGTCTAGCAATCGTTGAAAATCCTTCGATGAATCTTCTGTAATAACCGGCCAAACCTAAGAAACTCCTAATTTCGTTCGGACTTGTTGGCAATTTCCAATCACGCACTGCCTCGACCTTGGCAGGATCCACCTTGATGCCTTCTGCTGACATGATGTGTCCAAGGAACATTACTTCCTTCAGCCAAAACTCGCACTTACTGAATTTGGCGTAAAGCTTCTCGGCTCTAAGCGTTTCTAAAACTATTCTCAAGTGTTCCTTGTGTTCTTTCTCATTCTTGGAGTAAATGAGAATGTCGTCGATGAATACTAAAACAAATTTGTCTAAGTATGGGTGAAAAATTCGATTCATGAGATCCATGAATACTGCGGGAGCATTAGTCAAACCGAATGGCATAACTAGGAATTCGTAATGGCCATATCTGGTTCGGAAAGCAGTCTTAGGTATGTCCTCGGGTTTAATTTTCAATTGATGATACCCGGATCTTAAGTCTATTTTGAAAAGACTCCTGCGCCCTTAAGCTGATCAAAAAGGTCTTCTATCCTTGGCAAACGATACTTATTCTTAAGGGTGATCTTATTTAATTCACGATAGTCTATGCACATCCTCATAGAACCATCCTTCTTTCTAACAAACAAAACAGGTGCTCTCCATGGTGAAACACTCGGTCTAATGAAACCAAGGTCTAATAATTCTTGCAACTGGATCTTAAGCTCTTCTAGTTCTTTCGGTGCCATCCTATATAGGGCTTTCGATTTGGGGGCCGATCCTGGTTCTAAATCGATTGAGAAATCTATGTGACGGTCGGGTGGTAAACCAGGTAAAATTTCTGGAAAGACGTCTTCATATTCGTTAACAACTTTCACATCTTGAATGGTCTTCTCAGCTCCTGGTTCTCCAACTAAGTATACGAGATAGGCTGTGCAACCCTTCTTCTTCATCAACTTCTTGGCTTGTAAGGCGGATATTATCGGTATTCTCTTGCCCATCGCAATCCCATGAAATTCTATCGGTTCTTTTCCTGGTGGTTGGAAAGAGATTTCCATTCCTAAGATTATGTCTACGTCCCACATTATCATAACATTCAAATTGTTCGCCTTAACCTTAAGAGTTCTGATTTCTAATTCTAGATTAGAGCAAACATGCGTGGAAGTAGTGATCTCTCCTTAAGGTATAGCTATTCTCATAGCGTGTTCAGCTCGTACAGGTCTGATATCTAAGTTATCCGCACACGAACTAGCAATAAAAGAATGCGATGCGCCAGTATCAAACAGTATCTTGATAGGGATATTATGAAGTTTACCCATACCTGCTAGGTTTCCTTTTCCTTTATTCTGCGCACCCTGTTTGATCGTACATGCCCTTGCATTCTGTTGCTGTTGAGCGTGCTACTGGAACTGCTGCTGGCTCATCTGCTGCTGCGGCTGTGCTTGAATCGCCCTCAGAGGTTGGGGCTGTCCATAATAGTTCTGTCCTGCTGCTTGCAATGGCTTCGGGCACTCCCTCTTCATATGCCCTTTCTGTCCGCAGTTAAAGCAAACACCCATGCCTGCTTGAAAAACGCCGGGATGCGTCCTATTACACTTTTGACAAACATGAAAGGTAACCCTCCCTGGGTTATTATTTCCATGGTTGAAATTCCTTTCTTGTCCATATGGCTGATTCTGCTGGTTATTTCCGCTTCCTGACCCTGATTGTCTATTTCCTTGTAAAAACAACCCTGACTGATTGTTTCCTTGCCACGGTTTCTTTCCAAAGTTGTTGCCTTGATTCGGCTGCTGAAAGCCTTGCTGATTGCCACTTTTCTGATTCCCTTGGTTGTTGTAGTTCTGATTGTATCCACTGCTATTTTCTTTTCCCTTGGTAGTTGTTATTGTTGTTGTTGTTGTAATAGCCTCAGTTTTGATTCTGGGTTAAGGCTGGTGCGGTTGTTATTGCTTTTCTTTCATTAGGCACTACGGCCTACATCTCTAGGGCTCGCCCTAAAACTTCCATGTAGCTCAGTCCCCCATAACTGGCTAATGCAATCCCAAACTCATGCTTCAGTCCCCCATGGAACTTCTTCGCTATCTTATCTTCAGTATCCACTTGAGCAGGCGCATACCTCGACAACTCACAAAACTTGGCGTCATATTCTGTTACTGTCATCTTCCCTTGTTTCAAATTATAGAACTCAACCTCCTTCTGAGCTCTATAGGTCTTGGGTACGTACTTATCATATAGTGCTTCCTTGAATTCTTCCCAGGTGAAACGAGCCAGGTGCTCTGCGGGTATAACCTTCTGTTGAGCTTCCCACTAGTAGTCAGCTGGTCCGGAAAGCTGGAACGCGACACACAGTAGTCGCTCCTCATCATTACATCTGAGGAGTTTGAAAATTCGCTCAATAGATCGCACCCAAAGCTCAGCATCGCTTGGGCTACCAGATCCGTTGAAAACAGGTGGGTTACGTTTAAGGAACAAGTCCTCAATGTCACGACAGGGGTGCTGGAGGTGGTGATGGTCATGGTGGTGGTGGGGTATCATGATGTTCCTGTTCTTCCTTCTTTTCATTTTGTGCTGGACGTCTACCACGTCCCTTGGGCCTACCAGGCCTTCCTCGGTTGTTAACTACTCTCAGCGGCATATTTCTTTTTGAAACTATAAGAACAAAACTCTCATTAGCACTTTACTTTTAAGCCTTCTTTTACTTACTAAACCTTTTCTCAACTTAAACAAGCTCACGGAAAAGAAAACTGATAATAGCTTTGATACTTAACTCTTTAAACTTTTAACTTCTCGGTTAAACCGGAATATTCATCTAAACTTTTTCTTCTAATCGCGCTTAGAAGAAACTTTTCATAAGATTAAGCCCACTCTCGGGTCATCATATATATATATTATATACACGTTAAAAAGAATATTAGTTTTGCCTCCAACGAGGACTTATACAAAAGGTTAGACTACGACTAGTCTAAACTAGGCTAACTACCTATCTATGAACCGGGTGCACTAACAAGTTGCATCTCCGTATTTACTGGAAGTACTAGAACGGAAACAATCCCAAAAACTTCGTATCCGCTAGAGTACTACAAAAGGATAGTTACTGATCCGACTATTTACAAGACAAAAGGAGACTTCTACTACTACTACGCGTCTAAGACGCCCTACTCAACAAGCTGTTGTCGAGTCACTACTGCCCTCTACGGCCTGCAACTCCTCGGGGTCCTCCTCAGGATCCTCCTCAGGGTCCTCCTCGAGGTCGTCCTCCATCGGATCCTCCTCAGAATCTGAACTAAAAATGAGCTAAAGTGCCTCGTCAACCCTCAAAGTAGTGTCGTCCAGAAGTGTAAGTGGTGGTGGTGAAGGCACGTCTGGATGAGTCCTCTTTGAGTCAGAAATCAGGTAGTCTGAACTGGATACCACTACACGTTTCTTCAGGGGAAGAAGGTGCTCAGGAAGTGAACTGGACGCATACACCTCTGCAGAACGGGCCCTAGATGGCCCCACTTCATCTTGTCCCCGGACTCTAGTCCACTCAGCACAGATCTCCTCCAGTGGTGTAAGAGGAGATGGTAACTCTAACATCGCATCCAGCTCTGCGTCTCTCTCAAGGTACTCGTCTCCTAGAACTAACCCCTCACTAGGTGAAAGCACTGGCGGCAGCTCCAACAGTGCAGCAAACTCAGGGTCTAGGGCTAACGGCTCGGGCTCAAACTCGGGCACAGACTCTATCGGAATGTGAAGGTAGGGTAGGTGCTCCTCAACCGGGATAGTCCACATAACCCGACTATGAAAGAACTGCCTATGTATGGCTAAGGCAAAACCAGCAAAGTCGCCGATCGGCTCGGGGTACAATCGCTGATCAGTGCGATGTGGTACCAGGATATGGCATGGGCCCACCCATGCCACTCGTCGGGCAGCCGTACAGTCAGGTTGGCCATCGTCTGACGCTCAGTAACAAAGTGACGAGCTGCGTAGAAGCGTGCAACGAAGTCACTGACCAACTGTCCGATGTCATGATTCGGATCCACCTCATAGTCATGGTACTCGTCTAAAATCTCATCAACTACTGTACGTTGTCTCAAAGGTCGACTCTTCCGAGCTGTAACACGGGTAGCAGGCATCCTACAAAGTTTTAAGAGAACACGGATCAGTAACTGGTAGGGTAATTAACATATCTTAAAGAATTCTTAAATCACTGTTAGAATATTCCATTATTCAAATTACAACACTTAAATCACTTAATCACAGTTTATCTTATTCATCTAGCAATTTCAAGAAATTGGACTCAAACAACACATAAAAAAAAAATCACGATTTTATTTTCACCCCTTTTTCTTATTATTCTTTTACTTTCTTACTTTATTTCTTTCTGGAAGAAAATTTCTTAACGATTTCTTTTCATTCTTTTAACTTATCAACTTATTTATTCTTATTCTTCTTCTTATTCTTTATTTTATTTCCTTAAAAGGAAATTCTTACGGCTTTTATTTAAAAAAAAACAAGTCGACTCCAACGAGTCTGTTGTTCATGTCACTTTATGCAGGTGACATTCGTTTATTCTCTTTGATTCCCTTTATTCTGTCCTTGACGATCCGATCATTTCTTGGAAATTTTGGAACCAACGCTTCTTAGAACGTCTATGTTCTCAAAGAATCGGGAATGCCTTAGAATTCGTCTAAATTCTCATGCCGACAAAACATTTCAAACAAGGAAATTATAACTCATATAATTTCACATACTTTCACATAGCATAGCATTCATGCTTTCACATAGTTCACGTAATATCACAAAGTATAACTCTTATACTTCAATCAAATCATACTTGGCATACTTATTCTCAATCATACTTGCATACTTTATCACAAATTCTTGCATACTTATTCAAAAATTTCTTCTTAACAGAAATCATACTTCTGAAATTCTTTTTTTACTTTTCTTCTTTGATTGAGTTGACGTAGCGGGAGGTTGAGTTGTCGTCTACACTCTTAAACTTAGTGTTACGACTTAACTTTACTTGAAAGAAGACTCGGGTATAGAGTATATACAAATACTCTATCTTACTACTTGAAAGAAATTCGTATGCAGAGCAGAAACGATTGCTCTGACACCACTCTGCCACGGCCCCAAATCCCAAGGGACGGCAGAAGCCGGGGTGTGACTAGGGGTTGAATTAAAGAAGCGGGGAAGAAGGGGGATGAATGAGAATGAATGAATAAACAGACATTAATAACAGAATAAACTCTATGAACAAGATTTCATTAAAAAGAAAGAGTTGATCTCGAAGGATCACTCGACAAGGTTCTCAAAAAGAAACTGAGTTAATTGTACGGGCTTAGACCCAACAGATAGATACAATAACTTCAAAAAGATTGGCAGCGGAAAGCGTAAAGCTTGACATACATGTTCTTTATTCTAAATATGACTTCTTAACTCAACATCAACCACCGCCGCTCCCGTCACTCAACCTGCAAATTTTATAAAACATATGCAGGGCTAAGTATAAACATACTTAGTGGGTCGAAAACATATAATAAGTATAGATAAATCAGGCATCATTTCTGTAGCACACCGGGGTTTTTCATTAAAGGCCCGTGTCTACTAAACATTTTCTTTTCTCATAAATCACTCGCGCGAGCATTTTCTGACTGATGTTACGTTCAATCTTGCCCAGTAATTATCACTGTGGCTGGCCACCCCTCAACGGGGTTCCACACACAACGACTACTGTGTACACTAACTTTGGATAGCAGGTCGGCTAACTCAAAGTCCGATCGTTTTAGTTAGCAAGTCGGCTAACTAATAATTTTGGATAGCAGGTCGGCTAACTCAGAAGGGTACAAGAGAACTCACATAAAAATAAATCACTTCATGCTCTGATTATCACGTTGAAAACACAATTATCAAAGCTTGTAAACAAAGATTTTCGAGCATCGCTCTTTTTATTTCGTATATAGAAAAGCCCACCTTACTGATTACAGAACTACAATTCGAGCTTCCGTCTCTGGTCTTCCATCCTATCCTCAGTGCTGACTTTCCCCTTTTATCGTAAATAAACAAACTTAATAATTTTATCGGTTTAGTCTTTTAGGCCTTTGCACTTTACTACTTTCTTTTGATTAACTAATAAATGAGACTTCGATCAATTCTCGTTTATAAACTGACTCGGCTCATTACTCGACACTTAGGCCAATAGGTAATGGACGTCCATAACTTAGAACGACTTAAAAGTTCACAAGGAATGAAGTTGAAAAGGATTCAACTTAGGAAATTAAGTTTTGAAATCTTTCAGCACAAGACAGTGATTCTGGGGTTCGCACAGAACAGAGCATATTAAAACAGGGGATGAATTTTATACCAAACGAAAGCCATGGGTATCTAGTTTACTATCCAATTTACGGATCTCGATTGCGTTAAGCGAGCTAGAAGTTATGACAGTTTCCATGAAACGATTCCCTAGGTTCGATCAATCTCGATGCACGATTCCCTAGGTTCGATCAATACTATTCCACTTTTATTTTTTCGAAATTTCCATCTTAAGACAGTCTATATGCAGTATCCCTTAATCGGGTTCACATTCACGTCTTTTGATTAAACAAACGACGAGCATTTCCTCGTCATTTCCAACTAACCAATTACTATACCAAAACAATTTCAAATTCAATTCCTATTTCATTTTCGTTTATCAACTTCTCGTTTCTTAACTATAACTCATAACTTCTCGTATCTCGGATGGAAAAGTCGTTAACTACAAACTCGTTCATCAATGAATAACAATCATTATTATTAAAAAGGTTTTCCTTATTCGACTTTTCTATCGGCTTTTAATCTCGATTCTCCGTCTCTTATCAAAAATTAAATCTTCTTAGAATTCGTTCAAACTTTACGGTTACGATCATTAACTAACAAGATTATCATAGGTTCGAATCACAAACCTAAAAATTATTCATGCTCGACTTATCGACGATTGCTCGTCTCTTACTAAAAATCCGACATTATCCAATTTCGTTCAAATTTTACAACAACGATCATTATCTATCAAGAATCACTAATATGCAAACCATATTATCAAAACATTAACGAGCTTCAACTTATCGACGGATTTCCGTCTCTTACGTTTTTTCAATTTATTTTTAGAAAAATTCCAATTAATTATATATTCATCCTCAATCATCCTACATCTCAATTCCATTAACCAATCACGCATATCATATCATCTTTTTCATCAAAACCTCACTTGTTCTTCTCTTACACTTTCATTTTTATTTTTAGAAAATTCTAATTTAATTCATGTAGTCAATTAACAACATGTAGAACACTAATTCATCAATCAAACAACAAGAAAATCGAACTAGGAAAAACCCCTAAATCTCACAAAAATTTCGGTAATTTCAATATGCAAAGGGGGATGATTTTCTTCATGATTCGATCCATAAAACCTAATTTTAAGCATATTATAACATGAATTAACATAGGTTCATCATGCTTCTTGATCTTCACTTTTTCGAAAACAGTAAGATTGATGGGAGAAGATTTTTGTTCGGTTCATTACGTAGAAGAAACTCCTACCTTGCGAAATATGTAGTCGGATATGAAATCGATCGGTAGATGAGAGACTTGTGTTCTTGAGAAAGCTTGGAGGATGAACTTTTAATGGAGGAATTTGAGAGAGAATGGAGAGAGAGAGAGATGATGGGGACGGTAATGAAGGAGGGAGAGAGGTGATGACTAGCCATTTTACTATTCCATAAAGGTGTAAAAATCTAACAACAAAGGTGGTGAGTCATTAAGGAGCGTTTGGGCGCGAAATATTTGACGGAAATATCTTGTTTTCGGGTTTTAAACGACGTTATAAAAGTCGAAAAATAATTTCTTAGTTGGTTACGTATTCGACGAAATCTAATTCGTCCGTTAGATTAGAAATAAATCACATACTCGGAAAACCTAATTCGTTTTTCAAAATCCGATAAAAGTCGGGATTAGACAGTCTAAAATTCGCCCGGAAAAATCATAAAAATTGACTTTCTCTGGTGAACTCGTATCGAAGAAAAAGTGAATGTAAATCCTGACGGTTTTTCAATCTGAGTTTTCGGACGAAAAATCTATCGGACGCGAAAACCCTAATACAGCAGTCGCTCGACCGACTTCTGGAATTTATTTTCAGAAACGGATTTCACCGTAAATCTTAGAATCAAAAATCCTTAACTTAGGCGTGCAAAGCCTTAATTATTAGTTAACTTTTTATTTTTATGACGGAATAATTATCCGGGGTATTACATTTAAATGTTTTGGTATGGAATCATCTACGTGCTAAAGTTATTAAGGTCCTGTGGACGCACGGGATAAAGGTCTTGTGGATGCACGGGATAAAGGTCCTATAAGATACGGGACAATGCATGCATTAGTTAAGGTGACTGTGAGCCTTGCTTCGGTTGGGCCGGTCACGGTGTTCGAGGAGGAGGCCTACTTCTCGACACCACATAAAGATAAGTTGTAGATTTATTCATACCTAAGTATAAATGTCTGCAGACGATTTCAGAAAAATATGAAAATGTTTTTATGGTTGTCACAAGTGGTAAACTGTTTTTAAACGATTATATACTTAACCCTTGTGATGCAGCAAAAGAGGCAAGTCTAATCATATAGCTCTATTGAGCAGAGTTTCAAATGTTTTGGCATGTGTCCACTGAGTACGAAGTACTCACGCCTTGCATGCTACTTCTTAAACGTGCAGGTTAGCTTGGATGAGGAGGACATGGTGTGCATGAGCGGCTCATTGTTAATATAATTCTATTTTGGATGTTTAGCTTAAGGTTACGTGTCTTCATACATATAGCCTTTGAACTTGATGTCGTTGTTTATGTTCCGCTGCAACACTGTTATTCTGTTATCTTTGATTACATATTCAAGTTTCGTTACTATGAGCTGTGTGCTCAAAATAATTCCCTGTTTATCTTTCAATTTTGCATGACTTAGATTTCCAAAACACTTATTATATTTTAAAACCGATGTAAATTAATCATGCTTGTGTATTTGATAGTTCTTTGCAAGCATGTTGGTAATTACTATTGTTTCTTGTCAATTACCCTTATTCTCAAGCATGATTCCTTGTTGAGTCAAGTTTATTTGATGGTTTCACCTTCACACTCCAATGGAGTTTACTCGTCCCTACACACCGGATTTCAGGGTGTGATACCTGTGGAAGTATTTGATATATGGGGAATGGATTTCATGGGGCCACTGCCAAACTCAAGAGGGAATCTATTGTCACAGTATGTGAGAGCCTGAATTTTCGTCCCTAGAATTTTTCAATTTGTGAATAAGATAACCATTAAAAGGTCCCTATTTCCCGAAAATTTTCAAAAAGAAATAAGTCAACAAAAATTTTATTTATAACTTCAAATGAAATTTTATTTAGATAATAAGATCAAAAGAATATAAAATTCAAGTTTATCATGCATCACATATTTATGTGTTTCAATTTTGTTTTGGTTCTGTTTACTTCAAAATATGAAAATCTGATTATATGAATTTGTGACTATGCAATTGTGTGATTATGTGAATATGTTATTTTGATTAATTAGAAATATGTAATCTTATTTGATAGAAATATATAATTGTGACAATGTGAAATTATTCCGTATATCTTCTCGTCAATTTTTAGAAACATCCGTCTAGAATTTAATATTCAATATTGGGCTTGTTAGAATCGAAATATTTATCTCTATTAATTTACTCGTTGAATTTTTAAATCGGCTAAGGAATGACGAGCCACGATTAAAGACACTAATTAAGAAGATAAATATATACTATTATATTATATATGTGTGTTTGTGTGTATACGTGTATATATATTGCATGTGAATGTTTATTGGGTGTATGTGTGCAAACAACTACAACTTTATTAATAAAACAATTGCTAGAAGACAAAAGTGATAGGATGGAGGACCTATTCAACAGGGAAAAATCAGAAAATATGAAAGAGAGAGGAGTGAGGGACAACTGACTTTCTTGGAAATGAGGAGAGAAGTTTTCTTGTGGGATAATAGAAATATGTGTGTAATAATTACACTCAACAAACACACTAAAAAACCTACCCCATCTGCCTTATCACCACCACCTCTCTCCATGCTCCATTCAATGGTGCAGCAGTTCACTCATAACACTCACACAAAACACGAACACATCTCTCATCCCCTCTAAATAACAGCCGCAACACACACACACACTCAACACACCACCATTTTCAGTTTTTCTTCAACTCTCTCTTCAAGATTCAAGCCTCACCACCCAACTCCAACCCACATCACCACCATTTCTGCCGCCGTGAAGTCGGCGTCGAAGCTCACGGAGGAGCAGCAGCTCCTCAGTAGGAAAGTGAGAGGGAATTCGTGAGAGATCGAGAGAGAGAAATCAAGAGTTGAGAGTTCGGAGGCTAGGTAACTTGGCTAACCTTCCATTTAGTCTTGTGTTATGCCTTATATGATGTTAGAGCATCTTTAGGTGTAGATGATACTGAGCACAACTAAGAATGAGATCATGTGAGTGAGCATGTTTATAGTAGAAGTTTATTGGTTATTTTGCTGATGTCTGATGATATATATGGCTTCGTATGATGTCGATTATGTGAGGGATCGACTTCTATGGTTTCTTTAATGTGTAAACTGCCCTAGAAGTTAACTTGATGGACCTTGAAACGGAATTGAAGCATGCATGAGCTAGAAACTTAGATCTACTCTACAAAAATTTCCTTCGTTTTGCTATGATTTTTGCTGCTGATCAACCTCTGTTTCCAGTAGTTAAAGTTCTCGGTTTGCTTTGAATTTTTGATATGTTGTATGTGATAATGTCCTCTGTGATCTGGTAAAATTTCACATGTTTTCATCGAACGATTAATTTATGGTGATATATATAAATCAGCTGCGTGAGCAGTGAGTTTTCCAAACTGCACAGACACATTTCGACGAGCATATCTCTCTCGTCGTATATCTATTTCACGAACCGTTTGTTTTAAAATGACCTAGACATCCTAAAGTTTCTGGAAAACAAAGTCTCAAATATTCCAAACATCTGAGAGAAGTCAGATTCACGTATAAGCATGACCTATGTGCAGAAACTGACTCTGTAACTAAATAAGTAGGTTGCATTGACCCTTTTTCCATCAAGCATAACTTTGGAACCGCTAAATATTTTTGTATTAATCCAATTTCACGTTAATATATGTTTACAAGATATCTGTAATGATACATTATACATGTTTATGTTGAGTATACACTCAATGACAACCTCATGAATTTAGGTGGAAACCACAGATTAATATACGCCATCTGTTCGATAAATCGTCTAAGTGAATATTAAGCATGAACATGAATACAAAAATGATATTTGCTAAATAATTATCATAGTTTGAACTTAAACCATGTTTCTAAAATGATGAGTAGTTATAAATGACTTAGTATATGAATTATGTAAATTTGGACATGATTTACTAATTTAAGTCTATTTGTTGATTATATTAAGTTACGAAATTGTTGTGGTAGTGGTACGTTTTCATTTGAGCATAACTCTTAAATCTTTGCTTATTTTTATATGAGGTCAGTTGCATGTCAACCTATGTAGTGTAAGCTTTCCAGAGTGATAAATCACGCCTATATAAGTTCATTGATCAGTTTGTAACAATCCTCTGGATAGGGCTACTTACAATATCTTTATGCACGCTAAATGTCTGTAAAAATGTCTTAGTGAAGTTTTTGCTTTTAATTCATCCTTGCAATATTATATGAATTCTAGTGATTTAATAATTGAAATATATGCAAATTATATGAATAATAATCGACCATGAATTTATTAACTATTTTTAAAATCAATGACATGATTTATTGTGTCACAGCCCCAAATCTCGAGGGACGGCAAAGCCGGGGTGCGACTAGGGGTTGGATTAAAGAAGCGGGGAAGAAGGGAAATAACTAAGAATGAACAGACATTAATTAACAGAATAACTTCTATGAAACAAGACTTTATTTAAAAGAAAGAGTTGATCTCGAAGGATCACTCGACAAGTTGTTCAAAAAGGAACTAAGTTCATTGTACGGGGCTTAGACCCAAAAGATAGATACATTATCTCAAAAAGATTGGCAGCGGAAAACGTAAAGCTTGATACAAGTTCTTTATTCTAATTACAACTCATAACTCAACATCAACTACCGCCGCTCCCGTCACTCAACCTGCACATTTTATAAAATATATGCAGGGCTAAGTACAAAAACACTTAGTGGGCACATTGCCGAAAACATATCATAAGTATAGATAAATCAGGCATCTCATTTCTGTAGCACATCGGGGTTTTTCAATAAATACCCGTGTCCACTAAACATTTTCTGTCTCATTTTCACAACATGGCTTGATCAAGCACTTTTCTGATAGATGTTACATACAATCTTGCCCAATAATTATCACCGTGCCTGGCCACCCCTCAACAGGGTTCCACACACAATGGCTATTGTGTACACTAACTTTGGATAGCAGTCGGCTAACTCAAAGTCCGAACGTTTTAGTTAGCAGGTCGGCTAACTAATAATTCTGGATAGCAGGTCGGCTAACTCAGAAGGGTACAAGAGAACTCACATAAAAACAAATATTTCATGCTCTGATTATCACTTTCAAAACACAATTATCAAAGCTGTAAATAAAGATTTTCGAGCATCGCTCATTTTATTTCGTTTATAAAAAAGCCCACCTTACTGATTACAGATATAGCTTCCGTCTTCTGTCTTCCGTCCTATCCTTGGCGTTGACTTCCTCCTTTTATCGTAAATAAACAAACTTTAAAAATCGATCGCAACGATAAAAGAAACATGAAATCGAAATCGGTTTTAGTCTTTTAGGCCTTTGCACTTTACTACTTTCTTTTGATTAACGAATAAACGAGACTCGATAAATTCTCGTTTATAAACTGATTCGGCTCATTACTCGACACTTAGGTCAATAGATAATGGATGTAGATAACTTATAACGACTTAAAAGTTCACAAGGAACGAAGTTGAAAAGGATTCAACTTAAGAAATTAAGTTTTTGGAAACT
Source organism: Schizonepeta tenuifolia (assembly GCA_029490685.1). Lineage (NCBI taxonomy): Eukaryota > Viridiplantae > Streptophyta > Magnoliopsida > Lamiales > Lamiaceae > Schizonepeta > Schizonepeta tenuifolia. The sequence continues at coordinate 103,060,289 of CM055955.1, forward strand.
TCCTGCACAAGGCAGTGGTTCTGGTGTTCGCACAGAACATAGAAATTTAAAACAGGGGATGAAATTTATACCAAAAGAAAGCTACGGATGTCTAGTTTACTCTCCAATTTACGGATCTCGATTTCCTTAAGCGAGCTAGGAGTTATGACAGTTTCCGTGCAAGGTCGCAAAACAGTCCGCGCGAAACCCTAATGCTCGATAAAACTCGACGCACGATTCCCTAGGTTCGATTAATGCTATTCTACTTTTATTCTTATGAAATTTCCATCTTAAGGCAGTCCATACGCAATATCTTTTATTACAAATTCCTTCATATCTCTCGATTACAAACTCGACGTATAATTCCTCGTCTTTCAACTAATCCAATTACTAAACCAATTCAATTTCAAATTCAAATTCAATTTCTATTTCAACTTCTCGTTTATAAACTATATCTTATATCATCTCGGATGGAAATATCGTCAACTACAATCTTGTTCATCAACCGACATTAATCATTAATATCAAATTGGTTTTCCTTATTCGACTTTTCTATCGGCATTTAATCTCGTTTCTTCGTCTCTTATTGAAATTCCAATCTTCTTAGAATTCGTTCAAATTTTCCGGTTACGATCATCAACTAGCAAGATTATCATATATTCGAATCATAGACCTAAATCATTAATCATTCTCGACTTATCGACGATTCTTCATCTCTTAGCGAAAATCCGACGTTCTCCAATTTCGTTCAAACTTTACAATATCGATCATCGTCTATCTAGAATCACTAATACGTAAACCATATACTCAAAACATTAACGAGTCTCAACTTATTGTCAGGTTTTCGTCTCTTACGATTTTCATTTTATTTTTAGAAAAATTCCAAATAATTATATAATCATCCTCAAACATACTACATACCATTTCTATTATCATTTCATGCAAATCATAACTTCTTCTACATCAAATCATCAATTCTTCATCTCTTACATTTCTATTTTTATTTTTAGAAAATTCTAAATTAATTCATGCAATCATCTAATATCATATAGAACACTAATCCATCAATTAATCCTCAAGAAAATCGAACTACATCAAACCCCCAATTCTTCCTAAAATTTCGGTATTCATACATATTCGGGGGGAGGGGGGGTGATTTCTTCCTGATTTCAATCCATAAAACCACTCCTAAGCATCTAACAACATGTATTAATCAAAGAATCATCATGCTTCTTCATCTCCAATTTTTCGAAAAAAAACAAATCAATGGAAAATAATTTTTCTTCGGTTCAATACGTAGAAGAGAGAGCTTCTACGGAATCGGATCGGATCTAAGATCGATCGGATCTAATGAAAAAAAACCACTCCTACCTTGTTGAATATGGAATCGAATCTAAGATCGATCGGTAGACGAGAGACTTGTGGAGCTTGAGAGAGCTTGAGGAATGAAGAACAATGGAAGAAAAATGAGAGAGAAGAGAGAGGAGATGATGGCGGTAATGGTGAGGGAGAAAGGAGAATGACTAGGTTAGATACTTTTCCATAAAGTGATAAATATCTACTCAAGTGATGACTCATGTAATGGCGATTTAGGGGAGGGTTTTATTGCCGGAAATATCTCGTTTATGGGTCTAGAACGACGTTATAAAAATCGAGAAATAATTTCTTAGATGGTTACGTTTTCGACGAAATCTAATTTGACCGTTAGATTAGAAATAAATCACATACTCTGAAAACATAATGTCATAGCCCCAAATCCCGAGGGACAGCAGAAGCCGGGGTGCGACTGGGATTGGATTAAAGAAGCGGGGAAGAAGGGGACTGACTAATTAAACATACATAAAAGACATCATACATTCAATGAACAAGACTTTACTATCAAAAAGGAAGAGTTAATCACGAAGGATTACTCGACAGAAAGTACTTGAAAGCATCTAAGTTAAAGTTTACAGACTTAAACTATAGTGATTCACCAAAAGTACATAACGTCAAAAGGTCTAGAGTTTTGCAGCGGAAAGTAGGTTATAAGCTAAAGCTTCCTAACAACTCGACTCAACTCCAACCACCGCCGCTCTCGTCGCTTCAACCTGCACATTCAGAAAACATATGCAGGGCTAAGTACGAAAGTACTTAGTGGGCACGATGCCGAAAATATAATCATAAGTATAGATAATCTGGCATTTCATAATTTGTAGCACATCGGGGTTTTATTTAAAATTAGCCCGTGTCTAATAAAACATTTTCTGTCTCATTTTCACAATTTACTCGGCCGAGCATTTTTCTGGTATGTTACGTTCAAATCTTGACCAATTCTCATTCACCGTGACTGGTTACCCCTCAACAGAATACCACATACACCACAGGTTACAAAGTGCACTAACTCTGGAAATCACTTAATAGCTAACTCAGAGTCGATCGTTAGTTAACCTATTTTGATTAACTCATAAATCTGGAAAACACGAATGTTAACTCAGATAGGTACAAGATAACTCACATAAAACATAAAACAGTTCATGCCATAATTATCACTTTGAAAACACAGATATCAAAGCGATAAAGAAAGGTTTTCGAGCATTGCTCGTTTTGTTTTATATATAAAAGCCCACCTTAGCGTTTACAGAACTAAGTACGAGCTTCCGATCTCCTGATCTTTCGTCCTTTCCTTACTGCTGGCTTCCTCCTTCATCGTAAAATAATAATACTTTAAAATCGGTCGTAAAAGATAATCGATCATAGAAATTCAAATTAGGTTTTAGTCGTTTCATTTCTTTAGGCATTTGCACGCTACTAGTTTCATTTTAATTAAACGGGAACGAGACTTGAACAAATCTCGTTTAAAACTCGAAAGGTCTCATACTCGACTCTTAGGTCAGTAGAGAGGGTAATCGTTAACTTATTACGGCTTAAACGATCGAAAGAAACTAAGTTGCGAAGAAAACAACTTAGTAAAACAAATCCTGAAATTTCACTGCGCAAGGCAGTAGTTCTGGGGACTGCCCAGAACAGAGGAACTGGAAACAGGGGATAATCCCTGTACCGTTGGAAAGATTGGAGAGTCTAGTTTACGCTCCAATTTACGGATCTCAAATCCGATAAACGAGCTAAAAGAAATTACAGTTTCCGGCAAAGGTCGCAAAACTGCCGCGGCTAACCCTAATTGCTCGATAAAAACGATGTATGACTTCTTAGGTTCGTTCTAAGTTCTCGTACTCGATTTCTCACAAAACTGGACTCTCAAGGCAGTCAACATGTACTCCCGTACGTGAAGGACTCCTTCTCAAAACTCGTTTCTTTAGCACGACGTTCTAAACATCGTCGTCTCAACTACCAATTACTAAACAAAAATCAAGTTAACAAATTCTCGTTTCTATTTCTCGACTACAACTACAACTCATATTATAATATTCCGAATGCTCATGTCGTCAACTACAAAGTCGTACCTTAGTCCATCATAACCATTATTATCTAATTAGAATCCTTACTCGACTTCTCGATTATTACTTATGTCCACTCGTTCGTCTCTTACGAGATTTCAAAAGTTATCGGAATTCGTTCAAATTCTACGACATTAATCAACATCTAACATAGATCATTTTTATACATATCATCACTCCATATCATTAACCAATCTCAACTTAAATGGAGTTCTTAGTCTCTTACGACTTCATTAATATTTTTAGAAAATTCTCAAATAATTCCTATTATCAACTAACATCATTAGGAACATTATTTCATCAACAAATCATCAATAAAACAAGCTACATGAAATCCCTAATTCCACATAATTTTCGGTATTATCATAAAATAAAAGGGGGTGATTTTCTTCATCGATTAACATCATTAATCCATTAATCATACTGCTATCTCATCAATTAAACAATTACAAGTCTAATTACACATTAAATTGAAAATCCTCAATTCAAACCCTAGCCCTAAAATCGGTTTTCATCCATATATTAGGGGATTCGATTTCTTTTTGTTCTAATCACTAATTGAACACCTCCTAAGCATGATTATCCAACTAATTGAAGAATTCAAACATCCTACATGATTCCCCCAAATTTTCGGTATTGATGTAGGTCTTAGGGTTCTTAATTTTCTTCAATTTTAATCATAGATCCATATCTAATCCATCTAGTTATCTTAATTAAAGATCAAGACATCTAATTCATCTACCCATATTTTCGATCCACTTGAAAAATAAAAAGAAATGGATTTGGAATGGATAGAAGTGAAGAGGAGACAAATACCTTGAAGATTACTAAAGGAAGTTAGAAGATTCGATGGAGGATTAGAGACTTGTGTGATTTCCTTGCTCAAGAACTTGAGGATCTTCAATGGTGAAATGAAGAAAGTAGAAGTATAGTATATGTGTGTGTGTTTCGAAATGGGAGGGATTGGAAGTGAGGATGGTGATGACTAATGTTAATTAGAATAGTAACCATATAGGTGTAAAGTGTTAAGTAATTATCTACATGGTGAGTCATTGTATAATACTATATAAAATGAAAATATCAAGCTAATGAGAGTCAGGTGAGGTCGGCCAAGAGAGGGAAGAGAAGAGAAATTACGCGCTTTTCCGGCACGATACGATGTTACGAAAATCGAACGACGAAAAACGTAGCTCGGCACAAAATTGTCAAATTCCGATTCGACCAAAAATTCTAACGTATTTAACCTAATCGGAAAATAATATTTAAAAACTTAATTCTGATAAAAACTCGGGACGAAACAGTCCGAGTTTCGTCAGGAAAATCATAAAAATGAACTTTCTCGGGCGAGTTCGTATCGCGATTTCGTGAATGTAAAAATCAGACGGTTTTCCGTTCTAGGTTCCAGAACTAAAAAGTTTTTGTACGCGATAACCTTAAATACAGTAGTCATCTAACTGACTTCCGTAATTTATTTTCGGAAATGGATTTCACCGTTGGTTTTAGAATTCAGAATCGTAAACTTAGGCGTGCAAAGCCATTTTTATTAATAACTTTAAAATTTTAAGACTGTACGGAAATTCTGGGGTGTTACATCCTACCCCCCCTTGCGAAAAATTTCGTCCCGAAATTTGCATACCTTCTGCAAAAAGATGATGATATCTCTCCTTCATCTTCTCCTCGAGTTCCCACGTGGCTTCTTCTTGCCCGTGGTGGTTCCAAAGCACTTTAACGATTGATATCGATTTGGTTCTTAATTCTTGGACTTTTCTATCCAAAATCGATATCGGCTTTTCTTCATAGCTTAGGTCAGATTCAAGAACTACGTCTTGCTGACTAATGACGTGCTTAGGATCATAGACATATTTTCTCAATTGAGAAACGTGAAATACGTTGTGGACACTTCCTAGACTTGGCGGTAAGGCCAATCTATAAGCGACGGGTCCTATCTTCTTGAGGATTTCGTAAGGTCCTATAAACCTAGGTCTTAGTTTACCCTTAATTCCGAATCTAAGGATTCCTCTGGTCGGTGATATCTTAAGGAAAACTTTATCTCCTATTTTAAACTCAAGATTGGTTCGACGATCGTCGGCATAAGACTTCTGTCGGCTCTGAGCTTCTTTCATTCTATCTCGTATCTGTCGAACAATCTCAATCATCTCATTTACTGCATCCGGGCCTAGATTCTTTCTCTCACCTACTTCGTCCCAATAAAGTGGTGATCTGCATTTCCTTCCATACAAAGCCTCATACGGCGCCATTCCTATCGTGGCCTGATAGCTGTTGTTGTAAGCAAATTCGACTAAGTGTAGAATTTCTTCCAAATTCGCGCCCCGTTCCAAAACCACTGTCCTTAACATATCGACTAAAATCTGAACCGTTCTCTCTGACTGCCCATCTGTCTGTGGGTGAAACGCTGTACTGAAATTAAGCTCTGTTCCCAATTCTTTCTGCATCGTAATCCAAAATCTCGAGGTAAATTTGGCTTCTCTATCTGATATTATGACCTTCGGTACTCCATGCAGACGTACAATCTCTCTGACGTACAACTGAGCTAGTCTTTCTGATTCGTAGGTAGTCTTAATCGGCAAGAAATGTGCTGACTTCGTAAGTCTATCGATAATTACCCAAATAGTTGTGTTTCCTCTTCTTGACTTAGGCAAGCCTGTGACAAAGTCCATAGCTATGCCTTCCCATTTCCATTCTGGGACATCCAATGGTTGCAGCAATCCATACGGTCGTCTGTGTAAAGCCTTAACTTGCTGACATGCCAAACACCTTTCCACAAACGAGGCAACGTCTCGTTTCATTCCATTCCACCAGAAGTTCCTTCTCAAATCTTGATACATTTTCGTACTTCCTGGGTGTGCTGTATAGGGCGTATCGTGAGCCTCACTCAAGATTTCGTTCTTCAGTTCGCTGTCGTCATCAGGAATACAAATTCTGCCTTCATAAAGGATCGCATTGTCTAGTGCTTCGGAATATCCATCTGGTTTATCTGTTCTTATCTTTAATCGCAACTTTTCCATTGATTCATCCTTCCTCTGAGCACTGATGATTCTTTCTCTCAAATCTGGTGTAGCTTCTAATGTTGTTATCTGACTTGTTATCGTAGCTGGCGTGTCGAGCACTTTGATATCCATCTTCTCGAATTCTCGTACTAAAGTTTCTTCCTCTACAAAAAGGCATCCTAACTTCGTTGGAGCCTTGCGACTCAATGCGTCTGCTACCACATTAGCCTTTCCTGGATGATCGTTGATTCTGCAGTCGTAATCCTTAACTAATTCGAGCCATCTCCTTTGTCTCATATTCAGTTCTTTCTGCTCGAAAAAGTACTTCAGACTCTTGTGATCGGTGAATATGTCAACCCTTACACCATAGAGATAGTGTCTCCAAATCTTTAACGCATGTACCACGGCTGCGAGTTCTAAGTCGTGGGTTGGGTACTCAACTTCGTGAGGTCGAAGTTGTCGTGAAGCATAAGCTATAACTCGTCCATCTTTCATTAAGACACAACCTAATCCATTTTTCGAGGCATCGGTGTAAACCACATACTCCTTGTTTGCGTCGGGACAAGATAGTCCAAAATTCGCCCGAAAAAATCATAAAAACTGAATTTCTCCGGTGAACTCGTATCGAAGAAAAAGTGAATGTAAAGTCTGATGGTTTTTCGATCTGAGTTTTCGAACGAAAATTTTATCGGACGCGAAAACCCTAATACAGTAGTCGTTTGACCGACTTCTGGAATTTATTTTCAGAAAAGGGTTTCACCGTCAGTCTTAGAATCGAAAATCCTTAACTTAGGCGTGCAAAGCCTTAATTATTAATTAAATTTTTATTTTGACAACGGAAGAATTATCCGGGGTATTACATATTGTGCGCAATATGCTATGTGGCTATGTGAACATCTTGTGTGCATTACATGACATGACTTGGATCTCCAAATGAAATTATTAATTAAGTCTTGGGCCGTCTTTGATTTTCTCTAGTTATAAAGTATAAATCGGGAATAGGTTGACCTATGACTTAGTTGTTTGCCAAAGCGAGCAAGAACTCACTGAGTACGCTAGTACTCAACCCAAAAACTTTTGTTTTAAATGCAGGATGAGCGACGGGATGGAAAGTGGTCTGATGGCTTCTGAAGTTATTTGGTTGGCGATCGTTTGGATTGTCATCGCTATTTTGCTTATCGTATCGTGGTAGTTCGACATTTAATATGTAATAAATTAGACAAACTTGAACTCTGAACCTATTTCCGTTTTCTTTTATGCCGATATCCCGATCGCGGGTAATCAATGAAACTTTTATTGCCGTGCAGGGTCCAAAATCTTCATACTTCGAATCCTAGCTTAGATTTGGGCAAGTTTATCGTTGAATCAAACTCATTTGATTCTATGATCATGTTTACTTATTAAACATGTATCCTATTTCTATTTACTTTTCCAAATTATAAAGTTTCTAAGTATTCTTCCCTGTGGCGATCCGGTCGATCCGCATAGGCCAGGTGGCGGGTCGTTACAAAATGGTATCAGAGCAGTTCGTTCGCTCTGAACCCAAGTTTCTTTCAAACTCAAGCCCTTTACTTCCAAGAATTATAGTTGACTTCTATATTATCCAAGAATTTAAATCTCTTCCAAGATTCAAGGATAGATTCCCTTGAATTAATGTCACACCCCGACTTCCGAGGTGCGACTTACGAACAACAACATAACTCAACCAACAAACAATCAACTCAAATACGGGAAAACATGCTCGGGGAAAAATCAACTAAAAGCAACAACACTCGAATAAGGCTATCAAAGACATATTGAAGCAATAACTGAGCATTTTAATTTACATTAAGACGAGAATATGATAAGTATTTCAGGTTAACGAGAACAAGATTCAACAAAATATTAAGAACCATCGAGCACATTGCTCAGAACCAAAAATAAATATCAAGTATGTATTAACAGATTTCCATTTCAAAAGGGGTTGCAGTGGAAACTCGACTCAAATCCCAACACTCACACGTATGAAGACGTACAAATGCCAGTCTGACATTCAACTCGACTCAACCAAACAGACCACACCACCAAGCCTTCCCTGCCATCGCCATCCTGCTAACCTGCACGTTCAGAAATACATGCAGGGCTGAGTACTTCGTACTCAGTGAATATATGCCGAAAATATTTGGAAAAAGATGCTCTTAAAGCTATATCAATTGAACTTGTCTTGCCGAAGCATCACAAGTAACTAAGCAACTTAAAATGATTTTACTTGTGCATGCTAAAAACATTTTCTTTTAAATAGACTGCGCAGTCAAAATATAATATATACTCAACAGTATGCATCATCTGTCATAAATTCTCTCACTGTGCCGAGAAGTAGGCCTCCTTCTCGAACACTATGACCGGCCTAACCGAAGCAAGGCTCACAGTCACCTCAACATTTAACATACCACACGTGGGTTTCCTGCCTTTCACAGGATGATAATAACTCAAATAAACAGATGATAACATATACCAAACTCAATAAAAACGGCAAGTCAATCGCATTTTAAAAATTCACATAATAATACTCAATAGCATAATAGCATTCATCGACAGTTTTGGTTTAGAAAAGCACACCTGTCTTCCGATGTTCTAGCTAGGTGGCTTACGGGCTATCTGTCCTCGCTTATCTTTCCGTCCGGCTTGATCCTTCACAGTTCGACATCGATAAAGAAGATAAGATACTACGCAAAGACGGATATTAATCGTTGGTCTTGACTGAAGGACTTCTACTTAACTCGTTGCTCTCAAAGCTATTCTTTTCTAAATAAATCTCGCATTCTCATCTCTAAGCCATTAACTCTACTCGATAATTGGTTAATACTACTAACCAATGTCTTAGCACTTATCGCTTTAATTATGAAATGTCGTCTATCTAAATTCTATTACTCGAGTTTTCTTTTATATTCTTAATCAATTCTCGATTTAATTATCAACTTAACAACTTAGTTGTTTTGCATACAAAACAAACTCAGTAATCTTTCACGTTATCAACAATTAATATCATTCACTTAAGCATGTTAATTCAATTGCATAACAATTCAAAATAAATCAAACATATTGTCTCGAATTCAATCACATTTCAAGACACATTAACATTTACTCAATTTTTATTTTAGAACTTAATTCAAATACGAATTCCTTTTTTATAAAAACTCAATTAATAAAATTTAGCTTTCTCGACTTTTATACAACATTTTTCCAAACTCGTTGTCTTGTGAAACGTATTATAAATCTTTACTCAATTAATAAAAAATCTTCTTATTTTTATTAACTCTTATGAAATAGGAATTTCATTTCTATTTCTAACTCGATTCTTATTCTTAACTCAAACTATTACTTTTTAGATTATTATCTCGACAATTCTTCTCGGTTTATTCTTAATCCACACGGTTTGAAAAACAACTTACTTAATTAATTTAATTAATTACTTTTAAAATCATTACTCGATATCTTACTCGTATTTTATTCCATTATTTTCTTGATTAAACTATACGAGTATTTAAACTATACGAGTATTTAAACTTAACTCGTCTAACATCTTTCCTCGACTCGATTAAATCTTCTCTTCACTTTCTTATCATTTTATTCTTTTTATTTTAACTCGATTTTCTCGATTCTTACTTATTTAAATAAGAAATTTCTATTCCTCTTTTATTTACTAGTTTAAGACTCATTTCTTAATCAATACTTGTTCTCCTTTATTCTCCAATTAATTTTTATTAATATCTTGATTATTTTATTAATTTAATTATTAATTTCCTTTTTGATTTAATTTAATTAAAACTCAAATCTTCAAGTTTCATCTTATGAACACTTAGAACACTTAGAACACCTACTAGGTATTCTTTTCTATGTATATTTCAATTCTTAACATTTTTAAAGCTTAAAACTTCATTCTTTCATTACATTAAATCCTATCTTCATCTAGGACTCAAATTAACACTCTAATACACATCAAGATCATCAAATTTTCTAAATCATCACAAAATTATTTTCTTCAAAAACCTCATGCATATGTCGATTTTTCTCACACTTAACAACATAAAAGATTAAATCATCACATCTCATAGTAATCTCATGCTCAAAACATCAACTAAATCAACAAAATAATTTCTCCTTTTTGCTCCAAAACTTACGGCATTTTCACAAAATTTAGGGCAATCGGTTTTTCAATTTTTGAAGCATATAATTCCATCCTAAACATGATAAAAATCATAAATCAAGCATCAAAGTAACAAAAACTCAAGAAACTCATATTTTCTCATTTTTCTCCTATATTTTCGGTATTACTCAATTTTTAGGGTTTTTAAATTTCTTTTTCTCTCTTAATTCATCGATTAAATCCTAGAGTTCGATTCTCCTATCGATTTCTTCTCACTCGATCTTCACATCGATAACCCTAGTTTGCCTAAACATAAAATAAATACCATGCATGCATGTTTTCTTTCTTTTAGGGCTTATAGGGATACATATATACAAGAAATCAAATGAATATCATACTTTTAGAAAATAAATTTGATTTCTCCTCCTTGATCTCTTCTTTGGCCGAAAATGGTTGAGAAATAGGGCTCAAACTTCTAGCTTGGATTCACCATGGAAGAAATCATCTTGAATCCCTCAAGAAAAAAAAATAGTAATTAATCATCCATTTTAGGGCTTATTAGCCGAAAATTATGAAGAATGGGGGATGATTATTGGATTTCAAACTCAAGAACTTGGAGAATTATTACCTTTCAATTTAGGGCTTGAAAGGACTAGGATGATGATGATCTTCTCTTGATCTTCATGAAATTGGAGCTTGAATACTAAGCTTTAATGGAGGAAATCTCCAAGTGTGTGGTGTGTGTGTATGTCACGGCAAAGGGGGAGAGGGAGAGAGAGATTTTTTTCTTCCTTGTTGTTTAATGGAGAGTTTTAGAGAGTGAGAAAGATGGAATGAAATTTTGCTCTTGAATAGAGAGAGTGAGAGATCGAAAGAGAGAGAGAGAGAGAGATTGAATTGTGAATGCATGCACTTGATTAGATATCCTCCCAACATATAGAATATAAATGATGATGTTGGTGTTGGAACTTGGATTGAGAGAGAGATAATGGATTGATGGGATGGATGTATGCATGGAATCTTCATACGCAATTTACTAAGATTTTGTTAAAGAATATTCATGATTAAATCTAAGTGTAGACTTGCAAATAGGTTTGGAGAGAGAGAGATTAGGGAGAGAGGTGGAGAGATGGCGGTGGAGATTTTGTTAAAGAATATTCATGATTAAATCTAAGTGTAGACTTACTAAGATTAGGTTTGCAAATAGAATTTTTCTCAATATTTTATTACGGGTATTATTTACCTGGTCGTAAAAAGTTTTCCGGATAAAAAGTCCGTATTATTCCATTTATGCTAAAAATGGATCTAATCTCTCCTCGTCTCGTTTCCGACATTAAAAACATCTCAAACCTATCTCACATCTCATTAAATAAATTAAGGATTCCGATTATCTAATTTTTAGGTCTAAATTCCATATAACGAAGAAAACTTAAAAATTAGTCGGCTTATTAATCCGCTTATTAATCCTTTAAAGATTAAATTCTCATAACTCTCTCAAATTATCTCGGATAAGCTTCTATCTTATCTCAATAATCTTAGAATTAATTCTAGGTTCAAAGACTTTAATTAAAATCTATTCTAAGTTCATCGATGTATAGCGATTTCTCGGTTATCAACAATATTCACTTCAAATCAAAATCCTCGGAAATCTCTGAAAATCATACTCGTACTCATTCTCATACAAATAAGTTCAATATATGCATCACATTATCATTTCAAGAAACAGAAACAGATAATCTCACGTAAAAACACATAAGGGCATTTCAGTCATTTTACTCATTTCTATATATTTAGGAAAAAATTTATTCCTTAAATCTCGCCATTTAAACTTATAAGGTTATTTAATACGCTCTCTAATGTTATAAAATCTCGGGGTATTACAATTAAACTCTTTTATAAACTGTCAATCTACTTGGATTTTTATGCCATGTTGTCTCAAAAGTGGGAAGTTCCATCACACCCCATCCGCGTCGACTCAAGGAAAGATATTATTTCAAGAGTTCTTTTTATGAGAAGAATGTATGTTTAATTTTTTATGAGGACGAGTTTTACGTATTTGGGAAACAGTGAAATCTTAAATAGTTAGACGGGCCTCTACTCGACTCGGGTTCTAAATTCTCGATTTGACTTCTTAAACTCTCGATTCTTAATTTCTACCCATGTACTATACCAATCAAACTTATCGGCATATAATTTCGTCACTTATACATATAATCAAGCATTCAAACATTTATTCAAATATTTAGATTAAAATTTATTATTCTTTTAAACTCTAATTTCTCGATTTTTTTAAATCAAACAATTTCAAATAAGTACGAGATCTATTCTCGTTCACATATTTCACACATCAATTATAATTGTATCATTTCACAGTCGCATCAAATATTCACAGACAAACATCTCAGATACATCATACTGTTCGTATTCCAACTAAAAATTATATTTCTCGGTTTTTATTGTTGAGGAAACTCTTTTTATTTTTCTCTTTTAACTTTTGACATCTAATATAAATTATTCATTAAAGCTCATTTTTGCTCGTTTCAAGTTCCATTACTCCTCTTTATTTTTTTTAGCTCTTATACTTCTTAATTTATTCTCACCTAAATTCTCGTAGGCCAATTTTTAATTAGAAAATTATTGTTTTTTTCATAACTTTCTCATACGAACTCTAAATTTTGCGATTCAAGTGGCTAATATACTTGTTTTTTTTTTTCTCAATTTCATATTAATAACATTGATTATATCTTTTACCCAACCAAATTTCATAAAATTTCTCTTGAAATTTACTGTACTAATCTATTTTTTTTATTCTTGCTATTTTTCAAGAATTTCAAGTTCTATTGTATTTATAAAAATTCCAATTGTTCAATTCCTCCATCAATCTTATCTTTTAACCTCAAATACTCAAAAATCATACTTTATGCCTCATTTCTTTCTACTAGTTTGGAGGTTTCTTTATAGAATTTTATTTCTTTCTTGTTAATGCATTTCTATGCTTTAAATAATTATAATTCCATTATTCTTGGATCAATTCATCTTATTAGGCTCAAAATCATCGAACTCTTCTTTTTAGCTTCAAATACTTCGAATTTATTGGGGTGTTCCCCTTGGATGATTAAACTCTTAATTTTATTATATAGTTCCACTCCAATAAAATTTAATCTTATTATCTCTCATTCAATTCATCAATTTTTCCAAAAAGAAATAGGAATTAAAATTCTTAATTTTATATATATTGTGAAAAATATAAATTGAATTGTATAAACTTATTTCTTTCTTTTGGTGGTATTTTCTTCTATAGATATTATTGAATTTTAGTTTTGATCCACCAATTAATTAAATAAACCATATGTATATTTTTATACATACACGGTCACACATATACTTTTATCAAATAATTTCATACTTCCATTTAAATTATAGAATCATACTTCTCAACTCTTAAATTAATAAAATCCATCTTCAAATTTATCATAAAACATATATATCAAAAATTTATTTTCACTATTCATCATCTTCTCCAACTATTCTTTTCTTAATAACATGCTTATTTCTTTATTCTTTTTACTCAAACATACTTATATATATTAATATATCTCAAATCAAGCATCAAACTTAAGATAAAAATCATAGCACACAAAATTTCTCCCAAGGCATAAACCTTCGAAAATTTCATGTTTCATGCATAAATATTTCTTTTCATCATTTAATCATCTTAACATGCTTAAATATATTCTTAGAACACATAGAGATCATCAAAATCAATTAATCGCTCAAGACATGAAAACTATTTTTTTTCTTCATAAAACCGTAGGTTTTATATATATTTATCATGGAATTTTTCTTCTTATTTCTCTAGTATGGAAGACATACTTATTAAGGTTTCATGCTCAAGACCACAAAACTCAATTTATCCCTTAACATACTCATAATTTTTGAAAGATTAAGGAAGAGAAAACTTGGAGTTCTTAAGCTTAAAAGTTAGAAATCTTACTAATTCTTCTTTAATCGATACTCTCTACTTTGTTCCTCGCAACTCTAGCTTTCTTTCCTCGATTTCCTTGAAGGAAAATCGAAGCCTATGATGAGGAAGAAAATCGGCAGTTTTCAAGGAAAGAAAAAGAAGAAAATTTATCGATCTCACTTTGTAGTTGGGAGGAAATCAGGATTAGACCTTGACTCCTATCGATACTTCTCGATCCTTTTAAAGCTTGAATAAAGGAAAAACATGGTTATTAGAGAGGTAAAGGGCAGCGGCTGTCCATGGAATGGAAGAGAAATATTGCTCATACTCGAATTTTTGAAGAAACGAAGGTGAAAGCTTGATTCTCTACGATTTCTATCTCCTTCCTTGCAATTTATTGATGAAGAAATGGAAGCTTTGGAGCTTCAAAAACCAGTTGCTATGGAGGTGTGATGGCTGCCATGGGAGGAGATGAAGGAGAGAAATATGATGTTGGTGATCAACCTTTGAACTCTTGAATATCCAGCTTCATTTCTTTGAACTTATTGAAGGAAAATGGAAGCTTGAAGCTCCATAGCAGCAGCAGCCATGGACGCTAATAGGAGAGAGAGAGGTGACCGAGAGAGAGAGAGAGAGTTGGGAGAGAGAGTTTGTAGAGTGAGAGAGAGAGATGGAATGAAACTTGCGTACAAGTTAAAGGAAATGAGAGAGCGATCTCACTTGCCAAATGTGAGAGTGGGGAAAATTTGAGGGAGTGTAATACCCCTATTTTTCATGAGTCTTTAAGTTCGTCCTAATTGAGTTTATGAGCTTAAATGTGTGCCCTTGTGTGATAAAATCACCAAGAAAATAACATTTTTCTTGCAAAATTACCAAAATGCCCTTGAGCATCATTAAGCGATTTCTCTTATTTCGGTTATCCGAATTGAATGTAAGCTGAATTGATTGAGCATGAGTATGTGAGTTTGAGGTTGAGTTCAAATTTCGGAAAGTTCTGAGAAAAGTTATTTTTCAGCGAATAGTAACCGACGACGAGAATTCACTATTCACCAATTATTTCTGAATTTCATCAAGTTAGTGTATTTTGAATTTAGAATTTATTCTAAGACCATTGGTGCATGTTTGAGATTTTCTGAGATTGTTTGAATCGAGTTTGAATTTTATTTCTTTGAAGAAACGAATATGAATAGTAAACTTTTTACGTTTTCTTCGTTATTCGGAATTTTGATCTGAAACTTGGATTCCTAGTATCCTTGATATATTTGGTGATGTTAGAGATGAAGTATAGATAATTCCGATGTCGAGAAAGAGTCGTGGTGAGTTTTAAATCGTTTAAGAGTTTAATGACAAAGTAGGGTTAAATTGCATCGGATAACTTTTTCTTCCGGAGAAAATTATATCGCATTTTTTACGACCAGGTGCAACTAAAATTATATTAATTTCTCTCAAATTATTCCCTCTCTGCCAACATCACATACTCTCTCTCTCGTTTTTTTTCTCCCTTAATCATTTCAACCTTGAAAACAATATTAGTCTCTCCAAATATTCTCTACACTCTCTCTCTCTCCCACCCATCTCTCTCATCTCTCTCGGCTATGAACACACACACACACACTATGTCTCTCTCGTCCCTTAGAGCTTGAGTTTCAAGCTTCAAGAGCTCCAAGAATATCACTTTCGAGCATCCAATGACTTGATCGTTAAGGTATTCAAAATCCTCTCATTCTTGTGATCGATTTGAGACTAGAATTCATCCTCTTTTGTCTCTTTCATTTTCCGGCAGCCTTGTGCCTAAAGAAGGAGCTCAATTTCAGCTAGATTCGGAGCTTAGAATCATGTGGATTGAAGCCTTTCAATCGATCAAACTTTCAAGAGTAATAAGTTCTTTGATTCTTATTTGATTCTAGTAATTAGAACTCAAGAAATCATCTATTTTCTTCCCTCTTTTATTCGATCAAAATGATCTTTTGAGTGATTTTTATGCAAGAAAATAGGAGTTAAAAACTGATTCCTTCCCCTATAAAATCTGCCGAAAATAATGCTTAGGGGTAGAGTTTTGATTTTTGATTTTGATTATGGTGTTCATGATCCTTGTGTGTATATATGTGCAGTTATGTTGAAAAAGAAAAGTTGATATATATATATAGGGTTTTTCATGTTGATGATTTAAGCTTGATTTGGATGATGGATTTGTGTTCAAGATGATGATCTAAGAGTTTTGTGTATGAGATTGAATGAGAAAAATAATGAAGTATATACATGAGAGTGGACCGAAAATTTTGATGAGAAATTTAAAGATTTGAGTTGTTGATGTTCTTAGTTAAATTTGAAGATGGAAATTGAGATAAGTGATAATAAGATATAAAGAAAAAGGAGAAAGAAATTAATGGTTGTATTTTTCTTAAGAACCAAAACTTTTGTAAGAATGAAGAAGATGATGTTCTTGAGATGTTCTTGATGTTCTTGATGATATTCTTGATAAAAAGATGATATTTTGATGATATATGGATAGATGATGTATGATTTGATGGAATAGAAAGTATTAAAATAAAAAGAAATATAAAAATGAATTTTTAATAATTTTTAGGAATTTTTAATAATTAAATTCTAAATTAAAAGTGATGATCAAGTTTCATAGTTCTTGATGATTCAAGTTAGAATTGATGAATGTGATGAATCGACGAAGAAGAAGAAGTTAAATCAATTGGAGTTTCTTCTTAAAATTTTTGAATTCGAGTTAAGACGAAGAAGTTGTTGAGAATCGAGATCGTTAATGGAAAATCGAGTTTAATTAATAAGAAAAGAGAAATAATGTAAAGAAAAATGAAAATAAGAAGTAATTAAAAGTAACTAGACGTCATTAGAATCTTTTTATCGAGTTAATAAGTTTCCGAGCATGACACGTTTTACGAGAAAAAGACTAAAACTTTATTTAATAAAGTTAATTTTTGTTTTAATTTCCTATTAAATGATTAAAGTTAAATTATAAAATGAGAATGAAATTAATTTCATAAAAGTTTAATAATTTATATTTTCTAGAAACCGAGCAGAGTCGAGATAGCATAATTCAATAACCGAGTCTTGAATGATTAAACGAGTTTATAATTATGATTAAATAATTAAATTAATTTTCTAGAATTTTCTAGAATATTTTATTTGGAAAATTTTTCTTTTTCCAAATGATTATCGGAGTCGATCGTTTATCTGGTTGTGAACATTTGATTCTTGATTTGAAAGTTTGTTTGTGAATGATTTGAGATGTTAGAACCCGAGAATTAATTTCATAATTTTCTGAGTTCGTTTAACTCGAGAAATCGAGAAACGAGACGTGTGATGTGAATAGTAACTTTCTGTCTTATGTGAAATATTTTATTAATAAAATATTTAGATATTTTTAAAATCAAGTACTTGAGTTCAGAGTCTGTTGGTTTAGTACTTGGATAGAATCGAGAAACCGAGAATGATCGAGTTAGATAAGTCGAGATAAGTTGAGAAACCCGAGTCATGTAGAAGTCCTTCAGCCGAGCGTTAGAATTCGTTTATCATTTCCGAGAAATAGAACTCATCCTTATAAGAATGTTAACTTTGAAGGAACAAGTGAAGTTCAATAGTAAGAAACGAGTGGAGTCCAGAAGTAAGAAGCGAGACTGTAATACCCGGCTTTTCTTTTTCCGTCAAGAAATAAAAATTTTCTAAGAAATTAAGGCTTTGCACTTCTAAGTTAAAGAATTTCAGTTTTAAGACTAACGGTGAAATCCGTTTCTGAAAAAAAAAATTCAGAAGTCGTTCAACCGACTACTGTATTAGGGTTTTCGCGTCCGATAAAATTTTCGTTCGAGAACTCAGATCGAAAAACCGTCTGACTTTACATTCACTTATTTTGCGATACGAGTCTACTGGTAAAAGTCAGTTTTATTTATTTTTCCGGGCGAAATTTGGACTGTCACGTCTCGACTTTTCAATGGATTTCGGATATTGAATTGTCCTTTCCGACTAAGTAAATTATTTCCAATCTATTGGTTGAATTAGATTTCGCCAAAAATGTAACCGTCTAAGAAATTAATTGTTCATTTTTAGTTTGCAGTTTTAGATCCAAAAAATTAGATATTTTAATTGGTTAAACCTCCTTACTATTGCATAATATCTCCATTCTTTTCTCATATATAAATATCAAGTTGTCTTCCATTTTTCTTCTTCATTTTTCCCCTCCCCAAACCGCCACCCCCCCTTATGCTCTCTTCTCTCTCTTGTTCTTCCATCTTCAAGTTTTCTTCAAAGTGTTCTTCAAGTTCTTCAAGCCTTTGAAGCTCATAACTTGTTCGATTCTCGATTAAAGTCTATTCTGATTGCATATTCGTAAAGGTGAGAGCTTCCCCTTTGATTTCAACCGAACAAAAATCCATTCCTTTAATTCTTGAAAATTTTGAAAGTTGTAAGAGGAGTAGGATTGATATTCTAAGTTTATTACATGATTATTAATGCTTAGGATTAAGTTTATATGGTTTAAATCGAATATAAATCATGTAGGAATTAATTAGGTAATTTTCGAAAAATTTCATGAACTAGTTGATGAAGATTTAGCTTGAATTTAGATATATGTTTTGTGGAATATGTTTGTATGTATTGAGATATGATTGTATGAATTGTTTGGGATTTCTCTAAAACTAAAAACAAATTTGTAAGAGAGGAAGAAGTAGGATTTTGATTGAGTAATTGTTAGGTTTTTGATGATGTGTTATGATATAATAGAAGTAGGAAGCATGAAGTTCAACATATATTTAAATTAGATTTTTCTAAAAATAAAAACGAGATCGTTGGAGTCGAAGAATCGTCGATAGAATTAGTTTTGATGTTGATATGGACTTATGGTTTGCATATTAGTTAATCTAAGTAGTTAATGATGATAATTGGAAAATTTGAATGAATTCTAAGAATGTTGAACTTTTCGTAAGAGACGAAGAGTCGAGCATAATCGTCAATAGGAAAATCGAACGAGAAAACTAATCGAATATTAGTGATTGTTGGTATGTTAGGTTAGTTGTGGAATTAATTGAGAATTAATTAACAACTATGAAGAATCGAGTTCATAAACCGATAAAAATGACGTGAATTGGTTAAGTAATAGTTTCGATAATGTTAATGTGTTAAGATGATCATTATTAAGTAAAAAGATGATAGAAACTAATTTGGTTTGAATCAGATTAGTAGAATTTCAAAAATTAAGGAAAATAAGTAAGTGTAGAAACAAAGAAACGAGAAAACGAGGGTTTGTATGTTTCCGATTGATGATATGGTTGATATATTGATGATATGCATGATTACATGTACTTAGTTTGAATTTCTTAGATTTTATAAAAATGTTTAAGAAAATCGACAACGATGTTCGTTGCTCGATAAAAACGACGTGTTTGATGGTTATGAGTATATGTTGAATGATTTGAGTTAGTTGATGATTAAGAAGCATGAATGTAGTTGATGATGATTTCATATAAGTTATGAAATAGAAATTAGAAATTGGTTTGAATTTGAAATGAAATTCGCTAAGTATAAATTGATTAGTTGAAAAGACGAGAAGTGTTCGTCGTATTTTTTTTAAAGGAGGAACGTGAAAGTGATCACGTTAAATGGTTGTTTGTTTTGACTGTTAAGTTGACAGAAATTTCATGCACATCAAGGTTGTATAGCATTGATCGAACCTAGGGAATCGTGCGTCGAGTTTTAAAACGATTAGGGTTTTTCGGACAGTTTTGCGACCCTTCACGGAAACGACCATAACTCCTAGCTCGTTTAATGAAATCGAGATCCGTAAATTGGACAGTAAACTAGACGTCCGTATCTTTCTTTTGACATAAGGAACATCCTCTGTTTCGAAACACTCTGTTCTATAGATGCTTGATGCGTCTTCGACTTTTGGGCCATTGGCCCTATTTTTTCATGTCTTTTTGTGTAGTTAGAGTCTGTCCAGGGGAAGGAAGTTATTGTTCGGAGGAAGGAAGCTCAGTCCGAGTCAAACAGAAGAAAGGTGGTCAGAATGAGCAGAACTGGAGTGAATTCAGTCGGTTGCAAGGACTACGCAAAGGAGTATGCAGCGCATGAGATGAATTGAAGCAAGAGACGAGGTTGAAAGGAGGATTCCATGTGAACCCTGAAGCTAAGTTGTTGTTCATCATTCGCATTCGTGGTATTAACGCAATGCACCCAACAACAAAGAAGATCTTGCAACTGCCTTGCTTACGAAGAATGAAATCGTGAAGCATGCAACCAGTTTGACCACTACAGCAATTGCCAGTCAGTCACCAGAGCTAAAGAAGGAAAGCCGCGTGGAAAAGATTCACAACATATCTGCCGAGCGTTTATGGAAAGAAGGATCTTGAAGTCAGCGCATCACCCTAAATCAATCAATTAATCGGAGATAGCCAATCACCAATCATGTCAATCAGGAATAATCAGCATCTCGCTTAATATGGAAAGTGCCAATCATGTCGATTCAGTCTACTCGCTTAGGGTTTTGCTCGCTGCCATTGGTTACTTCGCCATTCTATAGTTCTTAGTCCAAGAAACAATTTTAATCTCAGTTTGATATTTTCTTTATGATCGAAACAATTTATCCGCTTAATTTACATTCTGTAGTGAAGAACGAATCCAAGGCTGTTTGCCTTAGGTACTTTTAATTCAAGTATTTCGTATTTCTTTTCATTCATGTGTTCTATTTCGCTTATCATTATATATTTAATTATGTGTAAGTAATCTACTTGGTGAGATTTAGGTATGGGAAATGATTGACTGTTGATATGTGAAACATTCGTGAGGCACTTGTGCCATCGGTTGGGTCCAGTAGTTCTGGAAAGACTGGAGCAGAACTCATGGGCAGTCCTGACTTAACGGGTGATCACCGCTCGGTTGGAGCTGTATCATGTCAAGCAAAGGCAGGGCATGACAGACGGCAACGTTCGATGTGCCCATGACCGAGTAGCTAAGCAGCACTTGACATGGTGCTGTAGATCTGGATGGTGTGGAATGGACAAGGGGATACTGCGTCCTTCTTCAGTCTTGGGCTTCTCTAACAATCACCCACCAATTGTGACGAGGCATCAAGCCATGGTTATCGACCAAAGGACTCATCTCGCGTATCGTAGACATATCGATGACCGGTTGGACGTAGTACCGGAAATGGATATCCCGCGAGTTATGTCTACTCTGTAGGTGCGGACATGGGAAGTTTGGAAGAGAAGGTTGGTGAGGGTCATACTTGGAGAGATCGGGTATGACTACTATCTAAGGAGGAGTGAAGCACGGCCTTGTGACCGGGGTGAAGCGTGACCTTCGGACTGAGATGACAACAAGGGATTCAACCATCCCAAGTGTGGAGTATGAACTCTTGAAATGCCCCAATGTCTTTGGGCCACGCCTTGAGTTTATATGAAGCATGGACGGATCTTCAGTGTGCCCATGACCGAATTAACATATCAACAATGATAATAACCTACCCCAAATCTTACCCCCCCCCCCCCCCCCCCCTTTTATATTTGAATTCCGTTTAGTTTATTTTGTGCAGATATACAGATTGAGACCGTGACAACTCGATTTGTGCACTGAAGAGTAAGGTGGTTCATCACTCTCCGTGGGATCGACCCTAGCTTGCCACGAAGACTAGCCAGTCCGGTAGTGGGCTCAGGAGCGTGTATTGTCCGTCCAGGGCAAACACAGGTATTTTAATCATACCGCACGACGGGTGCGTGTCAAAATTGGCGCCGTTGCCGGGGAGTGACGCGCAACAATTTTACTCTTCTCATTCCATCTTCCGCTACTATTGTATGTGTGGAACTCATGAAGTACAGAGAGCATTAATCTTTGATCCAAATATTGAACGAACTGAACGACGACTACACCCACTTGCACGAATAGCGAGACGCGATGCTATGGGTGAACAACCATAGCCGCCGCAGACCCTCAAGCCGTTGGCTTACACAACTAATCTGAATCTCAGGCCGAATGGGATCACCTTACCAACGAATCCTTTCGCACCTGAGCGGTTCGACTTGAAACCTGCATTAATACAGGTTTTACCGAAATTTAATGGATATCCAGGAGACGACCCGCATACCCATCTACAGGACTTCAAAATGACAGTGATGCATCAGTCCAATGAGAATCAGCAAGAATATGTGAAACTGGTTCTTTTTCCATTCTCATTGGTGGATAGAGCAAGGAGATGGCTGTACAATCTACCTTAAGGAAGCATTACCACTTGAACAGAAATGCAGCAGAGTTTCTTGGAAGATTTTTTCCCAGCTACAAGAGTTGAAAGGATGCGATGGGACATCCGAAACATTAAACAGGATGGGCTGGAGACTTTTTATGAGTACTGGACTCGCTTCAAACAGTTGTTAAGCAACTGTCCTCATCACCAAATCACTCCAAAAGATCAAGTGGAAAGCTTCGTAAAGGGCATGCAGAGGAGTGATCGAGGACTGGTATTGGCTGCATGCAATGGATCGTTGCTGAGCAAAACACCTCAAGAGATTTTCAAACTCTTGGGAACAATGGCAGAAGAATCCAGAGACGATGGACATGAAAGAAGCAGAGAGATACTAGAGAAAGAAGAGGAAAAAGATAAACTGACAAATCTGAAAAAGGAGATGAAGGAAATAAAGACACTGCTGAGTGGTCTGACCATGCAGAAGAAGGTTAGACAGTGTGGCCTATGCGATGCAGTGGGGCATCAATCTGAAAATTGCCCCAACTTTGGTGAAGATATAATAGACGTGAATGCCATGGGGGGAAATGAAAGATTTCAGAGGAAGCATGACCCGTTTTCAAATACGTACAACAGAGGGTGGAGGGATCATCCTAACTTTAGATGGAAACAGGATGGTCAACCACAACAGAACGGTACAGGTCTACCGGGATCATCTCAATCATTTACCCAGCACCAACAGCAAGGATAATATCAGGGAGGCCCACCACAACAACAATACTACCAACAACAGCAGCAGCAGGTGTATCAACCGCCTCATTAGAGAAGAGCACCATGGGAAGAGGCCATGGACAGTATGGTTAAGGAAAGTGAGAAGTTCCGCAATGAAATCTGAGCTGGTATGAATCAAACCAACGTGCAGATTGGTCATTTGGCGAAGGCGCTGGCGAAAGTAGAAGAGAATACATGGAAGCTCCCACCTCAAGGGATCAACCACAAAGAATAGGCACAAGTGATAATCACAGAGGTTGATGATGAGCAAGCTGAAAAATTTTTGGCGGAGGCAGAAGTTAACCGGCAAAGAGAGGAGGGAACCAAGAACAAAATTACAGGAGAAATAGATGGTGATGAGCAGACTGAACCCCCTTATCCGGGCAGACTTCGACAGAAAGCCAGAGAGAAAGAAGCCAATGATATGATGAAGATCTTTCGAAAATTGGAACTTAGCATACCCCTACTGGACGCGATTAAGCAAATTTCAAAGTATGCCAAGTTCCTTAAAGATCTGTGCTCGAGGAAGGTGAAGATTGATGAAGATGTTCGATATATTATGGGAGAGAGTGTGTCAGCCATTATACAGCAGAAACTGCCACCGAAGAAGAAAGATCCGGGGATGTTCACTATCCCTTGCAACATCGTGGGCAGGAACATGGACAAAGCCATGATGGACTTGGGGGCTTGTATAAACGTTATGCCCCTAGCAGTTTTCAACAGGCTCAACTTGGGGGAACTACGGAACACCCGAGTCGTCATACAATTAGCAGACAGGTCAAACGCGTATCCAGAAAGTGTTATCGAAGATGTGCTGATCAAAGTAGGAGAGCTGATTTTTCCTGCTGACTTCTACGTGCTGGATACAGGTTCAAAAGCAAAGGAGAACTCCATTCTGCTGGGCAGACCATTCATGATGACTGCAGGGACTAAACTGGACATGAAGACTGGAATTCTATCGTGTGAATTCGATGGCATGGTGGAAAAATTCAACATTTATGAAGCCATGAGAAGGAAGCCTGAACTAGAGCCTGTAGAAATGATTGACATATTCGAACCATTGGTGCAAGAGCAAAACCTGGAATTCAGCTCAAACAACACTACAGAAAGGGTGATACAAACCGGACTGACCGATCGAGATGCCGTGCAAACAGAGGACCTCGAGATGAAGGAGGCCATCATGGAATTGTACTCTTTAAAGGAAAGCACTTTGGAAGCAGCAGTGGAGGTTGACAGGAAAATTAAAGATATTATATTGGAAGTGTACTCCATCGGAGGATCGGGATAGGGCAAACCAGAGTTGTTCTCTCAGTATGGGCAACACGAGAAACTGATGCCATCGATTGTGAAAGCTCCAGTCTTAGAGTTAAAGAAGCTGCCAAAACACTTGCAATATGCTTACTTGGGACCGGAGGAAACTCTTCCAGTGATTATCAGTTCTGATCTAACCATAGTGCAGGAGGAAAGACTAGTCAGAGTATTGAGAGAGAACAAGGAAGCCATTGGTTGGACCCTGGCAGATATAAAGGGTATCAGTCCAACAGAGTGTATGCACCATATATACTTGGAAGAAGGAGCACGACCAGTACGGGATTCGCAGAGGAAAATGAATCCTGTCATGAAAGAGGTGGTACTTAAGGAGATCCTAAAGCTTTTGGAGTTGGGCATAATTTACCCTATATCCGACAGCCAATGGGTCAGCCCGGTTCACGTCATGCCGAAGAAATCTGGGATACAGGTTGTGGAGAATGACAAAGGCGAGCTTGTTCCAACAAGGCTACAAACTGGGTGGAGAGTCTGTATAGACTACTGGAAGCTGAATATGGTCACACGGAAGGACCATTTTCCATTACCCTTTATTGACCAAATGCTGGAACGGCTAGCTGGTAATGCCTATTACTGTTTCCTGGATGGATATTTAGGATATATGCAAATATTCGTAGCTCAATAAGATCAAGAAAAGACCACGTTCACTTGCGTGTACGGGACTTTCGCCTACCGAAGAATGTCATTTGGTCTTTGTAATGCACCTGGAACCTTCCAACGGTGCATGATGAGCATTTTTTCAGATTTATTGGAAAATTGCATAGAGATGTTTATGGATGATTTCACGGTGTATGGTGATTTGTTCGACACATGCCTTAATCATTTGGAGCTAGTATTGAAAAGATGCGTGGAGAAAAGCTTGGTACTCAATTATGAAAAATGCCATTTTATGGTGAAGGAAGGCATCGTACTGGGCCATGTCATATTGAAGTGGACAAGGCAAAAATCGATTCCATCGCCTAGTTGCCGTATCCAACTACGGTCAAGCACATACGGGCATTCCTTGGCCATGCAGGATTCTACCGCAGATTCATAAAGGATTTCGCAAAGGTTGCTCAACCCATGACCCGTTTGTTACAACAAGATGTACAGTTCGACTTTGATGACGATTGTAAGGAGGCATTTCTGAATCTACGGGACAGATTGGTATCAGCCCCTATTATTCAACCGCTAGATTGGGAGATACCATTCGAAATCATGTGTGATGCCAGCAATTACGCGGTTGGAGCAGTACTGGGGCAGAAGAAAGGTAAGAAAAGCCACGTTATATACTACGCCTCGAAGACTTTGAATCCAGCTCAGTGTAGCTACACCACAACTGAGAAGGAATTGTTGGCAGTGGTTTTCGCAATCGAGAAATTCAGATCATACCTTCTGGGCACAAAAGCGATCATTTACACCGATCACGCTGCTTTGAAATACCTCATGGCGAAGAAAGAATCAAAACCACGACTTATCTGGTGGATATTGCTGCTCCAAGAGTTCGACTTAGAAATAAGAGATAAGAAGAGAGCCGCCAACCTAGTAGCTGATCATCTAAGCAGGCTACAAATGGGAAAGGATGATGGCGAACCAATAGAAGACGCTTTTCCGGATGAGAGGCTGTACACCGTACGAGATCATATGGAGATGGAGACTCTGTATGCCCTGACCGAGAAGGAGCCCAGGTTTGCAGACATAGCAAATTATCTTTTTACTAAGGAAGTGCCACCAGGGAAGACCAAGTTCGAGAAACAGAAGTTGGTGACACAGGCTCACTCTTATTTTTGAGAAGCATCACATTTGTGGAAGATTGGCACAGATCAAATCATACGGAGGTGCATTCCGGAGATTGAACATGCTCAGATATTGGAGATGTGCCATAGCACAGCATGCAGTGGACATTTCGGTGGAAGAAGAACAGCTCAAAGAATATTAGATAGTGGATTCTATTGGCCTACAATCTTTGCTGATGCCAAGAAATGGGTACAGGGCTGCCCGAAGTGCTAGATGGTAGGGGGTATCACCGCAAAAGATGAAATGCCTCAAATGCCTATTATACCTGTGGAAATCTTCGATGTATGGGGAATCGACTTTATGGGATCATTCCCTAAGTTAGGAAATTATGAATACATTTTGGTGGCAGTCGATTACGTATCTAAATGGGTCGAAGCAAAGGCTACAACCAGTAATGATGCTCATACGGTGGCAGAATTTTTGAGAGAGCATATGTTTAATAGATTTGAAGTTCCAAAAGTCCTCATCAGCGATCAAGGATCTCATTTTTGCAATGCCGCCATTAGAGCACTCACCAAAAGAATGGGGGTGAAACATAAAGTCACGACTTCATATCACCCCCAGGCCAATGGGCAGGCTGAAATTTCTAACAGGGAGATCAAGGGCATATTGGAGAAGGTGGTTCATCCCAATCGTAAGAATTGGAGCAATTACCTGGGAGATGCGTTATGGGCATACCGCACTGCCTATAGGACTCCAATTGGCATGTCACCATTCAGGCTTGTGTTCGGAAAAAGATGTCATTTACCAGTAGAAGTGGAACATAAAGCTTACTGGGCGATCAAGAGAATCAACTTCAGTATGACTAGGGCCGGAGAAGAAAGGAAGTTGCAAATTAATGAATTGGAGGAACTTCGGTTGGAGTCATACGACAATGCAGTTTTGTACAAGGAAAGAACGAGGAGAATCCACGATGCAAAGCTTAGAAAGAAGGAATTTTGGTCTGGCCAAAAGGTGTTGTTATTCAAAACTCGATTTAAGTTGATGAGTGGGAAGCTTAGATCAAAATGGGGAGGACCTTACATCGTAAAGGAGTTATTCCCAAATGGAAGTGTCGAAGTTTATGATTTGAATGGAAAAGATACTTTTGTGGTGAACGGTCATTGCTTGAAGCCCTACTTCGGTTATTCAGAGTTGAAGAAGACTAAGGAGAAATGTTCTTTACTGGATCCTATTTATCAGTAAGAGCCAAAGCTGGAAGTTGAGCTCAAGACATTAAACAAGAGCGCTGACTGGGAGGCAACCCAGGAGTGGTCGTCGGTAAGACCACAACCGCTTTCCTTTAATTAGTTATTATAGAGTTGGTTTGAGTTAAGTGAGTATTGGACTAAGTCAGAACTGGAGAATGTGGGCCAAGGTGTTTTTAGAGTCTATTTTGAGTTTCGAACCCACTTTGCGATGCAAAGTGTGTAGGTGGCAGATCGGTGTGTGGAATGGGGACGGTCTAACAAGGAAATGACGTGGAGGCGCATCTGACAAGGACGGCTGGATATAACTGCGGCGCTTGGGATTTCGCACAAAATTTGAATTTCAAATTTGCCTCCATAACCGCCACACACTCAGCCACTCTCTCCACTTCGCCATAACCGCCGTCCACAAACCTGCCATTTAAACACGCAGTTCCAGCTTTCACTCCACACACCTTCACCAGCCTTCGCCGTCTTTCTGAAAACCCCAACTTTCCAACCATCACAATGGTCAGAATCAAGAAAGCCGCGCACAAAAGAACGAGCAAAAGTATCGCCGCCTCCGGCAGTACTCAAACCAAAGGCCCAACCGCTACAAAATCTATACCGGTGGGGGAGAAGAGAAAAACGTGCAGCACCACATCCGAGGAAACTCCTGTGCACAGTTCAGAAAAGACCACACCTACTCGGGGTGTGGAAGAAGAGGAACAGGAGAAGATTCCCTCGCCAGAGAAGCAACCCACCAGAGAAGAAGACGTTGCGGGTGACCAAGAGCAGGTACAGGTCGAGGAAGAACCAGATGTTCAACCGCCTAGGAAGAAAGAGAAGAAGAAGCATGTGGTCAAGGACACCACTACCACAGCAGCAGCGAAGAAGAAGACCGCCGGAAAGAAAGCAGCTAGTCCTCCACCAAAGGAGCCTACTCCAGACCCCAGTTCTTCCCGCTCCCAATCTCAATCAAAGGAGGGTGGTCTGACCACTTCTAACCACGAAGAGAAGGAACAAGAAGGCGAGAAAGGGGGAGAGCCAGTTGGAGAGGAGGAGACAGAAAAAAGTATTCCCGTGCGGGCCCAGGAAGATATCACCCCGCAAAGCAAGGAGAAAGGGGTGGGAGCAAAGAGGAAGCTCGAAACCTCGAAATCCCCCTTATCGCAGAAGTCCAAACAGAGCAAATTAGGGGGCAAGGTTGGTACTACGAGCACGGTGAGGAGGGTTACAGCTGAGGAAAAAGAGAAGGCAAAGGAAGGAGAAAAAGAAGGAGAAGCAAAAGAAATCAAAGAGGAAGAAATAGAGAGAGTGCAGATCATCGACAACTCTAACTCGGGGGGAGATTCAAGTGCCTATGAAGTCTACACCCAGTGTCACCACCAAGAAATCAGGAACCAAGAGGAAAGGCGTACTACGACCTGCATCATCTGGAGCAACCATACCGCGAGACAGCCACCGGTATGCCATCCTGCAAAACAGGGAGATCCTCCCTTGGTACTACCTGTTAACAGAAAGCTTGGAAGCATTTGGAATCAAAGAGAAGGTGGAGGGATACTTCAAGGGTATCGGCTGGGGAAAAGTTTTGGAATGGAACTACCCTGCGTTCAAGAAGCTGTTGAAGGAATTCATGGAGACAGTGGAGTTCAAACCCCGCGGCAACTACGGTATCGAGACTCCGGGCACCCTGTGCTTTCAACTGCGGGGCAGGATGTTCCCTCTCTCCATCAATGAGTTGAGCATTCAACTCGGAGTACTCAAGCCGCGGGAGGTATATGAGGATGAGTATAAGGAGGTAGAGACGGTGGCCTCGGATGAATGGAAGTCTCAGATTGACCACTACTGGTCAAACATCTCCACCAGGAATCGCTATGTGAAGAACAACAGCAAGTCCAATGAGATCAGAGATCCAGCGCTACAGATTTGCCACAGGTGGCTGGCTTACAACCTCTATGGGCGTTTGGAGGGGTCCAACGTGGTGACTCAACAGGAGCTGTTCATTTTATGGTGCATGATGGAGAAGAAACGGGTGAACTTTGGGTTCATAGCAGAGCAGCAGTTTCAGTTCGGCGTGACCCACCACAACAAATACCTCTCACTCTGGCCTTTGGTGACGATTCTTGCAAAGAATCTCACCAATTTCGACTTGGAGAAGCCAGATGGCCTCGCAGTTGCTGATACAAGATTTCTGGACCAAGGGCGCTTCGTGAGGTGGAGGATTGTTGAGGTGGACGAGCATGGGAATTACTCGCTGGTCTACCCAGAAGGCACAGTAGGCAGAGCAGAACCGAGCAAGGCGAATGAGCAGGCGGTTCCGCGCCGCTCAAACAGCGAGATGGTGGTTGTACTGGCAGAACTGAAAGAGCTACGTGCAGAAGTAGCAATACTGAGGGCAGAGATGACGGCAATCCATACCAACATGAAGAAAGGCTTTGAGGCGTTGATGGCAAAAGCGGACGGAGAGGAGGAGGATGCCTCCAACCAGAATGAATAAGTTTCCTTTCCCCTATCTGTAGTTTAGGTTTTATTTTTCTTTTTGTTCTTTTCATTTCTGACTTTTACGTTTTGTGTCAGCTAGAGTCTAGTGTAAAGTAAGTCTGTGAATCTGTGTGTGCGCATGATATATGGATTAGGGGAATGTGTGCATGTTGTTTCGTTTGACTGGTTTGAATGGTATGTTGAGAAACATTACATGTATAGCAGTAGAGGGAATACAGAAGTCCATACCTATGAGAATTGAGCCTATTTATTTCTATCTTCTGTGTGTTCATGCTGCTTAGTAATCCTAGAACTTGTTAGTGGATTTTAGCTGGTGGTGTAGATTAAAGGATAAGGGCAGTTTATTCATGATTAGAAGCTCCAGAATTATCTAGCTGAGCATGATAAACCATTGCTAACCACTTTGAGCCGAAGCACTTTTTCTTTCATAAGCCATTGTAATGATATTTGATTAAGAGTGTGTCTCCCACACTATACAAGATAATAAGGATACATAGATGCTCTAAGTGGAAAGATACAAGTAAAAGAGGGGTAACAAAAGGGGTAGTCAGTGTTTAAGAAGAAGGCATAAATGAAAAGAATGGAAATTCTAAGTGTGATCAAAGATCAATACATGCCTAAGGAAGAAATAAACCCCAAAGAAAGAAAGGAGTATGAGGATTAGTGGGAGCACTTATATTGAAAGAGCAGTCCATGTGACTGGAATCAGGTTTTAAACCACTGTCCAAAAGTCCTTACCCTGCTCCGTATGCCCCATTACAACCAAATTAAGACCCTTTGATAAACTGCACCAGACTAACTGATAGCCATAAATCCTCAAACAAGCTAATAAAAAAGCTAATGCAGCATGAAATGAGAGTAAACACTAGCCATACACTTGAGTGTGTGAGGAAGACTGCTAATATGATCATGTGGTGTATTTGCTCAATGGGTTGTGGAATGTTAACTTGGTTGATACATGCATGCACGAACTAATTCATTTGCGCACTTTCGTGTCTTGAAGTTTTATTTCTTTTTCGTTCATCTCCCTTCTTCGTGTCTTTGTGAATCCACCAACATACTTGAGGGCAAGTATGGTTTAAGTGTGTAGGTGTGATGCGTCTTCGACTTTTGGGCCATTTGGAAAATTTTTCATGTCTTTTTGTGTAGTTAGAGTCTGTCCAGGGGAAGGAAGTTATTGTTCGAAGGAAGGAAGCTCAGTCCGAGTCAAACAGAAGAAAGGTGGCCAGGCCTTCTTTTAATGGCTGCTCTTGCCCGAAAGCATTGGACATTTGAGAACCGGATGAGCAGAACTGGAGTGAATTCAGTCAATTGCAAGGACTACGCAAAGGAGTATGCAGCGCAGGAGATGAATTGAAGCAAGAGACGAGGTTGAAAGGAGGATTCCATGTGAACCCTAAAGCTAAGTTGTTGTTCATCATTCGCATTCGTGGTATTAACCCAATGCACCCAACAACAAAGAAGATCTTGCAACTGCCTTGCTTACGAAGAATCAAATCATGAAGCATGCAACCAGTTTGACCACTACAGCAATTGCCAGTCAGTCACCAGAGCTAAAGAAGGAAAGCCACGTGGAAAAGATTCACAACATATCTGCCGAGCGTTTATGGAAAGAAGGATCTTGAAGTCAGCGCATCACCCTAAATCAATCAATTAATCGGAGATTGCCAATCACCAATCAAGTCAATCAGGAATAATCAGCATCTCGCTTAACATGGAAAGTGCCAATCATGTCGATTCAGTCTACTCGCTTAGGGTTTTGCTCGCTGCCATTGCTACTATAAAAGTCCAGCCAGAGCAGCTGGCACAATGTTGGTTACTTCGCCATTCTATAGTTCTTAGTCCAAGAAACAATTTTAATCTCAGTTTGATATTTTCTTTACGATCGAAACAGTTTATCCGCTTAATTTACATTATGTAGTTAAGAACGAATCCAAGGCTGTTTGCCTTAGGTACTTTTAATTCAAGTATTTCGTATTTCTTTTCATTCATCTGTTCTATTTCGCTTATCATTATATATTTAATTATGTGTAAGTAATCTACTTGGTGAGATTTGGGTATGGGAAATGATTGACTGTTGATATGTGAAACATTCGTGAGGCACTTGTGCCATCGGTTGGGTCCAGTAATTCTGGAAAGACTGGAGCAGAACTCATGGGCAGTCCTGACTTAACGGGTGATCACCGCTCGGTTGGAGCTGTACCATGTCAAGCAAAGGCAGGGCATGACAGACGGCAACGTTCGATGTGCCCATGACCGAGTATCTAAGCAGCACCTGACATGGTGCTGTAGATCTGGATGGTGAGGAATGGACAAGGGGATACTGCGTCCTTCTTCAGTCTTGGGCTTCTCTAACAATCACCCATCAATTGTGACGAGGCATCAAGCCATGGTTATCGACCAAAGGACTCATCTCGTGTATCGTAGACATATCGATGACCGGTTGGACGTAGTACCGGAAATGGATATCCCGCGAGTTATGTCTACTCTGTAGGTGCGGACATGGGAAGTTTGGAAGAGAAGGTTGGTGAGGGTCATACTTGGAGAGATCGGGTATGACTACTATATAAGGAGGAGTGAAGCACGGCCTTGTGACCGGGGTGAAGCGTGACCTTCGGACCGACACGACAACAAGGGATTCAACCATCCCAAGTGTGGAGTATGAACTCTTGAAACGCCCCAATGTCTTTGGGCCACGCCTTGAGTTTATATGAAGCATGGACGGATCTTCAGTGTGCCCATGACCGAATTAACATATCAACAATGATCATAACCTACCCCAAATCTTACCCCCCCTTTTATATTTGAATTCCATTTAGTTTATTTTATGCAGATATACAGATTGAGACCGTGACAACTCGATTTGTGCACTAAAGAGTAAGGTGGTTCATCACTCTCCGTGGGATCGACCCTAGTTTGCCACGAAGACTAGCCAGTACGGTAGTGGACTCAGGAGCGTGTATTGTCCGTCCAGGGCAAACACAGGTATTTTGATCGTACCGCACGATGGGTGCGTGCCTATGCTCCAGACCTACTGCCTTGTGCAGAAAATTTCTAAAATTCATTTTCATAAGTTGAATTCTTTTCAACTTAATTCTTTAAGAACTTTTAAAGTCGTTAAGAGTTATCGATTTCCGTCTTTAACTTATCTAAATGTCGAGTGAGGAACCAAGTTAGTTCTAAACGAGATGTGTTCGAATCTCGTTTCTTTTAAAACCAAAAGAGATTAGTTAAAGTGCAAATGCCTAAAAGACTTAACCGAATTCGTTTTCTTTTCTTTAAACGTCTCGACCGATTACTAAAGTTGATTCTTTGCGTTAAAAAGGAGAAAGTCGAGATTAGAAGACAGGACGGAAGACCGAAGACAGAAGTTTGTGTTTGTTTTGTAACCGGTTAAGGTGGGCTTTTCTATCTATCAAAATAAAGTGAGCGTTGCTCAAAATGTTTACTTATTGCTTTATAAGTGTGTGATTATCATGGCATAAAATACTTTGTTTTTGTGAGTTCTTTTGTGCCATTCTGTGTTAGTTCGCTAACTAAACAATCGGATTCTGAGTTAGTCCACAGAGTGTTATCCAGAGTTACTAAACGATCGGATTCTGAGTTAGCCCACAGAGTGCTATCCAGAGTTAGTGTACACGGTAGCCGTTGTGTGTGGTACTCTGTTGAGGGGTAGCCAGCCACGGTGAGGAACGTGCGCGGAAGAAGTTAACTCTTCCCCGACGTTGAAACAGAAGTTGGGCAAGTTGAACGTAACAACAGTCAGAAAATGCTTCGAAGCTATTTATGAAAAGAAAATGTTTTAGTAAGCACGGGCCTTTGAAAGAAAAACCCCGTTGTGTTACTGTTGAGAATGCCTGATTAATCTATAAGTATGATATGTTTTCGGCAATGTGCCCACTAAGTATGTTTATACTTAGCCCTGTATGTATTTATTAATGTGCAGGTTGAGTGCGAAGGCGGAGGAGGTTGAGTAGAGGTTATAGGAAAGAAGAATAGTGTAATCAACTCAACGTTTTTCCGCTGCAAACTACTTCACTTTTATTGTGTAACGTTTCGGTTTAAGTTTCGTACTTTAAACCAAGTCTACTCTGAAAACTACTTTGTCGAGCAATCCTTCGAGATTGACTCTCTTTTGTTAATGGAATCAGTTCATAGATGTCATCTTGTTTATTATTATTTGTTATTGCCTTTATTCCGTTATTCCCTCTTCTTCCCCGCTTCTTTAATCCAACCCCCAGTCACATCCCGGCTTTGCCGTCCCTCGGGATTTGGGGCTGTGACAGAGTGGTATCAGAGCAGTCGGTTCTGCTCTGGCCGTAAGTTATTTTTCTAGTGATACCACGGAGTGGTATTAGAGTAGTCGGTTCTGCTCTAGTCGTAAGTTATTTTTCTAGTGATACCACAGAGTGGTATTAGAGTAGTTGGTTCTGCTCTGGTCGTAAGTTATTTTTCTAGTGATACCACAGAGTGGTATCAGAGCAGTCGGTTCTGCTCTGGTCGTAAGTTATTTTTCTAGTGATACCACAGAGTGGTATCAGAGCAATCGTTTCTGCTCTGCATCCAAAAATTCTTTCAAGTTATTCCGACAGAGCATTTGTTTATGCTCTGCATCCGAGTCTTCGTTCAAGTAAAGTTTAGTTCGATTCACTAAACTTAAGAAAGTAGTTAACCACTCAATTTCCCGCTACGTCGACTCAACCGAAGAAAAAAAGAAAGAAAAGTTTCAGAAGTGTTGTTTCTTTTTACAGAAAGTTTATGAATAAGTATGCAAGCATGTTATGAACAATAGTTCTAAGTATGAATTGATTGAAGTATGAGATATACTTTTGTTGAGTACCAAGTATGAATTGATTGAAATATGATAGTTATACTTTTACTGAATAAAAGTATGAATTGATTAAAGTATGATTGTTATACCTTTGTGGTATTAGATGAAATTATGTGAGTTATAATTTTTTTTTTGATCGAGATACATGTCAGCATGAGAATCTAAGTTATTTTCTAAGGCTTTTTCCGATTTCTTGAGAACATAGATGTTTTAAGAAGCGTTGGTTCCAAATTGTTTCAAAAGACACGATCAAAAGAAAAGAAGTACAGAATCAAGTATAGACTAATGTTACTTACGTATAAGTGACATGAACGAAGTCACCTTCATTTAGAGTCGACTTTGATTTATTTATTAAGAACCATTTGAGTATTTGATTAACTTTAAGTTAGTATTTTCTTCGAGAAGATTGAGTATTCCAAGCTAAGAGTTGTAAAATGTCGAAAGTTTCTTTTTAAGAATGTTTGTTTGCAATTTGAGAAATTGCTAGATGATTAAGATAAGTTAATTCCTTATTGAATAGGTGAGTGCTTAAAGCACAGAGTTGATGAGAATTCTTGATTTCCTTAGTTTCAAAATGCCGCCAAGAGTAACGAATAACAGAAGAAGAGGACCCGGTAGGCCTAGAGGACCTGGAATAGGTCATAGAAAACATGAGAGAGAGAATTATAAGTGAATCCAAGGGAAACGATTCAAGTACTAGAAGATATGTTAAGAATGATAGTGTTAGATCAAAGTTAAAATCACCGTTATATCATTAATGAAGTAGATAAAAGGAAAAATCTAGAACTAGATTCACTCAGTGAAATGATAGATATATTCTTTCGATAGATTTGAGTCAGAATGAAAGAAGTTTAGAGGTGACGAAAGTCTTATGTGATATATGTTGATCAGACTTAAATTTAGAGAATGGGGACAAGTTTTTCCTCATGATTTTTCCGCTAGGGATATTGTGATTATTTTTCGTGTCAAGTATAAGCTTAGACAAAGCTTTATATGATTAATAGATATCTTGAAAAAGATAGGTTCCAATGTTATATAGATTGATCTTGTCGCCAAGTCTATGGAATGTTTATTATGTTTGTGTATCTCGTTTGAGAAAGTACGTGTTCGATTTTAAACACGTGATTCATCAACAAGACGTAGTTCTTGATTCCGATTTAAGTTATAAGTTATAAAGAAAGACCGCAATCGATCTTGGATCGAAAAGTGCGAGAGTTAAGAAGCCAGTCAATGCAGCTAGTAAAAGTATTATAGAATCACCACGGGCAAGAAGAAGCCACGTGAGAATTCAAGGAAAAGATGAGGAAGAAGTACCCCGAACAGTTTGAAGAAGATATGCAAATTTTGAGACGAAATTTTTTTGTTAGAGGGGTAGAATGTAATACCCGGCTTTTCTTTTTCGTCAAGAAATAAAAATTTTCTAAGAAATTAAGGCTTGGCGCTTGTAAGTTAAGGAATTTCAGTTTTAAGACTAACGGTGAAATCCGTTTCTGAAAATAAATTCCAGAAGTCGTTCAACAGACTACTGTATTAGGGTTTTTGCGTCCGACAAAATTTTCGTTCGAGAACTCAGATCGAAAAACCGTCTGACTTTACATTCACTTATTTTGCGATACGAGTCTACCGGTAAAAGTCAGTTTTATTTATCTTTCCGGGCAAAATTTGGACTATCACGTCTCGACTTTCCCATGGATTTCGGAAATTGAATTGTCCTTTCCGACTAAGTAAATTATTTCCAATCTATTGGTTGAATTAGATTTCGCCGAAAATGTAACCGTCTAAGAAATTAATTGTTTGTTTTTAGTTTGCAGTTTTAGATCCGAAAAATTAGATATTTTAATTGGTTAAACCTCCTTACTATTGCATAATATCTCCATTCTTTTCTCCTATATAAATATCAAGTTGTCTTCCATTTTTCTTCTTCATTTTTCCCCTCCCCAAACCGCCACCCCCCCTCCCCCTTATGCTCTCTTCTCTCTCTTGTTCTTCCATCTTCAAGTTTTCTTCAAAGTGTTCTTCAAGTTCTTCAAGCCTTTGAAGCTCATAACTTGTTCGATTCTCTATTAAAGTCTATTCCGATTGCATATTCGTAAAGGTGAGAGCTTCCTCTTTGATTACAACCGAACAAAAATCCATTCCTTTAATTCTTGAAAATTTCGAAAGTTGTAAGAGGAGTAGGATTGATGTTCTAAGTTTATTACATGATTATTAATGCTTAGGATTAAGTTTCTATGGTTTAAATCGAATATAAATCATGTAGGAATTAATTAGGTAATTTTCGAAAAATTTCATGAACTAGTTGATGAAGATTTAGCTTGAATTTAGATATATGTTTTGTGGAATATGTTTGTATGTATTGAGATATGATTGTATAAATTATTTGGGAATTTTCTAAAAATAAAAATAAATTTGTAAGAGAGGAAGAAGTAGGATTTTGATTGAGTAATTGTTAGGTTTTTGATGATGTGTTGTGATATAATAGAAGTAGGAAGCATGTAGTTCAACATATAATTAAATTAGATTTTTTTAAAAATAAAAACGAGATAGTTGGAGTCGAAGAATCGTCGATAGAATTAGTTTTGATGTTGATATGGACTTATGGTTTGCATATTAGTTAATCTAAGTAGTTAATGATGATAATTGGAAAGTTTGAATGAATTCTAAGAATGTTGAACTTTTCATAAGAGACGAAGAGTCGAGCATAATCGTCAATAGGAAAATCGAACGAGAAAACTAATCGAATATTAGTGATTGTTGGTATGTTAGGTTAGTTGTGGAATTAATTGAGAATTAATTAACAACTATGAAGAATCGAGTTCATAAACAGATAAAAATGATGTGAATTGGTTAAGTAATAGTTTCGATAATGTTAATGTGTTAAGATGATCATTATTAAGTAAAAAGATGATAGAAACTAATTTGGTTTGAATCGGATTAGTAGAATTTCAAAAATTAAGTAAGTAAGTGTAGAAACAAAGAAATGAGAAAACGAGGGTTTGTATGTTTCCGATTGATGATATGGTTGATATATTTATGATATGCATGATTACATGTACTTAGTTTGAATTTCTTAGATTTTATAAAAATGTTTAAGAAAATCGACAACGATATTCGTTGCTCGATAAAAACGACGTGTTTGATGATTATGAGTAAATGTTGAATGATTTGAGTTAGTTGATGATTAAGAAGCATGAATGCAGTTGATGATGATTTCATATAAGTTATGAAATAGAAATTCGGAATTGGTTTGAATTTGAAATGAAATTCGCTAAGTATAAATTGATTAGTTGAAAAGACGAGAAGTGCTCGTCGTATTTTTTTAAAAGGAGGAACGTGAAAGTGATCATGTTAAGTGGTTGTTTGTTTTGACTGTTAATTTGACAGAAATTTCATGCACATAAAGGTTTTATAGCATTGATCGAACCTAGGGAATCGTGCATCGAGTTTTAAAACGATTAGGGTTTTTCGGACAGTTTTGCGATCCTTCACGGAAACGGCCATAACTCCTAGCTCGTTTAACGAAATCGAGATCCGTAAATTGGACAGTAAACAAGACATCTGTATCTTTCTTCTGACGTAAGGAAAATCCCTTGTTTCGAAATACTTTGTTCTGTAGAGGCTCCAGACCTACTGCCTTGTGCAGAAAATTTCTAAAACTCATTTTCGTAAGTTGAATTCTTTTCAACTTAATTCTTTAAGAACTATTAAAGTTGTTAAGAGTTATCGATTTCCGTCTTTAACTTATCTAAAAGTCAAGTAAGGAACTAAGTTAGTTCTAAACGAGATGTGTTCGAATCTCGTTTCTTTTAAAACCAAAAGAGATTAGTTAAAGTGCAAATGCCTAAAAGACTTAACCGAATTCGTTTGCTTTTCTTTAAACGTCTTGACCGATTACTAAAGTTGATTCTTTGCATTAAAAAGGAGGAAGTCGAGATTAGAAGACAGGACGGAAGACCGAAGACAGAAGTTTGTGTTTGTTCTGTAACCGGTTAAGGTGGGCTTTTCTATCTATCAAAATAAAGTGAGCGTTGCTCAAAATGTTTACTTATTGCTTTATAAGTGTGTTTTAAAGTGATTATCATGGCATAAAATACTTTGTTTTTGTGAGTTCTTTTGTGCCATTCTGTGTTGGTTCGCCAACAAAACGATCGGATTCTGAGTTAGTCCACAGAGTGCTATCCAGTGTTACTACATGATCGGATCCTGAGTTAGCCCACAGAGTTCTATCCAGAGTTAGTGTACACGGTAGCCGTTGTGTGTGGTACTCTATTGAGGGGTAGCCAGCCACAGTGAGGAACGTGCGCGGAAGAAGTTAACTCTTCCCCGGCGTTGAAACAGAAGTTGGGCAAGTTGAACGTAACAACAGTTAGAAAATGCTTCGAAGCTATTTATGAAAAGAAAATGTTTTAGTAAGCACGGGCCTTTGAAAGAAAAACCACGTTGTCTTACTGTTAAGAATGCCTGATTAATCTATAAGTATGATATGTTTTCGGCAATGTGCCCACTAAGTATGTTTATACTTAGCCCTGTATGTATTTATAAATGTGCAGGTTGAGTGACGAAGGTGGAGGAGGTTGAGTAGAGGTTATAGGAAAGAATAATAGTGTAATCAACTCAACTTTTTTCCGCTGCAAACTACTTCACTTTTGTTGTGTAACGTTTCGGTTTAAGTTTCGTACTTTAAACCAAGTCTACTCTGAAAACTACTTTGTCGAGCAATCCTTTGAGATTGACTCTCTTTTGTTAGGGGAATCAGTTCATAGATGTCATCATGTTTATTAGTATTTGTTAACGCCTTTATTCCGTTATTCTCCCTTCTTCCCCGCTTCTTTAATCCAACCCCTAGTCGCACCCCGGCTTTGCCGTCCCTCGGGATTTGGGGGCTGTGACAGAGACAAAACGAGGTATTCCGAGCAAAACCACCAGATGACAGGTGGGCTTTCTAAACCGAAACTCAAATGATGAATGCTATGCAATCATCTACGTGTTAAAGTTATTAAGGTCCTGTGGCCGCACGATATAAAGGTCCTGTAAGATACGGGACAATGCATGCATTAGTTAAGGTGACTGTGAGCCTTGCTTCGGTTGGGCCGGTCACGGTGTTCGAGGAGGAGGCCTACTTCTCGACACCACAGAAAGATGAATTGTAGATTGATTCATACTGAGTATAAATGACTGCAGTCGATTTCAGAAAAGTATGAAAATGTTTTTATGGCTGTCACAAGCGGTAAACTGTTTTTAAACGATTATATATTTAACCCTTGTGATGCAAGTCTAATCATATAGCTCTAATGAGCAGAGTTTCAAATGTTTTTGGCATGTGTTCGCTGAGTACGAAGTACTTACGCCCTACATGTTATTTTTAAAACGTACAGGTTAGCTCGGATGAGGAAGGATGCGGTGTGCTTGGGGTGAATCGTTGCTATCCACTTTCTAAATAAATGTTTAAGCTTGAGGTTATGTGTCTTCACACATATAACCTTGGGATTTCAAGTCGATGATTATATTCCGCTGCAACTTCATTATTTTTAAAATAACCTTGCCTTGCATGCTCAATCCCTCAAGATCAAAGAGACCGTAAGCTCAATAATTTCTTAAATCTTTTCTGAATTCCACTTAAAATTTGTTGGAATTATCTAACGATTCTTCAAATCTACTTCACCACCACTTGACGATTAAAAGTTAAAAATTAGCCCACTTACCTTTTGAATGCAAACATTTATTGATAACCAAACCTAATCCTTTGATTGGTTCGATATCCAAAATCTTGACAAATGTCTATTTCTTGAGAAATCATTAATTGATAATCCACTTTATTTGTGAGCATGTTTGGTTGTTTGATCTTATTCTTCAATTATCGAGCATGTTTCTTTGAGTAAAAGTCAGTTGTTCCACCTCACTGCCCCTTGCTTTCTTGTCATTGTAATACATTAGAAATCGGGTTGTGACATGATGGTATCAGAGCAGGTCATCTTAAACTTTTCTAAAAATCGAGTCTAGATTTGCATTCTCTAAACTTAATCGAGTATTTCTTGAATTCATTCGAGTGATCTTTGAATCTATTTGAGTCGCCAACAAGCCAAGCACCCCACCTCATCCAACTACCAGGTACGGAAAATTTCAAAAATTTTCTAGAAGAATTAGAATTTCTATTAAAGTATTAATAAGATTGAATCAAATAAAGAAAATAAAGATTTTACCAAAGAAAAATAAAAAGTGAAAAATCGAATAGAGAAAGTTTTCCTGAGTAAGAAAGAGAAAGAATTGGGCAAAGAGATCGAATAATCAAACTATTGTGACTTTATTTCGATAATCAAGTGAAAATTGAGGTAAGTTTAAGTTATAGAAGCGATTATACAAAACGATTAATGTCATGAGATATTTCTATAAATTGTTGTGACGGACGTGATGATTGTGTTGATATGAAGTTTTGTTGAAAATGATTGAGTTTGAATGTTTAAAATATGTAGAATGACTAACGATGAGAATTTAGCCATTAAGCAAGAATTCGATCGTATACAGAAAAGTCATTTTGAAAATCTAGCCGAATTTCTAGCACGTTATCACAAGTTATGGCTAGTAGTTCAGTACCTTAGGGTTAACTCCATTGAGGGAATGACCCACCTAGTCAATATCCTCCCGGATGAATGGGCCGAATGGGCAGCATCATTAATACCCACCTGTGCGAGACAGCAGCACGGTAGCGTATACTGGCCAGGAGATTGCAGAGGGTTTATAGCAAAAATAACCGATCAGTTTATACGTTTTGGTGAACCCCCGCCAAGACCGTTTGTTGAGAATCAAGATGTCACGGCCCCAAATCCCGAGGGATGGCAGAAGCCGGGGTACGACTGGGATTGGAATAAAGAAGCGGGGAAGAAAGGGGATGAAAGAATAGTCATGCATAAATGACAACATAATCTCTATGAACAAGACTTCATTATCAAAAGATAGAGTTGATCTCGAAGGATCACTCGAACAAGATCTCAAAGTTTCTAAGTTATAAGTACAGAACTTAAACCAAAAGTGATAATCGTAATTACATAAGTGAGTCTAGAGTTTGGCAGCGGAATATTAATCTACGTACTACAGTCTTCACTATCGACAACTCTTAACTCAACCCTCGCCGCTTCCGTCGCTTCAACCTTCACATTTAGAAAACATATGCAGGGCTAAGTACAAAAGTACTTAGTGGGCACGTTGCCGAAAACATAATCATAAGTATAGATAATCAGGCATTTCATATCTGTAGCGCACTAGGTTTTTTTCTTTTTAAGAGCCCGTGCCTACTAAACATTTTCGTTCTCATTTTCATAAAGGTTAGCTCTGCAGAACATTTTTCATAGATGTTACGTTCAAATCTTGACCAGTCATAATTCACCGTGGCTGGCTACCCCTCAACAGGATACCACATACAC
Source organism: Schizonepeta tenuifolia (assembly GCA_029490685.1). Classification (NCBI taxonomy): domain Eukaryota; kingdom Viridiplantae; phylum Streptophyta; class Magnoliopsida; order Lamiales; family Lamiaceae; genus Schizonepeta; species Schizonepeta tenuifolia. The sequence goes on from CM055955.1 coordinate 103,102,790, forward strand.
CACAGGCTACAAAGTGCACTAACTTTGGAAAGCATAATAGCTAACTCAAAGCCGATCGTTAGTTAACCCCTTTTGATTAACTCATAAGGTACAAGAGAACTCACATAAAACATAAAATAGTTCATGCCATAATTATCACTTTGAAAACACGATTATCAAAGCGATAAAGAAAAGGTTTTCGAGCATTGCTCGTTTTGTTTCATATATAAAAGCCCACCTTATAGATTACAGAACTATTAAACGTGTTTCCGTTCTTCAATCTTCCGTCCTTTCCTTATGCTGACTTCCTCCTTCATCGTACATAAAAATATATCCTCGATAAGTCGTTGAGACGACAAAAGAAAACGGAAATCGAAAACGAAATCGAATTAGTCTTTTAAGCTTATTAGGCATTTGCACGCTAAACTAGATTCTTTTAGTTAAACTGCAATGAGACTCGAACACATCTCGTTTAGAACTCATCCGGTTCCTTACTCGACACTTATGTCGGTAAAATCTAAAGTCGATAGCTTACAACGACTTATAAGATCAAAAAGAAACAAGTTGAAATGAATTCAACTTAAGAATCTATGTTTTGGAAATTACTGTTCAGATCCGTAGGTTTGTACAGAACAGGGGATTGCGAAACAGGAAACAAATCTTATACCAAAAGAAAGGTACGGGTGTCTAGTTTACTCTCTAATTTACGGATCTCAATTTTGATAAACGAGCTAAAAGATATGGCAGTTTCCGTGGAACGTCGCAAAACAGTCCGAGTTTAACCCTAAGGCTCAATAACTCGGCGCACGACTTCCTAGGTTCGACTTACGTTATTCCACTTCATTTTCTACGAAATTCCTGACTCAATGCAGTCTACACGTATCCTCATACGTGTTGAACCCCTTTTTATTTCTCATTTATAAGCTCGACGTTTAAAACCTTGTCTCATTAACTACGCAATTACTATACCATTTCAATTTCACATTTCCAAAACCTAACCTCTCAATTTCAACTACAACTCATCATTTCATATCTCGGATGAACATGTCGTCAACTACAAACTTGTTCTCTTATTCATAACAATTACTATTATCTAATTACTTTTCTTACTCGTCTTTTCTATCATTACTTAGGTTCGATTCTTCGTCTCTTAAGAAAAATCCAACGTTATTAGAATTCGTTCTAACTTTCCAAAATCGATCATCATCTATCACGATTCATTAACACGTAATTCACATCCTCATATCATCATCTATTCTCGACTTATCATCGATCGTTCGTCTCTTAATGAAAATTCTACGTTCTCCGTTTTCGTTCAAATTTTACGACAACGATTATCATCTAACGAGCATTACTAACATGCAAATCATATTATCAAAACATTAACGAGTTCTAACTTATCGACACGTCTTCGTCTCTTACGTATTTCGTTTTATGTTTAGAAAAATCTCAATTAAATATATAATCATCCTCATGCATCGTATATCTAATTTCCATTAAACAATCGAGCATATCACAACATTTGCTATCCTAAATCGTGCCTTCTTCGTCTCTTAGGTTTCAAATTTTATTTTTAGAAAAATCTAACACAATTCATATAGTCAATTAATATCATGTAGAACACTAATCTATCGATCAAACGTCAAAGAAATCGAGCTACGATCAAAGCCCCAAATTTCCCTAAAATTTCGGTCATAACCCTAAGACAAGGAGGTGTGATTTTCTTCATGATTCAATCCGTAGAACTCGATTCTAAACATACTAGAACATGAATCATTTAAAAGACAATATGCTATTCCATCTCCTATATTTCGAAAAAAAGAAAAATGATGGAAAAGGAATTGTGTTCGGTTCATATTAGAGACGAAGTTCTTACCTTGCGGAGTATGACCTCGGAAATGGAGTTGATCGGTAGACGGAGGACTTTTGTTCTTGAGAAAGCTTGAAGGATGAAGCTTTAATGGAGGATTTGGAGAAGAAAATGAGAGAGAGAAAAGCTTGGGGGGGGGGGGCGGTAATGACTTGAGAGGGAGGGAGATGGATGACTAAGCTCATTACTATACATAAAGGTGGATGACTCGCTTAGGACATGTTTGGCGAGGAAATTTTAGACGAAATATCTTGTTTCCGGCTCTTAAACGACGATTAGAAAGTCGAGAAATACTTTCTTAGGTAGTTACGGATTTGACGAAATCTAACTCGTCCGTTAGATTGGAAATAATTTACGTACTCGGAAAACCTAATTCGTTTTTCAAAGTCCGAGAAAAAGTCGGGACATCACAGTCCAAAAATTCGCCCGGAAAATCATAAAAACTAACTTTCTCCGATGAACTCATATCGAAGAAAAAGTGAATATAAATCCTGACGGATTTTAATTCCGAGTTTTCGGACGAAAAATCTATCGGACGCGAAAACCCTAAATACAGTAGTCGTTCGTCTGATTTCTGGAAATTATTTTCGAAAACATATTTCACCGCAAATCTTAGAATTGAAATTCATGATCTTAGGCGTGCAAAGCCATTATTAGTATAAACTTTCATTTTTAAAGACTGTAGAAATAGTCGAGGTATTACACAAGATAGGATTGCTCCGTATGAGATGCCTCTGTCGCCTCGTTCTCCTCCAAACACTACGCGTGACTACTTGAGAAATTTTCTTTCGAGTAATAATTATCCGCTTTAGTTCAACGCGTTGTCGAGTTCTCGAAGAACGTAACTTAAGGGACCCTACGATGCTTTCCAAGCTTTGCCAATCTCGAACAGTAATTTAGAAATGATCTACTCTCCTAACCAAGAGAGGTCTTTTAATGATTATGCCGAGGAAGCAACAGCCGGTTATCTTTAGCCGATATCAGGAATCTTTCTAGGATCGCCACGAGTTCCTATTCCAAGATCCGAGCGAGGGTTTCCATTTGAGATTGAGAATAATAGAGACGTGTCAACTTATCCTCAACCGTACATTATCGGTAATGACAAAACGTCCCCTTACAACGATGGTAACGATATTAAGATGCCATCATGGATTACCCCAGTAACCCCAGAGGATGACCAAACTCGTGCCAATTAAATGGCAATTGAGATTGAGAGCAGCATAGAAGATAACTCGAGCGAGGACGTCATCTAGAGAACCTTTCAAGAAAGCCGTGGAATAACCAAACAATCTTTAAGATTCGGTCGAACGAAATTAAATTCGACGTTTATATGTAAATTAAGATAGGCCACGCAAAGGAGAAGATTCGTAGATGTTAGGAAAAATTTTGAGTGTAATTATTTCTACTTCTCGTAAAGTCCTCAAAAGCGGCCACCGTCGGGTGAAATATGAAGTAATCGTAAGTTTTTGTCTTGAGTTAATTGTGAAGTTTAAGATATAAGCGAGAGTATTTAAAGGTTGAGAACCGGGAAAAGAGAAAAGATAAAAATCAAATCGAGATCAATATTAGAGGATAAGTATAATATGTTTTTGCCTTTGAAAAATTGCTTTCAAACAATAGTTGCGACAGATTTTGAGATAATAGATGAGAGTATATTTTAGGAAATAAAGGTTAATGAGAAATGATTTTATCAAGTTTAATATCGTCAAAGATAATGAATCTGAACAAGGTTGCCTTATGATAGTATTTGAAATAATAAGCATAAAAAATAATTAGACGATAAGTAAGAGATAACAATCGGAGTATATTCCGAAATATGAGAATTTGAGAATATGAGCATATGGGAATATGAGAATATAAGAATATGAGAATAAAGTATATCTTAGTAAGCATGAAGTATTAAAATCGAGATAAAAAGTTTTTGAGAAAATAAGTAAGTGTTTAATTAGAGGAGAAATATTAAATAGGAACAAGCAAGAGAAACGAGGATGTTATTAAGTCAAGTATGGCGAGTAAGTGAAATGATGTTTTAAGTTGAGCATTTAAAGTAGTAAGCATGAGTTAGACTACAAGTCAGAAATAATAATTGAAGTATTGACCAGTTCACGACAAAGAAAGAGCCTGAGCAAGCATGAAGACTTAAATCGAAATAAGAAGTTGTGAGAAAAATAGCAAATGCCTTTACTAAGAGAAGAGAATATAAGGAATTTTTTTTTTTTTGAAGTAGAAAAGAAATGGAATATTATAGTTAAGGTAAAAAAGTAAAGGAATAAATATATTACTAGTGTTTCTCTCCGATTAATTAAAAACTTAAAAGTGTAAGCGTTAATGGAGAAAGGTTTACAATACGCTTATAAGTATTATGTATGAAGAAAATCAAAGAATAAGTTTGAGTGAAAGAGTAATGATTAAAATTTTAGAATCAAGAAATTTTAACCCTTCTCCAGAGAGGAATTTTGATAAATTGAGGAAATAATTATTTCAAGAAGAATGAAAGTGATTAGCAATTATCTAAGTTGAAGATATTATATTTTGAGTAATTATTCTAGCATGAAGCTAATTATTTGAGAAATTCCTTTCCAATCTATAAAAAGAAATTTCTTTTGAAAAACAAGAAAATTTTTAGATTGAATGAGATGTCAATATGATGGAAAGGATGGAGCGTAAGGATAGATGAAAGGAATTGATAAATGAGTGCGTTAGAGCAAAGGACGTATTTCCCTTCAATGAAGGATGCAGTTGAAGAGAAGATGTACAAATTATTTTTGTACAAGATGATTAAAATTAAATCAATCTTCTTACAAGTTTGAGTGTGCTAACTCATGCTAAAATCCTTAAATGAACTTATATGCAAGAATGGATATATATATAAATGGAAAAAGGATCACATTCTCAATAATTCCTCGATTCTAGAGTTGGATGGCGACGATCGCAACGCCTTAATTTTCCATCCAACTAAAGAAAAAGCATATTAGTAGCAATTATCCAAGAGTTGAGATAAAACGAGAAGGAAAAATTCCTAGATGTCAATCAAGTAATGCGTTTTCCCGAAGTAATCACGCTAGACCTAAAATCCAAAGAAATTTCGCAAGTGATAGTTTAATGATGTATTGAGAACTAATTTGATTAAATGAAAGCATATCATAGTCGCTTATAAGTGCTTGCATAATTATCTTCAAGATAAAAGCAGAAGAGGTAAATTGGGAGCTTAAAAGAAATAAACCATGAAGGTAAAGCCGCGATAAATTTTATAAGTTTTCCTCGAGTTTAAAATCAAAATCAAAAAATCCTAAAATAATCGAGAAGTACATACCGAAGAGTTATCGAGAGCAAAAAGCGAATGAATTTACAATTCCGAGTCAAAGAGAAGAATGATAGTAGTCGAGTATGATTGTGAGTTTTGCGAGTTAGCTTGTTTCGCCCCACAGGGTGAATTCGGACGAGAAGACGTGCGTTTGTTTTGCGCTATTTTGAGACGCAATATTAGAATAAATTCCTGCAAGTCACAGTGGTCTGACTTCTGCCGAAATTTTAGATCGAGCCCTAAACGTGAATTTGGCCATGCCGACAGGAAGAAAATTGCATTCCTTAGTACCTCTTTAATTTCAAAGACAGCTAACGAAAGCCGCAACCCCTAAACCCTCCCCACGCGGTTAGATAATAAAGAGAAAATAAAGTGAAGTGGTGGAAATCACCAGAGTAAGAGGATGTGGCATGAAAAGAGACAACACCAACCGTAATAGTCTCTTTGACAAGGGTAGCCACGCCACAAGAGAGTTATCGCGATAAAACTGAAAGTTGGAGACAAGGACCAGGGAAAAACCTCACGAGTATGATCAAGCAACGAGATGTGCCAAGTTGATATTGGTACATCGCACTTGTTTTCAGCAAGTGTTTACGTAGATACCCTTGGCCTAGTTAGAGAAGAGTCGAATCGAGAGTTTAGAGTGTCGACCCCTTTGGGTAGGACTGCGATAGTTTCGCGCGTTCGCTCGAATTTAGAGTTTGAATTTAGAATTCGTGAGTTATCCGCCAAGTCCTTGAATCAGATTCAATTATGGGACATGGATAATTTAGTGCGGATAAATTGAAAATTTCATAACGTATAGAAGCGATAAGTGGAGGATTTTGTTATAACCTAGAAGAAAAGAGCTAACCGAAGTTCATAGTATTGAGAAGAGAAAGGAGAAGAGATTGTCGATTATTCCGGCTATAAAAGAAGAAGAGTGATGAAGAGAAAGGATACATTTGTGTATCAGAATAAAGATAAGGAGCAAGAGTTAAGTATCGATGATGTAGCAGTAGTTAGAAAGTAAGAAGATATTTTTCGAGAAGTATTGCCAAAATGCCACTCGATAGGCAATAGAAGTAAATGATTGATTTAGAGATGAAGCAGCCTATGGCACCAAAGGAGCTTCGAGAGTAAAAGGTTCCATCATAAGAGATGTTAAATTTAGATTCCTTCGATTGAGTGCAGCCCCGCGTGAAGCGCCAACTATGTGATTAAGACAAAAGACTGTAGTCTAAAGATGCGTAAGGATTGCCAAGAGCTTATCGAGATTTCGCTCAAGAACAAATACCTTTTGTGATGAATAGACGACCTAAAGGAGTCAGTATTTTCTCCAAGATCGAGTTATGATCTGGATACACCAATTGAAGAATAAGCAAGAAGATATTCAAAGGACTATTCTAGTTCAAGATGCACACAACATCACAACTGTTTGGATTGATGAATGCTCTAGTAGCATACATAGATTTAATGAATCAAGTCTCCCATGACTATTAGACAAGTTAGAAGCCGTATACAAAGTCAATGTTCTAGTTATTCGAGAAGTATAACCGAGAGTGGGAAGCCTCCCAGGATCGTGTTAGAGGAATTGAGAGCTAAAGAGTTGAATTTCAAATTCGGCGAGTATGAATTATGGCTAAAAGGAAATGGAATTCCTAGGACATGATGTGTCGTCCGAAGGAACTGTAGGAATGAAAGTTGATCCCGCAAAATTGTAAGCAATTTAAGATTATAAATCACCAACCTCACCCAAGAAATTACGAATAGTGTAGCATGATGCAATAGGAGATTCATTGAAGAATCCTCCAAGGAAGTAGAGTTAATAATCAGCCTATTAAAGAAAGATTCAAAGTTTAGTGGTTCTAAAGAGTGTGAGGAAAGTTTTTAAGATCTTACACCGAGACTAACCTCCACTCCAGTGTTAGCCCTTATTGAGGATTGGAAGGATTACAGATGCATTGTTGAAAGGACCAGATTGTGTCCTAATGCAAGATGGAAAAAAATTATAGCCTCTGCTTGAAGGCAACACAAACCTTGTAAGTAAAAGTACCTAAATTCTGATTTGGAATTAGCAGCTGTAGCGCATGCTATAGGGATATGAAGATATCATCTGTAAGAAGTTAAGTGTGAATCTCGTCAGATCACAAGAATTTGGAATGTTTCTTCGAGAAGAAGAACATAAGTATGAGACTAAGAAGATGCCATGAGCAAGTAAAGGACGATAATTGTAAGATTTCCTAGTACCCCTAAAAAGCCGATGTAGTGGCCGATGCCCTAAGTAGAGAAGAAATTCCGAGCTAAGATTTATCCTTTTGGAAGAGGAAGATCTATAGAAGAGTTAGAGCAAATGAGAATAGAAGCTGTTTAGCTTCTGTTTTTCGAAGGAAACAAGAATAGAAGTTGTTTAGCTTCTGTTTTTGAGGGAGCAAGAAATTGCACCTTTTTGTAGTGAGTTAGGCATGAGATCTTGAGATAGATCGCCAAGAAAAGATGATGAGTTGGAGAAAGTGAAGCTTAAAATTTGAAAGGAAGGAGTTGAAGATTTTCGAGAAACGAATGTCAACGATTTGTCGTTCTATAGTAGCATTTGCGTACCCAATGACGAAGAGATTAGAAAGAAAGTTATGAGCAAAGCTCATGATGTTCCTTACACCAGAATCCATAAAATGCGATGATCAATCAGAATTTGAAGAAATAGTTCGAGTGAGAAGGAGTGAATCATGAAATAGTGATGTTTGTAGAAGGACATTAGTCAGTGAGCGAGTGAAGTCTCTGCATCAGAAATTTTTACGGTCCATTGCAACCTTTTTCCAATCCCAAAGCAGAAATGAGATAATTCCAATTTTTGCAATGCGGTTGCACGAAGATCTGAGTTTGACGACGTTAGATCAAGATTACAAATTTACTGTGCATTTTGGAAAGATTTTCAAGAAAGAGTCGAGTAAGCGATGCTAGAAGATATATCCGAAAGGTTTTCACTTACCTCCCACAGACGGATAATTAGTCTGAAAGGACTATCCAAATTTCAGAAGATATATCGGAATGGTTATTCTAGACTAAACGACAATTGAGAGCAAAAGTTAAACCCCTATTTATCTTTCCTATGGCAAAGAGTTATTCAAAAGCGATTAGGATAGCGTCGTACAAAGCTTTGTTCAGAAGGAGCGTTGTTCTCCGCTTTACTGAAATGAAGTAGGCAAGAGAAAAGTTATGAGACCTGAAGGAGTTAAAGAGATGTTAGAATCTGTTTGTCAGATTTGAGAGAAAATAAGAGAAGTCGTAAATCGTTGATTGCAGATTAGAGTTAGAATTCGCAGTTGAGATAAAAAGTTTTCTGAAGTGTTTCCTCCGAGAGAAATCCACCGTTTAAGCGTGAAGAGAAAGTTTAAATCGATATATATATATATATATATATATATATATAGAGAGAGAGAGAGAGAGAGAGAGAGAGTTATCTTGAATAAATTTTTCTTAAGATAAACAAATTTCGGGACGAAATTTATTTTAAGGGGGTGAAGATGTAATACCCCGAATTTTCATGAGTCTTTAAGTTCATCCTAATTGAGTTTATGAGCTTAAATGTGTGCCCTTGTGTGATAAAATCACCAAGAAAATAAAATTTTTCTTGCAAAATTACCAAAATGCCCTTGAGTGTTGTTACTCGATTTCACTTATTTTGGTTATCCGAATTGAATGTAAGATGAATTGATTGAGAATGAGTATGTGAGTTTGAGGTTGAGTTCGAATTTCGGAAAGTTCTAAGAAAAGTTATTTTTCAGTGAATAGTAACCGACGACGAGAATTCACTATTCACCAATTATTTCCGAATTTCATCAAATTAGTGTATTTTGAATCTAGAATTTATTCTAATACCATTGGTGCATGTTTGAGAATTTTCTGAGATTTTTTGAATCGAGTTTGAATTTTATTTCTTTGAAGAAACGAATATGAATAGTAAACTTTTTACGTTTTCTTCGTTATTCGGAATTGTGATCTAAAACTTGGATACCTAGTATCCTTGATTTATTTGGTGATGTTAGATATGAATTATAGAGAATTCCGATGTCGAGAAAGAGTCGTGGTGAGTTTTAAATCGTTTGAGAGTTTAATGAGAAAGTAGGGTTAAATTGCACCGGATAACTTTTTCTTCCGGAGAAAATTATATCGCATTTTTTACCACCGGGTGCAACTAAAATTATAATAATTTCTCTCAAAAATATTCCCTCTCTGTCGACATCACATACTCTCTCTCTCATTTTTTTTCTCTCTTAATCATTTCAACCTTGAAAACAATATTATTCTCTCCAAATATTCTCTACACTCTCTCTCTCTCCCACCCATCTCTCTCATGTCTCTCAGCTATGACCACACACACACACACTATTTCTCTCTCCTCCATTAGAGCTTTAGTTTCAAGCTTCAAGAGCTCCAAGAAGATCACTTTCGAGCATCCAATGACTTGATCGTTAAGGTATTCGAAATCCTCTCATTCTTGTGATCGATTTAAGACTAGAATTCATCCTCTTTTCTCTCTTTGTGCCTAAAGAAGGAGCTCGATTTTTAGCTTGATTCAGAGCTTAGAATCATGTGGATTGAAGCCCTTCGATCGATCAAACTTTCAAGAGTAGTAAGTTCTTTGATTCTTGTTTGTACTAGTGATTAGAACTCAAGAAATCCTCTATTTTCTTCCCTCTTTTATTCGATCAAAATGATCTTTTGAGCAAGGGAATCGAAGCCTCTCTTCTTAGCTTTGATCTTTGATCTTTTGAGTGATTTTTAAGCAAGAAAATAGGAGTTAAAAATCGATTCCTTCCCCTATAAAATCTGCCGAAAATAATGCTTAGGGGTAGAGTTTTGATTTTTGATTTTGATTATGGTGTTCATGATCCTTGTGTGTATATATGTGTAGTTATGTTGAAAAAGAAAAGTTGATATATATATATGTTGAGAATGCCGAAGATTATGAGTTAAAAATAGGGATTTTCATGTTGATGATTTAAGCTTGATTTGGATGATGGATTTGTGTTCAAGATGATGATCTAAGAGTTTTTGTGAATGAGATTGAATGAGAAAAATAATGAAGTATATATATGAGAGTGGACCGAAAATTTTGATGAGAAATTTAAAGATTTGAGTTGTTGATGTTCTTAGTTAAATTTGAAGATGGAAATTGAGATAAGTGATAATAAGAAATAAAGTAAAGGGAGAAAGAAATTAATGGTTGTATTTTTCTTAAGAACCGAAAATTTTGTAAGAATGAAGAAGATGATGTTCTCGAGATGTTCTTGATGTTCTTGATGTTCTTGATGATATTCTTGATAAAAAGATGATATTTTGATGATATATGGATAGATGATGTATGATTTGATGGAATAGAAAGTATTAAAATAAAAAGAAATATAAAAATGATTTTTTAATGATTTTTAGGAAGTTTTAATAATTAAATTCTAAATTAAAAGTGATGATCAAGTTTCATAGTTCTTAATGATTCAAGTTAGAATTGATGAATGTGATGAATCGATGAAGAAGATGAAGTAAAATCAATTGGAGTTTCTTCTTAAAATTTTTGAATTCGAGTTAAGACGAAGAAGTTGTTGAGAATCGAGATCGTCAATGGAAAATCGAGTTTAATTAATAAGAAAAGAGAAATAATGTAAAGAAAAATGAAAATAAGAAGAATAATCGAGTTAATTAAAAGTAACTAGACGTCATTAGAATCTTTTTATCGAGTTAATAAGTTTCCGAGCATGACACGTTTTACGAGAAAAAGACGAAAACTTTATTTAATAAAGTTAATTTTTGTTTTAATTTCCTATTAATTGATTAAAGTTAAATTATAAAATGTGAATGAAATTAATTTCATAAAAGTTTAATAATTTATATTTTCTAGAAACCGAGCAGAGTCGAGATAGCATAATTCAATAACCGAGTTTATAATTATGATTAAATAATTAAATTAATTTTCTAGAATATTTTATTTAGAAAATTTTTCTTTTTCCAAATGATTATCGGAGTCGATCATTTATCTGGTTGTGAACGTTCGATTCTTGATCTGAAAGTTTGTTTGTGAATGATTTGAGATGTTAGAACCTGAGAATTAATTTCATAATTTTCTGAGTTCGTTTAACTCGAGAAATCGAGAAAAATGAGACGTGTCATGTGAATAGTAACTTTCTGTCTTATGTGAAATATTTTATTAATAAAATATTAATAAAATATTTTGATATTTTTAAAGTCAAGTACTTGAGTTCAGAGTCTATTGGTTTAGTACTTGGATAGAATCGAGAAACCGAGAATGATCGAGTTAGATAAGTCGAGATAAGTTTAGAAACCCAAGTCATGTAGAAGTCCTTCAGCCGAGCGTTAGAATTCGTTTATCATTTCTGGGAAATAGAACTCGTCCTTATAAGAATGTTAACCTTGAAGGAACAAGTGAAGTTCGATAGTAAGAAACGAGTGGAGTCCAGAATTAAAAAGCGAGACGAAACAAGGTATTCCGAGCAAAACCACCAGATGACAGGTAGGCTTTCTAAACCGAAACTCAAATGATGAATGCGTGTACTATCTATGTATTACGTGTGCTTTTCAAATTGATTGACTTACCTAAATGTCGTTCTGAATGTTTTGGTATGCAATCATCTACGTGTTAAAGTTATTAAGGTCCTATGGACGCACGGGATAAAGGTCCTGTAAGATACGGGACAATGCATGCATTAGTTAAGGTGATTGTGAGCCTTCCTTCGGTTGTGCCGGTCACGGTGTTCTAGGAGGAGGCCTACTTCTCGACACCACAGAAAGATAAGTTGTAGATTGATTCATACCTGAGTATAAATGACTGCAGTCGATTTCAGAAAAGTATGAAAATATTTTTATGGCTGTCACAAGCGGTAAACTGTTTTTAAACGATTATATATTTAACCCTTGTGATGCAGCAAAAGAGGCAAGTCTAATCATATAGTTGTAATGAGAAGAGTTTCAAATGTTTTTGGCATGTGTTCACTGAGTACGAAGTACTCACGACCTGCATGTTATTTCTAAAACGTGCAGGTTAGCTCGGATGAGGAAGGATGCGGTGTGCTTGGGGTAACTCGTTGCTATCCACTTTCTAAATAAATGTTTAAGCTTGAGGTTATGTGTCTTCACACATATAACCTTGGGATTTCAAGTCGATGATTATATTCCGCTGCAACTTCTTTATTTTTAAAATAACCTTGTCTTGCATGCTCGATCCCTCAAGATGAAAGAGCCCGTAAGCTCAGTAATTTCTTAAATCTTTTTTGAATTCCACTTAAAACTTGTTGGAATTATCTAACGATTCTTCAAATCTACTTCACCACCACTTGACGATTAAAAGTTAAAAATTAGCCCACTTACCTTTTGAATGCAAACATTTATTGATAACCAAACCTAATCCTTTGATTGGTTCGATATCTAAATCATGACAAATGTATATTTCTTGAGAAATCATTAATTGATAATCCACTTTATTTGTGAGCATGTTTGGTTGTTTGATCTTATTCTTCAATTATCGAGCATGTTTCTTTGAGTAAAACTCAGTTGTTACACCTCACTGCCCCTTGCTTTCTAGTCGTTGTAATACATTAGAAATCGGGTTGTGACAGGGAGATAGAGAGAGTGATGTCGGCTAACTTGGTGAAGAATAAATCAATTTTTATCAGATAAAAATCCCCGGAAGAAAAAATTTTATCCGTACAATATATCCCTCTTTAACGTTAAACTTAAATCTCTCTTTTCGACACTCTCTCGACTTCAGATTTCACTCTAGTTCGCACCATTACTCACGAATTAATATATAGATTCTAACAAGCCCAATTTCCATATATAAATTCCAATAACGAAGAAAGTTGGAAATCTCGACTATGCGTCTTTGTTTCCGATTTAGATATAGTTAAAAACTCGATTTATAAATCTCGGATTTCTCTCTAACTTGCGTCATTAGTCACGAAATAAAATTTAGATTTGGAAATTCCTAACTTTTATAGGTAATTTCCATCTAACGAAAAAGTCGTAAAAAGTCGTGACGAGTTACTATTCATCTTAGTTACATTTTCAAAATAAATTCAAACTTGACTCAAATGACCTCAGAAAATTCTCAAACTTGTTTCATTGGTCTTAAAATAAATTCTAGATTCCAATGACACTAATTAAACTAAATTTGGGGTTCGTTGACCGAGGGTTGACTTTTCCGATCAAATTTACTATTTATTAAAAAGTCGACTATCTCGAAACTACCCGAAATTCAAACTCGTACTACATCTCGCATTCTTAAACTCATATAACTCGTCACCTAGTCGTATTTTTGTAATTTCACGAGAAAATTTATTCTCAGACAATTTTAATCACACATAATCACATATATATCATTTAAGAAGCGGTTAGGCATGCATAATCACACTTAAGACAATCAATTAAGGTTATAAAGATTCGGGGTATTACATCCTCTCCCCCTTAAATAAATTTCGTCCTGAAATTTGCTAGTTCTCAGAAAATGATTGGGGAAATATTTCTTTCATCCCGTTCTAAGACTTTCTAATTACTTCATCTAAGAATCACTACGTTCTTGTCTAGTAAATTTATTTAATTTCTAAGTTGTTGGATCTTTACGGATCAGGATTATTTTGATTCATCTCTTGCGGCTAATATTTGGTTAGAGGTCTCGTCGAAGTATGTCTTTTGGATCGTAAACACTCTTCGCGAAGATATTAAGAAGATTTACAAAATTCGGAGGTGCAACTATATATTAATTTCTAACTGACGTATTCAGGCTTAGGCCTTCTTTGGCTTCGACAAGTTCAACTCCGCTTGAAGGGAATATTCTAACGAATAACTTCGTCTCAAAATTTAACTCTATTTCTCCGCGTAACTTTTATTGACTCTGAACTTCTTCTCGTTGTCTTGAATCTGATGAAGAGTCTTTATTGCTTCCTTAACTACTACTGGGGCTATAACTCTTTTCTCATTTTACTTTACTTTAAAGGAACAACATACGTTGCTTGTCTCTATCCTCGGAGGGTGTCGTTCTCATCGTACTCTAATGGATGTCATCATTGACGCTTTAAATAAAAAGGTAAAATTTGCTCTCCATTGTCTATCATAATGTATCCTTTCAAATTCTAGATAACTCTTTTCGATTTGCTGATAGAATTTCGAGGTTTTGAATAATCGAAATCGCACTTAAGATTTTTACAAAATTATACTATCTTCTGTACGTATGTTGCTTCTTCTTCTTCAGTTTATTCCTTCAAAATCGCTATTCTCAATTCCAGTACGTTTCGTATTTTAGGATCGCGCAATATAGAGAATATCACGAGTTTAATTCATAGCTCTTTTCGATTCCTCGTTAATTAATACGCAAATTCTTTGGGCTCTTAAGCTTAAAAGTTAGAAATCTTACTACTTCTTCTCTAATATATACTCCCTACTTCGTTGCTCAAAACTCTAGCTTTCTTTCCTCGATTTCCTTGAAGAAAAATCGAAGCCTATGATGAGGAAGAAAATCGGCAGTTTTCAAGGAAGAAAAAGAAGAAAATTTATCGATCTCACTTTGTAGTTGGGAAAAAACAAGGATTAGAGCTTGACTCCTATCGATACTTCTCGATTCTTTTAAAGCTTGAATCAAGGAAAACCGTGGTGATTAGAGACGTAAAGGGCAGCGGCTGTCCATGGAAGAAAATGGAAAAGTAATATTGCTCGTACTCGAATTTTTGAAGAAATGAAAGTGAAAGCTCGATTCTCTACGGTTTTTATCTCCTTCTTTGCAATTTATTGATGAAGAAATGGAAGCTTTGGAGCTTCAAAAACCAGTAGCTATGGAGGTGTGATGGCTGCCATGAGAGGAGATGAAGGAGAGTAATATGATGTTGGTGATCAACCCTTGAATTCTTGAATATCTAGCTTCATTTATTTGAACTTATTGAAGGAAAATGGAAGCTTGAACCTCCATAGCAGCAGCAACCATGGAGGCTAATAGGAGAGAGAGAGAGGTGACCGAGAGAGAGAGAGAGAGAGTTGGGGGAGAGAGAGTTTGTAGAGTGAGAGAGAGATGGAATGAAACTTGCGTACAAGTTAAAGAAAATTTTGAGGGAAAGAGAGGGTGTGATGTCGGCTAACTTGGGGAAGAATAAATCATTTTTTATCAGATAAAAATCCACAGAAGAAAAGATTTTATCCGTACAATATATCCCTTCTTAACGTTAAACTTAAATCCCTCTTTTCGGCACTCTCTCGACTTCGGATTTCACTCTAGTTCACACCATTACTCAAATTAATTTATAGATTCTAACAAGCCCAATTTCCATATATAAATTCCAATAACGAAGAAAGTCGGAAATCTCAACTATGCGTCTTTGTTTCCGATTTAGATATAGTTCAAAAGTCAATTTCTAAATCTCGAATTTCTCTCTAACTTGCGTCATTAGTCACGAAATAAAATTTAGATTCAGAAATATCTAACTTTTATAGGTAATTTCCGTCTAACGAAAAAGTCGTAAAAAGTCGTGACGAGTTACTATTCATCTTAGTTGCATTTTCAAAATAAATTCAAACTTGACTCGAATGACCTCAGAAAATTCTCAAACTTGTTTCATTGGTCTTAAAATAAATTCTAGATTTCAATGACACTGATTAAATTAAATTTGGGGTACGGTGATCGAGGATTGACTTTTCCGGTCAAAATTACTATTCATTAAAAAGTCGACTAACTCGAAATTACCCGAAATTCGAACTCGTACTACATCTCACGTTCTTAAACTCATATAACTCTTCACCTATTCGTTTCGAGTTTCCGAAACGAGAAAATAACAATTTTGCCCTTCAGTGGCATTTTGTTATTTCATGAGAATATTTATTCTTGAAAATTTTTAATCACACATAATCACATATAATATCATTTAAGAAGCACTTAGGCATGCATAATCACACTTAAGACAATCAATTAAGGTTATAAAGATTCGAGGTATTACATCTATATATATTGCTGGCAGTCGACTATGTGTCTAAATCGGTGGAAGCTAAGGCTTTTTCAATAAACGATTCGAAGATTGTTCTGGATTTCCTCAAGGGCAATATCTTCAGCCGGTTTGGTATGCCCAGGGTGATTATTAGTTATCAAGGAACGCACTTTTGCAATGGAGCTGTGAAAGGGTTAATGAGCAGATATGGAGTACTTCATAGGATTTCAAATGCTTATCACCCTCAAGCAAATGGTCAAACTGAATTGTCCAATCGCATTGTGAAGGCTGTCTTGAGGAAGACAGTTAGCCCAACTGAGAAGGATTGGAGTTTGCATCTTGAGGACGCGTTATTGGCATACAGGACAACATTTAAAATCCTGTTTGGAATGTCACCCTATAGGATGGTCTTTGCCAAGATGTGCAACTTGCCCGTTGAAATTGAACATCGTGCATGATGGGCAGTTCAGAAAATGAATTATGATTGGGACGAGGCTGGCCATGCGAGGAAGCTCCAGCTACAGGAACTTGAGGAAATCTGCCTCAACTCGTATGATAGCTCTGTGTTGTACAAGGAAAGGATGAAGAAAGCCCATGATGCCTTGACCAAAGTCAAGAAGTTTGAACCTGGGCAACAAGTTCTGTTATATCAATCTAAGTTCAAACTTATGTCGGGGAAACTGTCCACCAAGTGGGTTGGACCGTTTGAAGTACAAGCCACATATCCAAATGGGGTTGTAGAGGGAATGAATGCAACCATGGGAAAAATTTTCAAGGTCAATGGGAAAAGGTTGAAGGCTTTCTTTGGCCAAGTCTTAGAGAAACTAGATGAGTATCTGAAATTCCTCTGTGATATGGAGCCGTAATTGGGCAAGGAGGACGTCGTGCCAACGATGTTAACTGGGGCGTTAGCTAGGAGGCATCCTGGTACGCTTTTCTTTTCATATATTTTTTTTTTAAATGGGAGGGGGAGAGGGGAAGATAGGGATTAAAATAGCCATAATTTTAATGTTTTCCATCAAACTTAGGCATATTTTAATTCCATTTTGGGTAGAATTATCTGACTATAGGATAGGATAGATTTTGCTTTCTATATGGTAGTTTGTTCGTGTTCAGCAGGGAACAGGTGTTGGGCGAAGGAAGAAGGAGGATTTAACACTTTGCCTTGAGCAAAGTGTGTGTGTATGAGGGCAAGTGCGGCGCTCTGGGGTAAGCGATGGACTTAGGCAACAAAGCTGACGGGACAGTAACTGCCACACCACGTGTGATGTGACAGTTGCACTCAAAACCTACCCCTAGCCCTATAACCGTCTGCCACCCTACCACGTCTAATCTCTCTAACCTTTTTACTTCCCCACGTAAATGATCAATTCAAAAAACTACCATAATCCACTTTCCTCCCTCATTCCCCTAATTTCGGCCATCAAAGATTTTCTTCCCCAAATTTAAACCCTAAAATCCCACAATGGTATCCACACCAAAGAACAAACTCAACAAAATCCCTCACGGAACGCACATCGACCTTTCTGACCCAGAATTGCTGCCGTTGGAAACATCTCTACACGAAGCAAACCCCACTTCTTGGGTGGTGCCGTACCCTCTTACTGCCAAGGTGGAGGAAGTAATCAGCAAAGCTCTTACTGAAACCATGGCAGTCCCAGTCGAAGAGGAAGTGTTGTCAGGCGAAGGTGCTCCGGTGGTTGGAACTTCTTCTACATCAGAAGAAGGCGGCCAAGAAGGAGGAGGCCAAGAAGAAGGCGAGGGTGGTTAGTTCTAAAGCCGCCTCGTCATTGGGTGGAGAATCCTCTACGGAGAAGAAGAAGGTTGCTACGCCTTCTTCCAAAAACCAAGAAAGAAGCAAAAATTGGTAGAGTCTGAGGAGGACGAAGATGTCCAGTTCATGGGGGAAAGAATAACAAGGTCCGCTTCTTGAAAAATTAAGAAGGAGGAATCTGAATCGCGAGGGAAGAAGGGAAAAAAGGCTGAGGATTTGGCAGCTAGGAAGGTGTTTGTGCCCAGGGAGGTTAACTTTGATGACCTGGACTCCCTGGGCATTGCAATGGAAATAAGGGCCCTGTTCGATGGGTGTGACTGGGGATGATTTCTAACGCTACCCTACCACATCTATGAGGATTTGGTTAGAGAAGTGTATGGGTCCATGGAGTTTGTGTTGGATGGAGAAGGGAACTCGTCGTCTATCGAGTTCGTGTTGAATGGCCAGCCTTTGGTGGCTGGGTTGAATGATTTGAACCAAATTCTGGGGTTCGCCACAATGATGGAGCTGCAGAGGCCGGAGTTCAGGAAGGCAGGGAAGAAGGTGCCATTGGACCTGCCCAAGAAGGAATGGATCCGGATGTGAAAGGAGGTCAGCGTGGGGACAGAGTTCAAGTCGGGAGATAACAAGGCGTCAGACCTAAAGACGCCAGCCCTCCGTATTGCTCATAGGATCCTTGCCTACAACATGTTTGGAAAGGGAGATAGTGGGAATTCGCAGGCCAACAAGGAGGTTTACTTACTGTTCTGTATGTTGACTAAGAAAAGGCTGAATTTTGGGGTCTTCTTGATGGAGTGGTTGAGGGCAGTCATGGGCAAGGCGGGGCAGAAGTACTCGTGTGGGAATTTTGTTACAGCCTACATTGAGGGGTTGGAGCTTCAGGATGAGGTGAAGGATTTTGAGGTGACGCCGACTGATGTGCTTAACATGGAGAGGTTGAGCAGGATGAAGGAGGTTGTGAAGTGTGGCAAAGGATGGCGTCTTTTGGAGGTGCATGAGAAGGATCAACCAGCATCAGCACGTTTGCCGCCCAAGAAGTCAGCCAGGTTAGCTAAGAAGGTGGTGATCGATGAGGAAGAGGAAGATGAGGATAAAGAAGTTGAGTCTTCCTCTACCCAGATGAAGGAAGTCTTGGAGAGGCTGGGCAAGATTGAGGAGTTGCTCAAAGAGCTATGGAATGGTCAGCTAATCATGCAGGCTACTCTCAACAGCATCGCCCGCCACTTGAAATTGGGGTCAGTACCTGATCCTTCTGCTTGATTATGTCCTCCTATTTTGTCTTAGTTTAGTTTTTTTTTCCTTTCAGTGTCTTTTTTTTATGTGTTTTGGGTCTGTGGAATGATCGAATACCTCACCCACATTTTGCCCTATAAAATATGTGATAAGGTGGGCGAATCTCATGTTGTTTTGTGTTTGAATCTTGACCTCTTTACGTCCACTACTTTTCTATAAGCAAAGTGTGTGCGTAGGGAGGCCAAATGTTTGTCAAACAGTTTGTTAAGTCCAAGGTTGAGATGGACTTTGCTATAAGAAAAGTGTGTGCGTAGGGTGTTTGTGCCGTGTGTTTTTATTTTAAGTTGTTAAGTTGACCAGCATGGAGTTGTTGGGCAAGATGATATGATGATTTTTGTGCTTACTTGCTGCTTGTTGAACAGTGTTAAGTTTGTGCATGCTAGAAGATAACTTGTATGATGGATTGAGTTGCGAGCATACCTTGTGAGGATTTGAGCTTAATTTAATTCATTCTTTGTGTGTGATTGAAGACATCTTGATTAGGTAGAACTAGAACTTGCCTATACTTTAATTTATGTTGATAACCTCTGAGCTTAGTTGATTTAGGCAATTCTTTCATTAGCCATTGAGCTTAAATTGACTACCTGATATCATTATCCTTTGATAAGCCCCTTTGAGCTGAATTGATTCTTTCTATCACTTAAATATTGTCCTATGAAATATTGATTTGGTTATGGGAACCTGGGCAATAGAAGAAGAAAAGGGCAGAAAGGAGATGGGGGTTACATCTTGGGCAAGATAATGGGTTTACACCCATTTTAAAAAATGAAGGAATAAGGGGAACATGAAAAAGAAAGAAAAGAAAAAAAACCATAAGTTCCCTAGAAAAAAGTTGAAGCACACGGCACAGACACCTTGTGATACCGAAGTCAAGATGATCTATGAAAGTGAAAATGAACTTAAACACAAGAGTTATTAGTGAGGTAAGGATGTCCCAGAGCTCACAGTTCTGTCTTGACTTGTTTGATGGCATTGCATTTTCTTTTCCCTTCACTTGCGGAATGCTTTAAGAGATTGTTGTATCGTTCTGACTAACTCTCCAGTGTTGATCTTGTTTAAAGTTTTTTGTTTTGTTCTTTTGTTTGTGTCTTGGGCAAGTTGCTTGTGCACACTTGAGGACAAGTGTGGGTTAAGTGTGAGCGCATGATGAGTCCATATTTTGTGTCTAATTTGTGTTTGTTTAGGTAGTTTAGATCAAGTCTTTGTATGTGTTTTGTTTAGTTTAGTGTCTTGGTGTAATACCCCGAGTTTTCATAAGTTCTTAAGTGCGTTCTAAATGAGTTAATATGCTTGATTATCAAGTTTTGAGTGATAAAATTTTTCTAAGGAAAAAGAAAATTTGTGAAAAGACTAAAATGCCCCTATGTGCCTTAACATGGACTTATGTGTTTAAATTACTCCAGTTGAGGATGTGATGCATTGATTGAGTTTATTTATATGAGTTTGAGCATGTGTATGGTTTTCAGAGAATTCCAAGAATTTTTACTTTTGAGTGAATAGTAATGATAACCGAGAAAACGCTATTCACCGACGAACTTAGAATTTGACCTAATTAGAGTCTTTTGAATCTAGAATTCATTCTAAGACCCCTGAGATATGTTAGAAGCTTATCTGAGATCACATGAGAGAGTTATAAGAATTTAGTTCTTAACGGATTAATTAGCCGATTAATTTTTAGGTTTTCATCGTCACTTGGAATTTTAACCTAAAAACTAGATAATCGGAATCCTTAATTTATTTAATGGGACATGAGATAGGTTCGAGATGTTTTTAGTGTCGGAAATGAGACGAGGAAAGATTAGAGCCGTTTTCAGTATAAATGAAATAATACGGACTTTTTATCTGGAAAACTTTCTCAACCGGGTAAAATTATATCTGTCAAAGAGGAATCTCTCTCCCTCTCTTTCTCTCACCACCGACATCACTCTTCTCTCTCTCCCTAATCTCTCTAGCCTCCCTATTTGTCAAACACCTACTAAGAATATTAATGATGATTTCTTATTCTTAACTTAATAACATTCATTTCTATTATTTTCTCATTCATCAAATCATTCTCTCTCTCAAACTCTACTCTCTCTCTCAAGATCTCTCTCTCTCTCTTTCGATAACTCTCAAGGAGAGAAGAAGAAAAATAATTCACTCCCATCTCTCTCTCTTTGCCGATCACACACACACACAAAGCAAAGTTGAAAATCCTCCATTGAAGCATACAAATTCCAAGCTCCAAGCTTCCAAGAAAAATCAAGAGATCTTCAACCTTTTCAATCTTCTATATCCAAGTTGAAGAGGTAATTATTCCATAAGTTCTTGAGTTCAAATATTTAATGCAAATCATCTCAAATGACTTGAAATTTTCGGCACATATGCCCTTGAGAGATGATTAATTTTCATTTCATTTTTTTTGAGGATTCAAGAGGAAATCCACCATGGAAATCAAAGCTAGAGGTTGAGCTCCCAAGCTTATCATTTTCGGTTCAACCATCATCAAGAGAGAAGCTTCGATTTAAATTTCTAAAGTAGGTTAAATCATTTGATTAATTGTATTTATGTAATCTCCCTAATCCCTAAAGAAAAAAATGCATGGTTTAATTTTATGCTTAGGAAAACTAGGGATTTTTATATAAGATTCGATGTGAGATTCGAGTGGAGAAATCGATAGGAAAATCGAGCCTAGGAATTAATCCTTGATTAAAAGAAGAAAGAAAAATAATCTCCTAATAATTTTATAAAAACCGAAAATTAGGAGAAAAATAAGGAAATTTTATTTTCTTGAGTATTTGATAATTTGATGTTTGATATGTGTTTATGAGTATATTTTGATTGAGATTTATGCATGAGAAATTTGAGAAAATACATGTCTAAAAATATATGTATGTGCCATGATTTTTGAGCATATGAAAGAGTATTTTTATTTGATTATTTTGTTGATGATTTGATGATATAATGAGCATGAGATGATTATGAGTATATGATGATTTAATCTCCTATGATGTTGCTATGAAGAAAATCGAAATATATATGCATGTTTAGAAGAAAAATAATTTTTATGAAGATTTGATGATTTGATGATTCAATGATTTTTGATGATAGTATGATGTTTTGTTGTGAAGATGTTGAACAATAGATGTTAATAGAATTAAATGAGATGAAAAGAATGAATTTTAAGCATAAAAAGAGGTAGAAATCGAAAGAAATAAGGAAGGATACCTAGTGTGTGTTCTAGGTGTTCTTGGTGAAAAATATGAGTTTTTGAATATGTGTCCTTGGTGTTCTAGGTGTTCTTGGTGTTTTATTTGAAGATTTAAAGATCATTAAAATTAATTCTAAAAGAAATTAATTATTAAAAATAATAAAATATTCAAGATATTTGTTAGAATAAAATTAAAGAGAAAATAAAAAGAAAAATCATTAATTTGAGAAATGAGCCATAAATTAGAAAATAATAAAGGAATGTAATTTCTTTATTAAATAATTAAAGATTAAGAGAAAAGATAATCGAGTTAAATAAATCGAGACTAGAGAAATTGATAAACGAGAAATGAATAACGAAGAATTAGAAGTCGTAATAAATGAGAAATAGAAGACGAGATAGAATTAAAGAAATAGAGTTATAAATCGAGTATGAAATTTGAGTCGAGAAATTGAGAATTAAGTCGTTTGAATAAACGAGAAATAATGAGAATAATAAATAATAATAGAGTTGAATATAAGTAATCAACGAGAAGCTTTAAACCGAGTATGAGTTTAATTATCCGAATGATATTAAATTAATAAAGAAATTTGAAGTTTAAAAATAAGTTGGAGCAAAATAACTAAAATAAGAATTTTTCATTAAATAAGAAATAATAGAATAATAAGTTAAGTCGAGCTTAGACAATAAATAAAAAGATAAGTCGAGTAAGAGAAACTATGAGATTAAGAGTCGAGTAAGAATTTATATGAGCAAATTAAAGTAATTAATTGAGAAAGGTTATAAAAAGAGAATAAGGTTTAATAAGAATTATTTTGAGAATCGAGTTTATAAATGATAAGTGTTTAAGTATTTGTTTATGAATATTGCCGAGTGATGATTATTTCATGATAATCGAGTTTGGTTTTCAAATCGTTTAACTTAAAAAGGAGTCGAGGAAATTGTCGAGTTTTGAATGTTAAATGAAAAATAAAAGTTATCGAGTAATAGTTTAAGAATCGAATTTTGAGTCGAAGATAAGAGTCGAGCCATAAATAGAAAATAAATTTTTATTTCAATAAGTGTTTAATTAAAAGAAAAAGAGAAATAATAATATAAGCATAAGTAATAGTACGTATGCGAATACGAATAAGTAATTGAGAAAAGACGACGTCTTTGGAAATAGCGTCGTATATTGAGTTAAGAGATATTAAATGATTGTTTGAGTTTTAATCTAAGAAAACTGTTATTATTTGAATTAATGTCTTTGCCAAAATTAGAGTTGAGTAATAACGAGTAATTGTTAATGTGACTTGAAGTGTGAATCGAATTTGAGATAATATATTTATTTAGATTCCAACTTGAGTTATGATGATTGATTGAAATTCTATGTTGAATTAAATTCGTTTGAGTAGACTTTGTGATTAAACATATTGAATATGTTTGACTGAATCTATATGCTTGAGTAAAATACCTATGCTTAGAATGATCGTTCAAATTGTTGAGAATGCGTGCTCATAACATGAATAAATGTCCGTATAATCAAGTATTTAATTGAGAATGTGAGTAAGGATTCAAGTATTAAAAGTTTAGTCAATAAACATTTCTTTAACTAATGAGAAATGCCAAGCATTAGTGAGTAGCGAACATGATTTAGAAACAAGAATACTAGATGCAGTAATTAGTAACCGAGTAGAGTAAGAATTGAGGACGAGAAAGTCGAGAATCGAGATTGTCTTAGAAAATATAAAAATAGAAAGAGACGAGTCAAGTAGAAGTCCTTCAATCGAAACAAACATCTACTTTACGTCTTAAGCATCGTGTCTTACTTCTTTTATCGATGCCAAAATATAAAGGACCGAGTAGGACGGAGAAGTAGCGAGGACGAAGGAAGAGTAAGCCACCTAGCTAATCGACGGAAGTAAGGTGGGCTTTTCTAAAAACCAAAACTATCGATGAATGCTATTATGATAACTGAGTATTATTATGTGAGTTTTTAAAGTTCAAATTGACTTGCCGTTTCTTGAGTTTTTGGTATGTGTTATCATCTGCTTGTTGAGATATTATTGTCTTGTGAAAGGCAGGAAACCCACGTGTGGAATATGAATTGTTTGAGGTGACTGTGAGCCTTGCTTCGGTTGGGCCGATCACAGTGTTCGAGAAGGAGGCCTACTTCTCGGCACAGTGAGAGTGAAATGTGGTAGATGATACATATTGCTTGAGTATATATATTGTTTGACTGCGCAGTTTATTCGAAAAGAAAATGTTTTTGCATTCACAAGTAAAGCTGTTTTCATTGCATTAATACTTGTGATGCTACGGCAAGGCAAGTTCAATTGATATAGCTCTAAGAGCGAAGTTTTTAAATGTTTTTGGCATGTGTTCACTGAGTACGAAGTACTCAACCCTACATGTATTTCTAAACGTGCAGGTTAGCGGGATGCGGATGGAGAGGACAGCTTGGTGGTGTGGTATGGATATATATATATATATATATATATATATATATATATATATATATATATATATATATATTGTTGATCGAGTAGAAAGTTAGACTGGCAATTGCATGTCTTCATACATGTAGTTGTTGGGATTGAGTCGAGAATTCCACTGCAATGTAATGCTTTTGTTTATTGAAGTCTTTTGGATATCATACTCTGATACATGTTCTAATTCCGAGCGATGTGCTCGATACTAATTTCTGTTTTTGTTTAATCTCGTTCTCGTTGACTTGAAATATTTGTTTCTATTCGAACTAGATATGTAAATTATTCGTGCTCGTTGGTTGATTCGATATATCCTTGAAAGCAGGTCATGAATGTTACCGCTTTCCATTGATATTCCCTTGTTTCCTGAGCATGTTTCCCTTATTTGAGTTAAGCGATGGATGGTTAGTAGTGTTAGTGTTCGTATCGTCGCACCTCGGGAGTCGGGGTGTGACACTTGGAGGACATATTCTGGGCAAGGGGAGGTCTGTTGCTCTACAGGTGGATTCTGGGCAAAACAGGGATGGAAGGCTACATTTCTGGAAGCAGGCAGGGGAGGATGGAATTGGTCAAGATGGGTGGAGTGCTTTGGTCAATAGGCGTTGTTTCTCTCCTAGGTCTAGAAGGATAAGGAAAAGATGATCTAACTTAAATATCTTTCCTTATCCGACTAGATTTAGGATCCGCAAGGGATCTTCTAAAGATAGACATGACATACCATGTTGGGGTCGTGCTTATCAACTATTTACTTGCATCCCAAGGTAGCTCGTGGATTTCCTTCCATGTTAAGGACCAGGGGCCCAAACCCTAAGCACTCGCTTATAAATATTGAAGCCTAGCTACTGCGACGGTAAGCCGTTTATGCTTGATCTGGGCAAGATATTTAAGTGATTACTTAGGCTTCAGAGGTCTAATTTGTGTTTGATAATTGCATGCATGTGTTCCCGATGTGTTAATTAACTTGTTTTAATACGGTGTAATACAATTAAGAGATTAATAGGCCGTTAATCGCTTAGGAAATATTAGATCACTAATCAATTGGGAAGTAGGAGTGTTTTCCATAACTTATCTCAATTAGAATCGATTAACATTAGAGGAAGGTGTCTACCCTGCTGGGCTAGACGTGATGATTCCTTGTTGGACCTTTCTAGTGATTAATGCTCCTTAGGCAAGAAACTGAACGATGACTCCGACAGAGGTATTACCCAAGGTAGGGAGCCGGCGGTGCATCGCTAACTAAGTAAGGATAGGTCAGGGAAGGGTTTGTTGAGAGCGTGACGAGTAAAAAGGGATCTCAGCATTCAAGTCCTATAACCAACAATGCATGCATGTGATGAATATATTTGCACCAATGACCAAGCTAGAGTTTTCACTTAACAATGTCTTCGTCCAGATCAAGTCATTTTTGTTATTGATCAAGCTATGTGTTCCCTTTTCAGTATTTATTTAAGTTCTCGTATTGGGCAAGAGAGTCCCAGTGATCAAGATACCAAAACCAAACTTCCTTGACAGGTGGAGGAGGCTTCAAGAGATAGTCACAATCAACTCCTTGTGGACCGACCCTGTACTTACTTGCTAACTATATAGCTATAATAATAGGCTATAAATTCATTTTGAGAGTGAGAACGACAGCCTCGTCAAACTTGTTGAGTGTACAATCTACTCAGGTGTTCGACCTTATCCCATAATGGCTTTATGTCTTCGTCAAATTCTCCTGTACATTGGTTAACAGAAGAAACAATGTGAGAGGGATGGAAAGAAGAGTTTACCTCATCAGTTGACTCTTCCGACAATGCCATGAAGCACTGGTCTTTTCATGCTGAGCTTGATGGCGAGTCAGTTTCTTCTCCTTTAACTCCGTGAATACATCGGTGTCCTCGACGTCATCCTCAATGATCATGGCCTTGGTCTTCTCTTTGGCTTTTCCTCAGAGGGCTTCCTTTTTCTTCATGGACAGATCAGGACAGTTGTCTTTGAAGTGTCCTGACTTCCCGCATTCAAAGCATCATTCACTTAGATTCCTTGAGGAGGGTTTAGTTGAGCTACGCTTGGTCTTGTTGATCCTCCTATACTTCTCGATCTTTGAGTTCATCTCCTCGAGTTGTTTGGTCATTTTGTTGACCTTTCTTCTGGATTTTAGACCTACTCGGTCGATCCTTAGCTGAGGAGTCAGTGGACCGTGAGGGTCTGGCGAACTTAGATCTTTCTGATTTAGCTCGAAGCGCCACTGGCTTGGTAGCTGAGCTCTGCTCGGTCTGTTCTGGTTTTTGAAGCTTAATTTGCCTCAGTTGGAGGATGTCATACTCATTCGCCTTGAGCATGGAGAACAATATCTGAGTTGTCATCAAACTGAGGTCACTCCGATTTTGATGGACGACACTATAGACCTCCCAGTCTTCGCCTAGTGCGGAGAGAACTTTCAAGTTCCTCTCACACTGAGAGTATTTGCCCTTCCTAATACTCTCGATGTCCATTAGGACCTCTGTAAATCTCAGCTCCATCTTGTCGATTGACTTCTCGGTTAGCTGAGAGAAGTTCTCGTACTTCTGACAAGCTAAGGTGAACTTGTTCACCTTTATCTTGTCAGAGCCTTCACAGAGTGCAGCTAAGGCTTCCCACATATCTTTTGTTGTGGAGAAATTGATAATCTTCGGCAGGTAGACTTCGCCGACGGTGGAAGAGATGACAGTCTTTGCTATGTCATCTAGCTGTGCGATCTCTCTTTCTTCCTTGGTGTACTGCTCCTGGGCTTTTGGTTTGACCTTCATCATCATCTCTCCATCTCCTGGAGTGGTTGAAGGGCCCAGTACTAACTGAGTAACTTGGATAGGACCATCTTCTATGGTCTTCCATCTTCAGGCAAAACTTCTATGTGGGATAATAATCTACGAAGAACTTCGGTAAGCTTCCTAGCAGAATACACTAGAGGTTTTCAAAAAAGATCAGTTCAGTTGACCACTGAAATCTACTCGACTCACACCTTGTGAATCAGAAACAACAGTCTTTCGAACCACTGCTCTGATAACACTTGATGGTCCCGGTAACGAGTATCTGGTGTATGGGGTGGAGGGAATACAACAGTAGCAATTTTTATTTTGCTTTTGAAATCTTTTTACTGAGTTACACAACTCAGGTTAGTTTGCTTGACAACTAGGAAAGTTAGTTAGAGTGGCTCTACAACTGAGTTTCTCAGTTGGAGCTAATCATACAGTTGGATGCACAGCTGATTCCTATGACTGAAGGTCAACTGTATGGATCAACTGAGGTTTAAAACAGTTTTGTATTGCGGAAGATGGTGGAGCTTAGACTCGTTACAAAAACTGAAACCTTTGTGAAAACGGGGAAGGTCAAGTTCCCAAATTGGTGCAATTTGTATGCTGGTCAATTCGTTAGGTAACTGAATATAAAATACTGAATGTGAATACTGAAAGTAAAAAACACAGTATTTTCACGTGGTTCAGAGATTGACCTCTTACGCCCACGACTTCTTTTTCAAGTCAGTAATCCACTAGATAAGCTTAAGCGTGCTTATCAAACGCTCCACCTCGTTTTCGGTACCAAGCAAACCTAACCAGTTCGATTACGGGTTCGAACAAGACCTTACAACACTTTTCCAGGCGAGTGCACAGCCTGAGCTTAGATTACAGATTCTAAGTGGACCTAGTCTTAAATTCCGGGTTGTAAGGGACCTAGTCTTGGATTCCGGGTTCCGAGGGACCTTATCTTTGATTACGGGTTCAAAGGAACTTAGTGACTTTGATTCCGGGGTTCAAAGTCGGACCTAAGGGTTGGGGGTTGAGGATTTTCCAACTAAGAAGCCTTCTACAGAGAGAAAAGTAGAGGATTCGTCCTAAGGCTTCAAACTCGATCTTATGGGAGAGAGTCCGGTCAGATACAATATATGCAAGATTCTATATTCTAGACTCGATCAAAGAAGGGGCTTTCTGAGAGGCTAGATGGAAGAATATGAGGAGGTTTGGACACTCGACTTCTACTGGTCTTCAACTGAGGTCTTCTTGCTCGAGAGAGAGGTGGTCTGCTATTGCTACTTCACTCTTGATTTTGTCTCTCTTAGCACTTCTGAGTGCTTGTGTCTGCCCATGAGCTTTGGTGTGGAGACCTCTATTTGTAGAGGGAGATCTAACTAGCCGTTGGAAAATACCTATTGATCTCTGCCAAAAGCATGACTCGACCTGCTTTTCTGGAAACTTTCCTAAAATGGTAGTTGCGACCTTTGCTTTATGCACGTCGTTGTTGTCGGCCCATTTATGGTAAGTTCTCCAGCTGACTTTTATTTCCGAGTAGATTTGAATCTGGACTGCAACTCTTCTGCCTTCAACATCTTCAAAGTCTTCTGTTCTCCGCTTTGCGACGTTTGACTTCGACACAACTTTTCTTCATGCTTCAGCTGCATGTGTTAGCTGAAGAGTCAACTAAGCTGTTGTCCAATTGAGTATGTGCTTCAGCTGAGGTTGATGTCTCAATTGAGTTTGAGTGTCAGCTGAGTTCTTCTCGAGTTGTCTTCTTCAGTGCGACTATCTTCTTCTGCTTGAATCATGTGAAGATAAAATCCCTACGCTCAAATAGTGAGCTCTAGCTAAGTTCAGACTAAAGGCAATCTACTCGGTTGGGGTCAGTTGGGGTTTTGGTATCATTCGAAACCTTTTACTAATTAAGTAAGAGTGTCGAGAAGTAAGCCTCCTTCTCAAACACTATGACCGGCTCAAACACTATGACCGGCTCACCCAAATGAAAGCACATGATCACTAAAATGTATACAAAGAAATCCCATCTCACATGACCGAATTCGTCTTCGTTAAGTAGATGGAAACATATATAAAAATCTCAAATATTGGCAAGTCAATTAATTTATAAACTCACATAATATGATAATAATAATAATCACATTCATCGATTTCTTTTAGTTAGAAAGCCCACCTGTCAGAATAGATAAATCGGGGCTAGTCTTTTGTCTTTCGCTCGTTCCTTCAAGAACAACATCTTATAAAAACGAGTCTACTTTCTCGAAAAATAAAACGAATCCAATGGCTCGATTTCGGATTTCTACTTGACTAGGATTCTCTAACTTTTCTCGACATTACTTTGAACGAAAAGGTTTGACTCTAACTCTAATCCGGTACTAAACCAACAGACTTAACAACAGAACTCGATTAACTACTCGACAACTCAGGAATCAACTTCTAACACTTAGCAAGATCGAGAAATTACTATTCAAAACATAAACTCAGAAATTCTCGATTTTAAATATCAAACGATATCGGAAAATTATGAGATTAATTCTCGATCACTTTTAACTCATTTTATTCACAATCATATAATCACAAATGAAAACAAACATTCACAGATAGGTATACAACTGACTCTGATAAATAGCCGGAAAAAGAAAATTTTTCCAAATTTTCTTAAAATATTCTAGAAAAATTCAAGAAAATCATAAAAATTCATATAAACACAACTTCAGACTAAAAAATTTAATGAGGTCTCAAATACAGATTTATGCTGACTCGACACTTCTCGACTTTTAACTTGAAAAATGAAAGTTACTAAATTTGAAAAAAAAACAGTTTAATTTTTCTTAAAATAATTCAAGGAATTCAATTACGGAATCGGTTTTGAAATTTGGGACCTTAGTCAAAATTTCTCGGAATAAAGTGTTACATCATTTTCTCGAAAAAATGCACGTGCTCGGAATATTCTCAAACTTTCAAAATTGACTTAAAATAAATTCAATTGAAAATTACTCGATCAATTTCAACTTTCGATAATTGAAACAGGAAAGACCCTAACCCTAAGTCTCAAAACTTTCGATTATTATGACATTTCTTGCATAAGGGTTCATTTTCTCCCGATTCAAGTTCTAACATGCTCAATAAACATATCTAGGCTTAATTAACTCATAATCTCGTCTAACTTTACTTAAAAACAGGCAATTCGATTTTTAATTAACAAAATCCTCGATTCTTCATAACTTTCTCATATGAACTCCAAATTAAGAAATTCAAAAGACTAAGATACTTGTTTTTACTCCAATTTCAACATAGAATCATCACATGCATCAAACAACATCAAGAACACAACATTTCATGCTCAATTTCTTAAATATGTTTGACTTTTTACATATATATACTTATACATACTCAATTTCAAAATTTTCAAGTCCTATCATGCTTTAAATAAATCTAATTTCATAGATGTAACATCAATTGATCTATACAAGGTCAAAATCAAAAATTTGCAATTCAAAATTTTCATAACTTTCGAATTTTTTGAGTTTTTCTCAAAACTTATCCGAATTCAAAAATTCGAGATCCTATTTTACTTAGAAAAATACCAATTGATCGATTCTTTGAACAATTTCGACAAATAACATCAAACATCAAAATTCTATCTTAAGGCCATTTTCTTCGAAAAATTTAGGGCTTTTTGCCTAAGTGTTCAATTTCAACGATTCAAAGTTCTATTATGCCTTAAATAATTTCAATTGCAATAATCTATCATCAATTTATCAATTAGGACTCAAGATCATCAATAATCACAATTCTTCAAGCATAACTAGTTCGTTTTTAAGCATGACAACTTATTTCTTTGATTCATCTTGCATGCAAACTCAATATATACTCAAATTCATCAATCAATCTTCAATTTAACATATAGCATTCAAAATCACAAAATTCACCAATTCCATGCATATATGTTTCGAAAATTTTGAGATTAATAAGACAACTCATGCTTTTCAAATTTTGATCACTTAAGCATGCATCATACTACTCAAATTCATCAAACACAACATCAATTCGTCATCTAGAACATCAAAGCTCAAAATCCTAATTTCTAATCCTAAAATGTCACAGCCCGAATTCCAATGTATAAAAATGACTAGAATCTATTGGACAGTGAGGGTGAAACCTCTAAATAAAACATAACTCAACAAGGGATCATGCTCTGATACCACTATGTCACAACCCGAATTCCAGTGTATAAAAACGACTAGAATCTATTGGACAGTGAGGGTGAAACCTCAGAATAAAACATAACTCAACAAGGGATCATGCTCGAGAACAAGGGAATATATATTGAAAGGGATAACAAATAAGAACATGCTTTCAATTCTTAACTCAAATAATCGAGCATTGATAAATAATTTAAGTGTCAGAGATAAATAAGATATCTTAAATCCAAGTCATGTAGAATAATAAGGAAACAAGAAATAATTCGAGCATCAAGCTCATTGTATCAACACCATAATAGAGTAATAGTTTAAGAAGTCAAATAAAACACAGTAGTTTATGCAGCGAAATATCAACTCAAGTCCCACAATTACATATATGAAGATATGCAATTGCAAGCTTAAACAAAAGACTCGACTTTATTTGAACACACCGTCGAGCACCCTCCGCTATCATCATGAAGCTAACTTGGACGTTTAGAAATACATGCAGGCCTGAGTACTTCGTACTCAGTGAACACATACCAAAATAATTTAAGACTTTTCTTCATAAAGCTATATAGTTGAATTTGCTTTGCCACTACATCACAAGTGTTAGTACAGTTTTAAAACATTTTACTTGTGCATGCAAAAATCATTTTCTTTTTCTTGAAACGACTGCGCAGTCACCATATATAATATAAGCAGCAGGTATGAATCAATCTACCACATAATCTCTTGTGTCGAGAAGTAGGCCTCATTCTCAAACACTGTGACTGGCGTAACCGAAACAAGGCTCACGGTCACTTCAAACAATTAACAACACGTGTGTTCCTATCTCACACATGATAGTAATAACTCAAGTAGATGATTAAACATACCAAATGCTCAGATAAAATGACAAGTCAATTAATTTAAAAACTCACATAATATGATAATAGTAATCACATTCGTCCATTTGTTTCGGTTAAAAAGCCCACCTGACTGAAAAGGGTTTGGGAAGAGTAGCTTCCTTCTCTTCTCTTCGTCTACTTCTCAGAGCCACTCGTTCCTTCAAGAAGAACATCTCATAAGGACGAGTCTACTTTCTAAAAACAAAAATGAGTTCTAACGCTCGGCGAAAGACTTCTACTTGACTCGGATTTCTTAACTTATCTCGATTTGTCTAACTCGATCTTTCTCGATTTCTCAATTCTACCCAAGTACTAAACCAATAGGCTCTCAGACTCGGAAAATATAACTTGATAACATTAGACAAATTAATCTTAGAATTTCACAAATATCAAGAAATCACTATTCACATCACACATCTCGTTTTTCTCTATTTCTCGAGTCAAACGTACTCAGAAAATTACGAAATTAATTCTCGGGTTCTAATATCACAAATCATTTACATACATACTTTCATATCAAGAATCGGACATTTAGAGATAGGTAAACGATCGACTTTGATAAATAGATGGAAATTTTTTTTTCCCAAATATAATTAAATATTCTAGAAAAATTCTAGAAAATCACATAAATTCATTTAATCACAATTATTTACTCGGATACTCAATCATGGCTCGTTTATTAACTCATGCTGACTCGACTTTGCTCGATTATAACTTTGAAAAATAAAAGTTATTAGATTTAAATGAAAATAGTCTCATTCTTCTTAAAATAAATCAAAGAATCAAAGACTTCAAATATGAAATCGGATTTAAAATTCGAACTCTTAATAAAAATTTCTCGGAATAAAGTCTAGGTGCACATTCTCGGAAAAATTATCAAACTTAGCAAAATGACTCAAAATAATTCTAATTAACTAATTACTTGATTAAATTTACTTAATCTCATTTTTAACTCAAGAAAACTCGATTTTTCATTCTTAATCTTCAATACTCGATAACTTCCACATACTAACTCGGATTCAAACATTTCGAAAAGCTAACTTAGCTATTTCTGCTCCAATTTCATCATCTAATCATCAAGCACTTCAAACAACATCAAGAACTCAAAAATTCATGCTCAAATTCTTTATAATCATTGACTTTTTCATATATATATAGCAATACTTACTCGATTTCAAAAATTCAAAGCTCTAAAATACTTAGAATAAATTCAATTTCATGAATATAATATCAAATCACTCAAATAAACTCAAGATCAAAAATTCCAACTTAACATTTTCATTTTGATCGACATTTTTAGCATTTAGTGCAAAATTTATCCGAATTCAAAAATTTGATTTTTCAATTAATTCACTCAGACGAACTCAAACACGAAAAATCTTCTTCTTAAGCTCATGTAGACTGAATTTTTATCATTTTGGGAAAATTATTTTCTTTCTTCGATTCCTTCTATACTTAAGCTCAATTTATACTAGAAATCATTTATCGAATTTGAGATTTTATTAAAAATGGGAATAAATAAAAATTACAAGAAGAAGAAAAGAAAAAGGAAAAAAGAAACCTATCTAAAGGGCTATCTAAAGAAAGGAAAATAAAAAAAAAATAAAAAAATAATAAATAAAAAGATCTAGCCGCCTCTCACACTAAGACGACTAGATATCAAGCTAAACAGCAGCCTAAAAGTAAACCAAATTAAATCCACCACTGTATTGAAAATGAGCTACCAGAACCATCCGACAACTCTTAGAGAAACGGCACAACCGTAAAATGTCAGAAGACTTAAATTTTGAAGGTCAACTCCTTCAAAAAATGCTATCCATAGCAGCATCCATAGCTTGTAAGGCCGGCGAAGCTGAAGCATCAACAATCGCGATGTTTGCAAATCCCTTGACCTTGCTCCTAGTGTCATAGCCCTTGGATGCGCCAGAGGCCTTTGGTGCAATAACCGCAGGTTTTTGCTTCCTTTTTAGCTTTTGATCTCTCAATTGTTCCGCTTTGGGTGTATTGATTGAGGAACAGTTGGATGTATCAGCTGCAGCCTTGACCTCCTTTTCCTTTCCAACATCAACCTGATTTGAGTGTTCTTGAACCAGATTCCTCTCCAGATCAGCAAAGTTCTCATCTTTTGTTTCCTCATTCGCTTCCACATTCTCCAAATTAGCAAAACGGTTTGGACTAATAAATGAATTATCAGAACTACCTACCTCATAATCTGAAAAGTCATGGCGCTTTCCTCTCATATCAACGTTCTCCATACTTTGTGGAGGATTAGGAAGAGTTATGTCGTTTACTGCCACAACCTCCCTATTTTCCATCTCAATCTCTTCATCCGCCTTCTCATCCGCCTCATTATCAGCTAAAGTAGCAAAGCTATTCGGATGTCTAACATCACAGTTTTGAGCCCTTTTTGGCCGATTAGCAACTTCTCCTTCCTGATTTCCGGTCCCATCTTGAGCTCCTCCTCTGTTATTACCCTCCATATTATTATCATCATTTGCGAGAGGATCCTTCTTCCCTACTTGCACCCATTTTGAGACTATCCCCCGGAGCCTTCACATTCTTTTCTTTCAATTTCCTGCATCTCTCCACCAAATGTCCAACAATAAAGCAATGAGAATAAAAAAAAGGGCAAATTTTCATATTAAAATTCCACCTTGAAGGATTTAACACCCCGATCAATCAACAACTCATAAACCCTTCCCTTGGTCATATCAATCTCCACCAACACTCGAACGTACAATCCCATATTTCC
Source organism: Schizonepeta tenuifolia (assembly GCA_029490685.1). Classification (NCBI taxonomy): domain Eukaryota; kingdom Viridiplantae; phylum Streptophyta; class Magnoliopsida; order Lamiales; family Lamiaceae; genus Schizonepeta; species Schizonepeta tenuifolia. The sequence goes on from CM055955.1 coordinate 103,138,214, forward strand.
TTTTAAGGACAAACCGTCAATTTCCACCGGCTGCCCCACCGCTTTAGCCACTGTCGAAATATAGGTTCCCACAGCTGATAAGGAAATTTCATGATCCGTACCCAAACCTGAGCCATATGTTGTTGCATCGTATACGGATCGAAGTTTTCAACCCATTTTCTCACTGAGAATGATCCATACGGAAGGGAAAAGGAAGAAGGGCATCAGATAGAATCAAAGTCCACTTTAGCTGAAAAATGAACTGCAAAATACCCTCTACCTAACATGACGAGCCTCCAACTCGAGGTAAACTTCCAAATTTGCTGCAAATCAGATTGAATCTGCAATGTGGGGCGCAGCTTCTGTCCGCTCTTCAATAATATACGACCCAAGAAAACTGAGTTTTCAAACAATTTCTCTTGTTGCTCAAATACCGCCTCTGGAAAGGAAAGGAAAAGGATATCTCCCTTAACTATAGGCCGGAAAGTGTTGTAGCTGTGCGTTGGAATATTGTTCACATGCTGTTTCAGAGCTGATGCAAAAGTCGTCGTTGAAGGCGGCTGAACGGTAACCGGAAAATTAACCGAAATGGCAAAACCTCTACGTTCACCATCACTCAAACCAGAAAGCTGCTGCAAATTGCCATCCACACTCTTTCCAGCACCTTTAACCGTGTCTAATAAAGGAGGGAAATCCTCCACCAACAGCTGAACCACCTTGCCGGAACTCGCATCAACTCCGGCAGATTTAGGTTGCTGAGTATTTGATGTAGTAGCAACAATATTGGCCGGAATACCAGCAACATCAGACGGAAAACCAGGAGGAAATGCTGCTGGAGTGTCGCCAATAGCAGATGGAAGAGAAAAAACCACTGCCGGAGTTGCAGCAGCAACATCGGCATCTATGGAGTTCACGCTGGAAAACGGCGGCACAAAAACTGAAAGAAGCTTTTCAGCACTTGAAAAAGAAGGGGGATCAGACGACGTCGTGGAAGGAGTCGCCATAACAAGCCAAGAATGACAAGAAGGGCGCTCTTATCGCGAAACCCAGAATCGCCTAGCGTTTAAATCTCCCTCGAAACTTAATGAAATCGAGAGATTCCAATGCCTAATATACTCGATTAATGCCCAGGAAGAAGAATAAGAGATTGTCGTTAACCAATTTCCAGCCAAGGTGCCGGGATTTGATACGAAAGTGACGACGGCGCAAAAACCCCAACAAACAAATCTCCCTCTAAACTTAATGAAATTGAACGATTCAAAAGGGCAATATACTCGGTTTCCAACAAGGAACAAGAATCCTGAATAAATTTCTGGAATTAATGGGTAAAAGTCGATCGAAAAATTGAAGAAGTATGAAAAACGGGAAAAAGGATTTAGAGAGAAAAATCACATTTTTTCCCTTAACACATAATAAGGGAGTTTACTAGAAATCATTTATCAATCATCTAATTAAACAATACTAACATACAATATCAAAAATCATTTATTTCATACACATATATAGTTGGAATTTTTAAGAAAAATTTGCATAAAAATTCATACTTCTCATTTTTCTCATTTAATCATACTCATATCATCAAAATCTACACGAAATTATCAAATCCTCATACATGTATATAAATCGGCATTTTCACATAAATTAGGGGAAACTCATACTCTTTCATTTCTTCATTTTTCATGTATCCATATCATTCAAAATCATGAATAACATTATAAACTCACATATCAAGAACAACACATCAAAATCTCGAAATTTTATACTCAATTCCATCGATTTTTTTTCATCAAAATAGAGATGGAATTTTCTTCTCATTAAATCAATTTCTTAGGAGTTCTTAGATTAATTTTTAGAGCACAAATTCATCATCAAATTCAAGCTACGAACATCAACATGAAAATCCCTAAATTTTCACTAAATTTTCTGTACATACATACATACATACATATATATATATATATACATATATATATATATATATATATATCACCATTTTTCTCATTCAATCAATCACATAGAAACTCTTAAATAAATCCCTAGAACACAAATCCATCATCTAAATCATGATCAAAACAAGAGCATAGAAATCCCTATTTGTGGCCATAAAAATCGGTACTTATAGGGCTTAGATGATCAAGATTTTAGACTCAATATTCATGCAAGGATTCATGCTAGAACCGATTTCTATCCCTCAAAATCAAGCTAAGATGAACACTCCTCCAAGGCTTGAGAGTGCCGAAAATGAAGGGCAGGAAAAAGGGGATGATCCTAGTCTTGAAATAATAACAAGAACTTGGAGATCAAGAATATCGTTGGATGATCGGTAGTAAAATTCCTCACAACTCTAGACCTTGGGAGTGTGTTCCTCAATGGAGGATTTCATCTTGTGTGTGTGTGTGTGTATAGTCGATGAGAGAGAAAGGGAGGTCGGCTAGAGAGAGGGGAGAGAGAAGAGAGAGAATTGGAGAGAGAATGGAGAGAGAGAGAGAGAGAGTTGATCGAGAGAGGGAGAGCGTGAGAGAGAGTGAGTTGAGAGTGAGAGTCGGATAGTTTTAATTAGGAATTAGTTGCATCTGGTAGTCAAAAACACGATATAAATTTCGCCGGAAGAAAAAGTTATCCAGTGTAATTTAATCTTACTTTTTCATTAAACTCTCAACAACTTAAAACTCACCATGACTCTTTCTCAACGTCGGAAAACTCTCTACTTTGTCTCAAACTTCACCAAATAAATCAAGGAATCCAAAAATCCAGTTTTCAAACTAAAATTTCAGGCAATGAATAGAAAGTCGAAATTCACTATTCATATTAGGGTTTTTTGGACCTTCAACTTGAATTTCTCTCAGACGATCTCGGATGACTCTCAAACCTCAAAGCTTCTAAAGTAATTTTTAGACTCAAAAGACACTAATTAGACGACATTCGGAAAAACTTGATGAATAGTGAAAACTCGAGAAAAGTTACTATTCATCTAAAAACGAAACTCTTCAGAATTTTCCGAAATTCGAAAACAAACTAAAACTCATATAATCATGCTCAATCAATTCATCACACAATCGATTCGGATAACCGAAACGAGAAAAATCACATAAAGGCACTCAAAGGCATTTTAGTAATTTCACGAGAAAATTTATTTTCTCGGAAATTTTATCACACAAAAACACAAAAATTCAATCAGGACGAACTTAAAGACTTATAAAAGATCGGGGTATTACATAAAACTATTGAAAATTAGGGCAATCATAGGAATCGATTTCTTCTTTCAAAATTGATCACACTCATTACTTTAGATTAATTTATGAGACTTAATTCAACAATCAAAACCATGATCAAGAACAAGGTATGAAAACCCCAAAACTTAAGGAAATTTTCAGTACTCTTAGAAATATGATGATCAAGGTTTTTCCCTCTCAATTCATGCATGGATTCGATCAAGACTCAAGGATTCATACTCAAAATAAAAAGATTAAACTTCCCCTCCAAGAACATGGATATGACCGAACAAGAAAGGAGGAGGAAATGGGATTTCTCTTAGCTTAATACAAGCACAAGGATTCAAGGATCACTGATTCTTACTTGGCTTCGAGAGGAGGATGATCAAGGGCTTGATTCCATGCAATTTTAAGCTTCCATCCAAGCTCCAACTTGAGCTTCAATGGCGGTTTGTGTGTGTGTGTGTGTGTGTGATCGGCAAGAGGGAGAGAGGGAGAAAGAGAATGGATCGTGAGAGAGACAGGGGAGAGAGAGTGATGTCGGTGGGGAGAGGGAGAGTGAGAGAACGTGAGAGAGAAATGAGAGTGGGTGAGGGAATTTATGGAATGAATTAAGTTTTTGGCCAGATAAAATTCGCCAGAAAGAAAAAGTTTTCCGGTGCAAAACATCCCCACTTTAACGATTAACTCTCAAACGAATCAAAACTCACCATAACACTTTATCGACGTCCAAAAGATATCTACTTCGTCTCATACCTCACCAAATAAATCAAGAATGCTAGAAATCCAGTTTTCGAAACAAAATTTACAGCAACGAAGAAAATCTCAGAATTCACTATTCATATTAGGGTTTTTGAAAACAAATTCGAATCGTTTCTCATATGATCTCAAATGACTCTCAAACTTATCTAAAATGATTTGAAAAGAACTTTTACACTCCAAAGACACAAATTAGACTGAATTCAGAAAAATTCGACAAATATTGAAAACTCGGGAAAAGTTACTATTCATAAAAAATTAAACTTCTCAAAATTATTCATGCTCAAACTCATATAATCATGCTCAAATGACTCATCACATCTTCGAATAGAACAACTGAAATGAGTAAAATCACATAGGAGCACTCAAGGGCATTTTGGTAATTTCACGAGAAAATTTATTTTCTCGAAAATTTTTATCACACAAAAGCACATTAACATATAACTCAAGGCATATTAACTCAATCAAGATGAACTTAAAGACTTATAAAAGATCGGGGTATTACATCCTCACCCCTTAAAAGAAAAAAAAAGCTCTGGAAACTTTTTCCTCTATCCTATGCTCTAGTTCTCACATCGCTTCTTCAAGATCACGATGTTACCATCTGATCTTCACTCACAGAAAAACGATTTCGATCTATGCTGCTGAATCTCCCGATTCAAAATTTCTTCAGGTTCCACCTCATAACTCAAGTCTAGCTCAAGGGCTACGTTTTTTGTACGAACCACGTACTTTGGATTGATAACGCACTCACGAAACTGCACTACGCGAAACACGATACGTGACTTCTTAGAGCTCGGCAACAAAACTAACTTATAAGAAAAATGACTCTTACTCTTTCGAAAAACTTCAAACGGTCCTATAAATCTAGGCTTTACTTTCCTTTAACACCAAACCGGTGTACTCCTCTTGAAGGGGATACTCCTCGAAAAACTTCTTCTCCTACTACAAACTTTAACTCTGGTCATCGATTCTCAGCTTACGGCTTCTGCCTACTTTAAGCTTCTTTGATCCTTTTGCGAATCTGACAAACAGATTTCTATCGTCTCTTCAGCTGCTCCTGGCCCAATTACATTTCTATCGCAAACCTTTAGTAGACCAGAGTTCTACTGTTCCTTTCTTACAAGACTTTATAAGGTGCTATTTCTTCTCGAATTCTGATAACTTGCCATTAATTTTACTTATCTTCTTTGGTTATCACAACAGCTCTTAACATATTTTCAAAAATCTGGTTAGTCCTTTTTATCGACCATTCTTCTAAAGGTGATACACATTATTGAACTGCGATTGCATTCCTTTTTTTCTTCTTGAAAACATATCCAAAATGTGCAGTAAACTTGGAGTTTTGATCTACCGTGATCAGTTTGGGAACTCCATGTAAACACACTACCTTTTTCACACAACTCATTACATTTTTTTCATTTCTTTTTACCATAATTGATACTTTAGATCCTGGTACATTCTTGGATTTTCTAAATACGTAGGGTACAGGGTGTTATGAGCTTCACTCATAATCTCCTTCTTTAATTCCCCGAGCTCTTTTCTCAAGGTTAGCAAATTTCGGGACAAAATTTATTTTAAGAGGGTGATAGTGTAATACCCCGATCTTTTATAAGTCTTTAAGTTTGTCTTGATTAAATTTATATGCCTTCATAATGTGCTTGTGTGTGATAAAAATTTCCGAGAAAAGAAATTTTCTCATGAAATTACTAAAATGCCCTCGAGTGCCTTTATGTGATTTTTCTCGTTTTGGTTATCCGAATCGAATGTATGATTAATTGATTGAGCATGATTATATGAGTTTGAGTCCGAGTTTGAGTTCGAATTTAGAAGAATTCTGAGAAGTTCCGTTTTCCGATGAATAGTAACTTTTCCCAAGTTTTCACTATTCAACGAATTTTTCCGAATTCCGTCTAATTAGTTTCTTTTAAGTATAAAAATTCTTTTAGAAGCTTTGGGATATGTTTGCGAGTCGTCTGAGATTGTCTGAGTAAGATTTAAGTTAATATTTCAAGAACCCTAATATGAATTGTGATTTCTGATATATTATTCATTGCTCGAAATTTTGGTTCGAAAACTGGAATTCTGGATTCCTTCATTTTTTCGGTGAGATATGAGATGAAGTAGAGAGCTTTTTGACGTCGTGAAAGAGTCGTGGTGAGTTTTAAGTCATTAGAGAGTTTAATGAAAAGGTAGGGTTTAATTACACCGGAAAACTTTTTCTTCCGGCGATTTTTATATCGCATTTTTGACTAACGGGTGCAACCTAAATTCTATTTATTCCTATCCTACTCTCTCCCCACGCGCTCTCTCTCCTCACTTTTTATTCTCTCTCTCGTCGACATCACCCCTCTCATCTCTCCTCTCTCTCTTTGACGCGCACACACACAAATACATACACATTTCCTCCATTGAAGAAGCTTGGATGGATGCTTAAAGTTGCGTGGATTAGATTTTGTTGAGTTTGAGCCAAGAAATTCTGAAGGTACCAGATTCACACCAAGAGTGGTGACCAAAGTTGTGACTGAAGTGCTCACAACTTCGGACAGAAGGCAGCAGAAATAAAATGAACACAATTGATAAATTTTCACAAGATTATCAATTAATAATCTTGTAAAGTTCCTCAGAGCAAAATATTCACTATATATGGGTGAACAACGAAAATAATTCGAGTAAATAATGGTTACTAAAAGAAAGACAATTCAACACTCCCTTCACAGAATGTTATGACTGAAGTTGCCTCAACTATCACTCGAAGAAAACAAAGAACCAATATGAAAACTATTCTACGAGAATTTATCTCTGCAAATCTGTCTCTAACAAATGATATATGCTATTTATTTATAGTAGCACTCAAACTTGGGTTGCACTCCTCAATATACGCATGATCCATGTTTGAAGCCCATGATCTCTAACTGCAGTCCTCATGACTGCGTGGACCACCTTCCTGAAATTTCTTAACAAACTCTAATAGCTACAACAACTTCCATGCACGTTTTTGGCTAACACTCTCACTCTTCTTGCAACTAAAATGCTGACTCATCTATCTCCATCTGATTAGCTCTTATCCTCAACTAGCAACCGCCTCACCACTTCTCCTTTACTTGATCAAAACATTTTGACTTGTTTAACTCCAAGTTTATCTCTTTATCTCATTCCATATCTTTAACAACCTGCAACTTATCCCAACAAAGTAGAAAAAAGACAAAATAATATAATAGTATAATAATTAACTTAATAATTATTAATTCGTGACAGTCCCTCTTTTGTCTTTCTTTCCAAAACGTGTGCAAAGTGATCTAAACAATGCTGATCACTTCATGTGAAACAGCTCTAAAAAACAATCTTCAACACTCTCCTATCAAATGCTCACCCTATCAAAATATCATCAAAATTCTCGAAACACATATCATAATTTCCTCTGCCAAAATATATCACAAAAAAGATCTGTCAATAAACAAATCTCACCCTGCACATATGATCAACGTCTTGACAATAGTCGACAAAACTTCAAGACCAAAAACCTGTAGAACATTGAGGATCTTTAGATATAAACCAATAACCAAACAAATCAACTTCCTCTCAAAATCTATCTCCCCCTTTTTACGAACAAAGTAGACATTCCATCATGTGTCCAGAAGTAGCAAGGTTATAAATCTCAAAATCTGAATCAAAGTCCTCACCATTGTCATCATCACTGTGCTGAGTCTTGAAGGTGTTTTTGGACGGGTAAACAAAGAGTGTATTTAAATTGGTGAGAAGATAAAGAACTGGAAACATGAAAGATAAGAAGATTAGAGATATAGTTGAAAATAATAGATCACTTAGAGTAGATTTGCATCATATATTCCTACAAAATGACATCCTTAAAAGTCCCAACAACCAAATTATCAGATATTTATTTATTAATTTCGAATTTGGTACAAAAGATCTCACAACAGTCATCATCACTTCGCTAGTAACTTTAAAACAATTCAAATCACAACTTCCAAAATATCATATGCAACTTCCCCCTTTTTTCTTCCTTTTTTTATTAATTTTAAGAAGGCAGATAGCGAATAGATGCATAACCAAGAGAATCTTGTATTCACCACTTATCATAGATCTTTGATCTAATTATATGGCTTTCTAAGAACAGTCTCGGTTTCACCTTAGAATAATAAGGCTTTTACATCCTCAAATCTACTTATCTTCATAAACACTAGGGGCATCGCATATGATAGATTAGAAATGTAATTGCTATTGTGACAACTTTACTCTAAACAGAACATAACACGAGAGATTTCTCAAATTTAAGAATCTCTCTAAAACAAGTGCGTTAATAAAGATGTCAGTTTGGAGTTTATCTATGCAAATATGCTCTAAATTCAATATCTTTTTCTCAACTAGATCTCTAATACAATGATGTCTAAGGTGGACATGTTTGGACATAAAGTGATGGATGGAGTTTTGAGATAGGTTGACGGTGTTAGTATTATCACATAAAGAATACATAGAAACAAGATTTACCATTTCACGATGTTCAACTTGTTCTTTTCTTCTTGTTCTAACACCCCCATGCACGTCTCATATTACTTGAGTGATAGAATGATTTCTCATCCATTTAGGTGGTTCTCCACTTACAACAGGGTGAACTTCTTGACGACCTGAATTTGAGTTTCTAGTCTCATGAGTTTCAAAGCCACTGGAACTGGTAGTTGAAGCTTCTGGATTTTCATGTTCCTCAGTTCTGAAAACTGTAGGCATGACTGTTAGCTCAACTGTTGGGTTGACTGCGGTATTTCCGTTGCCAGTCAAGTCACTTCTAAAGAGTTCAAGATCTGCACTTTTCTGTATCTGGACAAACTTATCAATATCTTCTTCGAGAGATCTTCCTATAATATCAAAATAATCATCGAAAATAACATGTATAGATTCTTGGATGCACCTAGTTCTCAAGTTATAAATTCTATATCTATGACTATTTAGAGCATAACCAACAAACACTCCTCTGTCACTCTTTGAAAAACATCTTGTCGGATGTTCATCATCAAGTAAAATAAAACACACACATCCAAATACGTAAAAATGTTTAAGATCGGGTTTCTTACCATTCAATATCTCATATGAAGTCATAGAAGCACCCGGTCTTAAGTAAACACGATTCAAAATATGGCATGCGGTATTAAATGCTTCAGCCCAAAACTGTTTAGAAAGTTTCTTTGAGTGCAACATTACCTTAGCCATTTCTTGCAAAGTCCTATTCTTCCTTTCGGCTACACCATTTTGTTGCGGCGTTTTAGGAGCAGAAAACTCATGATGGATCCCTTCCTTAACACATAAATTTATAAGTTGAGAATTCTCAAATTCTTTTCCATGATTAGATCTTAATCTTTTTACACAGGATTGATAAAAATTCCTAACTTTCGCATATAATTCCATGAAAGTATCGTAAGTTTTAGTTTTATCATTAATGAATTTGACCCATGCGTACCTTGAAAGATCATCTATGATCACAAATGAGTATCTCTTACCTCCCAGGCTCTCAATCTCAGCTGGTCCCATCAAGTCCATGTGGAGCAACTCGAAACAGTTTTGTGTTCTGAAGGGTCTCTCTGAAGTGGTGATCACTGGTTGGGGAACTTTCACCTGCTTCCCTATCTGGCAGTCTCCACATATTCCAGGTTTGGAGGTATTCAGTTTTGGAACACCTAGAACATAATTATATCTCTGGAGCTTCTCCATGTTGCGATAGTTGGTGAGACCCAACTTTTGATGCCACAATTGCAAGTCATTTACATGCGCATTAAAACACTTATTACTCTTTATTTCATAAATATTATTTGAGGATCTTACTCCAGAGATAACAACTTCATCATCATCATTTACAACTAGACAACTGTTCCTATAAAAAATGACTTTACAGTCATCATCACACAATTGACAAATGCTAATGAGATTTGCAGCCATCCATCCACATGTGACAAATCATTAAGTTTGGGGAGTTCAGGTATGTTGAGAACACCTCGCCCAACAATCTTTCTGTTTGTTCCTCCTCCAAAGGTGACTTCACTTCCATTGATATTCTTATAGTTGGTTAGGTATCTTTTGGATCTGTTCATGTGTCTAGAACATCCACTATCAAAGTACCAAGATCCATCATCATTGGTTACGGCTATAGTGAAGACCACTCTGCAGGTTTCAGTGTAGGCACATTTGGGTCTCCATAACCATTTTCCGACTCTACCCTTTTTGACAGCAACAGATGGTCTCATAGCTTGATCCCTCATATGAGTCACTTTCTTGTGTTCCTACCAAAGCTTATGGCAAAAAGGCCTAATATGATCGGGTCAGTAGCAATAGTGACACACGTGTTTCCTACGTTTCCTAGAAGCATGCTTGAGAGGGGTTTCTTTAGTCTTAACAAACGGTAATCCATGCGTGGACATTATTTGAGGAAATACAGTTTTAAGAGTTTTATCAAAGCCAAGACCATGAGATGTTATGTGGGTTTGAGAAAGAACTTCGTCAAGTATAGAGGTACATGCGTTCAACTTCTTGAAGGTTTCATTTGCAAGATCAAGTTGAACCTTTAGCTTTCCAGTTTCAGTATCTTTTTGAGTTAGCATAACCTCCAACTTTACAAGTGACGAATTTTGAGCGGCATTCTCCTCATTTAGTGCATCATTTTCCTTGCACTATTTTGCCTACTTCACGTATAACTCCTTGTACATCACTTGCATCTTCACCAGCATATCCAAAATCTCTTCCTCAGTGACTTCCTTTTCTTTAGCTTCTTCTGATGAGTTAATAAGAGTGTTGAAACAAAAGAGAGTTTCATAGTACGATTCATCATACCTGTCCGAAGTGATCTCTACATCACTGAGAACTATAGTGTCAACTTCATACGCCATCAAGGCTGCATGTTCTTGAAGACGGACTTCTGGTGGTTCTTCAACAATAATTCCAGAAGTATCAAGCTTAGTGTCATTGAGAGACAAAAAGGTGACAGGTTTTCCAAGCTTGCGAAAGGTATTAGCACATTCATTCGCAAAATGGCCATAACCTTTGCATTCAAAGCATTGTATGTCGAAGAAATCTTTGACTTCCCTTGGTTTGAAGTGTTTTGATGCGGAGCATTTCATTATCCTCGGATTTTTCCCTGGTGAGCAAACTTGTTCGCAGAGGACCAAGGGACTGGATGCTTCTTGACGAGGTTGTCGTTGATCAACAATGCCCTTCCCTTTTTGTTGAAACTTTGACTTGTTTGATGCATTTCACAGCAACGAGTTCAGCTTCCGTGTGACAAGTGCGAAATTCGCATTTTCGGTGATCTCTTCAAGGTCATCATCTTTCTTATCGATTTGCACGGTGCTCTCTGAAGATGTCCCAACTTTCATAGCAAAACCCTTTTTCTTAGGGCTATGCCTGTGATTCAGCTCAATCTCATAAGTTTTGAGATCATTCATTAGCTTGGTGAACTCCAAGGTACTCACAGTTGTTGACGTGTCAATGGCCACAACTTTCATATCAAAACGAAAGGTTAAGGTTCTCAAGACTTTCAAAACTAACCTCTTATTACTAATGGGATCACCAAGATCTTGACACTCATTGGCAATCTCGAGCAGCTTGTTACAATAGTCACCAATGCTTTCATCTTCATCCATCTTCATGCTCTCGAATTTGGAGATGAGAATGCGGTGTCTTGACTCCTTGATACAAGTGTCTCCTTCACAATGTTGTTGAAGAATATCCCAAGCTTCCTTGTCCGACTCACAATTTCTTATGAGCTTGAACATTTGAACATCGAGAGAGGATTGAATGGCATTGAGAGATTTGTCATTGTACGTTGCTTTTTCAAACTGTTCTTTTGTCCAATTCTTTTCACGTACACGAACAAGTCACCATCATCTTCTAAAGCTTTTGGATGAGACCATAGATTCTGGATAGCACTCCATGCTCTTGAATCAATGGATTTGATGCATGCTCTCATACGAACCTTCCAAAATGAATAGTTCATGCCATCAAGGATCAAAGGCTTGTTGAAGAACGGGTTTGTCCGATCTATTGTGTCACGAAAAACAGGATCAACACTTAGTGTATCAAGTGGTGGCTCTGATACCAATTGAAGGTAAATAATGGTCACTAAAAGAAAGACAATTCAACACTCCCGTCACAGAATGTTATAGCTGAAGTTGCCTCAACTATCACTCGAAGAAAACAAAGAATAAATATGAAAACTATTCTACGAGAATTTATCTCTACAAATCTATCTCTAATAAATGAGATATGCTATTTATTTATAGTAGCACTCAAACTTGGGTTGCACTCCTCAATATACGCATGATCCACGTTTGAAGCCCATGATCTCTAACTGCAGTCCTCATGACTGCGTGGACCACCTTCCTGAAATTTCTCAACAAACTCTAACAGCTACAACAACTTCTATGCACGTTTTTGGCTAACACTCCAACTCTTCTTGCAACTAAAATGTTGACTTGTCTATCTCCACTTGATCAGCTCTTATCCTCAACTAGCAACCGCCTCACCACTTCTCTTTTACTTGATCAAAACGTTTTGACTTGTTCAACTCCAAGTTTATCTCTTTATCTCATTCCATATCTTTAACAACCTGTAACTTATCCCAACAAAGTAGAAGAAAGACAAAACAATATGATAGTATAATAATTAACTTAATAATTATTAATTCGTGATAGTCCAAAAACACCAACAAAATCTCCCTATCTCTCCCTCTTTTGTTCTACCGAATTGGTCCATGGAGCAAGGGATTGAAGCTTTTGATTCTAGACTTGATTATTCAACTCTTGAGTATTATCCATGCATGAAAAGAAGAAACAAAATCCTAGATCATCAAGTTGTAGAGAGTGCCAATTGATGATGATAGAATTGAGCTCTAGAAATTGATGATAGACTTGAGCTCTAGAAATTAATCTAAGAACATCTATGTGATCAATTGAATGAGGAGAAATTTTCACCCCATTTATGCATGAAATTTTCGAAACTTTTAGGATATAAATTAGGATTTTTGTTGTGTTGTTCTTGATTAAAGAATTGATGATGTAAGTAATGAATTTAAGTATTGAGATGCATGAGAAAAGTGATGAAATGAAGAGTATGATTTATCTCCTAAATTTCTTGAAAATTTCGAAGTATATGTGTGTAGAAAGTTGATGATATTGATGAAGTCTTGTAGGATTGAGTGATATATGATGATCTTGTAGCTTAAATCAAGATTGACGACAGCCCCAGTATTAGCCCTTCCAAAAGCAGGAAAGGACTACACCATCTTTACAGATGCATCATCTAAAGGTTTGGGATGTGTGCTAACGCAAGAAGGAAGAGTAATAGCTTATGCTTCAAGATAGCTTAAACCCCATGAAAAGAAGTATCCGACGCACGATCTGGAATTAGTAGCAGTAGTGCATGCTTTGAAGATTTGGAGACATCATCTAAGTGGCACATCTTGCCAAAGACCATCCTGTAGGGCGATATCCCTAACGGGGTTTAAAATGCTATCCTGTATGCCCATAACGCATCCTCAAGACGTAAACTCCAATCCTTCCCAGTTGGGCTAACTGTCTTCCTCAAGACAGCCTTCACAATACGATTGGACAACTCCACTTGTCCGTTTGCCTGAGGATGATAAGCATTCGAAATCCTATGATGAACCTGATATCTGCTCATTAACCCTTTCACAGCTCCAATGCAAAAATGCATTCCTTGGTCGCTGATAATTGCCCTGGGCACACTAAATTGGCTGAAGATGTTGCCCTTGAGGAATTCCACAACTACCTTTGAGTCATTCGTTGAAGTAGCCTTAGCTTCCACCCATTTAGACACATAGTCGACTGCCAGCAATATATATAGATTCCCTCTTGAGTTGGACAGTGGTCCCCTGAAATCCATTCCCCATATATCAAAAACTTCCACCGGCATGACTGGGGTCATGGACATCTCATTCCTCTTACTGATGTTACCCTTCTTTTGGCACTAAGCGCAATGTTTGCACCATTCGAACCTGTCTTTAAATAAATTAGGCTTATAAAACCTACAATCCAAGATCTTCCTTGTTGTTCTTTTTGGTAAAAAATGTCCCCCACGTACCTTTGAATGACAGTGTGCAAGGATACTCACTTGTTCCTTCTCATTGACACATCTCTGATTTACTTGGTCAGTTCACATCTTCCACAAATAGGGTTCATCCCAGATATAATATCGACTCTCCACCTTGAGCTTATTCCTTTGATATGGGCTGAGGTCGCCCGGTAGTCATCCCAAGATGATATAATTACACAAATCGGCATACCAAGGATCAGGGTTGTCTTGGGCAAGAGCAAGGTGTTCATCCGGGAAGGTCTCCTTGATCGGCTCAGCTTCTTCTTATTGGATGATGCGGCTCAAATGGTCAGCCACTAAATTCTGAGCTCCAGCCTTGTCTTTAATTTCCATAACGAATTCCTGGAGTAACAAAATCCACCTTATCAGTCTAGGTTTCGTTTCTTTCTTGGCCATGAGGAACTTCAAGGCAGAGTGGTCAGTATAGACTATGGTCTTACCTCTGAGCAGGTATGATTGAAGTTTTTCAAAGGTAAACACCACAACTAACAATTCTTTTTCCGTGGTTGAATAATTGCATTGGGCAGGATTTAGAGTCTTCAATGCATAGTAGATGACATGGTTATCTTTTGCCCAAGAACAGCTCTCACGGCGTAGCCACTCGCATCACACATCACCTTAAATGGCATCCCCCAATATGGTGGTTGGATGATAGGTGTTGATACTAAGATCTCCTTCAATGTATGAAAAGCCTACTTACAGTCTTCATCGAAATTCCACTCCACTTCTCCTTGTAATAGCTTAGTTATAAGCTGCGCGATCTTAGCAAAGTCTTTAACAATATTCTGTAAAATCTCGCATGTCCAAGGAAGCCACGGAGTTGCTTCACGTTGCTCGGGTAGGGCAACTTGGCTATGATATTGATCCTAGCCTTGTCGACCTCTATCCCTCGTTCTGATATAACATACCCCAAGACTATGCCTTCCTTGACCATGAAGTGGAATTTCTCGTAATTTAGTACCAAACTCTTATCAACACATCTTTTTATCACCATTTCCAAGTTGCTTAAACACTTGTCGAAATCCGATCCATAGACAGTAAAGTCATCCATGAACACCTCTATGCATGTTTCAAGTCAATCTGAGAATATGCTCAGCATGCACTTTTGGAATGTGCCAGGCGCATTGCATAGACCAAACGGCATTCTTCTATACGCAAACGTGCCGAATGGGCAAGTGAAAGTAGTCTTGCCTTGGTCTTCCTCTGCGATCCAGATCTGCATATAGCCTGAGTAACCATCAAGAAAGCAGAAATACTTGTTGCCCGCTAACCTCTCGAGCATCTCATCAATGAAAGGTAACGAAAAATGGTCTTTCTTGGTCTTCTGGTTCAACTTCCTGTAATCGATGCATACCCGCCAACCTGTTTGTAGCCTCGTGGCCACCATCTCTCTCTGTTCATTTTCTACCACTTGAATACAACACTTCTTGGGCACGACATGCACTGGACTAACACATCTACTGTCAGACACTGGGTAGATAATCCCTAGATCCAGCAGTTTCAAGATTTTTCATCACTACCTCCTTCATTGCTGGATTTTGTTTTATTTGAGGGTCCCTTATGGGCACAACATCTTCCTTGAGCAAGATGTGATGTCTGCACACAGTGGGGTTAATGCCCCTTATATCAGCCAATGTCCATCTGATGGCCAACTTATACTCCACTAGGACTTCTTTTACTCGCTCCTCTTCCTCAGTAGACATCTCAGCACTTATTATCACCGGTAGCATCTTGTTTTCTCCCAAATAGATGTATTTCAAGTGGCTAGGCAATGACTTCAATTCTAATTTTGGTGTTTTTTCTATTGATGGCATCAACCGGTCTTCTTGCCTCAATGTGGGTATCACCAATGGTTTTACCTTTCGTAAGGGTTCTGCATCTGACCTCAGGTAATGCACTGCGTCGATCAGCTCAACAGATCAGTCTTGGGCAAAAACCTTAGTTAGGCCAATTTGGAGAACCACATCCAGCTTATCCTCAATTGTTATTTGTGGCGAGAACTCATCCACCATTTGATCAATCAAGTCAATACTATACACCAGCTCCATGTCACTAGGCTGCTTCATGGTGTTGTAAATGTCGAATGACACCACTTCTCCTCCGAACTCACACGTTAACTTTCTTGTATCGCAGTTGAATCTTGTGCGAGCGGTTTTCAAAAATGGCCTGCCCATCAACATTACTGGTGCTTTGTGTGACGATCTCCCCATATCCAGAATATAAAAATTAGCTGGGAAAATGAGATCCCTTACCCTGACCAAGACGTCCTCAAGAATTCCTTTAAGCCACATGGTTGACCTATCTGCCAATTGGATAGCCACCCTTGTAGGCTTGAGTGGACCCATCCTTAGATCATCGTACATCAACTCGGGCAGGACATTGATTGAGGCCCCAAGATCCAGCATAGCCTTCTCAACCTTCATATCCCCAATGATACAGGGAATATAGAACATCCCTGGGTTAGTGCACTTGGTTGGCATGGGGATGTCTTGCAACACTGCACATACGTTCTCACTGACTTGAAATCTTGCATCATTTGTGTACTTGACCTTTCTTGTACACAACTCCTTCAAGAACTTAGCGCGTTTGGGCATGGATTGCAAAGCGGTCAAGAGGGGTAAATTGACCTCTACCTTCTGAAACATGCTAGTTAATTCCTTCATCTCTTGTTCTTCTTTATCCTTTGCAAATCTACTTAGGTAAGGGGCCTTTGGCTCCTAAGGTTTGAGCTTCTTTGCCTTTTCTGCATCTTTCATCTCTTTAGCTCTGATCTCAGTAGCATCGAGCTCGGCTTTCTTTTCAATCTGTGCCTTTTTTTCAACTGATAACTCTTGCCATAGCTCCTCAACATCACTTGATCCCATGGTCACCTCTTCATACTTTTTTGACCAAACCTCTTCCTTTTGCTCAACATCTACGTTGTGCCCTGTAGATAGTTGTTTCCCAGGAATAGCTCCTTGAGGTACATAATGATCATGCACTCTTACTTCGGGCAACTTAGCCCCACTATACAATGTGATAGCATTCACTTGGGCATTCTTAATCTCAACTTGAGATGGTAGTTCTCCTTTCCCTCCATTCAACATTGACTTAATCTGAGATATCAACTCTACCAAGTGGCTCAATGTTCCATTGATATCTTTCATTCCACCCCTTGTCTCCGTGCGAAAATTGTCCAACTCTTGATATCCTTTCCTTTATTTAGCTGCAAGTCTCTCCACTTTGCTCCTCAGGGTATCTCTTGGTTGATCTCTATTATGCAGGGGCACATATGGCTGTTGCAATAGTTGCCCTTGTTGAGGTGTGTTCAAATAGTTATTATTTCCATATCTCAAATTATCATTGAGCCTCCACGGCCCAGTGTTAAAGTTCCTTCGTTGCCCATTATCTCCCTGTTGGTAATGTTGCCCAACAACATTGACTTCTTCATCTTCATACAACGATGGACACCTATCAGTAGAATTTTGACTAGGATTCTCATTTCCAACAACATTACTCTTATTCTGATTCATCATCTCCTTCATCATAGATAACAAGATATCAAATTTAGGATCCCTGCTGGTCGGCTCATTGTCCTAGGCACGATGGTCTCATCTTGGTTCCTTTTTCTGTCTACCATCTCAGTGAATAGTTTGAATATTTCACTTGGTGATTTATTGATAACATTGCCTTCCTAAGTTGCATCTATCCAATCTTGTTCAGACTGTCTCATACCATTTATGAAGGCATTAATCAAGTCTTTGTCACCCAAACCATGCTGAGGACACCTTGCAATCGGCTTCTTGTACCTATAGTGGTAATCATAGATAGATTCTCTATTGCCTATCTTGATGCTTTGAATCGTTGCTCTTGTATTTTAAATCCGGGCAAAAGGGTAGTATTGCTCAAGAAACTTCTGCTGCATTTGTTGCCAAGATGTTACACTGCCTTGAGGTAGTTGGTACAACCATTCCCTTGCCCCATCTTGTAGTGAAAATGGGAACGTCAAGAGGCGAATATATTCCCTCAGTGTATTCTGTGTGGCAGTTGTGTGCACAGTTCGCATTGCCATCTCAAAATCCTGTAAGTGGCGCTATGGATCCTCTCCAGGTAGGTCACTGAACTTGGGCAATATCTGTATCAAAGAGTGTTTCAGCTCCTAACTTTTAGTGATAGCAGACAAAGTGATGCCTGCTAGATTCAAATTGACATCTGTTGGAAACATGATTTCCTTCAGAGTCCTTTCAGGATCAGTTTGCTGTCCCGCCATCTCTTCTTCTTCAAATTGTTCGCTATCTGAAGTTTGTGGTGGTGACCTCTCCTCGTCACTCGCCAGTTCCTCCACTCGTGCTCATTTTTCAGCTTCCCTTATTAGTCTCTTTTGCTCCTTCATGTACTTCTCCGGTTCAGGATGATACTTCAATTTACCGTCGATCCAAATAGGGTCGGAGCTAAACATGCACAGGGTCTCTCCCTCAAGAGATAGTTACAAAATCAGCTCTCCGGCAACGGCGCCAATTTTGACGAAGTTGTCATTCGCACTCTCAAAATGAATTTGTAGTCTATCCTCACAACTATATAGATACCAAGTAAGTACAGGATCGATCCACAAGGAGTTGATTGTTACTATCTCTTGAAACCTCCTCCACCTGATAAGAAAGTTCGGTTTTGGTATCTTGGTCACAAGGGCTCTCTTGCCCAATTCGAGAACTTAAATAAATACTGAAAAGAAAACATATAACTTGATCAATAACAAAAATGACTTGATCTGGACAAAGACATTGTTAAGTGAAAACTGTAGCTTGATCATTGGTGCAAATATATTCATCACATACATGTATCATTGCTTATAGGACTTGAATGCTGAGATCCCTTTTTACTCGTCATGCTCCCAACAAACCCTTCCTTAACCTAACCTTACTTAGTTGGCGATGCACCGCCAGCTCGCTACCTTGGGCAATACCTCTGTAGGAGTCATCGTTCCATTTCTTGCCCAAGGAGCATTAACTACTAGAATGGCCCAACAAGGAATCATCACATCTAACCCAGCACGGTAGACACCTTCCTCTAATGCTAATCGATCTTAACTAAGATAAGTTATGGAAAACACTCCTACCTGTTAATTGATTAGTGATCTAATATCTCTTAAGTGATTAACGGCCTATTAACCCCTTAATCATATTGCACCATATTTGAAGAAGCTCATTAACAAATTGGGAACACATGCATGCAATTATCTAGCACGAATTAGACCTCTCAAGCCTAAGTATTCACTTAAGTATCTTGCCCATATCAAGTATAAAAACTTAGCTAGACATGAATGTAATATATTGAACACAATAAATTGAGAATGTATAATAAAAACTATATTAAAAACTTACTAAGTACGAGAAAGTAAATCCGGCCAAAAGTGCCGATGGGAAATAGTACGAACAAAAACACAAATAAAATGTTGCCCTTAGGACTTGTTCTTTTCCTCACAATCTGTCAAAGTAAACAAGGATCAAAGCATAAAAAGCGGTGTCCCTTCGCAGTAGCTAGGCTTCAATATTTATAGGTGAGTGCTAGGGTTTGGGCCCCCGGTCCTTAACATGGAAGGAATCCACGAGCTACCTTGGAATGCAAGTAAATACATGATAAGCACGACCCTAACATGGCATGTCACATCTATCTCCTAAATCTAGTCGGATAAGGAAAGATATTTAAGTTAGATCATCTTTTCCTTATCCTTCTAGACCTAGGAGAGAAACAGCGCCAGTTGACCAAAACACTTCACCCATCTTGACCATTGCCGTCCTGCCTTGCCTGCTTCCAGAAATATAGCTTTCCATCCTTGTTTTGCCCAGAATTCACCTGCAAAGCAACAGACCTTCTCCTGCCCAGAATATGTCCTCCTAGACACTAAAACTAAACAAAACACACACAAAGACTCGATCTTTACTACCTAAAATAGACACAAAATATACATAAAATATGGACTCATCACCCACAAAGTGAATTAGGCAAACAGAATTTCCCTAAAACCCAACGTGTAGTTGATACAGCAACTCGGGGACGATGATTAACATACAACGAGGGATGATTGACCCGCCGATACGTCAAAAGATGAACTTGTCTTGGAATAACCAAGAAGAACTCAAAACTCTCAAGAGAGAATAAAAACTTACGATATATTAGGTTAATTTTCTGCCGAATTCCTCCAATACATAGCCTTATATATAGGCACGAAATAAAACCTAATCTAGAAACTAAACAACTTAAATAAAGCCCAACTTAACTAATTTGCTAACAAAGCCTATAAAGTTAAAAATAACAAGGCTAAAAACTAATGGGCTGAAAATAAATGAAAATAAATAAATAAAGTCTTCAAGACAAAACAAGTCTTCAAACTTGAGCCCACTCGCACATGATAATGTTAACAAAACTTGGGTTGTCCACTTCACCAATTCTACCATCTCCAATGGGCTTCTTCATCAACTCTTGATCCCAGACTTCTTGGACCAAGCCTGCAAAGTCCTCCTTAAACTTCTTGGCTCGTGCTCTTGTCCTTGCTCTCTTCCCATTGGTCATTTTTCTACTGCTGCTGGAGGTTGCCGTTGGAATTGCAGTGGTCCCGGTCAGAGATGTTCTTTCCATTTTCGGCAAAGAGTTAACTTTAGTGTTCGAAGTCCTCATGCCTTGGCTGCTCGCCATCATGATCCTCGCTTAGCTGGTCGTAACCTTTTCACCTCTCCTGCTTTTCTTCCACTTTATGCCCCAAATCAGCTCCTTTGTGCCCATTTGCAAGATTATGGTGCCCTGTAAGCCGGCGTGTTGTCAGAGAAATAAAAAGACCCAAAACAAAGATAAAAATACTCTATCTAGACCTCTACAGACACTGAAAAGAGCACCAAAATAGGGCTCGTCATACCTACACACTTTAATTCATACTTATTCTCAAGTATGTGGTTAGACTTTAACCCAAGAAAAGACAAAAGGAACAAAAAAAAACAACAAGAGAAAGGGACACAAACATGAACAAGATCATCATGAAACAGAAACAAAAAACACAAAACAAGCTCATTCATCAAGGCCATTAGACAAGTCAAAATTAGGCATGCAACATGTGATTCACTCCCTCACATTACCTTTCATGTATGATTGGTTAACTATTTACGCTCACAACATTCTCAAGCTTAGTCCTTATTTGATTCCTTTGCATTATGGGCCTTAGCACACCACCTAATTTCTTTATTTTCTTTTTCTTCCACCTTATAAAAATTTGAGGTTTTGTTTGCCTTTAGCTCCAGGTGGGTTTTTCTTCATTCCTGCTCTCTATCATCCTCTGTTTTCCTTCTAGAGAGCTTAAAGCCTAAAGTAATGACCAAGAAAGATCTGGACTTTTTATCTGATAAATTCAATGAATTATTTGGCTCAAACAGGGCTAGCAAAGGGTATATTATTCAGGGCAGATATTTTTAGCTAAGTAAGCTCATGGAAAGAAATGCCTAAATCATCTAATCATCAACCCTAGTCACAGAATTTTGATGAGCTTAGCAAACAAGTTCTAGCAAAATCCTAGATGAGAAGTTGAACATAACTAAAGAAAGGAAATGTTGTAATGATCAAGAGACAACATGTAGAGCTTAATATCTCACAGGTTATGCGCACCCACTGTAATACCCCGATTTTTCTAAGTCTTAATTAATTGTCCTAATTATACTTAAATATGTCTAGGTGCTTATTAAATGTGTTTATATGTGATCATGTGCGAAATTATGTGATAAAAGTTTCCGAGAAACAAATTTTCTTATGAAATTACCAAAATGCCCCTGAAGGGCAAAAACATAATTTTTTATGTTCCTGTTATTCATAACGAAGATGTGAAGAGTTATATGATCATGAGAATGTGAAATAAAGTATGTGTGTAAATTTCGGAAAATTCTGAGAAAGTTGATTTTTTTATGAATAGTAACTTCCGTCGTGAATTCACTATTCATCAACTGCTTCCAAATTTCATTAAATTAGTGTCATTTGAGTCTAGAATTTATTCTAACACCATTCATGCATGTTTGAGAATTTTCTGAGATCGTTTGAAATGAGTTTCAATTTTGATTTCGATAGAAGCTAATATGAATAGTAACTTTTTACGTTTTCTTCAGTATTCAAAATTTTGATCCAAAAATTTGGTTTTCTGAATCTATGATTTAATTCATGAGTATTGTGATGAGTTAGAGTAGAATCAGATGTCTAGAAAGTGCCGAGGAGAGAATTATAAGTTTGAGAGAACTAATGATTAAAGATGGATGTTTGTATCGGAAAAATCTTTTCTTCCGGAGATTTTTACCCGATAAAAATCTGATTCAATTCATCTAGAACCCTCTCTCTCCTTATTTATCTCTCATATCTCTCCCACTCTTGGTACACACACACATGAAATATACTCTCTCGATTCTCTCTCACTTCTCTCTCACTTACGTACATACACATCATTCTGTCTCTCGCATTTAGTTTCTCTATCCTTATCCTCTTCATCGCTACCGAGACAAATCGTGAGTTTCGTAAGCTAATTTTGCCCTGATAAGGTGGATACGGACGAGAAGTGTCACACCCCGACTCCCGAGGTGCGACTAACGACACTAACACTACTAACCATCCATCAACTCAACTCAATTAAGGGATTCATGCTCGGGGAAACAAGGGAATATTGACTGAAAGCGATAACAAATAAAAACATGCTTCCAAGTCACAACTAAAACATCAAATGAGCAAGGATAATTTACACATCAAACCCAAAAGGAATAAGGATATCAAGTTCACAAAAAACGAGAATAAAGGATAAGCGGTAAATTGTATCGAGCACATCGCTCGTGAACTAGAACATGTATCAGAGTTGTAATACCCCGGAAATTTTTTCCGTCGTCAAAATAAAAATTTAATTAATAATTAAGGCTTTACACACCTAAGTTAAGGATTTTTAATTCTAAGACTAACAGTGAAATCCATTTCTGAAAATAAATTCCAGAAGTCGGTCGAACGACTACTATATTAGGATTTTTGCGTCCGATAAAATTTTCGTCCGAAAACTCAGATCGAAAAACCGTCAGACTTTATCTTCACTTTTCTTCGATACGAGTTCACCGGAGAAAGTCAGTTTTTATTATTTTTTCGGGCGAATTTTGGACTGTCTTATCCCGACTTTTCATCGGATTTCGGAAATCGAAATATGCTTTCCGAGCATGTGAATTATTTCTAATCTAACGGTCGAATTAGATTTCGTCAAAATCGTAACCGTCTAAGGTTTTAATTTCTCGATTTTATTACGTCGTATCGGACCCGTAAAATGAGATATTTTTGCCTAAAAATCTAAAACAAACCGCCACCTACACATAGTGACTCATCTTCTATTTTGTTCTTCACCTTTACACCTTGCTAACACTTAGTCGTCACCTTCTCTCTCCCTCCCTCCATTACCGCCCTCCCTCTCTCCTTTCTCTCTCTCAATCCTCCATTGAAGTGTTCTTCAAGCTTTCAAAAGCTTCACAAGATACTCGTCTACCGATCAATCTTAGTTCCGATTCCATAATCGACAAGGTAAGAACTTCATCTACCTATTGAACCGAACAAAAATTCTTTTCCATCAACCTTGATTTTTTTGAAAATTTAGAGAAGAAGAAGGATGATGATACTATGTTTAATACATGATATAGTATGCTTAGGAATGGTTTTTATGGATAGAAATCATGAAGAAATCATCTCCCCTTAATTATTGTGAATACCGAAATTTTATAGGAATTAGGGGATTGATGTTAGTTCGATTTTCTTGAGGATTGATTGGTGGATTCATGTTCTATGCATTGATAGATGATCACATGAATTAATTGGTATTTTTCTAAAAATAAGAACCAAAGTATAAGAGAGAAAGAAGTAATGATTTGATGTAGTATATGTTATGATTTGTATAATATGATGATAGAAATGAGATGTAGTATGTTTCAGGATGATTATATAATTTATTGAAATTTTTCTAAAAATAAAATAAAAATCGTAAGAGACGAAAAGTTGTCAATAAGTTAAGACTCGTTAGTAATTTGAGTATGTGATTTACGTATTAGTGAATCTTGATAGATGATAAAAGATATTGTAAAGTTTGAGCAAAATCGGAGAACGTTGAAATTTTATTAAGAGACAAAGAATCGTCGATAAGTCGAGATTGAATAATGATTTAGGTTTATGATTTGAACATATGTTAATCTTGTTAGTTAATGATCGTAACCAAAAAATTTGAACGAATTCTAAGATTGTTGGAATTTTGATAAGAGACGAAGAAATGAGTCTAAACATTGATCGAGTCTCGTTTATTCGTTAATCAAAAGAAAATAGTAAAGTGCAAAGGCCAAAAAGACTAAAACCGATTTCGATTTCCTGTTTCTTTTATCGTTACGATCGAGTTTTAAAGTTTTTTTATTTACGATAAAAGGAGGAAGTCAGCGCCAAGGATAGGACGGAAGATCAAAGACGGAAGCTCGTATTATAGTTCTGTAATCAATTAAGGTGGGCTTTTCTATATACGAAATAAAATGAGCGATGCTCGAAAATCTTTATTTACAGCTTTGATAATTGTGTTTTTAAAGTGATAATCAGAGCATGAAATATTTGTTTTATGTGAGTTCTCTTGTACCCTTCTGAGTTAGCTGACTGCTATCCAGATATATTAGTTAGCCGACCTGCTAACTAAAACGATAGGACTTTGAGTTAGCCGACTGCTATCCATAGTTAGTGTACATAGTAGCCGTTGTGTGTGGAACCCTGTTGAGGGGTGGCCAGCCACGGTGATAAACTATTGGGCAAGATTGAACGTAACATCTGAGAAAAATGCTTGCACAAGCTATATTATGAAAATGAGAAAGAAAATGTTTAGTAGACACGGGTATTTATTGAAAAACCCCGATGTGCTACAGAAATGAGATGCCTGATTTATCTATACTTATGATATGTTTTCGGCAACGTGCCCACTAAGTATGTTTATACTTAGCCCAACATATGTTTTATAAATGAGCAGGTTGAGTGACGGGAGCGGCGGAGGTTGAGTAAAGAGTCGTAGTTAGGAAGAAGAACTTGTGTCAAGCTTTACGCTTTCCGTTGCCAATCTTTTTGAGTTAATGTATCTATCTTTTGGGTCTAAGCCCCGTACAATGAACTTAGTTTCTTTTTGAGAACCTTGTCGAGTGATCCTTCGAGATCAACTCTTTCTTTTTAAATGAAGTCTTGTTCATAGAAGTTATTATGTTATTAATGTCTGTTTATTTATTTATTTCCCTTCTTCCCTGCTTCTTTAATCCAATCCCTAGTCGCACCCTGGCTTTGCCGTCTCTCGGGATTTGGGGCTGTGACAGAGTGGTATCAGAGCGATCGTTTCTGCTCTGCATACGAGATTCCTTTTAGTAGTAAGGTGGATTATTTGTATATACTCTACACTTGAGTCTTCTTTCAAGTAAAAGTTAGGTCGTAACACTATGTTTAAGAGTGTAGACGACAATTCAACCTCCCGCTAAGTCGACTCAACGAAAGAAGAAAAGTAAGGAAAGAATTTCAGAAGTATGATTTCTTTTAAGAAGAAATTTTTGATTAAGTATGCAAGAATTTGTGAATAAAGTATGGAAGTATGATGTGAATAAGGTATGCAAGTATGATGTGAATAAAGTATGCCAAGTATGAATGTGATTAAAGTATAAGAGTTATACTTTGTGATATGACGTGAACTATGTGAAAGCATGAATGCTATACTATGTGAAAGTATGTGAAATTATTTGAGTTATAATTTTTTTGTTCGAAATGTTTTGTCGGCATGAGAATCTAGATAAATTCTAAGGCCTTCCCGATTCTTTGAGAACATAGACGTTCTAAGAAGCGTTGGTTCCAAAATATCCAAGAAACGATCGGATCGGAAAGGATAGAATAAAGGGAATCAAAGTAAACAAACGAATGTCACATGCGTAAAGTGACATGAACAACAGACTCGTTGGAGTCGACTTGTTTTTATAAATGAAAGCCGTAAGAATTTCCTTTTAAGGAAATAAAATAAAGAAGAATAAGAATGAATAAGTTAATAAGTTGAAGGAATGAAAAGAAATCGTGAGAAATAATTTTGTTTATATGTATTGTTTGAGTGCAATTTCTTGAAATTGCTAGATGATTAAGATAAGTTATGCTTAAGTGGTTAAGTGTTGCAATTTGAATAATGGAATATTCTAATTGTAATTTAAGAATTCTTTAAGATATGTTATATTCCTACCAGTTACTGATCCGTGTTCTCTTAAAAACTTTGTAGGATGCCTGCTACACGTGTCACGGCTCGGAAGAGTCGACCCTTGAGACAGCGTACAGTAGTGGACGAGATCTTAGACGAGTACTACGACTATGAGGTGGACCCAAACCACGATATAGGGCAGTTGGTTAGTGACTTTGTTGCACGTTTCTACGCAGCCCGTCACTTTGTCTCTGAGCGTCAGGCGATAGCCGATCTGACCGACGAGTGGCATGGTTGGGCACATGCCATAGCCTGGTACCACATTGCACTGATCGGTGATGACTCCGAGCCGATTGGTGACTTTTTTGAATTCGCTCTAGCCATACATAGGCAATTCTTTCATAGTCGGGTCATGTGGACTATTCTGGTTCAGGAGCCGTTGGTCATGGACCCAGAGTTTGCCGCACTGTTGGAGCTGCCGCTAGTGCTTGCACCTAGTGAGGGGTTAGTTCGTGGAGACGAGTACTTGGAGAGAGACGCAGAGCTTGCTGCGATGCTTGAGTTACCATCTCCTCTTACACCACTGGAGAAGATTTGTGCTGAGTGGACGAGGGTCCGAGGACAGTTCGAGGTGGGACCATACAGGGCCCGTTCTACAGAAGTGTACATGTCTAGTTCACTTCCTGAGCACCTTCTTCCCCTGAAGAAGCGTACAGTAGTGTCCAGCTCGGACTACTTGGTTTTAGACTCTGAGAGGACTATTTCAGACGTGCCTTCACCACCACAACTTACACTTTTGGACGGCACTACTTTGAGGGTTGACGAGGCACTTCAGCTCGTCTTTGGTACAGAGTCTGAGGAGGATCCGATGGAGGAGGACCCTGAGGAGGATCCGATGGAGGAGGATCCGGAGGAGGACCCGGAGGAGGACCCCGAGGAGTTTCAGGCCGTAGAGGGCAGTAGTGACTCGACCGCAGCTAGTTGAGCGGAGCGTCTTAGACGCGTAGTAGTAGTAGAAGTTTCTTTTTGTCTTGTACATAGTCGGATCAGTAGACTTCTTTTGTAGTACTCTATACGGATACGAAGTTATTGGGATCGTTTCCGTTCTAGTACTTCCAGTAGATACGGAGATGCAACTTGTTAGTGCACCCGGTACATAGATAGGAAGTTAGCCTAGTTTAGACTAGTCGTAGTCTAACTTTTTGTATAAGTCCTCGTTAGAGGCAAAATCAATATTCTTTTTGACGTGTATATATAATATATATATGATGACCCGAGAGTGGGCTTAAATCTTGTGAAAGTTTCGTCTAAACGCGATTAGAAGAAAAGTTTAGATGAATATTCCGGTTAAAACCGAGAAATTGAAAAAAATTTAAAGAGCTATGTATCAAAGCTATTATCTGTTTTCTTTTCCATGAACTTGTTTAAGTTGGGAAAAGGGTTAGTAAGTAAAGGAAGGCTTAAAAGTAAGGTGCTAATGAGAGTTTTGTTCTTATAATTTCAAAAAAAAAAAAAATGCCGCCAAGAATAGTTAACAACAGAGGAAGACCTGGTAGGTCCAGGGGACGTGGTAGACGTCTAGCACAGAATGATAGAGAGGAGGAACAAGAAAGGCAAGATACCCCACCATCACCATCACCATCACCACCTCCACCACCACCCCGTCGTGATATTGAGGACTTATTCCTCAAACGAAACTCACCGGTGTTTAACGGATCAGGTAGCCCAAGCGATGCTGAGCTTTGGGTGCGATCTATTGAAAGAATTTCAAACTCCTCAGATGTACTGATGAGGATCGACTGCTGTGTGTCGCGTTCCAGCTTTCCGGACCAGCTGACTACTGGTGGGAGGCTCGGTAGAAGGTTATACCCGCGGAGCACCTGGCTCGTTTTACATGGGAAGAATTTAAGAAGGCACTGTATGATAAGTACGTGCCTAAGACGTATAGAGCTCAGAAGGAGGCCAAGTTCTATAACTTGAAACAAGGGAAGATGACAGTCACAGAATATGATGCGAAGTTCTGTGAGTTGTCGAGGTATGCGCCTGCTCAGGTGGATACTGAGGAAAAGATAGCTAAGAAGTTCCGTGGGGGACTTAAGCATGAGTTTAGAATTGCACTAGCCAGTCATGGAGGACTGAGCTATACTGAAGTTCTAGGGCGAGCTCTAGAGATGGAGGCCGTAGTGTCTGATGACAAGAAAACCATAACACCTGCACCAGCTCCAACCCAGAGTCAAAACCGAGGCTATTACAACAACAACAATAGCAACTACAAAGGAAAAAGAAAATGGGAAGGGGGAAATAGCAGTGGCTATAATCAGAACTACAATAACCAAGGGAATCAGAGGAGTGGCAATCAGCAAGGTTTCTAGCAGCCTAATCAAGATAACAACTACGGAAAGAGGCCGTGGCAAGGAAACAATCAGTCAGGGTTGTATTTACAAGGAAATAGACAAGCAAGGCCAGGGAGAGGAAATAATCAGCAGAGTCAGCCTCAAGGACAACAAAGGAATTTCAACCAAGGAAGTAATAACCCAAGGAGGGTTACCATTCCTATTTGTCCTAAGTGTAATAGGACGCATCCCGGTGTCTGTCAAGCAGGCATGGGTGTTTGCTTTAACTGCGGACAAAAAGGGCATATGAAGAGAGAGTGCCCGAAGCCATTGCAAGCGGAAGGACAGAACCAGTATGGACAGCCCCAGCCTTTGAGGGCGATTCAAGCACAGCCGCAGCAGCAGTTCTAACAGCACGCTCAACAGCAACAGAATGCAAGGGCATGTGCAATCAAACAGGGTGCACAGAATAAAGGAAAAGGAAACCTAGAAGGTATGGGTAAACTTCATAATACCCCTATTAAGATACTGTTTGATACTGGCGCATCGCATTCTTTTATTGCTGGTTCGTGTGCGGATAACTTAGATATCAGACCTGTACGAGCTAAACACGCTATGAGAGTAGCTACACCTTCATGAGAGATCACTACTTCCACGTATGTTTGCTCTAACCTAGAATTAGAAATTGGGACTCTTAAGGTTAAGGAGAACAATTTGAATGTTATGATAATGTGGGATGTAGATATAATCTTAGGAATGGACTGGTTGTCTGAGAATTATGCCACGATTTTCTGCAACGAGAGGAAAATCTCTTTCCAGCCACCGGGAAAGGAGCCGACAGAATTCCATGGGATTGCCATGGGCAGGAGGATACCGATAATATCCGCCTTACAAGCCAAGAATTTGATGAAGAAGAAGGGTTGCACAGCTTATCATGTATACCTAGTTGGAGAACCGGAAACCGAAAAAGCCATACAAGATGTGAAAATTGTTAACGAATACGAAGACGTCTTTCCAGAAATTTTACCAGGTTTACCACCCGATCGTCACATAGATTTTTCAATTGACTTAGAACCAGGATCGGCCCCCAAATCGAAAACCCCATATAGGATGGCACCAAAAGAGTTAGAAGAGCTTAAGATCCAAATGCAAGAGTTGTTAGACCTTGGATTCATTAGACCGAGTGTTTTACCGTGGGGAGCACCTGTTTTGTTCGTCAGAAAGAAGGATGGTTCTATGAGGATGTGCATAGACTATCGAGAGCTCAATAAGATCACCCTTAAGAATAAGTATCCTTTGCCAGGGATAGAAGACCTCTTTGATCAGCTTAAGGGCGTAGGTGTCTTTTCAAAAATAGATTTAAGATCTGGGTATCACCAATTGAAAATCAAACCCGAGGATATACCTAAGACTGCATTCCGAACTAGATATGGCCATTACGAATTCCTAGTTATGCCATTTGGTTTGACTAACGCTCCCACAGTATTCATGGATCTCATGAATCAAATCTTTCACCCATACTTAGACAAATTCGTCTTAGTATTCATTGACGACATTTTCATTTACTCCAAGAATGAGAAGGAGCACGAGGAACACTTGAGGATAGTGTTAGAAATGCTTAGAACTGAGAAACTTTACGCCAAATTCAGTAAGTGCGAGTTTTGGCTGAAGGAAGTGATGTTTCTTGGACACATAGTATCAGCTGAAGGCATCAAGGTGGATCCTGCTAAGGTAGAGGCAGTGCGCGATTGGAAATCGTTAACAAGTCCGAACGAAATTAGAAGTTTCTTAGGTTTAGCTGCTATTATAGGAGATTCATCGAGGGATTTTCTACGATTGCTAGACCTATGACGCAACTACTTTGGAAGGAAAACAAGTATAAATGGAGGGATTAATACAAGAAGAGTTTTCAGACACTCAAGGAGAAGTTAACCACAACACCAGTGTTGGCTCTGCCAGAAGCGAATAAGGAATACGTGGTCTATACAGATGCTTCAAAGAATGGATTAGGTTGTGTATTGATGCAAGATGGAAAGGTGATAGCTTATGCTTCACGACAACTTCGACCTCATGAAATTGAGTACCCAAACCACGACTTAGAACTAGCAGCCGTTGTACATGCACTGAAAATTTGGAGACACCATCTCTATGGTGTTAGGGTTGAGATTTTTACAGACCACAAGAGTTTGAAGTACTTCTTCGAGCAAAAGGAATTGAACATGATGCAAAGACGATGGCTCGAACTAGTAAAGGATTGCAGAATCAATTATCATCCTGGAAAAGCAAATGTAGTAGCAGATGCGCTGAATCGTAAGGCTCCGACCAAGTTAGGGTGTCTTCTTATCGAGGAAGAAGCACTTGCGCGAGAATTTGAGATAATGGATATAGAAGTGCTCGATACACCAACAACAATAACACATCAAATAGCAGCACTAGTAGCTACACCGGATTTACAAGAAAGAATCATAAGTGCTCAGAGAAGGGAGGAGTCGATTGAGAAGCTTCGACTTAGGATAAGAATGGATAAACCGGACGGTTTTTCGAAAGCACCAGATAATGCGATTTTATTCGAAGGCAGACTTTGTATCCCTGAAGATGACAAATTGAAGAACGATATCATGAGTGAGGCTCACGATACGCCTTATACAGCACACCTAGGGAGTACGAAGATGTATCAGGACTTAAGAAAGAATTTCTGGTGGAATGGATTGAAACGAGATGTTGCCTCGTTTGTAGAAAGATGTTTGGCTTGTCAACAAGTGAAAGCTCTACACGAAAGACCATACGGATTGTTACAGCCATTAAGTATTCTGACATGGAAGTGGGAAGATATAGCTATGGATTTTGTGACAGGTTTGCCCAAAACTAAGAGAGGAAATACTGCCATCTGGGTAGTTATTGATAGGCTCACAAAATCAGCTCGATTTTTACCAATTCAAATCACCTACGGGTCAGAGAAGTTAGCACAGCTGTATATCCGTGAGATTGTACGTCTGCACGGAATACCAAAGTCGATAACATCAAATAGAGATGCCAAATTCACTTCGAGATTTTGGATCACAATGCAGAAAGAGTTGGGTACCGAACTTAACTTTAGTACCGCTTTTCACCCCCAGACGGATGGACAATCCGAGAGAACGATTCAGATACTCGTTGATATGTTAAGAACGGTAGTATTGGATCGAAGCGCGAATCGGGAAGACATCTTACATTTAGTTGAATTTGCGTATAACAATAGCTATCAAGCAACGATAGGAATGGCGCCTTACGAGGCATTGTATGGAAAGAAATGTAGATCACCACTTTATTGAGATGAAGTGGGTGAAAGAAAAGAACCTAGGACCAGATACGGTCAGTGAAATGATCGAGATCATCCGACAGATTCGAATTAGAATGAAAGAGGCCAAGAGCCGACAAAAGTGTTACGCCGACGATCGTCGAACCAATCTTAACTTCGAAATTGGGGATAAGGTTTTCCTCAAGATTTCTCCATCCAAAGGAATCATTAGATTCGGTGTTAAGGGTAAACTCAGACCAAGGTTTATAGGACCTTATGAGATTTTGGAGAAAATAGGACCTGTTGCTTATAGATTGGCCTTACCGCCAAGTCTAGGAAGTGTCCATAACGTGTTTCACGTATCTCAATTACAAAAGTATGTCTTTGACCCTAAGCACATAATTAACCAGCAAGACGTCGTTCTTGAGTCCGACTTGAGTTATGAAGAGAAACCATTATCGATCTTGGATAAAAAAGAATAAGAATTAAGAAATAAGTCGATATCGTTGGTTAAAGTGCTATAGAATCACCACGGGCAGGAAGAAGCCACGTGGGAACTCGAAGAAAAGATGAAAGAGAAGTACCCTTACCTTTTAAAAGAAGGTATGCAAATTTCGGGATGAAATTTCTTGTTAGAGGGGTAGGATGTAATACCCCGGATATTTCTTTCGTCGTCAAAATAAAAATTTAATTATTAATTAAGACTTTGCACGCCTAAGTTAAAGATTTTCGATTCTAAGACTAACGGTGAAATTCGTTTCTGAAAATAAATTCCAGAAGTCAGTCGAACGCCGACAGTATTAGGGTTTTCGCGTCCGATAAAATTTTCGTCCGAAAACTCAGATCGAAAAACCGTCAGACTTTACATTCACTTTTTCTTCGATATGAGTTCACCGGAGAAAGTCAGTTTTTATTATTTTTCCGAGCGAATTTTGGACTGTCTTATCCCGACTTTTCATCGGATTTCGGAAATCGAAATATGCTTTCCGAGAATGTGAATTATTTCTAATCTAACGGTCGAATTAGATTTCGTCAAAACCGTAACCGTCTAAGGTTTTAATTTCTCAATTTTATTACGTTGTATCGGACCCGTAAAACGAGATATTTTTGCCTAAAAATCTAAAAAAAACGGCCACCTACACATAGTGACTCATCTTCTATTTTGTTCTTCACCTTTACACCTTGCTAACACTTAGTCATCACCTTCTCTCTCCCTCCCTCCATTACCACCCTCCCTCTCTCCTTTCTCTCTCTCAATCCTCCATTGAAGTGTTCTTCAAGCTTTCAAAAGCTTCACAAGATACTCGTCTACCGATCAATCTTAGTTCCGATTCCATAATCGACAAGGTAAGAACTTCATCTACCTATTGAACCGAACAAAAATTCTTTTCCATCAACCTTGATTTTTTCGAAAATTTGGAGAAGAAGAATGATGATGATACTATGTTTAATACATGATATAGTATGCTTAGGAATGGTTTTTATGGATAGAAATCATGAAGAAATCATCCCCCCTTAATTATTGTGAATACCGAAATTTTATAGGAATTAGGGGTTTGATGTTAGTTCGTTTTTCTTGAGGATTGATTGGTGGATTCATGTTCTATGCATTGGTAGATGATCACATGAATTAATTGGTATTTTTCTAAAAATAAGAACCAAAGTATAAGAGAGAAAGAAGTAATGATTTGATGTAGTATATGTTATGATTTGTATAATATGATGATAGAAATGAAATGTAGTATGTTTGAGGATGATTATATAATTTATTGGAATTTTTCTAAAAATAAAATAAAAATCGTAAGAGACAAAAAGTCGTCAATAAGTTAAGACTCGTTAGTAATTTGAGTATGTGATTTACGTATTAGTGAATCTTGATAGATGATAAACGATATTGTAAAGTTTGAGCAAAATCAAAGAACATTGAAATTTTATTAAGAGACGAAGAATCGTCGATAAGTCGAGATTGAATAATGATTTAGGTTTATGATTTGAACATATGTTAATCTTGTTAGTTAATGATCGTAACCGGAAATTTTGAACGAATTCTAAGAAGGTTGGAATTTTGATAAGAGATGAAGAAACGAGTCTAAATGTTGATAGAAAAGTCGAATAAGGGAATTAATTGGATATTAATGATTGTTATTGATAAATGAACGAGTTTGTAGTTGATGATATTTCCATCCGAGATACGAGATGATATAAGTTATAGTTTATGAACTAGAAGTCGTTGAATGAAATTGATTTGAATCGGAATTTGGTATAGTAAATGATTAGTTGAAAAAGACGAGTAATTATACGTCGAGTTTTTAATCGAGAAATGTGAAGGAGTTTGTCATAAAAGATTGTACATGTTGACTGCCTTGAGATGGGATTTTCGTGAGTTTAAAGGTTGTATAGCATTGATCGAACCTAGGGAATCGTGCGTTGAGTTTTATCGAGCATTAGGGTTTCACGCGGACTGAACTGCGACCTTTCACGGAAACTATCATAACATTTAGCTCGCTTAACGAAATCAAGATCCGTAAATTGGAAAATAAACTAGACATCCGTAGCTTTCATTTGGTATAAATTTCATCCCCTGTTTTGAAGTTTTCTGTTCTGTATGAATTCCAGAACCTCTGCTTTGTGCAGGAAGTTTCCAAAACCTAATTTCTTAAGTTGAATCCTTTTCAACTTCGTTCCTTGTGAACTTCTAAGTCGTTATAAGTTATCGACTTCCATTTATTTACTGACCTAAGTGTCGAGTAATGAGCTGAGTCAGTTTATAAACGAGAATTGATCGAGTCTCGTTTATTCGTTAATCAAAAGAAAATAGTAAAGTGCAAAGGCCTAAAAGACTAAAACCGATTTCGATTTCCTGTTTCTTTTATCGTTACGATCGAGTTTTAAAGTTTGTTTATTTACGATAAAAGGAGGAAGTCAGCGCCAGGTATAGGACGAAAGATTAAAGACGGAAGCTCGTATTATAGTTCTGTAATCAATTAAGGTGGGCTTTTCTATATACGAAATAAAATGAGCGATGCTCGAAAATCTTTATTTACAACTTTGATAATTGTGTTTTCAAAGTGATAATCAGAGCATGAAATATTTGTTTTATGTGAGTTCTCTTGTACCCTTCTGAGCTAGCCAACTGTTATCCAGAATTATTAGTTAGCCGACCTACTAACTAAAACGAGCGGACTTTGAGTTAGCCGACTGCTATCCAAAGTTAGTGTACACAGTAGCCGTTGTGTGTGGAACCCTATTGAGGGGTGGCCAGCCACGGTGATAAACTATTAGGCAAGATTGAACGTAACATCTGAGAAAAATGCTTGCGCAAGCTATATTGTGAAAATGAGAAAGAAAATGTTTAGTAGACACGGGTATTTATTGAAAAACCCCGATGTGCTACAGAAATAAGATGCCTGATTTATCTATACTTATGATATGTTTTTGGCAACGTGCCCACTAAGTATGTTTATACTTAGCCCAGCATATGTTTTATAAATGTGCAGGTTCAGTGATGGGAGCGGCGGAGGTTGAGTATAGAGTCATAGTTAGGAAGAAGAACTTGTGTCAAGCTTTACGCTTTCCGCTGCCAATCTTTTTGAGTTAATGTATGTATCTTTTGGGTCTAAGCCCCGTACAATGAACTTAGTTTCTTTTTGAGAACCTTGTCGAGTGATCCTTCGAGATCAACTCTTTCTTTTTAAATGAAGTCTTGTTCATAGAAATTATTATGTTATTAATGTCTGTTTATTTATTTATTCCCCTTCTTCCCCGCTTCTTTAATCCAATCCCTAGTTGTACCCCAGCTTTGCCGTCCCTCGGGATTTGGGGCTGTGACAAGAGTATAATTCAAAAACACATCAAAAGACTTCAATTAACATAGCATTGCATTGCAGCGGAAATCTCGACTCAATCCCAACAACTACATGTATGAAGACATGCAGTTGCCAGTCCACTTTCTACTCGACCAAAACAAACCCACCACCAAGCTGCCCACGCCATCCACATCCCGCTAACCTGCACGTTTAGAAATACATGCAGGGCTGAGTACTTCGTACTCAGTGAACACATGCCAAAACATTTGAAAACTTGCTCTTAGAGCTATACATGAACTTGCCTTGCCGAAGCATCACAAGTATTAATGCAATTAAAAATCGTTTACTTGTGAATGCAAAAACATTTTATTTCTGAATAGACAGTGCAGTCAAAACATAATATATACTCAACAAAGGCATGTATCATCTACCACATTAACTCTGTGCCGAGAAATAGGTCTCCTTCTCAAACACTGTGACCGGCTAAACCAAAGTAAAGCTCACAGTCACCTCAAACCATTCAAATACCACACGTGGGTTCCTGTCTTTCACAGGGCATTCATATCTTAAGCAGATGATAAAGCATACCAAAACTCATGTAAAAACGGCATGTCAATTGAATTTAAACTCAAATAATAATACTCAATAAACAGTAATAACATTCATCGGAGATTTTGGTTTTAGAAAAGCCCACCTGACTTCCGAAGATTCTAGCTAGGCGGCTTACTCTTTGAAATGGCCTTGCTATTTTCCCGTCTCGCTCAGTCCTTTACAATTTGACATCGAGAGAAAGAATAAGACTCCCGATGCGTAAAACGTAAAGTAGATTTTGGCTTCGACAGAAGGACTTCTACTTCACTCGTCTCTCTCTATTTTTATCTTTTCTAAATCAATATCCTTTCTCGACTTCCTTGTTCTCGACTCATCGACTCTACTCGGTTACTAATTACTTCGTCTCACATTCTCATTTCTAAATTACTTCTACTTAGAAATTCTCACTAGTTAAGGGAATATTTCTTATCTCGACTATATTATTCAAATTTTTCCCGTGAATTCTCGATTTAACTAATCGTCATGTCAATCAATCATGCTACATATATAATCATTTTCAACAATTTGAACAAGTCATTTCATCACAAACAAAATACCAATATTTCACGTAAACATTTAGATTCAATCAAGCATAATAAATTCAACATGATTCACATTCCAAATTCAATTATGAATTGACTCGACTTTGCTCGATTTTAGTTTTTAGAAAATATTCACTTAATATTTCTTGACTCAAAATACGACATTGCTTCCAAAATACGTCGTCTTTTCTCAACTACGTACACATACTTGCATAAGTATTCTTATCTTATTTTATTTAGTATATCCCTTTTCTTATTCTCAATTAAACTCTTATTTTATATAATCTCGACTTTTAACTAATTTTCAAAACTCGATAATTTTAACATCTTATTAAAAGATTTGAAAATCAAACTCGATTTATATTACTCAAGCATTGTCAATTCTTCAACACTCGACTTATTAATAAACGAGCAATTAAACACTCATCAATTTATAACTCGATTCTCAAATCAAAACAACTCTTACTAAATTTTCTTTTGATTCTCTAATTTAATTAATTCTAACTCTATTATTTTTATCTCGAAACTCTTTTATTAATCTCGTTATTAAACAAGTAAATGATCTCAAACTCAACTTAACGCCTTACTAAATTTCTTATGCTCGATTCTTCAATTAATTTCCCCTTAAAAGAAAATTTATTTAACTTAAGATTAATTCTTTATTATTTTTCGTTCGATTGAACGACTCAACCTCGACTAACTTGATTCAATTTCTATACTCAACTTTTAATTCGATTTTCTTATCTCGAAATCCTCTTTTATTTTCCTTAATTATTAATATCCCTTTTTAATCTCTTATTATTAAAACTAATTTTTCTCTTCTTAACTCTAATTATTTAATAATGAATTATTTTTCTTTATTTTTCTCAATTTCAAAACTCATTATTATCTTAATAATTTTTCTTTCTATTTTCTAATTATTTTTATTCTCAAAATTTCTAAATTAATTTATTTTATAATTAATTTTATTGTTCTTCAAATCTTCATAAAAACACCAAGAATACCTAGAACACCAAGAACACTCATTCAAAAACTCATAATTTCACCAAGAACACCTAGAACACACACTAGGCATTCAAACTCATATTTTTCGATTTCATCATGTTTTCATGCTTAAAATTCTATTTTCTTCATCTCAATAATTCCTATAGAACATCTAACACTCAAAATTAAATATTAATATACTCATATCATCAAAATCATCATAAATCATTAAAATATTTTTCTTCCATAAACATGCAAAAATTTCGATTTTCTCATATAACAACATAATGAATTAAATCATCATAATCTCATACTTATCTCATGCTCATAACATCAATAAATCATCAAACAAATAATCAAATCAAATACTCCTCCAAAATACTCAATCTCACGGCATTAGCATAGAAATTAGGCAAATTATTTTCTTCAATTTCTCATGCATAAATCTCATTCCAACATATTCATAAACACATATAAATCATCAAATAATAAAGAAATCATGTAAATTGATTTTTCTCTTTTCTCCCCTATTTTTCGGTTTTAATAAATTTTTAGGGGATTTTATTTTTCTTTTCTCTTTTAATTCTTAGATTAATTTCTAGGGTTTAATTTTCCTAACGATTTCCTCACATCGATTCTCACATCAAACCCTAGTTTTCCTAAGCATAAATTTAAAACATGCATCTTTCTTTCTTTTAGGGGTTAGAGATTACATATATACAATTAATCAAATGAATAACATACTTATAAAAATTAAATCGAAGCTTCTCCTCTTGATCTTGGTGAAACCGAAATTGGGGGGATTTGAGAGCTCAATCTCTAGCTTGAAATTTCCATGGTGGATTTCACCTTGAATGTCAAGAAAAATAAAATAAGAATTAACCATCTCATTTAGGGCTAGAGTGCCGAAATTTAGAGAAGAAAAGAGATAGATGATTTTCTTGGAATTGAACTAAAAAATGGATGATGATGATCATCTTTGAAAGTTGAAGCTTGAAAGCTTGATCTTCTAAGCTTCAATGGAGATTTTCTTCACTATGTGCATGTGTGTGTGTGTCACGGCAATGAGGGAGAGAGGGAGAGAGAATTTCTTTTCTTTCTTTTTCTCTTGGTGAGCTCGATGGAGAGAGAGAGTTGAGAGAGTGATGAGAGATGAATGATGAAATGAAATGAAATGAATGAGATGAATTCATCTCTAGAATTGATTAAGAGAGGAATATAATCATGATATTCCCATGTAGAGTAGAAAATAGGCTAGTCTAGGAGAGAGATTAGGGAGAGAAAGAGAGAGAGGTCGGTGGGTGAGAGGGAGAGAGATGAGAGAGAGATTCTCTTTTTATTACAGATATAATTTTCCCTAGATGAAAAAATTTTCCGGTAGAATATGTCTGTGTTATTTCATTTATACTGAAAATGGCTCTAAACTCTCCTCGTCTCGTTTCCGACATCGAAAACACCTCAACTCTATCTCATGTCCCACGAAATAAATCAAGGATTCCGAATATCTAATTTTTAGGTTAAAATTCCAAGTAACGAAGAAAACCTAAAAATTAATCGGCTAATTAATCCGTTAAGAACTAAACTCTTAGAATTCTCTCATGTGATCTCGGATAAACTTCTAACATATCTCAGGGGTCTTAGAATTAAATCTAGATTCAAAAGACACTAAACAGGTTAAATTCTGAGTTCGTCGGTGAATAGTGTTTTCTCGGTTCTCGTTACTATTCACTGAAAAGTAGAAATTCTCGAAATTCTTCAAAAGTCATACTCATGCTCATACTTATATAAATAAACTCAATTAATGAATCACAAACTCTATTCGAATAATCGAAATGAGAAAATTCACGTCAAAGCACATAAGGGCAATTTGGTCATTTCAAGCAAATTCCTTTTCTTGGAAAAATCTTATTACTCAAGGCATATTATTTAAGCATAATATGAAATTTAGAACGCACTTAAAGACTTTTAAAAGCTCGGGGTATTACAAGAAGACATGGGAATTGTTCCGCGTTATTTTGAGACACGATATCCGAATAAATTCCTGCAAGTCAGAGTGTTCTGACTTCTGCCGAAGTTTTAAACTGAGCCCTGGATGTGAAATTGGCCATGCCGCTAGGAAGAGAATTACATTCTTCAGTGCCTCCTCAATTTCAAGGACAAATGATGAAAGCCGCCACCCCTCAGCCCTCCCCTCACGGCCAGAGAATGAAGAGAAAATAAAAGGTGGAGTGGTGGAAATCACCAAGAGTAAAAGGATGTGGCATGGAAAGAGATTGCACCAGCCGCAACAAAAGAAGCAGCAACCTCCTTAGTAGAAGCAGCTGCGCCATCAGAGAATTATCGCGACTGAGTAGAAAACTAGAGACAAGGACCAAGGAAAATCTCGCAGGCATGAGCAAGCAATGAGGTGTGCCAATTTGATATAGGTGCATCACACTTGTTTTCAGCAAGTACTTGCATAGACACCCTTGGCTTAGTTAGAGAAGAGTCGAATCAGGAGTTTAGAGTGTTGACCCCTTTGGGTAGGACTGCGACAATTTCGCGCATTTACTCAAATTTAAAATTTGAGTTTAGAAATCGCAAGTTATCCGCTAAGTCCTTGAATCAAATTCAAATATGGGACATGGATAATTTAGTATAGATTAACTAATTGAGAATTTTGTGACGATTAGATGCAATCAAAGGCAGATCTTGTTTTAACCTCGAGGAGAAGAGCCAACCATAATTCATAGTATTAAGAAGAGAAAGAAGAGAATAATGATAATTAATTCGGCCAAGAGAGCACAAAAGTTAATACGAAGAAATGATACGCTTGTGTATCAGAATAAAGATGAGGAGCAAGAGTTGAGTATCGATGACATAGCAGTAGTTAGAGAATATGAGGATGTTTTCCTAGAAGTTCGGCCTAAATGCCACTCTATAGACAATTGAAGTTAACGATTAATGTAGAGCCCGGAGCACCCTAAATTTCAAATGTGCCATTTAGATGGCACCAAAAGAGCTTCAAGAATTAAAGATTCCAGTTATAAGAGGTTTTATATTTAGATTCCTTTCGACCAAGTT
Organism: Schizonepeta tenuifolia; assembly: GCA_029490685.1. Classification (NCBI taxonomy): domain Eukaryota; kingdom Viridiplantae; phylum Streptophyta; class Magnoliopsida; order Lamiales; family Lamiaceae; genus Schizonepeta; species Schizonepeta tenuifolia. The sequence goes on from CM055955.1 coordinate 103,179,084, forward strand.
CAACCCCGTGTGGAGCCCCAATTATGTTATGAAGAGGAAGGACATTAGTCTGAAGATGCGTATTGACTGCCAAGAGCTTATCGAGATTCCTCTTAAGAACAAGTATCCTTTGTGAAGGATAGACAACCTTTTCGATTAATTTAAGGAGTCAGTATTTTCTCCAAGATCGATTTGTGATCCGGATATCACCAATTGAAGAACAAGTAGGAAGATATTCCAAAGATTGTTCCAGATCAAGATGCAAACATTTCAAGTTGTTGTGATTGACAAATGCTCCAGTAGCATTCATGGACTTGATGAATCGAGTTTTTTGCTAATTCCAGGACAAGATACGATCGTATTTAAAGTCAACATTCTAGTTTATTCAAGGAATAAAGCCGATCATGAGAAGCCTCCCAGGATCATGTTAGATAAGTAGAGAGCTGAGAAGTTATATGCCAAATTTGGCGAGTGTGAATTCTGGCTAAAAGAAGTGAAATTCCTAGGACATTTGGTCTTATCCAAAGGAATCGAAGGAATGAAAGTTGATTCAGCAAAAGTGCAAGCAATTCGAGAGTGGAAATCGCCAACCTCACCTCAAGAAATTCGTTGTTTCTTGGGTCTAGCATTGATGCAACCGGAGATTCATTGAAGATTTCTGCAAGAAAGTAAAATTGATGACCAGTCTTATTCGAAGTTTAGTAGGTCGAAAGAGTGCGAGAAAAGTTTTTAAAATCTTAGATCGAGACCAACCTCCACACCAGTGTTAGCCCTTCCTGAAGTTGGAAAGGACTATAGATGCATTGTTGAAAGGACTAGGTTGTGTCCTAATGTAAGATGAAAAAGTTATAGCTTATGCTGAAAGGCAATGCAAACCTCATGAGCAGAAGTACTCGAATCATGATTTGGAATTAACAGCTATAGTGCATGCTTTAAAGGTAAGGGTACATCATCTGTATGAAGTTAAGTGTGAAATCTTTTCAGATCACAAGAGTTTAGGATACTTCTTCAAGCAGAAAGAATTAAGTATGAGACCGAGAAGATGGCTTGAGTTAATAAAGGATGATGATCGTAAGATCTCCTAGCACCTCAAAAAAGTCGATGTAGTGGCTGATGCCCGAAGTAGAAAAGGAAGTTCTGAGTTAGGATTTCTCCTTTTAGAAGAAGAAAGATTTATAGAAGAGTTAGAGAGAATGAGAAAAGAAGTTGTTCAACCTCTGATGTCGATGGAGCAAGAAATTACATCTTTTGTTGTTGTCCAGGCATGATGTCTCGAATCATAGATTGCTAAAGTAAAGATTAGAAGTTGGAAAGAGTGAAGCTTAAAAGCCGAGAAGAGAGAGTTCAAGATTTTTCAAGAATCGAGCGTCAATGCTTTGTCATTCTATAGTAGAATTTGTGCGGCCAATGATGAAGAGCCAAGAAAGGAAATTATGAGCAAAGCACATGATTCACTAGGAATCCGGAAATGTGAAGATGTACTAGGATTTGAAGTAATAGCATGGAGTTCTAAGTTCGATAATGTCAGATCGAATTCCAAATTCACCGTGCACTTTTGTAAAAGTTTTCAAGAAAGAGCAGTTGCAGTTTGGCACTGCTTATCACTCATAGACGGCTGGATAGTTCCAAAAGATTATCCAAAATCTAGAAGAGATGTCGAGAGTAGTTGTTCTAGACAAAGGAGACAATTGGGAACAAAGTTAAACCCCTTGTCTAATTTGCCTATAACAATGAGTTATTAAAATGCGATTAGATTAGTGTCGTATAAAGCTTTGTATGAAAAGAAGTGTTGTTCTCTGCTCTACTTGAATGAGGTAGGCGAGAGAACAGTTATAGGGCCTCAAGAAGTTGAAGATATGATAGAATCTGTTCATCATATTAAAGATAAGATAAGAGAAGCCCAGAGTCGACACAAGTCGTAAGCTTATAATCGAAGATTAGAGTTGGAATTTGCAAATATAGATAAAAGTTTTTCATGCGTCTCAACATGCATAAGTTTATCTTCAATCCGAAGCATGTAACCCATCAAAAAAACGTAGCCCTTAAACCATATTCGTGTCACAAGAAGAGACCCAAGGAAATTCTGGATGGTAACATCGAGCAAATGAGGATGAAGTTAATTTATTTAATTAAGATCAGGTGGTGACACCATAATCTTTAAGATGTGACGTGAGTTTAGAAGTAAACATGAAAAAAAGTTTTTTCGAGTTATTCTCCTAAGATAAGCAAATTTTGGGATGAAATTACTTTAAAGGGGGAGAGGATGTAATACCCCCATTTTTTGAGTCTAAATTAATCATCCAAAATGTGATTAAATGTTCTTAAGTTCTTATCAAATGTGCTTACATGTGATTATAGGCAAATTTATATGATAAAAAATTTTGAGACTCGTGAAATTACCAAAATACCCCTGAAGGGCAAAAACATAATTTTTCTTATTTCGGTTATTTGAAACGAATATGTGAAGAGTTATATGAGCTTAAGAATAAGAATTTAAGTACATCTGTGAATTTTGGAAAACTTCGAGAAAGTTAAATTTTGGATGAATTGTAATTTCCACTGAAAATTTACTATTCATCGACTATTTCCGAATTTCGTCAAATTAGTGTCATTTGAATCTAGAGTTTATTCTAAGACCATTGATGCATATTTGAGAATTTTTTGAGTTCGTTTGAGAAAAGTAAGAGATTTTTCTTGCCGCCTTTTGAAGTAGAGATAATTAAATCTAAGAAACAAGTAACAATTTTTCTTGCCACCTTTCGAAAATCATGAGTATTTTGAGTAGAGTTTTAATTTTTTATTTTTAAGTATGAATCCTTGAGTTTTGCATGAATCCATGCATGAAATTGAGAAAGAAAAACCTTGATCATTTCTTTCTCTTGCAAACCGAAAATTTTCTTTAAATTTGGGGGTTTTCACACCTTAATTTTTATCATGAATTTTCTTGAGGATCGAGTATTATAAATTATTCTAAGCATGTAGGAATGATCAATTTGAGAAGTTGGATTCCTATATTTGTTTTTGTGAAAATTTTGAAGGTGATGAAATAAGAAATATGAATTCTTGATTTATGAGTTTAATGATTAAATTGAGGATGAACCATATGAATTTGAGTATTGTGAAGCATGATTAAATGATTTATTTGAGACTTTAATTTCAATTGCTTCATTTATCAAATTTTTTGAAGAATATAGATATGTGTGAGATATGATTTTGATGATCTTGAGTTCTAGATGATAAATTGATGATGAATATATGAAATTAAATATGTTTTGAGAGTGCGAATGACAGCCTCGTCAAAATTGGTGCCACTGCCGAGGAGCTGATTTTGTAATTGTCTCTTGAGGGAGAGATCATGTACATGTTTGGCTCTGACCCTGTTTGGATCAACGGTGAACTGAAGTATCATCCTGACCCGGAAAAGTACACCAAGGAACAGAAGAGACTAAAGAGGGAAGCTGAAAAACGAGCACGAGTGGAGGAAAGACTAGTGAGTGACGGGGAAAGGTCACCACCAAAAAATTCAGATTGTGAACAGTCTGAAGAAGAGGAGATGCCGCAACAAATCGATCCTGAGAAAACTCTGAAGGAAATCATGTTTCCAACAGATGTCAATTTGAACCCAGTGGGCCTCACTTTGCTCGCTATCACTGAGAGTTGGGAGCTGAAATACTCTTTGATACAGATCTTGCCCAAGTTCAGTGACTTGCCTGGAGAGGATCTTCATCGCCACTTACAGGATTTTGAGATGGCAATGCGAACTGTGCACACTATTTTCGCGCAGAACACACTAAGGGAATATATATGCCTCACGACGTTCCCATTCTCAGTACAGGATAGGGCAAGGGAATGGTTGAACCAACTACCTCAAGGCAGCGTAACATTTTGGCAGCAGATGCAACAGAAGTTTCTTGAGCAAAACTACCCTTTTGCCTGGATCCAGAATGCAAGAGTGGCTATTTAGAACATCAAAATGGGCAATGGGGAATCTATCTATGATTACCACTCTAGGTACAAGAAGCTAATTGCAGTGTCCTCAGCATGGTCTGGGTGAGAAGGATTTGATTAATGCCTTCATGAATGGATTAAGGCACTCTGAGCGAGATTGCATAGATGCAGCCTATGGAGGCAAAGTTATCAATAAACCGCCTAGAGAAATATTCAAACTATTCGCTGAGATGGCAGATAGGAAGAGGAACCAAGATGAGACCATCGTGCCCAGGACGCATGAGCCGACCAGCAGTGATCCCAAATTTGATATCTTGTTATCAATGATGAAGGAGATGATGAATCAAAATAAGAATAATGCTGTTGGGAATGAGAATCATGGCCAAATCTTGAAGAAATGAGAAATGAAGTGTGAGCTTTATGCTGCTAATACACATCCTACTGATAGGTGTCCGTCGTTGTATGAAGATAAAGAAGTTAGTGTTGTTGGGCAGCAGTACCAGCAGGGAGATAATGGGCAACGAAGGAACTTCAACAATAAACCTTGGAGGCCCAATGATAATTTGAGATATGGGAATAATAGCTATCTAAATGCCCCTCAACAAGGGCAACTACCACATCAGCTCTATGTACCACCGCATAATAGAGACCAACCAAGAGATACCCTGAGGAGTGAAGTGGAAAGGCATGCAGCTGAACAAAGGAAAGGTTATCAAGAGTTGGATAGTTTTCGCATGAAGACAATGGGGGGAATCAGAGACATCAATGGAACATTGAGCCACTTGGTTGAGTCAATATCTCAGATTAAGTCAATGTTAAATGGAGGGAAGGGAGAACTCCCCTCTCAAGTTGAGATTAAGAAGGCTCAAGTGAATGCTATCACGCTGCGTAGTGGGGCTAAGTTACCTGAACTAAGAGTGTCTGATCATTATGTACCTCAAGGAGCTATACCTGGGCAACAGAAATCTACTGGGCACGACACTGATGTCGAGCAAGAAGATGAGGTTGAGCCAGAAAAGTATGAAGATGCGACCATGGGATCAGGTGATGTTGAGGAGTTATGGCAAGAGTTATCAGTTGAGAAAAGGGCATAGATTGAAAGAGAAGCTGCAGAAATACGAAAGAAAGCTAAGCTCGATGCAGCTGAAATCAGAGCTAAAGCAATGAAAGATGCTGCGAATGCAAAGAAGTCAAAACCTTATGAGCCAAAAGCTCCTTACCCAAGTAGATTTGCGAAGGATAAGAAAGCACAAGAGATGAAGGAATTGACCAACATGTTTTAGAAGGTAGAGGTCGACATACCCCTCTTGACCATCTTGCAATCTATGCCCTAGTGTGCTAAGTTTTTGAAGGAGTTGTGTACAAGAAAGGTCAAGTACACACACGATGCAAGATTTCAAGTCAGTAAGAACGTATCTGCAGTGTTGCAAGACACCCTTATGCCGACAAAATGCACTCATCTAGGGATGTTCTATATTCCTTGTATCACTGGAGATATGAAGATTGAGAAGGCTATGCTCGATCTTGGGGCATTAATTAATGTCATGCCCAAGTCAATGTATGATGATCTCAGGATGAGACCACTCAAGCCTACTAGGGTGGCTATCCAATTGGCAGATATGTCAACAATATGGCCTGAAGGAATTCTAGAAGACGTCTTGGTCAGTGTAAGGGACCTCATTTTTCCAGCTGATTTCTATATTCTAGATACGGGCAGATCGTCACACAAGGCACCAGTAATGTTGTTGGGCAGACCATTCTTGAAGACCGCTCGTACAAGAATCAATTGTGATACGGGAAAGTTAACGTGTGAGTTCGGAGAGGAAGTGGTGTCATTCGATATTTATAACACCATGAAGCAGCCTAATGACACAAAGCTGGTGCAGAGTATCGACCTGATTGATCGGATGGTGGATGAGTTTATGCCAAAAATAACAATTGAAGATAAGCTGGATGTGGTGCTCCAGATTGTGCTAAATGAGGTTGTTGCCCAAGATGGCTCAGTTGAGTTGATTGAAGCAGTACATTATTTGAGGTCAGATGTAGAACTGCTACGAAGGGTAGAACCATTGGTGATACCCACATTAAAGCAGAAAGATAGGTTGTTGCCATCAATAGAGAATGCACCAAAGTTGGAACTGAAGTCATTACCCGGCCACTTGAAATACATCTACTTGAGAGAAGATGAGACACTACTAGTAATCATAAGTGTGGAGTTGTCTATTGAGGAAGAAGAGCGAGTAAAGGAAGTCTTAGTTGAGTATAAGATAGCTATTGGATGGACATTGGCTGATATAAGGGGCATTAACCCCACTGTGTGTAGACATCACATCTTGCTCGAGGAGGATGTTGTGCCCATCAGGGATCCTCAAAGACGACTAAATCCAGCAATAAAGGAGGTAGTGATGAAAGAAAATCTTGAAACTGTTGGATCTGGAAATTATCTACCCAGTTTTTGATAGTAGATGGGTTAGTCCAGTGCATGTCATGCCCAAGAAGTCTGGTATTCAAGTAGTGGAAAATGAACAGAAAGAGTTGGTGGCTACGAGGCTGCAAACAGGTTGGCGGGTATGCATCGACTACAGGGAGCTAAATCAGAAGACCAAGAAGGATCATTTTCCATTGCCGTTCATTGATGAGGTGCTTGAAAGGTTAGCGGGCAAAAAGTACTTCTGTTTCTTAGATGGTACTCGGGCTATATGCAGATCTGGGTTGTGGGGGAGGACCAGGGCAAGACTACTTTCACTTGCCCATTCGGTACGTTTGCATTTAGAAGGATGCATTTTGGGTTGTGCATTGCTCTTGGCACATCCCAAAGATGCATGATGAACATAATCTCAGATTTGCTTGAAACATGTATAGAGGTGTTTATGGATGACTTTACTGTCTATGGATCTGATTTTGATAAGTGTTAAAGCAACCTGGAAATGGTATTGAAGAGATATGTTGATAAAAGCTTGGTTTTGAACTATGAGAAATGTCATTTCATGGTCAAGGAATGCATAGTTCTTGGGCATGTCATATCAGAACGAGGGATTGAGGTTGACAAGGTAAAGATCGATATTATAGCCAAGTTGCCCTACCCGAGCAACGTGAAGCAGTTGCATAGTTTCCTTGGGCATGCATGATTTTACAGAAGATTTGTCAAGGACTTTGCCAAGATTGCGCAGCCTATGACCAGGCTGTTACAAGGAGAAGTGGAGTGGAATTTTGATGATGTCACATCCCGACTCCCGAGGTGCGACTAACGAATAACAACACAACTTAACCAACTAACAATCAACTCAGATAGGGGGAACATGCTCGGGGAAACATTAATGAAAAACAGCAGCACTTGAATAAGGCTATCAAAGACATAATGAAGCAATAACCGAGCATTTAAATTCACATATCAACAAGAATATGATAAGAACTTCAAGTTATGGAGAACGAGATTCAACAAAAACATTTGAGTCATCGAGCATATAGCTCGGAACAAAAACAAGTATCAAAGTGTATATCAACAGACTTTCATTTCAAAAGAGTTGCAGCGGAAACTTGACTCAATTCCCAACATTCACACGTATGAAGACGTGCAAATGCCAGTCCGACATCCGACTCGACTCAATCAAAAACACCACACCACCAAGCGTTTCCTGCCATCGCCATCCTGCTAACCTGCACGTTTAGAAATACACGCAGGGCTGAGTACTTCGTACTCAGTGAACATATGCCGAAAATATTTGAAAAAAGATGCTCTTAAAGCTATATCAATTGAACTTGCCTTGCCAAAACATCACAAGTAACTAAGCAACTTGAAACGATTTTACTTGTGCATGTAAAAAACATTTTCTTTCAAATAGACTACGCAGTCAAAATATAATATATACTTGTAATGCCCCGTAAAAATCCTTACGTTCTAAGAAGTTTTAAGTTAATTAATTAGTGGCTTTGCACGCCTAAGTTGGAATTTTTTTAATTCTAAAAGCTAACGGTCGAATCCGTTACTAAAAATAATTTACAGAAGTCGGCTAGACGACTACCGTATTAAGGGTTAGCGCGTGCGAAAAGTTTTTAGCTCGTAAGCTTAGAACGAGAAACCGTTTAATTTTACGTTTTCAAATCGCGAATACGAACACGCCGAAAAAGTTTGTTTTTACGTTTTTCCGGACGAAACTTGGGCTTGTCGTTCCGAGTTTTTGTCAAAATAAATTTTAGAAATTTATTTTCTAATTAAGTTCATACGTTAGAATTTGTAAGTCAAATCGAATCACGACAATTTTTGTATCGAACAACGTCTTCGTCGTTCGTTTTTCCGTAACGTCGGATCGCGCCGGAAAAACCCGTAAAACCTCAAAAAAATCTGCATGGCAGCCGCCACCTCACCATGTTTAGGTGTTAACATGCATGTTAATACTCCCTAAGCTAATGACACCTAATTTACCTTTATGCATGTTCAAATCCTTCATCATTTCACACTTAGACAAAACAATTCTTTCTCTCTCTCTCCACTCTCTCTCTCTCGGCCACTCTCTCCATCTCTCCCTCAACTTCATCTTCTTCATCTCTTCAATCCTCCATTGAAGACTTCACCAAGAACTTGAAGAACTCACACAAACCATCCATCCATCCATTCAATTCCATAACTTCCTTCATTAAATCTTAAGGTATTTTCATCCTCTACAACCCTATCCATTTAGATTTTCTTTTCTTCTCCTTTCCGTCATGTTCGAATTTTTAAGGTATTGAAATGGAAGAAATGATCTTAGAATAATGTAATTGGATATGCTAGATATGATATTTATGGATTAAAAATGATCAAAAATAAGAAACCTAACATCTAGGTTAATGCAGAATTTTTTTGGAAAATTGTAGGATTTTTGTTTTTCTTCTTTTGTTTGTAAATTCATGCTTAGTAGAGGTTTAATTAGTGTATGAGATGAAAAGGGATTGAAAGCCCTATGTTATTATGAAATTTAGTTAGGGTTTGAAGTATGAAATTAGGGGTTTTTGCATGTTAGTTGTTTTTGGAATTGCAAGTGAATAATTGGTGATATAAGAGCATGTTTAGTATATAAATGTTATTAATTTAAAAAGAAAATCATCCCATAAACATATGTTCAAAACCAGAAATTTTAAAGTAGTTAGGAGTTTTCCACATGATTATTTAAAGTGAAGATTTGTTAGTTGATTATTGTTACAAATCATGTTAATTGATAATAGGAATTAATTGGAAATTTTCTAAAGATGTTTAATGAAATGTAAGAGACAAGGATCACTATATAATCTGAGTTATAAAGCTGTTAAGACATGTTAGCATGCATAAAAACGATTCCTATTAGACGTAGATTAACGTCGTAAAACTTGAACAAAAACCGACGACTTTTAAAGATCGCGTAAGAGGCGAATATCTAGTTGTAACTAATAATCGGGAAGTCGGATGAAAATTTTAACTTGATAGTATTGATTATAATGAAATTTGGAACATCTTTCTAGTTGACATCGTAAGCATCCGAGTTCATATAATATGGGTTAAGGTGATAATCGGGAACTAGAATACGTTTGGAATTTCTTTGTTGGTATAGTAATTGATAGTTGAAATCCGACGTTAGAACGTCGTGCCTTTAAGTAAGTGAGAAGGAGTTTGTCACGTACGGAGGTACGTGATAACTGCCTTGAGAATTCAGTTTCTAAAAAAGTTGAGTACGAAGATTTAAAACGAACCTAAAACGTTATACGGCGAACTTATCAATAAGCTAGGGTTTCACGGCAGTTTTGCGACCCCTTCCGGAAACTGTAATAACTTCCGGCTCGTTTATCGGATTTGTGATCCGTAAATTGGAGCAGAAACTAGACTTCCTAAGCTTTCTAGTGGTACAGGGCTCACCCCCTGTTTCCAAGTTCTCTGTTCTGGACAGCCTCCAGAGTTACTGGACTGTGCAGTAGAAATTTCAGTTTCTTGTTTTCTAAGTTGTTTAGTTCACAACTTAGTTTCTTTTGATCGTTTAAACCGTTTTATTTAACGGATACCTTCTATCTGACCCTAGAGTCAAGGATCAGACCTTTAATGATGAAAATCAGTCGAGATCGTATCTTATATCTTATCTTTTCTTTAAAGAAGTAATAAACGAGAAATATTCATAAGTCGTGAAATGAGCTATAAATGAAAATCGCCTAAGTTGGTTCTTCCCAACTTAGTTTCTTATAATCTTTAAAGTCGTTTTAAGACATCGAAAACCTTCTCTACTGACCCGAGAGTCGAGTACGAGATCTTTCAAGTTCTAAACGAGATTGGTACGAGTCTCGTTTCCCGTTAAGTAAAACGAATCTAGTAAGCGTGCAAATGCCAAAAGAATAAAATGACTAGAACTTTCTTCGATTCTCTTTCTTCGAGTATCTTTTACGAACTGTTTTTAAGTATATTTTATTTTACGATGAAGGAGGAAGCCAACTGTAGAGAAAGGACAGAAGATCTCAAGTTGGAAGCGTTTGTTTTAAGTTCTGTAAAATAAGGTGGGCTTTTATATATAAAATAAAACGAGCAATACTCGAAAAATCTTTCTTTATTGCTTTGATATCTGTGTTTTCAAAGTGATAATATGGCATGAACTGTTTTAAGTTTTTATGTGAGTTCTCTTGTACCTATCTGAGTTAACATTCGTGTTTTCCAGATTTCTGAGTTAACCTTCGGGTTTTCCAGACTTTTAGAGTTAGTCTATTTTTAGATTAACTAACGATCGGCTCTGAGTTAGCTGCTAAGTGCTTTCCAGAGTTAGTGCACTTTGTAGCCTGTGGTGTATGTGATATCCTGTTGAGGGGTACCAGCCACGGTGAATTAGTAGTGGTCAAGATTGAACGTAACATCAGTCAGAAAATGCTCGCGCGAGCGATTTATGAGAAAAAGTCAGAAAATGTTTAGTAGACACAGATTCTTTCAATAAAACCCCGTGTGCTACGCTTATGATATGCCATTTTATCAATATTTATAAGTATGTTTTCGGCATCGTGCCCACAGTACCTTTTGTACTTAGCCCTGCATTGCTTTCTAAATGTGCAGGTTGAAGCGACGGTGAGCGGCGACGGTTGTTGTTGAGTTTAAGGATAAGATGCTCAGTAGAACTCTTCCGCTGTCAATCTCTGTGTTTCTTTTGAGATGTATTTTGAACAACTCAGTAGTTTATGTCCGTACATTTGAACTTAGTTTCATCTTTTGTACTTATGTCGAGAAATCCTTAGGGATTAACTCTTTCTTATCTATAATCAAGTCTTGTTCATAGTTTATCGATGTTTATCATGTATGTTTAGTCAGTTAGCCCCCTTCTTTCCCGCTTCTTTAATCCAACCCCAGTTGCACCCCGGCTTCTGCCGTCCCTCGGGATTTTGGGCTGTAACAATACTCAACAGTATGCATCATCTGTCATAAATTCACTCACTGTGCCGAGAAGTAGGCCTCCTTCTCGAGCATTGTGACCGGCCTAACCGTAGCAAGGCTCACAGTCACCTCCACATTTAACATACCACACGTGGGTTTCGTGCCTTTCACGGGATGATAATAACTCAAACAAACAGATGATAACACATACCAAACTCAATAAAAACGGCAAGTCAATCGCATTCTAAAAATCACATAATAATACTTAATAGCATAATAATATACATCAACAGTTTTGGTTTAGAAAAGCCCACCTGTCTTCCGACGTTCTAGCTAGGTGGCTTACGGGCTATCTGTCCTCTCTTATCTTTCCGTCCGACTTGATCCTTCACAGTTCGACATCGATAAAGAAGATAAGATTCTATGCAAAGACGGATATTAGACGTTGGTCTCGACTGTAGGACTTCTACTTGAGTCGTTTCTCTCTATGCTATTCTTTTCTAAAAGTCTCGCATTCTCGTCTTTAAGCCATTAACTCTATTCGATAATTGGTTAATACTACTAACCAATGTCTTAGCACTTCTCGCTTTAATTATGAAACGTCGTCTATCTAAATTCCAATACTTGAGTTTTCTTTCATAAACTTAATCAATTCTCGATTTAATTAATAACTTAATAACTCAATTATTTTGCATACAAAACAAACTTAGTAATTTTTTTTCACGTCATCATCAAATAATATCATTCACTCAAGCACGTTAATTCAATTGCATAATAGTTCAAAATAAATCAAACATATTGTCTTGAATTCCATCACATTTCAAGACACATTAACATTTACTCAATTTTTATTTTAGAACTTAATTCAAATACGAATTTCTTTTTATAAAAACTCAAACAACAAAATTTATCTTTCTTGTCTTATAAACAACACTTTTCCAAACTCGATGTTTTATGAAACGTATTATAAAACTTTACTCAATTAATAAAAATTCTTTTTTTTTATTTTATTAAACTCTTATGAAATAGGAATTTAATTTCTATTCCTAACTCGATTCTTATTCTTAACTCAAACTATTACTTTTCGATTTATTTTTAATCCACACGGTTTGAAAAACAACTTATTTAATTAATTTTAATTAATTACTTTCAAAATCATTACTCGCATTTTATTCCATTATTTTCTTGATTAAACTGTACGAGTATTTAAACTTAACTCGTCTAACATCTTTTTCTCGACTCGATTAAATCTTCTTTTCACTTCCTTATCATTTTATGCTTTTTAATTAAACTCGATTTTCTCGATTCTTATTTATTTAATTAAGAAATTTCTTTTCTTCTTTTATTTACTAAATCAAGACTCATTTCTTAATTAATACATATTCTCTTTTATTCTTTATTAAATTTTTATTAATTACTAACTTCCTTTTTGATTTAATTTAATCAAAACTCAAATCTTCAAAATTTATCTTATGAACACTTAAAACTCCTACTAGATATATTTTTCTATGTACTTTTTAATTCTTAAAGCTTAAAACTTCATTATTTCATCACATTAAATCCTATTATCATCAAGGATTCAAACTTAACACATAATTATACTTGAAAATATTATATCATCAACAACATCAAAATCACTAAATCATCATATAATTAATTTCTTCAAAAACATCATGTATATGTCATTTTTCTCACACTTAACAACATAAAAGATTAAATCATCACATCTCATAATAATCTCATGCTCAAAACATCAATTAAATCATCAACAAAATCAACAAAATAATTTCTTCTTTTTTCTCAAAACTCACGGCATTTTCAACATTTTTAGGGCAATTTATTTCTCAATTTTTCATGCACATATACTCATTCAAAACATGCTCAAAAACATATATCAAGTATCAAATTCATAATAGAACAATCGTTTTTTCCTTATTTTTACCTAATTTTCGGTATTAATAAAAAATTAGGGTTTTTAATTTCTTTTTCTTCTCTTAATTCATAGATTAAATCCTAGAGTTCGATTCTCCTATCGATTTCTCCTCACTTAATCCTCACATCGATAACCCTAGTTTGCCTAAACATAAAATAAATACCATGCATACATGTTTTCTTTCTTTTAGGCTTATAGAGATACATATATACAAGGAATCAAATGAATATCATACTTTTTGAAAATAAATTGGATTTTCTCCTCCTTGATCTATTCTTTGGCCGAAAATGGTGGAGAAATAGGGCTCAAACTTCTAGCTTGGATTCACCATGGAAGAAATCATCTTGAATCCTCAAGAAAATATGAAACAACAATTAATCATCGATTTTTAGGGCTTAAGAGCCGAAAATCATGAAGGATGGGGGATAATTATTGGATTTCAAATTCAAGAACTTGAAGAATTATTACCTTTTAACTTAGGGCTTGAAAGAATTAGGATGATGATGATGATCTTCTCTTGATCTTCATGAGATTGGAGCTTGAATGCTAAGCTTTAATGGAAGAAATTCCAAGTATGTAATGTGTGTGTGTGTTCTCGGCAACGGGGGAGAAGGAAGAGAGATTTTTCTTTCTTGTTTTCTTAGAAATTTTTGAGAGAGAGAAAGAGACATAGGTAGAATGAGAGAATTCTTCCCTTTTGAATAGAGAGAGATCGAAAGAGAGAGAGATGGATTTGTATAAAATTTGCATGCACTTGATTAATTATTCTTCCAACACTTAGAATAAAAATGATGATGTTTGGTGTTGGAACTTGGATAGAGAGAGATAGATGGATTTGATGGGATGGTTGTATGCATGGAATCTTTACATCACAATTTACTAAGATTTTGCTAAAGAATATTAATGATGAATTCCACTTAATAGGTTTGGAGAGAGAGATTAGGGAGAGAGATGAGAGAGATGGCGGTAGAGAGGGAGAGAGATGAGTGAGATTTTTCTCAATATTTGATTACGGGTATTATTTAACCGGTCGTAAAAAGTTTTCCGGATAAAAAGTCCGTATTATTCCATTTATGCTAAAAACGGTTCTAATCCCTCCTCATCTCGTTTCCGACACTAAAAACATCTCAAACCTAATTCACATCTCAATAAATAAATTAAGGGTTCCGATTATCTAATTTTTAGGTCTAAATTTCATATAACGAAGAAAATTTAAGAATTAGTCGGCTTCTTATTAATCCTTTAAAGATTAAATTCTCATAACTCTTTCAAATTATCTCGGATAAGCTTCTATCTTATCTCAATGATCTTAGAATTAATTCTAGGTTCAAAGACTTTAATTAAAATCTATTCTAAGTGTGATACCCCGAGTTTTTAAGCCTTTAGAAAGCGTTTAATTAACTGAGTGAGTTACAAGATGAGAATTTAGGAGTAAAATTTTTCTTTTCTAAATGAAGAGAATTGAGTAAAACGTTTAAATTGCTTTGTGAGTTTTGTGTGAAATTATCTGCTTTATTTATCTGAGATGATAATGATGTGATATGCTTGTTGAATTATTTGTATGAAGATGAGTATGAGATTAATTTCTAAAATAATCCCGAGAAGTTTGCTTAATTGAAATAGCATAATTTTAATCGCCGAGAAATATATTTACACCGATGAACTTAGAATAGAATTGAATTAGAATCTTCTAACTTAGAATTGCTTTTAAGATCACTGAGATAGGGTAAGAACTTATCCGAGAATTGAGAAGAGTAATGAGGAGTTAATCTTTAAAGGATTAATAAACGGATTGATAAGCCGACTAAATTCCTTTAAAATTTTAAAAGACTAAATGCTCGAATTCGTTAATCTTTTAATTGAGACGTAAAATAGGATTGAGATGAGTTAGTGTCAAAAGTGAGACGAGAAGAGGTTAGACCCGTTAATAGCATAAAAAGGAATTAATACGAATCATTTTATCCGGAAAACCTTTACGACCGGGTAATTAACACCCGTAACGACACGACGAAGACACGTGTCACACACCTCTCACTCCCTCTCGCCACCTCACTCATCCTCTCACATCACTCCTCAATTTCCAAGATTAATATCATGATGATGTCTTATGCATGGCATTACCCAAAGTGCATGCAAACTAAATCAAATCATCCATCCATCAATCACTTTAAACAATTACAACTTCCAACAATTCACTTTATTCCTTTTGTTGGATTTCAAATTCATTCATCTAAGACAAGGGAGAAGACTTCATTCACTCCATCTCTCTCCCTCTCTTTCGAAATCTCTCTCTCTCAAGACAACAAAGAAAAACAAACTCTCTCCCTCTCTACTCTCTCAAACTCTCGGCACTCTCTCTCCCACACACATACATTCAATTTTTCTTACATGCAACCATGTATTCAAGCTCCTCATCCATGGAAATGAAGTATAAAGCATCATCCTCTATTCATTCCATCCATATTCTCAAGAAAAGGTAATAATCTTTCAAGTTCTTGAGATTAAATTCAATATTCATCCAACAATTTCTTCATTTTGATTCTTAAACCCTAAAAGGAATGGATGATTAATTCCATGTTATTCTTTTTGAGGATTCAAGAAGACTTCCTTCTTCCCTTTAAATCCAAGCTTTGAAGCTTCATTTTCCATCCATTCCAATTCCAAGAGCCAATGAGAAGAATTCCATTTAAATTAAAGTATGAAATTCATTTGTTTAGTTGTAAATGTGTATATCTCTAAGTCCTAAAAGAAAGAACTATGCATGCATGCTATTTAAATTATGTTTAGGCAAACTTAGGACGTGCATGTGATAATCGAGTGAGAAGAAATCGATAGGAGAATCGAGCAATAAGTTTTAATCGGTGAATTAAGAGAAGAAAAAGAATTTAAAACCCTAAAGAAATAATGAATGCCGAAATTATTAAGCAAAATAGGAAAAATGTGAATCCTTTGAGTTATTGTTATTTTGATACTTGATTTGTTATTTTTATCATGTTGAGAATGAGATTATATGCATGAAAAATTGAGAAATACATTACACAAAGAAATGTGTGTGTGCCGTGTGTTTTTGAAAGAAATAGAGCATTTATTTTGTTGATTTTGTTGATGAATTGAGTGATGTTTTGATCCATGAGATGATTGTATGTTATGTTAATATAATCATACATGTGTTTAAGTTAAGAAAATGAGATTGCATGTTGAAGTTTTTAAAGAAATTAATTGTGGAAATATAGAAAAGATTGAATGTTTAAGTGTTACATGTATGTTTGATTATTAGTTAAATCATAAGTAAAGATAGAAGTTTTGTAACAAAAGATTAGATTTTTTAAAAGCTTTTAATTGATTAAAAGATGAAAAATGCATAAAAGATATGTTAATAAATTTTCTTGTATTAAAAATTAAAGACTTGAATTTCTACTAAACTACAACAAAAAGATCTTTTATAATTTAACTAATAAAATGAACTAATTAATAAAAATGTTTCTTTTAAAAAAAAAAGATAAAAGAATTACTAAGTAAGAAATGGCTTCAAGATTAAAGACAAGAAAATAAGAAATTATTAAAGAGATGAGTAAGAATAGAGAAAACCGAGTTTAAAAAGAATTAATCGAGAAGAATTAAAAAGGAAGTTTTAATCGAGTAAAGAAAAGATGCTAGACGAGATAAGTTAGAAACTCGTATAAGCTAATCAAGAAAATGATTGGATAAGATATCGAATCATGGGAAGTTAATTAAATAATTAATTGAGTACGTTGTTTTCAACCAAACAAATTAAGAATAAATCGAGAAAAATTACCAAGTGAATAATTAGAGAAACAATAGTCGAGTTAAGAAATGAGAATCGAATTAGAAATAAATAAGAAAGATAGAATAAGTAGTTGAGCCTTCATAAAAAGAAATGCATAATCGGATTAAGTCTTAAGGTCTAACTTGAATGAATGTTAATGTGTCTTGAAGTATATTTGATTTATTTGAATTCATTATATGATTGAATAAATGTTTAAATGCATGATATTCGTTATGATGTTAAAGTTAATTGAATTATTTTGTATGCAAAATGATTGAATGATTGATTGTGAAGTTGAGAATCAAATGAAAGCTTTGAAAGAAAGCTCAAGTAGTAGAATATAGACGATGACGTTATTAATTAGAACGAGAAAGGTGTTAAACCGTTGATTAATAATTATAACCAATTCGAGTAGAGTTAAAGGTTTAAAGACAAGAACGCGAGATCCTTTAGAAAAGTTAAAGCGAAGAGAGAGACGACTCAAATAGAAGTCCTTTAGTTAAAGTCCAACGCCTTTGTGTCCGTCGTTCATATATCTTATTTTTTTCCTATCGATGTCGAACTGTGAAGGATCGAGCCGGACGGATCATTAAGCGAGGACAGATAGCCCTAAACCACCTAGCTAGTTCTTTGGAAGTCAGGTGGGCTTTTTTGAACCAAAACTATCGATGAAAATTAGTTATACTATTGAGCATTTTGATATGATTTTAAATATGATTGACTTGCCGTTTTTATTGAAGTTTGGTATGTGTTATCATCTGTTTTATGTGAAGATGTTATTATCTTGTGAAAGGCAGGAAACCCACGTGTGGTATATGTTGAGGTGACTATGAGCCTTGCTTCGGTTAGGCCGGTCACGGTGCTCGAGAAGGAGGCCTACTTCTCGGCACAGTGAAATTGTTTGTGACAGATGATACATACTGTTATATTATATAATATTTGACTGCGCAGTCTATTTAAAAGAAAATGTTTTTAACATGCACAAGTAAAATTATTTTTAACTGCTTAAATACTTGTGATGTTCGGCAAGGCAAGTTCAATTATTATAGCTTTAAGAAGCACATTTATTCAAATGTTTTGGCTTGTGTTCACTGAGTACGAAGTACTTAGCCCTGCGTGTGTTTCTAAACATGCAGGTTGACTGGATGGCGATGGCATGGATATTTGGTGGTGTGGTTTGGTTCTTTTGGTTGAGTCTAGTTGGATATTAGACTGGCATTTGTACGTCTTCATACGTGCAGATGTTGGGTATTGATGCAAGTTTCCGCTGCAACCCTTTTGAATTGATGTCTGTTGATGCTAATACTTTGATACTTATGTTTTTGTTTCCGAGTATTGTACTCGATGATTTTGAAAACTTGTTAAATTCTTAAACTACTTGATTTGTACTTCCGAGCAATGGGCTCGTTGACTTGAATTGCTGTTGAATATGATCCTCTTAACTTGGTATATATATATGCGCGTATTCTCTTTTTGGAATCCCATCCTTGTCAGCATGAAATACTTATTCATATTCTTGTTATATGTAGTTTTGAGATGCTCGGATATTACTTCGTTGTGTTTTGGAAGCCCAATTCGATTGCCTTAACTTTCATTATCGTTTTCCCCGAGCATGTTTCCCCTTATTTGAGTTGATTGTTAGTTGTTTAGGTTTTGTTGTTATTCGTAAGTCGCACCTCGAGAGTCGGGGCGTGACACTAAGTTCATCGATGTAAAACAATTTCTCGGTTATCAACATTATTTACTTCAAATCAAAATCTTCGGAAATCTCTGAAAATCATACTCGTCTCATTCTCATGCAAACAAGCTCAATATATGCATCACATTATCATTTCAAGAAATAGGAACAGATAATCTCACGTAAAAAAACATAAGGGCATTTTAGTCATTTTACTCATTTCTATTTATTTAGAAAAAAATTTATTCCTCAAATCTCGTCATTTAAACTTATAAGGTTATTTAATACGCTCTCTAATGTTATAAAAGCTCAGGGTATTACAGATGAAGACTGTAAGAAGGCATTCCATACATTCAAGGAGATCTTGGCATCAACACCTGTTATTCAACCACCGAATTGGGGGATACCATTTGAGGTGATGTGAGATACGAGTGGCCACACTGTAGGAGTAGTCCTTGGGCAGAAACGGGGTAAGGTGAACCATGTCATATACTATGCATCTAAGACTCTAAATCCTGCCCAATGCTATTACTCGACCACGGAGAATGAGTTGTTAGCTGTGGTCTTTGCATTTGAAAAGTTTAGATCATACTTGTTCGGGGGCAAGACCATAGTCTACACTGACCACTCTGCCATGAAGTTCCTCATGGCCAAGAAGGAGACAAAGCCCAAGTTGATAAGGTGGATACTACTACTCCAGGAATTCGATATGGAGGTTAAGGACAAGGTTGGAGCCCTAAATTTAGTCACTGATCATTTGAGCTACATAATCCAACAAGAAAAGACTGAGTCGATCAAGGAGACCTTCCTGGATGAACATCTGGCTCTTGCCTAAGACAATCCAGAGCCTTGGTATGCTGACTTATGTAATTATATTGTCCTGGGATGATTACCAGTTATATTGTCCTGGGACGATTACCGGGCAACCTCAATTTTTATCAAATGTATAAGCTCAAGGTAGAGAGTCAATATTACATCTGGGATGAGCCTTATTATTGGAAAATGTGTACTGATCAAGTCATTCACCGATGTGTGGATGAGAAGGAACAAGCTAGCATCCTTGCACACTGTCACTCAAAGGTGTGTGGGGGACATTTTAGACCAAAGAGAACGACCAGGAAGATATTGGATTGTGAGTTTTATTGGCCCAATATGTTCAAAGAAAACTTCGAATGGTGCAAACGTTGTGCTCAGTGCCAAAAGGAGGGTAACATCAGTAAGAGGAATGAGATGCCCATGATCCTAGTTATGCCCATGGAAGTCTTCAATATATGGGAGATTGATTTCATGGGGCCATTGCCCAACTCAAGAGGAAATCTCTACATACTGTTGGTAGTGGACTATGTTTCTAAATGGGTGGAAGCTAAGGCAACGTCGACGAATGATTCGAAGGTGGTCGTGGAGTTCCTCAAGGGCAATATCTTCAGCAGATTTGGTGTGCCCAGGGCAATTATTAGTGATCAAGGAATGCACTTTTGCAATGGAGCTGTGAAAAGGTTAATGAGCAGATATGGAGTTCATCATCGGATTTCAAAAGCTTACCATCCTCAGGCAAATGGTCAAACAGAGTTGTCCAATCGTATTATGATGGCTGTCTTGAGAAAGATAGTTAGCCCTACTGGGAAAGATTGGAGTCTGCGTCATGAGAATGCTTTATGGGCATATAGGACAGTGTTTAAAACCCCATTTAGGATTTCGCCCTATAGGATAGTCTTTGGCAAGATGTGGCACTTGCATGTGGAAATAGAACATCGAGCGTATTGGGCAGTACAGAAAATGAACTATGATTGGGATGAGGCTGGCCAAGCTAGGAAGCTTCAACTACAAGAACTTGAGGAGATCCGACTCAATTCTTATGACAACTCTGTTTTGTACAAGGAAATGATGAATAAAGCCCATGATGCTTTGATCAAAGTCAAGAAGTTTGAACTTGGGCAACATGTGTTATTATATCAATCCATGTTCAAACTCATATCGGGGAAGTTGTCAACCAAGTCGGTTGGTCCGTTTGAAGTTTGAGCCACATATCCGAATGGGGTTGTAGAATTAATGAATCCAAATACGGGAAAGATTTTCAAGGTTAATGGAGAACGGTTGAAGGCATTCTTTTGCCAAGTCGTGGAAAAACCAAAGGAATATCTGAAATTTCTCTGCGATGTGGAGCCCTAACTTGGACAAGGAGAACGTCATGCCCACGACGATAACTGGGGCGTTGGCTAGGAGGCAACATGGTATGTTTTTTCTTAGTAATTTATTTTTTCTTTAGTTCCTAAAAAAATTGGAAGATAGACATTAAAATAGCCATAATTTTAATGTTTTCCATCAAATTTAGGCATATTTTAATTCCATTTTGGGTAAAATTATCTAACCCTAGGATAGGAGAATTTTTGTTTTGCATATGAAGGTTTGTTCGTGACTTGTAGGAAACAGGTGTTGGGCGAAGGAAAAAGGAGGATTTTACACTTTGCTTCGAGCAAAGTGTGCGCAGGAGGGCAAGTGCGGTGCTCTGGGCTAAGCGATGGACTTGGGAAACAATGCTGATAGGACAATAATTGCCACACCAAGTGTGATGTGACAATTGTACTTAAAACCTACCCTAGCCCTATAACCATTTGCCACTCTACCACGTCTAATCCCTCCAACCCTTCAATTCCCCATGTAAACTTTGAATTCAAAACCACCATAACCCACCTTCCATCCTCATTCCCCCAATTTCGGTAATCAAATTTTCTTCTCCCAAATTAAAACCCTAAAAATCTCAAAATTGTTTCTACATGCCCAAAGAACAAACTCAATAAAATCCCTCACAGAACACATATCAACCTCTCTGACCACGAGTCGCCATCGTCAGAAACACTCTTAAACGAAGCAGACCCTACTTCTTCGGTAGTGTCGTACCCCCTTACTGCTGAAGTGGAAAAGGTAATAAGTGAAGCCCTTGCTGAGTCAATGGTGGTACCAGACGAGGAGGTGGTGATACTGGGCAATGCTGTTCCGGTGGCTGGAACTTCTTCCACATCGGAGAAGCTTTCTGCTGAAGATGCACCGGAGAACTCACCGGCCAAGCAGGGGGATGAAGAGACAAAGCAGACAGAGGATGTGGTGATGGAGGTGGTGGATAAGTTGGAGAATGAACATGAAGACAAAAAGGAGTCTGAAGATTCCTTCGATAAGATGTGTGCAGAGGTGAAGAGGGATTTGGAAAAGAAGAAATAGAAGAGGAAACAGGGCCAACTGGAGAAGGAGGCCAAAAAGAAGGCGAGGATGATCAGTTCTGAAGCCGCCTCGTCATTGGGAGGAGAGTCCTCTACGGAGGAAAAGAAGGCTGCTACGCCTTCTTCCAAGAACAAGGAGAAGAAACCTAGGGTGGTGGAGTCTGAAGAGAACGAAGATGTCCAAATTGTGGGGGAAACGATAACACGTTCCACTGCTCGAAAAATCAAGAAAGAGGATTTTGAGTCGTGAGGGAAGAAGAAAGGGAAGAAGACTGAGGATCTGTCGGCCAGGAAGGTGTTCGTGCCCAGGGAGGTTAACTTTGATGACATGGAATCCTTGTGCATCACAATGGAAGTGAGAGCCCTGTATGATGGGTGTGGCTGGGGGCGATTTTTGGAGATTCCTTGCCACATCTATGAGGATTTGGCGAGAGAGGTGTATGGGTCGATGGAGTTTGTGCTGGATGGGGAAGGAAACACATCATCCATCGAGTTCGTGTTGAATGGGCAGCCATTGGTGGCTGGGTTGAATGATTTAAACTAGATCTTGGGGTTCGCTACGATGATGGAGTTGCAGAGGCTGGAATTCAGGAAAGCGGTGAAGAAGGTTCCAATGGATATTCCCAAGGAGGAGTGGATCATGATATAGAATGAAGTCAGCGTGCGGACAGAGTTTAAGCCGGGGGATAACAAAGCGTCAGACCTGAAGACGCTAGCTCATCGTATTGCCCATAGCATTCTTTCCTACAACATGTTTGGCAAGGAAGATAGCGGAAACTCGCTAGCCAACAAGGAGGTCTACATACTGTTAAGAAGAGGCTAAATTTTGGGACCTTCTTGATGGACCAGCTGAGGAAAGTCATGGGCAAGGCGGGGCAGAAATACTCTTGTGGGCATTTTGTCACTACCTACATTGAGGGGCTGGAGCTTCAGGATGAGGTAAAGGGTTTTGAGGTGACCCCGGCTGATGTGCTCAACATGGAGAGGTTGAGTAGGATAAAGGAAGTTGTGAGAAGTGAAAAGGATGGCACGTTCTTAAGATGCATGAGAAGGAGCAACTTGCATCAGCACGCTTGTCGCCCAAGAAGTCAGCTAGGTTGGCCAAGAAGATAATGATGGAAGAGGAGGAAGATGATGAAGAGGAGAAAGTTGAGTCTTTCTCTGCCCAGATGAAGGAAGTCTTGGAGAGGCTAGAAAAGACCGAGGAGCTGCTCAAGGAACTGCATGATGGACAACTGATCATGCAGGCTACTCTCAACAACCTTGCCCACCATCGGAAATTGGGGTCACTACCTGATCCTACTGCTTGATTATGTCCTCCTTAGTTGTCTTAGTTTTTTCTTAATGTCCTTTTATTTTATGTATGTAGTTGTTTTCTTTTCTTTATAGATTCTGTGGAGTTATCGAATACCCCACACATATTTTGCCCTGTAAAATATGTGATGAAGTGGGCAAATGACTGAGGTTGTTTTGTGTGAGTCTTGACCTCTTTACGTCCACTACTTTTCTGTAAGTAAAGTGTGTGTGTAGGAAGGCCAAAAGTTTGTTAATAAGTTGGTTGAGTCCAAGGTTTAGACCTCCATGGATGGACTTTGCTATAAGCAAAGTGTGTGCGTGGGGTTTCTGTGCCGTGTGTTTTTTTTAAGAGTTGTGTTGATCAACATGAAGTAGTTGGGCAAGATGGTATGATGATTTTGTGCTTAATTGCTGCTTGTTGAACATTCTTCGGTCTATGCATGCTAGAAGATGACTTCTATGATAGATTGAGTTGTGAGCATACCTTGTGAGGATTTGAGCCTAATTGAATTCATTCTTTGTGTGTGATTGAAGACATCTTGATTAGGAAGAACTAGAACTTGCTTGTACTTTGATTTATATTGTTAACCTCTGAGCTTAGATGATTTAGGCAGTTTCTTTCATTAGCCCATTGAGCTTAAATTGACTACCCTATTTGTCATTATCCTTTGATAAACCCCTTTTGAGCTAAAATAATTCTTTCTATCACTTAATATTGCCTTGAGAAGATTGAGTTTATCTAGTTATGGGAACCTGGGCTATAAAAAAAGAAAAAGGCAGGAAGGAGATGATGGAGGTATATCCTGGGCAAGAATAAGTTTTGTGTTCATAGTTAGCTTCTGCCAAATTAAAAAAAAAAAATGAAAGAAGTGAGGGAATAGGAAAAAAAGAAAAAGAGAAAGAAAAAAAATCATAAGTTCCCCACTATTAAGGTTGAAGCTTAGGCCTGGATATCTGAGGCAAGGAGTCAAGAAAGATCTGGGAACCCCTGTTGCCCAATACAGGTTTAAATGATCCTTAGCCAAGATTTAAATATTTCCTATCTTTTGCCTCCAGGTAAATAACCTAAAAAGTCCTAATGATAAGTTTTGAGGTTTAGAAGAAGAGCTTTAGATTTAAAAGGTAGGTAAGCTTATGGTGACACCGAAATAATTATGATCTATGAGATATGTGATATGCCATGTTGGGGTCGTGCTTATCAAGTAATTACTTGCATCCCAAGGTAGCTCATGGAATCCTACAAAGGTAGGGAGCCAGTAGTGCGTTGCCAACTAAGTAAGGATAGGTCAGGGAATAGTTTGTTGAGAGCGTGATGAGTAAAAAGGGATCTCAGCATTCAAGTCTTATAACCAACAATGCATGCATATAATGAATATATTTGCACCAATGGCCAAGCTAAAGTTTTCACTTAACAATGTCTTTGTCTAGATCAAGTTTTTTTTAGTATTGATTAAGTTCTTTGTTTCTTTTCAGTGTTAATTTAGTTCTCGAATTGGGCAAGAGAGCCCAGTGACCAAAATACCAAAACCACTCTTTCTTGCTTGGTTGAGAAGGATTCAAGAGATAGTAACAATCAACTCCTTGTGGGTCGACTCTGTACTTACTCGCTATCTACATTGTTGTTAGGATAGGCTATAAATTCATTTTGAGAGTGCGAACAACATCCTCGTCAACAGGTAATCTGAACTCATAAACAATAGCATAATTAGATTAATTCATAACAGTGGTGAAAGTGAAAATCAAACAATAATATAATTACCTTGTATTACCACCATGTGATTCCCACTGCCCTTCAACAAAACTATCAGTTTCTTGGTATTTGAAGTCCCTATCATTTAAGTCAAATTCACAGTTACATCATTCAAGGGCCTCCGAGGAGCGGAACTAGGAACGGATAATCCCATCATGTGCGATAGTGTGGAAACTCTAGGTGG
Organism: Schizonepeta tenuifolia; assembly: GCA_029490685.1. Lineage (NCBI taxonomy): Eukaryota > Viridiplantae > Streptophyta > Magnoliopsida > Lamiales > Lamiaceae > Schizonepeta > Schizonepeta tenuifolia. The sequence continues at coordinate 103,204,205 of CM055955.1, forward strand.
AGTGAAGTATGCATGATTTTCACTGAGGTACACCTACTAAAGGGAGTAACCTTACTCACATCTTTCGCAACTGATGGACCTTTATCAATAAATTCACCTTTCTCAACTGATGCACCTTTCTCAATAGATTCATTTTTCAAAAGGCTAGGATTCCACTGCATATCAAGCAAAAAACTGTTGTTGTCATCCTGATCATTGAAATCTAAAATAAAGTTGGGATTTAAGTCACCCAGGACAGGTAAATCTTTATTGGTTTCATTGTAGAGCTTTCCTTCCATCCAGTAGTTTGCATTACTACAAATCCTTTCATACATAACACTACATACATAATGGATATTTCAAAATACCGTTATGTATGAGCACACTTTAATCATAGATAATGGACATTTAAAAACTCCATTATGCCGAATCTGTTACCTAAGTTTATACATAACGGCATTGAGCCATACGTTATGTATAAGCGTTACCTTTTAATCGTATACATAACGGTGCTACTAAACCGTTAAGAGGTACGTTATGTATGAACTTAGTTTAATAACGGTCACCATATCCATTATCCCCAACCGTTATGTATTAGACATTTTTTTTAATTTTTGGGAGGAAACGGCGAGTATATCTCCGGCTATTTCAGATTTTGCCAAAAAATTTCAGATTTTGCCAAAGAGCTTCTTTAAGATTAATATTTCATTCCTTTCAAAAAAAAATAAGGGTTCATCTACGGGTTTCATTCCTTCATCTCATGTTCACCATGTGTCTTTATCACCTTCTCCGGTGAAATCTCGCCACCTACCTCACCGCCAACCACCATCTCCTCCATACTATCTCTCTCACCGCCGACCACCATCTCATCCGTAAAATCTCTCTCTCGGTCAAAACATTCAAAGAAACCCCTAGACTCCCAAATAGAAAACCCTATCTTCTGTCTTCTCTCTTCTCTATGAAATTGGACAAATTCGGTTAGATCAGCTATCGCGCCGTACGTCCTCGCCGCCCAATTAAACGAAAGTTACTTTGGCCGCCCTTGCCCCATCTCTCTTGGTATGTTTTCTCGGTCAGAAATAGAAACCCTAGATCCCCAATAGAAACGCCTCTTCTCTGAAATTCGACGATTCCAATGACCTCACCTCCGTCTCCACCGCGCCTCACCTCTTTGGAAGCAACGAACATCAGCATAGCAGCCACCTCCGTTCATTCTTCTTCCTTTGCCACCAAAGGGAAGACAGTCTCCTTCTCCCTCGCCTCCAGTCCCATGGCCACTTGAAAGAAGAAGACAATGTTGAGGAAGAAGAAGTAGTTGTGGAGAAGAAGAAAAACAAAGAGAAGAAAAGGAAGAAGGAAATAGAGACAGCCGAAGAAGAGAGAGAAGGAGGAGGAGAAGAAGAAGAGATTGGTTTGAAGAATGTGATAAAGGTCAATTCATCGGGGATTATGAGCAATGAAGCTTTTGAAGCGCTGCTGATGTTGAAGCTATCTATGGATGCTATCACAGATAAGGGCTTTCACTATATGACTCACGTAATAAAATTCCCTTTCATCGAATCAATTTAATTTTGCTGCAAGATATCTAAGTGATTAATATACTTTCTGCAAGATTACTGTAGAGCTCATACAGCCAGCAGCTTGTCGTATATGGGCGAGAGACTTGAGGCGGCTCTTTGCTTCTAATGTTCTCGTGTCTGGAATGCAAGACCTTGGAGCTGACATTGTTATAATTTTTTTAACTGTTTCTGAGATTCTTCATGTTTTACTATTATTATTGTTTGTTTGTTTTTGTGTTCCTGTTTTAAACTTCTTTATATTCATGCAAATTAAATGTAATTGAACTAGAAATGTCATGGATAGCTGCACCCTCTACAACCTTCTCTTTACCTGGATTAAGTGGTAGATTCTTGTTGACAGGTGGTTCATTTTCCTTGTTGCTACCTTCAGAATCTTTCTTGAACCGCAAAAGAGACAGCATTTCAAACAAGGCGACATATAAACACCCATTGCAGTACCTAACATCTCGAACACCCGAACTTCAAATGCTTCCTATCTCTTCATACTGTCTTGCTCCATAAAAGTTATGCGTCCCAGCACCTCGTTCATCACAAGAATTGTGTCCTGCAATAAGGTAAATATTACAAAAGTATTACACTAACTCTTATGACATAACAAACATGAAATAAGATTAAAGAAATTATTGTAGACTCACATTAGCATTGCTAACTGAATGTTCTACCGCATCATTTTTGGGTGAACCAGGGCTCTTCAAAGAAGCAGCTGAATGTTGATATAAATGAACATCATGATCAAGAGAAGCTAGGGGGCCTTTCAACCTCTCAGGCCTGGGGTTTGATGGTGTCTTGGCAATCTTCTTAAGTGGTTGCTTTTTCTTCGGATCATCATCACAACTAAAATTTAATTTTCTTTTCCGCTGACTACCATTAGATGCTACTAGTCCGTGATCAATTGAAGATGGCACACCAAGTATAGTCAGTATCCTAGCCTCAACATAAGATGGAACTAAAGCCACCTGTTTGGAAGAGAGGCTGCATGGCCTCAAACCCATAGTAGCAATCAACTTTCAATGACAACATTTGTGGTGTTCTTTCCACCATATTATCACGACGTAAAGTAGCAAACACTGTGAACCTAGGAAGAACCTCATATGACCAAAGTAAAAGAGCATATGGAAATCCATGAGCCTCACAATTCAAACTCCTCTCCTGGGATATAAGTTGAAAAATACATCTCCTGGCACTGTGTACTTGCAACGAGAAAGTCGTATGCAACTCTGTCACAACCCGAATTTTAGCGTATAAAGACGACTAGAATCCATTGGACAGTGAGGTGAAACCTCGAATATAAAACATAAGTCTACAAGGGATCATGCTCAGGAACAAGGGAATATAGATTCAAAGCGATAACAAATAGAACATGCTTTCAATTCTAATCTCAAATAAACGAGCATTGGAATATAATTCAATTGTCGAAAGCAATTAAAATATCTCAAGTCCAAGTCAAGTAGAATTTAAAAGGAAATAGGAAATAGTTTCGAGCATCAAGCTCATTGCATCGACACAACATCAGAGTAATATAATTAAAACAAATAAACAAGTTTGTTTATCATGCAACGGAATAACAACTCAAGTCCCACAATTACATATATGAAGATATGCAATTGCAAGCTTAAACCAAAAGAAGACTCGACTTTATTCAAGTAAACACACCGCCGAGCACCATCTGCCATCCTCATCCTACTAACCTACACGTTTAGAAATACATGTAGGGCTGAGTACTTCGTACTCAGTGAACACATGCCAAAATTCCATAAAAATTTATTCTTCTTATTTCTCTTATTCCATCTTCTTTAAATCATCAACTAACTCGTCATCTAAACCTATATCATCAATATCATCACAAAATCATCAAATCTTCATATATATATATATCGGTTTTTCTTAAAAAAACAAATAAATTTCTTTCTTCCATTTATTCTGAACATCATAAATCTCATCTTTACCATCATCTAACAATGAATATCACAAAAACAATCAATCCTTCTTTCCTACATATAAATCGGTTCTTCTTAGAAATTAGGATAAATTCATACTCTTTATCTAAATCAAATTTTCATGCTTCCATATCATTAGAAATCATCATCAATTAACATACCAAGAACAACACAACAAAAACTTCCTAAATCTATACCTCATTTCCATCTGCTATACTAAAGAAAAAGAGATGGAAATTTCTTCTCATTCAAGCAATCACACATAATCTCTTAGATTAAATCTTAGAACACAAATCCATCACTAAAATCATGCTTAGTTCTTCGATATAAAAATTCCTAAAAATCCTCAAAATTTTCGGCTAACACGTATATGTATATCACAAATTTTCTCTTTCAATTTTCATGTATATAATCATACAAGAATCATGTTGATCATGCTCAAAACAAAAATCAAAACTTCCTTCCTAATCATCATCAATTTCGGCTTCTTTAAGAAGAGGAGAATCAAGTTTTTAACTTTCATTTTGTTACAAGAAAATCACTCAAAAGTTCAAGAATCAAAGTTAAAATGAGAGACCTCGATTTCCTTACTTGAAAGACCATTTTGATCGAACAAAAGAAGGAGGAAAAGAGGGGATTTCTTGGGTTATAACCAATGGATTCGAACAAGAATCAAGAGACTTACGTGGCTTGATCGATCAAAGGGCTTCAATCCATGCAACTCTAAGTTCCAAACAAGCTAAAATCGAGCTCCATCCCTTGGCACAAAAGCTGCCGATTTTCAAAGAGAAAGAAAGAGGATGATTTCTAGTTTCAAATCGATCACTATAACAAGAGGATTACAAATACCTTATTAGTTTAGTCGTTGGATGATCGGAGGTTAAGTTATTGTCATTTTTGGAGTTTGAAACTTGTTCTTCAATGGAGTTCTTGTATGTGTGTGTGTGCGCGCGCTTATGGTCGAGAGAGATGAGAGAGGAGGGAGGTCGGTGGGGGAGAGAGATGAGAGAGAATTAAAGAGAGAAATGACCGAGAGAGAGAGAGAGAGTGCGTGAGGTAGAGTGAGGAATAATGAGAGTAGGATAGCTTTTTAATTGAATTAGTTGCACCCGGTGATCAAAAACGCAATATAAATTTCACCGGAAGAAAAAGTTATCCGATGCAATTTAACCCTACTTTTTCATTAAACTCTCAAACAATTTGAAACTCACTACGACTCTTTCTCGACGTCGGAAAAATCTCTACTTCGTCTCAAACTTCACCAAATAAATCAAGGGATCCAAAAATCCCGTTTTCAAATCAAAATTTCGAGCAACGAATAAAAAGTCTAAATTCACTATTTATATTAGGGTTTTATGGACCTTCAACTGAATTTTCTCTCGGACGATCTCTGACGACTCTCAAACCTATCTAAAGGCTTCTAGAATCATTTTTTAGACTCAAAAGACACTAATTAGGTGAAATTCGGAAAAGTTCGATAAATAGTGAAAACTCGGGAAAACCTACTATTCATCCAAAAGTGAAACTTCTTAGAATTTTCCAAAATTCAAACTCAAACTCAAACTCATATAATCATGTCCAATCAATTCATCACACAATCGATTCGGATAACCGAAATGATAAAAATCACGTAAAGGCATTCAAGGGCATTTTAGTAATTTCATAAGAAATTTTCTTTTCTCGGATATTTTTATCACACAAAGGCACATAATTAAGGCACATAAGCTCAGTTAAGACGAACTTAAAGTCTTATAAAAGATTGGGATATTACAAACTCAGCCCTACGGAAAGTCATTCAAAGCAACATCAAACTCATCAATGAGATGAATATACTTCACATCAATCCTCTTTAAGGTCCTATCCTTCATCAGCAGAATGCCATAAACCACACACAAGTGAGCTAGTCTTAGAGCATTGCCTGAACGGCCACAATCATGACGACACTCCTGCACAAAAGCTTTGTATATATTGTCGAACATGAGTGTCCGATGCCCCTGAGTTGGTCCAATTTCTTTGAAGCTCAAGGCACTCATCAATGCAAATTGGGAAGGCCCGAGCTCCACGAGTTGATTGGTAAACCTAAACACAAGAGTGTCTCGGTCCTGCGAGCTAGGAAGAAGGCATCTCAGCAGGTGGTGAAACAAATGACCCTAAAATTGTGTGTCTGAAATTTCAAAGAGGTTTCCGAAACATCTTGCTCGCATGAAGGCCTGGTTATCCGGTGACAACCTAGTTATGATGGAATGTAGGTACTATTTATGAGATCGACAAGACACGATGGCACCTAGAAAGTTCAAAATCATAAAATATGTTAGACAAAAACCCATGAATATATATTTACATATTTTATACATGGACATGAAAAAATATTGAACAAATAAATTACATGATACAATAATTAATTAGAGCAACTAATTCTAAATTTGATTAATTACATAAAAGTGGCGGAATAAACACATAAGTTTAGTATTCAAATCTGGGCTTCTACAACTAATTTCAAATTTGACCATATAATTGTAGTAGCCAACACGTATTTCGGATTTACTTAATTCAATACTGTCACCGCCCTCCACGGTACCATATTCAGTCACACAATGTTCCATACAAAATCGAATTTCCTACTCCAAATTAAACCACATTGTTCATTTTATCTATCTATCCAAAGATACATGGTATTTAATTAGGTAAAGTTCAATCTATTTAAATTGAATTTATATCAAAAGAGTTAAGCTTGAATAATGGCCTTAAATATATATTGGGTATTAATATTGTGGTCTAATAACTAATCTTATATAAATGTTTAACTACACAAATTTATAAATATGTAATATGATACATATATATAGAGAAATTAGAAAAGTTGAGGGGGACGGCTGCCACCACCTGCCATACCCTTAGATCCATTTTAAACCCTCCTAAACACTTAATAGTGGCATAATATAACTTCGTGTAACAACCCACCCCGCTTAGCTGCTACTTTAGGAAGGGTAGACTGAAACCATATCACGATTCTATGCCGGTTCTAGATGAAAATGACTAGAACGGTTGAACCATGACAAACTACTTAACATTCCCCTTAATTGATAAGGCTCCCTTTTGAATGAAAGAATAAGAGGGATGCCTAGCATGCTCGGGACTAAATTATTCACACGACTTTGAGGCAATGAAGGAATTGAAGTCATGTCTGTAAAAGGAGTCCTAGCATGTTTGGTACTAAGTTAACCATTCAATCTTGGAACATCGAAAGAACTTAAATATTCGATTAAAAAGGGGGGGGGGGGGGGGGGCGGGGGTCTTAGCATGCTTGGCTCTAAGGCTTCGGATCAAACACTAAAGGCTAAAATTCAACAAATCAATCGTTTTATCAAAGATTTTCAAGAGGCCCGTTGGAAGCCCAAAACTGATTTTTACTTTAAAGAAAGAGATTCATGTTTCGAAAGTTGTCAAGCATCAAAGGGATTCGGGATGCATGCATCAAGGATTTAGTTACAGACCCAGCAAAATAATATGATTACAACCGTATCGAACAAATAAATCTTGTAGTGGAAAAAATAAATATCTGAGATATGAGTATGGAGACTCATATCCCCAAGCTTGTGAAAACGGGGAATCCTCTTAGCTTGCCCTCAGCCCGCCCAAAATTACAAGCACGTTTTTAAGAAAAACTAATACAGAGCGTGAGTACAGGGTACTCAGTGAACACATGTCAAAAACTTGTTATCATGCTTTGAGAACTTGATAAGTTTAAACTTGCCACTTGAGCTTGAGCACCGAGGGTTTTTAATAAGGAAATTACCTTGGGCAAAAGCCAAAACATTTTCTTCTTAAGTGTCCGGACAAAACATAAGTGAGTGAACCAAAGATATCTACAACTTTACTTAAGCAGAAGAGAAGGAGGCCTCCTTCTAATCACCGAGAATCGGCCAGAGGCTCACGATTCCTATTTGCACAAATCTCACTTGGCGTGAAACCGAATTCGTTCTTCAACTTAGTAGATGGATCACACACAACTTTAGAGAAATAGGCGAGTTAAACAACTATAAAAACATGTTTCATCATGTATTGAGGCCACAAAGGTCATCAGTTTAGAAAAGCCCACCTTAAGCGATGATTTCCCTATCTTTCTACTTAGCTTTCCTTCCTCACCTTCACTTCACTTCTTCTCTGTATGTTCCTTCAATCGAACACAATTTAGCAATGGAACAACGAAATACGAGAAACGAATTTTATCCTCCAATTTATCTTATCTTAAAAGGATACTTCTTAAGCTTAACGATGGCATCTTAACAATAAAGTAATTCCAAGGATTCCTACTACTTCCTTACACTTACTACACTTTCTTATCAACTTTCTACTTCTATGCATGCTTAGATATGTCATAATGTGCAAAACATCAACATGCTTGGTCTCTTAAGACCACACAACTTGCAAAGATTCATGTTTTATATCAATCAAACAAGTTTTTAATACTTCTACATCATGTTTGTTTCCAATTATCATCAAAACATGCTACTACTTCTTCACTTCATTCTTAGCTTTACTTAGTCTCTTATGATAATCATACTTTCAAGACATCATGATAAATTAGGAATTCACACAAGTCCTAATCATGCTTGTCTATATTATCAAACACAATTATATCATGATATCATAACATACTTTGAGAAAATCATACTAACTTCATTTGAGCATAGTTTCGGTTTTCATAGGGCTTAGAACTAGGGTTTCTTAATTTCATACAAACCACTTCCAATCATGCTCAAATATATCATAATGGAATCATATATCCTCAATTCATCAATATAAGCTCATAATAAAAAAGCCCTAATCTTTACTTCACACATGATTTTTGGCACTTTCAACATATTCATGAAAAATTCTCAAAACTTCCACATAAGCTCCAAATCTACCCAAGAACAAGATTTCATGCTTAATTCATGCATATAAATTCATCATCATTAAAATCTCACTTTCTTCTACACCTTAACTTTCGAAAATTACACATCATTGAGCAAGGGTGTTTCACATCATGAAATTCATACATGAATAGATACATCTAACTCCTTAGACCTCAAATCAAACATCAATTTCATCATAGAAGATATGAATAGAAAACCCCTAATTTATGTCCTAAAATCGTTCATGAAGAGATAAGACTAGGGTTTTGGGAATCTCCTTCAATTGAAAACTTTTAAGAGGTTTATTGGATGTAGAATATGAAGCTTGGAGGGATCCCATGGATCCTTACCATAACCAAAACTATAAGAGTGTAGAAGAGAGGGGATTACAACTTGTTTCACCATAGAATTTGAAGAATTGAAGCTAGAAGAACATGATCTAACCTCCTTGAAGGGATTCAATGGAATGAAACTTTGATTCTTGATAATTCTAGCTTGGATCTTGAAGAAATCATGAATATGTGTAGGGGAATAGGTGCAGCCAAAATTTGAGCAAAAATGAGGTGAAAATGGAGTTCATCTCTCTTAAATAAGTGACATTAGGTAAAAAAATAAATGGTTAATTCTTGATCTTCAAAATGGATGGCTAAGATTGAGTCTTGCAAACCAAGTTTGGTAAATGGAATGTGGTGAGGACAAGTGTCCATGGCTGGACTTGATGAGGTGGTGACAAGTGTCACATTCTAGAAGGTTGTGGTCCCCACATTAAATGTCGTGTAACTACATAGTGTACTTATACTGAAAATCGGCTAACACACACATTTTTCTCTTTTCTTAAACGTTTTTTGTCTTGAAATTTTTACAAAAAATCTTAAAATCTCATCACGAATAACATACTAAAATTTGGTGAAAAAAGGACAACGTTCGATTTTTCACTAAAAGACGAAAAATCGCGCTTTTGACCCGAAAACCAGAAATTCAACTTTTCAAGCAAATCAATGCAACAATTCACATTATCATGCACACATAAGTCACTTAAGATCATATAAACATGTACTTCACATAATCTTGCTTTCATTCACCGAATTTCGTAGATTCGAAAAAACTACTATTTGGGGTAACATTTCTTTTATAGAAACTTTCTATTTTAGGAAAATTTGAGAGTCTGGGTGTTACACTTCGTCACATGCGAGCATGATATATATATTTCATTTATAAGTATTGAAAACGCTGTCACAATTTACAGTGATTTAGACGTGATATATTTCATGAAAACAATTACTATACAAATCTTTTAACCTACCAAAAGTGAAGAATTTATAGACTGGACATAATAAACATACTATTCATCATCAACCAACATGTTTGATACTAACATTTATGAAAAATTTTAAGGCTTCAAATCTAAGTAATTTTAAGTAAACATAACCCTAACCCTAAACCCTGGAACACCAAAATCATAATATATGAGAGCAAGCAAACCCTAACGTTGCTTAGGATAATACAGCAACAAGGTTTGCATAAACGAGGTATTTTTATTTTATTTTTAACTATCAAAATTTATAAAATAACAGTTTTCATCTATGTTGCACATGTGTGGGCTGCGGGGGCGGGGACGATACGATAAGGATACGGGGATATGAATTTTTCAAAAGTTATAGGGTGCGACTCGTGAAGGATACATCTATTTATTAATATTTTATAATATTTTTTCTATATAAATTTTAAAATATATAAATAATATATGTCATTACTTAAATTCAATTTTTCTCAATAAAGTAATCTAATTAGATACATGAAGAATTAATAAAATTTTGCAAAAATGCCCCCAAAATATAAATTTTCAAAAAATAACTACATTTGCACCCTCCACAGATCGGATTCTTGTTCTTCATGCATCAGATTCGCCTATCCGATTTTTTTTTCTTCAGGATTCGCCACGTGGCTAATCCTGTGCGAATCCCATGCGAATCGCACCTGCACCCGCACCCTACGCGTATCCGATACTGCAAGGTGCTAATTTTTGGAGAATCCGTGCATCATAGGTTTTCATGTTCCCATAATACATAATAATAATAGATACATACATACAATCATTTGTGAAGTGTGAATGGAGGATACGTAAGCTCAACATATAAATAAACAAAATAGGTTTACCAACATTTACAGAATCAATAGCCCTAAAATGAAGATTAACTTTAACGTACCTGGCCGTAACTTTGTTCCATCGTCGCCCATTTCTAGCCTCTATTCAAGAAAACAGAACACTGATACATATTCAAACAAATTTCTCTCTCATCTTGCTTAGCTTACAGAAGGAAAAAGGAAAAAGAGCACAACAAAAGCGGTAGAGTAATAAAGTAAGTAGAAGTAGAGAAGAATAATAATGACGTGCTTGTTTTCTTTTCTTTTAATTAAAAGCTTCATTCATTCATTTTTTTTCTTTTCAGTCCAAGTCAAATCAAGCTTATTATATTTTTATGGACAACATTGTCCCTCAATGAAGCAAAGCCAATGCACAGATGGCGAAGGCATTCTCGTCAATTCAACACGTCTGTGTGCACTTAGCTTAGTGAAACATGTGTAGTGAAATCATTTAAAATTACAATATAAGTTCTAAAATTTAAAACAAACATGAATGACGATGTCTAATACACTTTATTAACATATAAACTTCAGAATTAATCATGGGCGATACAAGTCTGATAAAGTTTGGTAAAAAAATAAAATTATACGACATTAATACGATGTTGCGTATCATAGACCATAACCTATACACTTGACTCTTACACCTTACTTTTTTCCCCATTAATTCTGTAGAGGAAAACAGTAAAAGCATGTGGAGTGGGATGGTGGGGCGGGGAGGTTGGGGTGATAGAATAGGTTGCCCTACAAGACCGAGTTAACGTGTGGAAAGAGCGTTACTCGTCCGAGTTGAGAATTTTTTTTTAATCAACCCAAGCCACGTGTCGGATTTTTGTGGTAAGACGGTAGTGCACCTCGCTTAGCATCGACGTTCCCCCAACCGAGCATACCCAAACACTGAAAATAACACAACTGACTGTTGTTTTTAAATATAATTAATCTTCTACACCTCTCATCCCCAGATAGTTTTAAAATTAATACACGGTGTCCAAATTTGTAATACCCCGACTATTTCTACAGTCTTTAAAAATGAAAGTTATTAATAATAATGGCTTTGCACGCCTAAAATCATGGAATTAAATTCTAAGATTTACGGTGAAATCCATTTCTGAAAATAATTTCCAGAAATCGGGCGAATGACTACTGTATTTAGGGTTTTCGCGTCTGATAGATTTTTTGTCCGAAAGCTCAGAATTAAATTCCGTCAGAATTTACATTCACTTATTCTTCGATACGAGTTCACCGGAGAAAGTTAGTTTTTAAGATTTTCCGGACGAATTTTGGACTGTGATGTCCCGACTTTTTCTCGGATTTTGAAAAACGAATTAGGTTTTCCGAGTATGTAAATTATTTCCAATCTAACAGATGAATTAGATTTCGTCGAATTTGTAACCAACTAAGAAAGTATTTCTCGATTTTTATAACGACGTTTAAGAGCCGGAAACGAGATATTATCGTCTAGTTTTTCGCACCAAACAAGTCCTTAGCGAGTCACCACTACTTTATTAGATATTTTCATTCTACTTTATGTAATGAGCTTAGTCATCCATCTCCCTCCCTCTCAAGACATTACCGCCCTCCCTCCCCTCCAAGCTTTTCTCTCTCTCATTTTCTTCTCCAAATCCTCCATTAAAGCTTCATCCTTCAAGCTTTCTCAAGAACACAAGTCCTCCATCTACCGATCAACTCCATTTCCGAGTTCATACTCCGCAAGGTAAGAACTTCGTCTCCAATATGAACCGAACACAATTCCTTTTCCATCATTTTCTTTTTTTTCGAAATATAGGAGATGGAATAGCATATTTTCTTTTAATCGATTCATGTTCTAGTATGTTTAGAATCTAGTTCTACGAATTGAATCATGAAGAAAATCACACCTCCTTGTCTTAGGGTTATGACCGAAATTTTAGGGAAATTTGGGGCTTTGATCATAGCTCAATTTCTTTGACGTTTGATCGATAGATTAGTGTTCTACATGATATTAATTGACTATATGAATTGTTTTAGATTTTTCTAAAAATAAAATTTGAAACCTAAGAGACGAAGAAGGCACCATTTAGGATAGTAAATGTTGTGATATGCTCGATTGTTTAACGGAAATTAGATATACGATGCATGGGGATGATTATATATTTAATTAAGATTTTTCTAAAAATAAAACGAAAAACATAAGAGACGAAGACGCGTCGTTTAGTTGAAGCTCGTTAATATTTTGATAATATGATTTGCATGTTAGTGATGCTCGTTAGATGATAATCATTGTCGTAAAATTTGAACGAAAACGGAGAACGTAGAATTTTCGTTAAGAGACGAACGATCGACGATAAGTCGAGAATAGATGATGATATGAGGATATGAACTACGTGTTAATGAATCGTGATAGATGATGATCAATTTCGGAAAGTTAAAATGAATTCTAATAACGTTGGATTTTTCATAAGAAACGAAGAATCGAACGTTAGTATCGATAGAAAAGACGAATAAGGAAAGTAATTAGATATTAATGATTGTTAATGTTAAGTGATCAAGTTTGTAGTTAATGACGTTTACATCCAAGATACGAGATGATGAGTTATAGTTGTGAACGAGAAGTAGAAACGAGAAATTAGATATCATTTTGGTATAGTAATTGTGTAGTTTTAAAGACGAAGAATTAACCGTCGAGCTTATAAATGAGAAATGAAAAGGAGTTCAACACGTATGAGGATACGTGTAGACTGTATTGAGTCAGGAATTTCGTGGAAAATGAAGTGGAATAACGTAAGTCGAACCTAGGAAGTCGTGCGCCGAGTTATCGAGCCTTAGGGTTAAACTCGGCAGTTTTGGCAACCTTCACGGAAACTGCCATATCTTTTAGCTCGTTTATCGGAATTGAGATCCGCGAATTGGAGAGTAAACTAGACACCCGTACCTTTCTTTTGGTATAGGATCCGTCCCCTGTTTCGAAATCCCCTGTTCCGTGAAAACTTACTGATCTGACCTTGTGCAGTGAACTTTCAAAACATAGTTTCTTAAGTTGATTTCCTTTCAACAAAATTTCATTCGATCTTTTAACTCATTTCAAGTTAACGACTACCTTCTTTCTACTGACCTAAGTGCCAAGTTCAGAACCGATATGAGTTCTAAACGAGATGTGTTCGAGTCTCATTCCAGTTTAACTAAAAGAATCTAGTTTAGTGTGCAAATGCCTAAAAAGCTTAAAAGACTAATTCGATTTCGTTTTCGATTTCCGTTTTCTTTTGTCGTCTCAACGACTTATCGAGGATATATTTTATGTACGACGAAGGAGGAAGTCAGCATAAGGAAAGGACGGAAGATTGAAGAACGGAAGCACGTTTAATAGTTCTGTAATCTATAAGGTGGGCTTTTATATATGAAACAAAATGAGCAATGCTCGAAAACCTTTTTTTATCGCTTTGATATCCGTGTTTTCAAAGTGATAATTATGGCATGAACTTTTTGTTTTATGTGAGTTCTCTTGTACCTTATGAGTTAACCATTAGGTGTTAACTAAACGATCGGACTTTGAGACTAGCTATCCAAAGTTAGTGCACTTTGTAGCCTGTGGTGTATGTGGTATCCTGTTGAGGGGTAGCCAGCCACGGTGAATTATGACTGGTCAAGATTTGAACGTAACATCTATGAAAAATGCTGATCAGCTATCTTATGAAAATGAGGAAAGAAAATGTTTAGTAGACACGGACCTTTTAAAAGAAAACCCCGATGTGCTACTGTAATGAAATGCCTGATTATCTATACTTATGATTATGTTTTCGGCAACGTGTCCACTAAGTACTTTTGTACTTAGCCCTGCATATGTTTTCTAAATGTGCAGGTTGAAGTGACGGAAGCGGCGACGGTTGAGTTAGAGTGAATAGAGTTAAGGAAGACTTTTGTTTATAGTTCACAAATCCGCTGCTAGACTCTAAACCCTTTTGATGTTATGTATAATAATCACTGTAGTTTAAGTTCTGTACTTATAACTTAGAATCTTTTGAAAACTTGTTTGAGTGATCCTTCGAGATCAACTCTTCCTTATATATATTAAAAGTCTTGTTCATAGTAATTCATTCTGTTATTAATGTCTGATATTCTTTCATTCTTATTCATTCCCCTTTCTTCCCCGCTTCTTCAATCCAACCCATAGTCGCACCCCGGCTTCTGCCGTCCCTCGAGATTTGGGGCTGTGACAGAGTTGTATCAGAGCAATCGTTTCTGCTCTGCATACAAGTCTTCTTTCAAAGTAGTCAGATAGGGTATTCGTTCGTACTCTATACCCCAGTCTTCTTTCAAGTAAAAGTTAGGTCGTCACACTAAGATTAAGAGTGTAGACGACAATTCAACCTCCCAACACGTCGACTCAACAAAAGAAAGAAAGAAAGAAAGAAAGAAAGAGAGGAAAGAGTTTCAAGAAATGTGATTCCTTTTAAGGAAAAATTTTGAATAAGCATTAAAGTCAAGAATGAAATAAAAAGGTGCCAAGTAAAGAATTGTTTGAAAGTAAAAGAGATATACTTGAGATATTTCGCGATTATGTGATAGTACGAGTACTATATTATGTGAAATTATGTGCGCAATAAATTCTTTTAAATTGAAAAGTATGATGGCACGAGAATCTAAAATGATTCTAGGGATTTTTCCCGGTTCGCTAAGAACGTAGACTTGAAACCTAAGATCTTTCCGATTCCTCGAAAACTTAGACATTTTAAGAACGTTAGTTTAAATGATTTCGAAAGGAGATCGTGAAACGGGAAGGACTTTTATAGACGAATGTTACGTGCGTATAGTGACATGAACAAAGACTCGACAGAGTCGATTTTTGTTTTTGTAATCAAGAGCCGATAAGAATTTCCTTCAAGGAAATAAGATAAGTAATGATAAGGAAAGTTAATTCTGTACCAAGTAAACGAAAGAAGCGATAGACGTTTGAGAAGCATTGGCTTCGAAATAAGAAAGAAATGATCAGGTCAAAAAGGACAGAATAAAGGTGATCAAAGCAAATGAAAGAAACGAATGTTACTTTCGTAAAAGTAACATGAACGAATTCGTTCTCAGCTGGAGTTCGCCTCGCTCGAACTTCAAGTAGAGATTGATTATAATTACCAAAAATCAAGTACGAATCGTAGTTAATTTCCAACGATCGATTGATTCCAACGACGACTAGAACTTGGGTTCTAAAGTTATTTCTCCAGTAATTATTCCATTTCCTTTTTGGAATTTGTTTCATAATTCATAATCGAATGAAGAATATGATAAGTATGAGATTCAAGTGTCAAGAGGGACAGAATCTTTTATAAACGAATGTTACTTTTGAATAAGTAACATGAACAAAGTAGACGTACTTTGTTTTAATAAGTGAGAATCGTTAAGAAAATTTTCTTCAAGGAAGAAATAATAAAGAAAGTAAGTAATTAAGAATAAAGAATGAAGAAAGTAAAAAGAAAACAAGTAAAGGAGGTGATAAGAAATGAAGTAAGAAAGTAAAATGAATATATAAGATAAGGAATGGAAATAAAATCTTGAAATTTTATTTCTATATTTTGTTTATGTGCAATTTTCCTTGAAATTGCTAAGGTATTTAAGATAAGTTTGTCGGTTTAAGTGGAGACATTACAATTGATTAAGGAATATTCATTTTGTAATTTAAGTATTTACGTAAGATAAGTTATTTTCCAACTTGTTACTGATCCGTGTTTCTTAAAAACTTTGTAGGATGAATACTAGATTTGACATGGCGCAGGAGAGCCAATCTCCGCCACATCGTACTTGGGCTGATTAGATACTAGATAAGTATTGAGATTTTGAGGCAGACCCGAATCATGATATAGGACAAATAATTAGTAACTTTTCGGCCGTTTACCATGCAGCTCACCATTTTGTTACAGAGCGTCAGACTATATTCGACCTGATTATTCGACTGCCAGAGGAGTGGCGTGGTTGGGCACACGACACGGCATGGTACTACCTTGGAGTTTTTGGCGACGACGTAGAGCCGACAGGTGATTACTTAGGATTCGCTCTAGCAGTACACAAATGTTTTTTCCAGAGCAGAATCATAGCATCATATCCCATTCAAGAGCACCCTCCCTACACTCATTTTCTAGCATATTCAGAGACAGAGCATGTTGAGATAGATCCAGAGATGGACGCACAGTTAGAGATCCCCCCAGTGTTTGTACCTAGTGAGGACACAGAGGAGTTAGTTTCAGAGGCAGAATACCCAGTGATTGGCACGGATCTTACCGCTATGATCGAGTTACCATACCCCTTCAGACCACTTGACGAGATTTGCTCAGAGTTGGCCAGAGTTAGAGCAGAGTATGAGGTAGGACCGTCCAGGGTCCGTTCTAGGGAGGAGTACGATCCTAGTATGATTCCAGAGCACCTCCTTCCTCTGAAAAAGAGAACAGTAGAGCCCAGTTGTGACTACCTAGTGTCAGACCCGGAAAGGGCCGTTTCAGAGGTGCCTTCACCACCACCACTTGTACTTTTGGACGACTCCATGATTAGGGTTGACGAAGCACATCATGTCACAACCCGACTTCCCGAAGGACGGTAATTGATACCATGATCATAATCCTTCTATCCCATGGATTATATCAATCGTTTCATTAACACTTACTTTAAGCCTACGATTTAGAAGAAATATTTTTACGAAGTCAGAGCCCACTCGCGGGGTCATATATACATATACGTCGAACGAGTACTGTTTTGCCTCCAACGAGGACTTATACCAAAAATACTACTAGTCTGAATTAAGCCAACTACTTGCCTAGTGACCCTTGCCCTTGTCCTGTACTTCTGGCCCATTCACAAATGCCCATGCATTTTGCTCTCGTTGCTGTTGTAGTCGTTGTTGTTGCGGATGTGGCTGAGCTTGCATAGCTCTCAAGGTTAGCAACGGTTTCGGTCAATTTCTTCTTGCGTGTCCCTGTTATCCACAGTTATAACAACCGTCGAAGTTCGCCAAACAGTTACCAAATTGCATTTTGTTACACTTAGGGCAGGTAGGAATAGTGATTTTTCCTTGGTTATCGTCTGTCTGTTGTCCCTGCCACTGTCCTTGTGGTTTATTCTAATTCGGCTGCTGAAAGCCACGCTGATTTCCACCCTAGTTTTCTCCTTCTCTTTTCCTTTTACCTTTATGGTTGCTGTTTCTGTTGTTGGAATGGTCTGGAGTTGGTATCTAGGTTAGTGTTGATACGGGCACTACAATCTCTCGTTCATCCGGCACAACTGCCTCCATTTCTAAGGCTCGTACTAGTATGTCTGTATAGCTTAGTCCTCCATGGCTGGCTAGTGCCACTCCTAATTCGTGCCTAAGTCCCCCACGGAACTTCTTTGCCATCTTCTCATCCGTATCCAACTGCTCGGGTGCATACCTTGATAAATCACAGAAGGTTGCATCGTATTTAGTCACTGTCATCTTTCCCTGTTTCAGACTGTAGAACTCTGCTTCCTTCCTTGCTCTATAGGTTTTAGGAATGTACTTGTCGTAAAATGCTTTCTTAAACTCCTCCCAAGTAAACTGAGGAAGATGCTCTGTCGGAATGACCTTCTATCTAGCTTCCCACCAGTCATCAGCTGGTCCGTTGAGTTGAAACACAACACATGAGAGACGCTCCTCATCCATAAATTTGAGAAGTTTAAAAATTTTCTCTATAGCTCTTACCCAAAGCTCAGCATCGCTCGGGTTTCCTGATCCATTGAAGACAGGTGGATTTCCTTTGAGGAATAGATGCTCTATGTCACGACGTAGTGGTGGTGGAGGTGGAGGGTTTTCCTGATGTCCTTGATCTTCCTCCCCCTCACGATGTCTATGATCTCTTCACGGTCCTACAGGCCTACCGCATCCTCTTCCTCTGTTATTTGCAACTCTTGGCGGCATTTTGAAACTTAAAGAAATAAAAAATTCTCGTCAATTCCGTGCCTCAAGCACTCACCCATTTAATAAGGAATTAACTTATCTTAATCATTTTGCAATCTTCTCAAATTGCAAACAAACTCTTAACGGTTCTTCAATATCAAAACAAGTCAACTCCAACGAGACTTGTTCATGTCACTTATACTTATGTGACATTCATTTATAAAAGACTTTTCGTTCTCGTCACCTAATACTCGTATTCGTCGCATTCTTCGTTCGATTACGAAGTAAGAAATAAATTCCAAAAGAAAGTGGAATAATAACTAAGGAATAACTTTTAGAACACAAGTTCTAGTCGTCGTCAGAATCGAGCGATCGTTGGAAATTAGCTAAAATTTTCGTACTCGATTCTTAATAATAAAACGGATCTCCTCTTGGAGTTATAACGGAGCGAACTCCCATTGAAAGACGACTTCATTCGTGTTACTTGTACGGAAGTAATACTTGTTTCTTTATTCTCTTTGATTACCTTTATTCTGTCCTCTTCATCTCGATCATATCTTTCTCGTTTCGAAGCCAACGCTTCTTAAACGTCTAATCATTTCTTTCGTTCACTTAATACAGAATTAAATTACCTTATCATTACTTATACTATTTCCTCAAAGGAAATTCTCATCGGCTCTTAATTATAAAACAACGTTTGACTCTGCCGATTCTTTGCTCATGTCACTTCATGCACGCGACATTGGTCTTTAAAAGTCCTTCTCATTTTACGATCTCCTTTCGAAATCATTTGGAATCAACGCTTCTTAAAACATCTATGTTCTCGGAGAATCTTAGAGCAGCAGTCTAAGTTCTCATAGAATCGGGAGAAACCTTAGAACAATGGTCTAAGTTCTCATATCAACAAAACATCTTAATCAAAGAAATTATAACTCACATAATTTCACATATTTCACCAAGTATAGTACTCATATTTTTCACATAATTCATCCTTGGCACACTTGGTCCTCACAGAAGTATATTTAATACTTCAAATTTTCAAAATGAAAACACTTTTAATACCTTTCTTTTCTTCCTTGGTTGAGTCGACGTAGCGGGAGGTTGAGTCGTTTACAACATTCATAAGTTTAGTGGTACAAACTAAACTTTACCTTCTCAACAGAAAACTCAGGTATAGAGTATATACAAATACTCTATCTTACTACTTGAATGAAATTCGTATACAGAGCAGGAACGATTGCTCTGTTATTACTCTGTGGTATCACTAGAAAATAACCCAAGGTCAGAGCAGGAACGAATACTCTGATATTACTCTATGGTAACGCTAGAAAAATAACGCAAGGTCAGACCAGGAACCTAGCTCTGATACCATTCTGTCACAGCCCGACTTCCGGAAGGAGAGCAAAGCCGGGGTACGACTACGGATTGGATTAAAGAAACGGAAAAGAAGAGAATAAATAAATAAAACACATTAACTTAACACTAATTACGATGAACTTGAATAAAAGAGAGTTGATCTTGAAGGATCGCTCGTTATACTGTATACAGGGAAAACTAGGTTTAAAATAATAACAATTTAAACCGAAAGGATTTACATAAATAAGGGAACAGACTTTAATTAATGAAAGAAATAGTTGATCACGAAGGATCACTAAACATAGCTGTTCTTAAAAGAGACTAAGTTCAAAGAAAGAAACTTAGATCTAAAGTTATACACTAACTGAAACTAGTTCACAGAATTGGCAGCGGAAAAACGTAGAAAAATGATAACACGTATCGAATGTGAAATCGAGGCTCAACTAAACTTTTTTCCTGAGAAAAGACCTTTACTCAACCTCCTCCGCCTTCGTCACTCAACCTGCACATTCAAAGAAAACAAACATGCAGGGCTAAGTACAAAAGTACTTAGTGGGCACAATGCCGAAAACAACTCACAAGAGTTTTATTATAAATTAATCATGCATCTTTTCATAAACACTTGTATAAAACTTTTACTGATATATATACATTTAATTTCTGAATGACACACTGTGGGTTTTAAACTCACATCCGATAGTCTGGAAAGCACCTGAGGGCTAACTCAGAAACTGTCCCTCTGGATAGCACCTGTGGGCTATCTCAGAATCTGATCGTTTAGTTGGAATTATCTAGATAGCAGCCTGAGGGCTATCTCAGAATCCAATACTCTGGTTAGCACCTGAGGGCTAACGCAGAGAGACATAATAGAATTCACATAAACAATTCATTAAAGCAATGATAGAACTTTAATACTCACTTATTAAAACAATACGTAATCACTTTCGAGCAACGCTCCCATATAAATACTTTAATACTCATTTATTAAAGCAAAACGTGAACACCTTCGAGCAACGCTCGCATATAAATAAGGCAGTAATTGATACACTTTCGAAAAGCCCACGTAATATTACTTCATAAGTAATGGCATTCAACGGAGATTTTGGTTTTAGAAATCCCACGTAATATTACTTCATAGGTAATGGCATTCAATGGAGATTTTAGTTTTTGAAAGCCCACGTAATATTACTTCATAGGTAATGGCATTCAACGGAGATTTTAGTTTTAGAAAGCCCACCTCGTTCATTTACAGAACTATTACTCGTACTTCCGTCTTCCGTCCTGTCTTCTAACCTCGACGTCCTCCTTCTTTGAACGTAAATAATAATACAACGATAAGTTGTTGAGTCGATAAACGAAAATGGAAACGAAACAGAAATCGAATTAATCTTTTAAGTTATTAAGCTTTTGGCATTTGCACGCTTAACTAGATTCTTTTAGTTAATCTAGAACGAGACCCGAACACTTCTCTTTTAAAACTCGCTCGGGTTCTTACTCGACACTGAGGTCGGTTAAAAAGGGTAGTCGATAACTCATAACGACTTAAAAGGTCTTAAAGAGTTAAGTTGAAAAGAATTCAACTTATGAAAATGAGTTTTGAAAATTCACTGAACAGGTCAGTAACCATCACGCAGAACAGGGGATTTCGAAACAGGGGACGTTCCCTGTACCAAACTAAACCCACGGATGTCTAGTTTACTCTCCAATTTACGGATCTCGATTTCATTAAACGAGCTAGGAGTTATTGCAGTTTCCGTGAAATGTCGCAGAAATGCCCGAACTAGCCCTAGAGCTCGTATATTTTGACGTATGACTTCCTCGGTTTGTTTTATGCTATTGTACTTAAAATCTTACGAAGTTTATACCTCAAGGCAGTCAACGCTTAACCTCATACGCGATGAACTCCATTTCATTTCTCGATTACTAATAAGACGATTAAAACCTCGTCATTCAAAACTAGTCAATTACTATACCAAAGCAAGTTCATTTCTCGTCTCCACCCTCGATTACAACTATCACTTAATATTTAACAACTCGGACGCGAATATGGTCAACTACAAAGTTGTTCATTTAACACCAACGATCATTAAAATCAAATTAGAAACCTCATTCGACTTTTCTATTCTTACTTAGGCTCGTGTCTTCGTCTCTTATGAAAATTCCAACGTCATTAGAACTTGATCAAATTTTACACTATCGTTCATTATCTATCGAGAATCATTATTACGCAAATCATAACCTCATATCATCATTTATTCCCGACTTATCGACCGTCGTTCGTCTCTTACGTAAAATTCTACATTCTCCGTTTTCATTCAAATTTTACGACAACGATTATCATCTAACGAGCATTACTAATATATAAAACATATTATCAAAATGTTATCGAGCCTCGACTTATCACCACATCTTCGTCTCTTACGTTTCTCGTTTTATTTTTAGAAAAATCTCAATTTAATATATATTTATCCTCATGCATCGTATAACTCATTTCCATTAAACAATCGAGCATATCTTAACATTTACTAACCTAAATCGAGCCTTGTTCGTCTTTTAGGTTTCACATTTTATTTTTAGAAATATCTAAAACAATTCATAGAGTTAATTAACAACATACGGAACACTAATCTATCATTAATTCGACAAAGAAATCGAACACGAATCAAAGCCCCAAATTCTACAAATTTTCGGTAATACCCTAGAACATGTAGGTGTGATTTTCTTCATGGTTTGATCCTTAGAACTCGATTCTAAACGTCCTTAAACAAGATTCGATCAAGAAATCACATGCTATTAATCCTCCAAATTTTCGAAAAAAATGAGAGATGGGGGAAAAGAGATTTGTTCGGTTCAAATGATAGACGAAGCTCTTACCTTTCGTGTTCTAAACTCGGATGTGGATTTGATCGGTAGATGGAAGAGCTTTGGTCTTGAAGAAAGCTTGAGCTTTAGGTTCTATGGAGGAGAAATGAAGAAGAAATGAGGGAGAGGGAGAAGATGGAGGTGGTGGCATTGGTGTGTATAGGAGAGAAGATGATGACTCACTATGGTGAGTCATAAGTAAGTGAAAATATCCCACAAAGTAATGGTGACTCACTAAGACATGTTTGGCGAGGAATTATTTGAAGAAATAACTCGATTCTGGCTCTTAAACGTCGTTTTAAAAGTCGAGAAATACTTTTCTAGTTAGTTACGGAATTTACGAAATCTAATTCGTCCGTTAGATTAGAAATATTTTACGTACTCGGAAAAACAAATTTGTTTTTCAAAATCCGAGAAAAAGTCGGGACGTCACAGTCCAAAATTCGTCCGGAAAATCACAAAAATTAACTTTCTCGGGCGAACTCGTATCGCAATTTCGTGAATGTAAAAATCAGACTGTTTCCCGATCTGAGTTGTCGAACTAAAAAGTTTTCGTTCGCGAAAACCCGAATCCAGTATTCGTTTCACTGATTTCTAGAATTTATTTTTAAAAACGGATTTCACCGTTGGTCTTAGAATTGAAAAGCAGGAGCTTAAGCGTGCAAAGCCATAATTAATATTAACTTTAAATTTTTAAGACAGAAGAATTTTTTCGGGGTATTACATCCTACCCCCCTTACGAAAAATTTCGTCCCGAAATTTGCTTACCTCCTTCGCAAAAAGCTCCCACGTAGCTTCCTCTTGCCCGTGGTACTTCCAAAATACTTTACTAATCGTATCGACATACTTCTCAACTCTCGTACCTTTCGATTCCGGATCGGTTTCGGTCTTTCGCTATAACTTATATCTTAATCAAGAACTATGTCTTGCTGGTGGGTTACACGTTTAGAATCGTACACGAAATTTCTCAAAGAGATACGCAAATATAATAACATTTCTTAGACATGGCAACACGGCCAATCTATACGTCATTTCAAATTCATCTGTCCCGAGATATCTGATACTCATAATAAGCTTCATTTAAGCTTATACTTAACGTGAATCAAATGAATCTTTTAACGGAGAAATCTTAAAGAAAATTTTATCTCCTTTTCGAATTAAGTTCTGATTGTCGCATATACGTAAGACTTTCGTTTTTTCAAAACTTCTTTCTTCAATCTTCATACATCTTCGTACTTCCTGGGTAAGCGGTTTATGTTGTACCGTGAGCCTCACTCATGATATCGTTCTTCAATTCGTCGTCGTAAGGATACAAAGTTTATCTTAAATACGATCGTATCATCTAGTGCTTTAGAATAATCGTCAGGTTTATCTGTTCTTACCCTTAATCGTAGCTTCTCGATCAACTTGTCATTTCTCTGGGCACTTATGATTATCTTTCGTAAGCTTGGTGTAGCTATGAGTGCTACTATTCAGCTGGTTATCGATTTTAGGTGTATCGATCATCTCTAAATCTATCGTCTCGAATTCTCGTATAATTGGTTCTTCCTCGATAAAGATACATCCGAACTTGATTGAAGTATTGCGACTCTTCGCACCTGTTACCACGTTTGCTTTTTGTGAATGGTAATTGATACTATGATCATAATCCTTCTATCCCATGGATTATATCAAACGTTTCATTAACACTTACTTTAAGCCTACGATTTAGAAGAAATATTTTTACGAAGTCAGAGCCCACTCGCGGGGTCATATATACATATACGTCGAACGAGTACTATTTTGCCTTCAACGAGGACTTATACCAAAAATACTACTAGTCTGAATTAAGCCAACTACTTGCCTAGTGTCCCTTGCCCTTGTCATGTGCTTCTAGCCCATTCAAAAATGCCCATACATTATGCTCTCGTTGCTGTTGTATTCGTTGTTGTTGTGGATGTGGCTGAGCTTGTATAGCTCTCAAGGTTAGCAATGGTTTCGGACAATTTCTTCTTGCGTGTCCCTGTTGTCCACAGTTATAACAACCTTCGAAGTTCACTAAACAGTTACCAAAGTGCATTTTGTTACACTTAGGGCAGGTAGGAATAGTGATTTTTCCTTGGTTATCGTCTGCCTGTTGTCCCTGCCACTGTCCTTGTGGTTTATTCTGATTCGGCTGCTGAAAGCCACGCTGATTTCCACCCTAGTTTTCTCCTTCTCTTTTCCTTTACCTTTATGGTTGTTCTTTCTGTTGTTGGAATGAACTGGAGTTGGTATCTAGGTTAGTGCTGATACGGGCGCTACAATCTCTCGTTCATCCGGCACAACTGCCTCTAATTCTAAGGCTCGTGCTAGTATGTCTGTATAGCTTAGTCCTCCATGGCTGGCTAGTGCCACTCCTGATTCGTGCCTAAGTCCCCCACGGAACTTCTTTGCCATCTTCTCATTCGTATCTACTTGCTCGGGTACATACCTTGATAAATCACAGAAGGTTGCATCGTATTCAGTCACTGTCATCTTTCCCTGTTTCAGACTGTAGAACTCTGCTTCCTTCCTTGCTCTATAGGTTTTAGGAATGTACTTGTCGTAAAATGCTTTCTTAAACTCCTCCCAAGTAAACAGAGCCAGATGCTCTGTCGGAATGACCTTCTGTCTAGCTTCCCACCAGTCATCAGCTGGTCCGTTGAGTTGAAACACAACACATGAGAGACGCTCCTCATCCGTACATTTGAGAAGTTTAAAAATTTTCTCTATAGCTATTACCCAAAGCTCAGCATCGCTTGAGTTTCCTGATCCATTGAAGACAGGTGGATTTCTTTTGAGGAATAGATGCTCTATATCACGACGTAGTGGTGGTGGTGGTGGAGGTGGAGGGTTTTCCTGATGTCCTTGATCTTCCTCCCCCTCATGATGTCTATGATCTCTTCCCGGTCCTACAGGCCTACCGCGTCCTCTTCCACTGTTATTTGCAACTCTTGGCGGTATTTTAAAACTTAAAGAAATAAAAAATTCTCGTCAATTTCGTGCCTTAAGCACTCATCCATTTAATAAGGAATTAACTTATCTTAATCATTTAGCAATCTTCTCAAATTGCAAACAAACTCTTAACGGTTCTTCAATATCAAAACAAGTAAACTCCAACGAGACTTGTTCATCCTCATGCATCGTATAACTCATTTCCATTAAACAATCGAGAATATCTTAACATTTACTAACCTAAATCGAGCCTTTTTCGTCTCTTAGGTTTCACATTTTATTTTTAGAAAAATCTAAAACAATTCATAGAGTTAATTAACAACATACGGAACACTAATCTATCATTAATTCGACAAAGAAATCGAACACGAATCAAAGCCCCAAATTCTACAAATTTTCGGTAATACCCTAGAACATGTAGGTGTGATTTTCTTCATGATTTGATCCGTAGAACTCGATTCCAAACGTCCTTAAACAAGATTCGATCAAGAAATCACATGCTATTAATCCTCCAAATTTTCGAAAAAAATAAGAGATGGGGGAAAAGAGATTTATTCGGTTCAAATGATAGACGAAGCTCTTACCTTTCGTATTCTAAACTCGGATGTAGATTTGATCGATAGATGGAAGAGCTTTGGTTTTGAAGAAAGCTTGAGCTTGAGCTTCTATGGAGGAGAAATGAAGAAGAAATGAGGGAGAGGGAGAAGATGGAGGTGGCGGCATTGGTGTGTATAGGAGAGAAGATGATGACTCACTATGGTGAGTCATAAGTAAGTGAAAATATCCCACAAAGTAATGGTGACTCGCTAAGACATGTTTGGCGAGGAATTATTTGACGAAATAACTCGATTCTGGCTCTTAAACGTCGTTTTAAAAGTCGAGAAATACTTTTCTAGTTAGTTACGAAATTTACGAAATCTAATTCGTCCGTTAGATTAGAAATATTTTACGTACTCGAAAAAACTAATCTTTTTTCAAAATCCGAAAAAAAGTTGGGACATCACAATCCAAAATTCGTCCGGAAAATCACAAAAATTAACTTTCTCGGGCGAACTCGTATCGAAATTTCGTGAATGTAAAAATCAGACGGTTTCCCGATCTGAGTTCTCGAACTAAAAAGTTTTCGTCCGCGAAAACCCTAATACAGTATTCGTTTCACTGATTTCCGGAATTTATTTTTAAAAACGGATTTCACTGTTGGTCTTAGAATTGAAAATCAGGAGCTTAGGCGTGCAAAGCCATAATTAATATTAACTTTTAATTTTTAAGACAGAAGAATTTTTTCGGGGTATTACACTTCAGCTCGTCTTTAATTCAGATTCAGAGGAGGACCTAGAGGAGGACTCCGAGGTTTACAGGCCATAGAGGGCGGTAGTGACTTGACAGCAGCTTGTTGAGCAGGGCGTCTTAGACGCATAGTAGTAGCAGAAGCACTTTTGTCTTGTAAATAGTCTGATCAGTAACTAGTTTTTGTAGTACTCCAACGGATACGAAGTTTTATGAATCGTTTCCGTTCTAGTACTTCCAGTAGTACAGTAATGCAATATGTTAGTGCATCCTGTACAGGTAGGCAATCAGCCTAGCTTAGACTCGTTGTAGTCTAGTTTTTGTATAAGTCCTTGTTAAAGGCAAAACTAATATTCTTTTTGATGTGTGTATATATATATATATATATATATATATATATATATATATATATATATATACATGACCCGTGAGAGGGTTTTGATCACAAAAGAGTTTCTTATGAATCGTATAACTAAACCAGAATGTCAAATGAACTCGTATAACGAGAGTTTAATTTAACCTTGAAGGTTAATAGTTGAAAGAATTAGAATCAAAGTTAATATTTATTCTCTTTTACGTGAAATTGTTAAGTTGGGAAAAGGATTAGTGAGTAAATGAAGGCTTAAAAGCGAGTGCTAATGAGAAAAATTTTGTATCTTATAGTTCCAAAATGTCGCTGAGAGTTGTTAACAACCAAACAGGACCTGATAGTCCTAGAGGATCTGATAGAGGTCCAGAACAACGTATAGGCGAAGAAAAGCAAAAACATCGAGTAACCCTTCTACTTTCCCCACCTTCACAACAACGTAGCATTGAAGATTTATTCTTCAAAAGAAATCCACCAGTTTTCAATAGGTCTAGTAACCCAAGTGATGCTGAGCCTTGGGTACGCTCTATAGAAAGGATTTTTGAGCCTCTTAGATTTAGTGAGAAGGAGCGCCTAGTATGTGCTGCGTCTCAGCTAGCCGGACCAGCTAAATACTGGTGGAAGACTAGACAGGAAATTATGTCGGCAGAGCAAGTGGCTCAAATCACTTGGAATGATTTTAAGGAGGCATATTATGATAAGTATGTATTCGATAAAGTGGAAATTGAAGAGGAAATAGCAAGAAAATTTCAAGGAGAACTTAAGTATAAACTAGGAATAACATTGGCC
The DNA here is from genome assembly GCA_029490685.1 of Schizonepeta tenuifolia. Taxonomy (NCBI): domain Eukaryota; kingdom Viridiplantae; phylum Streptophyta; class Magnoliopsida; order Lamiales; family Lamiaceae; genus Schizonepeta; species Schizonepeta tenuifolia. Next base: position 103,232,227 of record CM055955.1, read on the forward strand.
AGACACGAAGGACTGAGCTATGCAGAACTACTAGGACGAGTCCTAGAAATAGAGGCAGCAGTGCCAGATAAAGGAAAGAGGGTAGTGCCCATATCAGCACCAACCCAGACTTCAACCCAAAACCTTTCCAACAATAATATTAACAATAAGGGAAAAAGGAAATGGAAAGGAAGTAGCAGTGATTGTTACCAGCGCCACAACAATCAAGGGAAACAGAGTAGAAATCGGCAGGACTTTCAGCAGCTAAATAAAGATAACAACTATGGTAAGAAGACGTGGCAAAGGAATAAACCACAAGGAAATAAACAATTAGGACAAGGGAAGGGAAATAATCTACAAGGACAGCTTCAAAGGCAGCAAAGGAACAGTAACCAAGGAGAAATCAATGTACCTACCTGTCTTAAGTGCAATAGGATGCACTTCGGTAATTGTCTAGCAAACATTGATGGATGTCTTAGCTACGGTCAGAAAGGACATGCGAGAAGAAATTGCCCAGAACCGTGGCAAGCGATAGAACAGGAACAGGATGTTCCTACTTGTTCTAATTGTAACAAGAAGCATGACGGTGTTTGTCAAGCAGACACGAGTAATTGTTTTAATTGTGGGCAGACGGGACATATAAAGAGGAATTGCCCAATGCGGTTTCAAACGGTGGAACCAAACCAGTATGACCAGTCCCAACCATTAAACGCAATCCCAGCCCAGTCACAGCAACAACTGACACAACAAAAACAGAATGCAAGAGCATACACGATTAGGCAGGAGAAGCGCAATAAGGGCAAAGGAAAGTTGGCAGTTATAGGACAAACTTCTTAATTACCTTGTCTTTCTTCTACCTCATACCAAAACCTTACAGTCGTTATTTCTAGTGCATGTCGACACTATAAGAGTAGGACCAGAGTGCGCTAATCATAAAATAAAAAAATACCACGCCTTAGGAGGAATTATCGTCACTCCCTTAGTTTTTCTCAAACATAGAATTTAACTTAGGGTCTTTTTAAGATCATACCAAACAATCGGAAAGTAATATAATATTCGGCATAGATATAATCATAGGAATGGACTGGTTGTCAGAGAATTATGCCACGATTCTCTGCAACGAGAGAAAGATCTCTTTTCAACCCCCGGGTAGAGAACCAATTGAATTTTATGGGATTACGATAATATCTGCTTTACAAGCTAAGAAGTTAATGAGGAAGAAAGGAACCACAACATATCTCGTGTACCTAGTTGAAGAACCAGGAGCTAAGAAGACCATTCAAGACGTGAAGGTTGTGAACGAATATGAAGATGTCTTTTTAGAAGTATTACCTGGTTTACCACCAGACCGTCACATAGATTTCACGATTGATTTGGAACTAGGATCAGCCCCTAAATCTAAAGCCCCATATAGGATGTCACCGAAAGAGTTAGAAGAACTTAAAATCCAACTACAAGAACTGTTAGACCTTTGTTTTATCAGACCAAGCATCTCACCTTTGGGAGCGCCAGTTTTGTTGTTAGAAAGAAGGATGGTTCTGTGAGGATGTGCATAGACTATCGTAAATTAAATAAGATTAGCCTTAAGAATAAGTGTCCTTTGCCAAGGATAGAAGACCTCTTTGAACAGCTTAAGGGAGCAGGAGTCTTTTCAAAGATAGATTTAAGATCCGGGTATCATCAATTAAAAATCAAACCCGAGGATATACCTAAGACTACTTTTCGAACCAGATATCGCCATTACGAATTTCTAGTTATGCCATTTAGGTTGACTAATGCTCCCGCCGTATTCATGGATCTCATGAATCGAATTTTTCACCCATACTTAGACAAATTTGTTTTAGTATTCATCGACGACATTCTCATTTACTCCAAGAATGAGGAAGAACACAAGGAACACTTGAGAATAGTCTTAGAAACGCTTAGAGCCGAGAAGCTTTACGCCAAGTTTAGTAAGTGCGAGTTTTGACTGAAGGAAGTAATGTTCCTTGGACACATCGTATCAGCAGAAGGCATCAAAGTGGATCCTGCCAAGGTCGAGGCAGTGCACGATTGGAAATCGCTGACAAGTCCGAACGAAATTAGGAGTTTCTTAGGTTTAGCCGGTTACTACAGAAGATTCATCGAAGGATTCTCCACGATTGCTAGGCCTATGACGCAACTACTTAGAAAGGAAAATAAGTACAAATAGACCGACAAGTACGAGATAAGTTTCCAGACACTCAAGAAAAGCTAACCACAGCACCAGTTTTAACTTCCCCGGAAGCAAACAAGGAATATGTACTTTACACCGGCGCTTCGAAAAACGGGTTAGGATGCGTATTAATGCAAGATGGAAAAGCGATAACTTGCTAAATAATAGTAATCGTAGCCACACCAGACTTACGAGGAAGATTATAAGTGCCTAGAGAAAGGACGAGTCGATCGAGAAGCTTCGAATAAGGATAAGAGCGGATAAACCAGACGGTTATTCCAAAGTAATGGATAATATGATAGAAATTAAAAAAGTAGACTTTGTATTTATGATGACAACAAATTTAAGACTTAAGAAAGGATTTCTGGTGGAATAGATTGAAACGAGATGTTACCTTGTTTGTAGAAAGATGTTTAGCTCATCAGCAAGTGAAAGCTTTACACTGACGACCATACGAGTTAATACAACCGTTAAGTATTACAGAATAGAAATGGGAAGATATAGCTATGGTTCTGTGACAAGACTTGCCCAAAAGTAAGAAAAGAAATACTGCCATGGGATAGTTTTCATAGGCTCAAATTATCAGCTCACTTTTACCGATCCCAGATTACCTATGGATCAAAGAAGTTAACATGGCTGCATATCCGTAAGATAGTACGTCTGCGCGGAATCACAAATTCGATAACCTCAGATAGAGATGCCAAATTTATTTCGAGATTTTGGATCACGACGCAGAAGAGTTAGATACCAAACTTAACTTTAATACCGCTTTCACCTCCAGTCAGATGGACAACCCGAGAAAACGATTCAGATACTCGATGATATGCTAAGAACGATAGTATTAGACCGAAGTGCAAAATGGAAGAATATTTTGCCATTAATCAAATTGTTATAACGATAGTCATTAAGCTACGATAAGTATTACGCTTTACGAGGCCTTGTAGAAGAAGAAGTTTTAAGATAACTGCCTTGATGGTCCCGAAACGAGTTCTGGTGTATGGTGGGGGGGAATACACCAGATGCAACTTTTTAAAACAACCCCCTAAAATAAAACACAACCGAGTAAAGCAGCTCAGTTGGAATCACAACCGAGTAAGAAACACTCGGTTGGAAGTGATGTGCTGTGTGGAATGTGGTGGAAATAAACTTGTAAAAATTAACTCACACTTTTATGCAGAGTTGGTCAAGAACCAAGACAGTTGAGAATGCTAAGATGCAGTTTGTATGCTAGTTAGTTGGTCAGTTAAACATGCAAGAAATAACTGAAAAATAAACACAAGCACACAGAGAATTACGTGGTTCGGAGAAACCTCCTACGTCCACGGGGAGTTGTGAGTCCACACAACTCTGTCCAAGTTCTTCTGGACAAACCACACAGCTTACGCGGGCTGTGCAACCATTAAGGATAAGTTTGCGGGTACTTATCAACCTTACAGTTTAGTTTTCGGGTACTAAACAACCTATCTACTCAATTCCGGGAAGAGTAGGGTCCTAACATTCCTTTTGAGAGGAAGTGCGAAAAAGATGGGTTCCAACTAAAAGCTCGAACACGAAGTGAGCTTTGATCTAACACTCTACGAACTCTCACAAAGTGATGTTCTCAAGGTTGGATCTAAAGACACAAAAACTAATTCTAACACTCTAGAACTCTTAACAAGTGATGTTCTAAGAGGATAACTAGTTAAGCTTAAATGCAGAATGAAGTTGTTCTTTGCTTGAATATTTCTTCTCGCACTAGTTCGTCTCGTATATGTCTTATATCCTTTTCTGTGAATGAAGGCCTCTATTTATAGGCGGAGAGAATCAACTAGCCGTTGGAAGAGCTGTTGATCTCTGTTCTTTGATAGCGATGGCTTGTCTCTCATCTCTGCAGACTTTCCGGATTTGGCAACTGCATGCTTCTGCTTTCCATCTGAGACAGCCTTGTGTTGGGCCAAATGAGGTAATGACAGAGAGTCAAACCTTCACGTGACTTCCTTATTTGAAATTCAAATCTTAACAACAGACTTCCAACAAGGAGTGGTCGGTTAAGATTTTCGATCTTCAACTAACTTGATCTTCAGCTGATGTTCCATCTGACTGCTAACAGTTGAACTCTCAGCTGACTTCAACTTCATGCTATTGATCTTCTGGGTTGAGTTCTACAACTGATGTTCTGAAACTGAATGCTCAGTTGTCTTCCTTGTATCTTCTCCTTTTTTGAATTTACGTGGAATGAACGCTCAGTTGTTTTCCTCACAACTGATGTTCTATCTCTTGAGTGTAACTTCCCCCTTTTTCAATGCTTCATCTAATGAACGCTCAGTTGTCTTCCTCACAACTGATGTTCTATCCGAGTGAAGCCTTGTTTCCGTCTTCAGCTGGAGTCTTGGAAAGATAAAATCTTAACAATGCTCAAACAGCGAGCCTAACTACTAACATTAGGATCTGGCAACATCTACTCGGTTGGGGTCAGTTGGTTTTGGAATCAATCAAAACTTTTACTTAAATTTCCCAACAATTTCCCCCTTTTTGATGATGCCAAAACCCCTTATAAGAATTCTAAAACCCTTACAGATTACAACTGATCTAAATTTAACTAACTTATCTAAAATCTCAGCTGAAATTGTAGACTGTCTATAAGATGAAAACATCAAAGGGTTAGCACAGTTATAACATGGTATTGAATTACTTTGCGATTCAGAGCTTGGACAATGAGAGATTGTTCATCAAGGTGAATCTTATAACTGGATAGTTTTCATTACAACTGATTGTTACAAGGATAAGCACAAAAACCAAAAATTACATAAGTTGCTTCAAAAACTATCTGAGCTAAAATTGTAGCCCATACTTACTGAAAATCCTAACAAAAATTTCTCTCTTTGCTGCTGATTCCTTGGAGATGTCGACTCCGTGCTCCTTCCAAACTTGTCTTGCCTCAGCTGCAATTTTTGTTCGGTTGGGGGTGCGGGAGTCTGGGAGGAAAGGAGGCTTGTAAGTGACCTTCTAAGGTACCGGGACAGTGTTCAGATCAAGTTTTGCATCTATCATTGCACGTCTGAACTGACTGAACATGCCCGGATCCCCAGTGTACAGTTCAGTTAACGCTTCTTTGAAAGCTTTCCTAAGGTCGTCAGTTGCGTAAACCTTCCTGTAGTAGAAGTCGTTTATGAACTCCTGCTTGAACAGCTCCCATTCTTCATTCAACTCGATCGGCATCCACTTGTCAACATGCCTAAACCGGCTCTGGACCTTGGACTTCCCAGGCAACCTTTGTTGCTTCAACCGAGCTTCAGTCTTTGATTGATGTTTATTGATGCGGCGTCGACTGCGGGAGGCAACGTTGCGGTCCAAGTTCTGGGTTATCTTCTTCAGCTCCTCTTCGAACTGGTTCACCCTCCTCGCCTGGCTGGCGGCAAACTTCCTGATCCAGCTTGGGTTCATGTAGTCTTTCTCTTCAACATCCATAGCCTTAGCAGCTGCAATGCACTCTTCGGTTGTGATACCGTCGAGTTCAGAATCCAGCTCGGCTGCGATCTCGGCTATGGAGCTGTAGGAAACTCCAAACTTTTCTGCCTGCTCCAAGTCTTTTGACATTTGGGCTCCACCGACTTCGGTTGACTTGGGAGCAGCAGACTTCCTTTGAGCAGACCTCCTCTTCAGTTGAGATTTTGCCTGAGCTGGCGACTCTCCTTCGGCTTGGGTCTCTTCTTCTTCCTGCACCACAACATCCGCCTCCTTCTCTTCCCCCTTTTTGGCATCAGCAACAAGGCTTGCTACTGAACCATCCAGAGAGGTGAGTTGTTGCTCGGCTAGTTGAAGGCGGTTGAAGAGTTCATCTACCGCGCACTCGAGCTCCACCTTCTTCGCCAACACAGAGTCCTGGCGCTCTTGTTCGGCTTTCTTCAAGGCAGAGAGGTTCTCGATAACCTCAGTTTGAAAAGCCACGAACTCAGCCCATCGCGACTCAAAGCGAGACTCCCATTCAGCATCTTGGGTTTGTTGGGACTTGGCGAGATTTGAGTCGGCCAAGGATTTGAAGACATTGAGCTCAGACTTCAATCCCAATAGAGTGGACTTCAGCTCCGACATATCTTGACTGGTGGAGGAGGAGAATTCTTCCAGCTTGGTCTTCATCGTAACATTCTCCTCCACCAGTTGCTGGTTCTTCACTTCTTGTGCTGCCAACACCTTCAACTGATCTTCTTTATGTTGTTGGAGGTTGGCAAGCAGCTCGGTTCTCAACTGGTTGATCCTCTCAGCTACCAGCTCGCATATTTCTTCAGATGTGGGAGCATGCTAATCAGCTGGAAAGGCATCTTCAATCAAAGCTGGTGGGTCAACTGTGACCAAGGCTTGTCGGTTTGCCAAGTACAGTTGCAGCTTTTCTTCTTCCTCCTTTCAAGTCATGAGACATGGTATTTGTGTATACTCTGGATCAGAGTCGTCTTTCTAAGTATGAGATAAGAGTTAGACTATGATGTTAAGATTGAGAACGTAGAAGTCAACTCAACCGCCCGCCACGTCGATTCAACGAAAAAAAAAATGAAAGAATTATGTAATGAGATTTCTTTTAAATAAGAAAATTTATGAGCAAGTATTTAGTGAAATTTGAAAACGAGAATGAGTTGTGTTTTAAAAATGAGAATTTTATAGAAGTATAATTTTTATACTTACATGATTATGCGATAGTACAAGTACTATCTTATGTGAAAATATTTGCGCAATGATTTCCTTTTTATGAAAAATTATGCGGATACGAGAATTTAGTCAGATTTTAAGGAATTTTCCCGGTTCAATGAGAACGTAGACTTGAAACCTAAGAACTTTCCGGTTCTTTGAGAACTTAGACGTTTTTAAGAAACGTTGTTTTGAAATGATTTCGAAAGGAGAACCCTAACGCGAGAAGGACTTCCTCTGATGAATGTCACATGCGCTTAGTGACATGAATAAAGACTCGGCAAAGTCAATCTTTGTTTTACAACCCGATAAGAATTCCCTTCGAGGGAAATGAAATAAATTTTGATAAAATAAAGTAAATATGTACGAAAGGAATGGAAGAAACAAATAGACGTATGAGAAAAAAACGTGACTCCAAATTATTCGAGAAAAGGTTGAAACAAGAAGGATAAATTGAAATAAACGAAAGAGCCGAATGTTACCTTAGTTGTAAGGGCATGAACAAAGTCTCTTGGAGATGACTTTGTTTTACTTATTAGGAGCCATTCAAGTATTCGAGTAGCTTAAAATTGTATCTTTCTCTAGAAGATTGAGTACTCCGAGCTAGATTGAAGAGTTTCCAAAGATTTCCTTTTGAGAAGTAGTTGTGTGTGCAATTCGAGAAATTGCTGCTCGATTTAGGAAAGTAAAACCTGTATGAAGTAATCAATAGAGCGAGACAGAAGTTCCATGCGATTGAGGGACTGTTATGTGGACTTGATCAACCCACATAATAAGAAACTCGGTAATATGGGTCTTATGCCCCGCTAGCAAAACCTTTTAGTACGGTATAAGTGGTCTAAAGAGACGATTGTTACTTACGTATAAGTAACTTATAACGACGTCATTCCTTTTCTTTTCGTTTCATTTTTGTAGTGTTCGCCTTGTTCAAACCTTGCGAAGAAAATTGTTTTACTATTAGGAGTCAAGTACGAAGCTTGATTAAATTTCTAACGACCGCTCGATTTTAGCATTGACAAGTAAAACTTGTTCTAAAAAGTTATTCTTAAGATATATTCCATTTCTCCTTTGGAAATTTATATTTTTAATACTTCGTCCTTGAACGAAGAATGTGACACGTATAAGTATTACGATTAGTAAACGACAAGGTCTTTTGTAAATGAATGTTACTTTTGCATAAGTAACATGAACAAAATATACGTGCTTTGTTTTATTAAATGAGAATCGATAAGAAATTTTTTCCCTTGAGAAAGAGATAGGGATTAATGAAAGAAAATAAGGAATTAAAGTAAGAAATTAAAAGAATGAGATAAGAATGAGAATAAAACCTTGAAATTCTATTTCTATATATTGTGAGTACGAGAGCAATTTTCTGTGAAATTGTTAGATGTCTAAGATAAGTTGTCAGATTAAGTGTGGTAATATTACAATTGAATAAGGAGTATTCATTTTGTAATTTAAGATTTTCCGTAAGATAAGGTATCATCTTACCGTTACTGATCCATGTTTCTTAAAAACTTTGTAGGATGACTTCCAGTAGTAACACGGCTTCAGAGAATCAGTCCCCGCCACAGCATACTTGGGCAGATCGGTTATTAGATTAGTATAGAGATTATGAGGCAAACCCGAGACACGACGTAGGACAAAGGATTAGTTACTTCTCGTCAGTTTATTATCCAGTCCGGCATACTATTCTAGAGAGTCGGGCTATACTTGACTTGGTTAGCTGTCTACCAGAGGAATGGCGTGGTTGGGCACACGACACGGCGTGGTACTACCTTGGTATGTTTGACGACGATATAGAGCCGACAGGTAATTACAATGGGTTCGCTTTAGAGGTACACAGGCGTTTCTTTGAGAGCAGACATATAGCATCATACCCAGTTCAGGCGCATCCTCCCTATACTCACTTTACGGCAGATTCAGAGTCAGAGCATGATGAGATAGGTCCAGAGATGACCGCACAGTTGGAGATCCCTTCAATGATGGTACCTAGTATGGACACAAGAGAGTTAGTTACAGAGACAGCGGATGGCCTAGGGTTACCCGCCCCTTTTCAGCATGAGCCTTCTATGAGAGTTCAGGGACCATTTCAGTCAGGACCAGAGTATTTAGACACAGCCGCCCTATTACAGTTTCCATCATTTTATAGACCCCTTGATGAGATTTGCGCGGAGTTGGCCAGAGTTCGGGCTGAGTTTGAGGCAGGACCGTCTAGGATCCATTCCAGAGAGAAGTACGAGTCCTGTTCACTTCCCGACCACCTGCTGTCTCTGAAGAAGCGGGCATCAGTGACCTGCTGGGACTACCCGGTTTCAGACTCAGAGATGACAGTTTTAGATGTGCCTGCCCCACCATCACTTACACTTGCAGATGGCACTACTTTGAGGGTCGATGAGGCACTTCAGTTTACTTTCGGTTCAGAGTCAGACGATGAAGACCCGGAGGAGGATACCGATGAGGATCTGGATGAGGATCCGAACAAGAATCCCGAGGAGAATTAGGCCATAGTAGGCAGTGGTGACTCGACCGTAGTTTGTTAAGCAAGGCATCAGAAACGCATAGTAGTATAGTAGCCTTTGTTGTACATAGTCAGATCAGTAACTAGATAGTTTTGTAGTACTCCATCGGATACGAAATTTTATGAATCGTTTCCGTTCTAGTACTTCCAGTAGTACGGTAATGCAATATGTTAGTACATTCTGTACGCGTAGGCAATTAGCCTAGCTTAAACTCGTTGTAGTCTAATTAGTATAAGTCCTTGTTGAAAGCAAAACTAACATAACCCTTTTTGAAGTATATATATATAATATACATAACCCATGAGAGGGTTTTAGTCACAAGAAATTTCTTATGAATCGTATAACTAAACCAGAATATCAACCAAAACTCGTGTAACGAGAGTTTAATTTAACCTTGGAGGTTAAAAGTTGAAAGAAATAGAGTCAAAGTTAAAAATTTGTTATTCTCATTTATGTGAAAGTATTAAGAGGGAAAAGAAAAAGGGTTAGTGAGAAAATGAAGATTTAAAAACAAGTGCTAATAAGAAAAATTTTGTATCTTACAGTTTTAAAAAAAATGTCGCTGAGAGCTGTTAACGATCGAAGAGGACCTGAAAATCTTAGAGGACCTTATAGAGGTCAAGAACAACATGTAAGCGAGGAAAAGCAAAAACACCCAGCAACCTTTTCACTACCCCTATCTCCACAACGTCATAGCATTGAGGATTTATTCTTCGGAAGTAAACCACCATTTTTCGATGGATCTGGCAATCCAAGTGAGGCCGAACAATGGATACGTTCTATGGAGAGGATCTTTGAGCCGATTAGACTTAGTGATGAGGAACGTCTAGCATGCGCTGGGTATCAGCTAACCGGACCAGCTAAATATTGGTGGAAAACTAGATAGAGACTTATGCCGGTAGAACAAGCGACTCTAACCACCTGGAATGGTTTTAAGAAGGCATATTATGAAAAGTATGTAACCGATCAAGTCGAGGCTGAAGAGGAAATAGTCAGAAAGCTTCAGGGAGAACTTAAGTACGAACTGGGAAGGGCAGTAGCCAGACAGGAGGGACTGAGTTATGCAGAACTACTAGAACGAGTCCGTAAAATAGAGGCATTAGTACCTAATAAAGGAAAGGTGGTAAAATCCACACCAGCACCAAACCAGCTTCAACCCAAAATCGTCCCAATAATAATATCAACGATAAAGGAAAAAGGAAATGGGAAGGGAGTAGTAGTAATTGTTACCAGTGCCGCAACAAGCAAGGAAAACAGAATAACACTCGGCAGGGTTTCCACCAACCAGGGAAAGGAAGTAACTATGGAAAGAAAGTAGGACAAAAGAGTAAACCGCAGAAAAATGAACAATCCGGTCAAGGCAAGAGAAGCCATCTACTAGGACAGCTGCAAGGGCAGCCAAGGAACAGTAACCAAGGAAAAATCACTAATCCAGATTACCCTAAGTGTAATAAGGAACACCCTGGTGTTTGTTTAGCAAAAACTAGTGTTTGCTTCAACTGTGGACGTAAGGGGCATGTTAAGAGCGATTGTCCTGAGCCGTGGCAAGCAGTAGAACATAAACGAGAATTTTCTACTTGTTCTAGATGTGGTAAGAAGCATGAGGGTGTGTGTTTGGCAAACACGGATAAATGTTTTAATTGTGGGCAGACGGGGCATATAAGGAGGAGTTGTCCGACGCTCAAAACCAAATCAGTACGGCCAGCTTCAACCATCAAATACCATTCAAGTCCAGTCACAGCCACAGCTGATGCAATCACAACAGATGGCGAACGCATACATGATTAGGCAGGAGAGGCTTAATGAAGAAAAGGGAGATCTGGCAGGTATTGGACGAACCTTATAAATTACCCTGTCAAAATTGTTGACCCGTACTAGAACTATATACCAGTTTTCCAGTACCTTTTGACTATACTAAAGCGTTATATTCATTTGACTAGTACCCTCTGGCACTATAGGACTAAGACTAGAACGCTCTAATCTTGAAATCAGAACAACTACGCTTTAGGGAGTATTGATGGCCTCAGAGAGTTAAACCCTTAGTTTCATTAAGCAATTGATTGGGAAGTAATAAAATGTACTATATATATATAAATTTAGGAATAGACTAGTTGTTTGAGAATTACCACGATTCTCGACGACGAGAGAAAAGTCTCTTTAAAAAAAAAAACCCCGAGTAGAGAACCTACAGAATAATATGAAATATCTGGTTTACTACCAGATTGTCGTGTAGGTTTCACAATCGACTTAGAACTACGAGCAGCTCCCAAATTAAAAATTTTGTGTAGAATGGTATCAAAAGAGTTAAAGGAGCTTAAGATCCAACTGCAAGAGTTGTTAGATGATGATTTCTTTAGACAAACGTTTTCACCATGGAAAATATTTTAGATGTTCATCATCAAAGAAAGATGATTCTGCAAGAATGTATATAGGCTGTCAAAAGTTAAATAGAGATAACCCTTAAGAGTAAGTATCCTTTAACGAGAATAGAAGACCCCTGATAAACTTAAAAGGGAACAAGTACAATTGTAAGGATGGAATTAAGGTCTAAGCATCACTAGTTAAAAGAGTAAACTGATATACCCAAAAATTTATCTTTCAAGCCAGATATGGCCATCACGAATGTTTAGTTATGCCGCTTAATTGGCTAGTGCTCCGTAGTATTCATAAACCACAGGAATAGAATTTTTCGACCTAGACTTAGAAAAGAATTCATTTTAGTACTTATCAATGACAATTTCAGTCCCAAGAAAGAAGATGAATGTGAAGAACACTTACGAATAGTACTAGAACGCATAGAGTCGGGAGTTAGATGCCAAATTAGCAAGAGCAAGCTCGAATGGAGAAGCAATGTTTCTTGGACATACATTCTCAACAGAAGATGTTAAGATAGATTCCTGCTAAGGTAGAGACAGTACTCAAATGGAAAATCGCTTACCAGTCTGAATGAAATAAGAAGTTCCCAGGCTAGATAGTTAAAATAGAGGTTTCCATTAAGGAATTCTCTATGATTACTAAGATTTATGGCGCAACTACATAGAAGAAAAGAATAAATGTACAGACAATTGTGGAATAGGAACGCAGACGTTCTAGGAAAAGTTGATCATTACCCCAAATTTAGCCCTCCCAAAAACAATAAGGAATACGAGATGGATGTTAACACTACAAAGAATGAGACAGTATGATATAAATGCAAAATGAGAAAGTGATAGCTTACGATTCACGACACGTTAATCCCAGGAAATTGAATATCCAACCTACGACTTAGAACTTGCAGCCGTAGAGCTGGCATTGAAAATTCGGACACACCATCTATATGGTGCAAGGGATGAGATCTTCACAGATCATAAGAATTTGGAGCGTGTATTTGAGCAAAGGAATTAACATAAGACAAAGGAGATAGCTCGAACTAGTAAGATATTACGTTTGTGAAAATAATTACCATCTAGGTAAAGTTAAGAGTAAGAATAGACACGCTAAGTCGTGAGACTCCAACAAAGTTAAGTATCTCAACGTTGGAGAAGAAACGCTTATACGAGAAAGATTATAAGTATCAAGAGAAAGGACGAGTCAATGGATAAGCCTCGACTAAGAATAAGAATGAATAAACCAGACATCGACTCTGAAGCAATGAGTTTGTGATAGAAATTTAAGAGTGGACTTAGTAATTCCGATGACGACGAGATGGTTGTAGGTTACAAGGCAGAAAAGTCAGATAGCAAACCTAACTTTAGTACCGCTTTTCACCGCCAGTTGAATGGATAGTCCGAGAAAACGATTCAAGTACTCGTTGATATGCTAAGAACGATAATATTAGCCGAAGAGCGAATTGAAGAACACGTAGCCAAACAACCAAATTGTTATAACAATAACTATTAAGCTACGATAAGTATTACGACTTACGAGACCTTGTAGAAGGAAAAGATTTACATAGCTGCCTTATTGTTATAAGGTAGATGAAAGCAAAAATTTAGGACCAAATGCGGTCAATGAAATGATCGAGATCATTCGATAGATTCGAGTCAGAAGAAAATAAGTTTTAAAGAAGACAAAAGTCCTAAGTATATACAACAATTCGAACTTAATAAACGAGAAGGAAAATAAAAGCTCCTTAAGTTTTCTCCGTTAATGAGAAACATTAGTTTCATGTCAAGTTCAGACTTCGACAAAGATATATATAATTAGCAAGTAACTTGGAAAAGATAGTTTCCAATACGAATAGTTATGGCTTTATCGCCAAGTTTATGAAATGTTTTTTTTTTTTTTTAAAAGTACATCTTTTTGAGAAGAAGTATGTACGTTCGATTTAATACACATAGTTGATCAGCAGAGCGTTGATCTTGAATCGGCTTAAGTTATTAGGAAAGATCGAAAGCGATCTTGGATCGGAAAGCGCAAAAGTTAAAAAGCAAGTCGAGACAAATAGTAATAGCAGTATAAAGATCATTACAGGCAAGAGAAAGTCATGTCGAGTAAGAAGTACTTCAAGCAGTTATAGAGGATAAGCAAATTTCGGGACGAAATTTTTCGTAAGGGGGGTAGGATGTAATGCCCAGTAAATTCCTTACGTTCTAAAAAGTTTAAAGTTAATTAAATAAATGGCTTTGCACGCCTAAGTTTATAATTTTTGAATTCTAAGGCTAACGGTCGAATCCGTTATTAAAAATAAATTACGGGAGTCAGCTAGATGACTACTGTATTAGGGGTTAGCGCGTACGAAAAGTTTTTAGTTGTAAACTAAAAACGGAAAACCGTTTAATTTTACGTTTACAAAATCGCAATACGAACACGCCGAGAAAGTTTGTTTTTACGTTTTTCCGGATGAAACTCGGACTTGTCGTTCCGAGTTTTTGTCAAAATAAATTTTATAAATTTATTTTCTAATTAAGTTCATACGTTAGAATTTAAGGTCAAATCGAATCACGACGATTTTTGTACCGAACAACGTTTTTAGTCGTTCGTTTTCCCGTAACGTCGGATCGTGCCGGAAAAACCCGTAACCCCTTTAAAGCCCTTGCATGCAGCCACCACCTCACCCCTTTTAGGTGTAAGACATGCATGCTAATGTGGTGATTAAGTGACACCTTAACCATTACTTTTCTTAGTTTCAAACCTTTAATCATTTCAACACTTAGACAAACCAATTTTCCTCTCATCTCTCTCTCACTCTCTCGGCCACACACACACACTCTCCCTCAAACTTCATCTTCTCCACTTCTCCATCCACCATTGATGATACTTTGAAGTTCTTGAAGAAGAAAACCACACAAGTCATCAATCATCCAACAAAACCTATTACATCTTTCATTAAATCTTTAGGTATTCAACTTCTCTTTAATTCTATCTATCCAAAAACCCTTTTCTTTTTATTTTTCCTTTTGATCGAATTTTAAGAAGTGATTATATAGATGTTTTGATCTTAGTATAATGAAATTGGATGTATTAGATATGATAATTAGGGATTAAAATTGATCAAAACCAAGAACTTTATCTTTTGTGTAAATGCAGAATTTTTTTGGGAAATTGTAGGATTTTTGTTTTTCTTCTTTTGATCATGGATTCATGCTTAATAGATGTTTAATTAGTGTATGGAATGAAAAGGGATTGAAAGCCCTATGTTGTTATGAAATTCCAATTAGGGTTTGAATTATAAATTAGGGGTTTTTGCATGTTAGTTGTTTTTGGAATTGCAAGTGATTAATAGTTGTTATAATAGTTTGATTAGTGAATAAATGATGTTAATTGGAGAAGAAAATCAACCCCTTAACATCTATATAAAACCAGAAATTTATAGAATAAATAGGAGTTTATACATGTTTGATATTAAGTGATGATTTGTTAGTTGATTATGTTGCAAATCATATTAGTTGATAATAGAAATTAAATGAGAATTTTCTAAAAATGTTTAATGAAACATAAGAGGCAAAGATCACTTTATAAACTGAGTTATAATGATGTTAAGATATGTTTGCATGCATGAAAATGATTCAAGTTAGATATAGTTTAACGTCGTAAAGTTTGAACAAAAACCGACAACGTTGAAAAAATCGCGTAAGAGATGAATATCTAGTTGTAACTGAAAATCAAGAAGTCTGATGAGAATTCTAAGTTGATATTACTGTTTATAATGAAATTTGGAACATTTTTCTAGTTGACATCATAAGCATCCGAGTTAATATAATATGGATTATAGTTGTAATCGAAAACTAGAACTCGTTTGGATTTTCTTTGTTGGTTTAGTACTTGATAGTTGAAATTCGACGTTAGAACGTCGTGCTTTTGAACAAGTTGAGAAGGAGTTTGTCACGTACGGAGGTACGTGATGACTGTTTTAAGAGTCCAGTTTCTAAAAAAGTTGAATACGAGAATTTAAAACGAACCTAAAACGTTATACGGCGAACTTATCAATCAATTAGGGTTTCCACGGCAGTTTTGCGACCCTCGCCGGAAACTGTTATAACTTCCAGCTCGTTTATCGGATTTGTGATCCGTAAATTGGAGCACGAACTAGACTTCCTAAGCTTTCTAATGGTACAGGGCTCACCCCCTGTTTCTAAGTCCTCTATTCTGGACAGCCTCCAGAGTTACTGGACTGTACAGTGAATTTTCAGTTTCTTGTTTTCTAAGTTGTTTAGTTCACAACTTAGCTTCTTTCAATCGTTTAAGCCGTTTTTATCTATCGAACATCTACGTACTGACCCTAAAGTCAAGTACAAGACCTCTAGTGATGGAGACCAGTCGAGACCTTATATCTTATCTTTTCTTTAAAGAAGTAATAAACGAGAAATTCCTTATATCGTTCAAAGAATTAAAGTAAATCGCCTAAGTTGATTCTTTCCAACTTAGCTTCTCTTAATCTTTAAAGTCGTATTAGGATATCGATTACCATCTCTACTGACCCGAGAGTCGAGTATGAGATCTTCCAAGTTCTAACGAGATTGATACGAGTCTCGTTTCCCGTTTAAGTAAAACGAATCTAGTAAGCGTGCAAATGCCCAAAAGAATAAAATAACTAAATCTTTAATCGATTATCCTTTACAACCCGTTTTTTAAAGTATGTTCATTTTACGATGAAGGAGGAAGCCAACTGTAGAGAAAGGACGGAAGATCCAAAGTTGGAAGTTTTGCTTTAAGTTCTGTAAATCAAGGTGGGCTTTTATCTATATCAAATAAAATGTGGGGTTTTCCACAACTCGAAAGTATTATTTATCGCTTTGATAATTGTGTTTTCAAAGTGATAATCTTGGCATAAACTGTTTCAACTTTTTATGTGAGTTCTCTTGTACCTATCTGAGTTAACATTCATGTTTTCCAGATTTCTGAGTTAACCTTCGGGTTTTCCAGACTTTTAGAGTTAATCTAACTAGGTTAACTAACGATCGGCTCTGAGTTAGCT
The DNA here is from genome assembly GCA_029490685.1 of Schizonepeta tenuifolia. Lineage (NCBI taxonomy): Eukaryota > Viridiplantae > Streptophyta > Magnoliopsida > Lamiales > Lamiaceae > Schizonepeta > Schizonepeta tenuifolia. Next base: position 103,248,977 of record CM055955.1, read on the forward strand.
GCTAAGTGCTTTCCAGAGTTAGTGCACTTTGTAACCTGTGGTGTATGTGGTATCCTGTTGAGGGGTAGCCAGCCACGGTGAATTAGCTTTGGTCAAGATTGAATATAACATTCTCTAAAAATGCTTGCGCAAGCTGCTTTATACAAATCAGTCAGAAAATGTTTAGTAGGCACGGGCCTTTTCAACAAAACCCCGATGCGCTACGGTTATAAAATGCCAGATTATTTATACTTATGATTATGATTTCGGCATCGTGCCCACTAAGTACGTTTGTACTTAGCCCTGCATTGCTTTCTAAATGTGCAGGTTGAAGCGACGGTGAGCGGCGACGGTTGATGTTGAGTTGAAAAATAGGATGCTTTAGTTAGAACTCTTCCGCTGCAGAACTCTGAATCTTTTGAGATGTACCTTTTGAACAATTCTCAGTAGTCTAAGTCTGTAAATATGAACTTAGCTCCTTTTGTACTTTTGTCGAGAAATCCTTAGGGATTAACTCTTTCTTATTTATGTTAAAGTTTTGTTCATAGTTTATCGATGTTTATCATGTATGTTTAGTCAGTTAGCCCCCTTCTTCCCCGCTTCTTTAATCCAACCCCAGTCGCACCCCGGCTTCTGCCGTCCCTCGGGATTTGGGGCTGTGACAAAATTACCATTTAATCACATAATTTCAATCAAGCATAGTAAACTCAGAAATAATTGACATCTCAAACACAGTCAAATAATGACTCATTACTGCTCGACTCTTAACTTTTAGAAACTTATAACTTCAGACTTTTAACGAAAATAATTTCGTTAAACCTTTAATAACTCAAATAATAATAATTATTTTGAATTTAAAATTCAAACTTCTATTTAATATTTCTCGACTCTAAAACACGTCATCATTTTTCAAAATACGATCATATACTCGTATATACTCTCAACTTTAAATAATATTATTTAATCTTTTCTCAATTAATAATCCTCAAATTTCGTTTTTATTTAATAAAAACTCGACTTTTATTTTAAAACTTCAACGCTCGATAACTTATACGTTTTAATTCCGATTTAAGTGATTCAAAAAGCAAACTTGCTTATTTTTATTCAAACAGCATCATCAAATCACTAATACATCATATATCATCATGAATTTAACATCCACATATTTAAAACTTATTAAACTCGTTTTTCTCACATAACATGTATACTTGTTCGTTTTTCAAACTTTATAACTTCTCTTCACTCAATTAATACTTCATAACATCACTTAAACATATAAGAATGCTCAAGAGTATAAACATCAACTTACAACTCATATCATTCAAACTTTTTAGTTTTTAATGGAATAGGAATCTGCATGTTAGAAGTATTGGAAGAATTTAAGCAAGCAGGATTAGATTGTACCTCAATATCATCTTGGTCGGTTCCAAGTGCCATGAGGCATTGATCCGGACTGATGACTTTGTTGGTAGAGGTTAGGTCATCCTCATCTTCAGTGTCTGTGAAGATGTCCATATCGTCAGCTGCCTCTTCAGCTACCATGGCCTTGTTCTTTGCAGTTTGCTTCGCCCTCAGTGCTTCTCTTTCCTTCTTTGAGAGGTCTGGGCAATCGGCTTTGAAGTGTCCTTCCTTGCCGCATTCGAAGCAACCATTGGTGACTGGCTTCGAACTGTCTCGAGTTCGGTTTGATTTATAGAGACGTTTATATTTGCCGAACCGAGTATCCATATCGGCTAACTTTTTTGACAACGCTGCAATGTTCTGTTGCAGTTCTTCTCTGCTCGGCTCCTTTGCAGTCGTGTCAGCCGACCTGGTTGGCCTTGACGATCTCGACTTTGAGTAGTCAGCTCGGAGGGCAACTGACATTGATGCTGAGCCGACATCCTCAATTCTATTTTTCTGACTTGAGGGCTGCGACCTCCTTCTGTTGACCTTATACTCATTTCCTTTCAAGATTGAGAATAATCTTTCAGTTCCCATTTCACCTAGGTCAGCTCGGCTCTCGTGGATATTTGTGAAAGTATCCCACTCAGCCGGTAGAGCTTGCAACACTTTGAGGTTTATTTCTCTTAGAGTGTATTTTCCTTTCCGGATGGATTGGATTCTTCTGATGATGTCCATAAACCGAAGCTCTAGCTGATCTATAGTCTCATCAGGTCGCAGACTGAAATTGTCAAAATCTTGACATGCATGCGAGAACTTGTTTTCCTTTGTCTCGTCGCTTCCTTCACTTAGCGAGGCCAGGATGTCCCACATCTCTTTTGCGGTCTCACACTCCTCTATCCAGGGCAGATAATCTTGTCCAACCGTGGACATTATTGTGCTCTGAGCCCAGATATCCAGCTGGCTCACCTTGGCCTCCTCCGGAGTGTAGTCCTCTGGCTGTTTCTCCACATACTCCACCACTGCATCTCCATCGTTGGGATTTGTGGGAGTGCGAAGTATTCTGTCTCGTATGACGATTGGTCCAGATGTGAGAACTTGTTGCATCCTATGATGTTTGGACAAAAGGATCTTCTTCATTCGAGTTCTCCATGATGTATAGTTGACAACAGAGAACATGACCGTGATCTTGTCCTTGACGTCCATCTGCACAAACAAAAGCAGGACAACAAAAATGCGAGCAAGAATGCACTAGCGTGAAAAGACCTGTTCAGTTGACCACTGAAGAAAATTCTCGAATTCACACCTCGTGAAACAGAGTCAGCAGTCTTTTGAACCACTGCTCTGATACCACTTGATGGTCCCGATACGAGTTACTGGTGTATGGGGGGGGGGAATACACCAGTTATGATTTTTGTGCTTTTAAAAAAAACTTAACACTTGAAATCAACTTCAACTGAGTGAGAGGACTCAGTTGGGATCTCACAGCTGAGTAAGCAACCTCAGCTGGAAGGTTGGTGCTGTGCGGAATGTGGTGGAAAATAAACTCGTAAAATCAAACTCACGCTTTTATGCACGGTTGGTCAAAACCAAAACTGTTGTTGTGAAATTATGCAGATTGTATGCGGTTTGTTTGTCAGTTAAGATATGATAATAAAGACTAAACACAAAAGAAAACACGACACACAAGATTTACGTGGTTCGGAGAGAACTCCTATGTCCACGGGGAGATGTGAGTCCACACACCTCAGTCCAAGTTCTTCTGGACAGAACCACTCAGCTTACGCGGGCTGAGCAACCGTTACAGTTTAGTTTCCGGGCACTAAACAGCCTAAGTCAAGTTTGCGGGTACTTGACTACCTGACTACTCAATTACAGGAAGAGTAAGGTCCTAGCACACTTTTTACAGTGTGAGAAAGGGTAGAATTTCCAACTACAGCTCGATCACGAATGAGAGCTGGATCTAAGGCTTGAGCGAATAAACACTCAAACTAAGATCTAAGACAGATTTTCACTCTATGAACCCTCATCTACTAATGTTCTATCACTCTTGAACTCTCAGCTGTTGATGTTCTTAGAATAGGAGTTTAGCAGATTTTTCTTTCGCTTGTGATTGAACTTTTCTCTCTTGCTTCAGTCTGTCTCGTGTGTCCTCTATCTCTCGAATGAGAGAATGCCTCTATTTATAGGCGGAGAGAATCAACTAGCCGTTGGAGGAGCAGTTGATCTCTGATCGGTTGATAGCGATGGCTTGTCTCTCATCTCTGCAGACTTTCCTGATATGACATCTGTGCTCTTCTGCTTTCCATCTGAGACAGCCTTATGTTGGGCTAGATGGGGTAATGACTGAACGGTCAAACCCTCATGTGACTTCCTTTTGAAACTCAAATCTTTGACAGTCAACTTCGGTTTGTCGGTTGAAAGTCTTGACCTTCATCTGAGTGATCTTCAGCTGATGTTCCGATCTGTCGAGTTCTCAGCTGACTTTGAACTTCAAAACAGTTGAACTCCTTGTTCAGATTCTATAACTAAGGTTCTGAAACTGAACCCTCAGTTGTCTTCCACTTCTTTACTCGGTTGGGTTTGAACCCTCAGATGATTTCCTTTTCATCTGATGTTCTCTTCCTCTCAACTGTTTCTTATCTGATGAACGCTCAGTTGGTTTCCTTCAACTGATGTTCTGAAGACTTCTCCTTGTTTGCATCTGAACAAATGAACTCTCAGTTGTCTTTCTTCACAACTGATGTTCTGTCTGAGTGACGCCTTGTTGCCATCTTCAGCTGGAGACCTGTAAAGATAAAATCTTAACTTTGCTCAAACAGCGAGCCTAAATTCTAACATTAGGTATTGGCAACATCTACTCGGTTGCGGTCAGCCGGTTTTGGAATTCATCAAAACTTATACTAATAAATTTCCCAACAGATACCACTATGTCACAACCCGAATTTTAGTGTTGTAATTCCCCGAAGTAAATTCCAGAAGTCGGTCGAACAACTACTGTATTAGGGTTTTTACGTCTGATAAAATTTTCGTCCGAAAACTCAGATCGAAAAACCGTCAGGATTTAAATTCACTTTTTATTCGATACGAGTTCACCAGAGAAAATAAGTTTTTATGATTTTTCTTGGCGAATTTTAGACTATCTTATCCCGACTTTTTATCGGATTTTGAAAAATGAATTAGGTTTTCCGAGTATGTGATTTATTTATAATCTAACGGTCGAATTAGATTTCGTCGAATACGTAACCAACTAAGAATTTATTTCTCGACTTTTATAACTTCGTTCTAGACCCAGAAATAAGATATTTTCAGCAATAAAATACCCTCTAAACCGCCACTACCCATGAGTCATCACTTAAATAAGATATTTCTTCAGTTTATGGAATAGTATTTCACCTAGTCATCCTCTCTCCCTCCCCATTCCATCCGCCACCTCTCATCATCTCCTCTCTCTCATTTTTCTCTCTCAATCCTCCATTAAAGAGTCTCCTTCAAGCTCTTCTCAAGATCACAAGTCATCCGTCTACCGATCGATTTCATTTCCGAGTTCATATATCGCAAGGTAGGAACTTCTTCTACGTTTTTCTGCTGCCAAACTCTAAACTCTTTTGTGTTGATGTATATATCTTTTTGAGTCTAAGTTCATACATTAACTTAGTTTCTTTTGAGAACATCCTTGTCGGGCAATCCTTCGAGGTCGACTCCTTTTATATAATGAAGTCTTGTTCATAGTAGTTTATTCTGTTATTAATGTCTGTTTATTCGTTCATTCTTATTCATCCCCCTTCTTCCCCGCTTCTTTAATCCAACCCCTAGTCGCACCCCAGCTTATCCGTCCCTCGGGATTTGGGGCTGTGACAGAGTGGTATCAGAGTAGTCGTTTCTGCTCTACATACGAATTTCTTTCAAGTAGTAAGATATAGTATTTGTATATACTCTATACCCGAGTCTTCTTTCAAATAACTTAAGTCGTAACACTAAGTATAAGAGTGTAGACGACAACTCAACCTCCCGCTACGTCGACTCAACCAAAGAAAAAAAGTAAGGAAAGAATTTCAGAAGTATGATTTCTTTAAAGAAGAAATTTTGATTAAATATGAAAGTATGCTGAGATTAAGTATGCCAAGCATGATTTGATTAAAGTATAAAGATTATACTTTGTGATATGACGTGAATTATGTGAAAGCATGAATGCTACACTATGTGAAAGTATGTGAAATTATGTGAGTTATAATTTCCTTATTCAAAATGTTTTTGATGGTCCCGATATGAGTTCTGGTGTATGGGGGGGGGGGGGAATACACCAGTTAGATAATTTTAAAACAACTCTAAAAAATATCTCAACCGAGTAAAAAGGCTCAGCTGGATTCACAACCGAGTACGAGAACTCAGTTGGAAGAGTGGTGCTGTGCGGAATGTGGTGGATAAAAATTAACTCGTATAAAAACAACTCACGCTCAAATGCAAGGTCGGTCAATAACCAAGTCAGTTGATATGCAAAGATGCAGTTTTGTATGCTGGTTAGTTGGTCAGTTGAATATGCAATAAGAAATAACTGAACTGAAAACACAAGCACACAAGGGATTTACGTGGTTCGGAGAGATCTCCTACGTCCACGGGGAGTTGTGAGTCCACACAACTCAGTCCAAGTTCTTCTGGACAAAAAACCAAAAAGCTTACGCGGGCTTTGCAACCTTTAAGATAAGTTTACGGGTACTTATCAACCTTACAGATAAGTTTACGGGTACTTATCAACCTATCTACTCAATTCCGGAAAGAGTAGGGTCCTAACAACCTTTTTAAAGGTGTGTGTGAGGGTGGAATTTCCAACTACTAGCTCGAACAGGAAAGTGAGCTAGGATCTAACACTCTATGAACTCTCAACTAGTGATGTTCTCAAGGTTGGATCGAAAAACACCAAGACAGAATCTAACACTCTAGGAACTCTCAGCTAGTGATGTTCTTAGAGATTGATTTCGGTTTAGCTGGTTTGTGATATGAACTCTCAACTGGTGATGTTCACTCGTCTATCTCTTCTCTTTTTGTCTTCTCTGTCTTCTGAGTCTTGGTGAATGAATGAATGCCTCTATTTATAGGCGGAGAGAATCAACTAGCCGTTGGATGAGCCGTTGATCTCTGTTCTGTGAAAGCGATGGCTTGTCTCTCATCTCTGCAGACTTTCCGGATTTGACAACTGTGTGCTTCTGCTTTCCATCTGAGACAGCCTTGTGTTGGGCCAAATGAGGTAATGACAGAGAGTCAAACCTTCACATGACTTCCTTTTTGAAATTCAAATTTCAACCTTTGACTCTCAACTTTGGTTAGTCGGTTGAGTCATTTGATCTTCATCTGATTGGTCTTTAGCTGATGTTCCATCTGATTGCTACCTTGAACTGACATTCTGTCTGAAGCGGAACAGTTGAACCCTCAGCTGCTTTGAACTTTATGTTGTCGATCTGACTGATTAAGTCTTGTAACTGATGTTCCATCTGAACGCTCAGTTGTCGTTCTTGTATCTAAATCTTGAACGCTCAGTTGTCTTTCTGATGTTCTGAATCTGATCAGTTGGCTCGAACGCTCAGATGACTTTCTTCCATCTGATGTTCTTTTACATCTTCTTCCTTGAACGCTCAGTTGTCTTTCTTACAACTGATGTTCTATCCGAGTGAAGCCTTGTTGCCGTCTTCAGCTGGAGACCTGTAAATATAAAATCTTAACATTGCTCAAACAGCAAGCCTAACTACTAACATTAGGATATGGCAACATCTACTCGGTTGGGGTCAGTTAGTTTTGAAATCAATCAAAACTTTAATAAATTTCCCAACAATTTACCCCTTTTTGATGATGCCAAAACCCTTACAAAACCCTTACAGATCAAACTGTTCTAAACCGTACTGACCTATCTAAAATCTTAGCTGAAATTCTAGACAGACTATAAGATTAAAACATCAAAGGGTTAGCACAGTTATAACATGGTATTGAAATAACTTTGCGATTCAGAGCTTGGACAACTAGAGATTGTACGTCAAGTTGAATCGGATAACTGATGAAAGTTTTCATTACAACTGATGGTTATAAAATAAGCATAAAAGTCAAAAGTACATCAGTTGCTCAAAAACTTTAACTTGGCTAAAACTGTAGCCCATATTTGCTGAACATTCTAACAAAAATTTCTCTCTTCGCCTCTTACTCCTTCGCGATTTCAACTCCATGCTCTCGACAAACTTGTCTTGCCTCAGCTGCTATTTTCTGACGGTTGGGATATCTTGAGTCTGGGAGGAGTGGAGGACGGTAAGTGATTTTCTAAGGGATGGGGACGGTGTTCAAATCCAGTTTCGCATCTATCATTGCTCGCCTGAACTGGCTGAACATGCCCGGGTCCCTAGAGTGTAGCTCAGTCAGCGCTTCTTTGAAAGCTTTCCTCGGATCCTTAGTTGTGAAGACTTTTCTGTAGTAGAAGTCATTCACAAACTCCTCCTTGAACGACTCCCAGTCCTCATTCCACTCGGCTGGCATCCACTTATCCACATGCCTGAACCGACTTTGAAGCTTAACCTTCCCTGGTAGACGCTGTTGCTTCAACCTTGCCTCAGCCTTCACTTGATGTTTTTCTATTCGGCGTCGGCTGCGGGAGGCAATGTTTCTATCCAGGTTCTTGGTGACTTTGTCAAGCTCCTCCTCGAACTGGTTGACTCTTTTAGCTTGGCTGGCATCGAATTTCTTTATCCAGTCGGGATTCATGTAGTCTTTCTCAGCAACATCCATAGCCTTAGCAGCAGCAATACACTCTTCGGTTGTGATACCGTCGAGTTCAGCATCAAGCTCGGCTGCGATCTCGGCTATGGAGTTGTAGGAAACTCCATATTCTTCTGCTCGCTCCATGTCCTTCGCCATTTTAGCTCCGCCGACGTCGGTTGTCTTAGAAGTGGACTTCTTCTTCTGGGTCTTCTTCGGTTGGGTCTTCAGCTGAGATTTTTCGGCTGGTGTCTCATCTTCCCAAACCTTATCTTTCCCCTGCATCTCATCTTCACCTTCACCAGTCTCAACTTCCCCCTGCTTCTCATCTTCCCCCTTTTTGGCATCAGCAACAAGGCTTGCGACTGAGCCATCAAGAGAGGTGAGTTGTTGTTCGGCTTGTTGAATTCTGTTGAAGAGCTCATCAACTGCGTACTCTACTTCAACCTTCTTCGCCAGTTCAGAGTCAAGGCGCTCTTGCTCGGCTTTCTTCAGTGTAGCGAGTATCTCAATGACTTCGGTTTGGAAAGCAACGAACTCAGCCCATCGTGACTCGATCCGAGAATCCCATTCTTCATCTTGAGTCTGTTGGGATTTGGCGAGGTTGGAATCAGATATAGACTTGAACACGTTCAGATTGGATTTGAGTCCATGAACGGTTGTCTTCAGTGCATTGAGGTCTTGGCTGGTGGATGTTGAGAATTCGTCCAGCTTTATCTTCAATGAAACAGTCTCTTCTTGCAGCTTCTTGTTCTTCTCCGCCTGAGCTTCCAACATCCTCAGCTGATCTTCTTTGTTGTGCTGGATGTTGGCAAGCATCTCCTTTCTGAGCTGATTAACCCTCTCAGCGATCAGCTCACATATTTCATCAGTTGAGGGTGCTGGCTGATCAGCTGGAGCGGGTTGTTCAATGAGAGCTGGCTGTTCAACAGTAACCATGGCTTGGCGGTTGGCCATGTACTGTTGAAGCTCTGATTCTTCTTCCTTTGCCACGGTGGCGGCTGCGTCGAGATCATCGATGAACTTAGCCGACTTGACAAGCATGTTGTCAAGGAAGGCAACACAGACTTGTTCAGCCGTCTCCCTTGTATCTTTGCTCTCTACCTTGCTGAGGTGCATACGACGCGTCAGCAGTGCCACCTTGTTGTTGTAGGCAACCTCAAGGTTGGTGTAGTTGAAGTAGTCTCTGATGCGCGATTCATCTGCCTTCAGCTGGTTCTAGCTGTGTATCCTTATGGTATCCTCCTTCACATACCAGTGGCTGAAGATTAAATTGAACTGATACAGCAGCTCGGTTCTAAGCGTGGCAAAAATCGGCATGTCACGCGCTTCAGGGAACATCCCAATTAGCTTTTGGAAACAGTAGGCCAGCTTGCCTTCATGCTCCTGTGCGACAGCCTGACGATCAGCTTCGTCATCGATGGGGGAGAGAGATAGATTCTCGTATAGTATCGGTTCAAGAGTTTCATCAACGTTGGCCAAAGAGGTGGTCTCAACGTTGGCATCGAGCTGGGAGCTCGGAATTTCTGGTTGAGTGGGGAGGTTGGTATCAATAGGTTCATCAACATTGGCCAAAAGAGTGGTCTCAATGTTGGCATTGAGCGGTGAGCTCGGAATTTCTGGCTGTGTGTCGGTTATGAGAGCCTCTTTGGGCGGTATGGCATCAGCTCCTGCCGTGGGGGAGGTTGGAATGTCTTCAGTTTCCTCAGAGGAGGAAGATGCATCCGAGGTCAGATCCGTTTCCATCCCTTCCATCTCATCTGTTCCACTGGCGCGAGGAACAATCTTGAAAGCGTCCTTGTCAACTGAGTGACTCGACTCAGATGGCTCCTTAGCTGGTATCTCCTCAGCTGGAACATCCTTAGCTGGCACATCCTCAGCTAGCGCATCCTCAGCTGGCACATCCTCAGCTGAAACCTCCTCAGCTAGCAACTCCTCAGCTGGAATCGCAACAGACTTTTTGATCCGAACCCTCAGCTTCTTCTTAGCTGGTTCTTACGCTTTCTTTTTCTCCGACCCAGCTTTGTGTCGGCGTCCAGCTGTGGATTTTGATTGGCGGGTGGTAACTGGAGGCAGCTCCTCAGTTGTATCTTTTACAGCCCTCTTGTCCTTGGGAGTGTAAACGCTCTTGATCACATCTTGAGCCTTCTTGGCGGTTGGGAAGAGCATCTGTCTCTTGACAGGGGTCTCCTCACAGTCTTCCCAGACCATGTTCTAATCCTTTATTGCAAAAAGGATCAGGGAAGAAATTTTACAACCGAAGTTGAGAGTTCCCTTTACACTTAACAACTTCTCTCCGGATTTGGTTGCGGATTCGGAGATCTTCTGCTTCTCCAGAGTCAACTAGTGTTCAAAATACTGGGACCAGTAGATGTCATGTATGTGTTTGTGCTCCAAAGCAATCAGTTGCTTGAGCTTTGGTCGGCTGATGTCGCCAAAGGTCCCGCTGTATCCGAAGATGACTTTGGATACAACATCGAACAGGAGGCGATGTTCTGGCTTCAACTTGGTTCGCTGCATATTGCTCCTCAGTTTTTCTAGAGTGATGAGAGCACTCTCCAGAAACTCATCGGCTTCCGCATCGGTGATGTTGTCGATGGTGTCTGTGGCGGTCAGGTTCGGCGGAATGACTTGGCATAGAAAGTCGGAAACTTGAATGGGGATGGTGACACGGCGAATCGTTCTGGCAGGGACATCCCGTTGTTGACAAGAAACTTCTGTGACAAGCCCATCTCGGTTGTCGATGGGTGATCGCAAGTTCAGGTGGAACTCCCCGACCTGTCGCCTGAGAAGGTGGGACGGGAATAGCGTCACCCAGTCCAGGAGGCCGTTCTCCCTGAGAGAATTGGCGAGGGGAGACAACACCGGCGATTCAAGTTCATCTTCTGAAAGTATCTGTTCAAAGTGGATCTTGGACAACATCATCTCGAAGGACTCATCATATGAAGAAGGACCAGAGAAGGTCCTGAAGAAGCCATTTTCCTTCCTTGTGAAGCTTTTGGTGCCATTTAATGATTCTGTGAAGATATATATATAGAGAGAAAAACTTGCAGAAAATGGTGAGACAAATCGGAGACGAAAATGAACAGTTACTGCAGATAAACACAAATGTAGAAGGTAAGATATCACTTCCTGATTTTCCGCCTTTTATAGGTTAGTGGCTCAGTTGAAATCGACGGCTAGGGTTGAATGGCGCGAATCCATCAACGGCTGAGATCTCGCGACTGTTGACTAGCTTTGACTTGATGTCACAATCCGAGTTCCAACCAGCGCGTGAGAAGGTGAACTGTTTTTCATGTCAGCCCAGTCGCACTATAAAGTAGGCTATTGATGTTCAGCCACACTTTACATTAAATGCGCTATGATGGCTATTTTTGTCTAACTGACATGCTCAGGAATGTTTGAATTTATTTCAAACATTCTCATTTAAGACATAAACACCTTCAGCCATAAATGATACCTGCTAGCTGATGTCGGAATCAGTTGTGTTCCAATGTTGCGGCATACCATCAGCTGACTCGAGTTCGTCTGTTTAGCTGACGTTTGATCCAATGTTGCAGCATACCATCAGCTGACTCGAGTTCGTCTGTTCAACTGACATCTGATGTCTTCGCTTGGCGATCCGCATCTGATGTCTTCAGTTGGCGATCAGCATCTGAGATTCCCCCTTCATCTGAGCTTCCCCCTCAGATGGATATCTATCTCTTCACCTCGGCTGGTTCCTCATCTGATGGATCCAACAATCCAAGTAGATCACATAGCATCTTGAACCGCGCTTCGGCTAGAGGTTTGGTGAAGATATCAGCTCTCTTATTCTCAGTTGGAATTTTCTCCATGGAAACATCCTTCTTCTCAATATGATCTTGGATAAAATGATGTCGGATGTCGATGTGCTTCGTCCGAGAATGGTGAACATGATTCAAAGAGATAGCTATGGCACTTGAGCTATCACAATGAATAGGAACCTGTCCAGTTGCAACTTCATAATCTCTCAGCTGTTGCTTGAGCCACAACACTTGCATGCAACAACTTCCGGCAGCCATATATTCTGACTCGGTTGTAGAAGTGGCAACACATGCTTGTTTCTTGGAAAACCATGAAACCAGCTTGCTTCCCATGAACTGACAGTGTCCAGATGTGGACTTCCTGTCCAACCGATCTCCTGCTAGATCTGCATCTGAGTATCCGGACAGTTGGATACCACAACCCAACATTAACAGTGCCCTTCAGATACTTAATGATGTTCTTTGCTCAACATGTGTTCTTCCTTCGGTTGAACTTGGAACCGAGCACACACTCCAACCACGTAAGATATGTCTGGCTGACTGGCAGTTAGAAATAGCAAAGAACCACATGGTCTGTGATGCTTTATTCTTCCTCAGCTGTTTCTCCTGTTCCTGCACAAAGAAACTCGCTTAGGTCCCCAATTTTAGTTGGGTCCTGGAGGGTTAGAACCAGTTCTCCCTTGAACTGTGAGTCGTTTTTCCCTGTATACTCAGATAGATTTATCATTCCAAATCACTTTTCCTTCTCCATCAACTATAACAACACCACGGTTATCCTTAGGCTTGTTGTTAGTAGTGATGTTCTGTTTCTTGGGAGGAGATGGATTTCTCCCATTGTGAGCTTTAGGAGGAGAGGCTTTCCTCCTGTTTTGATGGCGATTCTTATCCTGTTGGTTTTGTCGATGAGGTCGGACTCCATGTTGGAATCTTTGTGGCTGAGTCTGATTCCTTGGTCCTGACTGTCGACGACAGCTGTTCATGCTCGGATGTTGATTCAAGTTGTGGCATGAAAAATCACAGGTGTTGGAACCGTTCCACATCGGTTGATTCTGATGGAACCTCTGGTTGATCTGTTGATGGAACCGATGTTGATTCAGATGGTTGATTCCTTATCGGTTCTGTGGTCGGTTCAGGGGTCGGTTCTGAGGTTGGTTCAGAGGTCAGTTCTAAAGTCGGTTCTGATTGTATCTCCGACGCCTCTGGTTCCTCTTCTGAGACTTAAAACATTCCCCCTCGGTTGATGTCCCAACCGATGGAATGTTCAGTTCTCCATCCACCGCTCCTTTCCCTTTCTCAGTTGAAGTTTCCTTAGTCGGTTGAGCTTGCTGAGAAGTGGAGGTTTGATTAATTTGGGGAGTTGCAGACTCAACTGTGTCAGGTTTGGCAACCGTGACATCCACACCCTTGACAAAGGTTGCGGGTGGCATTCCCGTATCCTTGACTATGTCGTAACCGAAACCTGACACGTTATCCATTTGTCATCTGTAACTGATGAGATTCTCGATGATCTTGGATGACTGATATAGCTTGATCAGGTTGTCCTTCTCAGTTTGTAGATCTTTGAGAAGAACAGCTATATGCTCGGTTTGTGCGTCTGACTTCTTTATCAGCTGGTCGATCTGAGCCTCTTGCTTTTTCAACTGATTATGCTGCTCCTTGATCTGCTCCTTCAAATCCTCATCGGTTGGAGCATTAGTTCGGTTGGCCCCATTCAGTTGACTTATGAGATCATCAATCTCTTCGGTTTGACTTTGAATCAGATCGTCCTTTTCGGTTAAGGATTCTTCAAGTCTGGCAAACTAATCTTGAAGACTCTTAAACTCAACCGATTGCTGTTGCACTTCCTCATTGAGTGCTAGGAAGTCATCCCATGAGAGTTCCAACTCTTCATCTAGTGTTTCCTGCATGTTAGAGATATTGGAAGAATTTAAATTAGCAGGACTAGAATGTACCTTAGCATCGTCCTGGTCGGTTCCAAATGCCATGAGACATTGATCCTGACCGATAGCGTTGTTGGTGGAAGTCAGCTCGTCCTCATCTTCAGTGTCGGTGAAGATGTCCATGTCGTCAGCTACTTCTTCTGCAACCATGGCCTTGTTCTTTCCAGTTTGCTTGGCCCTCAATGCTTCTCTTTCTTTCTTCGAAAGGTCTGGACAATCAGCTTTGAAATGTCCCTCCTTGCCGCATTCAAAGCAACCGTTGTTCACAGGCTTTGAGTTATCTCGAGTTCGGTTGGATTTGTAGAACCTCATGTATTTTCTGAACCGAGCATCCATGTCAGCTAGCTTCTTTGACATGGCGGCAATGCTCTGTTGCAGCTCTTCTCTGCTTGGCTCCTTCAAAGCTGTATCCGCAGATCGTGTTGGCCTTGATGTTCGCGGCTTGGAGTAGTCAGCTCGAAGTGCGACTGTCTTTGTGGCTGAACCAACATCCTCATGTCGACTCGTTTGAACCGAGGACTGAGATGATTTTCGTCGGTTCACCTTGTATTCATTTCCTTTCAGGATTGAGAACAGCCTTTCTGTTCCCATCTCTCCAAGGTTAGCTCGGCTCTCATGGATGTTGGTGAAGGTGTCCCACTCAGCTGGTGGAGCTTGTAGTACCTTGAGGTTGATTTCTTTCAAAGTATATTTCCCTCGTCGGATGGACTGAATCCTTCGGATGATATCCATGAACCGAAGTTCTAGCTGATCAATGGTTTTGTCAGCTCGTAGACAGAAGTTATCAAAGTCTTAACATGCATGGGAGAATTTTTTCTCTTTGGTTTCGTCACTCCTTTCGCTGAGAGATGCAAAAATATCCCACATCTCCTTAGCGGTGTCGCACTCTTCTATCCAAGGAAGATAGTCTTGTCCAACTGTGGACATGATAGTGCTCTGAGCCCAGATATCTAGCTGGCTCACTTTAGCTTCCTCTGGAGTGAAGTCTTCTGGCTTCTTCTCCACTAATTCCTCAGTTGCATCCCCATCATTGGGATTTATAGGAGTGCGAGTGACTTTCTCTCTGATGATGATCGGTCCAGATGTAAGTACTTGTTGCATTCTATGATGCTTTGACAAAAGAATCTTCTTCATCCGAGTTCTCCAGGATGTATAGTTCACAACCGAGAACATGACCACGATCTTGTCTTTAACATCCATCTGCACACACAAACAAAAGACAACAAATGCAAGCAGATATGCACTAGCGTGAAAAAGATCTGTTCAGCTGACCACTGAAGAAAACACCTCGAATTCACACCTCGTGAAACAGAGTCAGCAGTCTTTTGAACCACTGCTCTGATACCACTTGATGGTCCCGATACGAGTTCTGGTGTATGGGGGGGGGAATACACCAGTTAGAAAAATTTAAAACAACTCTCAAAAATATCTCAACCAAGTAAAAAGACTCAGCTGGATTCACAACCGAGTACGAGAACTCAGTTGGAAGATTCGTGTTGTGCGGAATGTGGTGGATAAAAACTAACTCGTATAAAAACAACTCATGCTCAGATGCAAGGTCGATCAATAACCAAGTCAGTTGATATGCAAAGATGCAGTTTTGTATGCTGGTTAGTTGGTCAGTTGAATATGCAATAAGAAATAACTGAACTGAAAACACAAGCACACAAGGGATTTACGTGGTTCGGAGAGAACTCCTACGTCCACGAGGAGTTGTGAGTCCACACAACTCAGTCCAAGTTCTTTTGGACAAAAAACCACAAAGCTTACGCGGGCTTTGCAACCATTAAGACAAGTTTACGGGTACTTATCAACCTTACAGATAAGTTTACGGGTACTTATCAACCTATCTACTCAATTCCGGGAAGAGTAGGGTCCTAACAACCTTTTTAAAGGTGTGTGTGAGGGTGGAATTTCCAACTACTAGCTCGAACAGGAAAGTGAGCTAGGATCTAACACTTTATGAACTCTCAACTAGTGATGTTCTCAAGGTTGGATCGAAAAACACCAAGACAGAATCTAACACTCTAGGAACTCTCAGCTAGTGATGTTCTTAGAGATTGATTTCGGTTTAGCTCGTTTGCGATATGAACTCTCAACTGGTGATGTTCACTCGTCTATCTCTTCTCTTTTTTTTCTCTGTCTTCTGAGTCTTGGTGAATGAATGAATGCCTCTATTTATAGGCGGAGAGAATCAACTAGCCGTTGGATGAGCCGTTGATCTCTGTTCTGTGAAAGCGATGGCTTGTCTCTCATCTCTGCAGACTTTCCGGATTTGGAAACTGTGTGCTTCTGCTTTCCATCTGAGACAACCTTGTGTTGGGCCAAATGAGGTAATGATAGAGAGTCAAACCTTCACGTGACTTCCTTATTTGAAATTCAAATTTCAACCTTTGACTCTCAACTTTGGTTAGTCGGTTGAGTCGTTTGATCTTCATCTTATTGGTCTTCAACTGATGTTCCATCTGATTGCTACCTTCAACTGACACTCTGTCTGAAGCGGAACAGTTGAACCCTCAGCTGCTTGGAACTTCATGTTGTCGATCTGACTGATTAAGTCTTGTAACTGATGTTCCATCTGAACGCTCAGTTGTCGTTCTTATATCTGAATCTTGAATGCTCAGTTGTCTTTCTGATGTTCTGAATCTGATCAGTTTGCTCGAACGCTCAGATGACTTTCTTCCATCTGATGTTCTCTTACATCTTCTTCCTTGAACGCTCAGTTATCTTTCTTACAACTGATGTTCTATCCGAGTGAAGCCTTGTTGTCGTCTTCAGCTGGAGACCTGTAAAGATAAAATCTTAACATTGCTCAAACAGCGAGCCTAACTACTAACATTAGGATATAGCAACATCTACTCGGTTGGGGTCAGTTAGTTTTGGAATCAATCAAAACTTTAATAAATTTCCCAACAGTTTTGTTTTCATGAGAATTTAGATGAATTCTAAGGCCTTCCCGATTCTTTGAGAACTTAGACGTTCTAAGAAGCGTTGGTTCCAAAATTTCCAAGAAACGATCGGATCGGAAGGGACAAAATAAAGGGAATCAAAGAGAATAAACGAATGTCACCTGCGTAAAGTGACATGAACAACAGACTCGTTGGAGTCGTATTGTTTTTGAAAATGAAAGCCGTAAGAATTTCCTTTTAAGGAAATAAAATAAAGAATAACAAGAAGAATAAGAATGAATAAGTTGATAAGTTAAAAGAATGAAGACAAATCGTCAAAAAATTTTCTTCGAGAAAGAAATAAAGTGAGAAAGTAAAAGAATAATAAGCAAAATGATGAAAATAAAATCGTAAATTTTTTTTTATATATATATGTATTGTTTGAGTGCAATTTCTTGAAATTACTAGATGATTAAGATAAGCTGTGATTAAGTGATTTAAGTATTGCAATTTTGAATAATGGAATATTTTGATTGTAATTTAAGAATTCTTTAAGATATGTTAATTACTCTACCAGTTACTGATCCGTGTTCTCTTAAAACTTTGTAGGATGCCTGCTACACGTGTTACGGCTCGGAAGAGTCGACCTTTGAGACAGCGTACAGTAGTTGATGAGGATTTAGACGAGTACCATGACTATGAGGTGGATCCAAGTCATGATATTGGATAGTTGGTTAGTGACTTCGCTGCACGCTTCTACGCAGCTCGTCACTTTGTTACTGAGCGTCAGGTGATGGCCAACCTGACTGTACGGCTGCCCGACGAGTGGCATGGGTGGGCCCATGCCATATTCTGGTACCACATCGCACTGATCGGCGATGATCCCGAGCCGATCGGCGACTTTGCTGGTTTTGCCTTAGCCATACATAGGCAGTTCTTTCACAGTCGGGTTATGTGGACTATCCCGGTTGAGGAGCACTTACCCTACCTTCACATTTCGACAGAGTCCGAGGCTGAGTTTGAGCCCGAGCCGTTAGCCCTAGACCCTGAGTTTGCTGCACTGTTGGAGCTGCCGCCAGTGCTTTCACCTAGTGAGGGGTTAGTTCTAGGAGACGAGTACCTAGAGAGAAACGCAGAGCTGGCTGCGATGTTAGAGTTACCATCTCCTCTTACACCACTGGAGGAGATTTGTGCTGAGTGGACGAGAGTACGGGGACAGTTTGAGTGCGGGGCCATCTAGGGCCCGTTCTGCAGAGGTGTACCCATCTAGTTCACTTCCTGAGCACCTTCTTCCCCTGAAGAAGCGTGCAGTAGTATCCAGTTCAGACTACCTGATTTTAGACTCCGAGAGGACTACTTCTGACGTGTCTTCACCACCACCACTTACACTTCTGGACGGCACTACTTTGAGGGTTGACGAGGCACTCCAGCTCGTCTTTGGGATCTGATGGAGGACGACCCCGAGGAGGACCCCGAGGAGTTGCAGGCTGTAGAGGGCAGTAGTGACTCGACAGCAGCTTGTTGAGCAGAGCGTCTTAGACGCATAGTAGTAGTAGAAGTCTCCTTTTGTCTTGTAAATAGTCGGATCAGTAACTATCCTTTTGTAGTACTCTATGCGGATACGAAGTTTTTGGGATCGTTTCCATTCTAGTACTTCCAGTAAATGCGGAGATGCAACTTGTTAGTGCACCCGGTTCATAGATAGGCAGTTAGCCTAGTTTAGACTAGTCGTAGTCTAACCTTTTTGTATAAGTCCTCGTTGGAGGCAAAACTAATATTCTTTTTAACATGTATATAATATATATATGATGACCCGAGAGTGGGCTTAATCTTATGAAAAGTTTCTTCTAAGTACGTTTGGAAGAAAAAGTTTTAGATGAATATTCCGGTTTAACCGAGAAGTTAAAAGTTTAAAGAGCTAAGTATCGAAGCTATTATCAGTTTTCTTTTTCCAACTTAAACAAGGGAAAAGGGTTAGTAAGTAAAAGAAGGCTTAAAAGTAAGGTGCTAATGAGAGTTTTGTTCTTATAGTTTCAAAGAAAAAAAAATGCCGCCGAGAGTAGTTAACAACCGAGGAAGACCTGGTAGGCCCAGGGGACGTGGTAGACGTCCAGCACAGAATTGAGGACCTGTTCCTTAAACGTAACCCACCTATGTTCAACAGATCTGGTAGCCCAAGCGATGTTGAGCTTTGGGTGGGATCTATCGAAAGGATTTTTAAACTCCTCAGATGTACTGATGAGGAGCGACTGTTGTGTGTCGCGTTCCAGCTTTCCGGACCAGCTGACTACTGGTGGGAAGCTCGGCAGAAGGTTATACCCACAGAGCACCTGGCTCGTTATACCTGGGAAGAATTCAAGGAGGCACTGTATGATAAGTACGTACCTAAAACCTATAGAGCTCAGAAGGAGGTTGAGTTCTATAACCTTGGTCTAAGTTGTCGAGGTATGCGCCTGCTCAGGTGGATACCGAAGATAAGATAGCGAAAAAGTTCCGTGGGGGACTGAAACATGAGTTTGGAATCGCATTAGCCAGTCATGGAGGACTGAGCTACACTGAAGTTTTAGGGCGAGCCCTAGAGATGGAGGCCGTAGTGCCTGATGAAAGAAAAATAATAACAACCGCACCAGCCCCAATCTAGAATCAAAACCGAGGCTACTACAACAACAATAATAGCAATTACCAAGGGAAAAGAAAGTGGGAAGGAGGAAATAGCAGTGGATATAATCAGAACTACAAAAACCAAGGGAACCAAAGAAGTGGCAACCAGTAAGGCTTCCAGCAGCCTAATCAAAACAACAACTATGGAAAGAAACCGTGGCAAGGAAACAATCAGTCAGGGTTGTTTTTACAAGGAAATAGACAGGTAGGGTCAGGAAGAGGAAATAACCAGCAGAATCAGCCACAGGGACAAGAAAGGAATTTCAACCATGGAAATAATAACCCAGGGAGGGTTACTTTTCCTGTTTTCCCTAAGTGTAATAGGACGCATCTCGGCGTTTGTTAAGCAGGCATGGGTGTTTGCTTTAACAGTGGACAGAAAGGGCATATGAAAATGGAGTGCCCAAAGCCATTGCAAGCGGCAGGACAAAACCATTATGAACAGCCCCAGCCTTTGAGGGCGATTTAAGCTCAGCCGCAGTAGCAGATGACCCAGCAGCAATTCCAGCAACACGCTCAATAGCAACAGAATGCAAGGGCATGTGCGATCAAACATGGTGTGCAGAATAAAGGAAAAGGAAACCTAGCAGGTATGGGAAAACTTGACAATATCCCTATTAAGATACTGTTTGATACTGGCGCATCGCATTCTTTTATTGCTGGTTCGTTTGCGGATAACTTAGATATCAGACCTGTACGGGCTGAACACGCTATGAGAGTAGCTACACCTTCAGGAGAGATCACTACTTCCACGCATGTTTGCTCTAACCTAGAATTAGAAATCGGAACTCTTAAGGTTAAGGCGAACAATTTGAATGTTATGATAATGTGGGACGTAGATATAATCTTAGGAATGGACTGGTTGTCTGAGAATTATGCCACGATTCTCTACAACGAAAGAAAAATCTCTTTCCATCCACCAGGAAAAGAACCGACAGAATTTCATGGGATTGCAATGGGCAAGAGAATACCGGTAATATCCGCCTTAAAAGCCAAAAAGTTGATGAAGAAGAAGGGTTGCACCGCTTATCTTGTGTACCTAGTTGGAGAACCAGGAGCCGAGAAGACCATTCAAGACGTGAAAGTTGTTAACGAATTTGAAGACGTCTTTTCAGAAATTTTACCTGGTTTACCACCCGACCGTCACATAGATTTCTCAATTGACTTAGAACCAGGATCGGCCCTCAAATCAAAAGCCCCATATAGAATGGCACCAAAAGAGTTAGAAGTGCTTAAGATCCAGCTGCAAGAGTTGTTAGACCTTAGATTCATTAGACCGAGTGTTTCACCTTGGGGAGCACCTGTTTTGTTTGTCAGAAAGAAGGATGGTTCTATGAGAATGTGTATAGACTATCGAGAGCTCAATAAGATCACCCTTAAGAATAAGTATCCTTTGCCAAGGATAGAAGACCTCTTTGATCACTTAAGGGTGCAGAAGTCTTTTCAAAAATAGATTTAAGATCTGGGTACCATCAATTGAAAATCAAACCCGAGGACATACCTAAGACTGCTTTCCGAACCCAATATAGCCATTACGAATTCCTAGTTATGCCATTCGGTTTGACTAACGCTCCCACAGTATTCATGGATCTCATGAATCGAATTTTTCCCCCGTACTTAGACAAATTTGTTTTAGTATTCATTGACGACATTCTCATTTACTCCAAGAATGAGGAAGAACACAAGAAACACTTGAGAATATTCTTAGAAACGCTTCGAGCTGAGAAGCTTTACGCCAAATTCAGTAAGTGCGAGTTTTGGCTAAAGGAAGTAATGTTCCTTGGACACATAGTATCAGCAGAAGGCATCAAGGTAGATCCTGCCAAGGTAGAGGCAGTACGCGATTGGAAATCGCCAACAAGTCCGAACGAAATTAGGAGTTTCTTAGGTTTAGTCGGTTATTACAGAAGATTCATCGAATGATTCTCTACGATTGCTAGACCTATGATGCAACTATTAAGGAAGGAAAATAATTTCAGATGGACGGACGAATGCGAGAAGAGTTTTCAGACACGCAAGGAGAAGTTGACCATAGCACCAGTGTTGGCTCTGCCAGAAGCGAATAAGGAATATGTGGTCTATACAGATGCTTCGAAGAACGGATTAGGTTGTGTATTGATGCAAGATGGAAAGGTGATAGCTTATGCTTCACGACAACTTTGACCTCATGAAGTTGAATACCCAACCCATGACTTAGAACTAGCAGGCGTTGTGCATGCGCTGAAGATTTTGAGACACCATCTCTATGGTGTTAGGGTTGAGATTTTTACGGACCACAGGAGTCTGAAGTAATTTTTCGAGCAAAAGGAATTGAACATGAGGCAAAGACGATGGCTCGAATTAGTCAAGGATTATGATTGTGGAATCAACTATCATCCAGGAAAAGCAAACGTGGTAGCTGACGCACTGAGTCTCAAGACTCCAACCAAGTTAAGATGTCTCTTTGTTGAGGAGGAAGCTCTTGTAAGAGAATTTGAGGAAATGGACTTAGAAGTGCTTGATGCACTTGAAACAATAACAAACCATATAGCAGCACTCGTAGCTACACCAGACTTACGAGAAAGAATAATAAGTGCGCAAAGAAAGGACGAGTCAACTGAGAAGCTACGACTAAGGATGAGAACGGATAAACCGGATGGTTTTTCCGAGGCACCAGACAATGCAATTTTGTATGAAGGCAGACTTTGTATCCCTGAAAACGACAAATTGAAGAACGAGATCATGAGTGAGGCTCACGATACGCCATATACAGCACACCCAGGGAGTACGAAGATGTATCAAGATTTAAGAAAGAATTTTTGGTGGAACAGTTTGAAACGAGACGTTGCCTCGTTTGTAGAAAGATGTTTGGCTTGTCAACAAGTGAAAGCTCTACACCAAAGACCATATGGATTGTTGCAGCCATTAAGTATTCCAGAGTGGAAATGGGAAGATATAGCTATGGATTTTGTGACAGGTTTGCCTAAGTCAAGAAGAGGAAACACTGCCATCTGGGTAGTTATTGATAGACTCACTAAATCAGCTCACTTTCTACCGATTAAGGTTACCTATGGATCAGAGAAGTTAGCACAACTGTATGTCCGTGAGATTGTACGTCTGCACGGAATACCAAAGTCGATAACATCAGATAGAGATGCCAAATTCACTTAGAGATTTTGGATCACGATGCAAAAAGAGTTGGGTACCGAACTTAACTTTAGTACCGCTTTTCACCCACGATTCAGATACTCGTTGATATGTTAAGAACGGTAGTATTAGATCGAAGCGCGAATTGGGAAGATATCTTACATTTAGTTGAATTCGCGTACAATAACAGTTATCAGGCGACGATAGGAATGACGCATTACAAGGCTTTGTATGGAAAGAAATGTAGATCACCACTTTACTGGGATGAAGTAGGTAAAAGAAAGAGCTTAGGACCAGATGCGGTTAGTGAAATGATCGAGATCATTCGTCAGATTAAAGTTAGAATGAAAGAGGCCCAGAGCCGACAGAAGTCTTACGCCGACGATCGTCGAACCAATCTTAGTTTTGAAATTGGGGATAAGGTTTTCCTCAAGATCTCACCATCCAAAGGAATCGTTAGATTCGGCGTTAAGGGTAAACTTAGACCAAGGTTTATAGGACCTTATGAGATTCTCGAAAAGGTAGGACCTGTTACTTATAGATTGGCTTTACCGCCAAGTCTAGGAAGTGTCCATAACGTGTTTCACGTATCTCAGTTAAGAAAGTATGTTTTTGATCCTAAGCACATAATTAACCAGCAAGACGTTATTCTTGAATCCGACTTGAGTTATGAAGAGAAACCATTCACGATCTTGGATCGAAAAATACAAGAGTTAAGAACCAAGTCGATACCAATAGTAAAAGTGCTATGGAATCGCCACGGGCAAGAAGAAGCCACGTGGGAACTCGAAGAAAAGATGAAAGAGAAGTACCCTAACTTTTTTGAAGAAGGTATGCAAATTTCGGGACGAAATTTCTTGTTAGAGGGGTAGGATGTAATACCCCGGATAATTATTCTGTCGTTAAAATAAAAATTTAATTAATAATTAAGGCTTTACACGCCTAAGTTAATGATTTTCGATTCTAAGACTGACGGTGAAATCCGTTTTTGAAAATAAATTCCAGAAGTCGGTCGAACGACTACTGTATTAGGGTTTTCGCGTCCGATAAAATTTTCGGTGAAATTTTCTTCGATACGAGTTCACCGGAGAAAGTCAGTTCTTATGATTTTTCTAGGCGAATTTTAGACTGTCTTATCCCAATTTTTTTTCGGATTTTGAAAAACGAATTAGGTTTTCTGAGTATGTGATTTATTTCTAATCTAACGGTCGAATTAGATTTCGTTGAATATGTAACCAACTAAGAATTTATTTCTTGACTTTTATAACATTGTTCTAGACCCGGAAACGAGATATTTCCGACAATAAAATACCCTCTAAACCACCACTACCCATGAGTTATCACTTAGATGAGATATTTCTTCACTTTATGGAATAGTATTTCTCCTAGTCATCCTCTCTCCCTCCCCATTCCATCCGCCACCTCTCATCATCTCCTCTCTCTCATTTTTCTCTCTCAATCCTCCATTAAAGAGTCTCCTTCAAGCTCTTCTCAAGATCACAAGTCATCCGTCTACCGATCGATTTCATTTCCGAGTTCATACTGCCAAACTCTAAACTCTTTTGTGTTGATGTATATATCTTTTTGAGTCTAAGTTCATACATTAACTTAGTTTCTTTTGAGAACATCCTTGTCGGGCGATCCTTCGAGGTCGACTCTTTTTATATAATGAAGTCTTGTTCATAGTAGTTTATTCTGTTATTAATGTCTGTTTATTCGTTCATTCTTATTCATCCCCCTTCTTCCCCGCTTCTTTAATCCAACCCCTAGTCGCACCCCGGCTTTGCCATCCCTCTGGGGCTGTGACAAGTGTATAAGAATGACTAAAATCCATTAGACAGTGAAGGTGAAACAACGGAAAATAAACAAAGGAACACACTCGGATACAAGGGATTATTTATTGAAAGGGAAAACAATTGATTAACTTGATTTCAATTACCCAACTCAAAAGCTCATTTGAATAAATATTTTATGTAAGAGTCGAGAGAAAATTAAACAAGGTGTCGAGCATGAAACTCATCAAATAAATATCAGAGTTGAAAGAATTTAAAACACGAATAAATATCGGTGTTGTAGCGGAATGTCACATCAAATCCCAAACTTATGTGTATGAAGACATATAACTCAAGCTTAAACAACACTTGACTCGAAAAAACGAACGCCACCAAGCACACCGCAACATCATCATCTGCGCTAACCTGCACGTTTTAAAAATAACATGCAGGGCTGAGTACGTACTTCGTACTCAGTGAACACATGCCAAAATAAATTGAAAGCTTAAAAATTGGCAAGTCAATTAATTTAAGAACTCACATAATATGATAATAGTAATCACATTCATCGATTTGTTTTGGTTAGAAAGCCCACCTGTCATCCAGTGGTTTTGCTCGGAATACTTTTTTTCATCTCGCTCCTTACTTCTGGACTCCACTCCTTTCTTACTATCGAACTTCACTCGTTCCTTCAAGGTTAATATTCTTATAAGGATGAGTTCCATTTCTCATATAAAAAAAAATCTAAACTCGACTACTCGGATTTCTACTTGACTCGGGTTTTTCTAACTTTTCTCGACTCAACTAATCAAACTCCTTGAATCTTCAAGGACTATACCAATAGACTTTCCTTAGACTCGTATATTTATACTCAACAAAATTGGTTTATCAAACAAATTGGAACTTATTCAAATAATCAAAATCGAGAAATCACTATTAATTCCATAAACTCGAAATTTCTCGATTTCACACATCAAACGACTTCAGAAAGTTACGAGATTAAATCTCGATCACTTTAAACACAATTCATTCACATTCAAGTCATCACATCTCAAATCAGGTATTCACAAACATGTAAACGATCGACTTCATAAATAGATGGAAAAAAATATTTCCACTTTATCTTATTTTATTCTAGAAAATCATTCCAGCTCATTTAAACACAGAAATCAACTCAGAAATTAATTCACATCTCAATACAGTCTCATGCTGATTCAATACTGCTCGACTTCCCACTTTGGAAAAATTACAACTTCGAATTTTAACGAAAGCAGTTTCGTTTCTTCTTAAGTTAAATAATTCAAATATAAATTTTGGATTTAAAATCCGAAATCTTTAACAAAATTTCTCGGTTTAAAACTACATTACTATTTCTCGAAATACAAGCACATGCTCAGAAAATACTCAAACTTAACAGTTCAACTCCAAATAATTTCAATTAACTATTTTCTCGATTAATTTCTCTTAATTTTCGTTTTTAATTTTCACAAACTCGGTTTTTCGTTCTTAAACTTCAATTTTAGATAACTTTTGCATACTAACTCTGATTTAAGAAATTCAAAAAAGCAAACTCGATTATTTTACTCAAATTTCATTATCTAATCATCCATTATCTCATACAACTTTAAGAACTCAACATTCAAGCTCAGTTTCTATGTGAACTTGAAATTTTTAGCTTTTAGTGCTAAATTCATATGAATTCAAAAACTCAAGTTTCTATTATACTTAAAAAAAATTCTATTTGATCGATTTTTCAATCAATTTTATAAAACAAACTCAAGGATTAAAATTTCATCTTCTTAGGCTCATATTCTTCGACTTTTAGGGGTTTTTCTCATAAAAGCTCAGTTTTAATGATTTTAAGTTCTAAACTACCTCAAATAAATTCAATATTAATAATCTAACTTCATTTTATAACTTGGAACACTTAAACATCAAAAATCACAAACTTAACTCCTCTTAAGCTTCGACTTCTTCATGTTTATGAGCAATTGAAATTCTTTCTTCGATTCATTCAAATCTTAAGCTCAATATATATAGAGAGGATTTTGTAAATAGCACTTCTTAGATAATTTTTTTAAAATCTAGCACTCCTTATAAAAACTTATAAATTTAGCACTTCTTGACATTTTTGCCCTTCCATCACATATTTAGTAACAAAAAAAATATTTGTGATTGAACAAAAAAAAAACATTCCACCACCACAACCTCACCACCGCCGCCACCCTGCCACCACTTTCCGGACGCCGCCGCCGCCGCCGCCGCCGGTCACCGGAAAAAAATTGTGACTGAACAAAAAAAAAAAAACCACCACCACTTTCCCACGGTCGTCGTCACAGTCGCCGGCGGCCACAATTTCTTTGTGAAATCAGAAAAAAAAGAGAAAAAAATTGTGACTGAACAAAAAAAAAATTCAACAACCACTTTTCCCCCATCGTGCCGCCACTACTGTCGCCTGCGGCAATAAATTTTTTTATACGATTTTTGTGAAGTCACAAAATAAAATTTAAAATTTTGTGAAATCACAAAAAAAATTGAACATTTTTGTGAAGTCACAAAAAAAATTGAAAAAAATTGTGAAGTCACAAAAAAAAAATTGAAAATTTTTGTGAGGTCACAAAATAAAATTGAAATTTTTTGTGAAGTCATAAAAAAAATTGAAAATTTTTGTTAAGTTAAGGAAAAAATTTTGAGACATCACATAAAAAAAAGAGAAATGTCAAAATTCGATCCCTACGATCACCTCAACATATCTCTGAATGAAGACGGCACGCTGACTCGGTACATTAAGCTGCCTACGACCGCTGCCGATAGCGAAGCCAGCTAGGTAGTGATGAGCAAGGACGTGACCCTCAACGCCGACAAGAAGACGTGGATGCGGCTGTACCGGCCCTCGAAGATCCCCTCCGCCACCCGCATCCCCGTCATTCTCTACTTCCACCCGCGCGGTTGGATTCAGATGAGAGTCGCCCAGAGCCTCCTCCACGAGAGCAGCAAACACTTCTCCACCAAGGTGCCTTCGATATTCATTGCCGTCGCCTTCCGTCTCGCCCCCGAGCACCGCTGTGACGACGTCGAAATGTGCAATTTTTCCCCGGTGGCGACTCAAAAACCAAAAAAATGGTAGAACTTTCTCCGGAGCGATTCAGCCATCTCGACCTATACCAACAGATGCACAATGGCAAGACGAAGAGGATGGTACCTGTCCCTTTCCTCGAGTCGACGTGCCGGTGCCAGAATGTTCAAAATAGCGCTCGACGACAGGATATACAAAAAGCTCCGGTGATTCATGTGGACGTTGAATCGAGGCACCACACCATCACAGGGTTGTGCGCCTTAAAGAGACGATTCCAACGGTATATGGCAGCGGCGGTGGGTCGCTCGGACTTCGCCGGAATCTGCAATTGAAAAACTGATCGGAAAAATGCGTTGCCGACGGCAGCTCAAAGTCCGTCCAAGATTCGCTGACTTTTCCAGCGAGTGGAGTCTCACCTCCACCACCACTGGATGCGCAGGGGTGCCAGGATTGAGGATCTATGTACGTCGACCCTCAACTCCGAGCGACGGCGGCGCAAATGAACGGAAAACAGTAGTCGATGAACCAAAACCGGCAAAACTTTCAATGTCGAAAACTACCTCAAAACCCGACGGATTTGAGTGATTCAAATGGCGAAGTTGATCGATTTTTCACGAGGAACATGAATATTCGATTAGATTTGGCATTGGAAGAGATTAAAAATGATTAGATTTGAGGCAGAAAGACGAATTTGAAATAGAGAGAGAAAGAGCAGATAAATTGTAGAGGAGGATTAGATTTGATGATATGATGGGAATTACAAATTGTGTAGAAGGGTAAAAAAGAGATAAAGTGTTAAATCAACAAATTTTTATAAGGAGTGCTAAATATTGAAAAAACTAACTTGGAAGTGCTAGTTTCATGGATTATCTCATATATATATATATATATATATATATATATATATATATATATATATATATATATATATATATATTCAATTTCATTAATGACCTCCAAACTTAGAATCAAAACTTATAACTTCAAAAATTATCAATTTTTTCTCTTATCTTGTTCGAATTTTTTTCAAAGAAAAATTCACAAAAATTCATACTTCTCACTTATACAATAAAAATGCTCAAATCATTTATAAACTCGTATTCTTAACATAATCATCAAAAACATAAAAAATTTATATATATATATATATATATATATATATTTCGGTTTTTATATAGAAAAAAATAACCAAGTAATTCATTTATTTACTCAATCCTCATATCATCATATGATTCATCAAGAACAGCATAAACACAAAATTTCCTCAAACACATATATATACTCATCGAAATATTCAAGATAATTAAGAGATAAATCATGCCCTTCAATTCAATCAAACTCTCATACCTCTATCTACTTAAATCCATCAAATTCATCATCAAATCCTTAATAAAAATTTAGGAATTAAAATCCCTAAATTTTATCAAAATTTTAGGCACCCTTAAGAACAAAGCAACTAAAAATTTCTAACTTCATATATTGTAATGCCCCGAAAATTCCTTACGTTCTTAAAAATTTAAAGTTAATAATAATAATTACTTTGCACGCCTAAGTTTACAATTTTGAATTCTAAGACTAACGGTCGAATCCGTTTCCGAAAATAAATTACGGAAGTCAGCTAGACGACTACTGTATTTAGGGTTAGCGCGTACGAAAAGTTTTTAGTTCGTGAACTCAGAACAGAAAACCGTCTGATTTTTACATTCACGAAATCGCGATACGAACTCGCCCGAGAAAGTTCGTTTTTATGATTTTCCGGACGAAACTCGGACTGTGTCGTCCCGAGTTTTTGTCAGAATAAATTTTATAAATTTTATTTTCCGATTAAGTTTAGTACGTTAGAATTTTTGGACGAATCGGATCGTGACGATTTTGTGCCGAGCTACGTTTTTCGTCGTCCGATTTCCGTAACGTCGTATCGCGTCGGAAAAGCGCGTATTTTTTCCCTCCCTTCTTTCTCTTGGCCGACTTCTCTCTCTCATTTAGCATAGATATTTTCTTTTTATATGTTATTATGTGGACACCTAAGTCTTTACTATTCAAACTTTACACCTTAGGTAGTAACTATTCCTACTTTACACCTATTATACCTTATAGCATATGTTATATCAAATTAAATCAAATCTCCTCCTTCCCTCCCCCCATTTTCGGCAGCCTTCACTCTTCCTCTCTCCCATCTTCATCTTTTCTCCACCATTGAAGAAGCTTGAAGATCTTGAGCAAGAAATCACTCAAGTCATCATCCAACCATCAAAACCTATTACTTCCTTTGTTAATCCTCAAGGTATTCATCTCCTCCATATTTCTATCCAATTGGATTCCTCTTCATTTTATTTTTCTTCTTGGATCGAAAATTTAGGATTGATGAACTAGGTGTTTTGATCTTCGATTAGTGAAATTAGTTGTGATTGGATATGAATTCTAGGGTTAAAATTGATTGAAAACCAAGAACCCTAACTCTTTGTGATTACTGAAATTTTAGGGCTTTTTGTAGGATTTTTGAAATTCTTCAATTGATGTTATAATCATGCTTAGGAAGTGTTGCTAAGCGAGAAATTGCTTAAATCCTATAATGAACTAGAACTTAATTTCATAAGTTGATTTCTTTTCCAACTTAGTTCCTTTTGATCTTTTAAGTCGTATTTAAGCTATCGACTACCCTCTCTACTGACCTAAGAGTCGAGTATGAGACTTTTCGAGTTCTAAACGAGAATTGTTCGAGTCTCGTTTCCGTTTAATTAAAATGAAACTAGTAAGCCTGCAATTGCCTAAAGAAATGAAACGACTAAAACCCTATTTCGATTTTCAATATTCGATTATCTTTTGTGACCCGATTTTAAGTGTTATTATTTTACGATGAAGGAGGAAGCCAGCAGTAAGGAAAGGATGGAAGATCAGGAGTTCGGAAGCTAGAGCTTAGTAGTTCTGTATCACAAAGGTGGGCTTTCATATATGAAATAAAACGAGCAATGCTCTAAAACCTTTCATATCACTTTGATATCTGTGTTTTCAAGTGATAATCATGGCATAAACTGTTTAAATATTTTATGTGAGTTCTCTTGTACCTATCTGAGTTAACCTTCGTGTTTTCCAGATTTATTAGTTAACGATCGGCTCTGAGTTAGCTACTAAGTGCTTTCCAGAGTTAGTGCACTTTGTAAACTGTGGTGTATGTGATACCCTGTTGAGGGATACCAGCCACGGTGAATGAGAATTGGTCAAGATTTGAACGTAACATACCAGAAAAATGCTTGTACAAGCTACTTTATATAAATGAGTCAGAAAAATGTTTAGTAGACACAGGTCTTTTTCAACAAAACCCCGATTATGAAGGGAAATCGAGTTCTACGGATCGAATCATGAAGGGAAAATCAAGAACCCCAACCCCTATTAATACCGAAATTTTTCTGTTTTGGGGCTTTCGTTTCATACTCGATTTCTTCGTCGAATTGATGATAGATTAGTGTTTCTCATATCGTTAATTGATAGTATGAAATGTTTTAGAATTTTATAAAAATAAAATTCAAAACCTAAGAGACGAACAAGGCTTGATTTAGGTTAGTAAATGTTTAGATATGCTCGATTGTTTAATGGAAATGAGTTATACGATGCATGAGGATGAATATATATTAATTTGAGATTTTTCTAAAAATAAAACGAAAAGTGTAAGAGATGAAGATGTGGTGATAAGTCGAGGCTCGATAATGTTTTGATAATATGATTTGCATGTTTGGAATGCTCGTTAGATAATAATCGTTGTCGTAAAATTTGAATGAAAACGGAGAACGTAAAATTTTACGTAAGAGACGAACAACGATCGATAAGTCGAGAATAAGTGATGATATGAGGATATGATTTGCATATTTATTATTCTTGATAGTTGATGAATAATGTTGTAAAATTTGATTGAAATCCAATGACTTTGAAAAATCCGTAAGAGACGAATAAATGTACATAATTAATGATAGAAAAGTCGAGTAGGAAAGATATTTGGTTATTAATGATCATTAATGTTGAGGGAACGAAATCGTAGTTGACGTCGTGTTGATCCGAGCTATAAAATATTGAGTTTATGTTATAATCGAGAAGTTAGAAACGAGAATGGTTAACTAGATTTTGGTTTAGTAATTGTTTGGATTGAAAGTCGATGCTTGGAATGTCGTGCTTATAGACGAGAAACGAAAGGAATTTATCACGTATGGAAATACGTGTTTACTGCCTTGTTGAGTAAAATTCATGAGAATTTAAGTTCGATAACATAGAACGAACCTAGAAGAACTTGCGTCGATTTTATCGAGCATTAGGGTTCACTCGGCAGTTTCAGCCACGTTCCACGGAAACTGCAATAACTTTTAGCTCGTTTATCGGAATCAAGATCCGCGAATTGGAGAGTAAACTAGACACCCGAGGCTATCTTTTGGTACAGCGCACGACCCCTGTTTCGCAATTCCCTGTTCTGGACAGACTCACTGACTGTGTGCAGTGCATGTTCGAATTGTAATTCCTAAGTTGTTTTCTTCTCAACTTAGCTTCTTTCGATCTTTGAGGTCGTTATGAGTTAACGAATGCCTTTTTCTTACTGACCTCAGTGTCAAGTATAGAGCCTTGAGTGCTAAACGAGATGAGTTCGTATCTTGTATCTGTTTAAGTAAAGAAATTTAGTTAAGCGTGCAAATGCCTAAATCGTCTAAAGAACTAAAACTTAATTTCCTAAGTTGATTCCTTTCCAACTTAGTTCCTTTTGATCTTTTAAGCCGTAATGAGTTATCGACTATCTTTTCTACTGACCTAAGAGTCGAGTAAAGAACCTTTCGAGTTCTAAACGAGATTTGTTCAAGTCTTGTTCCCGGTTAATCAAAAAGAGTTAGTAGCGTGCAAATACCTAAAGAAACAAAACGATTAAAAACCTAATTCGAATTTCCATATTCGATTATCTTTTACGACCGAGTTTAAAGTATGTTTATCTTACGATGAAGGAGGAAGTCAGCAGTAAGGAAAGGACGAGAGACTAGAAGACGAAAGTATGAGTAATAAGTTCTGTAAAGTATAAAGGTGGGCTTTTATTCTATAACAAATAAAATGTGGGTTTTTTCCACAACTCGAAAGTAATTCTTTATCGCTTTGATAAGTGTGTTTTCAAAGTGATAATCATGGCATAAACTGTTTAAATATTTTATGTGAGTTCTCTTGTACCTATCTGAGTTAACATTCATGTTTCCCAGATTTATGAGTTAATCAAAATAGGTTAACTAACGATCGGCTCTGAGTTAGCTATTAAGTGCTTTCCAGAGTTAGTGCACTTTGTAACCTGTGGTGTATGTGGTATCCTGTTGAGGTGTAACCAGCCACGGTGAATGAGGAATTGGTCAAGATTTGAACGTAACATACTAAAAAAATGCTTGTACAAGCTAATTTATATAAATGAGTCAGAAAATGTTTAGTAAACACAGGCCATTTTCAATAAAACCCGGATGTGCTACGATTATGAGATGCCTGATTATTTATACTTATGA
The DNA here is from genome assembly GCA_029490685.1 of Schizonepeta tenuifolia. Classification (NCBI taxonomy): domain Eukaryota; kingdom Viridiplantae; phylum Streptophyta; class Magnoliopsida; order Lamiales; family Lamiaceae; genus Schizonepeta; species Schizonepeta tenuifolia. Next base: position 103,281,835 of record CM055955.1, read on the forward strand.
ATATGTTTTTGGCATCGTGCCCACTAAGTACTTTTGTACTTAGCCCTGCATATGTTTTCTAAATGTGCAGGTTGAAGCGATGGAAGCGGCGAAGGTTGAATAAAGTTGTCTTAGGAAGACTTTAGTTAGTATGAATCACATTTCCGCTGCAAAACTCTAGTATTTTGATGAACATATATGTAATCACTGTAGACTAAGATCTGTCTTATAACTTAGTTTATCTACCGTGTACTTTCAATCATGTAATCCTTCGAGTTTAACTCTTCCTTTATGTTAAAGCTTTGTTCATAGTTTGTATGTTGTCTCTTATGTATGTATGTTCAGTTAGTCCCCCTCTTCCCCGCTTCTTTAATCCAATCCCAGTCGTACCCCAGCTTCTGCCGTCCCTCGGGATTTGGGGCTGTGACATATATGCATTCACATCACTTAAAATCATCATATATTCATCAACTCATTCATAAATAATTTTCTCAACCGAAAATTTTCTATTTTCCTCTTCTTCTTCTTCTTCGATTTTTATGAAGAAAATATAAGGAAATTTTTTTTCTCTTTTTAACTACTCATCTTATATTTCTTAAATCATTTCTAGAGTTCATTTTCATCATTAATCTCATGCTTGAATCATCATCATCATCATCAAAACTCCTAAAAATCACCTAATTTTAAAAATAAACATGCATGATTTTCCTTCTTCTTTTCACATACATATATACATACAAGGATCAATAACAACATACTTAAAAACAAGATCAAAACTCTTCCTCCTTGGCTTCAATATTCGACGGTTTTTGAGGGAGGAAGGATTTGGATTTCTACTTCTATTTCCTTGCATGAAAAATACTCATGAGATCAAGAATCAAGGCTTGAAAGAAAAAGCTTCAACTCTTGCTCAAAAGACCATGAAGGTCGAACAATATGGAGAGGAAAAGAAGGGATTTTTCTTAGCTTATTTCAAGCTTAAGTGAAAGAGATGAGCAACTAACTTACTCTTGATGATTTTGGTGGATGAAGATGAGGATTTTTTTCAAGAGTTTCTTGCTTCTTCAAGCTCCTTCAATGGAGGGTTTTTGTGTGTGTTTATAGTGCGTATGTGTGACGTGAAATGAGAGGGGAGAGAGAGAGAGGAAAAATGGCGTGAGGGAGAAAGAGTGAGGGAGAGTGAGAGTTATGAGAGTGGTAATGTTTAAAAGAGTGTTTCTCACTCTCTTGAGAGTGAGAGTAGGAAATAAATTAAGGAGAGAGGGAAAGACCCATGTCGGCTGTGAGAGGGGAGAAATAATCTGATTTTATCAGACAAAAATCCCTGGAAGAAAATATTTTCTGGTACAAAACATACCTCTTTAATCAATTAACTCTCAAACAACTCAAAACTCACCACGTCACTTTCCCAACATCCAATTTAACTCTAACTCGTCTCATTCTTCACCAAATAAATCAAGAATTTGGAAAATCAAATTTTTGGATCAAAATTCCAAATAACGAAGATGTCACATCCCCAAATCCCGAGGGACGGCAGAAGCCAGGGTGCGACTGGAATTGGATTAAAGAAGCGGGGAAGAAAGGGGATGAATGAATAAACATACATTAAATGACAGAATACTTCTATGAACTTGACTTCATTAGATAAAGAAAGAGTTGATCTCAAAGGATCACTCGACACAGTTCTCCAAAAGCAAACTAAGTTATAGTACAGAACTTAGACTACAGAGTTATATACAAGATAATACAAAAAGGTTTAGAGTTTGGCAGCGGAATAAACGTAGAATGTGACTCTGTTCTTCTTTCCTATCACTATCCTATTCAACCATCACCGCTTCCGTCGCTCAACCTGCACATTTAGAAATATATGCAGGGCTAAGTACATAAAGCACTTAGTGGGCACTTTGCCGAAAACATATAATAAGTATGGATGAATCAGGCATTCTTATCTCTGTAGCACATCGGGGTTTTCTTTTAAAATGCCCGTGTCTACTAAAACATTTTCTTATCATTTTCACAATTTAGCTTGGCCAAGCATTTTTTTGACGGATGTTACGTTCAATCTTGCCCAATAAGAATCACCGTGGCTGGTTACTCCTCAACAAGATACCACATACACCGCAGGCTACTGTGTACACTAACTTTGGAAAGCAAGTCGGCTAACTCAAAGTCCGATTGTTTTAGTTAACAAGTCGGTTAACTAATAAATTCTGGATAACAGGTCGGCTAACTCAAAAGGGTACAAGAGAACTCACATGAAACATAAAACAATTTATGCCTGATAATCACTTTGGATAAACACAGTTATCAAAGCTATAAATATCACTTTCGATTTGTGGAAAAACCCACATTTTCTATGATATATATAAATGCCCACCTTAAAGATTACAGAACTTCTAATCGAGCTTCCGTTCTTCAATCTTCCGTCCTATCCTTGTGCTAACTTCCTCCTTCATCGTATATAATCATACTTTGATAAGTCTTCGATACGATAAATGAAAATGGAAATCGAAAACGAAATCGAATTAGTCTTTTAAGCTTTTTAGGCATTTGCACGCTAAACTAGATTCTTTTAGTTAAACGGGAACGAGACTCGAACGCATCTCATTTAGAACTCACTTGGTTCTGTACTTGACACTTAGGTCGGTAAAACTGAAGTCGATTGCTTACAACGACTTAGAAGATCAAAAGGAATTAAGTTGAAAAGAATTCAACTTAAGAAACTAAGTTTTGGAAATTACTGTTCAGATCAGTAAGTTCACCCAGAACAGGAAATTTCGAAACAGGGGACGTATCTTATACCAAAAGAAAGCCACGGATGTCTAGTTTACTTTCCAATTTACGGATCTCAATTCCGATAAACGAGCTAGGAGATATGACAGTTTCCGTGAAAGGTCGCAAAACTGTCCGCGGCTAACCCTAATGTTCTTTTACTCGATGTACGACTTCCTAGGCTCGTCTTATGTTATTCCACCTTATTTTCTAAAAAATTACTGACCCAAGGCAGTCAACACGTATCCTCATACGTGATGAGCTCCTTTTCATTTCTCGCTCACAAACACGACGATTAATTCTTCGTCTTTCAAACTACACAATTACTATACCAATCAACTTCAATTCAATTTCTACTTCTCGTTCACAACTATAACTTATCATTTCATAACTCGGATGAACATGTCGTCAACTACAAACTTGTTCATTTAACAATAACGATCATTAATATCCAATTACTTTCCTTATTCGTCTTTTCTAACGATACTTAGGTTCGATTCTTCGTCTCTTATGAAAAATCCAACGTTATTAGAATTCGTTGAAACTTTACGGTCACGATCATTAACTATCAAGATTATCAAAGGTTCAAAACACAATCCTAATTCATTATTCATGCTCGACTTATCGTCGATCGTTCGTCTCTTAACGAAAATTCTACGTTCTCCGTTTTCGTTCAAATTTTACGACAACGATTATCAACTAACAAGCATTACTAACATGCAAATCATATTATCAAAACATTAACGAGCTCTAACTTATCGACAAGTCTTCGTCTCTTATATTTTTAATTTATTTTTAGAAAAATCTTAATATATAATCATCCTCATACATCGTATATCTCATTTTCATTAAACAATCGAGCATATAATAACATTTACTATACTAAATCGACCAATCTTCGTCTCTTAGGTTTCGAATTTTATTTTTAGAAAAATCTAAATTAATTCATAGAGTCAATTTGTAACATATAGAACACTAATCTATCGATCAAATATCAAAGAAATCGAGCTACGATCAAACCCCCAAAATTTCCAAAAAAATCGGTAATAACCCTAAGGAAATGGGGAGTGATTTTCTTCATGATTCGATCCGTAGAACTCGATTCTAGACATACTAGAACATGAATCGATTAAAAGACAACATGCTATTCCATCTCCTACATTTCAAAAAAAAAAAGAAAATGATGGAAAAGGAATTGTGTTCGGTTCATATTGGAGACGAAGTTCTCACCTTGCGGAATACGAACTCGGAAATGGAATTGATCGGTAGATGGAAGACTTGTGTTCTTGAGAAGAGCTTGGATGAAGAATTTTAATGGAGGAATTTTGAGAGAGAATGGGAGAGAGAGAGAGAAAATTCGGTTATGAGGGAGAGAGGGAGAGAGAAGGTGATGACAAGGTGATTTTCTATAGCGAAAAGTAGAAAATATCTCACTTAGGGTGGTGACTCGCTTAAGGGCCGTTTGTTTGCAAAATTTTGATGGAAATATCTCGTTTCTGGACTTGAAACGATGATTCAAAAGTCGAGAAATACTTTCTTAGTTAGTTACGAATTCGATGAAATCTAATTCGTCCGTTAGATTGGAAATAATTTACATACTCCGAAAACCTAATTCGTTTTTCAAAATCCGACAAAAAGTCGTGATTCGACAGTCTAAATTTCGCCCGAAAAATCATAAAAACTAACTTTCTCCGGTGAACTCGTATCGAAGAAAAAGTGAATGTAAATTATGACGGATTTTAATTCTGAGTTTTCGGACGAAAAATTTAGCGAACGCGAAAACCCTAATACAATAGTCGTTTGTCCGACTTCTGAAAATTATTTTCTGAAACAGATTTTACCGTAAATCTTAGAATTTAATTTCATGATCTTAGGCGTGCAAAGCCATAATTATCATTAACTTTCATTTTTAAAGACAGTAGAAATTATCGGGGTAGTACAGAAGAAAACGTAAAAATTTACTATTCATATTCGTTCCTTAAAGAAATAAAATTCAAATTCGGCTCAAATGATCTCAAAAAATTTTAAAACATTCATTAATGGTCTTAAAATAAATTCTAGACTCAAATGACACTAATTTGATGAGATTCGGAAATAGTCGATGGATAGTGAATTCTCGTCGACAGTTACTATTTACTGAAAAATCAGCTTTCTCAGAATTTTCCAAAATTCACACATATACTTCATTTCACATTCTCATGCTCATATAACTCTTCACATATTTGTTTCGATTCACCAAAACAAGAAAATTATGTTTTTGCCCTTCAGGGGTATTTTGGTAATTTCGCATGGAAAACTATTTCTCAAAAAATTTATCACATAACTTCGCACATAATCACATATAAACACCTTTAATAAGAACTTAGGAATATTTAATCATAATTAGGATGATTAATTAAGACTCAGAAGATCGTGGTATTACACCATGTCCGGCCCAACAGCAGCAGCCCAATATCCAAGGCCAACAGCCAAAGCGGGCTGGACCAGGGGTTGGGCCCAAAATCACACGGTCCGTGGGCGTTAAACCCTAGGGCTTTGTCCGCGCCGCCATTGCTGTCCGCCTCGCCGTCGGCACCGTCATCATCGGAAATTCAGATTTTTTTATTTTTTTTATTCTTTTCCGGTCGCCGCCGCCGCTGAATTCAACACTTTCTTGGGTCGCCGGAGAAGCCCCGCTGCACGCCTGTGACACACAGCGCCACTGCGTACAGCCATCTCCTTCACATAGCAACCCGCCATCACCGTCGCTATGGGAGATGCTTTTATCGAGTCGCCGGAGCGAAAACAAGATCTGAGAATGTCGACGTGCAGCTCCGACGTGCAAGGCATCGCCGCCGTCGGATCCCCTGCTCTCCTTCTCTTCGTCTTCTTCCCCACGACTCCATGGAAGAAGGAGAAGCAGCAGTAGCCGCACCAAGTCCAGTCGACGCCGTGTGGAATCTGTAGATCCGGCACACCACGCCTCTGCTCCGGTTGGTGATGCTGCCCTCTCCTTTCGCCGCCTCCGGAATTAGCCGAACCGTGCATCGCCGCTCGCCGCACTCCACCACCAGCTCTGCTATGACCAAAAAGTTCACCACCACCATAAATCCTGAGGCTTAAAACCTCGAGAAGTCGGATTCCGGTGGTGAAGCTCTCCAACGGCAGAAACCAAGTAGCAGCAGCGCCAATGCCAAGCACCTCAGCCGCCTTTCAAGCCAGCTCCTCCAGATTTCCATTTTTTCATTCCTAGCAGATTACAACAAGAAATGACAGAATACAACAGAAATCTATAACTAACCACGGATTTTCTCGTGGTTCAAAAACGGCTAAATCGGCAAAACCTAATGATAAAATAAATCGTTCCACGATATACAACAAAAATTCGAAATTAATATATATAAACAAGGATTTACTACTTCTTAATCTGACAGAGCCGACATTACTGAACACAACTCTGATACCAATTCTAGGAATCGACTTTTGAAGGCCAGTTCATGTGCCCACTAGCCATTCCAGATGTCTAACAAGTACATACGAAATCCTTCCTAAACATGCTCCTAAAGAAGTAAGAAATGAGAGATACCTGCGAACTGAGAGGTTAACGACTCCAGAGTTGATCTTCCATTTGTTTCCTACGGCGGTACTCGATGTAGGGTGGCTACAAGCTTCGAGTTCTCTCCGGCTATGGATAACCGCCGCTGCCTCTATCCTCTCTCAGATTTCTGTCTCTTTGTTTTTACATAAGTAACAAATGAGGAGAATTAGTGGACTCCTTATTATTTATACTAGGTAATTAAATACCTAAATAATAAGCCCACTAACAAGATCCATCAATCAAAGCTCAAAGGCTTAAATGGATCAATAATAGGCGGCTGACTCCATAGAGAGCTAGGCCTTGATTTGAGCCAAACGGGGATCTACTAGCTCGAATAAAGTATTGGCCTCTCAGTGCTCGAATTCCATATTCATCCGAAGAATATAAATCGAGACACAAGTATTTATTTATTTCACTAGAAAATTTATACTGAATTACCACTAAATTCGTTAGGTAAGTCGGGGCTAGCATTTCACTTAATTAATCCCGCATTTAAGATATTCAATATTCATTAATTAATTAATTTCTCTAATGGTCAATTAATTAATTAATCAGTCATTTAAATATAAACGACATCTCGAGTGCTACCACTTAAAACTTATTATCGTATCGGAACTAATTCCAACTGCAGGATTTAATACGATAAACATATTAATTTCCTCGAGAGGATATTATTATCAGTCTGTTATTAGCAGGACACCGATCCTTATTGTAATTCAATCGCGTATCAAATAACAATCGATATCACCTAAGATATCGAGTATATTGAGCTTCAGACACAGCTCTCATCCATGATAAATGAAAGCAATAGACAATTAATTATTCACACCGATTAATTTAATTAAGGTTAAGATCACTTAACTCACCGAGATCCTGATTCTTAATCAGTCAGAATATAAGAATACATCTCACTGTGATCCTTTCAATACATAAATGTACTAGCTTAAATAAATAGCCAAGACAAACTATTTTTCATTTATGCTACAGTGTAAACCGACAACTCGTCTAAAGTTGTCTCAACTGTGAACACGACTTCTTTCTTAACTTTGTCCATTATAACATCTTCTGTGATAAACCACACACCATATATTCTAGGTATGAGATAATTGGACTATAATATGATCATGCAACAACAATATTTCAGATAGAAGAATAAAAGTGGATATAAGGTATAAAATGTATACAAGTATAAAAGGCTTGCTTTCAGTATACAACCCTTCATCATGATGATACAATCAGCCTTCGTGCTCGATACATTTCTATTCTCCTTTAATCTACTTGATTTAGATCTCTTTTTAGAACTAATATCTCGAGTTTGAAAGCATGCTTTATTTGTTACCGCTTTCAATTGATGTTTCCTTTGTTCCTGAGCATGTACCCTTGTTGAGATATAGTTTATTCAGTTGTTTCATCCTCACTATCCAATGGATTCTAGTCGTTCCTACACACTTGAATTCAAGCTGTGACATAGTGGTATCAAAGATAATCGAGTCTTGATTTAATTTCCTAGATTTTTTTTGAGTCAGTAACATACTAAGCATGTCCATCTCATCCGGCAAATAGGTTCGAATATTTTCAAAAGCTTTCCAAGTTTTCAATTCTAAGTTATTCAGTTTTCCTATTTGTGCTTACTTAAAGTTAATAGCTTGTAAAACTCTAGATTAACTAGATTGCTTTAGAGTGCTTTCCCTAATTCTGTGTTTTGGTGTTAAAAATCGAAAGGAATGGAACGTTTGTGCAAACGTTTTCGTGAAATAGAACTACCAAGTACCATAGGAAGCAAGAATGAGTATGTAGAGATGGAATTTCAAACGTGTTGTTTAATTCTTTTGGTGTGCTTAATTCCTTTGATTCATATACGATGGACAACGAGACCAATCGAGCGATGATGCAAAAGTATCTGCATATGAGAAAGACGTATCACGAGACCCTTGCCGAATTCTTAGTGAGGTGCCAAAAGGTGTGGGAGAGAGTCAAGTACCTTGACGTGAGTGCTTTCGATGAGATGGTACATCTGATTCGCGCTCTACCCCAAGAGTGGCGAGACTGGGCAGCTTCTTTGATACCAAGCCATATAGACGCCAGTATTTGGGTGTCTATCTCTACGTGACTGCAATGGTTTCATTGCCACCATATCCGGCCAATTTATCAAACACGGTGCTCCGGCTCCCAGACCTTTCGACCCTGTACCGTGAGTAGAGCCGAATAGGCTAGGTTATGAGCCCCAGCCTTAGGACGACCCTATTTCGCTCTTTGTCTCTTCTCAGCCTTGTCCAGTGCCGAGAGCAGTGTTCCAGTTAAGCCCTTACTCAAGAGACGTTCTCCCTATTTGTTCTTTTAATCCCTCTGCCTCGTCTAGCTCAGTAGCGACGCGTCCAGACAGTTCACGTGGTCACATTAGAGTCTTGCCTCCTTCACACGACTAACTAAAGAAATTTATGTGTCGAGACCATACTCCCTCTCCAGTGTAGACAGTAGTTGAGCCATCCACGCCAACACACACCGGCGATAGCGACGATGATGAGTCTTTTAAGGACCCTGCTGCAGAGGCTTCAGCTAATCTCGAGCGACCGCCTCGCCTTCTTGTACCCAACCTTTCAGACTTCGGTCTTGAGGCCTAGCCAAGAGCTGAGCTAGAGCTAAATGACACAGTGTACACCCGACGTGAGAAAAGTAGTTAGGAAATGCCTCCGTGGGACGACACCAAGCTTGAGGATGTCAACGCTCAATTCGAGGACGAAAAGACTGGAGATATGACTGACCCTTGGGATGTTCCAGGAGCAACCTATGGAGACTTCTTACGGGCACTCGCAGTAGAGAGTCAGTGCAGCGATGAGGGGCTAGAGAAAGATCTAGAAGAGGATCCAGAAAAGGACTCAGAGGAGGAAGACCCAGAGGAAGATCCTGAAGAGGAACCGAGAGGAGACGATGACTTGAGTGATGATGGATCTTACGCTTACAGTTCGTTCAAGAAAGTTGTGGAAGTTTGAGAAACCCTTTTCTTTTTCTATCTAGAGTTGAACTCTTTTTATATATTTCTTTCCTACAGTGGTGTAAATTAGAACTTGATGCCTAGTATAGTAGTAGGTCGCAAAGTGTTAGCTCATGTCTTGCGTGTTTCAAGGAGTGTAGAACGTCGTGTAGACATCAATAAAGTTTTCCCTCTTGATTGTTTTGAGTATTTTTGAGCTAATTAAGTGATTTTCTGAGTTGATGTATGAATATTTGAGTATCTTTGTCTGATTATTTGTGATGATGACTGAGTATATTATATTGAGCATGATGATTGATGTGTGATGTTATGATTATTTGAGTTAAGAAATGATAGTTAAATTATATGCTTTGCCTGAGGAAATTTTCATGTTTCCTTGTTTGATTAAGTATCGGTTGAGAATCATTGCTTCTTTAAAAAGTGAAGTTTCGAAAGTCGAGAAATTCTTGCAGCGAACCAAATTCGTTTTGCGAAAAGGTTCCGAAATTTTCTAATCTTTAGCATTTCTTTTAGAATGCCTCCGAGAAGAAGAAACGTTAGAAATGAAGAATAAGAGCAACAGGAGCAAACCCCAGCCTCTTAAGACTGAAAAGAGGATCTAAGAACTTTTTATTCACCAAAATCCGCCGACCTTCGATGGAAAATGCAGTCCCGCAGAAGCTAGGGACAAGATTCATACTCTCAAGCAAATGTTTAGGTTTCTTCGTTGTGGAGATCGTGAACGTCTCGAGTGTATGACGTACCAGCTCAAAGGATGTGGCGACTACTGGTGGAAAGCCCAACAAAGGATGTATTCTCCCGAAGAATGTGAAAATCTGACTTGGGAGCAGTTCAAGGAAGCTTTGTCTGTTATACTTGTGGTAAACCTAGTCATTTCTCGAACCAGTGCCCAAATAAGCAGCAAGGAACAAGTGTTGGAAGACCCGACCAATATCAGCAATCGCAGATAAGAGCAATGGAAGGAGCTCCGCAGCAGAAACATCCCCAGAATCAGCGCAAACCGCAGCAACCTCCCCTTGCAGGAGCAACAGCATTACCAGAGGGTATTCGCGATTGAGCAAAAAGCTGGAGTTAAGGACCAATGAAATCTCACAGGTATGGGCAAGGTTAAAGGTGTGCCAATTGTCGTTTTGTTTGATACTGGTGCATCACATTCGTTTATAGCTAGTGCTTGTGTAAAAACCCTCGGCCTAGATGTAAAAGAGTCGAACTAGGAGCATAGAGTGTCAACCCTTTTAAGTAGATCTGTGTTAGTTTCGCACGTTTGCTCAAATTTAGAATTCGAATTCAAAAGTCACAAATTATCCGCAAAACACCTGAATCTAATCTAGATGTGGGATATGGATATAATTTTTGGAATGGATTGGTTAACCAAGAATTTCGTGATGCTTCGATGTGACCAAAGACAGATTTCGTTTCAGCCTCCTGGAGAAGAACCGACCGTAGTCCATGGAATCGAGAAGAGAAAGAAGAGAAGTGTGCTAATTATTTTGGCTATGAAAGTAAAGAAGTTGATGAGAATGAAGGATACACAAGCTTATCTAATTTATTTGAATAAAAACGAAAATCAAGAGTTGAATATCGATGATGTAGCTGTGGTGAAGGAATTTAAGGACGTATTTCCAGAAGTTTTGCCAGGATTGCCTCCTGACAGGCAAGTGGAGTTCAGGATTGATCTAGAGCCTAGATCAGCCCCGATTTCAAAAACTCTTTACCGAATGGCTGCAAAAGAGCTTCAAGATTTGAAAATTTAGTTGCAAGAATTGCTAGATTTAGGTTTAATCCTACCAAGTGTTTCCCCTTGGGGAGCACCAATCCTGTTTGTGAAGAAGAAGGACGGTAGTTTAAGGATGTGTATCAACTACCTAGAGCTTAACAAGATTACGCTCAAGAATAAGTATCATTTGCCAAGGATAGATGATATGTTTGATCAACTTAAAGGAGTCAGCGTCTTTTTGAAGATTGATTTAAGATCCAAATATCACCAGTTGAACATCAGATAGGAAGATATGTCAAATACCGCTTTTAGAACAAGATAAGGACATTACGAATTGGTAGCAATGCCATTTGGATTAACAAACGCTCCAGCAGTGTTTATGGATTTGATGGACATTACGAGTCTTTCACGAATTTTTAGACAAATTTGTGATTGTATTCATTAATGATATTGTGGTGTATTCAAAGGACGAAGCAGAGCACGAGAAGCATCTCAGAATTATATTGGAGAAATTAAGAGTTGAGATGTTGTATAGCAAATTCAGCAAGTGTGAATTTTGGCTAAAAGAAGTGAATTTCCTAGGACATGTTGTCTTGTCTGAAGGAATAAAAGTTGATTCAGCTAAAGTGCAAGCCATTCAAGAATGGAAGTCGAAGTGCAAGCCATTCAAGAATGGAAGTCGCCGACTTCAGCTCATTAAGTTCGTAGTTTCCTAGGTTTGGCATGTTACTACCGAATGTTTATTGAAGGATTTTCCAAGATGGCTAAGCCGATAACGAGCCTATTAAAGAAAGATTCAAACTTTATATGGAGGGAAGAATGTGAGAAAAGTTTCCAAGACCTCAAGTTGAGATTGATATTAGCCCCAGTGTTAGCCCTTCTTGAAGCGGGAAAGGACTACACCATTTTCATAGACGCATCGCTTAAAGGTTTGGGTTGTGTATTAATGCAAGATGGAAGAGTCATAGCTTATGCTTCAAGACAATTAAAGCCGCACAAGCAGAAGTATCCGACGCATGATTTGGAATTAGCAGCCATAGTGCATGGCTTGAAGATATGGAGACATCATCTTTATGGAGCCAAGTGTGAAATCTTTTTGGATCACAAAAGGCTGAAGTATTTCTTTGAACAGAAAGAGTTGAATATGAGACAAATAAGATGGTTAGAATTGGTGAAAGATTATGATTGCAAGATTTCTTATCACCCTGAAAAAGCCAACGTTGTAGCCGACGCGTTGAATAAAAAACGATATTCAGAGTTAGGATTTCTCTGAAGAAAAATTGATTGAGGAATTTGTAAGAATGAGAATTGAAGTAGTTTGGCATCTGATGTCAATAGAGCAAGTGATTACATCTATAGAAGTCGTTCCAGACTTGAGATCTCGTATTATAGATGGTCAAAGAAAGGATGAAGAGTTAGATAATTTGAGACTTAAGATCAGAAAGGAATGAGTAGAGGATTTCAGTAAGGCAAGAGATAATGCTTTGTTGTTCCGTAATAGAATTTGTGTGCCAAAGAATGAAGAATTAAGGAACGAGATTATGAGTGAAGCTCATGATACCCCGTACACAGCACATTCGGGTAGTACCAAGATGTATCAAGATTTGAAGCAGAAGTTCAAGTGGAAAGGAATGAAGAACGACGTAGCGATGTATGTGGAAAGATGTTTGGCATGTCAGCAAGTGAAGTCTTTGCATCAGAGACCTTATGGTCCTTTGTAACCGTTGCCAGTCCCAAAATGTAAATGGGATGATATCAACATGGATTTTGTGACGGGTTTCCCAAAGACGAAAAGAGAAAATACCTCCATTTGGGTGATTATGGATAGATTGACAAAATCTGCTCATTTCATACCTATTCCTATCACCTATGGATTGGACAAGTTAGCCCAGATATATGTTCCCAAAGTTTTCAAAAGGTGTTGGGAACACAGTTGCAGTTCAGCACTGGTTATCACCCTCAGACGGATGGTCAATTGGAAAGAACTATCTAAGTGTTAGAAGATATGCTGAGAGCCGTTATGTTAGACAAATGAGACAATTAGGAGAAAATTTACCCCTTGTCGAATTTACCAACAACAACAGTTATCAGAATATGATAGGAATGGCACCTTATGAAGCCTTTTATGGAAAGAAGTGTAGATCTCCGCTCTACTGGGATGAAGTAGGCGAGAGAAAAATGATAGGACCAGAAACGTTTGAGGAGATGATAGAATCTGTTCGTCAGATTCGCAAGAAGGTAAAGAAAGCTCAGAGTCGGCAAAAGTAGTATGACGTCAATCGAAGATTAGAGTTAGAGTTCGAAGTAGGGAATAAGGTTTTTCTAAAAGTATCCATTTCGAGAGGAGTATACGTTTTGGTGTCCAAGGGAAGCTAAAGCCTAGATTTATAGGACTGTTCGAAATCCTGAAAAGGATTAGAGCCATCTCGTATAGGTTAGCTTCGCCACCTAGTTTTGGGAATTTGCATAACGTGTTTAACGTGTAGCAGTTGCGTATGTACGTTTTCAACATGAAGCACGTCGTCAAGAAGATATAGCCCTCAAGCCAAACTTGAGTTACGAAGAGTAGACCGAGGAATTTCTGGATCGTATGATTCAACATCTTAGAACGAAGTTGATTCCTTTAGTGAAGATCGGATGGCGACATCATGATCTTGAAGAAGCTACGTGGGAAATAGAAGATAAGATAAAGAAAAGTACCTCGACCCCTTTTCTCAAGGTTAGCAAATCTCGGGATGAAATTTCTTTTAAGGGGGTGAGGATGCAATACCCCGATCTTTTTTAAGTCTTTAAGTTCGTCTTGATTGAGATATCTTGCTTTAAATTGCCTGCTAATGTGCTTTTGTGTGATAAAAATTTCCGAGAAAAGAAATTTTCTCGTGAAATTACCAAAATGCCTTGAGTGCCTCTATGTAATTTTTCTCGTTTCGGTTATCCGATTCGAAGATATGTTGCATTGTTTGAGCATGATTATATGAGTTTAAGATTGAGTCTAAGTGGTGATGCATTGTTCAAAAACTGGATTCCTAGCATTCTTGATTTATTTGGTAAGGTCTGAGACGAAATAAAGAGCTTTTGGGGATATTTTGCACGAAATAAAGAGCTTTTGATGAGTTTTAAATCGTTCGAGAGTTAAATGAAAATATGGGGATATTTTGCACTGGAAAACTTTTTCTTTTCGACGATTTATATCGTGATTTTGACTAAGTGGTGGAACATTTTCTCCTTATTAATTCCACTCTCATCTCTCTCCCCTCTCTCCACTTGCCTCTCTCTCTTGGTCGACATACTCCATCTCTCTCCCCCATCGGCACACACACACATACACACACTCACCGTCAATCCTCCATTGAAGACCAAGGATTCAAGCTTAGAGTTGCATGGAAATCAAGCTTTAATCATTCTACTATCGATTCTAGTGATGTATTTGCAATCCTCTTCTTGTTGTGATCAAGTATAGCTTGGAAAAATCCCTTTTCCGCTCTTTTTCTCTTGACAGAAAATGGTGTCTTGAGGGTGAAGTTCGATTCTTGCTTTTTAGTCTAAACCCTTGATCCTTGCATGGTTTCATGCATGAAAAATTAAAGGAAACCCTTGATTATTTCTTTCATTTGAGTACTGAAAATTTTAGTAGATTTAGGTGTTTTCGTGTTCTAGATTGGATCTTGATTTTGATAGTAAAATCGAGCTGATTTTTTCTAAGAGGTTGTGTTGATTAATTGAAGAAATCAAATTTTCCCACTATTTTTCTTTGAAATTTTCGAAGGTTTTAAAAGGAAATTAGGGATGTCATTGTGGTTTTCTTGATGGATGATTTTATGATGATATTGATTAAATTGAGTATGTGTAAGCATGACTGAATGATAAATTTGAGAGTATGATTTTCTATCCTTTTTAATCCTAAAAATTTTGAACATTTTAGTAAGAAAAATTTATGATTTTCGAGGATCTTGAGTATGGATTGTTGAATTGATGAATGATTTATAAAATTGAGTATATATTGAGCTTAAGTTTAAGAAGAATCGAAGAAATGAATTTGTTTGCTTAAAAAGTAAAAAATTTCGAAACTTTAGAGTATAAAAAATTGTAATTTTGGTAATTCTTGTGTTCTAATTGATAAATTGAGCATAGATTATTGAAATTTAATTTATTGAGGAACTATAGAACTTTGAATCATTGAATTCGGATTTCTATGGAGAAAGCCCTAAAAATTCGAATTTTATGCCTAAAATGAAGATTTTTGATGTTTGATGTTATTTGTTGAAATTGATTGTGAAATCGATCAATTGGAATTTTTTTAAGCTTTATAGTATCTCGAATTCTTGAATTCGGACAAGTTTTGAGCAAAATCCTAAAATTTCGAAACTTGATGAATTTTAGAATTGGGAATTTTTGATTTAGACCTTGTATGGTTAAATTGATGTTATATCTATGCAATTAGATTTATTTGAAGCATGATAGGACTTGAAATTTTCGAAATCGAGCATTTATGGCTATATATGTGAAAAACTCGAACCCTATGTAAGAAATTGAGCATGAAATGTTGAGTTCTAGATGTTATTTGATGCATGTGATGATTTTATGTTGAAACTGGATTGAAAATAAACATGATAGCTTTTTGAATTTCTTGATTTCGAGTTCGTATGTGAAAGTTATAAAGAATCGAAGTTTTGATAATACAAATCGAAGAGTGTTGAGTCAGCAAGAAACTGAAATTGAGTCCTGATTAAATTTGAGAGTATGATTTAATTTGATTTTGTAGAATTTTTCTAGAATATTCTAAGAAGTTTGGAATTTTTTTCTTTTCCTGACAATTTATCGAAGTCAGTCGTTTACCTATTTGTGAATCTTTGATTCATGATGTGATGATGTTATTATGATTGATTTGTGTTTAAAGTAATCAAGAATTAATCTTGTAATTTTCTGAAGTAGTTTGACGTGTTTAATCGAAAATGCCGAGTTTATGGATGAATAGTAACTTCTCGATTTTTTATTTTTGTTTAAGTCTTAATTTGTTTGATGTTATGGAGTTAAGTAGTCGAGTCCGAGGAAGTCCTTTGGTTTAGTATTTGATTAGAGTTAGAGATCAAAAAAGTTTGTTTAACTCGAGCCGAGGAAAGTTAGAAGACCCGAGTCCAGTAGAAGTCCAAAAACCGAGCCCTAAGTTTCATTTCGTTTTTCGAGAAAAGTAGACTCGCCCTTATATGATTTTATTCTTGATGGAACAAGCGGACCGGAGAAGTAAAAAGAAGAAGAAAAAGAAGAATAATTCCCATCTATCCTTTGACAGATTGGCTTTTTAAACCGAGAACTGATAAATGCTATTATTTATTGATTATTACGTGAGTTTTTAAATTGATGGACTTGCCATTATTTGATTTTTGGTATGTTTAATCATCTACTTGAGTTATTATGAACTCCTGTGTGAGGCAGGACATCACGCGTTGTTAATTGATTATTACTGGTAACTATGAGCTTTGCTTCGGTTAGGCCAGTCACAGTGTTCGAGAAGGAGGCCTACTTCTCGACACACAGCTTGATGTGGTAGATTGATTCATACCTACTTCTGCTATATATATGTTTGACTGCGTAGTCGTTTCAAGAAAGAAAATGTTTTTGCATTCACAAGTTAAATGTTTTTAAACTGTGCTAACGCTTGTGATGCAGTGGCAAGACAAGTTCAATTATATAGCTCTATCGAGCAAGTTTTAAATTATTTTGGCATGTGCTCACCGAGTATGAAGTACTCAGCCTTGCATATGTTTTCTAAACGTACAGGTTAGCTTGGATGTTGATGGCGCGGATTGCTCGGCAGTGTGTGTTTGCTTGGAGTCGAGTCTTTTGTTTAAGCTTGTAGTTCTGTATTTTCATACATGTAATTGTTGGGACTTAAGTTTATATTTCCGCTGCAACACTAATATTTGTTCGTGTTAAATACTTGAACTCTGATGATGATACAATGAGCCTTCGTGCTCACTACATTTCTATTCGCCTTTAATCTACTTGACTTGGATATCTTTTTGGAACTAATATCTCGAGTTTGAAAGCATGCTTTATTTGTTACCGCTTTCAATTGATGTTTTCCTTGTTCCCGAGCATGTTCCCTTGTTGAGATATAGTTTATTCAGTTGTTTTACCCTCACTGTCCAATGGATTCTAGTGGTTTCTACACACTTGAATTCGGGCTGTAACACATGATAAAGCAGTTATGGTCTTCGGACTACAAGATACAACGAGTTATAGCTTTCGGGCTACAAGATAAAGCCTTCGGGTTTCGAGAAAGTGAAACATTGCTTTCGGGCGATGTAATGAAATTGACGGATTTTCCATGTATCTTAGTGTGGTGATTTATATAATTTGGATATACACACCCTACTGAGTTTAAAGTACTCACCCCAAAATGTTTATATTTTTAGGATGAGACTCGAGCGATGTGCAACGAAACGAGTGATGATGGTCAAAGAGTCAATTGCAATTTATATTTACATTATTTATTTAGTTTTCTGCTATATAAGTTTGTATTATATTAGCTACTAGTGTAAAGAAAATAACGTTTCTTTTTATTTATGAAAATTGGGGCATTACAAAGATGCTGCAAGAAAGAACATCACATGAGCAATTGGTGTTCTTTAAGCACCTTAAGGATATCATTTTTGCATAAATTATTTTGTACAACATGATTATCGGATGAAGGAGAATGTGTTGACAAAACCAACATTGACATCTAGTAGCAATTCCTATTGTAGTCAGTAAATTGTTCCTTTCTTTGAAACTTATCTTAAGAGGCTTCACAAATGAAAGATAAACAACTCGCCACATGAGTTACAAATGATTTGACAGAGCACTCTTATCTACAATTTGTGCATATAATGTTGGTGTAGTATTATGCATTTTTTTATTATGTAATTTTTATTTTTTTTAATTAATGTAATTTTAATATTTTATTTTTCAATTTTTATTTTAGTTAAATGAAAAATCCAATTTATAAAACCAATTTCATCACGCTTATTATCACACCCCACCATTTATTATTAATGTTAGGAAGATTAATAAAGGTTTTGATTTATTCCAAAATCCAATTGACCCCAACTGAGTAGATGAGCCATCAGTCAGTTAGTTGCTAGAGTTCACTGTTTGAATGTAGGGATTTTATCTTTATAGGTTCAAGTAGAAGAAGTCAGCCAGACTGAGAAGGCAGTTTAAGATGAAGATAGCTAGTCATACCAGAACTCGACTTACTCCAGAACTAAACCATGCAGTTCATGCATGTCGAGTAGCCCTGAACCCTGAACCCTGAACCCTGAACCCAAATCTACTCAGAAGTCCTGTAACTTTCCATAAATGGACCGACCACAGAGACTTGCATAAAGCAAGGGTTGCAGTTACCATTTCGAGAAAGGTTGCAGAGGAGTAGGTGAAGTGCCATGGTTTTTGGAAGAGGTAAAACGACTCTTTCCAACGGTAAGTAATTTAAGCATCCTCTCTCTCATGAAGCAAGAACAAGAGTTAGTCGAAGGTCAAAGAAACAGTAGAAGTCAAGTGCCCATTCCTCATTCTATTCTTCCCTCTAGCCTCTCAGAATCCCCATTCTTGATCGAATCTAGAAATATAGTTTCTTGTTGTATCTAAGCATATTTTTAGTAAATAGATAGAGTCTTTAAGCCTTAGGAATAAGCCTCCTTTCTTCAAGTGTTGAAGGCTTCTTAGATGGAAAAACACCAACTCCACCCTTTACGTTTTTCTTTGAATCCGCAATGAAAGAGTCTCGGTCCCTTAGAACCCCTAATCTAAGATAGCTTGTACACTTACCCGCAAAAGTGTTGTAAGATTTTGTTTGAACCCATAATCGAACAAATTATGATGTTTGGTTCCCGTAAACCAAGGTGAACATTTGATAAAATGCATAAGCTTATCTAGTGGATTACTTTCCAAAAAGGAAGTCGTGGACGTAGGAGGTCAATCTCCGAACCACATAAAAATACAATGTCTTTACTTTCAGTGTTTTACATTTAGTTATCTATTCAACTGACCCTGCATTCAAAAAAGGTTTTCCATAAATCGCACTAAGTGTTTGGGAACTTGACCTTTCTTGCAAAAGATTTCAGTTTAAGTAACGAGTCAAAATAACCACCAACTTCCGCATTGCAAAACTCATTTAAACCTCAGTCAGTGTCACACGTTGACCATCAGTCCAAGAAGTCAATTGTGCACCTAACTGTGCGATAGCTCCGACTGACTTCGACAGTTGTTAAGCGCCTGAACTGAGCAATTCTTTGAAAGAAAGGGTTTTCAGTTAAAAATCGCTACTGGTGTGTTCCCTCCCCCCCATACACCAGTTACTCGTTACCGGGACTATCAGTTTAGTATGCTATATATACAGAATATTAATTAGCAAATTTGGGTCGAGAATCTATGACCCTGTACCGCCCAACACCAAATACAAATTTTAATGCAAATTCTCAAGTGAGATCGGTCTCATCCATGAGGTCAGATGAGATTGGATCTCACAGGGAACATACATGTAAATAATATCTAGTATTTTTAACAAAGAATTCGCTAGCCTAACTGGTTGCGCCTCAGCCTACCATCTCAACCGACGTGGGCTTGATTCCTAGGAGCACCAACTTTTACGTTTTTCTCTTTTTGTTTTTGATTACTTTTTATTTTTATTTTCTTTATTTTCTTTTTTTATTAGTCAATCCATGTTTTCTTTTTTCATTTTTATTATTTTTCTCAATTTTGTTTTTCAATTTGTGTTCGATTCTTTTATATTATTTATTCTAGTAATATTTGTTAATGTATAATTATATTTTATTTTTACTTTTTATTGTTTTTTAATTGCTACATTTTTTTATTAATCAATTCCCATATGATTTATTAATTCTCAATTAGGATTTATTAATTTAAATAGGTTTATTAATTTCCAATTAGAGTTTATTAATTTCCAATAAGAATTTATTTAATTACTAAAAAGGGTTTATTAATTCTCAATTACAATTTATTTTCAAATTTTTAGATTAATTATACTTTTGAAATGTTACTTTTCTTTGTATCAATAATTATTTTTTATGGGCAAGTGCGGGTTCATTATCGCTGAAACATTAGCCATGTGGAACTTATCATCATCAAGATACCTTGTTTTCTTCATGCACATCTCCCTCAAGAACTTAACACACTTAGGCATTGATAGAAGTGCCACCAACAAGGGAAGGTTGATCTCAACTTTTCTAAAGACTTGCTGCATTTCATTCATCTCTTCTTGCTCTCTGTCTCGGGCAAATCTCCTTGGATAAGGTGCAGGGGGACCATTAGATTTAGAGTTGGTCCTCTTAGCTAATTGTATTGCTTCTCTTTTAGCTTTAAGTGACTCGAGCAATTCTCCATCCTCTTTTGAACTAAAAATGGGGTTCTTCTTGGCCAAGATGGTAGCTTCCTTTTCAGCTTCCAACTCATGATACATTTCTTCCAAATCTCTTGAACCAGTCTTGGTGTCTTCTACCTTCACTGGTTCCTTGGTTGGTGCCTTGGGCGCTGCTTCAAGTAATAATCTTCCACTTCTCAATGTTACAGCATTAACTTGTTCCTTATCGATCTACACTAGGGCAGGAAGTCGCCCGTGTTGGAAAAATTAGTAAAAGGTTTATAAAGATACCAAAGCCCCAACTGACCCCAACCGAGTAGGTGATTGCCTTTAGTTTGATCTTAGCTAGAGCTCACTGTTTGAGCATAAGGATTTTATCTTTATAGATTTCAAGTAGAAGAAGTCAGTCGGATTGAAAAAGAAAGTTTGTGAAGAACTTAGCTGAGACCCAAACTCAGCTGAGACCCACACCCAGCTAAGGTCCAGACTCAGCTGAGACTCAAGATCAGTTGAGACATCAACGTCAACTGAAGCCAAAAGACTCAGTTGGATAGTAGCTCAGTTGATTCCTCAACTGACCCATGTAACCTAAGGCATACAGTTCAAGCGTGAAGAGAAGTTGTGTCGAAACCAGACATCACGAAGCGGAGAAGAGAAAACTTTGAAGACGCTGAAGATGGAGGAGATGCATTCAAGATTTCAATCTACTCGATAGCACAAGTCAGCTGGAGAACTTACCATAAATGGGTCGACAATAGCAACGTGCAAAAAGCAAAGGTCGCAGTTACCATTTTAGGAAAGTTTTCAGAAAAGCTGGTGGAGTGCCATACTTTTTTGCAGAGGTCAAACAACTCTTTCGAACGGCTAGTTTGAACTCCCTCTATAAATACAGGTCTCCACACCAAAGCTCTATACAGACACAAGAGCGAACAAAAGAAGCTTCAAGAGAGAAAAATCAAGAGTGAAGTGGCAACAGCTTACCATCTCTTTCTCTCCAAGCAAGAAGACTGTAATACCCCGGATATTTTTTCCGTCGTTAAAATAAAAATTTAATTATTAATTAAGGCTTTGCACGCCTAAGTTAAGGATTTTCGATTCCAAGACTAACGGTGAAATCCGTTTCTGAAAATAAATACCAGATGTCGGTCGAACGACTACTGTATTAGGGTTTTTGCGTCCGATAAAATTTTCGTTCGAAAGCTCAGATCGAAAAACCGTCAGACTTTACATTCACTTTTTCTTCGATACGAGTTCACCGGAGAAAGTCATTTTTTATTATTTTTCCGGGCGAATTTTGAACTGTCTTATCCCGACTTTTCATTGAATTTCGGAAATCGAAATATGCTTTCCGAGTATATGATTTGTTTCTAATCTAACGGTCAAATTAGATTTCGTCAAAAACACAACCGTCTAGGGTTTAAATTTCTCGATTTTATAACGTCATATTAGACGAGTAAAACGAGATATTTCGAATAAAAATCCCCACCCAAACCGCTACCTTACCCATGTGAGTCATCACCTTTGTTAGATCTTTATTACTTTACAAACATAACACCTCATCATCATCTCTCTCCATCTCCCCTTTACCGTCATTCCTCTCCTCTCCCTTCTCTCTCACTTTCTTCCATTGTTGTTCATCCTTCAAGCTATCAAAAGCTCCTCAAGTCATTCATCTACCGATCGATCTTAGTTCCGAATCCATAATCGACAAGGTAATGATCTAAGCTTCCATTCCAACCGAACAAAATTCTTTCCCATCAACTTTGCTTTTTTTCGAAAATTTGGAGAAAAAGAAGCATGATGTCCTATGGTTAATACATGTTGTTAGATGCTCAGGAATGGATTTCATGGATAGAAATCAAGTGGAAATCACCCTCCTAACTATTTTATAATTACCAAAAATTATAGGAAATTTAGGGGTTTGATGTAGTTCGATTTTTTTAGATGATTGATTAATGGATTTGTGTTCTATATGTTGATTGATGCATGAATTATTATAAAATTTTCTAAAAAATAAAAATAAAAAGGTAAGAGATGAAGAAGTGAGGATTTGATGTAGTAAATGTTATGTTTTGATTGATATGATGATATAGATGATATGTAGTAAGTATGTGGATGATTATATAATTTAATTAGATTTTTCTAAAAATAAAATAGAAATCGTTAGAGACGAAAACCCGACAATAAGATAAGATTCGATAATAATTTGAGGATGTGGTTTGCGTATTAGTGAATCTTGATAGTTGACCAACGATATTGGAAAGTTTGAACAAAAACGGAGAACGTTGAATTTTTAATAAGAGACGAAGAATCGTCGAGAAGTCGAGATTAGATAATGATTTAGGTTTATGATTTGAACATATGTTAATCTTGTTAGTTAAGGATCGTTATCGGAAAATTTGAACGAATTCTAAGAAAGTTGGAATTTTGATAAGAGACGAAGAAACGAGTTTAAATGCCGATAGGAAAGTCGAATAAGGAAAACCAATTTGATATTAATGATTGTTGTCATTTAATAAACAAGTTTGTAGTTGACGATATTTCCATCCGAGATATGAGATGATATAAGTTATAGTTTATGAACTAGAAGATGATAAATGAAATTGATTTGGAAATGGAATTTGGTTTAGTAAATGATTAGTTGAAAAAGGACGAGGAAATGCTCGTCGTTTGTTTAATCAAAAAGACGTGAATGTATACCCGATTAAGGGACATGCGTATTGACTGTAATTTGTTAGTAATTTCGTGAGTTTAAAGGTTGTATAGCATTGATCGAACCTAGGGAATCGTGCGTCGAGTTTTATGAGCACCTAGGGTTTCACGCGGACTGTTTTGCGATATGTTACGGAAACTGTCATAACTTCCTGCTCGCTTAACGAAATCGAGATCCGTAAATTGAAAAATAAATTAGACATCTGTAGCTTTCTTTTAGTATAAATTTCATCCCCTGTTTCGCAAGAATCTATTCGGTATGAACTCCAGAACTTCTACTTTGTGCAGAAACTCTCGTAAAGCTAAATTGTTAAGTTGAATCCTTTTTAAATTCATTCCTTGTGAACTTCTAAGTTGTTATAAGTTATCGACTCCCGTTATTAACTGACCTAATTGTCGAGAAAGGAACCAAGATAGTTTCTAAACGAGAATTGATCGAGTCTCGTTTCTTTGATAATCAAAAGAATGTAGTTAAGTGCAATGGCCTAAAAGTCTAAAACGAATTCGATTTGCTTTTTCCTTTATTGTCTCAACCGCTTATTAAAGTGTTATTATTTGCGTTCAAAGGAGGAAGTCGAGTTTAGAAGACAGGACGGAAGACCAAAGACGGAAGCTCATGTTTTTGTTCTGTAATCGCCTAAGGTGGTCTTTTCTATATATCAAATCAAATGAGCGATGCTCGAAAATATTTACTTATCGCTTTATAACTGTGTTTTAAAGTAATTATCAAGGCATGAAAATATTTGTTTTATGTGAGTTCATTTGTGCCATTCTGAGTTAGCCGACTGCTTTTCAGAAATTATGAGTTAGATACAATGGGGCTAACTAAATCGATCATACTCTGAGTTAGTATACAAGGGGGACTTTCCAGAGTTTGTGTACACGGTAGCCGGTGTGTGTGATACCCTGTTGAGGGGTAGTCAGACACGGTGAGGAATTTTGGGTAAATCGAACGTAACATCTATCAGAAAAATGCTTGCAAGCTATATTGTGAAAGTGAAAGAAAATGTTTAGTAGGCACGGGTCTTTGATGAAAAACCCCGATGCACTATTTATCGAGATGCCTGATTTAATCTATACTTATGATATATTTTCGGCAACGTGCCCACTAAGTATGTTTATACTTAGCCCTGCATATGTTTTATAAATGTGCAGGTTGAGTGACAAGAGCGGCAGGAGGTTAAGTATAGAGTTGTGATTAGAATGAAGAACTGTATGTCAACCTTTACGCTTTCCGCTGCCAAACTCTTCTTTTTGAGTTATTGTATATCTTATTGTCTAAGTCCCGTACAATGAACTTAGTTCCTTTTTTAACAACTTGTCGAGCGATCCTTCAAGGTCGACTCATTTTCTTTCTATAAAATATGTTCATAGATATCAGTTGTCGATTAATTATTGTCTGTTTATTTATTTATCCCCTTCTTTCCCGCTTCTTTAATCCAACCCCTAGTCGCACCCCGGCTTTGCCGTCCCTTGGGATTTGGGGCTGTGACAGAGTGGTATCAGAGCAGTCGTTTCTGCTCTGCATACAAGTCCCCTTCAGTAGTAAGGTGGAGTATTTGTATATGCTCTACACCTCAGCTTCTTTCAAGTAAAGTTAGGTCGTAACACTAAGTTTAAGAGTGTAGACGACAACTCAACCTTCCGCTACGTCGACTCAACCAAAGAAGGAAAGTAAGGAAAGAGTTTCGGAAGTATGATTTCTTTTAAAGAAGAATTTTTTTTAAGTATGCAAGTATGTTGTGAATAAAGTATGCCAAGTATGAATGTGATTAAAGTATAAGAAGTTATACTTTGTGATATTATGTGAACTATGTGAAAGTATGAATGATGTACTTTGTGAAAGTATGTGAACTTATGTGAGATATAATTTCTTTTGAATGAGATGTCTGTTTGGCATAAGAATCTAGACGAATTCTAAGGCCTTCCCGATTCTTTGAGAACATAGACGTTCTAAGAAGTGTTGGTTCCAAAATATTCCAAAAACGATCGGAACGGAAAGGACAGAATAAAGGGAATCAAAGTAAATAAACGAATGTCATGTGCATAAAGTGACATGAACAACAGACTCGTTGGAGTCGACTTGTTTTTATAAATGAAAGCCGTAAGAGTTTCCTTTTAAGGAAATAAAATAAAGAGGAATAAAAAGAATAATAAGTTAATAAGTTGAAAGAATGAAAAGAAAATCGTGGGAAATGGTTTTATTTCGTGTATTTGTTTGAGTGCAATTTCTTGAATTGCTAGATGATTAAGATAAGTTGTGATTAAGTGGTTAAGTATTACAATTTGAATAATGGAATATTCTGATTGTAATTTAAGAAATCCTTAAGATATGTTAATTATCCTACCAGTTACTGATCTGTGTTCTCTTAAAATCTTGTAGGATGCCTGCTACACGTGTCATGGCTCGAAAGAGCCAACCCCTGAGATAGCGTACAGTAGTGGGTGAGATCTTAGATGAGTACTGCGACTATGAGGTGGACCTGAACCATGATATAGGGCAGTTGGTTAGTGACTTCGCTGCACGTTTCTACGTGGCCCGTCACTTTGTTTCAGAGCGTCAGGCCATAGCCGATCTGACTGTACGGCTGCCTGACGAGTGGCACGGTTGGGCACATGACATAGTCTGGTACCACATTGCACTGATCGGTGACGACCCCGAGCCGATCGGTAACTTTTCTGGATTCGCTCTAGCCATACATAGGCAATTCTTTCATAGTCGGGTCATGTGGACTGTTTCGGTTCAGGAGCACTTTCCCTACCTCCACATTCCGACAGAGTTTGTGCCAGATTTCGAGCCTGAGCCGTTTGCCATGGATCTGGAGATGGCCGCACTATTAGAGTTGCCGCCAGTACTTGCACCTAGTGAGGGGTTAGTTCTTGGAGACGAGTACTTAGAGAGAGATACAGAGCTTGCTGCATTGCTAGAGTTACCATCTCCTCTTACACCACTTGAGGAGATTTGTGCTGACTGGACGAGGGTCCGAGGACAGTTCGAGACGGGACCATCCAGGGCCCATTCTGCAGTGGTGTACGCGTCTAGTTCACCTCTTGAGCACCTTCTTTCCCTGAAGAAGCGTACAGTGGAGACCAATTTGGACGACCCAGAGAGGACAATTTCAGATGTGCCTTCACCACCACCACTTGTACTTTTGGACGGCACCACCTTGAGGGTTGACGAGGCACTTCAGCTCATCTTTGGTACAGAGTCTAAGGAAGACCCGGAGGAGGATCCGGAGGAGGATCTGGAGGAGGATCTGGAGGAGGAACCCTGAGGAGGATCCCGAGGAGTTGTAGGCCGTAGAGGGCAGTAGTGACTCGACCGCAGCTAGTTGAGCGGAGCGTCTTAGACGCGTAGTTGTAGTAGAAGTTTCTTTTTGTCTTGTACATAGTCGGATCAGTAGACTTCTTTTGTAGTACTCTTTGCGGATACGAAATTTTTGGGATCGTTTCCGTTCTAGTACTTCCGGTAGATACGGAGATGCAACTTGTTAGTGCACACGGTACATAGATAGGCAGTTAGCCTAGTTTAGACTAGTCATAGTCTAACTTTTTGTATAAGTCCTCGTTAGAGGCAGAATTAGTATTCTTTTTGACGTGTATATATATATTATGACTCGAGAGTGGGCTTTGATCTTGTGAAAGTTTCTTCTAAACGCGATTAGAAGAAAAGTTTAGATGAATATTCTAGTTTAACTTGAGAAGTTAAAGGTTTACAGGGCTAGTATCAAACTTGTGGTCTATTTTCTATTTCCATGAACTTGTTTAAGTTGGAAAAAGGGTTTAGTAAGTAAAACGAAAGCATAAAATCAAAATGTTAATGAGAATTCTTGTTTCCTATAGTTCAAGAATGCCGCCAAGAGTAAAGTTAATAACAGAGGAAGACCTGGTAGGCCCAGGGGACGTGGTAGACATCCAGCACAAAACGATAGAGAGAATGAACAAGAAAGGCAAGATACCCCTCCACCACCATCACCATCACCACCTCCACCACCACCCCGTCGTGATATTGAGGACTTATTCCTCAAACGTAACCCACCTGTGTTCAATGGATCTGGTAACCCAAGCGATGCTGAGCTTTGGGTACGAACCATTGAGAGAATTTTTAAACTCCTCACATGTACTAATCAGGAGCGTCTGTTATGCGTCGCGTTTCAGCTTTTCAGACCAGCTAACTACTGGTGGGAAGCTAGGCAGAAGCTTATACCTGCGGAGCACGTGGCTCGTTTTACATGGGAAGAATTTAAGGAAGCATTGTACGATAAGTACGTACCGAAGACCTATAGAGCTCAGAAGGAGGCTGAGTTCTATAATTTAAAACAAGGAAAGATGACAGTGACCGAGTACGACGCCAAGTTCTGTGAATTGTCAAGGTATGCACCTGCTCAGGTCGATACCGAAGAAAAGATAGCGAAGAAGTTCCGTGGGGGACTGAAGCATGAATTTGGAATAGTGTTAGCTAGTCATGGAGGACTGAGCTACACCGAGGTTCTAGGACGAGCTCTGGAGATGGAGGCCGTAGTGCCTGATGAAAGGAAAGCAATAACACCTGCACCAGCTCCAACCCAAAATCAGAATCGAGGCTATTACAACAACAATAATAACAACTACCAAGGGAAAAGAAAATTGGAAGGAGGAAACAACAGTTGTTACAATCAGAACTATAATAACCAAGGGAACCAGAGGAGTGGAAATCAGCAAGGCTTTCAGTAGCCTAATCAAAACAACAATTATGGCAAGAAACCATGGCAAGGAAACAGTCAGTCGGGACTGTACTTACAAGGAAATAATCAAACGGGACCATGGAAAGGGAATAACCAACAAGGTCAGCCACAAGGGCAACAAAGGATCAACCCAGGAGGAAATAACCAAGGAAGAGCTACCATTCCTGCCTGTCCCAAGTGTAATAGGGTACACTTTGGGATTTGTCAAGCAAACTCTGGAAGTTGCTTCAACTGTGGGTAGAAGGGGCACTTTAGGAGGGAATGCCTGAAACCGTTGCAAGCGGCAAGACAAAATCAGTATGGACAACCCCAGCCTTTTAGGGCGATTCAAGCACAGCCGCAGCAGCAGATGACCCAGCAGCAATTCCAGCAGCACGCTCAACAGTAACAGAATGCAAGGGCACGTGCGATCAAACATGGTGCGCAGAATAAAGGAAAAGGAAACCTAGCAGGTATGGGTAAACTTCATAATACCCTTATTAAGATATTGTTTGATACTGGCGCATCGCATTCTTTTATTGCTGGTTCGTGTGCGGATAACTTAGATATCAGACCTATATGAGCTGAACACGCTATGAGAGTAGCTACACCTTCAGGAGAGATCACTACTTCCACGCATGTTTGCTCTAAACCTAGAATGAGAAATTGGAACTCTAAAGGTTAAGGCGAACAATTTGAACGTTATGATAATGTGGGACGTAGATATAATCTTAGGAATGGACTGGTTGTCTGAGAATTATGCCACGATTCTCTGCAACGAAAGGAAAATCTCTTTCTAGCCACCAGGAAAGGAACCGACAGAATTCCATGGGATTGCGATGGGCAGGAGGATCCCAATAATATCCGCCCTACAAGCCAAGAAGTTGATGAAGAAGAAGGGTTGCGCAGCTTATCTTGTATACCTAGTGTGAGAACCCGGAGCCGAGAAGACCATTCAAGACGTGAAAATTGTTAAAGAATATGAAGACGTCTTTCCAGAAATTTTACTTGGTTTACCACCCAACCGTCATATAGATTTCACGATTGACTTAGAACCAGGATCGGACCCCAAATCAAAAGCCCCATATAGGATGGCGCCAAAAGAGTTAGAAGAGCTTAAGATCCAACTGCAAGAGTTGTTAGACCTTGGATTCATTAGATCGAGTGTTTCACCTTGGGGAGCACCTATTTTGTTCGTCAGAAAGAATGATGGTTCTATGAGGATGTGCATAGACTATCGAGAGCTAAATAAGATCACCCTTAAGAATAAGTATCCTTTGCCAAGAATAGAAGACCTCTTTAATCAGCTTAAGGGCGCAGGTATTTTTTTGAAAATAGGCTTAAGATCTGGGTACCATCAATTGAAAATCAAACCTGAGGATATACCTAAGACTGCACTCCGAACCAGGTATGGCCATTACAAATTCCTAGTTATGTCATTCGGTTTGACTAACGCTCCCGCAGTATTCATGGATCTCATAAATCGAATTTTTCACCCGTACTTAGATAAATTCGTCTTAGTTTTTATCGACGACATTCTCATTTACTCCAAGAATGAGAAAGAGCACGAGGAACACTTGAGAATAGTGCTAGAAATGCTTAGAACTGAGAAACTTTACGCCAAATTCAGTAAGTGCGAGTTTTGGCTGAAGGAAGTGATGTTCCTTGGACACATAGTATCAACAGAAGGCATTAAGGTAGATCCTGCCAAGGTAGAGGCAGTACGCGATTGGAAATCGCCAACAAGTCCGAACGAAATTAGGAGTTTCTTAGGTTTAGCCGACTATTATAGAAGATTCATCGAGGGATTTTCTACAATCGCTAGACCTGTGACGCAACTATTAAGTAAGGAAAACAAGTATAAATGGACGGACGAATGCGAGAAGAGTTTTCAGACACTCAAGGAAAAGTTAACCACAGCACCTGTGTTAGCTCTGCCAGAAGCGAATAAGGAATACGTGGTCTATACAGATGCTTCAAAGAACGGATTAGGTTGTGTATTAATGCAAGATGGAAAGCTGATAGCTTATGCTTTACGACAACTTCGACCTCATGAAGTTAAGTACCCAACCCACGACTTAGAACTAGCAGCCGTTGTGCATGCGTTGAAAATTTGGAGACACCATCTCTATGGTGTTAGGGTTGAGATTTTTACGGACCACAAGAGTTTAAAGTACTTCTTCGAGCAAAAGGAATTGAACATGAGGCAAAGACGATGGCTCGAACTAGTAAAGGATTATGATTGCGGAATCAACTATCATCCAGAAAAAGCAAATGTGGTAGCTGACGCGCAAGACTCCAACTAAGTTAGGATGTCTCTTTGTTGAGGAAGAAGCTCTTGTACGAGAATTTGAGAAAATGGACTTAGAAGTGCTGGATACACTTGCAACGATAACAAACCACATAGCAGCACTCGTAGCTACACCAGACTTATGAGAAAGAATCATAAGTGCTTAGAAAAAGGACGAGTCGACTGAGAAGCTTCGACTAAGGATAAGGACGGATAAACCGGACGGTTTTTCCGAAGCACCAGATAATGCGATTTTATTCGAAGGCAGACTTTGTATCCCTGAAGACGACAAATTGAAGAAAGATATCATGAGTGAGGCTCACGATATGCCATATACAGCACACCCAGGGAGTACGAAGATGTATCAAGATTTAAGAAAGAATTTCTGGTGGAACGGTTTGAAACGAGACGTTGCCTCGTTTGTAGAAAGATGTTTGGCTTGTCAACAAGTGAAAGCTCTACACCAAAGACCATACGGATTCTGACATGGAAGTGGGAAGATATAGCCATGGATTTTGTGATAGGTTTGCCCAAGACTAAAAGAGGAAATACTGCTATCTGGGTAGTTATCGATAGGCTCACAAAATCAGCTCACTTTTTACCAATCCCAGTTACCTATGGATCAGAGAAGTTAGCTCAGTTGTATGTCCGTGAGATTGTACGTCTGTACAGAATACCGAAGTCAATAACGTCCGATAGAGATGTCAAATTCACTTCGAGATTTTGGATCACTATGCAGAAGGAGTTAGGTACTGAACTTAATTTTAGTACCGCTTTTCACCCTCAGATGGATGGACAATCCGAGAGAACGATCCAAATACTCGTTGATATGTTAAGAACGGTAGTATTGGATAGAAGCGAGAATTGGGAAAAGATCTTGCCATTAGTTGAATTCGCGTACAATAATAGTTATCAAGCAACGATAGGAATGGCACCTTACGAGGCATTGTATGGAAGGAAATGTAGGTCACCACTTTATTGGGATGAAGTAGGTGAAAGAAAGTACTTAGGACCCGATGCGGTCAGTGAAATGATCGAGATCATCCGGCAGATTCGAGTTAGAATGAAAGAGGCCCAGAGCCGACAGAAGTCTTACGCCGACGTTCAACTAACCAATCTTAGCTTTGAAATTGGGGATAAGGTTTTCCTCAAGATTTCTCCGTCTAAAGGAATCATTAGATTTGGTGTTAAGGGTAAACTCAGACCAAGGTTTATAGGACCTTACGAGATTTTGGAAAGAATAGGACTTGTTGCTTATAGATTGGCCTTACCGCCAAGTCTAGGAAGTGTCCATAACGTGTTTCACGTATCTCAATTACGAAAGTATGTCTTTGACCCTAAGCACGTAATTAACCAGCAAGACGTTGTTCTTGAGTCCGACTTAAGCTATGAAGAGAAACCATTATCGATCTTGGATCGAAAAGAACAAGAATTAAGAAATAAGTCGATACCTTTGGTTAAAGTGCTATGGAATCACCACGGGCAAAAAGAAGCCACGTGGGAACTCGAAGAAAAGATGAAAGAAAAGTATCCTTACCTTTTTGAAGAAGGTATGCAAATTTCGGGACGAAATTTCTTGTTAGAGGGGTAGGATGTAATACCCCGGATATTTCTTCCGTCGTTAAAATAAAAATTTAATTATTAATTAAGACTTTGCACGCCTAAGTTAAGGATTTTCGATTGTAAGACTAACGGTGAAATCCGTTTCTGAAAATAAATTCCAGAAGTCGGTCGAACGACTACTGTATTAGGGTTCTCGCGTCCGATAAAATTTTCGTTCGAAAGCTCAGATCGAAAAACCGTCAGACTTTACATTCACTTTTTCTTCGATACGAGTTCATCGGAGAAAGTCAGCTTTTATTATTTTTCCGGGCGAATTTTGGACTGTCTTATCCCGACTTTTCATCGAATTTCGGAAATCGAAATATGCTTTCCGAGTATGTGATTTATTTCTAATCTAACGGTCAAATTAGATTTCGTCAAAAACGTAACCATCTAGGGTTTTAATTTCTTGATTTTATAACATCGTATTAGACCCGTAAAACGAGATATTTCAAATAAAAATCCCCACCCAAACCGCCACCTTACCCATGTGAGCCATCACCTTTGTTAGATCTTTATTACTTTACAAACATAACACCTCATCATCATCTCTCTCCCTCTCCTCTTTACCGCCATTCCTCTCATGTCTCTTCTCTCTCACTTTCTTCCATTGTCGTTCATCCTTCAAGCTTTCAAAAGCTCCTCAAGTCATTCATCTACCGATCGATCTTAGTTCCGAATCCATAATCGACAAGGTAATGATCTAAGCTTCCATTCCAACCGAACAAAATTCTTTTCAATCAACTTTGCTTTTTTTCGAAAATTTGGAGAAAAAGAAGCATGATGTATGAAAATTATGTGGAAATCACCCTCCTAACTATTTTATAATTACCGAAAATTATAGGAAATTTAGGGGTTTGATGTAGTTCGATTTTTTTTAGATGATTGATTAATGGATTTGTGTTCTATATGTTGGTAGATTGATGCATGAATTATTATAAAATTTTCTAAAAATAAAAATAAAAATGTAAGAGATGAAGAAGTAAGGATTTGATGTAGTAAATGTTATGTTTTGATTGATATGATGATATAGATGATATGTAGTAAGTATGTGGATGATTATATAATTTAATTAGATTTTTCTAAAAATAAAATAGAAATCGTAAGAGACGAAAACCCAACAATAAGATAAGATTCGATAATAATTTGAGGATGTGGTTTTCGTATTAGTGAATCTTGATAGTTGACAAACGATATTGGAAAGTTTGAGCAAAAACGGAGAACGTTGAATTTTTAATAAGAGACGAAGAATCATCGAGAAGTCAACATTAGATAATGATTTAGATTTATGATTTGAACATATGTTAATCTTGTTAGTTAAGGATCGTTATCGGAAAATTTGAAGAAATTCTAAGAAAGTTGGAATTTTGATAAGAGACGAAGAAACGGGTTTAAATGCCGATAGGAAAGTCGAATAAGGAAAACCAATTTGATATTAATGATTGTTGTCATTTAATAAACAAGTTTGTAGTTGACGATATTTCCATCCGAGATATGAGATGATATAAGTTATAGTTTATGAACTAGAAGATGATAAATGAAATTGATTTGGAAATGGAATTTGGTTTAGTAAATGATTAGTTGAAAAAGGACGAGGAAATGCTCGTCATTTGTTTAATCAAAAAGACGTGAATGTATACCCGATTAAGGGACATGCGTATTGACTGTAATTTGTTAGTAATTTCGTGAGTTTAAAGGTTGTATAGCATTGATCGAACCTAGGGAATCGTGCGTCGAGTTTTACGAGCACATAGGGTTTCACGCAGACTGTTTTGCGATATGCCACAGAAACTGACATAACTTCCTGCTCGCTTAACGAAATCAAGATCCGTAAATTGGACAATAAATTAGACATCCGTAGCTTTTTTGTGATATAAATTTCATCCCCTGTTTCGTAGGAATCTGTTCTATATGAACTCCAGAACTGCTGCTTTGTGCAGAAACTCTCGTAAAGCTAAATTCTTAAGTTGAATCCTTTTTAACTTCATTCCTTGTCAACTTCTAAGTTGTTATAAGTTATCGACTCCCGTTATTAACTGACCTAAGTGTCGAGAAAGGAACCAAGATCGAGTCTCGTTTCTTTGATAATCAAAAGAATGTAGTTAAGTGTAAAGGCCTAAAAGTCTAAAACGAATTCGATTTCCTTTTTCCTTTATTGTCTCGACCGCTTATTAAAGTGTTATTATTTGCGTTCAAAGGAGGAAGTCGAGTTTAGAAGACAGGATGGAAGACCAGAGATGGAAGCTCGTGTTTTAGTTCTGTAATCGCCTAAGGTGGGCTTTTCTATATATCAAATCAAACGAGCGATGCTCGAAAATGTTTACTTATCGCTTTATAACTGTGTTTTAAAGTGATTATCAAGGCATGAAAATATTTGTTTTATGTGAGTTCATTTGTGCCATTCTGAGTTAGCTGACTGCTTTCCAGAAATTATGAGTTAGATACAATGGGGCTAACTAAATCGATCGTACTTTGAGTTAGTATACAAGGGGGACTTTCCAGAGTTTGTGTACACGGTAGCCGGTGTGTGTGGTACCCTATTGAGGGGTAGCCAGCCACGGTGAGGAATGTTGGGCAAATCGAACGTAACATTTGTCAGAAAAATGCTTGCAAGCTATATTGTGAAAGTGAAAGAAAATGTTTAGTAGGCTCGGGTCTTTGATGAAAAACCCCGATGCGCTATTTATCGAGATGCCTGATTTAATCTATACTTATGATATATTTTCGGCAACGTGCCCACTAAGTATGTTTATACTTAGCCCTGCATATGTTTTATAAATGTGCAGGTTGAGTGACAAGAGCGGCAGGAGGTTGAGTATAGAGTTGTGATTAGAATGAAGAACTGTATGTCAAGCTTTACGCTTTCCGCTGCCAAACTCTTCTTTTTGAGTTATTGTATATCTTTTTGTCTAAGTCACGTACAATGAACTTAGTTCCTTTTTAAACAATTTGTCGAGCGATCCTTTAAGGTCAACTCATTTTCTTTCAATAAAATCTGTTCATAGATATCAGTTGTCGATTAATTATTGTCTGTTTATTTATTTATCCCCCTTCTTTCCCGCTTCTTTAATCCAACCCCTAGTCGCACCCCAGCTTTGCCGTCCCTCGGGATTTGGGGCTGTGACAGAGACCTCACCTGAAGTTCAGTCGAAGTGGAGTGTTCATCCCTTCTCCTGTTCTTTTATCTAGTCTCTCAAAAATCCTCCCTTTCTGATTGAGTCTTGAAAATAAGTTCTTGTTTGTATTATGTCAGATCAGATTCTCTCGCAAGAGATTGAATGTGGAGCCTTAGGTTGAAGCCTCCACTTTTCTCAGTGTTGAAGGCTTCCTTGTTGGATATCTCCTCCTAAATCCAAAACCTTAGGTCTGACTTTGAACCTGTAATCAAAGTCATCAGGTCCGTTGGAACCCGTAATCCAATGTCAAGTCCCATGGAACCCAGAATCCAAGAATTTATTCAACTTCACTAATTTGGGAACTTGACCTACCCCTTTTCACAAAGGTTTCAATTTTTGTAACGAGTTTAAATGCTACAATATTCGTCAACGCATAACTGATGAAAACCTTAGTTGGTGCATACAACTGAACTTCAGGCATAGGAGCCAGCCGTGCTGCCAACTATGTGATTAGCTCCAACTGAGCAACTCAGTTGTAGAGTAGCTCCAACTGACTTTTCCAGTTGTCGAGCCAACTGACTTGAGCAGTATAACTTAGTGAAAGGACTTTAGCAAAATAAAAATTGCTACTGGTGTATTACCCCTGCCTATACACTAGATACTCATCACTGGGAAAATCAAGTGGTATCAGAGCAGTGGTTCAAAAGGCTGTTGTTCCTGATTCACAAGGTGTGAGTCGAGTATATTTTTCAGTAGTCAACTGAACACATCTTTTGTGAAATCAATTAGTGTATTTTGCTGCATATTTGTTTATCTGTTTCTGGTGGTGTACAGGATATGGGAGACCATAGGAAATGGTCCCATCTAGGTGACTCAGTCTGTGCTGGTCCCTTCAACCACTCCAAGGGAAGGAGAGATGATGATGAAGGAAGAACCCGAAGGTGTCCACCAGACATCCTCTGACTAAGGCAAGTCAAGCTTCAAAAACTAGAACAGACCGAGCTAAATCGGGTAGATCGAAGTTCGCCAGACCCTCACAGTCTGTTGACTCCTCAGCTGGGGATCAATTGAGTAGGTCCGAACTTCAGAAGAAGGTCGACGAGATGACCAAGCAACTCGAAGAGATAAACTCTAGGATTGAGAAGTATAGGAGGATCAACACGAGCAGGCGTAGCTCAACTGACCTCTCCTCAAAGAATCAAACCGAATGATGCTTTGAATGCGGAAAGCCAAGACACTTCAAAGCCAACTGTCTTGACCTCTCCATAAAGCAAAAGGAAGCCCTTCAAGGAAAGGCCAAGGAGAAGTCCAAGTCCATGATCATTGAGGAAGACGTCGACGACACCGACGTCTTCACCGAGTCAGAAGGAGAAGAAACTGACTCGCCATCCAGCTCAGCAGTAACTGACCAGTGCTTCATGGCATTGATTGAAGAGTCAACTAATGAGGACCAGGATGTACTGAGAAAGAGAAGAGTTACCAAATCCCTCTGGGTGTTGGACAGCGGATCCTCCAGACACATGACACCCTAGAGGAATCTTCTGACAAACATCAAGCTTCGAGAATGAGGTATTGTAACCTTTGGTGATGACTCACAGGGAAAAACCAAAGGATCCAGTACATTCGAAACTCAGCTAGTGTCTATAAAAAATGTGTCCTTGGTCGATGGATTGAAGCATAACCTGCTCTCTATAGGCCAATTGTCACAACCCGTTTTCAGGATGTGTGAAAATGACGAACATTCATTGGGCAGTGACGTGAAACCTCGAATATGAAACATAACTCAACTAGGGAACATGCTCGGGAACAAGGGAATATAGATTGAAAGCGATAACAAATAGAAAATGCTTTCAATTCTAATCTCAAAAAATCGAGCATTAATAAATAATTCAAGTGTCGAAAACAACTGAAGCATTATAATCCAAGTCAAGTAAAATAAAAAGGAAGTACGGAAATAGTTTCGAGCATTAAGCCCATTGTATCGACACATTGTCAAGTATTATAATTCAAATAAATAAACAAGTTTGTTTATCATGCAACGGAATAACGTCTCAAGTCCCACAACTACATATATGAAGATATGCAATTGCAATCTTAAACCAAAAGAAGACTCGACTCCAAACACTACCCACCGCCGAGCATCTTCCGCCACCATCATCCATGCTAACCTACACGTTTAGAAATACATGAAGGGTTGAGTACGAATGAACACATGCCAAAACAATGTAAACTTTGCTCGATAGAGCTATATAATTGAACTTGCCTTGCCACTGCATCACAAGTGTTAGTACAGTTTTAAAACATTTAACTTGTGTAGGCAAAATCATTTTCTTTTCTAGAAAAGACTGCGCAGTCAACACATATAATTTGAATAGCAGGTATGAATCAATCTACAACATAGTTCTCGTGTGTCGAGAAGTAGGCCTTATTCTCAAACACTGTGACCGGCCTAATCAAAGCAAGGCTCACAATCACGTCAAACAATTAATAACAACACGTGTGCTCGTGTCTCACACAGGATAATGATAACTCAAGTAGATGATTAAACATACCAAAACTTAGATAAATATGGCAAGTCAATTAATTTTTAAACTCACATAATATAATAATAATAATCACATTCATCACTTTGTTTTCGGTTAAAAATCCCACCTGACTGCTGAGGGGTTTGTCGGGTTAGCTGCTTTCTTTTCTTGCTCCTACTTCTGGGTCTCGCTTGTTCCTTCAAGAACAACATCTTATAAGGACAAGACTACTTACTCGAAACATAACGAACTAAATGCTCGGCTGAAGGACTTCTACTTGACTCGGGTTTCTTGACTTATCTCAACTTATCTTACTCGATCTTTCTCAGTTTCTTTGTTCTATCCAATTACTAAACCAACGGACTCTAAGACTCAGATCCCTGACTCAATAATATTCAAATATTTTAATAATTAAATAATCCACAAATATCAAAATCACTGTTCACATCACACGTCTCGTTTTTCTCGATTTTTGAGTTAAAAGAACTCAGAACATTACGAGATTAATTATCGGGTTCTAACATCACAAATCATTCACAAACAAACTTTCATATCAAGAATCGAACATTCACAAACAGGTAAACGATCGACTTCGATAACCAGATGGAAAAAGAAATTTTTTTCAAATATAATTAAATATTCCATATAAATTCTAGAAAATCATATTAATTTACTTAATCACAAATATGTACTCGGAAACTTCATTCAAGACTCGATAATAACTCATGCTGACTCAACTCTGCTCGGTTTATAACTTTAAAAATAAAATTATTAGATTTTTAGTTTCATTTTTCTCAAAATAATTCGAAGACTTTATTATAAAATCGGAATTAAAAATCAGAAATTCTTATTAGAATTTTACGAAATAAAGTTTTCGTCATTTTCTCATAAAATGTGTCATTACTCGAAAAATTACCAACTCGGTAAAACGATTCTAATTTCTTCTAATTACTTATTAAGTCGATTAATTTTTCTTATTTTTTATTTTTCTTTGCAAAATTACTTATTTCTTATATTAACTCGATTTTTCGTTAATCAAATTTCCTTACTCGATAAATTTTACGTATTAACTCAGATTCAAGAATTTCAAAAAGTTACTCTAGTTATTTTAACTTCATCTTCATCATCAAATCATATATTAATCAAAACTAACATGCAACATCAAGAACTATCAACTTTATCCTCATACTTGGTTCGAATTTTTCAAGAAAAATTACACAAAAAATTATTCTTCTCGTTTCTCTTATTCCATCACCTTTAAATCATCGAATCACACATAATCTAACCATATATCACTAGAATTAAACAAAAAATTATTCTTCTCGTTTCCTTGCTCAATGGATCATTTTGATCGAACAAAAGAGGGAAGAAAAGAGGGCTTTCCTTGAGTTCTAATCATTAGAATTAAACAAGAAACAAAGAACTTACTTAGACTCGAAGGCTTGATCGATCAAAGGGCTTCGATCAACGCAACTTTACGTTCCAATCAAGCAAAAATCGAGCTCCATCCTTGCTCCTAAAGCTGTAGGTTTTTAAGAGAAAAAGAAATGGATGAATCCTAGTCTTGAATTGATCATCACGACGAGGGGATCTCAAATACTTTAATAGATTAATCGATGGATGATTGGGGGCTAGGCTATTGTCATTCTTGGAGCTTGAAGGATGCTCAATAATGGAGGATTGGTATGTGTGTGTGTGTGTGCGTGTTTTTGTAGAGAGGGAAAGAGAAGAGAGAGAGGTCAGTGGGGGAGAGAGAGAGAGTGAGAGAGAATGGGGAGAAATGAGAGTAGATTAGTATTTTAATTTAGTTTTAGTTGCACCCGGTAGTAAAAAACGCGCTATAAATTTCGCCAGAAGAAAAAGTTATCCGGTGTAAATTAACACTAATTTTTCATTAAACTCTAAAATGATTTAAAACTCACCACGACTCTTTCTCGACGTCGGAAAACTCTCAATTTCATCTCAAACTTCACCAAATAAATCAAGAAATCCAGAAATCAATCTTTCAAAATGAAATTTCGAGAAACGAAGAAAAAGTCGGAATTCACTATTTATATTAGGGTTTTCTGGATCTTCAACTGAATTTTCTTTCGAACGTCTTCTGACGACTCTCAAACCTATCCAAAAGCTTCTAGAATCATTTCTAGACTTACAAGACACAAATTAGACGAAATTCTGAAAAGTTTGATAAATAGCTAAAACTCGAGAAAAGTTACTATTCATCCAAAAACGAAACTTCTCAGAATTTTCTGAAATTTACACTCAAACTCAAACTCAAACTCATATAATCATGCTTAATCAATTCATCACACAATTACTTCAGATGACCGAAACGATAAAACTCACATAAAGTCATTCAAGGGCATTTTAGTAATTTCACGAGAAAATTTATTTTCTCGAAAATTTTTATCACATAAGGGCACATAATTAAGGCACATAAATTCAATTAAGACGAACTTAAAGACTTATAAAAGATCGGGGTATTACACCAACTGTGCGATAATGGTTTTTCTGTGAAGTTTGATGCACAGGTGTGCAAGGTGAAAGACATCAAGACCAAGCAGATTCTTCTATATGGTAGATGATTTTCATCAGGTGGAGTCTACTACAAAGACTTGTCGAGTAGTTCACCAGAAACGTGTTTCGTGTCCAAGAACAGCTCATAGACAAGTTGGCTATGGCACAAGAGACTCAACCACCTCAAATTCAAAACCATGAACAAGCTAGCTTGCCAACAGCACGCAGTTGGAATACCGAATTTGAAACACAGTCCGACGCATCACTGAAGTGCTTGTCAGCTCGAAAAGTTGGCTAGAGCATCATTCCATCTTAAACTGACGCCATCAACGAATCATGTTCTACAATTAGTCCACATAGATCTTTACGGTCCGGTCACCCCAAAGAGTGTGAGTCGAAATCAGTACACTTTTGTAGTCATTGATAAGTATTCGAGATACACCTGGGTGATCTTCATGGCGCAAGAGAATGAGGCGAGAGAAGAATTGCCTAAACTGATGGATAGACTTGCGAATCAACAAGGAAAATATATTGTCTCCATCAGATCTAATCGTGGAACTGAGTTCCTCAATGAGACCATCATTGAGTATTGCGAGAAGAAAGGCATAACTCATCAAACCTCAGCTGCAAGAACTCCACAGCAGAATAGAGTAGTTGAGAGGAGAAAGATGCAGCGACTTGCATGCTCACCAGTTCAGCCCTACCAAAAAGATTTTGGGATGAAGCAGTCAACATAGCGTGCTTCACATAGAATCGATCCCTTCTCATGAAAAGACAAAGAAAACCTCCATACGAGCTGTGGAGAAATAGGAAGCCGAACATTTCCTACTTTCGTGTATCCGAGTTTAAGTGTTACATCCATAATAATGGGAAAGCTCAGTTGAAAACCTTCGAGCCTAAAGCTGTCAAAGGCATATTCCTAGGATATGCTGCAAAGATAAAAGCTTATAGAGTTTTCAGTTCCAGCTCCAAAATTATGGAGGTAATACCTCATGTTATCTTTGATGAATTTACTTTTAAGTGCAGGGAACATGCTAATTTGCAGGTAGCTGAAGGAAGCGCACCAGCCCAGCTAATTGAGACAAGATATCAAGCTCAAAGATTGAAGAATCTTGCAGAGCTGTTTATCTGGTCAACTGTAGAACAAGAATTATATTCTTCTGACCTAGTGCTAACTACAACTGAAGCGTAGCTAAGATCAGCAACTGAGCAGCGATCCAGTCCAGACCTTCCATTCCAAGACCAGCCAACTCTTCAGTTCAACCCTCAACTCCAACTGAGGATCGAACTACACCAGAAGTAAGATTACCAAGATCGGCACCTCCAACATATCCAAGACCAGAGTACTCCATCACGATGCTTGAATCAGCTAAGCAAGCAAGGAAGTACAGGCGGTGGTATAATGACCATGTCAATGACTTCGTAATAGGAAATCCGGAAGCCGGCGTCTGAACCAGAAGATCAGCTCAAATTGTAGATCCCACAGCCTATGTTCCAACTCAGTCAGGAACCACAGCTAATGATGAACCAACTTTGGAAGCACAGTATGCTGACGAGCTCAGGATACTAGGAAAGCTGGAGCAAGCAGGAGATGTAAGCATGATTGGATGCTTTGTAGCAAAGGTGCCTGAACCTTAGACCATCTTGAAAGCTTCAGGATGTATCCACTGGAATCAAGCCATGCAAGAAGAGCTAAACGAGTTTGTCAAAAACTACGTGTGGGAGCTTGCTGAAAGACCTGAACGAGTTAAGGTGATTGGCATGAAGTGGATATTCAAGAATAAGCGTGACGCCATTGGATGTATAGTGAGAAAAAAAGCTAGACTGGTAGCTCAAGGTTACTGCCAGCAAGAAGGAATAGATTTTGAAGACTCTCATTCTCTCTAGTTGCTCGTTCGAAAGTAATTCAGATTTTCCTAGCCTACGTCACTTACCACAAGTTCAAGGTCTATCAAATGAATGTGAAGTGCGTGTTTCTCAATGGCGATATCAAAGAAGATGTTTATGTAGCACAGCCTCCCGATTTCAAAACTGGTGACGGTAGAGTCTACAAACTGAAGAAAGCTATATACGGACTGAAACAGGCTCCGCGCGCATGGTGGTGCAAAACCCTTTTCACCATCAAAGTTGGAGAAGTCATCCTGGTGGTGCAAATATATGTCGACGACATTATCTTTGGATCAAAATCAAAAGATCTGTGCAAGAGGTTCTCCCAAGTCATGAAGGAAAAGTTCGAGATGTCCATGATGGGAGAGAGGAATTATTTCATTGGGCTGCAGGTGAAGCAGTCGCTAGAAGGAATCTTCATCAATCAGTCTAAGTACACAAAGGAGCTAATCTCCAAGTTTGGACTAACTTTTAGTCGAATGACAAAGATCCCCATGAACACTAACTGGAAGATCAACCCCGGCTCGCTGCTGTATCTAACTGCTAGTTGACCAGACATCTCCTACGCAGTTGGAGCTTTTGCAAGATTTCAAGTTGAGCCTAGGGAAGCTCACTTGCACACAACCAAGAATATCATCAAGTACCTCAAGGGATCAGTTCATATGAGGTCATCTTTTTATTTTTGTTATTTGTTTTTCTTCTGCTAACCCTTTCCTCTTATATACTAGAATTAATTTTATCTTTTAGTCTTACTGGTATCGGATTGTGGTATCAGTTAGAAAAATTAGGTTATGTCAGTGTAGGGATTTGGCATCATCAAAAAGGGGGAAATTGTTGGGAAAATTAGTAAAAGATTTCAAAAGATACCAAAAATCCAACTGACCCCAACCGAGTAGATGCCTTTAGTCTGATCTTAGCTAGAGCTCACTATTTGAGCATAGGGATTTTATCTTTACATATTTCAAGCAGAAGAAGTCAGTCGGACTGAAGAAGGAAGTTTGTGAAGAACTCAGCTAAGGTCCAGACTCAACTGAGACTCATTATCAGTTGAGACATCAACCTCAACGGAAGTTACGGACTCAATTGGACAGAAGCTCAGCTGACTCCTCAACTGACCCACGCACCTGAAGGCATACAATTCAAGCGTGAAGAGAAGTTATGTCGAAGCGAGACGTCGTGAAATGGACAAGAGAA
Source organism: Schizonepeta tenuifolia (assembly GCA_029490685.1). Classification (NCBI taxonomy): domain Eukaryota; kingdom Viridiplantae; phylum Streptophyta; class Magnoliopsida; order Lamiales; family Lamiaceae; genus Schizonepeta; species Schizonepeta tenuifolia. The sequence goes on from CM055955.1 coordinate 103,324,779, forward strand.
GACTTTGAAGACGGTGAAGATGGAGAAGTTGCAATCCAGATTTGAATCTACTCGGAAGCACAAGTCAACTGGAGAACTTACTATAAATGGGCCGACAACAGCGACTTTTGGCAGAGGTCAAACGGCTCATTTCAATGGCTAGTTTAATCTCCCTCTAAAAATAGAGGTCTCTGACACGCACCCATCATGTGGTACGATCAAAATACCTGTGTATGCCCCAGACGGACATTACACGCTCCTATACCCACTACCGGAATGGATAGTCTTAACGGTAAGCTAGGGTCAATCCCAAGGAGAGTGAGGAACTACTTTACTCTTCAGGTACACATGTTTGGTTGTCATGATCCAATCCTGTTTATTTGCACAAATTAAACTTTGGAAACAATCAAATATAAAAGGGACAAGATTTGGGGTATGTCATGATTATTATTGATATGTGTATTCGTTCATGGGCATACTGAAGATCAGTCCATGTTTTGCATAAACTCAAGGCGTGGACCAAAGACATTGGGGCGTTTCAAGAGTTTATACTCCACACTTAGGATGGTTGAATCCCTTGTGGTCACTTGGTCCGAAGGTCACGCTTCACCCCGGTCACAAGGCCGTGCTTCACTCCTCCTTAAATAGTAGTCATGCCCGATTTCTCCAAGTATGACCCTCACCAACCTTCTCTTCCAAGGTTCCCGGCTCCGTACCTACAGAGTAGACATAACTCGCGGGATATATATTTCCGGTAACGCTTCCAACCGGTCATCGATATATCTACGATGCATGAGGTGAGTCCCTTGGTCAATAACCATGGCTTGATGCCTCATCACAGTATCCCCTTGCTCGTTCCTCGCTATCCAGATCTACAACACCATTGAAGGCGCTGGTCAGCTACTCGGTCATGGGCATACTGAACATTGTTGTGTGTCATGCCCTGGCCTTTGCTTGGCATGGTACAGCTCTAACCGAGCGGAGATCACCCGCTGGGTCAGGACTGCATCCTGAATTCTGCTCAGATCTCTCCGGAACCACTGGATCCAACCGAAGGCACAAATGCCTCTCGAATATTTCACATATCAACACTTAATCATTTCCCCCACCCAAATCTCACCAAAGGGGACTACTCACTCATATTGAAATGCATATTAACGAAAGTAAATAAACATATGAAGAACATAAAATACGAAGTACTGAAACTAAGATAATACCTAAGGCAAACTGCCTTGGATTTGTTCTTCACAACGGAATTAAAATGAAAGCTGGTAAATTGTTTTGTGCGGAAAATGTAAATGAACTGAAAGTAAAAGTGTATCTTGAGTGGAGTGCTATCGAATACTAAGGGTAACCAACATTTGGCCAGCCACACTTGCTGGACTTTTATAGCTGAGACTGTAGCTGTCAATATCCTTCTCTGGTAGACCATATCAGCGTGACTGATTGCTTCCATGTTTAGCTCGATCTTGATTTATCCTTGATTGATCAGATTGATAATTGGCAATCACCGATTGATTGATTGAGGGTGATTAACTGGCTTTCAGATCCTTCTTCACACAGGCGCTCGGCAGAATATCGTGCAAATCTCTTCCACGCGTCTTTCCTTATTTAGCTTTGGTGGCTGGCTGCTGATCTCGGTAGTGGTCATTCGGGCTGCATGCATTGGTTAGCCTCACACCAGGGTACTGTTTTTCTCCTAGGGAATCAAATTCATGCAATGGATTGAAACTGCTCCAATACTGCTCGTTCTGACCATCTTTTCTCTGTATGCCTCGGACTGAGCTTCCTTCCATGAGCAACTGCTTTCTTCCCTATACAAACACTGCAGACACAAAAAGATAGGAAAAATAAGGCTAAATGACCCAAAAGTCAAAGACGCATCACACCTACACACTTAAACCATACTTGCCCTCAAGTATGTAGGTGGATTCACAGAAGACACCAAGAAGAGAGATGAACAAAAAGGAATAAAAACTTCAAGACACGAGACTGCGCAGTCAAATGGATCAGTTCATGTATGCATGCATCAAACATAATATCATACCACAAACCCTTTGAGCAAATACATCACATGAAGGTGTTAGCAGTTTCCCTCACACACTCAAGTGTATGACCAGTGTATACTCTCATTTTATGCTGCATTAGCTTTCCTATAGGCTTGTTCATGGATTCATAGCAAATACTTATTCTGGTGTAATCTATCAAAGAGTCTTTGACAGGTTATAAGGGGGCATATGGAGCAGAGGTAAGGATTTCTGGATAGTAGTTTAAAACTTGGTTCCAGTCATACCGACCTATCTTTTCAGTTCTAGTGCTCCCATTTTACCTTTTTCTTCTTTCCTTGACAGAGGTTGTTTAGTTCTCATTTACTTCTTTTCTTAAGCAGATTTTGGCCTTTCTAACCAACATCAGGCTCTCTATTTTAAATTTATGCCACCCCGTCTTAAAAACCAGTTCACCCCCTCTCCCTCCCCCCCCCTCCCCTTTTTTTCTTTTGCTGTGGTAGGTCTTCTTTTCTCAATTTATGCTTTTCCAACTTAAGTAATGAGCTACCTTTCATCTTTTGCATAGTGTGAGAGACACACTTTTAATTAAGCTCAAAACAAAGGCTGATAAAATAAGAGATTTGGCTCAAAGTGGTTAGCAATGGTTTATCATGTTTAGCCTAATAAATCTGGGGCTGTAATCTTGAGAGAACTGCCCTAATCCTCTAAACTACACCAACCAGCTAAAATCCACTAGCAAGTTCTAGGATTACTAAGCAGCATAATCACACCAGAAAATAAATGCAGATTGGCTCAATTCTCACAGGTATGAATTATTCAGTATGCTCTCTGTTGCTATCAATGTGATGACGTTCATCATACCAACATGCCAATCAAACCAAACAACATGCACACATCACTCCAATCCATATATCATGCGCGACACACACAGACTCCATCAAACATAATGACACAAAACATAAAAATCAAAAGATAAAAATAAAACCTAATCTAAGAGTAGGGATAGAAAACTTAGTCGTTTTGGTCGGAGGCATCCTCTTCCTCTCCATTAGCTCGAGCAATCAACGCCTCGAAGCCAGTCCTCATGTTTGTCCAGATCACCACCATTTCGTCTCTCAGCAATGTTATTTCCTCATGCAGCTCCTTTAGTTCTGCCAGTATGGATGCTACCTCACTATTGGTAAGGCGTGGAACCGCCTGCTCACTCGCCCTGCGCGGTTCTGCTCTGCCTGAGGTTCCTTCTGGGTAGCCCAGTGAGTAGTTTCCATGTTCGTCTACCTCACGAAACTGTAATACCCCGAACTTTATAAGTCTTTGAGCGCGTTTTAAAATGCGTTTATATATTTAAATAACGTGCCTTGAGTAATAAAATTTTTCAAGGAAGAAATTTTCTTGAAAATGATCAAAATGCCCTTATGTGCTTAAATGTGATTTTTCTCGTTTCAATTATTCGAATCGAGTATGTGATGCATTGATTGAGTTTATTTATATGAGAATGAGCATGAGTATGAATTTCGAAGAATTCTGAGAAATTTCACTTTTGACGATTAGTGCAGATAAACCGAGAAATCACTAATCACTGACGATCTCCGAATTAAGCATAATTAGTGTCTTTTGAATCTAGAATTAATTCTAAGACCCCTGAGATATATTAGAATGTAATACCCGGCTTTTTCTTCCGACGAGAAATAAAAATTTTCTAATTAATTAAGGCTTTGCACGCCTAAGTTAAGGATTTTCAATTCTAAGACTAACGGTGAAATCCATTTTTGAAAATAAATTCCAGAAGTCGGTTGAACAACTACTGTATTAGGGTTTTCGCGTCCGATAAAATTTTCGCCCGAAAACTCAAATCTAGAAACCGTCTGATTTTACATTCACTCTTTTTGCGAGACGAGTAAGTTAGTAAAAATCTGTTTTTATTTATTTTCCGGACAGAATTTGGACTGTGATGTCCCGACTTTTTATCGGATTTTGAAAAATGAAATATGCTTTCCGAGTATGTAATTTATTTCTAATCTAATGGACGAATTAGATTTCGTCGGAAATGTAACCAACTAAGAAATTATTTCTCGATTTTTAATACGTCGTTCTAGACCCGAAAACGAGATATTTTCGACTAAAATCCTATCCTAAACCGCCACCTTACCCCCCATGACTCACACCTTGTGAGCCATCCTACTTTAAAGAGATATTATCTCAACATAACACCTCATTCCTTTCTTTTTCTCCTCTAAGTGCCACCCCCCCCCCCCCTTCTCTCTCTCACACCATTGATGTGTTCTTCATTTTCTTCAAGCTCTCAAGCTCCACAACTAGTTCGTCTTCCGATCAATCTTAGTTCTGATTCCATATTCGTCAAGGTAAGAACTTCCTCTCGAGATTGAACCGAACAAAAATCTTTTTCCTCAAACTTTATTTTTTCGAAATATTTGAGATAAAGAAGCATGATGTTCTATGGTTAGAGCATGTTATAGTATGCTTAGAATTAGATTTCTATGGTTGAAATTTCATGAAAATCATCCCCCCCTTAAATTTTGATAATACCGAAATTTTTCTAGAAATTGGGGGTTTGATGTAGTTTGATTTTCTTGAGGATTGACTAGTGGATTGTGTTCTATATAATGATAGATGGATGCATGAATTAATTTAGAATTTTCTAAAAATAAAAATAGAAATATATGAGAAGAACAAGTGAGGATTTGATGTTGAAGATGATATGATATGCATGAATGGATAATAGAAATGGTATGTAGGATGTTTGAGAATGATGATATAATTATTTGGAATTTTTCTAAAAATAAAATGAAAACCGTAAGAGACGGAAATCCATCGATAAGTTGAAAATCGTAAATGATTTGATTATATGGTTTGCATATTAGTGATGCTAGATAGATGATGATCGTTGTTGTAAAATTTGAACGAAATTGGATAACGTCGGATTTTTAGTAAGAGACGAGCAATCGTCGATAAGTCGAGCATGAATAACGATTTAGGTTTGTGATTCAAACCTATGTTAATCTTGATAGTTAATGATCGTAACTGAAAAATTTGATCAAATTCTAAGAAGGTTCGAGTTTTGATAAGAGACGGAGAATCGAGTTTAAAAGCCGATAGAAAAGTCGAATAAGGAAAACTAATTTGATATTAATAATTGTTATTGATAAAGGAACGATATTGTAGTTGACGATATTTCCATCCGAGATACGAGATGATTTGAGTTATAGTTAATAAACGAGAAGTTGTTGAATGAAATAGAATTTGAAATTTGATTTGGTATAGTAATTGGTTAGTTGAAAATGACGAGGAAATGCTCGTCGTTTGTTTAATCAAAATATGTGAATGTGTACCCAATTAAGGGACATGCATGTAAACTATATTGAGATGGAAATTTCGTGAAAATAAAAGTGGAATAGTATTGATCGAACCTAGGGAATCGTGCGTCGAGTTTTGTCGAGCATTAGGGTTTCGCGCGGACTGTTTTGCGACGTTGCACGGAAACCTGTTTCGAAGTACCCTGTTCTGTATGAACTTACTGACCTGTGCAAAAATTTCCAAAACTCATTTTCTTAAGTTGAAACCTTTTCAACTTCGTTCCTTGTGAACTTCTAAGTCATTATAAGTTATTGACTCCATTTATCTGCTGACCTAAGTGTCAAGTAATGAGCCAAGTCAGTTTATAAACGAGAATTGCTCGAGTCTCGTTTATTAGTTAATCAAAAGAAAGTAGTAAAGTGCAAAAGCCTAAAGGCCTAAAAGACTTAACCGATTCCGAATTTCTGTTTTCTTTTTAACGTCTCGACCAAATACTAAAAGTGTGATTATTTGTGTTCAAAGAAAGAGGACGTCGAGATTAGAAGACAAGATGGAAGACAAAAGGTTAAAGTTTGTTCTGTAAACGATTGAGGTGGGCTTTTCTATCAAAATAAAATGAGCGTTGCTCAAAAGTGTTTACTTACTGCTTTAATAAGTGTGTATTAAAGTAACTATCAGTGCATAATGAATTGTTTTATGTGAATTCTCTTATGCCTCTCTGAGTTAGCCCACAGAATGCTATCCAGAGTATTGGATTCTGAGTTAGCCCACAGAGTGCTATCTAGAGATTTCAACTAAACGATCAGATTCTGAGATAGCCCACAGAGTGCTATCCAGAGGGACAGATGTTGAGTTAGCCCACAGAGTGCTAACTAGACGATCGGATTCTGAGTTAACCTTCAGGGTGTTATCCAGAATTAAGTGTACAGCAGTTTAAGTCTTACGAGTGTTTATGAAAAGATGCATGATTAATCTATACTTTTGTGAGTTGTTTTCGGCAATGTGCCCACTAAGTGCTTTATGTACTTAGCCCTGCATGTTTGTGTTTTTTTAAATGTGCAGGTTGAGTGACGGGAGCGGCGGTGGTTGATGTTGAGTTAAGAAGTCGTATTAGAATAAAGAACTTGTATCAATGTTTTACGCTTTCCGCTGCCAATCTTTTTGAAGTTAATATATATCTATCTGTTGGGTCTAAGCCCGTACAATGAACTCAGTTCCTTTTTGAACAACTTGTCGAGTGATCCTCCGAGATCAACTCTTTCTTTTAAATGAAGTCTTGTTCATAGAAGTTATTATGTTATTAACGTCTGTTTATTCGTTCATTCTTATTCATCACCCTTCTTCCCCGCCTCTTTAGTCCAACCCCTAGTTGCACCCCGGCTTGGCCGTCCCTCGGGATTTGGGGCTATGACATAGAAGCTCATCCGAGACCATATGAGAAAATATTAAGAATTTAGTTCTTACTAGAATAATTGACCGATTGATTTTTAGGTTTTTCTTCGTTACTTGGAATTTTAACCTAAAAATTAGATATTTGGATTCCTTGATTTATTTCGTGAGACATGAGATAGAGTTGAGGTGTTTTCAATGTTGGAAACGAGACGAGGAGAGTTTACAGCCGTTTTCAGTATAAATGAAATAACACGGACATATTCTACCGAAAAACTTTTTCATCCGGAGAAAATTATACCCGTTAAAAATGAGATAATTATCTCTCTCTCCCTCTCTCTCTTGCCGACATGGCTTCTCTCTCTCTCCCTAGACTTATTCTCTTAATAATTATATTCTCAACCTAATGTACCCTATTTTCAAAGTCTAAGGGAATAATCATCATGAAATACATTTAATCAATCTAATTCACTTTCCTTCTTAGAGAAGCATTGAGTAAATACATTCATCTCTCATCACTCTCTCAATTCTCTCTCTCCATCGTGTATCATCATCAAAAGAAGAAAAAAAAATTCTCTCTCTCTCTCCCTCTCATTGCCGAGAAAGGCACACACACACACATAGTTGGAGAAATCTCCATTGTAGCTTCAATCTTCAAGCTTCAAGCTTCAACATTCAAGAAGATCATCATCATCCTCTTTAATTCTTCAAACCCTAAATGAAGAGGTAAACAAGTTCATCCATTTTTTAGTTCAATTCCAACAGAATCATCTCTCTCTTTTCTTCTATAATTTCGGCACTTTAGCCCTAAATGAGATGATTAATTCTTGTTAATTTTTCTTGAGGTTTAAAGGTGAAATCCACTATGAAAATTTCAAGCTAGAGACTTGAGCTCCCAAATCTTCCATTTTCGGTTCACCCATCTTCAAGAGGAGAGCTTTGATTTAATTCTTTAAAGTATGTTTAATCATTTGATTTCTTGTATATATGTAATCTGTAAGCCTAAAGAAAAGAAATATGCATGCTTTAATTTATTCTTAGGCAAACTAGGGTGATGAGATGTGAAAATCGAAGTGAGGAAATTATTAAGAAATCAAACCCTAGGAATCGATCTATGAAATAAGAGTGAAAAGAAAAATAATAATCCTATAAAAAAAGGGGACTGGGACCAAAAGTGAGTATAAAGAGAAAGAAAAATAATTTTTATGAGTTTTTGATGATTCCTTGATGATATTTAGCATGAATTATATGCTTAAAAAGTTGAGGAAATCATTTACCCTATTTTATTATGGTGACCGAAAAATATGAGTTTATGGAGGAATAATTGGTTTGATTTATTGTTTGATGATTTAGTGATGTTTATGAGTTTTCCTGAGTATGAGATTATGATGGATTGAATGATATATATTATTATGATAATTTTGTGAGAAAAATCGATATGAATGAGTTTATGGAAGAAATGATATTTTTGATGATTTTGATGATATGATTATATGAGTGTGTTTGTGTTTAATTTGGAGTATTAGATGATCAATAGAGTTTTTGAAGTGAGGAAATGAAATTTTAAGCATGAAAATCAATGGAAATGAGTTTGAGGATTTAGTGTGTGTTCTAGGTGTTCTTGGTGAAAATTTGAATATTTGAGTGTGTGTTCTTGGTGTTCTTAGTGAAGAACATGAAGATATAAAGATTAATAAAATTAATTCAAAAATAAATTAAATTAATTATTAAAATAATTAAAAATTCGAAAATTATGAGAATAAAATTAAATAGAAAATAAAAAGAAAATTATTAAATTATTTGGGAGATATAGAAATGAGTAAAAACAAAGAAAAATAATTCTTTGTTAAGTAACTAGAACTTAAGAAGAGAAATTAAGTGAGTTTAATAAAAATGATTAAAAAGAAGTAATAATTCTAATTGACAAGTAAAAAGAGAGAAAATATTAGTAGAAGAAATAAAAGAGGAGTTAGAGTTAAGAAAATAAAATTAAATGTTGAGTATAAAATTTGAGATGAGTTAGTCGAGGTTAAGACGTTCAATTGAACAAGAATTTAAGAAAGAGGAATTAATCTTAAATTAAATAAATACTCTTTTAAAGAGAAAAATGTTTGTAGAGTCGAGCATAAGAAGTTTAAGGAAGAGTTAAGTCGAGTTTGAGTTCGTTTACTCGTTTCATTACAAAATTAACCGAAGAGTTTTGAAATAAAAATAATAGAGTTAGAATTAAATAATTAGAGAGATAATTTCTTAATAAAATAAGAAATAATAGAGTATGAGAATAAAAGAAAAGTTGAGCTTAGATAATAATTTACGAAGAGATAAGTCGAGTAGGAGAAGCTTATGAGTAAGGATCGAGTAATAATTGTTTACTAAAATAATAAAAGAGTTTTAAATATTTAATTATTAAATTAAATAAGAAGTGTTAGAAAAATGAAAGAAAATTTAATAAGAGTTGAGAATCGAGTTTAGTAAGTGGTAAATGTTTAAATGCTCGTTTATTGATAATAAGTCGAGTGATATTTGAGTTTGCTTTTCAAATCGTTTTAATTTGAAATAAGTCGATGAAGTTATCGAGTTTTGATTATTAAGTTAGAAGTCGAGTTTTCATGAAATAAAAGGAATAAGAATTTTACTAAAGGAAACGAAATTCTAAGAGTCGAGTTATAAACAGAAAACGAATTTCTATTAAGTAAGAGTTTAATTGAGAATAAGAAAAGAGATATTATAATAATAGAATAAGTAAATAAAAAATAATAATACGTATGCGAGTACGTATACGTAGTTGAGGAAAGACGACGTATTTTGAAATAATGTCATATATTGAGTCGCGAAATATTAAATGATTATTTGAGTTTTAAATTCAAGAAAATTCTTATTACTTGAACTTTTATTCGCTTTATTAGAAAGACGAGAATTTATTTTATGAAATCGAAGTAAGTATTTTCCAAAACTAGAGTCGAGCCATGTCGAGTAATTGTTAATTGAATTTGAAATGTGAATCATGTCGAGATTGCATGTTTGATTGAATTTCTATGTTAAGTTTAATATGCTTGAATGAACTTATGTGATTAAATAAAGTGATTATGTTTTGTTATGATAAAATCAATTGCTCGATTGTTGAGAATGCTTATGTATGCAACATGATTGATTGAAATGATGATTAGTTGAATCGAGAATTCGAGAGAAAATTTGAGTAATGTAGTCGAGATAAGTAATATCTCCTTAACTAGTGAGAAATGCTAAGTAGAAGTGATTTAGAAACGAGAATGTAAGACGAAGTAATTGGTAACCGAGTAGAGTTAATAATCGAGAACGAGAAAGTAGAAAAAGGATATTGACTTAGAAAATTTAAAAATAGAAAGACCCGAGTCATGTAGAAGTCCTTCAGCCGAGACCAAAATCTACTTTACGTCATACGTATCGAGAGTCTTATTCTTTATTCGATGACAAATTGTGAAGGACCGAGCAGAACGGGAAAGTAGTGAGGACACAAAAAGAGTAAGCCGCCTAGCTAGATCTTCGGAGGACAGGTGGGCTTTCTAAATTAAAACCAAATGATGAATGCGTGTACTATTTATGTATTACGTGCATTTTTTAAATTGATTGACTTGCCTGAGTTTTAAATGTTTTGGTATGCAATCATCTACGTGTTAAAGTTAATAAAGGTCCTGTGGACGCACGGGATAAAGGTCCTGTAAGATACGGGTGTAACACCCCGCGTTTTCAATAAGCCTAATTTATTTTATATGGCTTATTTGTGCTTTTATAATATGGAATATTTCGACTTCTATAAGCTCGAATAATTTAGTTTGGACTTGAGGAAGTCTGTAGTTGCGCCCTAGTTAGAATTATGCTTTGATTTTTTTTACACTTGGGCTTAAAAGTGTATATTAGAATTTTGTTTGATATTTTGGGCTAAAATAATAAGTTAAATATTAGTAATTATATCTTTCTAAACGTTGGGCTGCGGATGGTGGTTGAGAATTTTAAGGAATCAGAAATTTAATTCTAATAGGATTTTAATAAGGAATCAACCGTTTAATTTATGGTTACTAACAAGTATATGGATATACATTAGGAGTTTTAGATTAGGATTTGATGTAGAGATTAACTAGAAGTCTAATTTTACGCGAACCCTAATTCCCACGTTTTCCTATCCTATGATTTCAAACTCTTGTCAACCGATCTATATATGTATCAAACCTCTGTACAAGAGACTTTTACCACCGATTAGAAATTACTCCAAAGATCACAAAGCTTCCTTCCTCTACCAAACTTTCGATCGGTGTCGGCCACCTTCAGAAAACTGAAACGATTTTCTTTTTCAAACTCAATCTCGTCAGCAACAAGCTTTGTCCAACAACTTTTTCTACGGTATGTAAAGAAAACCCAACTCCCTTGATGTACTTTGAATCAAATTTCTAATGAATAGATTGAAGAAAATATTTCCTATTGTACTGATTTCATATTATCGAATCCTTGAGTCAAAATTGTTGGGCGGACATGTCAGAAGAAGTAAGAATTGAGGGGGAGTTTTTGGGTTGCAATATATGTGAGTGTGCGTACAGAAAATTACTTCATATACATGTAGATTTAGATATATATAAATATTATGTTTTCTTTTTCGTAAGTGGAGGTGCATGTTGTAAATTACATAAATTAAATTATGGTTATATAAAGATGTAATCATGATGCATATGGTTTCGAAATCAGAGTAATGAAAAAAAAAAGATAGTATGATTTATGGTATAATAGTTTGATATATTATTATAAGTATATGTATTATACGTATATAGTTTAGTATGAAATTATATATAAATATATTGGCAGAATCTTAATGGTTATGCTGTTTAGTCAAATATATAATAATAGTTTAAGTTCTTATATCTTATTAAAGCTATTGAGAGCAAGTTTATTTTTTTTAAAGAAAGAACGTTTCTTTAATATTTTATTTTATAAAAATTGTACGATAATTGGTTTACGAAACTAGTCAGTTTTTAATAAGTTTGATTTTAGGCCCTTGTTTCTTATTTTAAATATTTATGTGATTAGGTGCGGCGCAACTAGGACCCTCGTCCCTTTCATAATTGTCTTGGATTGTTTGTGCTCGAATTTGAGGTGGGTAAAACTTCTTTCAAACTTTAAAGTTGTGATTTGCTACATAATGTGGGTAAAGTTTTCTTTAAACTAAACAAAGTGATTTATGGCATGTGGTTTTAAATGTGAAAGTGAAATGTTTACAAATGTTTTATATGTCCAACATGTTATTGTCATATGGAATGTGGAATGTGAAATGTGAAATGTGAATGTTGCATATAATCGCCTTGAATGCTTCGAGCTCTTGTGGGTTATATGTTAAAGGATATCCTGTGCACAGTGATTTGAGGTTCCCATAATCGCCTTGTATGCTTCGAGCTCTTGTGGGTTATAGATGAAAAGGTTATATGTTCTATATTCGCCTTGATGCTTCGAGCTCTTGTGGTTTATAGAAAAGAATGTTATATGTTACATCCTTTGATAATTATGTTGTTGGACAAAAGAATGAAAGTATCCCATGTATGACCCACCACTGAGTATGTTTTACGAGTACTAACCCCCATGTTTTTAAAATGTTTTCAGGTCAGTGAGCATGGAACCGCGTGGAAGGAAACGGGGTGTCAATAAAAGTTTAAGTTTATTAAACCGAATTGATTTAGTTAGACTTTATCTGCAATTTATTTCCTTTTGAACCATGGTGAAGTATCACATTCCTAGTATTATAGTTTTAATAAATGAGTGAACACACTATTATTGTTTGGAGTTATTTCGTTTGAAAATCTTAGATGTTATTTTATTAAGGAAAAATTTTATTTAGTTCCGCATTTCTTATTGAAGAAAGAGTAGCATTCTAGCTTAGTAATTTAGGGTGTTACATTTAGTGGTATCAGAGCAGGTCTACGTTCCTGTAGACTTGCTTTATAGGTTGATAAGTTAAAAGGATTAAGTAATCTACCCGTTTCCGACCCGCGCTCCTACTCAAGGTATTTATTCTATGCATATAATTTTTTAATGTTTGATTATGACGGAGCACTTGAGAATGAAAGTATATGTTTTATGATGAGTTACGATCATATGTTTTGCATTTTAAAGTGATTATTGAGAAATGATAAAGAATGTTTCTTTTTGAGTAGTCCTCGAAATTTATAGATGACCCAAGAAGTTTTCCACTTAGTATCTTTACTATTGGATCGACGATTTTAGAGATTTTACGTCAACCCTCAACTTAGAATAACCTTATGGCTAGCTCGTTTTGGTTATAGGAAATGTCGGGAAGACCACGAAACAACGCTATGATGCAAGAATTGATCGACGCACTCCAAGGTCTTGCTCAAAACAACAACAACAACCAAGGAAACCAAGATCCGGCTAGGGCAGCAACGAGCCGGGCTATTGAGCAATTCCGCCACTATGCTCCACCCAAGTTCAATGGAAGGGATGGAGCTTTAGCCTTGGAGGAGTGGTTCGAAGAACTCGAGAGGATCTTCGAGCACATTGAGTGCAATGATGCCCACAGAGTTTCATGTGCCGTATTCCAGCTAGTCGAGGAAGCTGGACAATGGTGGAAATCACACCGCAACAGTCTAACTGAAGAAGAGCGCCAAGGCCTTACCTGGGCAAGGTTCAAGGAAATGGTGGTGGACAAGTATATGCCGCGAGCTTATCGCAACCAGAAGCAGCGAGAATTCCTCGAATTCAAGCAAGGAAACTTGAGTGTAACTGACTATGAGCGAAAGTACATCCAACTCGCTCGATTCGCCACGCGATTGGTGGCAACGGAGGAAGACAAGGCCGACTTTTTCTTGAACGGCCTCTGTCCCGAGATTCGAGGAATCCTCTCCATGCAAGAGAATGTCAACTATGGGCTTACTATCAAGCGTGCACTTGGAGTTGAGGCTGCATTAGAGGTGGAGAAAGTGCCCGCTGGCAATGGCAACTTTCAAGGGAAAAGAAAGTGGGACAACCGTGGCAATGGAAAGGGGAACTTTGTTAGCAAAAGAGGAAGAACTGACGCTCGTCCCGGAAACACTGCTCCAACCGAGAAGCCACTTTGTCGGGACTGTGGAAAGAATCACTTTGGAAAGTGCCTTCAAAACACAAGTGTGTGCTACAGTTGTCATGAACCGGGGCACTACGCTAGCAATTGCCCCAAGAGAAGAGGAAATGGAGCGAGACCAAGTGGAAATGGATCAAAATCTGGAGGCAATGCATCGAGACCTGGAGGGAATGCGCGACTTTTTGCATTCTCACAGCAAGAGGCCGGCGAGGGAAACGGTAACATGTCAGGTATGATAACAGTCTCTGGACTACCTGTCTTGGCATTATTTGATTCTGGCGCGTCACATTCATTCATATCTCAAAGTCTCTGCATGCGAGTCGGTTGAACTTAGAAGTAGAGAACTTAGCCTTGGACGTTAAGATCCCTTCAGAAGAAACGTTAAGAACCGATAAGATGGCTAAGGGCGTTAAGTTGGATTTGGGAGGAAAAGAACTTAATGCCGATTTGTATATTTTAGAGATGCGAGATTTTGATTTGATATTAGGCATGGATTGGTTGAGCTGCAACTTTGCTACTATACGATGCCATGAAAGAGAAGTGGTGTTTCAAAAGCCGAATGAAGAATAATTTGTTTTCTTTGGTGCGAAGATTGGGAAGTTACCAAAAATCATATCTGCAATGAAGGCTGTAAAGATGTTGAAGAAAGGTGGATGTCAAGGATTTTTGGTAAATCTAGTGGGATCAACACCCGAGGAACCAAGAATGGAGAATGTGGCAGTAGTGCGAGATTTTGTGGATGTGTTTCCTGAGGAAATACCCGGACTGCCGCCGAAGAGGCAAGTAGAGTTTACCATCGACCTTATTCCTGGAGCGGCACCAGTATCCAAGGCACCGTATAGAATGGCACCGAAGGAACTACAAGAGTTAAAGGTGCAACTACAAGAGTTGTTGGATAAGGGCCTTATCCGACCAAGTGTTTCCCGTGGGGAGCACCGGTGCTATTTGTGAAGAAGAAAGATGGCAGCATGAGGATGTGCATTGATTATCGAGATTTGAACAACCTCACAATAAAGAACAAGTACCCCCTTCTGAGAATAGAAGATCTCTTTGATCAACTTAAGGGTGCTGGAGTATTCTCGAAGATAGATCTAAGGTCGGGGTACCATCAATTAAAGGTGAAGGACGACGATATTCCGAAGACGGCCTTTAGAACAAGAAGATATGGCCACTATGAGTTTGTAGTGATGCCATTCGGATTGACAAATGCACCCGCAGTCTTTATGGATCTGATGAATCGAGTATTCCATCAGTTTTTGGACAAGTTTGTCATTGTTTTTATCTATGACATTCTAGTATACTCAAAGGATCGAGAGGAGCACGAATCTCAC
Source organism: Schizonepeta tenuifolia (assembly GCA_029490685.1). Lineage (NCBI taxonomy): Eukaryota > Viridiplantae > Streptophyta > Magnoliopsida > Lamiales > Lamiaceae > Schizonepeta > Schizonepeta tenuifolia. Next base: position 103,339,898 of record CM055955.1, read on the forward strand.
TTGCGCACTGTTTTGGAAATTTTGAGGAAGGAAAAGCTCTATGCTAAATTCCAAAAATGCGAGTTTTGGTTGAATCGAATTGGTTTTCTTGGGCATGTAGTGACGGCGGAAGGCATTGAGGTAGATCCTGCAAAAGTTGAGGCTGTCAGCAATTGGAAAACGCCGACAAGTACTGCAGAAATCCGAAGTTTCCTCGGATTAGCGGGATACTATAGAAGGTTCATTGAGGGATTCGCTAAGATTGCCGGACCACTCACGCAACTTACTCGAAAGAGTGTAGATTTTGAATGGACCGAAGAGTGTGAGAAAAGCTTTCAGACATTGAAGGAAAGGTTGATAACGGCGCCAGTTTTGACTATCCCGGACAGTACAAAGGGATATGTGATTTATAGCGATGCATCGTTGCAAGGTTTAGGCTGTGTGTTGATGCAGGAAGGTAAGGTGGTTGCCTACGCCTCTAGGCAATTGAAAGCTCACGAGGAGAATTACCCTACTCATGACTTAGAGTTGGCAGCAGTAGTCCACGCCTTAAAGATTTGGCGACATTATCTTTATGGAGGAACATGTGAGATCTACACGGACTATAAGAGTTTGAAATATTTCTTCACTCAGAAGGAGTTGGATATGAGGCAGCGTAGATGGTTAGAATTGGTCAAGGACTACGACTGCAAGATCTTGTATCATCCTGGAAAGGCGAACGTGGTAGCCGATGCTCTTAGTCAAAAAAGAGTGCAAAACCCGAAGATGAAGTTGACGCAAGAAGATGAGCTTATCAAAGATTTTGAGAAGTTGAGTCTTGAAGTATTAACTAGCCCCAAAGAGTCGGATGCGATTATTGCAGCTTTGGTTGTTCGACCGACACTTCGAGATAGAATCAGACTTGCTCAAAAAGAGGATGGATTCTTGGAGAAGATGTGAGCTAGAGAAGTATCTGAAGATGAGAAAGGATTTTCTGTCGCAAGTGACGGAATACTCCTTTTTGATAAAAGGATATGTGTGCTCGGAGATGAGAGTTTGAGGAAGGATATTTTGGATGAGGCTCATCGGACTTTGTACACAGCACATCCGGGGACTACAAAGATGTATAATGACCTCAAGAGAACTTTTTGGTGGTGGGGCATGAAGTGATCGATAGCAGAATATGTGGAACGGTGTTTGGCTTGTCAGCAAGTAAAAGCCGAACATCAAAGACCCTCAGGACTATTGAAGCCGTTGAAGATACCGCAATGGAAATGGCAAGACATCACCATGGACTTTGTGATAGGTTTTCCGAAGACAGTGAAAGGTCACGATGCTGTGTGGGTTGTTGTCGATTGGTTGACAAAGTCTGCTCATTTTGTACCTGTGAGAATGACGTACTCTATGGAACAGTTGGCTCAAATTTATATTAATGAGATAGTTCATCTACATGGGGTACCTGAATCTATCATCTCCGATAGGGACTCACGTTTCACTTCAAGATTTTGGATGAGTTTGCAAAAGGCCTTGGGTACTAAATTGAAATTCTCGACGGCACATCACCCACAAACCGACGGCCAATCGGAGAGGACAATTCAGACTTTGGAGGACATGTTGAGGACTTGTGTGTTAGATTTTGGAGGTAATTGGGAGACCCACTTACCATTGATTGAGTTTGCTTATAATAATAGTTATCACACAAGTATCAAGATGGCTCCGTATGAAGCACTTTATGGGCGAAAGTGTAGATCGCCTATTTATTGGGACGAAGTAGGTGAGAGAATGGTGCTAGGACCGGAAATGATTGAGAGAACTGTTGAGATGGTTAAGAAAATCCGAGAGAGACTCAAAGATGCTCAAGATCAACAAAAATCCTACGCTGATAAGAGGAGAAAGGATTTGGAATTTGAAGTTGGTGACAAAGTGTTCTTAAAGGTCGCTCCGATGAAAGGAGTGTTGAGATTTGGCAAGAAAGGGAAGTTAAGGCCTCGTTACATTGGACCCTTTGAGATTTTGGAAAGGGTTGGAGATTTGGCTTATCGTTTGGCTTTGTCGCCTGATTTGTCGTCAGTCCACAACGTGTTCCACGTCTCAATGTTGAGGAAGTATTTGCACGACCCAAGTCATGTGGTGGCATACGAGGAGATAACGCTCAATAAGGATTTGTCATATGAAGAGGAGCCTATTGCTATTCTAGATAGAAAGATTCACGAGCTTAGAAATAGGCGTGTGATGCTAATCAAAGTGCAATGGAGTCGACATGGAGCTGACGAAGCTACATGGGAACGTGAGGATGAGCTCTTAGCTAAATATCCGTCTCTAGTATCGCCAAGTAAGATCTAATTTCGAGGACGAATTTTTTTTTTTTTGATGGTAGGGTTGTAACACCCCGCGTTTTCAATAAGCCTAATTTATTTTATATGGCTTATTTGTGCTTTTATAATATGGAATATTTCGACTTCTATAAGCTCGAATAATTTAGTTTGGACTTGAGGGAGTCCGTAGTTGCGCCCTAGTTAGAATTATGCTTTGATTTTTTTTACACTTGGGCTTAAAAGTGTATATTAGAATTTTGTGTGATATTTTGGGCTAAAATAATAAGTTAAATATTAGTAATTATATCTTTCTAAACGTTGGGCTGCTGATAGTGGTTGAGAATTTTAAGGAATCAGAAATTTAACTCTTTTAGGATTTTAATAAGGAATCAACCGTGTAATTTATGGTTACTAACAAGTATATGGATATACATTAGAAGTTTTAGATTAGGATTTGATGTAGAGATTAACTAGAAGTCTAATTTTACGCGAACCTTAATTCCCACGTTTTCCTATCCTATGATTTCAAACTCTTGTCAACCGATCTATATATGTATCAAACCTCTGTACAAGAGACTTTTACCACCGATTAGAAATTACTCCAAAGATCACAAAGCTTCCTTCCTCTACCAAACTTTCGATCGGTGTCGGCCACCTTCAGAAACTGAAACAATTTTCTTTTTCAAACTCAATCTCGTCAGCAACAAACTTTGTCCAACAACTTTTTCTACGGTATGTAAAGAAAACCCAACTCCCTTGATGTACTTTGAATCAAATTTCTAATGAATAGATTGAAGAAAATATTTCCTATTGTACTGATTTCATATTATCGAATCCTTGAGTCAAAATTGTTGGGCGGACATGTCAAAAGAAGTAAGAATTGAGGGGGAGTTTTTGGGTTGCAATATATGTGAGTGTGCGTACAGAAAATTACTTCATATACATGTAGATTTAGATATATATAAATATTATGTTTTCTTTTTCGTAAGTGGAGGTGCATGTTGTAAATTACATAAATTAAATTATGGTTATATAAAGATGTAATCATGATGCATATGGTTTCGAAATCAGAGTAATGAAAAAAAAAAGATAGTATGATTTATGGTATAATAGTTTGATATATTATTATAAGTATATGTATTATACGTATATAGTTTAGTATGAAATTATATATAAATATATTGGCAGAATCTTAATGGTTATGCTGTTTGGTCAAATATATAATAATAGTTTAAGTTCTTATATCTTATTAAAGCTATTGAGAGCAAGTTTATTTTTTTTTTAAGAAAGAACGTTTCTTTAATATTTTATTTTAAAAAAATTGTATGATAATTGGTTTACGAAACTAGTCAGTTTTTAATAAGTTTGATTTTAGGCCCTTGTTTCTTATTTTAAATATTTATGTGATTAGGTGCGGCGCAACTAGGACCCTCGTCCCTTTCATAATTGTCTTGGATTGTTTGTGCTCGAATTTCAGGTGGGTAAAACTTCTTTCAAACTTTAAAGTTGTGATTTGCTACATAATGTGGGTAAAGTTTTCTTTAAACTAAACAAAGTGATTTATGGCATGTGGTTTTAAATGTGAAAGTGAAATGTTTACAAATATTTTATATGTCCAACATGTTATTGTCATATGGAATGTGGAATGTGAAATGTGAAATGTGAAATGTGAATGTTGCATATAATCGCCTTGAATGCTTCGAGCTCTTGTGGGTTATATGTTAAAGGATATCCTGTGCACAGTGATTTGAGGTTCCTATAATCGCCTTGTATGCTTCGAGCTCTTGTGGGTTATAGATGAAAAGGTTATATGTTCTATATTCGCCTTGATGCTTCGAGCTCTTGTGGTTTATAGAAAAGAATGTTATATGTTACATCCTTTGATAATTATGTTGTTGGACAAAAGAATGAAAGTATCCCATGTATGACCCACCACTGAGTACGTTTTACGAGTACTCACCCCCATGTTTTTAAAATATTTTTAGGTCAGTGAGCATGGAACCGCGTGGAAGGAAATGGGGTGTCAATAAAAGTTTAAGTTTATTAAACCGAATTGATTTAGTTAGACTTTATCCGCAATTTATTTCCTTTTGAACTATGGTGAAGTATCACATTCCTAGTATTATAGTTTTAATAAATGAGTGAACACACTATTATTGTCTGGAGTTATTTCGTTTGAAAATCTTGGATGTTATTTTATTAAGGAAAAATTTTATTTAGTTCCGCATTTCTTATTGAAGAAAGAGTAGCATTCTAGCTTAGTAATTTAGGGAGTTACAACGGGACAATGCATGCATTAGTTAAGGTGACTGTGAGCCTTTCTTCGGTTGGGCCGGTCACGGTGTTCGAGGAGGAGACCTACTTCTCGACACCACAGAAAGATAAGTTGTAGATTGATTCATACCTAAGATATAAGCTTAGCCTGCGCAAGCGATTTTCAAAACAAAAATGTTTTATGGGTGTCACAAGTGAAAAATTCTTTTACAACAGTTATCTATATGTCTAACCCTTGTGATGCAGCAAGAGGGGCAAGTTTTCAATCATATAGCTCTAAGAGCAAGTTTTTGAGAATGTTTTTGGCTATGTGTTCACTGAGTACGAAGTACTCAGCCCTGCATGAATTTCTAAACGTGCAGGTTAGCGGGATGTGGATGGCGTGGACGGCTTGGTGGTGTGTTCTTTTGGTTGAGTCGAAAGTTGGCTGGCAATTACATGTCTTCATACATGTAGTTATTGGGATTTGAGTCGATGTCTCCGCTGCAATATAATATGATGTTCCTTTTATTATGTTTTTTTAATTTCACTCTGATACTTGTTCTAATTCACAAGCAATGTGCTCGATACAATTTATCGCTTTTCCGTTATTCTCGTTTCTTGTGAACTTGATATACTTATTCCATTTCGGACTTGATATGTAAATTATCCATGCTCGTTGGTTGTTTCATTTTATTTTGGAAACATGCCTTGTTTGTTATCGCTTTCAGTTGATATTTCCCCTGGTTTCCCGAGCATGATTCCCTTATGTGAGTTGAGTTAGTAGATGGTTTAGTAATGTTAGTGTCATTCGTTGCACATCGGGAGTCGGGGTGTGACATAGTGGTATCAGAGCAGGTCTGTCTGCTCTGAAGTCTAACTTTTGTAATACCCCAGATATTTTCTTCCGACGAGAAATAAAAATTTTCTAATTAATTAAGGCTTTGCACGCCTAAGTTAAGGATTTTCAATTCTAAGACTAACGGTGAAATCCGTTTCTGAAAATAAATTCCAGAAGTCGGTTGAACGACTACTGTATTAGGGTTTTCGCGTCCGATAAAATTTTTGTTCGAAAACTCAGATCGAAAACTGTCAGATTTTACATTCACTTTTTCTTCGATACGAGTTCACCGGAGAAAGTCAGTTTTTATTATTTTTCCGGGCGAATTTTGGACTGTCATGTCCCGACTTTTTATCGGATTTCGGAAATCGAAATATGTTTTCCGAGTACGTGATTTATTTCTATTCTAACGGTCGAATTAGATTTCATCAAAACCATAACCGTCTAAGGTTTTAATTTCTCGATTTTATTAAGTCATATCGGACCCGTAAAACAAGATATTTTTGCCTAAAAATCTAAAACAAACCGCCACCTACACATAGTGACTCACCTTCTATTATATTCTTCTACTTTACACCTTATGTTAGATATTAAATATCTAAACATTAGTCATCACCTTCTCCATTTTCTCTCTTGAAACCCCCCCCCCTCCCTCTCATTTTCTCTCTCACTTTCTTCCATTGATAGTCATCCTTCAAACTTTCAAAGCTCCACAAGTCTCTCGTCTACCGATCAATCTTAGCTCCGATTCCATAATCGACAAGGTAAGAACTTCTTCTCGAGATTGAACCGAACAAAAGTCCCTTCCTTCAAGTCTTATTTTTTCAAAAATTTCATGGGAAGAAGCATAATGTTCTTTGATTAATTCAAGTTATTAGATGCATAGAATTGGATTTTATGGATTGAAATCATGTAGAAATCACCCTTCTAATTAATTGATGAATACCGAAAATTATAGAGGAATTAGGGGTTTGATGTTGGTTCGATTTTTAGATGATTGATTAGTGGATTAGTGTTCTATATGATGATAGATGATCACATGAATTGTTTTAGAATTTTCTAACAATAGAAATAGAAATGTAAGAGAGAAATAAGTGAGGATTTGATGTAGTATATGTTATGATTTGTATAATATGATGATAGAAATGAGATGTAGTATGTTTGAGGATGATTATATAATTTATTGTAATTTTTCTAAAAATAAAATAAAAATCGTAAGAGACGAAAACTCGTCGATAAGTTGAGACTCGTTAATAATTCGAATATGTGATTTACGTCTTAGTAAATCTTGATAGATGATGAACGATATTGGAAAGTTTGAACAAAATCGGAGAACGTCGAATTTTTGTTAAGAGACGAAGAATCGTCAATAAGTCGAGATTGAATAATGATTTAGGTTTGTGATTTGAATATATGTTAATCTTGTTAGTTAATGATCATAATCGAAAAATTTGAACGAATTCTAAAGAAGTTGAAATTTTGATAAGAGACGAAGAAACGAGTCTAAGTGTCGATAGAAAAATCGAATAAGGAAAACCAATTTGATATTAATGATTGTTGTCGTTTGACGAACGAGATTGTAGTTGACGATATTTCCATCCGAGATATGAGATGATATAAGTTATAGTTATGAACTAGAAGTTGATGAATGAAATAGAAATTGAATTGGAAATGGTTTAGTAATTGGTAGTTGAAAGACGAGGAAATATACGTCGAGTTTTTAACCGAGAAATGTGAAGGAGTTTGTCATAAAAGATTGTACATGTTGACTGCCTTAAGATGGAATTTTTGTGAGAATAAAAGTGGTATATCATTAGTTGAACCTAGGAAGTCGTGCGTCAAGTTAACGAACACTAGGGTTCCACGCGGACTGTTTTGCGACCTTTTACGGAAACTGTTATAACTCTTAGCTCGCTTAAGGAAATCAAGATCCGTAAATTGGAGAGTAAACTAGACGTCCGTGGCTTTCTTTTGGTATAGAGAACATCCCCTGTTTCGCCGGAACCTGTTCTGTATGAACTCCAGAACTTCTGCTTTGTGCAGAAACTTTCTTAAGTCTAAATTCTTAAGTTGAATCCTTTTAACTTCGTTCCTTGTGAACTTCTAAGTCGTTATGAGTTATCGACTTCCATTTATCTACTAACCTAAGTATCGAGTAATGAGCCAAGTTAGTTCTAAACGAGAAGTGTTCAAGTCTCGTTTCTTGTAATCAAAAGAAATTAGTTAAAGTGCACAGGCCTAAAAGTCTAAAACGAATTCGATTTCCTTTTACTTTATTGTCTCGACCGCTTGTTAAAATTTGTTTATTTGCGATAAAAGGAGGAAGTCAGAGTTGAAGATAGGATGGAAGATAGAAGGTTAAAGTTTGTTCTGTAAACGATTAAGGTGGGCTTTTCTATCAAAATAAAATGAGCGTTGCTCGAAAGTGTTTACTTACTGTTTTCATAAGTGTGTATTAAAGTAACTATCAGTGCATAATGAATTGTTTTATGTGAATTCTCTTGTGTCTCTCTGAGTTAGCCCACAGAGTGCTATCCAGAATATTGGATTCTGAGTTAGCCCATAGAGTGCTATCCAGAAATTCCAACTAAACGATCAGATTCTGAGATAGCCCACAGAGTGCTATCCAGAGGGACAGATTCTGAGTTAGCCCACAGAGTGCTATCCAGACGATCGGATTCTGAGTTAACCTACAGTGTGTTATCCAGAATTAAGTGTACAGCAGTATAAGTCTTACGAGTGTTTATGAAAAGATGTCTGATTAATCTATACTAAGTATGATATGTTTTCGGCAATGTGCCCACTAAGTGCTTTATGTACTTAGCCCTGCATATTTGTTTTTAAATGTGCAGGTCAAGTGACGAAGGCGGAGGAGGATGAGTAAAGGTCGTACTTAAGGAAGTAAAGTTTAGTTGAGCCTCGATTTCACATTTGATATGTGATATCATTCTATGTTTTCCGCTGCAAAATAACTCTCTTATTGATGTTAATCTTTTCGATTTAAGTTGTTCATACTTTAAACCTAGTCTTCTCTGATCATAACTTTGTCGAGCGATCTTACGAGATTGACTCTCTTTTTCTAATAAGAATCAGTTCATAGTATTTTTATCTCGGTTATAGATGTTAATTTATTCATTTATTCAGTAATTCTCCTTTCTTCCCCGCCTCTTTAATCCAACCCCTAGTCACACCCCGGCTTGGCCGTCCCTCGGGATTTGGGGCTGTGACAACTTTCTTTGATGAGTCGAGTCTAGATTTATTTTATAGACTTATTTGAGTCAGTAACACACCAAGCAATCCCCCTCTCATCCGGCAACTAGGTACACTTTATTTTCTAAAAGCTTTCAAGTTTAAAATGGTAACTAAGTTATTGAGTTATTGAGTTTATTATTTGCGTTCGTCTAGAGATAAAAGCTTTATAAGTAGATTGAATAATTAGATTGCTTTAGAATGCCTTCCCTAATGCGTGTTTTGTGTGGAAATCGGAAAGGATGGAACGTTGGTGCAAATGATTTCGTGAAATGGAATTGCCAAGAACCCTGAGCAATAATACCTCTATGGAAAGCAAGAACGAGTATGTGATGGTTGGAAATTTTAGTATGCCTGTTTAACTGCTTTAGTGTGCTTAACTCATTTAAAATTCATATAGATGGACGATCGAGAGTGGATGCAGGAGTACCTGCATGTGAGAAAGATGTATCGCGAGACGATTGCAGAATTTTTAGCTCGTTATCATAAGATTTGGAAGAAAGTCTATGTAATACCCCAGATATTTTCTTCTGACGAGAAATAAAAATTTAATTATTGATTAAGGCTTTGCACGCTTAAGTTAAGGATTTTCAATTCTAAGACTAACGGTGAAATCCGTTTCTGAAAATAAATTCCAGAAGTCGGTTGAACGACTACTGTATTAGGGTTTTTACGTCCGATAGAATTTTCGTTCGAAGACTCAGATCGAAAAACCGTTAGACTTTACATTCACTTATTTTGCGATACGAGTAAGTTAGTAAATATCAGTTTTATTTATTTTTTCGGACGAAATTTGGACTGTGAAGTCCCGACTTTTTATCGGATTTTGAAAAACGAATTATGCTTTTCGAGTAAGAGATTTATTTCTAATCTAATGGTTAAATTAGTTTTCGTCAAAAACATAACCGTCTAGGATTTTAATTGCTCGATTTTAATACGCAGGGTCGGACCCGTAAAACGCGATATTTTGGCCAAAAAATCTAATCCTAACCGCCACACACACCATGACTCACCTTGTTAGATTCTATCCTACTTTATGTTAATATCTAGCATAACACCTCACCATTTTCTCTCTTCCCTCTCCCTCAAATGCCGCCACCTCTCCCTCTCTCTTCTCTCTCTCTCTTTTGTTCTCTCTTCCCTCTCCCTCAAATGCCGCCACCTAACTGCCACACACCATGAAAGAAGTGAGGTTTTGATGAATTAAATCATGGAGTATTGATGAGGTAATATGATAAATGAGATGTAGTAAGATTGTAGATGAACATATAATTTAATGGGATTTTTCTAAAAATAAAATAGAAATCGTAAGAGACGAAGAGCCGATGATAAGTTAAGATTCGATAATAATTTGAGTATATGAATTTCATATTAGTAAATCTTAGTAGTTGTTGTTGATAATCGGAAAGTTTGAGCGAAATCGGAGAATGTTGAATTTTTAATAAGAGACAAAGGATCGTCGATAAGTTGAGATTGGATAATGATATGGGTTTATGGTTTGAATATTCGCTAATCTTAGAAGTTAAGGAACATTATTGGAAAGTTTGAACGAATTCTATAAAAGTTAAAATTTTGGTAAGAGACGAGTAATCGAGTTTAAATCTCGATAGGAAAGTCGAATGAGGAAACTAATTTGATATTAACGATTGTTGTCGATTAATAAACGAGACTGTAGTTGACAATATTATCATTCGAGAAATGAATATAGAAGTTAGAAGATTAAAGTTCGAAGTTTGTAAAGGAAATTGAATTGGAATTGGTTTAGTAATTGATTAGTTGAAAAAGACGAGGAAATGCTCGTCGTTTGTTTAATCAAGAGACGTGAAGTATTCACGAAAAAGGAACGTATGGCTTAACTGTAATTTGTTAATAATTTCGTGAGTTTAAAGGTTGTATAGCATTGATCGAACCTAGGGAATTATGCGTCGAGTTTTATCGAGCACCTAGGGTTTCACGCGGACTGTTTTGCGACCTTTCACGGAAACTGTCATAACTTTCTACTCGCTTAACGAAATCGAGATCCGTAAATTGGACAGTAAACTAGATATCCGTAGCTTTCTTTTGGTACCAATTTTATCCCCTATTTAGCAGAATTCTGTTCTGTATGAACTCCAGAGTTACTGCCTTGTGCAGAAATTTTCCGAAACCTATTTTCTCAAGTTGAATTCTTTTTAACTTCGTTCCTTGTGAACTTCTAAGTCGTTATAAGTTATCGACTTCCGTTATTAACTGACCTAAGTGTCGAGTGAGGAACCGAGTTAGTTTCTAGATGAAATATGTTCGAGTCTCGTTTATTTGTTGATCAAAAGAATGTAGTTAAAGTGCAAAGGCCTAAAAGTCATAAACCGAATTCGATTTCCTTTTTTTTTATCGTCTCGACCGTTTATTAAAGTTTGATTATTTACATTCAAAGGAGGAAGTTGAGTTTAGAAGACAGGACGGAAGACAGAAGACGGAAGCTTTAGTTGTTCTGTAAATCACCTACTGTGGGCTTTTCTATATATCAAATCAAATGAGCGATGCTCGAAAATATTTACTTATCGCTTTATAACCGTGTTTTAAAGTGATTATCAAGGCATGAAAATATTTTTTTTATGTGAGTTGTTTTGTGCCTTTCTGAGTTAACCAAAGGGGGTTAACTAATCGATCGGACCACTGAGTTAACCGTAAGGGTTTTCCAGGGTTTAGTGTACATGGTAGCCGGTGTGTGTGGTACCCTGTTGAGGGGTAGCCAACCACGGTGAATAGAACATGCGCGGGAGAAGTATACTCTCCCCCGGTGTTGAAATAGAAGTTGGGCAAGTTGAACGTAACATCAAGTAAAGGCTTCCGCAAGCTATTGTGAAAAGTGAAAGAAAATGTTTAATAGGCACGGGCATTTGATGAAAAACCCCGATGCGCTATTTATAAGATGCCTGATTAATCTATACTTATGATATGTTTTCGGCAATATGCCCACTAAGTATGTTTATACTTAGCCCTGCATATATTTTATAAAATGTGCAAGTTGAGTGACAGGAGTGGCGGAGGTTGAGTAGAAGGTTGTGAATAGAAAGAAGAACAGTAAGGTTCTAGTTCTACGTTTTCCGCTGCCAAACTCTTTTTGTGTCAATGTATATCTTTTGGTCTAAAGTCCCGTACTTTGAACTTAGTTTCTTTTGAGAACAACTCTATCGAACGATCCTTCGAGGTCGACTCTCTTCTTTTTTAATAAAGTCTGTTCATAAATATCAGTTGTTGTTTAGTTATTGTGGTTATTTATTTTATTCCCCCTTCTTCCCCGCTTCTTTAATCCAATCCCTAGTCGCACCCCGGCTTTGCTGTCCCTCGGAATTTGGGGCTGTGACAGAGTGGTATCAGAGCAATCGTTTCAGCTCTGCATACAAGTTGCTTTCAGTAGTAAGATAGAGCATTTGTATATGCTCTACACCTAAGTCTTCTTTCAAGTAAAGTTAGGTCATAACACTAAGTATAAGAGTGTAGACGACAACTCAACCTCCCGCTACGTCGACTTAACCGAAGAAGGAAAGAAATGAAAGAGTTTTTCAGAAGTATGATTTCTTTACAGAAGAATTTTCGATTAAGTATGCCAAGTATGAATTTGATTGAAGTATAAGAGTTATACTTTTGTGATATTATGTGAATTATGTGAAAGTATGAGTAGTATACTTTGTGAAAGTGTGTAAAATTATTTAAGCTATAATTTCCTTTATTTTGAGAAGTATATTGGCATAAGAACCTAGACTATGGCTCTAAGATTCTTCCCGGTTCATTAAGAACATAGACGTTTAAGAAGCGTTGGTTTCGAAATATTCAAGAGATGATCGGAACGAGAAGGACAGAATAAAGGGAATCAAAGTAAATAAACGAATGTCACATGCGTAAAGTGACATGAACACATACTCGTTAGAGTCAACTTGTTTTTATTAATGAAAGCCGTAAGAGTTTCCTTTCAAGGAAATAAAATAAAGAATAATAAGATAAAAAGTTAAAAGATGGAAAGAAATCGCGGAAAATGGTTTTATTACGTATACTGTTTGAGTGCAATTTCTTGAAATTTCTAGATGATTAAGATAAGTTGTGATTAAGTGGTTAAGTATTGAAATTTGAATAATGGAATATTCTAAATTATAATTTAAGAATTTCTTAAGGTAAGTTATTAACCTACCAGTCACTGGTCCATGTTCTCTTAAAACCCTATAGGATGACTTCTAGACGTATCACAGCTCAGGAGAGCCAAACCCTACCACAACGTACTTAGGCAGATGAGATATGGGATGAGTATCATGACTACGAGGCAGAGCCGAGTGACGACATAGGACAGATAGTCAGTAACTTTGCAGCAGTCTACCATGCAGCCCGACATTTTGTTTTGGAGCGTCTGGCTATAGAAGATTTGATTGTACAACTACCAGATGAATGGTGCGGATGGGCACATGATAAGGCTTGGTACTTCCTTGCACTGATCGGTGACGACACCGAGCCGACAGGCGACTTTTCTCGATTCGCTCTAGCCGTACATGGGTGTTTCTTTGAGAGCAGGTTCATGTGGTCTGTTCCGGTTCAGGAGCACCTTCCCTACCTCCACATTCCAACAGATTTTGAGCCTGAGCCGTTTGTCATTGATCCAGAGATGGCCGCACTGTTAGAGTTGCCACCAGTACTTGCACCAGTGAGGAGTTAGTTTCCGGAGCAGGGTACTTAGAGATAGACGCAGAGCTTGCTGCGATGCTAGAGTTACCATCTCCTCTTACACCCCTTGAGGAGATTTGTGCGGAGTGGACAAAGGTCCAAAGACAATTTGAGGCAGGACCATCCAGGGTTCGTTCTACAGAGAAGCACATACCTAGTTCACCTCCCGAGCACCTGCTTCCTCCGAAGAAGCAGACAGTAGTGACCAGTTTGGATTATTTGGTTTCAGACTCAGAAAGGATTGTTTCGGACATGTCTTCACCACCACCTCTAGTACTTTGGGACCGCTCCACAATTAGAGTTGACGAGGCACTTCAGCTCATTTTTGGTTCAGATCCGGAATAGGACCCGATGGAGGAGGATCCGAAGGAGGACCCCGAGAAGTTTCAGGCCATAGAGGGCAGCACTGACTTGACCGCAGCCTGTTGAGCAGAACGTATTAAACGCGTAGTAGTAGTAGTAGTAGTAGTAGTAGTAGTAGTAGTAGTAGTAGTAGTAGTAGTTTTCCTTGTCTTGTACATAGTCGGATCAGTAGACTTCTTTTTGTAATACTCTATGCGGACGTTCTAGTACTTCCACTAGATACAGAGATGCAACCTGTTAGTGCACCCGATACAATAGATAGGCAGTTAGCCTAGTTCAGACTAGTCGTAGTCTGGTTTTGTGTAAATCCTCGTTAGAGGCAAAATCAGTACACTTCTTTTTGACGTGTATATATATACTTATAACCCCGTGAGAGGGGTTTGATCTCGTGAAAGTTTCTTCTAAACGCGATTAGAAGAAAAGTTTAGTTAAATATTCTTGTTTAACTTGGGAAGTTAAAAAGTTTAAAGAGCTAGTATCAGAGTTATTATCTGTTTCTTTTTCGTGAACTTGTTTAAGCTAGAAAAAAGGGTTTAGTGAGTAAGCGAAAGCTTAAAAGCAAAAGTGCTAATGAGAATTCTTGTTTTCTATAGTTTCAAAAATGCTGCCGAAAGTAGTTAACACCAGAAGAGGACCGGATAGTCCTAGAGGACCTGGTAGAGGTCAAGGACAACGTAGAAGCGAAGAAGAGCAAAAACATCAAGCAACCCATTCACTCCCGCTACCCCCACAACATCGTAACATTGAGGATTTATTCTTCAAAAGAAATCCACCTGTTTTTAATGGATCCAGTAACCCAAGCGATGCTGAGCTTTGGGTACGATCTATAGAAAGAATCTTTAAGCTTCTATGATATATTGATAAGGAGCGCCTTTCATGTGTTGCGTTTCAACTAGCCGGACCAGTTGATTATTGGTGGAAGGCTAGGCAGAAAGTTATGCTGGCGGAGCAAATGGCTCAAATTACTTGGGAGGAATTTAAAGAGGCATTTTATGATAAATATGCATCCGATCAAGTGGATACCGAAGAGAAAATAGCAAAGAAGTTTCGTAGAGAACTTAAACATAAATTAGGAGTAGCATTAGCCTGTCAAGAGGGACTAAGCTATACGGAAATACTAGGACGAGTCCTAGAAATAGAGGCAGTTGTGCCGGATAAAAGAAAGAGCGTAGCGTCCATACCAACACCAACCCAGGCTCCAATTCAAAACCTTTCCAACGACAATAGCAAGTATAAAGGAAAAAGGAAATGGGAATGAGGAAAAAAAAAGTGGCTGCTATCAGCACTACAAAGATCAGGGGAACCAGAGAGGAAATCAGCGAGGCTTTTAGCAGCCTGACCAGAATTACAACTACGGTAAGAAGTCGTGGCAAGGGAATAAACCACAAGGAAATAAACAATCAGGACAGTAGAAGGGAAATAATCCACAAGGACAGTTGCAGGGGCAGCAAAGGAACAATAATCAAGGTAGAAACAACCAAGGAAAAATCCTTCTTCCTATCTGTCCTAAGTGTAATGGGACGCATCCCGGTGCTTGTCAAGCAGGCACGGGTAATTGTTTTAAATGCGGGCAGATGGGGCACATGAAGAGGTATTGCTCGAAACCGTCTCAAACGGTGGAACCAAACCAGTATGGTCAGCCCCAACCTTAAAAGGCAATTCAGGCTCAGACGCAGCAGCAGTATCAACAGTAGTAGAGTGCAAGGGCATTCATGATTAGACAAGAGGCGCACAATAGGGGCAAGGGAAATTTGGCAGGTATTGGACGAACTTCCTAATTACCCTGTCATAAGTTTGCTTCATACCAGAGCTTTGTAATCATTTATTTCTAGTGCCTGTTGACACTATAGAAGTAGAACCAGAGCGCGCTAATCATGAAATGAGAATAACCATGCCTTAGGAGAAATTATCGTCACTCCCTTAAGTTTTGCTCAAACATAAAATTGGACTTATGATCTTTTAAAAGATCATAGCAAATAATCTGAATGTAACAAAAAAATGTTCGATGTAGATATAATCCATGGGATGGATCGATTACCTATTAACTACGCCATTCTGTATGGAGCATAAACCAAAAGAGTTAGAAGAGCTTAAGATCCAACTGTAAGAGTTGTTAGATCTTGGTTTCATTAGACCGAGTGTTTCACCTTGGGGAACACCTGTTTAGTTTGTCAGAAAGAAGGATGGTTCTATTAAGATGTGCATAGACTATCGAGAGCTAAATAAGATCACCCTTAAGAATAAGTATCCTTTGCCAATAATATAAGACTTCTTTGATCAGCTTAAGGGCGCAGGCGTCTTTTCAAAAATAGACTTAAGATCTGGGTATCATCAATTGAAAATCAAACCCGAGGATATACCTAAGACTGCATTCCGAACTAGATATGGCCATTACAAATTCCTAGTTATGCCATTCGGTTTGACTAACGCTTCCGCAGTATTCATGGATCTCATGAATCAAGTTTTTCACCCGTACTTAGACAAATTCGTCTTAGTATTCATCGATGACATTCTCATTTACTCCAAGAATGAGAAGGAGCACGAGGAACTTTTGCGAATAGTATTAGAAACACTTAGAGCTAAGAAACTTTACGCCAAATTTCAGTAAGTGTGAGTTTTGGGCTAAAGGAAGTAATGTTTCCTGGACATATAGTATCAGCGGAAGGTATTAAGGGAGATCCTGCCAAGTAGAGACAGTACGCAATTGAAAATCACCCACAAGTCCTAACGAAATTAGGAGTTTCTTAGGTTTAGCCGGATATTATAGAAGATTCATCGAGGGAATTTCTACAATTGCTAGACCTATGACGCAACTATTTCGGAATGAAAACAAGTACAAATGGACTGACAAGTGCGAGACAAGTTTTCAGAAGCTCAAGGAAAGGTTGATCACCGCACCAGTGTTAGCTCTGCCAGAAGAAAATAACGAATACATGGTCTATACAGATGCTTCAAGGAACGGATTAGGGTGCGTATTAATGCAAGAAGGAAAGGTGATAGCTTATGCTTCACAACAATTTAGACCCCACTAAATCGATCATCCAACCCACGATTTAGATAGCGGCCATTGTGCATGCGTTGAAAATTTGGAGACATCACGTTTATGGTGTAAGAGTTGAGATTTTTACGGACCACAAGAGTTTGAAGTAATTCTTCGAGCAAAAAGGAATCGAAATGAGACAAAGACGATGGCTCGAATAAGTCAAGGATTATGATTGTGGTATCAACTACCATTCAGGAAAAGCAAACGTGGTAGCAGACGCGCTGAGTCGCAAGACTCCAACCAAGTTAGGATGTCTCTTTGTTAAGGAAGAAACTCTTATACGAGAATTTGAGAAAATGGACTTACAAGTGCTTGATATACCTGAAACGATAACAAACCATATAGCAGCACTAGTAGCTACACCGAACTTACGAGAAAAAATAATAAGTGCGCAAAGAAAGGACGAGTTGATTAAGAAGCTTCGACTAAGGATAAGAACGGATAAACCAGACGGTTATTCCGAAACACCAGATAATGCGATCGTATTTGAAAGTAGACTTTGTATCCCTGATGACGACAAATTGAAAAAAAAAACGATATCATGAGTGAGGCACGATACACCATATACCGCGTACCCAGGGAGTACGAAGATGTATCCAGATTTAGGAAAGGATTTCTGGCAGAACGGATTGAAACGAAATGTTGCCTCGTTTATAGAACGATGTTAGGCTTACCAACAAGTGAAAGCTTTATACCAACAACCGCAAGGAATGATGCAACCATTAAGTATTCCAACATGGAAGTGGGAAGATATAGCCATGGATTTTGTGACAAGTTTGCCCAAGTTTAGAAAAAGGAAATACTGCCATCAAGGTAGTTATCGATAGGCTCACAAAATCAGCTCACTTTTTACCAATCCCAATTACCTATGGATCAGAGAAGTTGGCACAGTATACGTCCGTGAGATTGTACGTTTGCACGGAATACCGAAGTCAATAACGTCCGATAAAGATGTCAAATTCACTTCGAGATTTTGGATCACTATTCAGAAGGAGTTGGGTACCAAGACTTAGTTTAGTACCGTTTTATCACCCTCAAACGGATGGACAATCCGAGAGAACGATTCGAATACTCATAGATACGTTGGGAACGATAAGTATTGCGCCTTATGAGGCCTTGTATAGAAAGAAGTATAGATAACCGCTTTAATATGATGAGGTAGGTGAAAGGAAAAGTCTAGAACTAGATTCACTCGGTGAAGTGATAGATAAGTTCTTTCGTCAGATTCGAACCAAAGAGAAGGAAGTCTAGAAGTGACGAAAGTCTTAAGCAATGTATGTCAAGTATAAAGCTTAGACAAAGATTTATATGATTAGTAGATTTCTTGAAAAGATAGTTTCCAATGTGTATAGATTGGCTTTGCGCCAAGTCTATGGAATGTTTATTATGTTTGTGTATCTCATTTGAGAAAGTACGTGTTCGATTCTAAAATACGTGATTCTTCAGCAAGACGTAGTTCTTGATTTCAATTTAAGTTATAAGTTATGAAGAAAGACCGCATTCGATCTTGGATCGAAAAGTATGAGAGTTAAGAAGCAAGTCAACGCAGTTAGTAAAAGTATTATAGAATCACCACGGGCAAGAAAAAGCCACGTGAGAACTTGAAGAAGAGATGAGAAAGAAGATATGCAAATTTCGGGACGAAATTTCTTGTTAGAGGGGTAGGATGTAATACCCCAGATATTTTCTTCCGACGAGAAATAAAAATTTAATTATTAATTAAGGCTTTACACGCCTAAGTTAAGGATTTTCAATTCTAAGACTAATGGTGAAATCCGTTTCTGAAAATAAATTCCAGAAGTCGGTTGAACGACTACTGTATTAGGGTTTTCGCTTCCGATAGAATTTTCATTCAAAAACTCAGATCGAAAAATCGTCAGACTTTACATTCACTTATTTTGTGATACGAGTAAGTTAGTAAAAATCAGTTTTATTTATTTTTCCGGACGAAATTTGGACTGTGAAGTCCCGACTTTTTATCGGATTTTGAAAAACAAATTATGCTTTTCGAGTAAGAGATATATTTCTAATCTAATGGTCAAATTAGTTTTCGTCAAAAACATAACCGTCTAGGATTTTAATTGCTCGATTTTAATACGCAGTGTCGGACCCGTAAAACGTGATATTTTGGCCTAAAAATCTAATCCTAACCGCCAGACACACCATGACTCACCTTGTTAGATTCTATCCTACTTTATGTTAATATCTAGCATAACACCTCACCATTTTCTCTCTTCCCTCTCCCTCAAATGCCGCCACCTCTCCCTCTCTCTTCTCTCTCTCTCTTTTGTTCTTCAATCCACCATTGTTGCTCTTCTTCAAGCTCTCAAGCTCCACAAGTTGTTCATCTACCGATCGATCTTATTTCCGAGTCCATAAACGTCAAGGTAAGAGCTTCCTCTATAGTGTGAACCGAAGAAAATTCATTTCCTTCAAGTCTAGTTTTTTTTTCGAAAAATTCATGAGATGTAGGAGGATGTTCTATGATTAATACATGTTATTTCATGCTTAGAATTGGATTTCTATGGTTGAAATTTAATAAAAATCACCCCCTCCCCCTTAATAATGAAAGAATACCGAAATTTATGTAAAAATTATAGTGAAGATTTAGTTCGATTTTAGATGATTGTTTTGTGGATTTGTGTTCTATGGATTAGTAGATGAGTGTATGAATTAATTGGTAATAATCTAAAAGTAAAAACCAAATAGTAAGAGAGAAAGAAGTGAGGTTTTGATGAAGTAAATCATGGAGTATTGATGAGGTAATATGATAAATGAGATGTAGTAAGATTGTAGATGAACATATAATTTAATGGGATTTTTCTAAAAATAAAACAGAAATCATAAGAGACGAAGAATCGACGATAAGTTAAGATTCGATAATAATTTGAGTATATGGTTTTCATATTAGTAAATCTTAGTAGTTGTTGTTGATAATCAGAAAGTTTGAGCGAAATCGGAGAATGTTGAATTTTTAATAAGAGATGAAGGATCGTCGATAAGTTGAGATTGGATAATGATATAGGTTTATGGTTTGAATATTCGCTAATCTTAGAAGTTAAGGAACGTTATTGGAAAGTTTGAACGAATTCTAAGAAAGTTAAAATTTTTGTAAGAGACGAGTAATTGAGTTTAAATGTCGATAGGAAAGTCGAATGAGGAAACTAATTTGATATTAATGATTGTTGTCGATTAATAAACGAGATTGTAGTTGACGATATTCCCATTCGAGAAATGAATATAGAAGTTAGAAGATTAAAATTAGAAGTTTGAAATGGAAATTGAATTGGAATTGGTTTAGTAATTGATTAGTTGAAAAAGACGAGGAAATGCTCGTCGTTTGTTTAATCAAGAGACGTGAAGTATTCACGACAAAGGAACGTATGGTTTAACTGTAATTTGTTAATAATTTCGTGAGTTTAAAGGTTGTATAGCATTGATCGAACCTAGGGAATTGTGCGTCGAGTTTTATCGAGCACCTAGGGTTTCACGCGGACTGTTTTACAACCTTTCACGGAAACTGTCATAACTTTCTACTCGCTTAACGAAATCGAGATCCGTAAATTGGACAGTAAACTAGACATCCGTAGCTTTTATTATAGTACCAATTTCATCCGCTGTTTCGCAGAATTCGGTTCTGTATGAACTCCAGAGTTACTTCCTTGTGCAGAAATTTTCCGAAACCTATTTTCTCAAGTTGAATTCTTTTTAACTTCGTTCCTTGTGAACTTCTAAGTCGTTATAAGTTATTGACTTCCATTATTAACTGACCTAAGTGTCGAGTGAGGAACCGAGGTAGTTTCTAAACGAAATATCTTCGAGTCTCGTTTATTCGTTGATCAAAAGAATGTAGTTAAAGTGCAAAGGCCTAAAAGTCATAAACCGAATTCGATTTCCTTTTCTTTTATCGTCTCGACCGTTTATTAAAGTTTGCTAATTTATGTTCAAAGAAGGAAGTCGAGTTTAGAAGACAGGATGGAAGACAGAAGACGGAAGCTTTAGTTGTTCTGTAAATCGCCTAAGGTGGGCTTTTCTATATATCAAATCAAATGAGCGATGCTAAAAAATGTTTACTTATCGCTTTATAACCGTGTTTTAAAGTGATTATCAAGGCATGAAAATATTGGTTTTATGTGAGTTCTTTTGTGCCTTTCTGAGTTAACTAAAGGGGGTTAACTAATCGATCGGACCGCTTAGTTAACCGTAAGGGTTTTCCAGGGTTTAGTGTACACGGTAGCCGGTGTGTGTGGTACCCTGTTAGGGGTAGCCAGCCACGGTGAATAGAACGTGTGCGGGAGAAGTATACTCTCCCCCGGCGTTGAAACTGAAGTTGGGCAAGTTGAACGTAACATCAAGTAAAGGCTTGCGCAAGCTATTGTGAAAAGTGAAAGAAAATGTTTAATAGGCACGGGCATTTGATGAAAAACCCCGATGCGCTATTTATAAGATGTCTGATTAATCTATATTTATGATATGTTTTCGGCAATGTGCCCACTAAGTATGTTTATACTTAGCCCTGCATATGTTTTATAAAATGTGCAGGTTGAGTGACGGGAGCAGCGGAGGTTGAGTAGAAGGTTGTGAATAGAAAGAAGAACAATAGGTTTCTAGTTCTACGTTTTCCACTGCCAAACTCTTTTTGTGTCAATGTATATCTTTTGGTCTAAAGTCCCGTACTTTGAACTTAGTTACTTTTGAGAACAACTCTGTTGAGCGATCCTTCGAGGTCGACTCTCTCCCTTTTTAATAAAGTTTGTTCATAGATATCAGTTGTTGTTTAGTTAATGTGGTTATTTATTTTACTCCCCCTTCTTCCCCGCTTCTTTAATCCAATCCCTAGTCGCACCCCGACTTTTCCGTCCCTCGGGATTTGGGGCTGTGACAGTCTAGTACATGGACGTAGGTGCGTTAGATGGGACGATTCATCTGATCCAGGCCTTACCTCAGGAGTGGCGTTATTGGGCAGCATCGCTTGTGCTCAGATTTCTTGGACACCGTTACCTAGATGGCTACCTCTACGGCGACTGCAATGCATTTATTTCTACTATCTCCGGGCAGTATATGCAGTACGGTGCACCGCCTCCAGAACCGTACGACGTTGATCTCCCTGCTGAGCCGAATGGTTTTGTTCATAGTCCGCCGTCTTTGCTCCAGGATGGCCCAGTTTCTCCCCGTGTCCCTACACTGCCTCGTTCCGAGCCAGAACCCCGAGCTGCCTACCAGGACTACCCGTATTCGGGATGTGTACTCCCCATTCATGCCTATGACCCTTTTTCTTCGACTAGCTCGACAACCCCGCAGTCAAACGGTTTCATAACCCTAATGAAGTCTTGCCGTATTTGCATGATTAGTTTGCGGAATACATGCATCGTAACCGAACTCCTTCTCCGGTTCAGCCCTTAGCCGAGCCCTTTAGGCTGACTCATACCGGCGACAGCGATGACGATGAGTATTACGAGGATCTGGTAGCCGATACTACTGTAGGCAACGGATATCTCCAGGCTTTGCCGAACGACTACTTCTCTGTTCCATATACGTTTGCTCCGACTCCAGTAGTAAGGCCCGATCAGGGACGTGAGTCAGAGTTTGGCGCTTCAGCCGATGTGGCATCTCACCTCTGACGTGATGAGAGTGATCCCGAGACACCCCCGTAGGATGAGTCAAGATTGGAGGACGTCAATGCTTGATTTGAGGACGAACAGACTAGAGACATGACCAATCCGTGGAAAGCTGCCAACTATACCCTCTGCAACTATGAAAAAGAGTTAAGGGAAGCCGAGCGTGAGTGTTTTACCATTCCCAATGATGGCGCAGAGGAGGAAGAGGATCTAGAGGAGGAAGAGAATCCTGAGGAGGACCCTGACGAGGAGCAGCGTGATGATTACGACCCGAGTGAGGAAGGTTCCGATGTTTAGGACCGGTTCAAGGAAGATGTGGAAAACTCGAATAATGTTTAATTTTCGGTCCGAGAGTCCAACTCTTTTTATCCTTCTGCAGTGATGCATATATTTATGACTCGATGCATAGTTAGTTAGTAAAATCGGACGGAGTGTTAACTCGTGTTAGTTCGATTCGAAATGTAGACTGTCATGTTGACGTATGGGGAAATTTTCAGTTGTAAATGTTTAATCCCTTATTTTGTAGTAAGTCCTCATAAGAGGCCATCATTCGGGTGATATGAAAGAGAAGCCGTTAGGCAACTAAAATTAACTTTTAGTCTCCTAAGTAATTATATTAATATGAGTATTCGAGGTTCCTAAATTATGATTAAGATAAGATCGAGTAATGAGATAAGAGTTGAGTAAATTGAATAAGCTATTCTTTTACAATGTTTTATAATTAATAAAGTTTGAGTAAAAGATAATGAGATGTATATAAGCCGAAATAATATTTGAGTGCATGATCGCTTTGAGTATTGAGAAAGATTTATCCTGAGAATGTGTAAATATTTACGTGATGATGATTGAGCTTATAATTGTGATTGAATGAGAAATATTTGTCTTGAAAATATGCATGAATGATGACATGAATGCATGTTAATGTTAATGATGATTGATTAGTTTGAGTTGAGAAATGAATTGATTAGATATGTGTGAGTTTGAGATGATTGATTTGTAGTAATTATTAAATTGAATTTCTTTTGATGCGTTGATAAGTACCGATCGAGAATCATATTCCCCTCAAAAAGGAAATATTTTCAAAATCAAGAAAGATTTCGAGTGAGATAAATCGTTTTTTGGAGTGGCTTAAAATCTTCTTTTGTATTTCTTTAGAATGTCGCCGAGACGCAGAAACTTTAGAAACAAAAGAAATGAGGAAGAGGGACAGCGAGATCCTACTCCGCCCCCTCCAAATGAACGTCGAGTAGAAGAACTTTTTCTTTGCCAAAATCCCCCAACCTTCGATGGTAAAGGTAGTCTGGCAGAAACCAAGGACTAGATTCGTTCTCTTGAGCGAATTTTTAGATTTCTTCGTTGCAACGATCACGAACGCCTCGAATGCATGACGTATCAATTGAAAGGAACTGCCGACTATTGGTGAGAAGCACGACAGAGGACATATATGCCTGAGGAACGTGAGAATTGACGTGGGAACAGTTTAAGGAAACCTTTTTCGAGAAGTACGTGCCACAAAGTTATCGTGAGCAAAAAGTGAATGAAATTGCAAAATTGAAGCAAGGAAAGAGACCCGTAACTGAAAATGATCGTGAGTTCTATGAGTTAGTTCGTTTTGCACCTGATAAGGTGGATATCGACAAGAAAGCGTGTGAACCTTTTCGAGTAGAAATTCGATTTGTTCTTCCAAGGCAGAGTGATATGACTTACGCTGAACCCCGTAACCGAGCTTTGGATATGGAGCTGGCAATGCAACCAGAGAAAGGATTGCAATCCTTAGTGAATCCTCAATTTCAAAGTCAAATGACGACAGCTGCTGCCTCCTATCCATTTCAACAAGGCCAAATCGCAAAACGTAAAAGAAAGTGGAGTGGTGGATTCCACCCAAACAAGAAGCCGTGGAAGAAGCAAGGACATCAACAACAACCTCAGAAATCACAGAAAGTGAAAGTTCAGCATCCTAAACGAAGTAACATACCAATAGTTACCCAAGGTCTACCTCCGTGTGCAAAGTGTAGCAGGATGCATCTAGGCGTCTGCAAAGTTGGGAGTCATGTTTGTTTTACTTGTGATCAGTTTGGTCATTTCTCAAACCAATGCCCAAGCAAACAGCAACGAAAAATCGATGAAAGGCCGAATCAGTATCAGCCCTCTCAAATGAGAGCAGTGGAAGTAGCTCCACAGCAGAAGTACCCTCAACCCCAGTGCAAAGCACAGTCGTACTACCAACGAGTGTTTATAATTGAGCAAAAGCTTGGAGCTATGGACCCAGGAAATCTCACAGGTATGAGAAAGTTGAAAGGTGTACCAGTTATTGTATCGTTTTATACCGATGCTTCGTATTCGTTTATGTTTAGCACTTGAGTAGAAAATCTTGGCTCGAACTTAGAAGAATTAAATCAGGTGCTTAGAATATCAACCCCTTTAGGAAGATCTTTGTTAGTTTTGCGAGTCTGCTCGAACCTAGAATTCGAATTTGGAAGCCATAAATTACCAGCAAAAATTTCTAAATCTAATCCGGATTAGTTAACCGAGAATTTTGAAATGATACGATGCGATCAGAGACAGATTTTGTTTCAACCTCCCGGAGAAGAGCCGACCGTAGTGTTCGGAGTAGAGAGAGAAGAGTAAAGAAAAGCGTGTCGATTATCTCGGCCATGAAAGCAAAGAAGTTAACAAGAAGGAAGGATACAAAAGTGTATCTAGTTTATTTGAATAAGACGATGGGCATGAGCCAAATATCGTTGATGTAGCTGACGTGAGAGTATTTAAAGACGTTTTCCAGAAGTCTTACCCGGTTTGCTCCAAATAGACAATTAGAGTTCACGATAGATTTAGAGCCTAGATTAGCCCCGATTTCGAAAGCTCTATGTAGAATAGCTCCAATTCTATCTGAAAAGAAGAAGGACGATAGTCGGAGAATGTGCATAGATTATCGAAAGCTTAACAAGATTACGCTCAAGAACAAGTATCCTTTGCCAAGGATAGACGATCTGTTCGATCGGTTGAAAAGGGGCAGGTATTTCCTCCAAAATCGACTTAAGGACGAGATATCATCAATTTAAGATCAAACAAGAAGATGTCCCAAAGACTGCATTAAGAATGAGATATGGACATTACAAATTCGTAGTAATGCTATTTGGATTGACAATGTCATTAAAAAAGAATCGAAGTTTAAATGGACGGAGGAATGTGAAAAAGTTTTCAAGAGCTGTAGTCAATCTAACTCCAGTATTAGCTCTTCCTGAACCAGGAAAGGACTATACCGTTTATACAGATGCATCAGCTCAAGGCTTAGGATGTGTGCTAATACAAGATGGGAGAGTGATAGCGTATGCTTCAAGACAACTTAAACCCCATGAAGAGAAGTATCCGACTCATGATTTGGAATTAACAGCCGTAGTGCATGCTTTGAAAATTTAGAGACACAATCTCTATGAAGCTAAGTGTGAGATCATTTTAGGTCACAAGAGTCTGAAGTA
The DNA here is from genome assembly GCA_029490685.1 of Schizonepeta tenuifolia. Lineage (NCBI taxonomy): Eukaryota > Viridiplantae > Streptophyta > Magnoliopsida > Lamiales > Lamiaceae > Schizonepeta > Schizonepeta tenuifolia. The sequence continues at coordinate 103,365,709 of CM055955.1, forward strand.
TTTCTTTGAGCAGAAAGAGCTAAATATGAGATAGAGGAGATGGCTTGAGCTAGTGAAAGATTACGATTACAAGATATCATATTATCTGAGAAAGCTAATGTTGTAGCCGACGCATTGAGCCGAAAAAGGAAATTGAAGAACTCAGAAGAAAACGAGTTAAGATTTTTGCTAACTGAAAAAGCAAGAATGATTGAAGAATTTGGGAAAATGAGAATCGAAGTAGTTATACCTCCAACAACGGTAGAGCAAGTGATTGCTACATTGGTAGTAATGCCAGATTTGAGGCCTCGTATTATAGAAGGTCAAAGGAAAGACGAAGATTTGGAAAAGTTAAGGTTGAAGGTTAGAAAAGAGGAAGCCAAAGATTTTTCAGAGTCGAGAGATAATGCTTTGTTGTTTCGAGGAAAAATTTATGTGCCAAATGACGAGGAATTAAGAAACGAGATAATGAGTGAAGCTCATGAGACCCCGTATATAGCCCATCCCGGCAGTACGAAGATGTACCAAGACTTGAAGCAATAGTTTTGGTGGGAAGGATTGAAAAAGGACGTGGCCATGTATGAGGAAAGATGTTTAGCTTGCCATTTAGTGAAGTCATTGCACCAGAGACCGTATGGACCCTTACAACCTCTACCAGTCCCAGAATAGAAGTGGGATGGTATCACGATGGATTTTATAACGGGTTTGCCAAGGTAAAAAAAATACAATTGTGTTGGTGATAGTGGATAGATTGACAAAATCTGCTCATTTTATACCCATTCCACTCACCTATGGATCGGATAAGTTGGCTTAGATTTATGTCAAGGAGATTGTAAGGTTACATGGAGTGCCGAGTATGATTACCTCTGACCGAGATTCGAAGTTCACAGCCCGTTTTTGGGAAAGTTTCCACAAAGAAATGGGAACACAGTTGCAGTTCAGTACCACTTATTATCTTCAAACCAACGGACAGTCAGAGGGAATGATTCAGATTCTTGAGGACATGCTAAGAGCTGTTTTATTAGACAAAGGAGACGAGTGGGAGAAAATTTTACCTCTTGTCGAATTCGCTTATAACAATAGCTATCAGAATACGATAAGAATGGCCCCTTTATGAAGCTCTCTACGGAAGGAAGTGTAGATCTCCGCTCTATTGGGACAAAGTAGACGAGAGGAAAGTGATAGGGCTAGAAGCGATCAAGGAGATGATAGAATCTGTCCGTCAGATTCGCGAGAAGATTAAAGAAGCCCAAAGTGGTCAGAAACCATATACCGACAATTGAAAATCCGAGTTAGATTTCGATGTAGGAAGTAAAGTCTTCTTGGAAGTATCTCCTTCGAGAGGAGTACACCGCTTTGGTGTTAAAGGAAAGCTAAAGCCTCGATAAATAGGACCGTTCGAAATCCTAGAAAAGATTTAAGCTGTCTCGTATAGATTAGCTTTGCCTCCCAGTTTTGGAATTTGCATAACATTTTTCACGTGTCGCAATTGAGGAAGTATGTTTTCGGTCCAAAGCACGTGATTCACCAAAAAGACGTAGCTTTGAAGCCAGACTTAAGCTACGAGGAGAAACCCGAGAAAATTCTAGACCATAAGGTCCAGTAGCTTAGAACGAAATCGATTCCTTTAGTTAAGATTTTGTGGCGTCACCACGATCTCGAAAAAGCTACGTGGGAACTCGAGGAAAAGATGAGAGCGAAATATCCCGAGCTATTTTCTCAAGATTAGTAAATTTCGGGACGAATTTTTTTTTAAGGGGGTGAGGATGTAATACCCCGAACTTTTAAAAGTTTTTGAGTGCGTTTTAAAATGCGCTTATATATTTAAATAACGTGCCTTGAGTGATAAAAATTTTCAAGGAAGAAATTTTCTAGAAAATGACCAAAATGCCCTTATGTGCTTAAATGTGACATTTCTCGTTTCAATTATTCGAATCGAGTGTGTGATGCATTGATTGAGTTTATTTATATGAGAATTAGCATGAGTATGAATTTCGGAGAATTCTGAGGATTTTCACTTTTGACGATTAGTACAGATAAACCGAGAAATCACTAATCATCGACCAACTCCGAATTTAGCATAATTAGTGTCTTTTGAATCTAAAATTAATTCTAAGACCCCTGAGATATATTAGAAGCTCATCCGAGACCATATGAGAGAATTTTAAAAATTTAGTTCTTACTGGAATAATTGACCGATTGATTTTTAAGTTTTTCTTCGTTACTTGGAATTTTAACCTAAAAATTAGATATTCAGATTCCTTGATTTATTTCGTGAGACATGAGATAGAGTTGATGTATTTTCAATGTCGGAAATGAGACGAGGAGAGTTTCGAGCCGTTTTCAGTATAAATAAAATAACACGGACATATTCTACCGGAAAACTTTTTCATCCGAACAAAATTATACCCGTTAAAAATGAGATAATTATCTCTCTCTCCCTCTCTCTCTTGCCGACATGGTTTCTCTCTCTCTCTCCCTAGATTTATTCTCTTAATAATTATATTCTCAACCTAGTGTACCCTATTTTCAAAGTCTAAGGGAATAATCATCATGAAATACATTTAATCTATCTAATTCACTTTCCTTCTTAGAGAAGCATTGAGTAAATTCATTCATCTCTCATCACTCTCTCAACTCTCTCTCTCCATCGTGTATCATAACCAAAAGAAGAAAAAAAAATTCTCTCTCTCTCTCTCCCTCTCATTGCCGAGAAAGGCACACACACACACATAGTTGGAGAAATCTCCGTTGGAGCTTCAATCTTCAAGCTCCAAGCTTCAACCTTCAAGAAGATCATCATCATCCTCTTTAATTCTTCAAACCCTAAATGAAGAGGTAAACAAGTTCATCCATTTTTGAGTTCAATTCCAACAGAATCATCTCTCTCTTTTCTTCTATAATTCCGGCGCTTTAGCCCTACATGAAATGATTAATTCTTGTTAATTTTTCTTGAGGTTTAAAGGTGAAATCCACCATGGAAATTTCAAGCTAGAGACTTGAGCTCCCAAATCTTCCATTTTCGGTTCACCCATCTTCAAGAGGAGAGCTTTGATTTAATTCTTTAAAGTATGTTTAATCATTTGATTTCTTGTATATATGTAATCTATAAGCCTAAAGAAAAGAAATATGCATGCTTTAATTTATGCTTAGGCAAAATAGGGTTTTGAGATGTGAAAATCGAAGTGAGGAAATTATTAGGAAATCAAACCCTAGGAATCGATCTATGAATTAAGAGAGAAAAGAAAAATAATAATCCTATAAAAAAAGGGGATTGGGACCGAAAGTGATTATAAAGAGAAGGAAAAATAATTTTTATGAGTTTTTGATGATTCCTTGATGATATATGATTCTTGATGATATTTAGCATGAATTATATGCTTAAAAAGTTGAGGAAATCATTTACCCTATTTTATTATGGTGACCCAAAAATATGAGTTTATGGAGGAATAATTGGTTTGATTTATTGTTTGATGATTTAGTGATGTTTATGAGTTTTCCTGAGTATGAGATTATGATGGATTGAATGATATAAATTATTATGATAATTTTGTGAGAAAAATCGATATGAATGAGTTTATGGAAGAAATGATATTTTTGATGATTTTGATGATATGATGATATGAGTGTGTTTGTGTTTAATTTTGAGTATTAGATGATCAATAGGAATTTTTGAAGTGAAGAAATGAAATTTTAAGCATGAAAATATCATTTCTTCCATAAACTCATTCAGTGTGTGTTCTAGGTGTTCTTGGTGACAATTTAAATATTTAAGTGTGTGTTCTTGGTGTTCTTGGTGAAGAACATGAAGATCTAAAGATTAATAAAATTAATTCAAAAATAAATTAATTATTAAAATAATTAAAAATTCGAAAATTATGAGAATAAAATTAAATAGAAAATAAAAAGAAAAATTATTAAATTATTTGGGAGATATAGAATTGAGTAAAAACAAAGAAAAATAATTCTTTGTTAAGTAACTAGAACTTAAGAAATTAAGTGAGTTTAATAAAAATGATTAAAAAAAAGTAATAATTCTAATTGACAAGTAAAAAGAGAGAAAATATTAGTAGAAGAAATAAAAGAGGAGTTAGAGTTAAGAAAATAAAATTAAAAGTTGAGCATAAAATTTGAGATGAGTTAGTCGAGGTTAAGACGTTCAATTGAACAAGAATTTAAGAAAGAGGAATTAATCTTAAATTAAATAAATACTCTTTTAAAGAGAAAAATATTTATAGAGTCGAGCATAAGAAGTTTAAGGAAGAGTTAAGTCGAGTTCGTTTACTCGTTTCATTACAAAATTAACCGAAGAGTTTTGAAATAAAAATAATAGAGTTAGAATTAAATAATTAGAGAGATAATTTCTTAATAAAATAAGAAATAATAGAGTATGAGAATAAAAGAAAAGTTGAGCTTAGATAATAATTTACGAAGAGATAAGCCGAGTAGGAGAAGCTTATGAGTAAGGATCGAGTAAGAATTGTTTACTAAAATAATAAAAGAGTTTTAAATATTTAATTATTAAAAAGGTACCTTTACTACTAAGGGATCGTCGACTTAAATAAGAAGTGTTAGAAAAACGAAAGAAAATTTAATAAGAGTTGAGAATCGAGTTTAGTAATTGGTAAATGTTTAAATGCTCGTTTATTGATAATAAGTCGAGTGATATTTGAGTTTGCTTTTCAAATCGTTTTAATTTGAAATAAGTCGATGAAGTTATCGAGTTTTGATTATTAAGTTAGAAGTCAAGTTTTCATGAAATAAAAGGAACAAGAATTTTACTAAAGGAAATGAAATTCTAAGAGTCGAGTTATAAACAGAAAACGAATTTCTATTAAATAAGAGTTTAATTGAGAATAAGAAAAGAGATATTATAATAATAGAATAAGTAAATAAAATAATAGTATGTATGCGAGTACGTATACGTAGTTGAGGAAAGACGACATATTTTGAAATAATGTCATATATTGAGTCGAGAAATATTAAATGATTATTTGAGTTTTAAATTCAAGAAAATTCTTATTACTTGAACTTTTATTCGCTTTATTAGAAAGACTAGAATTTATTTTATGAAATCGAAGTAAGTATTTTCCAAAACTAGAGTCGAGCCATGTCGAGTAATTGTTAATTGAATTTGAAATGTGAATCATGTCGAGATTGCATGTTTGATTGAATTTCTATGTTAAGTTTAATATGCTTGAATGAACTTATGTGATTAAATAAAGTGATTATGTTTTGTTATGATAAAATCAATTGCTCGATTGTTGAGAATGCTTATGTATGCAACATGATTGATTAAAATGATGATTAGTCGAATCGAGAATTCGAGAGAAAATTTGAGTAATGTAGTCGAGATAAGTAATATCTCCTTAACTAGTGAGAAATGCTAAGTAGAAGTGATTTAGAAACGAGAATGTAAGACGAAGAAATTAGTAACCGAGTAGAGTTAATAATCGAGAACGAGAAAGTAGAGAAAGGATATTGACTTAGAAAATTTAAAAATAGAAAGACCCGAGTCATGTAGAAGTCCTTCAGCCGAGACCAAAATCTACACGTCTTACGTATCGAGAGTCTTATTTTTTATTCGATGACAAATTGTGAAGGATCGAGCGGAACGGGAAAGTAGCAAGGACACAAAAAGAGTAAGCCGCTTAGCTAGATCTTCGGAGGACAGGTGGGCTTTCTAAACTAAAACCAAATGATGAATGCGTGTACTATTTATGTATTACGTGCGCTTTTTAAATTGATTGACTTGCCTGAGTTTTAAATGTTTTGGTATGCAATCATCTACGTGTTAAAGTTAATAAAGGTCCTGTGGACGCACGGGATAAAGGTCTTGTAAGATACGGGACAATACATGCATTAGTTAAGGTGACTGTGAGCCTTGCTTCGGTTGGGCCGGTCACGGTGTTCGAGGAGGAGGCCTACTTCTCGACACCACAGAAAGATAAGTTATAGATTGATTCATACCTAAGATATAATCTTAGCCTGCGCAGGCGATTTTCAAAATAAAATGTTTTATGGCTGTTACAAGTGGAAAATTTTTTTACAGCAGTTATCTATATGTCTAATCCTTGTGATGCAGCAAGAGGGGCAAGTTTTCAATCATATAGCTCTAAGAGCAAGTTTTTGAGAATGTTTTTGGCTATGTGTTCACTGAGTATGAAGTACTCAGCCCTGCATGAACTTCTAAACGTGCAGGTTAGCGGGATGTGGATGGCGTGGACGGCTTGGTGATGTGTTCTTTTGGTTGAGTCGAAAGTTGGCTGGCAATTACATGTCTTCATACATGTAGTTGTTGGGATTTGAGTCGATGTCTCCGCTGCAATATAATATGATGTTCCTTTTATTACGTTTTTTAATTTCACTCTGATACTTGTTCTAATTCACGAGCAATGTGCTCGATACAATTTATCGCTTTTCCGTTATTCTTGTCTCTTGTGAACTTGATATACTTATTCCGTTTCGGACTTGATATGTAAATTATCCATGCTCGTTGGTTGTTTAATTTTATTTTGGAAGCATGCCTTGTTTGTTATCGCTTTCAGTTAATATTTCCCCTGGTTTCCCGAGCATGATTCCCTTATGTGAGTTGAGTTAGTAGATGGTTTAGTAGTGTTAGTGTCATTCGTCGCACCTCGGGAGTCGGGGTGTGACAGAAACGCCCTTAGTCCAAGAATCCGGTGTCCGCGACTGGAAGGTCTTCTGGCTTCTCCAAGTTGAAGTTGGTGAGATTCTTCACAAGAATTGTCACCAACGGGTAGAGAGAGAGGTATTTGTTGTGGTGTGGTGAGTTACTCCATACTGAAACTGTAGAGCCGCTGTGAATCTAAAATTCACATTTTTCTTCTCCGACATGCACCATAGCAAGAACAACTCCTGCTGAGTTACCACATTTGAGCTTTCCAGGCGGCCGTAGATGTTGTAGGCCAGCCACCTATGGCATATCTGCAGTGCTGGGTCTCGAATCTCGTTCGATTTGGTGATGTTTTTCACATACTTGTCCTTGGTGGAGATGGTTGACCAGTAGTGGTTAATCTGAGACTTCTATTCGGGTGATGCCATTGTCTCTGCCTCCTTGTATTCTTCCTCATACACATCCCGTGGTTCGAGCACTCCTAGTTGGATGTTCAACTCATTGATAGAGAGATGGAACATCCTACCTCGCAGTTGAAAGCGCAGGGTACCAGGAGTCTCGATGGTGTAGTTGCCAGTGGGCTTGAACTCAACCGTTCCCATGAATTCCTCCGACATCTTCTTGTAGGCCAAGTAATTCCAGCCCAAAATGTTTCCCCAACCTATTCCTTTGAAATATCCTTCCACTTTTTCTTTGATTCCAAACCCTTCCAAACACTCCGTGAGCAAAAAGTACCAGGGAATGATCTCCTTGTTCTGGAGGATGGCATACCGTTGACTGTCTCTCGGTATGGTTGTGCCAGATGAAGCAGGTCGCACCAAACCGTTTTTCGTTATTCCAGGTTTCTTGGTGGCAATGCTTGGTGTAGACTTCACCGGGGCTGGTATTTCTCCAGAGTCAGAGCTATCCATAGCCTCTGTTTCCTCGTTTTCTTCTTCCTCAGCTTCTTTTTCTTCTCCTTTTTCTCCTTCTCCTAACTTCTCTTTGCCCATCTCCGCAGCAGTAGCCTTCCTCACTGTGCTCGTGGTGCTAGTCTTACTCCTTCCTTTGCTTAGTTTTGTTTTTGGCGGCAAAGAAGGTTTTGAAACATCCAGCTTCCTCTTGACCCCAACCCCCTTCTCTTTACCTTATGGGGTTTGCTCTCCTTGAGACTGCTCACGGGAGTTTCCCTCTTTCCTTTCTTCCTCCATTACTTGCTCTTCCTCCCGCTTGCTTCCCTGCTCTTCCTCTCCGTCATCGGAGGTGGTATGACCATTCTCCCTTGACTGAGAGGGAGAACGAGAAAGAATAAGTTCGGGAGTTGGTTCTTTTGGCAGGGATTGTGACACAGTAGCTGCTTTCTTTCAGGCGGCTGCAGAGGTCTTCTTCTTTGCTGCGGTAGTGGTAGTGGTGTTTTTAGCCGCAGGCTTCTTCTTCTCTTTCTTCTTAGGCGGCTGAATATCTGCCTCTTCTTCAGGCTGACTGGAACTCTCAATTGCTTCTGTATCCTCTTCACCGGTGGTTTATTTTTCCGACGAAGGGACCTGCTCTTGTTTTTTCTCCTCAACAATCAGAGAAGGTGTGGTCTTCTCTGCGATTTGTGAAGGGGTTTCTTCTAACGCAGAGCTACGCATCTTCCTCTTCCCTCCTGCTGGTGCAGGTTTTACAGCAACAGTGCTTTTCTACCCCGTGGTGGTAGTTTGGGTGCTACCGGAGGCGGCATTGCTCTTGGCATTCTTCCTATTTGCAGGCATTTTGGTTCTGGCCATGGTGAATGTGAAATTTGGAAATTAGGGTTTCTGATTTTACGAGTGATTGTGTGTGGGGGGAAGGCAGGAACTGACTACTTAAATGGAGTATGTGAATGGCGGTTGCAACGGAGTGGGGAGAGTGGGTATAATGTGCAGCGGTTATGGAGGTCGTGGCGGTTTAAAGGGTGAGGTGTTTAACTAGCTAGAAGGTGGAGACGACGGTTATGGAGTATGTGGAATGATTAAGGGAAGAAAAATCATTACCATATTTAAAATTCAAATATCCTTGCAGAATTCGAAGCGGCGCAGTCACTTCCCAGACAGGAGGTGTCAGACGCGCTTCCACGTCACTCCTCGGTTAGACCTATCCCGTGAAACAATACCATGGGCCTCCACCTACACACTTTGCATCGTAAAGTGGGTCCAAATTCTCCTTTTGGGCCTCGATTATCCTTGACCCATATTCCCCAAATTCTGATTCAACCCAAAATCACTAATTAAAGAAAATTTCCTAAGTAACGAATTAAACAGCGGTTGTGGTCATACCGGCGACCACTGCTGGGTTGCCTCCCAGTCAGCGCTCTTGTTTAATGTCTTGAGCTCGATGTTGCCAGACCTATTCTTACTGGTAAATAGGGTCTAGGAGAGAGCATTTCTTCTTATTCTTCATCAACTCAGAGTAGTCGAAGTAGGGCTTTAAACGGTGACCATTTACCACAAACGTATCTCTACCATTTAGGTCATATACCTCAACATTTCCATTGGGGAATATTTCCTTTACTATGTATGGCCCTCCCCATTTGGATCTGAGTTTCCCACTCATCAGTTTAAAGAGAGAATTGAAAAGTAGCACCTTTTGTCCAACCCAGAATTCCTTCTTGCGGATTTTTGCATCATGAATCTTCCTTGTCCTTTCCTTGTATAAAACTGCATTGTCGTATGCCTCCAACCGCAATTCTTCTAGCTCACTCATCTGCAATCTCCTTTCTTCTCAAGCCAAGGTCATACCGAGGTTAGTTTTCTTGATAGCCCAGTATGCTTTGTGCTCCACTTCCACAGGTAGGTGACACCTTTTTCCAAACACAAGCATGAAGGGCGATATCCCTATTGGGGTTTTGTAGGCAGTTCGGTATGCCCATAACGCTTCCCCTAAATGATTACTCTAGTCCTTTCGATTGGGGTGGACCACTTTCTCCAGTATGCTCTTGATCTCTCTATTTGAAACTTCAACTTGTCCATTTGCTTGGGGGTGGTATGCAGTTGTTACTTTATGTTTCACCCCCATCCTCTTAGTGAGTGCCCTAATAGTGGCATTACAGAAGTGAGATCCCTGGTCGCTGATGAGAATTTTTGGGACTCCAAATCTGTTAAACACCTGATCCTTCAAAAATTCAGCCACCGTATGAGCATCACTATTTTTTGTGGCCTTTGCCTCGACCCACTTAGATACATAATAGACTGCCACCAATATATATTCATAATTTCCAGACTTCAGGAATGGTCCCATGAAGTCTATTCCCCATGCATCGAAAATTTTCACAGGCATAATGGGCATTTGGGGCATCTCGTCTCTGGCAGTAATGCCTCCAACCATCTGGCACTTCGGGCAACCCTGTACCCATTTCCTTGTGTCAGCAAATACGGAAGGCCAATAAAATTCGTTGTCCAAGATTCTCCGTGCCGTTCTTCTTCCACCAAAGTGTCTACTGCATGAAGTACCATGGCACATTTCCAAGATCTGGGTGTGCTCATCCTTAGGAACACACCTCCGTATGACTTGATCTGTTCCTATTTTCCATAAATGTGGTGCTTCCCAAAAGTAAGAATGGGCTTGTGTGACCAGTTTTTGCTTTTCAAATTTGGTCTTTCCTGATGGAACTTCTTTTGTGATCAAATAATTGGCTATATCCGCATACCATGGCGCATTATTGGTCAAAGCATACAGAGATTCCATCTCTGTATGAGCATGGACGGCATACAGATTTTCATCAGGGAAGATGTCTTCTATAGGCTCTCCATCATCCTTGCCCATTTGCAGCTTGCTCAAATGATCTGCCACAAGGTTGGCAACTCCTTTCTTATCTTTGATTTCAATATCGAACTCCTGTAACAATAGTATCCGTCGAATGAGTCATGGCTTAGATTCCTTTTTTGCCATTAAATACTTCAAAGTTGCATGGTCAGTATATATGATTGCATTGGTGCCCAAAAAATACGACCTGAATTTCTCTATGGCGAATATCACTGCTAACAACTCTTTTTCAGTCGTGGTATAACTGCACTGAGCGGGGTTGAGGGTCTTTTAAGCATAGTAAATGATGTAGCTCTCCTTCCTCTTTTTCTATCCCAGTACAGCTCCAACCACATGATTACTGGAAGAGTCTCCTCAGGTCCCAAATAAGCGTATTGCAGATGTTTGGGTAGCTTCTTGAGTTCCAAGACCGGTGCCTTCACAATTAAAGGAAGTAACTTTTCGTGCTGCTCATACTGAGAAAATAATTCCGGTTTGCCCTCTGCCGATACTCCAATTGAGTACACTTCCAAAATAATTACTCTGATTTTTTTATCCACCTCTAATTCTACTTCCAAGGTGTTCTCTTTGAGTGAATATAGCTCCATAATAGCCTCTCGTACCTCGTCATCTTCTGTTTGAATAGCATCTCGATCGGTAAGGCCAGCTTGTATCACCTTTTCCGTGGGATCACTAGAACTGAGTTCAAGACTTTGTTCTTGTACCCATGGTTCAAAAACATCGATCATCTCTACTGACTCCATCTCTGGTTTCCTTTTCATAGCTTCATAGATGTTGAATTCCTCAACTATTCCATCAAATTCACATGATAAAATCCCCGTTTTCATATCAATTTTTGTTCCGGCAGTCATCATGAACGGTCTACCCAACAAAATAGTGTTTTCCTTAGCCTCTGATCCCATGTACAATACATAGAAGTCGGCAGGAAAAATTAAATCCCCGACTTTAATCAACGCATCTTTTATTACTCCTTCTGGGTATGTGTTGGACCGATCTGCTAGTTGTATGACCACACGGGTCTTTCTTAGCTCGCCCAAGTTCAGCCGATTGAAAACAGCTGGGGCATTACATTTATTGAAGCCCCTAAATCCATCATGGCCTTTTCCATATTTCTTCCTACTATGTTGCAAGGAATGCTAAACATTCCAGGATCCTTACGTTTTGGGGGTAATTTCTGCTGAATTACCACTAACACACTTTCCCCAATCACATATCAAACATCTTCTTCCACTTTCATTTTTCTCGAACATAGATCCTTCAGGAACTTAACATATTTAGGAATTTGTTTGATTGCATCCAATAATGGTATGCTAAGTTCCACTTTTTGGAACATTTTCATCATTTCACTAGCTTCCTTTTCTTTTGCTTTCTGTTGCAGTCAGCCCGGAAAAGGTGGTTCAGTTTGATCATTACCAATCTATTCTCCAGTAAGTCCATTACTGGTCCCCTCATCTCTTTCCCTGTTAACTTCTGCTTCGGCCAAAATTTTCTCGGCTTGCTCATCATCTACTTCTGTTATTATCACCTGTGCTTGTTCCTTGTGATTTATTCCTTGAGGAGGAAGCTTCCTTGTATTCTCTTCCACTTTGGCCAATGCTTTTGCCAAATGACCAATTAGAACATTGGTCTGATTCATACCAGCTCGAACTTCATTTCGAAATTTCTCACTTTTCTTGGCCATATTCTCAATGGCCTCTTCCCATGGTGCTCGCCTTTGATGTGGCTGCTGATAAACTTGTTGCTGCTGTGGTTGGTAATTCTGTTGTTGTGGTGGTCCTCCCTGATACTGTGGCTGTTGTTGGTGATGGGCATAGTGTTGAGAAGTTCCCGGTATGCCTGTGTTGTGCTGTTAGGGTTAACCATCTTGTTTCCATCTGAAATTAGGATGATCCCTCCATTTTCGATTGTAAGTGTTAGAGAAGGGATCATGCTTCCTATGAAATCCCTTGTTTCCCCCCATAGCATTTACATCCATCACGTCCTCACCAAAATTAGGGCAATTCTCAGATTGATGCCCTGTAGCATCGTATAGGCCACACTATCGTACCTTCTTCTATATGGTCAAACCACTCAACAGTGCCTTAATCTCTTTCATCTCATTGCTCAGTGCTATTAGATTATCCTTTTCTTCTTTCTTAGCTGGCAATTCTCTATTTCTTTCATACCCATCATCTCTAGATTCCTCAGCCATCGTCCCCAATAGTTTGAAAATGTCTTGAGGTGTTTTATCCATCAACGATCCATTGCATGCGGTTAGCACCAACCCTCGATCGTTCTTCTGCATGCCTTTACAAAGCTCTCAACTTGATCCTTAGGAGTGATCTCATGATGTGGGCAATTGCTCAAAAGCCGCTTAAATCGAGTCTAATACTCATGGAAAGATTCCAGCCCATCTTGTCTGATATTCCTGATTTCCTATCTTATTCTCTCAACTATGGTTGCTAGAAAGAATTCTTCCAAGAAGCATTGTTGCATCTCTTCCCAAGAAGTAACACTTTCTTGGGGTAAGTTATATAACCATCTCCTCGCATGATCCACCAACGAGAACGGGAAAAATGCCAGTTTCACATATTCTTGTTGATTCACATTTGATTGGTGCATCACTGTCATCTCAAAATCCTAGAGATGAGTATGGGGGTCGTCCTCAGCGTATCCATTGAACTTCGGTAAGACCTGTATCAATGCTGGTTTAAGGTCAAACCGCTTAGGGTCGAAAGGGTTCGCTGGTAGGGTTATCCCATTCGGCATGAGATTAAGATTTGTTGGGTATGCCAACTGTTTGAGGGTATGTGCCTACTGTGGTTCTACCATAGCATTGTGTCTCGCTATCTGTGCGATTGTGCATAGTCGTCGTTCAGTTCGGTCTATATATGGATCAAAAATCAATGCTCTTTGTACTCGATGAGTTTCACGCATACACTAATAGCAAAAAATGGAATGAGAAGAGTAAAATTGCTGCGCGTCACTCCCTGGCAATGACGCCAATTTTGACATGCACCCGTCGTGTGATACGATCAAAATACCTGTGTATGCCCCAGACGGACAGTACACGCTCCTATGCCCACTACCGAACTGGATAGTCTTAGCGGTAAGCTAGGGTTGATCCCACGGAGAGTGAGAAACTACTTTACTCTTCAGGTGCACAGGTTTGGTTGTCACGATCCAATCCTGTTTATCTGCACAAATTAAACTTTGGAAATAATCAAATATAAAAGGGGTAACATTTGGGGTAGGTCATGATTATTATTGATATGTGTATTCGGTCATGGGCATACTAAAGATCCGTCCATGTTTTGCATAAACTCAAGGCGTGGCCTACAGACATTGGAGCGTTTCAAGAGTTTATACTCCACACAAGGGATGGTTGAATCCCTTGTGGTCACTTGGTCCGAAGGTCACGCTTCACCCCGGTCACAAGGTCGTGCTTCACTCCTCTTTAAATAGTAGTCATACCCGATCTCTCAAAGTATGACCCTCACCAACCTTCTCTTTCAAGGTTCCTGGCTCCGTACCTACAGAGTAGACATAACTCGCGGGATATACATTTCCGGTAACGCGTCCAACCGGTCATCGATATATCTACAATGTGTGAGGTGAGTCCCTTGGTCAATAACCATGGCTTGATGCCTCGTCACAGTTGATGGGTAATTATTAGAGAAACGCAAGACTGAGAAACGATGCAGTATCCCCTTGCCCGTTCCTCGCCATCCAGAACTACAACACCATTGAAGGCGATGCTCAGCTACTCGGTCATGGGCATACTGAACATTATTGTGTGTCATGCCCTGGCCTTTTATTGGCATGGTACAGCTCTAACCGAGCAGAGATCACCCGCTGGGTCAGGACTGCATCACGAATTCTGCTCAGATCTCTCCGGAACCACTGGATCCAACCGAAGGCACAAATACCTCTCGAATATTTCATATATCAACACTTAATCATTTCCCCTACACAAATCTCACCAAAGAGGACTACTCACACATATTGAAATGCATATTAACGAAAGTAAATAAACACATGAAGAACATAAAATATGAAGTATTGAAATTAAGATAATACCTAAGGCAAACTGCCTTGGATTTGTTCTTCACAATGGAATTAAAATGAAAGCTGATAAATTGTTTTATGCGGAAAATATAAATGAACTGAAAGAAAAAGTGTATCTTAAGCGGAGTGCTATCGAATACTAGGGGTAACCAACGTTTTGCTAGCCACACTTGCTGGACTTTTATAGCTGAGACTGTAGCCATCAATATCCTCATTCGGTAGACCATATCAGCGTGATTGATTTCTTCCATGTTTAGCTCGATCTTGATTTGTCCTTGATTGATCAGATTGATAATTGGCAATCACCGATTGATTGATTGAGGGTGATTAACTGGCTTCCAGATCCTTCTTCACACAGGCGCTCGGTAGAATATCGTGCAAATCCTTCCACGCGTCTTTCCTTATTTGGCTTTGGTGGCTGGTTGCTAATCTCGGCAGTGGTCATACAGGCTGCATGCATTGGTTAGCCTCATACCAGGGTACCATTCTTCTCCTGGGGGAATCAGATTCATGCAATGGATTGAAACTGCTCCAATACTACTCGTTCTGACCATCTTTTCTATGTATGCCTCGGACTGAGCTTCCTTCCACGAACAACTGCTTTCTTTCCTATACAAACACTGCAGACATAAAAGATAGGAAAAATAGGGCCAAATGGCCCAAAAGTCGAAGACGCATCAATCTTCACACCAAAGCTCAATACAAACACAAGAGCGAACTAAAGAAGTTCCAAGAGAGAAAATCAAGAGTGAAGCGGCTGCAGCGTATTACATCTTTCTCTCCAAGCAAGAAGACCTTACCCGATGTTCAATCGAAGCGGAGTGTTCATCCCTCCTCCTATTCTTCTATCTAGTCTCTCAGAAATCCCCCCTTCCTAATTGAGTCTTGAAAACAGGTTCTTTTTTATATTGTGTCTGAGCAGATTCTCTTGCATGAGATTCAATCTCTAAATCACATTAAAATACCGTGTACTTTACTTTCTGCACTTTACATTCAGTATTTTAAATTCAGTTTACCTAACCAACTGACCCAGCATATTGCATACATATTGCATTTATTCAACTACACTAATTTGGGAACTTGACCTTTCCCTTTTCACAAAGGTTTCAATTTTTGTAACGAGTTTAAACGCCACCATCTTCCGCAACACAAAACTGATTGAAACCTCAGTTGGTGCATACAGCTGAACATCAGGCATAAGAGCCAGTTGTGCTGCCAACTGTGATCAGCTCCAACTGAGCAACTCAGTTGTAAAGTAGCTCCAACTAACTTTTCTACTTGTCGAGCCAACTGACCTGAGTAGTATAACTCAGTGAAAAGACTTTAGCAAAATAAAAATTTCCACTGGTGTATTCTCCCCCCCCCCCCCATACACCAGATACTCGTTACCGGGACCATCAGCCACCTCTTCTCTGCAACAAGCTTAGATAACGTTTGAGTGATGTGAGTCAATTGAGCTTGAAGATTGTTAGATGTCCCTCGACTTTTGATTTGAAAGTTCTCATAGTCCTTCCTAAAATGATCCATGGTGTCCTTCATGAATTATCCTCTGTTCTGGTCACAGTGGGGAGAAACATATGGATGCTACTGTTGAGAAGGTTGCTAAGGCTGTTGATGAGAAGGTGGCACTTGGTAATGGTTGTTGCCATACTTCAGATTCTCATTATGACGGAATCCAAAGTTATTGTTTTGCCTATAACCGATGTCTGTTGCCCAGGAACACCTTGTTAATTCTTTCCCATAGCATTGACTTCTTCTTCCTCAATGAACGAATTGGGACAATCGGAGGTAATATGGGTCAAAGCTTGACAAACTACACACTTCTTAACAGCCTTTCTCACAACTGCTTCTTTGCCATCCACTTTTCTGCTCAATGCCTTCATTCTATCGTCCATCTTGGCCATGAACTCTTTCATGGAAATGACCGGAGCATCTTTGTTTCCACCATGGTCATGAGAAATCCCCCTAGGGATGTCATCTTCATCTCTCGATTTCTCGGCCATAGCAGCTATCTTCTTGAACACTTCTGTTGGTGATTGATTGACAATTCCTCCTTCACAAGTAGCTATAGTCCACTTTCTTTCCAAAGCCCACAATCCACGCATGAAATACTCATCAAGATCGATCTCCTCAATCTGGTGTTATGGGCATTGCGACAACATTTTCTTAAATATCTCATAGTTTCATATCACGACTTATTAGTGCCTATCTTGACTGAGGAAATTGTATTTTCTCACGCTTTGGATGCGGCCAACAGGAAAATATTTGTCGAGGAATGCTTGTTGCAATTTTTTCCATGTATCCATACTTCCCTCGGGCAAAGTATAAAGCCACTCTCGTGCTCTATCAAGTAGTGAAAAGAAGAATGTGAGCAACCTTACATAATCCTCAAATCTCTCATGAGGGTTGTTGATTCGGATGGTGTTACATGCCATCTCAAAATTCTAGAGGTGAGTTTGTGAATATTCCCCTAGATGATTGCTGAACATGGGCAAGATCTGGATTAATGAATGTTTAAGCTCCTGATTTCTAGTTATCTCAGGCAGTTTGATGCTCGTGGCCTTGATGCCCTTGTCTTCATGGAACATAATCTCTCTTACGGTCTTTTCTGCTATCTTTTCTTCAGATTGTGATTCCTCGCTCTCTTGGTCAGAGTAAGAATCGTCTTGCTCAAAGTAATCGTCACCTATCAAGCCTTGGACCGCTGAAGGTTCGTTGACATCATCCTCCACGGTGCTTTTCTATTTTTTTGGTCGGATTGCTCTAGCCTCCTTCTTAAGATCCTCAACGAACAAAAGTTCTCGTGGTTCACTTCGGATTTTCTGCTTGGGCATAAATTGAACTCAAACCTTAAAGATTAACTATCTTAGATCAAATTTCCCGACAATAGCGCCAATTTAACGAAGCCATCGTTTTACTTCGCACAAATAAATTTATAGATTTCTTTGACCACAGTTGGTCTTAGGCAGCGGTAAGCAGGGTCAAACCCAAGGGAATTGGCATAGTCTCTCTTTGACGTAACCGGTGTTGCAAAATAAGGCTTTGGTCTTTATTGCACTCGTCTTGGTCAACAAGTACTAAAACTAATACTGAAACTAAATAGAAACTTGGTCAATTATAAAAGGGACTTGGATTAGGATCAAATCATTGAACATAAACACTCACTCGATCATTGGTGCATAGATATTTGTCACATGCAATTACTATTCGGTTTCCAAGAAGATTAATTCTAGCCCTTTTGTCACGAAGTCACGACTAGAATACTCTACTCTTCATCCATCCTTTTAACTTAGATCATGCCAGAGACACTCTAGGAAAAACCTCTTTCCTGGTCGAGTCAGCCACGAAGACTCTTCAGTAACTATCTTACCCAAGAAGCATTAATTTCTTTTAGACCCAAATCAGCCAAGAGGTGCCCAAGACACCGAATGCTCTCCAATACTTAATATCTGTTCGGGCATCAGAGACACTCTCGTGTTGATATTGGTGATCTAAACGCCTTAACTTATTGGTGATCAAACAATTAGTTATCTTGCCCAAATCTAATATTAAGCCCTAAGTATTTCAGGAATAAAATCATGCAAGTATTTAACTCAAATTAGACCTCACGAGTGTTTAGGTTTATGCTCAAATCATCTCACCAATCTAGGCTTAGGAATTTAGCTAGACATAATATAAAGTGAAATCAACGCAAAAGATATAAAGGAAAACATAATTGAAATTAAACCTGAAATATAAACTGTACTCCAGCAAAATAGAAAATGTATTGGCCACAGCAGCCATAAAAAACTAAAGCAAAAAATATAGTGTTTCCCGTAGGACTTGTTTCTTCCTCACAACCCTCTCAAACTAAAACATGAAGTGAAGCACAAAATCAGAATAATTACAGAGTGAAGATCAACCATATATATATATATATATACATATATATATATATAGCCAAGAATTAAGGTTGAAGTCGGTCTTCTTCAGGGGTTGGACTCCTTTCTTTGTTCGGCCTTCTTTCCTTGTTCGGCTAGGACTAGGATTCTCTTTCCTTCTCCTTGGCAAATTCTTCTTTGATCAGACTCTTTTAAGTTTAATATGGAATGTTTCCATACTAATCTTCTTCCTTGGAGAGAAAGTAATATCCCCCACCCTCGGCTTCGTCCACTCTGTCTTGGTTACGCCCACGATCTGTGCCACTCCAAATACTATCTACTCGGCATGAAGATATGGGGTGGGGGGTACTACCTCACTTGCAGCTTCTCTTTGAATATTCACTTTGTTGCCCATGCTACAAGCTTCAGCCCTTTCCCCATTTGCATCATATTGTTGCCCACGGCCTTTTCAGCAGATTTCCACTGGATTATGCCCACAATGCCACTTGTCCTGCCCTGCACATACTTCCTCCTACTTGCGTCCTCCCAGACACAAAACAGACTCTAAACACAGAAAAGACAAGAACAAAAGACACATAAATGAACATAATTATGGGTTCATCATCAGGGTATCTCGTCCAGCTTTGAGATGGATTCTGGTGAAGGTTTGGCCCAGCGCCCTTTTCTTGAGCTTTTCCTGGGTCAGCTCGAACACGTCATCATCAGGGATATTGATGAACTTCATTGGGATGTTCAGTCATAGCCTGTGACTGAATTATAACATCATTCTCAGTCCTGTCAGACTCAGTCCTAGCATTATGAGTCTCTTTTTCAGTCCTATCAGATTCAGTCATGACATTGTGAGTGGCCTTCTCAGTCCTGTCAAACTCAGTCATGGCATTGTGAGTCTTCGGACCTAAGATATACTCATCCTTCACCTCTTCTTCATTAGAATTTGTAGTTTTTACTTCTGCATTAGTTGGAACTATGATTGAGAGGGGTTTGGGAAACAACACCAATGATAGAGTAAGCTTGTCCAAAGCTGTCTCCGGACTGATATGCTCATTCCTGTCCTAACTGGTTTCTCTCAGTACTCTCTCCAACTGCTCATATGAAGACGTGTTGGAGATGAGTACCATCTAACGAGCCATGGATTTACGGATTGTTGCATCCTGGACAGTTTAGCTCATGGTCAGAGTGCCATACTTATTAAATGATGCTTCCTGGGCAAAGTTTCAGCATACTTGACCAATCTCCTGGACTTCTTTGGGGAAGGAGTCCGCTCATCATTTGAGTCAGCAGGGGACTCAGTTTGCTTGGTGATCAAGAACTGAAGTGTTAGCCTTCTTCTTCTTAGTTCGTGCTCTCTTCTTTGCTTTTGCTGGAGACGATGCATCAGTGGGCTTCTGCTTGTACTAAAGTGCCAGAACTGCATTGATGCGGCTCTCCGCACCAAACAGCTTGTCTAGATCTAAGAAAGGCTCGGTGTCAGTGGGCTTCCAGTCAATGTCCACATCGTGAACTGCGTGAAGAATCATCGAGCACACCTTAGCAAGAGCTAATACTTGAAATAGCTCATCCAGTCAATGGAGTGTCTGTCATACACAACCATCATTGGCCTCATCTTTGAGCGACTGACATCTCCCTTAGATCCAATGAGGAGATGCACACAATTGACTACTATGTCGAATAACAGTCTGGAGGGAGGCTCCAACTGGTTTTTCTGCATCCTAGCCTTGAATTCTTCATTGTTGAGGGTGATGGACCTGATAAACTTAGTCATATTAGCCTCAGAGAAGATGGACATATCATCTCCAACGGATGGGAGGTCGAACAACTCCCTAAATAATCTGTCGACATCAATGGAGTATCGCTGACTCTAGTAGGATCCTTCAGCGTGACTAACTGGGAGATGAATGTGTGTGTACAGAGTCCCATGTTTGTCCTTCTTCAGATTTACGTAGAATTATGTTGTGGCGGAGGGCAGAATATAGTGGGTCTCAATGGTAACCCACTTCTTCAATCTTGCTTTGATGAACATGTTCATCATGACTTTAAGAATCTCATGTTCTTGGTGAAAAAGAGAGAGAACATGTTCAAAAACCACCATTTACAATTTAAAAAATGTAGTGGGTCTCAATGGTAACCCACTTCTTCAATCTTGCTTTGATGAACATGTTCATCATGACTTTAAGAATCTCATGTTCTTGGTGAAAAAGAGAGAGAACAGGTTCAAAAACCACCAGAGATCTAATAGCGCTGAGCTCTCGGGTGATTGGAACGACAGAGATGGCAATAGGTTTGGCTGTTTGTGGAGGCATCTTCTTGATCTGGATTGATATCTCTGAAACACCATAGAAACGCAAAACAGAAGGAAAGAACAAGAATGGTGAATTGCAGAGAAAAACTCGCAGAAAAATTTCCAGGTATGAGGGGTTCGTAAAAGGGGATTAAAGCTTTGATGACTCCCTTAAATAGATAGACGATTGCCAAAATCAATGATTAAGAATCCCTCCTGCCTTTTTTGAAATCTACAGCTATGATTAAGAGACGGTTCGCATAAAGCTTCTCATGGATACGACGTGGATGAGATATGCGTCAGGCGGTGAAAAACACGTGCGTGTAGAGAAGTATAACCGTTTCCATGTTAGCCCATTCGCAGTTTAAAAAGCTTAGACTATGATTAAGTCTAGCTTTTCATTGAATGCAAGCCAGGGCATTTTAATATGTGATCAGTACGTCAAGGGATGTTTGAAATAAATTCAAAACACCTGCCTTAATTACTAAGGACGTACTGATACAGTTTATACCTCTCAGTCGGTGTTGAACTCAACTGATTCCTCGGTTCTGGATACACTCAGCTAACTCAAGTCGTATGTTTAGCTGAGGTTTGACTCCATCATATCTCCAAACTGAATAGTTGTCTTAAACTTGATTAGTTGCCCCTCAAGTTGAGATTATCCCTCAACTTGATATCTCCATCTTCTTTTCTTTATCTTCAGTTGGGTCGAGCAATCCAAGGAGTTGGCATAGTATCTTGCATTGCGACTCCATTAAGGGCTTTGTGAAGTTATCAGCTCATTGAATGTCAGCATGAATTTTCTCAACAATGACATCCTTCTTCTCGACATGATCACGTATGAAGTGATGTTTGATGTCGATGTGCTTAATCCTTGAATGATGAACTGGATTCAAGGCGATCGCAATCGCACTCGAGCTATCAAAATAAATAGGGACTTGGCCTGTCTCCACTTCATAATCTCTGAGTTGTTGTTTAAGCTAGAGAATTTACATGCAACAACTGCCTGCTACCACGTACTTCGATTCAGTTGTCGAAGTGGCGATACAAACCTGTTTCTTCGAGAACCAGAAAACCAACTTGCTTCCCATGAACTAATTGTATCCGAGGGTGGATTTCCTATCAACTCTATCTCTAGCTAGATCTGTGTCTGAATATCATGTCAGTTGGATGTTCTCATCAGATGGATACAAAAAACCCATGTCAACTATGCCTTTCAAGTACTTGATGATACTCTTCACTGCTTGCATGTGTGCTTCTTTGGGATCTATTTGAAATCTTGCACAAGTCTAACTGCGTATGATATATTTGGGTGACTTGCAGTGAGATAGAGCCACGATTTGATGATCCCTCTATACTTCCTTGCATTGACTAGCTTTCCTTTATGGCCAAGTTCGATCTTCCAGTTAGTGTTCATCTGATATGAACCTTGACACACAAATTGAAGACTTGAATGACTAATGGATAGATTATCCCAAAACCTTTGAATCTAACCTACGAAATAAAATAGGCGAATGGAAATTTCCTATAACCCAATGTGATGATGACACAACAACTTGGGGACGATGAATGACACACGAACGAAGGATGATTGCCTTACTGATACGTCGATAATTCAACTTGTCTTGGAACAACCAAGAAGAATTCGAAAGTCTTAAGAGAGAAATAAAACCACGAAAATATTATTGATAAGCTGTTGAAATTCGTCCATCACATAGCCTTTATATAGGCTAAATTCTAAACCTATTCTAGAAAGAAAACAACTAATGGTCTTATAATAATAAACAAAATAACCCAACTAACTAATCAAAGCCGAAAATCTAATAAACGAAAATAAATAACGTCTTCAAAATAAATAAAGTCTGTCTTCAAACTTGGCCCACACGCTCATGATAAGATTAACAAAACATGGACAATGCAATTCCCCAACGGGCTTCTTCGTCAACTCTTGATCCCACAGTTCTTGGATTAAGCTCATCAAGTTCTCCTTAAACTTCTTGGATCGTGCTCTTGTAATTGGGCCAACAGGAACTTGCACCAGTTCTTGCACCAATGATGAACCTTTGGCTCCATTATTTCCCTTCTCTTGAAAAGGATTTATCCTCAAATCCAAGTCGTCACCTACATCAAAAGGACTCAAATCAGTCACATTAAAAGTAGCATCACATTGTACTCAACTTGTAAGTCCAACTTGTAGGCATTATCGTTGATGCGCTCCAATACTTGGAATGGTCCATCTCTTCAAGGAAGTAAATTGGATTACTGCTGTAATGGAAACCTTTCCTTGCGCATATGCAACCAAGCCCAATCACCAGGCTCAAACACACCTTGCAACGCCTTTTGTTGGCTTGCTCGGCGTATTGCTTCGTGCGCCTCTCAATGTTCATCCTCACCTTC
The DNA here is from genome assembly GCA_029490685.1 of Schizonepeta tenuifolia. NCBI lineage: Eukaryota > Viridiplantae > Streptophyta > Magnoliopsida > Lamiales > Lamiaceae > Schizonepeta > Schizonepeta tenuifolia. Next base: position 103,388,690 of record CM055955.1, read on the forward strand.
TCATGAATCTATTTCACAAAATCAGCTCTCTGTTTGCCATCAAGGTTAGTATGTTCATGCTCATGTAAAGGAGATAAATCCAACGGAGTCAAAGGATTAAAACCATAAACAATCTCAAATGGCGAAAACTGAGTAGCAGAATGAACAGAACGATTATATGCAAACTCAACATGCGACAAACATTCTTCCCAAGACTTAATGTTCTTTTTGATGATAGATCTAAGTAAAGTAGACAAAGTCCTTTCACTTCCTCGGTTTGACCATCAGTTTGCAGATGACAAGTAGTAGAAAATAAAAGTTTAGTACCTAACTTACACCAAAACGTTTTCCAAAAGTAGTGCAATACCCCGAAGTTTTATAAGTCTTTGAGAGCGTGTTAAATGCGTTTATATGTTTAAATAACGTGCCTTGAGTGAAAAAAAATTTCAAGAAAAGAGATTTTCTTGAAATATTATGAAAATACCCCTATGTGCTTTGATGTGATTTTTCTCGTTTCGATTATTCGAAATGAGTATGTGATGCATTGATTGAGCTTTATTATATGAGTTTGAGCATGAGTATGAATTTAGGAGAATTCTGAGAACTTTCACTTTTGACGAATAGTGACGATAAGCCAAGAAATCACTATTCACCGACGAACTCCGAATTTAGTTTAATTAGTGTCTTTTTAACCTAGAATTAATTATAAGACCTTTGAGATATATTAGAAATTTTTCTGAGATCACATGAGAGAGTTTTAAAATTTATTTCATAACGGTTAAACTAACCGAGAAGTTTTTTAGGGTTTTCTTTGTTACTTGGAATTATGACCTAAAAATTTGATATTTGGATTCCTTAAATTATTTTGTGAGATATGAGATAGAGTATAGGTGTTTCCGATGCCGGGAACGAGTCGAGAAGAGTTTTTAGACGTTTTCAGAGTTAACAGAAAATACGGATGTATTCTACCGGAAAACTTTTTCGTCCGGGAAAATTATACCAGTTAAATTGAGATACTTATTTTATCTCTCTCCCTCTCTCTACCGACATACCCCCCTCTCTCTCTCTTAATTAGATTTTTTCTTAAGTTAAGAGAATATCATCATTCCTATTTCCTTAATTTCAACTCTCTTTCTCTCTCAAGAAAAGATCAAGCCAAAATTCTCTCAACTCTCTCTCCCCACTAGCCGAATAAGAAGAGGAAGAAGAAGCCTCTCTCTTCTTCCTTCTCCCTCTCTTCACCGCCACACATACATACACTTATAGATGAAGAAAAATTCCATGGAATTCTAAGGTTTCAAGTTTCCAAGCTTCAAGAACTTCATCATCTTCAACCTTCAACCCTAATTCAGAAGGTAATATTGTTCTTCAAGCTTTTAGATCATTTCAAGATCAAGATCATCTCACTTTTTTTTCTTTAAAATTTTCGGCATCATGCCCTAGAAAGAGATGATTAACTTTTGCCTATTTTTCTTGAGGTCTAGAGATGGATTCCTCCATGAAAAATCCAAGCTAAACTTTGAAGCTCATCTCTTTCCCCTCATCATCGACAAGAGATTCAAAAGATGAGGAGTTTGATTTATTTTTCCTAAAGTATGTTATTTATTCAAGTTTTATATATATGTAAATGTATAAGTGATCAAGAGAAAGAAAGAAAATATGCATGTTTAATTTATGCTTAGGCAAACCTAGGATGATATGGTGATGATCAATGATGATGAATGATGATATAATGAAGAACACAAACCCTAGAAATTTATCTAGGAATTAAGAGGAAAGAAAATAAAAATAATCCTATAAAATTTTAGAAGGACCGAAAATGAAGAAAGGAAAGGAAGAAAAATAATTTCTATGAGTTTTGATGATTTCTTGATTATATGTGTTTGTGATGATAGATTAAATCATTTATATGCATGTGAAGATGAGAAAATTATCTGCCCTAATTTTTCTATGAGCACCGAAAATTATGAGGAAAATGAGAAATATTTGTTGTTGATGATTTGATTTTGTTTATGTGTAGATATGAGCATGGAGATATGATTAAGTTGAGAATTTGAATTATTTTGTTAAATTTTTGAAGAAAAATCGAAGCATGAGTGTGTGGAAGAAGTTATGGTTTTTGATGGTTTATGATGATTTTGATGATATTGATGATATAGATGTGTTTATGATAATATTTGAGTGTTAGATGTTTAAGGAAAATTTAAGAGATGAAGAAAATGGGATTTTAGCTATGAAAATGCATGAAAATCGAAAAAAAAAGAGTTTGAAGGTTTATGTGTGTGTTCTTGGTGAAAATTTGAAGATATGAGTGTGTGTTCTTGGTGTTCTTGGTGAAAAAGATGAAGATTTGAAGATGAATAAAATTAATTATAAAATAAATTAATTAATTAAATTAATTAATAAAAAGAATCGAAAAATTTAAAATAAAATAAGAATAAAAAGAGAATAAATAATTTATTTATGGAGATAATAATTGAATAAAACAAAGAAAAGCATTTCTTTGTTAAGGATTAAGTAATTAAGAGAAGAAATTATGTGAGTTTAGTAATAGTAATTAAAAAGAGAGATAATAATATTAGTTGAGAAATAAAAAGGAAAATTAAAACAAAGAGATGAAATTAAAAGACAAGTATGAGAGCTTAAGGGATAATTTAATCAAGATTAAATTCGTTTACTTGTTTTGATTATGAAAATAATCAAAGAGTTTTGGAATAAAAATAATAAAAGTAGAAATAAATAAGTTAATGAAATAAAGAGTTGTAAAATATTAGTTTTGAGATTCAAGTTTATACTTAGATGATTAAATAATGCTACGAAGAAATAACTCAAATAAAATAAAGTCTTGAGTTGAGATCGAATAAATGTTAATTACTAAAAATGTGAAAATCGAGTTTAGTGTGTCTTAAATGCTTGAATGTTCATTCTTTGATGATGTGTCGAGTATTGAATGATTGAATGATAATGTTAAGTAAAAATAATCGAGTTTGCTTTTCAAAGCTTTTGAATTCGAGATGAGACGACGAAGAAATCAAGCGTCGAGTTTTTAATTGAGAAGTCGAAATTTTTATGGAATAAAGAAAAGAAAATTTAATTAAGAAAAAGAATATATATATATATATATATATATATATATATATATATATATTTGGAAGTTAATTATTAAGACGAGGCTTTACACGAGTATATGTTCATCTTTCGAAAAATGACGTCGTATTTTAAATCGAGAATATTAAAAAGAAGTTTGAGTTTTAAATTCAAAAATTCTTATTATTTGATTTATTAAAAGCTTGATAAGATTATCTTCATTATTTTCCAATGTTAATCTTTTCTAAAAATAAAGTCGAGCAATGTCAAGATAACTATTGACTGTGTTTGAAATGAAAATCACGTTTGAGTTCATTATGCTTGATTGAACTTATGTGCTTAAGTGAAATGTTTCTGTTTCGTTTATTCATGAAATGACTTGTTCATTTATTGTAGATACTCGTTTATGACATGAATAATTTGTGATGACGATAGTTAAGAATTATGAATCAAGAACTCGAATAATATTTCCTCGTTTAGCCAGAAATACTAAAGCAATATTATTTCTAGAAACAAGAATGTGAGTCGAAGTTTATTTAGTAACCGAGTAAAAGTTAATAACCCGAGAACGAGAAAGTCGAGAAAGATATCGACGTATAAAAGTTAAAATAATATAGAAAAGACCCGAGTCAAGTAGAAGTCCTTCAGCCGAGCCCAAAACCTACTTTACGTTTTACGAGATAATAGTCTCGTCCTTATTCGATGTTGTTTGTGAAGGACTGTAATACACCGGATATTTTCTTTCGACGAAAAATAAAAGTTTGCTTAATAATTAAGGCTTTGCACGCCTAAGTTAAGGATTTTCGATTCTAAGACTAACGGTGAAATCCATTTCTGAAAATAAATTCCAGAAGTCGGTCGAACGACTACTGTATTAGGTTTTTCGCGTCCTACAAATTTATCATCCGAAAACTCAGATTGAAAAACCGTCAGGATTTACATTCACTCTTTCTTCGATACGAGATCACCGGAGAAAGTCAGTTTTTATGATTTTTCCGAGCAAATTTTAGACTGTCTAATCCCGACTTTTTCTCGGATTTTGAAAAACGAATTAGGTTTTTCGAGTACGTGATTTATTTCTAATCTAACATACGAATTAGATTTCGTCGAATACGTAACCACCCAAGAAATTATTTCTCGACTTTTTAAACGTCGTTCTAGACCCGGAAACAAGATTTTTCCGACAAATAAATTGCATCCAAACACCTCTTAGTGTGTCATCACCCTTCAATTAGATATTTTCTCACTTTATGTATAGTAAATCACCTTTTCATCATCTCTCTCCCCCTCACTCTCATTGCCGCCTCCTGTCTCTCTTTCTCTCCCATTCTCTCTCAAATTCCTCCATTAAAATCATCTTCTTCAAGCTTTCTCAAGAACACAAGTCTCCCGTCTACCGATTAATTTCATTTCCGAGTTCATATTCCGCAAGGTAGGAACTTCGTCTACGTTATGAACCGAACAAAATCTTGATTCCATCATCTTTATTTTTTCGAAATTTATAGGGTAAAGAAGCATGACGAACTTTGTTTAATTCATGTTCTAGTATGTTTAGAATTAAGTTCTATGAATTGAAATCGAAGAAAATCATCCCCTCCTAACCTAATGTTAATACCGAAATTTTCTTAGAATTTAGGGGTTTTTGCTAGTTTGATTTTCTTGTTGTTTGATTGATGAATTAGTGTTCTACATGTTGTTAATTGACTACATGAATTAAATTAGAATTTTCTAAAAATAAAAGTGAAAGTGTAAGAGAAGAACAAGTGAGGTTTTGATGAAGAAGATGATATGATATGCATGAATTGTTGATGGAAATGGTATGTAGTATGTTGTAGGATGAATATATATTTATTTGGATTTTTCCTAAAAATAAATTGGAAAACGTAAGAGACGGAAATCCGTCGATAAGTTGAAGCTCGTTAATGTTTTGATAATATGGTTTGCATATTAGTGATTCTTGATAGATAATGATCGTTGTTGTAAAATTTGAATAAAATTGGATAACGTAGGATTTTTAGTAAGAGACGAGCAATCGTCGATAAGTCGAGCATGAATAATGATTTAGGTTTGTGATTCGAACCTATGTTAATCTTGTTAGTTGATGATCGTAACCATAAAGTTTGAACGAATTCTAAGAAGATTTGATTTTTGATAAGAGACGGAGAATCGAGATTAAAAGCCGATAGAAAAGTCGAATAAGGAAAACCTTTTTAATAATAATGATTGTTAAGGATTGACGAGAAATGTTATGAGTTATAGTTAAGAAATGAGAAGTTGTTGAATGAAATAGAATTTGAAATTTGAATTGGTTTAGTAAATGGTTAGTTGAAAATGACGAGGAAATGCTCGTCGTTTGTTTAATCAAAGGACGTAATTGTGAACCCGATTAAGGGATATTACATGTAGACTGCATTGAGATGAAAATTTCGTGAAAATAAAAGTGGAATAACATTAATCGAACCTAGGGAATCGTGCGTTGAGTTTTGTCGAGCTTTAGGGTTTCGCGCGACTATTTTGCGACGTTTCATGAAAACTGTCATAACTTTTAGCTCGCTTAACAAAATCGTGATCCGTAAATTGGAGAGTAAACTAGACACCCATGGATTTCTTTTGGTATAAATTACATCCCCTGTGTAAGAATGCTCTGTTCTGTGCGAACTCCAGGACTACTGTATTGTGCAGTAAGTTTCCAAAACTTAAATTCTTAAGTTGAATCCTTTTCAACTTCGTTCCTTGTGAACTTTTAAGTCGTTATAAGTTATCGACGTCCATTTATCTACTGACCTAAGTGTCGAGTAATGAGCCGAGTCAGTCTATAGACGAGAATTGATCGAAGTCTCTTTTATTCGTTAATCAAAAGAAAGTAGTAAAGTGCAAAGGCCTAAAAGTCTAAAACGAATTCAATTTCTTTTCTTTAAATCATCTTGATCGATTACTAAAGTTTGAATATTTGCGATAAAAGAAGAAAGTCGGAGTTGAAGACAGGACGGAAGACCGAAGGTTAAGGTTTGTTCTGTAAACGATTGATGTGGGCTTTTCTATATGTCAAACTAAAATGATCGATGCTCGAAAATCTTTATTTACCGCTTTGATAACTGTGTTTTCAAAGTGATTATCAGAGCATAAATGATTTCGATTTATGTGAATTCTATTATGCCTATCTGACGTTGGTTCGCCAACCAGTTAATGATCAGATTCTGAGTTAACCCACAGTGTGTTATCCAGAACTAGTGTACACGGTAGCCGGTGTGCGTGGTACTCTGTTGAGGGGTAGTCAGCCACGGTGAGGAGCGTGCGCGGAAGAAGACCTTCTTCCCCGGCGTTTTAAAACAAATTATGTTCTAATATGAAAGTGATAACAGTCAGAAAATCTTGATCAAGAAAAGTGATTTATGTTTATAAAAGAAAATGTTTAGTAGGCACGGGTATTTGATGAAAAACCCGATGTGCTACCTTTTAAGATGCCTGATTAATCTATACTTATGATATGTTTTCGGCAACGTGCCCACTAAGTATGTTTATACTTAGCCCTGCATATGTTTTATAAAATGTGCAGGTTGAGTGACGGGAGCGGTGAAGGTTGAGTAAGGATTGAGTATAGAGTTGAAATAGTATGAAGAACTGTATGTCAAGCTTTACGCTTTCCACTGCTAATCTTTTTGAAGTTAATGTATCTTTCTTTCGGGTCTAAGCCCTGTACAATGAACTTCGTTCCTTTTTGATCAACTTGTCGAGTGATCCTTCGAGATCAACTCTTCCTTTTAAATAAAGTCTTGTTCATAGAAGTTATTCTGTTATAAATGTTTGTTTATTCGTTCATTCTTATTCATCCCCCTTCTTCCCCACTTCTTTAATCTAACTCCTAGTCGCACCCCAGCTTTTGCCGTCCCTCGGGATTTAGGGTTGTGACAGAGTGGTATCAGAGCAATCGTTTCTGCTTTGCATACAAGTTATCTTTCAAGTAGTACGATAGAGCATTTGTTCATGCTCTACACCCAAGTATTCTTTCAAGTAAAGTTAAGTCGTAACACTAATGTTTAAAAGTGTAGACGACAACTCAACCTCCCGCTACGTCAACTCAACAGAAAGAAAGAAAGAAATAAAGAAAAGTAAGGAAAGAACTTCAGAAGTATGATTTCTTTTAAGAAGAAATTTTCGATTAAAGTATGCAAGAAATTTTGATTAAGTATGAAAGTATGATGAGATTAAGTATGCCAAGTATGATTTGATTAAAGTATAAGATTTATACTTTGTGATATTACGTGAACTATGTGAAAGCATGAATGATGTACTATGTGAAAATACGTGAAATTATTTGAGTTAAATTCTTTATTATTGAAAAGTATGTTGATAAGAGAACTTAGACCATTGTTCTAAGATTTCTCCCGATTCTCTGAGAACTTAGACTATTGCTCTAAGGATTCTTCTGATTCCCTGAGAACATAGACATTTTAAGGAGCATTGGTTCCAAATGATTTCGAAAGAGGCGATCGGATCGGAAAGGACAGAATGAAGGGAATCAAAGCAAATAAACGAATGTCACCTGCGTAAAGTGACATGAACAACAGACTCGTTGGAGTCGACTTGTTCTTTTTAAATGAAAGCCGTAAGAATTCCCTTTTAAGGAAATAAAATAAAGAATAAAAAGAAGAATAAGAACAAATAAGTTGATAAGTTAAAAAGAAAGGAAAGAAATGGTTAAGAAATTTTCTTCGAGGAAGAAATAAAGTAAGAAAGTAAAAGAATAATAAGCAAAAGGATGAAAGTAAAATCGTGAATTTTTTTTTTTTTATGATTGTTTGAGTGCAATTTCTTGAAATTGCTAGATGAATAAGATAAGCTGAGATTAAGTGGTTAAGTATTGCAATTTTGAATAATGGAGTATTCTAATTGTAAATTTAAGAATTTTCTTAAGATAAGTTATTATCCTACCAGTTGCTGATCCGTGTTTCTTAAAACCTTTTAGGATGGCTTCTAGTAGTGACATGACTCAGGAGAATCAATCCCCACTACAGCGTACTTGGGCAGATGAGATACTGGATGAATATCAAGATTACGAGGCAGACCCAAACGACGACATAGGACAGATAGTTAGTAACTTTTCCGCGCTTTACCATGCAGCCCGACACAGTATTACAGAGCATGAGGCTATAGCAGACTTGATTGTTCGACTACCAGATGAGTGGCACGGATGGGCACATGATGTGTCTTGGTACTTCCTTGCACTATTCGGTGATGACACTGAGCCGATAGGAGATTTCTCAGGATTCGCTCTCGCCGTACACGAGCGTTTCTTTCAGAACAGATTCATAGTGTCAGTTCTCATTCAGGAGCACCACCCCTACCGTCATTTTCTAGAGCCAGAGCCAGAACTTTTGGACGTGGATCCAGAGATGGCCGCACAGTTAGAATTGCCACTAGTCCTTTCACCCAGTGAGAAGTTAGTTCCAGAGACAGGATACCTGGAGATCGGCACGGAGCTTGCTACTATGATAGAACTTCCATTCCCATTTAGACCACTTGAAGAGATCTGTGCAGAGTTGGCGAGGGTTCGAGAAGAGTTTGAGGCAAGACCATCCAGGGTCCGTTCTACAGAGGAATACGAGTCTAGTTCACCTCCCGAGCACCTGCTGCCTCCAAAGAAGGGGACAGTAGAGACCAGTTTGGACTACTTGGTTTCAGACTCGGGGAAAACAGTTTCAGACGTGCCTTCACCACCACACTTACACTTTTGGACGGCACTACTTTAATGGTTGACGAGGCACTTCAGCTCGTCTTTGGTACAGATTCTGAAGAGGATCCGGAGGAGGACCCTGAGGAGTTTCAGGCCGTAGAGGGCAGTAATGACTCGACTGCATCTTGTTGAGCAGAGCGTCTTAGACGCGTAGTAGCAGTAGAAGTTTATTTTTGTCTTGTAAATAGTCGGATCAGTAACCATCCTTTTGTAGTACTCTAAGCGGATACGAAGTTTTGGGATCGTTTCCATTCTAGTACTTCCAGTAAGTACGGAGATGCAACTTGTTAGTGCACTCGGTATATAGATAGGCAGTTAGCCTAGTTTAGACTGGTCATAGTCTAACTTTTTATAAGTCCTCGTTGGAGACAAAACTAATATTCTTTTTTGACTTGTGTATATTATATATATGATGACCCGAGAGTGGGCTTAAATCTTGTGAAAGTTTCTTCTAAAGTGCGATTAGAAGAAAAAGTTTAGATGAATATTCCGGTTTAACCGAGAAGTTAAAAGTTTAAAGAGTTAAGTATCGAAGCTATTATCAGTTTTCTTTTCCCAACACAAACAAGGAAAAGGGTTAGTAAGTAAAAGAAGGTTAAGTAAGTAAGTAAATGATTAAAAGCAAAAGTGCTAATGAGAATTTCTGTTTTCAATTATTTCGAAATGCCGCCGAGAGTAGTTAACAATCGAAGAGGACCTGGTAGGCCCAGGGGACGTGGTAGACGTCCAGCTCAGAATGATAGGGAAGAGGAACAAGAATATCATGAAACCCCCCCCCTCCCACCACCATCACCATCTCCACCACCACCCCGTCATGATATTGAGGACTTATTCCTCAAACAAAACCCACCTGTGTTTAAAGGAATCGGTAACCCAAGCGATGATGAGCTTTGGGTGCAAACTATAGAGAAAATCTTTAAACTCCTCAGATGTACTGATGAGGAGCGTTTGTCGTGTGTCGCATTCCAGCTTTTCGGACCAGCTGACTACTGGTGGGAGGCTAGGAAGAAAGTTATACATGCGGAGCATCTGGCTCGTTTTACATGGGAAGAATTTAAGGAAGAATTATACGATAAGTACGTACCTAAGACCTATAGAGCTCAGAAGGAGGCTGAGTTCTATAATTTAAAACAAGGAAAGATGACAATAACTGAGTACGACGCCAAGTTCTATGAATTGTCAAGGTATGCACCTGCTCAGGTAGATACCGAAGAAAAGATAGCAAAGAAATTCCGTGGGGGACTTAAGCATGAGCTAGGTGTAGCACTAGCCAGTCATGGAAGACTGAGCTACCCAGAGATACTAGGGCGAGCTCTAGAGATGGAGGCAGTAGAGCCCGATGAAAAGAAAGTCGTAACATCCACACTAGCCCCAACCCAGACTCAGAATCGAGACCATTCCAACAACAATAACAGCAACTATAAAGGAAAAAGGAAATGGGAAGGAGAAAACCAGGGAAGAAATCAGCATAGCTTTCAGTAGCCAAATCACAAAAATCAATCAAAGCAGGGGCAACAGACAAACAATAACCAAGGAAAGGACCGTTCCTGTCTGTCCTAAGTGTAATAAGATGCACTACAGTGTCTGTCAAGTAAACTCTGGTGTTTGCTTTAAATGTGGACAGAAAGGACACGTGAAAAGAAATTGCCAAAAACCGATGCAACCAGTAGGATCAAATCAGTATGGTCAGCCCCAACCTTTGAGGGCAATTCAGGCACAGCCGCTACAGCAAATGACGCAGCAGCAGTATCAACAGCAACAGAGTGCAAAGGCATTCATGATTAGGCGAGAGAAGCGCAATAAGGGCAAAGGAAATTAGGCAGGTATATGACGAACTTCTTGATTACCTTGTCATTATTCTGCCTCATACCAGAACCTTACATTCATTATTTCTAGTGCCTATCGACACTATAAGAGTAGGACCAGAGTGCGATAATCATAAAATAAGAATAACCACGCCTTAGGAGAGATTATCATCACTTCCTTAGTTTTTTTTGCTCGAACATAGAATTTGACTTAGGATCTTTTTAAGATCATAGTAAGCAATCTGAACGAAATGAAAATATTCGACGTAGATATAATCCATGGGATGGATTGATTAATTTTTAACTACGCCATTTTATATGAAGCATAGGCCGAAAGAATTAGAAGAGCTTAAGATCCAGCTGCAAGAATTGTTAGACCTTGGATTCATTAGACAGAATGTTTCACCGTGGGGAGCACCTATTTTGTTTGTCAGAAAGAAAGATGGTTCTATAAGGATGTGCATAGACTATCGTGAATTAAATAAGATCACCCTTAAGAATAAGTATCTTTTGCCAAGGATAGAAGACCTCTTTGATCAGCTTAAGGGAGCAGGAGTCTTTTCAAAAATAGATTTAAGAACTGGGTATCATCAATTGAAAATCAAACCCAAGGACATACCTAAGACTGCTTTCCGAACTAGATATGGCCATTACGAATTCCTAAGTTATGCCATTTAGTTTGACTAACGCCCCGCAGTATTCATGGATCCCATGAATCGAATCTTTCACCCGCACTTAGACAAATTCGTCTTAGTTTTATCAACGACATTCTCATTTACTCTAAACATGAGGAAGAACACAAAGAACACTTGAGAATAGTTTTAGAAACGCTTAGAGCCGAGAAGCTTTACGCCAAATTCAGTAAGTGCGAGTTTTGGCTGAAGGAAGTAATGTTTCTTGGACACATCATATCAGCAGAAGGCATCAAGGTAGATCCAGCCAAGGTAGAGGCAGTACGCGATTGGAAATCGCCAACAAGTCCGAACGAAATTAGGAGTTTCTTAGGTTTAGCCGGTTATTACAGAAGATTCATCGAAGGATTTTCAACGATTGCTAGACCTATGACATAACTACTTCGGAAGGAAAATAAGTTCAGATGGACGAACGAATGCGAGAAAAGTTTTCAGACACTCAAGGAGAAGTTAACCACAACACCAGTGTTGGCTTTTCTAGAAGCAGATAAGGAATACATAGTATATACTGACGGGTCAAAGAACAGATTAGGATATGTTTTGATGTAAGAAAGAAAGGTGATAGCTTACGCTTCACGAAAACTTAGACTCCATAAAGTCGATTATCCAGCCCACGATTTAGAATTAGCAGCCTGCGTTGAAATTTTGGAGACATCACCTCTATGGTGTAAGGGTTGAGATTTTTACGGACCATAAGAGTTTAAAGTACTTCCTTTAGCAAAAAGGAATTGAACATGAGGCAAAGGAGATGGCTCAAATTAGTCAAGGATTATGATTGTGGTATCAATTACCATTCAGGAAAAGCAAACGTTGTAGCCGACGCGCTGAGTCGCAAGACTCCAACCAAGTTAGGATGTCTCTTTGTTGAGAAAGAAACTCTTGTATGAGAATTTGAGAAAATGGACTTAGAAGTGCTCGATGCACCTGAAACGATAACAGACCATATAGCAGCACTAGTAGCTACACCAGACTTACGAGAAAGAATCATTAATGCCCAAAGAAAGGACGAGTCGATCGAAAAGCTTCGGCTTAAGATAAGAACGGATAAACCATACGGTTATTTCAAAGCACTAGATAATGCAATTTTTATTTAAAAGTAGACTTTATATCCCTAATAACGACAAATAGAAGAACGATATCATGAGTGAGGCTCACGATACGCCATAAACAGCATGCCTAGAGAGTACGAAGATATATTAAGATTTAAGAAAGAATTTCCGGTAAAACAGATTGAAACAAGATGTTGCCTCGTTTATAGAACAATGTTTGGCTTATCAACAAGTGAAAGCTTTACACCAAAGACCATACAGATTGTTACAACCATTAAGTATTCCAACGTAGAAGTGGGAAGATATAGCCATGGATTTTGTGACGGGTTTGCCCAAAGCCTAGAAAAGGAGATAATACCACCTGGGTGGTTATTGATAGGTTCACAAAATCAATTCACTTCCTACCAATTCCAATTACCTTTGGATCAGAAAGTTAGCTTAGTTGTATGTTCGTAAGATTGTACGTCTGCACGGAATACAAAAGTCGATAAGGTTTGATAGAGATGCCAGATTTACTTCAAGGTCTTGGACTACTATGCAGAAGAAGCCAAGTACCAACCTTAATTTTAGTACCGCCTTTCACCCCCTAAACGGATGGACAATCCGAGAAGACGATTTAAATACTCGTAGATATCTTGAGAACGATAGTATTGGATTGAAGTGCAAAATGGAAGAATGTTTTGCCGTTGGTCGATTTCGCTCATAACAATGGTTATCAGGCTACGATAAGTATTGTACCTTACGAGGTTTTGTATAGGAAGAAGTTTAGATAACTGCCTTATTATAATAAGGTAGGTGAAAGAAAAGAACCTAGGACCAGATACGGTTAGTGAAATGATCGAGATCATTCGATAGACTCGAGTCTGAATAAAAGAAGTTTAGAGAAGACGAAAGTCTTATGTGATTTACGCCGATCAGAACTTAATTTCGAAAATGGAGATAAAGTTTTCTTAAGATTTCTCCGTTGAAGAGAATCATTAGATTCGTGTCAAGTGTAAGCTTAGACAAAGATTTTTATGATCTCTAGATATCTTGAAAAAGATAGTTTTAATGTGTATAGATTGCGTATCTCGTTGAGAAAGTACGTGTTCATTTCTAAACATGTGATCTACCAGCAAGACATAGTTCTTGATTCCCAATTTAAGTTATAAATTATGATGAAAGACCGCAATCGATCTTGAATCGAAAAGTGTGAGAGTTAAAGAAGCAAGTCAGTACAGTTAGTAAAAGTATTATAGAATCACCACAGACAAGAAAAAGCCACGTGAGAACTCAAAGAAAAGATGGGGAAGAAGTATCCCTAACAGTTTAAGGAAGATATGCAAATTTTGGGACGAAATTTCTTGTTAGAGGGGTAGGATGTAATACCTCAGATATTTTCTTCCGACGAAAAATAAAAGTTTGTTTAATAATTAAGGCTTTGCATGCCTAAGTTAAGGATTTTCGATTCTAAGACTAACGGCCAAATCCATTTCTGAAAATAAATTCCAGAAGTCGGTCGAACGACTACTGTATTAGGGTTTTCGCGTCCGACAAATTTATCGTCCTAAAACTCAGATTGAAAAACCGTCAGGATTTACATTCACTCTTTCTTCGATACGAGATCACCGGAGAAAGTCAGTTTTTATGATTTTTCCGAGCAAATTTTAGACTGTCTAATCCTGACTTTTTCTCGGATTTTGAAAAACGAATTAGGTTTTCCGAGTACGTGATTTATTTCTAATCTAACAGACGAATTAGATTTTGTCGAATACGTAACCACCCAAGAAATTATTTCTCGACTTTTTAAACGTCGTTGTAGACCCGAAAACAAGATTTTTCCGACAAATAAATTGCATCCAAACACCTCTTAGTGTGTCATCACCCTTTAATTAGATATTTTCTCACTTTATGTATAGTAAATCACCTTGTCATCATCTCTCTCCCCCTCACTCTCATTGCCGCCTCTCGTCTATCTTTCTCTCCCATTCTCTCTCAAATTCTTCCATTAAAATCATCTTCTTCAAGCTTTCTCAAGAACACAAGTCTCCCGTCTACCGATTAATTTCATTTCCGAGTTCATATTTCGCAAGGTAGGAACTTCGTCTACGTTATGAATCGAACAAAATCTTGATTCCATCATCTTTATTTTTTCGAAATTTATAGGGTAAAGAAGCATGACGAACTTTGTTTAATTCATATTCTAGTATGTTTAGAATTAAGTTCTATGGATTGAAATCGAAGAAAATCATCCCCTCCTAACCTAATGTTAATACCGAAATTTTCATAGAATTTAGGGGTTTTTGCTAGTTTGATATTCTTGTTGTTTGATTGATGAATTAGTGTTCTACATGTTGTTGATTGACTACATGAATTAAATTTCTAAAAATAAAAGTGAAAGTGTAAGAGAAGAACAAGTGAGGTTTTGATGAAGAAGATGATATGATATGCATGAATTGTTGATGGAAATGGTATGTAGTATGTTGTAAGATGAATATATATTTATTTGGAATTTTCCTAAAAATAAATTGGAAAACGTAAGAGATGGAAATCCGTCGATAAGTTGAAGCTCGTTAATGTTTCGATAATATGGTTTGCATATTAGTGATTCTTGATAGATAATGATCGTTGTTGTAAAATTTGAACGGATAACGTAGGATTTTTAGTAAGAGACGAGCAATCGTCGATAAGTCGAGCATGAATAATGATTTAGGTTTGTGATTCGAACCTATGTTAATCTTGTTGGTTGATGATCGTAACCATAAAGTTTGAACGAATTCTAAGAAGATTTGATTTTTGATAAGAGACGGAGAATCGAGATTAAAAGCCGATAGAAAAGTCGAATAAGGAAAACCTTTTTAATAATAATGATTGTTAAGGATTAACGAACGATATTGTAGTTAACGACTTTTCCATCCGAGATACGAAATGTTATGAGTTATAGTTAAGAAACGAGAAGTTGTTGAATGAAATAGAATTTGAAATTTGAATTGGTTTAGTAAATGGTTAGTTGAAAATGACGAGGAAATGCTCGTCGTTTGTTTAATCAAAGGACGTAATTGTGAACCCGATTAAGGGATATTACATGTAGACTGCATTGAGATGAAAATTTCGTGAAAATAAAAGTGGAATAGCATTAATCGAACCTAGGGAATCGTGCGTCAAGTTTTGTCGAGCTTTAGGGTTTCGCGCGACTGTTTTGCGACGTTTCACGGAAACTGTCATAACTTCTAGCTCGCTTAACCAAATCGAGATCCGTAAATTGGAGAGTAAACTAGACTCCCATGGATTTCTTTTGGTATAAATTACATCCCCTTTTTAAGAATGCTCTGTTTTGTGCGAACTCCAGAACTACTGTATTGTGCAGTAAGTTTCCAAAACTTAAACTCTTAAGTTGAATCCCTTTCAACTTCGTTCCTTGTGAACTTTTAAGTCGTTATAAGTTATCGACATCCATTTATCTACTGACCTAAGTGTCGAGTAATGAGCCGAGTCAGTCTATAGACGAGAATTGATCAAAGTTTCGTTTATTCGTTAATCAAAAGAAAGTAGTAAAGTGCAAAGGCCTAAAAGTCTAAAACGAATTCAATTTCTTTTCTTTAAATCGTCTTGATCGATGACTAAAGTTTGAATATTTGCGATAAAAGTAGGAAGTCGGAGTTGAAGACAGGACAGAAGACCGAAGGTTAAAGTTTGTTCTGTAAACGATTGAGGTGGGCTTTTCTATATATCAAACTAAAATGAGCGATGCTCGAAAATCTTTATTTACAGCTTTGATAACTGTGTTTTCAAAGTGATTATCAGGGCATAAATGATTTCGATATATGTGAATTCTATTATGCCTATCTGATGTTGGAGTTAACCCACAGTGTGTTATCTTGAATTAGTGTACACGGTAGCCGGTGTGCGTGGTACTCTATTGAGGGGTAGCCAGCCACGGTGAGGAGCGTGCGCGGAAGGAGGCCTTCTTCCCTGGCGTTTTAAAATAGATTATGTGCTAATATGAAAGTGATAAGAGTCAGAAAATCTTGATCAAGAAAAGTGATTTATGTTTATAAAAGAAAATGTTTAGTAGGCACGGGTATTTGATGAAAAACCCCGATGTGCTACCTTTTAAGATGCCTGATTAATCTATACTTATGATATGTTTTCGGCAACGTGCCCACTAAGTATGTATTTACTTAGCCCTGCATATGTTTTATAAAATGTGCAGGTTGAGTGACGGGAGCGGTGAAGGTTGAGTAAGGATTGAGTATAGAGTTGAAATAGTATGAAGAACTGTATGTCAAGCTTTACGCTTTCCGCTGCCAATCTTTTTGAAGTTAATGTATCTATCTTTCGGGTCTAAGCCCGTACAATGAACTTCGTTCCTTTTTGATCAACTTGTCGAGTGATCCTTCGAGATCAACTCTTCCTTTTAAATAAAGTCTTGTTCATAGAAGTTATTCTGTTATAAATGTTCTTTTATTCGTTCATTCTTATTCATCCCCCTTCTTCCCCGCTTCTTTAATCCAACCCCTAGTCGCACCCCGGCTTTTTCCGTCCCTCGGGATTTGGGGCTGTGACAAGGACCAAGTGGGACGGAAAAGTAGCGAGGACGAAAAGAGTAAGCCGCCTAGCTTAGTTCTTCGGAAGTCACGTGGGCTTTTCTAAATCCGAAAGACTGATGAATGCTATTATTTATTGAGCATTATTACTATGTGAGTTTTAAATCAATTGACTTGCCATATTATTTAAGTCGGTATGCTTTATCATCTATTTGAGATTATTTGCCCTGTGAAAGACAGGAACCCACGTGTGGTATTTGAGTTATTTGAGGTGACTGTGAGCTTTACCTTGGTTTAGCCGGTCACAGTGTTTGAGAAGGAGGCCTACTTCTTGACTTAGAGTTGATGTAGTAGATGATGCATGCCTGTATTGAGTATTATATTTTGACTGCGCAGTCCATTTGGAAAATAAAATGAATTTGCATTCACAAGTAAAATGTTTTAAATCTTATTAATGTTTGTGATGTTGTGGCAAGGCAAGTTCAATTATATAGCTGTAAGAGCAAGTTTTTAAAATGTTTTGGCAATGTGTTCACTGAGTACAAAGTACTCAACCCTGCATGTATTTCAAAACGTGCAGGTTAGCGGGATGTGGATGGCGTGGACAGCTTGGTGGTGTGTCTCTTTTGGTTGAGTCGAAAGTTAGCTGGCAATTACATGTCTCCATACATGTTGTTGTTGGGATTGAGTTGATGTCTCCGCTGCATGATATTTGCTTTCAATATGTTTGGATATTACTCTGATACTTTGTTGAATTCAAGAGCGATGTGCTCGAAACAATTTACTTCTTTTGCTTAGTTCCCGAATCATGTGAACTTAACAACTTATTCTATTTTGGACTTTCTCATGTAAATTACCTATGCTCGTTTGATGTTTTATTTTGATTAGAAATCATGCTTCTATTTGTTATCGGTTTCAGTCAATATTCCTTTAATTCCCCGAGCATGAACCCTTATGTGAGTTGAGTTATTGGATGGTTTATTATCGTTCGTCGCACCCCCAGAAACGGGGCGTGACAAGTAGCTCAAAAACTTCGAATCCCTATCCGAAACAATAGTCCTAGGCATGCCATGCAATCTAACAATCTCTCTAAAGAACAGATCAGCTATATGAGATGCATCATCAGATTTATGACATGGAATGAAATGTGCCATCTTAGAAAATCTATCAACAACAACAAGATCGAATCTCTACCACGCTTAGTCCTAGGCAAACCTAACACAAAGTCCATAAAAATATCAATCCAAGGTGCTGTAGGGATAGGCAAAGGTGTATACAACCCATGAGAATTCACCCTAGACTTAGCTTGTTTACAAGTAACACAACGACCATAAATTCTTTCAACATCACATTTCATATGAGGTCAAAAGAAATGTTCTTGTAAAATAGATAAAGTCTTAGCAATGCCAAAATGTCCCATCAATCCCCCACCATGAGACTCAAGCAACAACAAATCACATATAGAACACTTAGGAACACACAACTTATTCATCCTAAAAAGATAGTTATCATGCCGAAAATATTCTCCTCTAGCATATCGCTCACATACTCGATAAATCCCACCAAACTCAGCATCATGCTCATATAAGCTCTTAATACACTCAAAACCAAGCAACTTAGCATCTAATGTAGAGATCAAGGCATACCTCCGAGAAAGTGCATCAGCCACAATATTCTCTTTACCTTGCTTGTATTTGATAACTTATAGAAACGTCTCAATGAACTCCATCCAACGAGCATGCCTCTTGTTCAACTTGTGCTGCCCCTTCAAGTGCTTCAACGACTCATGATCAGTGTGAATGATGAACTCATTCGCCCGCAAGTAGTGTTGCCACGTTTGTAGCGCTCTCACCAATGCGTACAACTCCTTATCATACGTCGGATAACTCAACGTTGGTCCACTGAGTTTCTAGCTGAAGTACACAATGGGCCTCCCCTTTTGCATCAAAACTGCACTAATACCAATACCAAAAGTATCACATTCAATCTCAAAAGATTTAGAAAAGTTAGGTAGAGATAATGCCGAGGCGTTTGTCAATTTGTACTTCAAAAACTGAAATGCCTTTTCGTGCTCATCTCCCCACCGAAACTCCATATTCTTCTTGATCACTGCTGTCAATGGTGCTACAATGTTGCTAAAATTTGGGACGAATCGCCTGTAGAAACTAGCTAGCCCATGAAAACTCCTAACATCGTCAATGCTCTTCGGAATTGGCCATTCTTGGATAGCTCATATCTTCTCTTCATCAACATGTACACCCTGTGCACTAACAATAAAACCAAGAAACATAAGTTTTCCGCACTAAAGACACAATTCTTAAGGTTAGCATATAACTTTTCCTTCCTAAGCGCGTCCAAAATAGCCTTCAAATGCTCAACATGCTCATCATGACTCTTACTATAAACAAGTATATCATCAAAATAGACCACCAAAAATCTACCTATAAAAGCACCCAAAACATGGTTCATAAGACGCATAAACGTACTTGGTGCATTAGTCAGTTCAAAAGGCATAACCAACCACTAAAACAAACCAAGTTTTGTTTTAAAAGCAGTTTTCCATTCATCACCTTCTCTAATCCTAATTTGATGATATCCACTTCGCAAATCAATCTTAGAAAACACACAAGAACTATGCAACTCATCAAGCATATCATCCAAAAGAGGAATAGGAAATCGATACTTTACTGTGATATTGTTGATGGCTATACAATCACAACACATCCTTAAAGATGTATCCTTCTCTGGAACGAGCAAAACAGGAATGACACACGGACTCAAACTCTGTCTTACGCGTGCATTCACCATCAAATCCCCAATTTGTCATTCCAACTCTTTCGTTTCCTCGGGGCTGGTCTTATAAGCTGATCGGTTGGGAAGGATAGCACCGGGAACAAAATCAATTTGATTCTCTATACCACGAATAGGTGGTAAAACTGGTGGAATTTCATCGGGAAAGACATCATCAAAATCCTGCAAAACAGAACGTATAGAAGGGGGTAGAAAAGAGAGATCGTTATCAACAAAAATTCTTCTTATACAGCAACACGATCATTGACCTCTCATCCTTCACGGCCCACTTCAAATCACTAGGCTTTGCAAGAAAGGACATCTGCAACAACCTGTTCTCCTTTTTATGTACGGGCTGCTCCTTAGTCTTCACCTTCTCCGCCTCTTTTTACATCTGCATATGATCCTCATAAACTTGTTTAGGGATAAGAGGAACAAGTGATACCTTTTTCTAGTTATATTCAAAGGAGTATCTGTTGGTGAAGCCATCATGAGTAACTCGTCGATCAAATTGCCACCGGCTCCCAACAGGATATGGCTCGCTTGCATTGGGATCACATCACACAACACCTCATCCTCATACTTCTCAATATGAAAAGGAACCTTCACTTGCCTCGTAACTTTGATGACGCTGGACTCATTCAGCCACTGCAAACGGTACGGCTTGGGATGCTTCACCACGAGCAGCCCCAATCTCTCAACCATGGTTGCACTAACCACATTCGTGCAACTTCCTCCATCAATAGTAACACTACACACCTTGTCTTGAACATGACATCTTGTGTGAAAGAGGTTCTCCCGCTGCTCTCTCTCATCGGGTTGAGTTTGGACACTCAAAACCCTCCTAGCTGCAAAAAGCTGCCCAACCGGTGGTAAAATCTCCTCAACCTCTATGCCAGCTTTCCTTGTCCTCTTTTTCATATTCTGTATCCTCTACATACTCCTCATATTCAACACGTCCTCCTCTACCGCCTCGACCTCGAGTGGAATTGGTCTCTCTGGACTTAGTCTGCTCGATCTGGTAGATCCTCTCATGCACCATCTTCAATTCTGATTTTAGTATCTTTCCCAATTCTGATTTTAGCGCCTTCATCATGCACTTCGCCTTTGGATCGACAACTGGCTGATCCTTTGTATCTGAACCCTGTTCAATTTCTTTTGACATGTTAACACAGAAGAAGGGTTAGTAAAAACACAACCTCACCACCTCACAAGCACTTGTGTATCACTCAACTATAGCTTTTTCACTCTAATAATATCTCTCTCTTGCCTTTTTCCACTCAGATTCTCTCTCAAGAAACTCGAATTCTCTCAATCTACCACTTGAATTCAATACCAACAACACAACGAAACAACCATAAGAAACATCCTCTACAAAGAAACAGAAACCGGAAACCCAAAAACACGTTGCGCAGAAATATGCTCAACACGCTCTATACTACCCAAGAAACCCGAAAAACACTATGAGATTTAATCGAAAGTCAAAAAAAGTGAAATCACCCTAAAAGACTCTACACGACCCAAGGAGACAAAGGAACAAAATTGGCCAAAGTGAATTTCGGAAATGTAGATTCCAAAAATGTCAAGAATTAGACGAAAATATGAAGTATGTCTCTTTGGCGACCAGTTTTAGATGAGACTGGACTTTGGTTGCGTATGGATGTGTAAGATGAGTATTATGATCTCTTAAGATGTATGTTATGGCACTTAAAAATACTGATGGAAATTTCGAGTAGTTATGGAAGATATTGAAAGATATGGAAAGATATATTGCAGATATGGAAAGATATATAACAGATTTGGAAAGATATATATGTAAGATTTGGAAAGATATGTGTATGGTATGGAAAGATATATGGAAGATATGGTATGATATATGGTAGATATGGACAGATATATGTATGATATGGAAAGATCTGGATGCGGTTTTGGACACGGACATCGACAGACGGAACGAAAACGAAAGACGAAAGACGAGACAAACTGAAACAGAAAGACGAAACTTGAAAACTCTACCCTTGATACGAAGAAAAGAAAACAAAACCTGGATATGAAAGTGGCTCTTGATGACAAATGATATGAACCTCGACACGCAAATAGAAGACTTGAACGACTAATGGATGGATTATCCCAAAACCTCTGAACCAAACCCACGAAATGAAATAGGCGAATGAAAATTCCCTATAACCCAACGTGATGATGACACAACAACTTAGGGACGATGAATGACACACGAACGAGGGATGATTGTCTCTCTGATACGTCGATAATTGAACTCGTCTTGGAACAACTAAGAAGAATTCGAAACTCTCAAGAGA
Source organism: Schizonepeta tenuifolia (assembly GCA_029490685.1). NCBI lineage: Eukaryota > Viridiplantae > Streptophyta > Magnoliopsida > Lamiales > Lamiaceae > Schizonepeta > Schizonepeta tenuifolia. The sequence continues at coordinate 103,410,670 of CM055955.1, forward strand.
GAAATAAAACTCACGAAAATATTATTAATAAGCTGCTGAAATTCGTCCATCACATAGCCTTTATATAGGAAAAATTCTAAACCTAGTCTAGAAAGGAAACAACTAATGGGCTTATAATAATAAACGAAATAACCCAACTAACTAATCAACTAATCAAAGCCCAAAATCTAATAAACGAAAATAAGTAAAGTTTTCAAAATAAATAAAGTCTGTCTTCAAACTTGGGCCCACTCACTCATGATAAGATTAACAAAACGTGGGCGATCCAATTCCCCAACGGGCTTCTTCATCAACTCTTGATCCCACACTTCTTGGGTTAAGCCCATCAAGTTCTCCTTAAACTTCTTGGCTCGTGCTCTTGTAATTGGCCCAACAGGAATTGCACCGGTTCTTGCACTAATGACGAACTTTGGGCTCCATCATCATCGGAATCCAAGTAGACTTGCTAGATTTAAGTCCGAACTTGGTAATCAGTTCATTGGTGTACTTGGACTGATTAATGAATATTCCTTCTGGCGACTGCTTGACTTGCAGCCCAAGAAAATAGTTCATATCTCCCATCATTGACATCTTGAACTTGTCCTTCATAAGCTTGGAGAACTTTTCAGACTGTTCTTCGAATTTGGATCCCAAGATGATGTCGCGATGTAGATTTGCACCACCAGAATATCATCTCTAACTTTGATGATGAACAACATTTTGTTGACTGAGCCTCTAATAAATCTTGACTCCAGTAGAAAGCCAAAAAGAGTGTCATACCAAGCACACGGAGACTGTTTCAGTCTGTAGATGGCTTTCTTCAGCTTGTAGATTCTACCGTCACTAGTTTCAAAACCAGGAGGTTGTTCTACATAAACATCTTCTTTGATTTTGCCATTCAGAAACGTGCACTTGACATCCATTTGGTAGACATTGAACTTGTGGTAAGCTACGTAGGCTAGAAAGATCCAAATGGCTTCTAGACGAGCAATTGGAGCGAAGGAGTCCTCAAAGTCAATTCCTTCTTGTTGGTAGTATCCTTGAGCTACCAGTCTAGCCTTATTTTTGAAAATATATCCGATGGCATTTCTTTTGTTCTTGAAAATCCACTTTAGACCAATCACCTCTATTCCTGATGATCGTTCGACAAGTTCACAAATGTAGTTCCTAAGGAACTCGTTCAGCTCATCTTGCATGGCCTGAGTCCAGTGGACACAACCAAGAGCTTCCAAAATATATTTAGGCTCAGGTACATCAGCTGCGTAGCATGATGTCATTGCTATGTCTCTAACTTGCTCAAACTTTTCGAGCACTGCGAGCTCTACAACATATTGAGCATGTACAGTTGGTTCTTCATCAACTAGCTCTTCGGACTGAGTGGACTGAGTCGGAGCATCAGCTGTGGCATCAACAACTGATACAGATCTTTTCGTTCTAACTCTTGCTTCTGGATTCCTAATTACCACTTCTTTAATATGGTCTTCGTACCATCTTTTGTTTCTTCTTTCTTCCTTGGCAACAACAAGCAAGGAGATGGGATAATCCAGTCTTCTAGGAAAGACTTGAGGTGCTGGACTCTGTGGTCTATCTTCTGGTGCAGTTTGATCCTCAGTTGGAGAAGGATGTCGGACTGGGGAGTTGGTTGGTTCTGACCTTGTCGGTTCTGGACTAGGTTGCGATTTTAGAGCTGGCATAGTCGATGTATCAGTTGGAGTTGATACACAACTGGATGGATTAGAAGTTCCCTTCTTGATTCGAAATGGGGTTGTCAGCCTCATTTTCTGAAGAGTAGACCTCTCCTCCTTCAGTTGACCATACGAGTGGCTCTACCAAGTTCTTCAGCCTTTGGACTTGAGATCTCGTATGAGCTGGCTGTACGGTTGAGGTTCCAGTTCTGCCCTGCAACTTAGCATGTTCCCTACACTCAAAATTAGATTCATCAAAACTAACATGAGGTGTTATCTCCACAACTTTAGAGATGTTGTTAAAAACCCTATAAGTCTTAATCTTCGTAGCATATCTGAGAAATATGCCTTTGACAGCCTTTTTCTTCCTCAGTTCATCCTGTTCCTCACCTGTGGATTCTTCAGGCAGTGCCATGAGACACTTATCCTTGCCTGCGAAACTTGATGGAGAGTCAGCTTCTTCTCCTTCACAGTCCGTGTACAGGTTAGTATTGTCAACTTCTTCTTCAACGATCATGGCCTTGGTCTTTTCCTTGGCCTTTTCTCGAAGGGCATCTCTATTCTTCTTGGAGAGATCGGGGCAGCCCATCTTGAGTCTTTAAGGATGTTTCTCCTGTGTTGCGCCGGCTCTTGGACATCCTTCTGTATCTCTCGAGCTTGGAGTTCATTTTCTCCATCTACTTCATCATTTCATCGATCATCTTTTGTAGATCAGATCTGCTCGGACGATCCCTAGCTGAAGAGTCAGTAGAATATGAGGGTTAGGCAAATTTTGATCTAGTTGACTCAGCTCAAAGCGCCACATTTTTGGTCACTGAGCTTTGCTCCTTTGATTCAGATTGCGAAAGTTGAGAGTACTTCAGTCTCTGAATGTCATACTCATTGGCCTTTAGTGTGGAGAATGCCTTCTCCATCTTCAATGAATTGAGGTCATTCCGGTTTTGATGGAAATCACAGTAAACTGACTAGTCTTGGCCAAGTGCTGAGAGATCTTTCAAGTTCATCTCGCGTTGAGAGTATTTTCCCTTGCTTATACTCTCAATGTCCATTATGATCTCTATGAACCTCAGCTTCATTTTGTCTATGGTCTCATCGGGGAGCTAGGTGAAGTTTTCATACTTCTGACAAGCCAAGGTAAACTTGTTTCCTTTATCTCTTCAGATCCTTCACAGAGTGATGCGAGCGCATCCCACATCTTTTTCACTGTTTCGCAAGCAATAATCTTTGGCAGGTAGGCCTTGCCTACAGTTGACAAGATGACACTTTTGGCAACATCATCTAGTTGAGAAATAGCCCGTTCGTTGTTGGTGTAGTCCTCTTGCTTTTCAGTTCCACTCGAGTCATTATTTCTCCAGACCCTAGGGTTAAAGAGGGAACTGAAATCTTCTCCATGATTCGGATGGGACCGTTTGTGATGGTCTCCCACAACCTAGGATGCTTAGCAGTTAGCATCATTTTATGTCTGAACTTCCACATGGAGTAGTCATCCACGGTGAACTCCAACAAGCTTCCAACTAAAGTTAGGTTCATTATCCTATCAAAATAAACAAGAGAGAAACACAAAGAATATGCAGCAGCATGCACTAAGGGGTTTTCAAATGATCTGTTCAGTTGACCACTGAAAAATCTCGCCTCATACCTAGTTAAACAGAATCGGCAGTTTTTTGAACCACTGTTCTGATACCACTTAATGGTCACGGTAACAAGTGAACTGGTGTATGGGGGGAGGAATACACCTGTAAGGATTTTTTAAAACCCTCTTTTCTAATCTGAACTCAGTTAGCTCGACAACTGTAAAAATTCAGTTGGAGCAGTCGCTCAATTAGAATACAGTTGACTTCTTTGACTTAGGATCAACTGTATTACACGAAATGAGGTTTTTCAGAGTGTGTGCGAAAGTTAATGGAAATTAAGTTCTTGTTACTTTATCTGAAAAACCTTTTGGCGAAGGTCAGTTTGCAAAGTCTTAGTGCAGTTTTGAGGAAACTTGTTTATATGTAGTTAGTTTGGTTAGTCAAACTGAAAGTAGTAAAGAAAGCGTAAATATACAAGTGTTTTTACGTGGTTCAGAGAAGACCTCCTACATCCACGGCTAGCTTTTTGGGCTAGTAATCCACTAGGAAAGTTTATGCGTACTTCCCAAACGTTAAGGTGGTTTACGGGCACCAATAAGCCTGAACAGTTCATTTGCGGGTATGAACAACATCTATAGTTCTATTACGGGTTAGAAGGAAACCTATGTTGTGATTAAGGTTCACAACGGCCTAGTTCTTTGATTAGAGGTTCAAAGGGACCTAAGAAAGGGGTTGGGGGATTTTCCAACTGTTGAAACCTTCTACACTTGGGGAAGTGGAGATTTAGATCTAAGACTTAGAGACTTAACTAGTACAAGGAATCTGCTTAGAAAAATAAGCAAGGGAGGGAACTTCTAGACTCAATCAAAGAAAGGGTTCTTGAGAGGGTAGAAGAAACTCAAGGAGGAACGACGAGCTCACTGCCACTTGGTTTCGGCTGCTCTAACACTTGCTTTCTGCCCGAGGAGACGTGTTAAAGAAGAGTTCAACTGCAGCTTGGATGTAAATAGAAATAGATTTGATATTGGAATCTTATATTAGGAGTTTAAAGAATGGAGGATTTAGGGCAATGCTTAAAACTTATAAGAAACATAACCGAATAAATGCATTACCTATACCAAACTTCTCAAACACAATGGCAATCTCTATTTCAAAATAATCAGTAACTGTTCAAATCTATGGATTTATTGCTCTTTCCGCCATACTCTATATATTGATAAATTCAATGATTTACCTCTCATTATTTTTAATTCCCTGTTTACGGTCTTTGACCGAAGATCTGGGAATTGGTATTCGAGAGTTAATCGACACAATCAATATAGGAGTTTAGGCTTCCCCTACCATCGCTTTAAAGCTCGAGCGAAGATTGCAGTTGAGGCATATTCGTGCCAACTCAACCCTTACAGGGAAGACTAAACCGATGCACAAACTGATCCTCTTTTACCCTGGTATTCCGGACTACTTCACTCTTCGTCATGCACTTTCTGCTGACCTTGCCAAAACCGATGAAATAATAATAATTAAGTCCTAATTAAATTCATTGGTTGATTGTATCATTAACTATTTCTTTTTGTTGGTACGAGGAATTTATCATGAATCCACTGGTTTCTGCTGCTTCCGTTATTGCTGCTGGATTGGCTGTAGGGCTTGCTTCTATTGGACCTGGAGTTGGTCAAGGGACTGCTGCGGGTCAAGCCGTAGAGGGTATCGCAAGACAGCCCGAGGCAGAGGGAAAAATACGAGGTACTTTATTACTTAGTTTAGCTTTTATGGAAGCACCCACAGAATTTAAAGAGCCTAAAGGAGATTTGAGGAGATTAGGACGGTAATAGCAGGACCTCCTTTTTTAGTAGATATATTCTTTGAATACTTCTTTTTGTTGAAGTTTATGCGCTCGATCAGTAGTCTTCTCACAAGAGTGAAGGTCTCTATTTATAGAGAGGAGGTCGAAGTAGCCGTTGGAAAGAGTCGTTTGACCTCTGCCAAAAAGCATGTCTCTTCACCTAAACACTGCAAACTTTCGGTAAATGGTAACTGCGGGACTTGCTTTATGTCTATCTTCGTTGTCCGTCCATAAATGGAAAATTCTAGCTTGTCTTGTACTTGAGCAGATTTGAATTTCAAATTCAAGTTCTTAGTTCCCCTTCGTTTTCTAAGTCTTCTTCTTCAGACTTCTGGACGAGTGACTTCAACAGAGCTTATCAACATGCTGGACTGCATGGCTCAGTTCTAGAGTTGACTGAGATACTAACTGACTGAACTTGAACTGCCTTGATTTCCAGCTATCTTCTTCAGTTTGATCTTGTGAAGACAAAATCCCTACGCTCAAACAGTGAGCTCTAGCTAAAGACCGACTGAATGCACATCTACTCAGTTAGGGCTAATTGGGTTTTGGTAGAAATTATAACCTTATTAATTTTCCCAACAGTTACAACAGATGTAATTTATTTATAATTATGCAGATGGGTTGGGTCGGGTGAGACCCGTCTCATGCATGAGACGTGTCTGAGACCACCCCAAATTTTAATGTTCAAACTTAGTCCCAACCCCGAAAGCAAAATATTGCACCCGAGTGTGCGTGTATTAACCTAGTAGTAAAGTGGTTAATGTCTGGACCAAAGATTACGAGTTCAAATTCACCGTTACACGGTCTTTGAAATTTCTTGTAATTTTGTTTTAAAAAAAAAGTTCACCCATGCAGGTACGTGAACTCTGTGATAAAATTGTCATCCCTAACTTATCATAAATCTGAAATGAGAATTGCAATTCTCAAAAAGAACAACAATAATGACTATAAAAGTCACATCGCAAATTGGAGATACGGGGTATCGACCCCGTACCCCTTGCATGCTAAGCGAGCGCTCTACCATCTGAGCTATATAACCGTATGTCACCAATATTATAGATATTGTTTTTTAAAATTGATTTTTAAAAAAAGATTTACATTTTCTAAAGAAATATTTACCGCATACTCCCTCCGTCCCTGATATATCTTCCTATCTTTCGTTTTTGGGGTGTCCCCCATATATCTTTCTAGCTATTTTTGACATCATATTATTACTCTCTACCCTTACTTTATCAACTTATTTACCTAAAATATCACATATGGCTTACCACTATCTCAATTAATTAATATATCACTCACCACTATATCAATTAATTAATATATCACTCTTTTAATATGGAACCATTTCTCCACTCAATGCAAACTATATAAACTCAACCACCTTTTATCCACTAATAATCAATTCATCAACATTTTTTCTCAATCACTGTACCACTTCCTTCTAGAAAAATAGGGGTAATAAACTTCAGATGTGAAAGGGCTTGATAGTACATATAACGATTGACCAATAACATAAAGCTAGTCGCCCTTCTAGAAAGAAATAAAAAGAAAAGATAAGGAAAGGACAAAAAGAAAGAACACAAATCCTTCCTTTGCTCGTTCTTAAATCTCTTACTCCCCCCCGCTGTTAACAAGAAAAGGAAAATGGAAATCTCACAAGTAAAGGAAATGAGAAAAATAATACTCTGTAAATCTTTGTCAAGCTTCCGTATGCGTTCTAGCAGTTGGCACAATGCTAAAGAAAATACTTAATTAATAAACCTTTCCGGGAAAGAATTTTCCAGGTCAACTCACGCGCTAGTCTTCCCTTTTGTAATTTTTACTTCATATTTTAGACGCGGATCGGATGTTACGCGACAAAAATCACCCAAACTGAGGAATTCCCGTATTTGATTCAAGATTTTATCATCTTTCGATTTATATAGGATTCCATTTCTTGTATTTTCTTGTCTGCCTTCGTAGCTTGTGCACGTTTTTGCCCTCTTCTCCTAGTGCGATTTGAACTTATTTTTGCGATACTGTTGAGGAGCGCCGTCGGAATCGTTGAATATCGAGTTCGGTTGGTGTAAATGTTGCAAAGATTTGACCTTTAAACTGTTGTTTGCGGAGTTTATGAATTAGAAATAAAAGGGCACTCGTTTTTGGTTTGTTTCATCGTGGAGGAATGCTATGAATAGGATTTTTAGTAGTTGGCAAGATGAAGATTCAAGAAAGGAAAGGGGTGTTTTGCTTTTTGGCGTTTGTTGTGGTTTCAGCTGTGGTAACAATCGGTGTGCAAAGCAGGATGGAGGAGGACGAATCTTTGTTGGCTTATCTAGTACACTCAGGGCTCATAAATCTGGAGATGGTATACCTTCTTTCAGATTGATTTATGAAGTTTCTTGATGATATGTATGCAAACATGTTAACTTGCCTTCTGCCTTGTTGACAACAATTGGTCTTCTTTTTTTTTTTTTTTTTTTTTTTTTTGGTTCAATAATCTAGTAACATGGTTTTAAATTGTTGTTAAAAGATATGCTGTGGCTTTAGGCATTTGTCCTTCTCCAGAAGAGTTCTTTGTAAAATGTGCATCAGTGCTGTAGCTCTTTTTTGCTGATAAATGGACTGGTCCTTTGTTCAGTCGTTGGTTTTTTGAATACTTCACTCAGTTTAGACCCACATATTCTCTATAAATATTAATGTATGATCAAGGGATATTCAAGGTTTTCCTGCTGGGGTGGAGAGTTTGTCAATATAAGCACTCTGGTTGTATGAGTGAATGCTTTATAGATTCTTCCTTAAGGCCTATTTTCTTATATCTCACTGTTATATTTGAGAACGGTTTTCTGGCAGTGGGGTTATTGGAGATTTCAGATGTAATGTTAGCATTTCTATGTACAGATTGAATTTTGAAAAGATTCCCTTGAGAAAATTGAACTAGACTCTCTTCTTTCATTGGGGAGTTTCATACTGTATGGTGGTGTATAGGTGGAGTTGAATTTGGCAAACAAATTATGCTGTCTCCATGTGCTAATTTAGTTAAAGCCGCTACTTAGAAAATGTGAAAATGTATATTTATGCAGATGACGTCTTATTTATTGCATGATGATTTTGGTTGGAATATTGACTTCTAACTTATCATAGTACTATATTGTTCCGTTCAACATGCTTTCACTCTTTGGTATAATTATATGTTCTATGCTGAAGTGTCACTTGAGCATGTACCTTTCATCTTCGTCACCGTTTCCTATGGGTTTCTGGAACTTGTGGAGAAATCCCGACTATAATCTTTTGTTCTAGTTGTTGCTACAAGATTTTTCTTGTCAATCTGATGGAGTTTCATACTGCAGGGTGAATTACTAATGGATAATTGTCGACCTGAGTTGTTACAGGCCCAACAAACTTTACAAGATGTTGAGCTCCATTTTGCACAGAAGTCAAGTTATAGTAGTGAACTTGTGATTGTGAATGGTAAATCTTCCAGTATGCAAATGCACCAAGCTGTTAAAATCTTATTCCCTCAGGTATATCAAATCCTTATAGATTGTTTAAGAGGAAAAAGTCTCCTGCTTCATAATGAGGGAGAGGAGAAGAATATGGGCTCTCGTTATACTAGGTATTTGAAATCCTTGCTCAACCTCCCCTGGTCTTCTACAAGACGTATGCTAGCTCACTCCATTGGAGAAGCACCTGCTCTATCGCCTATGAGTCCATCACCTAGTCCGGCACTTTTAATTCCTCTAGCTCCTACTATTATTCCAGCTAGTCCTCCTATAATTCCGTTTTTCCAACCAGATGTAAACTCTGATTCACAGCCAACTGCCGGTGAACAAACTTCTACCGGTGCTTCTGATGAAAAGTCAGGCAATCAGAAGTCCAACAAAAGAACTGTTGTTATTGCTGTCGTGGTAACTGCTTCTGTGACGTTTGTCATGGTAGCAGTGCTCTTTATTTTCTGTCGCAGATGCTGTGGGATTGGTCGTGGACGGGGTAAAAATGATGAGAGGCCTCTTCTCAGCTTAAGCATAAGTGACTATTCTATTTGTACGATATCTCTTCCTTATCATATTATTTGAAGTCTCATCTTAAATTTTTTTCATTAAGTTTACTTATTTGCTTTTCAACTTTTCTAGCCTCTCCACAGAAGTCATTTGGTTTAGGAACCTCAATGGATGAACAAAAGTTTGGTAATCCGTCATTCAACAGCAAATTGAACCACAACACAAATAGTGGAAACTACTATGCGGAATCACATTCACTAAGCAACTCAAAAATCGAGATTCCATTAGAAGCCGATATTGGGGCGTCCACCACCTTAGCTGGAAACTCTTTGCACGTGCCACCTAGAATGCTGGGTGAACCTGGTTTGCCTCCATTGAAGCCACCCCCTGGAAGAAGAGATTCTCCTAAACCACCAATAGGCAATGCCGTTCCTCCACCACCTCCATCTCCTTCACCATCAACCATCCCGTCAATAAATTCTTCTGCTGGTCCACCTCCGCCACCTCCAGTACCCCACGGTGCCAAGCCTGGTCCACCTCCAGTACCTCATGGTGCAAAGGCTGGCCCTCGTCCACCACCTCCACCTCCTTTACCGTCCGGTCCTCGTGCACCACTACCACCACCTCCAGGTCCTGGTGTACCTCCACCTCGGCCACCATCTATTGGCTTGAAACCCCCTCGACCTGAACCTCCAGGACCACATCATCAGTCAATTCCAACTCAAGAAAGTGAGGCTGGCAGTAGCAAAACTAAATTGAAGCCTTTCTTCTGGGACAAGGTATTGGCTAACCCCGATCATTCAATGGTGTGGCATCAGATCAAATCTGGCTCCTTCCAGTAAGTATTTGTCCTCCATCGCTGTTCACATTATTGATTATTGCATGGCAGGTCCATCATCTTAAACATGTAAAATTTCTTTATGAGCAGGTTCAGTGAAGAGATGATTGAAACACTATTTGGATATGCCCCTGCCAATACCAAGAATGAAACGAAGAAAGATTCTTCATCCCAAGATGCTGTACCACAATATATTCAACTAATTGATCCCAAGAAGTCACAGAATCTGGCGATTCTACTTAAAGCTTTAAATGTGACCACAGAAGAAGTTTGTGATGCACTAGAAGAAGGTACTTTTTCCCCTTGTACTTCATATGAGAAGTTTTGCTGATAATCGAGTAGAACTCTTTATATTGGTAGAGGACATTTGATCGAACTTGAGTAATAAGAATATTGATATTTCTTGGGAACATAGGTAAAACTATGCTGTGTTGTCGAACCACTCCAGTAGCAAAAAGGGTGTACACAGAAAGAGTATTGAGCTTAGTTTTACATTTCAATGCATACATTTAATTTTTTAGCGGAGGATTAATTCTTTTAAAATCACCAACTTACATGATTTTACAAAACTTAAAGTTTCCAATAATGCCATTAACTTTCTATACTTTTCCATTGCAACACCTGATCATTATTATTATGATGAGGAGAGTATCAGTTTATCTGATAATTTGATTATTCTTTGCTTCATACTAGACGGTGCCATTTAGGGACGGTTGGATTGAATAACAATTATGTATCGTATATTTTTGAAAAATCAATATTACGTAAAAAATTAAGAACAATGTTTATGACTTTAGACATTTTCTTACAGTCATGTTTGAAGATGAGAACACATTCCTTATATCAGGCCTTACAGAAAAAAATGAGCCCTTTCTACAGTTTCTTTCTCCATCTCTTGCATGTCCTGAAAATTAGAATAATCACATAATCTAAATCTGTTATGAGTTGCCATGTGCTTCACTTTAAATGTTATCTTCCAAATGAATGACATGGTTTGAATACACGTATGGGGATTTGTCAAGTGTTCGGTTTCAGTCGTTTATTTGAGTTGTTCTACTATTGCATTCTTTGAAAATTGATGAACTAGAAATTACAAAAAAGTGTGACCACTAAGGTGCTAAGATAGTTTTTGTTTTCTAAATTAAGTTCTTAATTTTCATAGAGACAAGAGCAGTCTGATTCATCACTCTTTTGTCCATCTTGAGGAATTGATAGACAGTTTGAAATAATTCCCATACCATGTTTCCTTTTCTTATGATCATCAAATGATAAAATTTCCTGAAATTACATCCTCATGTTCTTTCAGCTATTGGTATCCTTTAATGAGGACGGGGACTTGTGGAAGTATTTGTTCTTGGGCTGTATTCTTCATACAATCTATTTTCCCGTTTCTTCAATTGTGATATGTGACATAATACTGCAACAAAACTGAGAAGCATATATATATATCCAACTAAAAGATGATGTCAGAGAAAAGCTGCTGAATTATGACTTATTAAGAGCTGCTAAATTGTGGTTATTCTGTTCGCTTGGTGGTCAATCAATATTTTTATTATATAGGTGCCACATGATTATAATGAAGACGCTGTTACATGAAATAAGGAATTGTGCATTTTCTTGTAATTGATTTCATATCGTCAAAAATATTGCTTACATTTGTTACTGAACCAGGTAATGAGCTTCCCGCGGAACTTATTAAAAATGTACTTCGAATGTCACCTACATCTGACGAAGAACTGAAACTAAGACTCTATAGTGGCGAGCTTTCTCTACTGGGTCCTGCAGAGCGATTTTTGAAAGTGTTGGTCGATATTCCATTTGCGTTTAAGAGGCTGGAATCTTTGCTCTTCATGTGCACTCTTCAAGAAGAAATGTCAACATTAAAAGAATCATTTGCGGTTTTGGAGGTGAGAAATAAGTCGAATCTGGATTACTATGTTTTGCAAAGTATTTGGATGCTTTATGCAGGACTATTTTGTGAACGCATTGTTATCATATTCATCAAATCTCTATCGCTAAAATCATGCGTACACATGTTCAGGCTGCTTGTTCAGAATTGAGGAAAAGCAGATTATTTCTTAAGCTGTTGGAGGCTGTTCTTAAAACCGGAAACCGTATGAATGATGGAACCTTCCGGGGTGGTGCGCAAGCATTTAAGCTCGATACACTTCTCAAGTTATCAGATGTGAAAGGAACAGACGGGAAAACTACATTGTTGCACTTTGTGGTCCAGGAAATAACCCGATCTGAAGGCATAAGAGCTGCTCGAGCAGCAAAAGAGAGACAGAGCATGTCCAGCGTAAAGTTTGATGATTCAGTCGAGGATTCTTCTAGTGAAGCTTCAGACGAGCATTTGAGGAGCCTCGGTCTCCAGGTGGTCTCCGGTCTGGGCAACGAGCTTGAGAATGTCAGGAGAGCCGCGTTATTGGATACTGACAGCTTAACAGGAACAGTTACCAAGCTTAGTCATGCACTTGATAAAGCGAGGAATTTCCTTACTTCGAATATGAAGAATATACCGCCACAAAATGGCTTTCACCAGACATTGCAGAGCTTCGTTCAGAATGCCGATGTTGATGTCACGTGGTCGCGTGTGGAAGAGCAACGAATAATGGCGTTAGTGAAGAGTACGGCAGACTACTTCCATGGGAACTCGGGTAAGGACGAGGGTCTCAGGTTATTCGTCATTGTTCGCGATTTTCTTATCATTCTAGAAAAAGTATGCAAGCAAGTGCAAGCTGCGCCACTCAAGTCAAGTAGAATGCCTAGGAACGAAGATACAGCGTCGACAACTGCTCCTCCGGATCCACGGCAGACTACTAAACCGGATCTTCGGCAGCGCCTGTTCCCGGCCATCATTGATAGGCGAGTAGATGATATTTCAAGTTCAGACGATGAATAATAGAAAGTTAGTTTGGACTTGTTGCTTTGATCTCTACAACCGTGAGGCTTCGACTAAGTTTTCTTCAGCTTGGAGCTTCAGATGGACATCTGTATGATCTAGGACTATTTAACTTCTCATATTCTTTGTCCCTTTCTTCATTTTGTTTATAGGTTTTCCCTTTATTTTTTGTGTCTTCAATTATCTTGTAGACTTTGATTATTCTGAAGTAGCCAGTAAATTATTTTTAAGCCTCATTTTTTTTTATACTTTTAAGAACCTTGCAGTTGTTAATGTATTGTGAATGACTCAAAAGTAGGAGCAAAAGGATCCGAGAAGACAAAAGATTGCTATAATTTGTAAAAATTGAGTGATTTAACCATTCCATGTCTCCACTAAAAAATTAAAGAATTTCCTCAAAAATAACACTTAACCTCTATGACTTTTAAATTTTAGCACCTTTGATAATTTCTTATAATTATAGCAATTTTGGACTTTTTTGCCTCTCTTTTATCTTTTTCACAAAGTTTTCAACGTGAATAATTGTATTATCGGGCATATTTTTATAAAATGTGAATTAACATATTATAAAACGTGAATTGCCACTGTCACCGCCTTTTGGCCGCTACGCCGCCATCATCGCCGCCGTCGCCGATGGTGGTCACACAAAAAATTTTGTGACTCACCAAATAAAAAAATATGACCGACCCAAAAAGAAGAAATCGCCGCTCCGCCGCCGCCGCCGTCGCTGGCGGTGGTCAAACCAAAAATTTTGTGACTAAAAAAAAAAAATGTGACCGACCTCAAAAAAAGAAACCGCTGCTCTGCCGCCACTATCGCCGCCGCCGGTGGTGGTGACAAAAAAAATTTTGTGACTCACCAAAAAAAAGTGACTGGCCCAAAAGAAAAATGTGACTGACAAGAAAAAAAGAGAATAGGCGGTGTTTTTTCTTTGGGTTCGTCATAATTTTTTTTTGTGACCACCGCCAGCGACGACGGCGATGGTAGCGGTGGAGCGGCGATTTTTTTTTTGGGTCGGTCACAAATTTTTTTTTAGTGAGTCACAAATTTTTTTTGTGACCACCGTCGGCGACGGCGACGGCGACAGAGATGGTGGAGCGGCAGCTTCTCTTTTTTGGGGTCGGTCACATTTTTTTTTTGGTGAGTCACAAAATTTTGCGTTTTCTTTTTTTTGGGTCAGTCACATTTTTTTTTCGTGAGTCACAAAATATTTTTTGTGACCACCGCCGGCGCCGGCGGCCGCGATGATGGCGGCGAAATGGCGGTTTTTTTTTTGGGTCGGTCACATTTTTTTTTTTGGTGAGTCATAAAAATTTTTATGTGACCACCACCGGCGACAGCAACGGCGGCGACGGCGACGACGACGATGATGGTGGTGGCGCGGCCTCCGAAAGGCGGTGACAGTGGCGGTGGAAAGGTTTGACTTTAGAGTAGAGAAATTTGAAAATGTCACAACCCCAAATTCCGAGGGACGGCAAAATCGGGGTGCGACTAAGGATTGGATTAAAGAAACGGGGAAGAAAGGGATAAATGAATACACAGACATTTAACGACAGAAATACTTCTATGAATAAGACTTCATTGATAAAAGAGAGAGTTGATCTCAAAGGATCACTCGACAAGTTCTCAAAAGGAAATTAAGTTATTGTACAGAAACTTAGACCAACACTGATTTACAATATAACATAAGAGCGTCTAGAGTTTGACAGCGGAATAAACGTAGAATGTGACTCTATTCTTCTTTCCTATCACTATCCTACTCAACCATCACCTCTTCCGTCGCTCAACCTGCACATTTAGAAACATATGCAGGGCTAAGTACATAAAGCACTTAGTGGGCACTTTGCCGAAAACATACAATAAGTATTGATAAATTAGGCATCTCTTTTATAGCGCATCGGGGTGTTTCTTTCAAAAGCCCGTGCCTATTAAACATTTTCTTTTCATAAACATAGCTTTGCAAAGCATTTTTCTGATAGATGTTACGTTCAATCTTGACCAAATAATTATCACCGCGGCAGGTCGTCCCTTAACAGGGTTCCATACTTCAACGGCTACTTTATCACCGCGGCAGGTCATCCCCTCAACAGGGTTCCATACTTCAACGGCTACTGTGTACACTAACTTTGGAAAGCAAGTTGGCTAACTGAAAATCCGATCGTTTAGTTAACCCCTTTTGGCTAACTCATAAGGTACAAGAGAACTCACATAAAACAAGTAGTTCATGCCATGATTATCACTTTGAAAACACGATTATCAAAGCGATAAAGAAAAATGTTTTCGAGCATTGCTCATTTTATTTCATATATAAAAGCCCACCTGACTGATTACAGAACTATTAAACGAGCTTCCGTCTCTGGTCTTCCGTCCTATCCTCAGTGCCGACTTCCTCCTTTTATCGTAACTAAACAGACTTAAGCAACTTGAACGCAATCGATAAAAGAAACAGGAAATCGAAACGGTTTTTAGTTCTTTAGGCATTTGCACTTTACTACTTCCTTTTGATTAATTAACAAACGAGACTTCGATCGATTCTTGTCTATAAACTGACTCGGCTCACTTCCCGACACTTAGGTCAGTAGGTAAAAGGGTGTCGATCACTTAGAACGACTTAAAAGTTCACAAGGAACGAAGTTGAAAAAGATTCAATTTAGGAAACTAGGCCTTGGATACTCACTGCCCAAGTCAACAAGTTCGTACAGAACAGAGCATACAAAAACAGGGGATGAATCTTATACCAAAAGAAAGGTACGGGTGTCTAGTTTACTCCCCAATTTACGGATCTCGATTTTGTTAAGCGAGCTAAAAGTTATGACAGTTTCCGTGAAACGTCGCAAAACAGTCGCGCGAAACCCTAATGCTCGACAAATCTCGACGCATGATTCCCCAGGTTCGATCAATACATGATTACCAAACGGGTTTGACGCATGATTCCCCAGGTTCGACGCAAAACAATCGCGCGAAACAGGCTCGACGCATGAAAACCTACATACAGTATTCTTTAAACGGGTTCATAATCACGACTTTTGATTAACAAACGACGAGCATTTCCTCGTCATTCCAACTAACCTTTTACTATACCAAAACAAATTCCAATTTCTATTTCATTTTCATTCATTCACTTCTTGATTCTTAATTATATCTCATAACGTCTCGTTTCTCGGATGGAAAAGTCGTTAACTACAATATTGTTCGTCAATCAATAACAATCAGTATTATTAAAAGGGATTTTCATATTCGACTTTTCTACCGGCTTTTAAACTTGATTCTTCGTCTCTTATTCAAAATCGAACGTTATAAGAATTCATTCTAACTTTCCGATTATGATCATTTACTAACGAGATTAACTTATAATCACATCTTAGACCTATATCATTATCTAATCTCGACTTATCGTCGATCGTTCGTCTCTTAACGAAAATTTTACGTTCTCCGTTTTCGTTCAAATTTTACAACAACGATTATCATCTAACGAGCATTACTAATATGCAAATCATATTATCAAAACATTAACGAGCTTCAACTTACCTACACGTTTCCGTCTCTTACGTTTTTCGTTTTATTTTAAAAAAAATCCCAATTAAATATATAATCATCCTCATACATCGTATATCTCATTTCTACTAATCAATCGAGCATACCATAACATTTACTATACTAAATCGACCAATCTTCATCTCTTATCCTTCAACTTTTATTTTTAGAAAAATCTAAATTAATTCCTATAGTCAATTAACAACATGAAGAACACTAATCTATCGATCAAACATCAAAGAGATCGAACTACGATCAAACCCCCAAAATTAAAAAAAATTCGGTAATAACCTAAAGAAATGGGGAGTGATTTTCTTCATGATTTGATCTGTAGAACTCGATTCTAAACATCCTAGAACATGAATTGAACGAGAATTAACATGCTTCTTTAACTCTTAAGTTTCGAAAAAATAGAAAAGGATGGAAATCAAGACTTGTTCGGTTCAAAACGTAGGAGATGTTCTTACCTTGCGTAATACGAACTCGTAAATGGAATTGATCGGTAGATGGAAGACTTGTGTTCTTGAGAAAGCTTGAAGGTTGGAGCTTTAATGGAGGAAGAAGAAGAAAAATGAGAGAGAGAGTATGTGATGGAGGTGGCGGTTTTGGAGAGGTGTGAGGGAGAGAAAGATGACTCACCTATTAGATACATAAAGTGAATAAAAATCTAACAAAGTGTTGTGACTCGCTAAGGGCCGTTTGGCGAAAAGAAAATTAGACGGAAATATCTCGTTTCCGATTTTTAAACGACGATTAAAAAGTCGAGAAATACTTTCTTAGATAGTTACGAATTCGACAAAATCTAATTCGTCCGTTAGATTGGAAATAATTTACGTACTCGGAAAACCTAATTCGTTTTTCAAAATCAGAGAAAAAGTCGGGATTAGACAGTCTCAAAATTCGCCCGGAAAATCATAAAAACTAACTTTCTCCGGTGAACTCGTATCGAAGAAAAAGTGAATGTAAATTCTGACGGATTTTAATTCTGAGTTTTCGGACGAAAAATTTAACGGACGCGAAAACCCTAATACAGTAGTCTTTAGACCGACTCTTGGAATTTATTTTCTGAAACGGATTTCACCGTTAGTCTTAGAATTTAATTTCATGATCTTAGGCGTGCAAATCCATAATTATTATTAACTTTCATTTTTAAATACAGTAGAATTTTTCTGGGGCATTACATCCTACCCCCCTTACGAAAAATTTCGTCCTGAAATTTGCTTATCTTCTTAAACTGTTCGGGGTACTCCTTCCTCAACTCTTCTTCGAGTTCTCACAGGGGTTCTTCTTCCCCGTGATGATCTTATAACACTATTACTAATCCTAACTTTCACGCTTTTCGATCCTAGATCGATTGCGGTCTTTCTTCATAACTTAAGTTAATTCCAAGAACAACGTCTTGCTGACAAAACCACGTGTGCAGAATCGAACACACACATTTTCTCAAAATGAGATACACATATAATAAACATTCCATAAACTTGGCAACAACGCCATAACTATCTGTATTGGAAGCTATCTTTTTCAAGATATCCACTAATCATATAATCTTTGTCGAAGCTTTATACTTGGCATGGAATTAATCATATTATCCTTTGAAGGATAATCATGAGGAAAGTCTTGTCCCTATTTTCTAAATTTAAGCCTAATCGGCACATATTTCTTAAGTCTTTTGTTTTTTCTAAACTTCTTTCTTTCGTTACCTTTAGGCTTCTTTCACTCTAACTCGTGTCTGCCGAATAATCTCGATCATTTCCCTGACCGTATCTGATCCTAGGTTCTTTCTTTCACTTACCTTATGACAATAAGACAGTTATCTGAAACTTCTTCTTCTACAAGGCCTTGTAAGGTACAATACTTATCGTAGCTTAATAACTACTGTTATAACAATTTGATCAATGTCAAAAATGTTCTTCCATTTCTACATAGAAATACTTAACGGTTATAACAACCCGTATGGTCATCAGTGTAAAGCTTTCACTTGCTGATAAGCTAAACATCTTTCTACAAACGAGGCAACGTCTCGTTTCAAACGATTCTACCAGAAATCCTTTCTTAAGTCTTAAATTTGTTGTCATCGGGAATACTAAGTCCATTCTTTAATTTCTATCATATTATCCATTGCTTCGGAATAACCATCTGGTTTATCCGTTCTTATCCTTAGTCGAAGCTTCTCGATTGACTCGTCCTTTCTCTAGGCACTTGTAACCTTTTCGTAAGTCTGGTTTAGCTATGATTACTATTATTTGGCTTGTTATCGCTTCAGGTGCATCGAGCACTTCTAAGTCCATTCCTTCAAATTGTCTTACAAGAGCTTCCTCGTCAACAAGGAGACATCCTAACTTGATTGGAGTTGCGACTCAGTGCGTCAGCTACCACGTTTTGCTTTTTCCTGGATGATAGTTGATTCCGCAATCATAATCCTTAACTAATTCAAGCCATCGTCTTTGTCTCATATTCAATTTCTTTTGCTCGAAGAAGTACTTTAAACTCTTATGGTCCGTAAAAATCTCAACCCTAACACCATAGAGATGGTGTCTCCAAATCTTCAGCGCATGCACCACGGCTGCTAGTTCTAAGTCGTGGGTTGGGTATTTAACCTTATGAGGTCGAAGTTGTCGTGAAGCATAAGCTATCACCTTTCCATCCTGCATCAAAATACAACCTAATCCGTTCTTTGAAGCATCAGTATACACCACATATTCCTTGCTTGCGTCTGGAAGAGCTAAAACTGGTGCGATGGTCAACCTTTCCTTGAGCGTCTGCGAACTTATCTCGCACTTGTCGGTCCATTTGTACTGATTTTCCTTTCTAAGTAGTTGCGTCATAGGTCTAGCAATCTTAGAAAATTCCTCGATGAATCTTCTATCATGACTGGCCAAACCTAAGAAACTCCTAATTTCTTTCGGACTTGTCGGTAATTTCCAATCGCGCACTGCCTCTACCTTGGCAGGATCTACCTTGATGCCTTCTGCTGATACGATGTGTCCAAGGAACATTACTTCCTTCAGCCAAAATTCGTCTTTACTGAACTTGGGATAGAGTTCTCAGCTCTGAAACACTGTTCGCAAGTGTTGTTCGTGCTCATCCTCATTCTTGGAGTAAATGAGAATGTTGTCGATGAATACTAAGACGAATTTGTCTAAGTATGGGTGAAAACTTCATTCATGAGGTCCATGAATACTGCGGGAGCGTTAGTCAAACGAAATGGCATAACTAAGAATTTGTAATGGCCATATCTGAACCGAAGGCGATTTTAGGTATATCTCCGGTTTATTCTTCAACTAGTGTTGTTTAGACCTTAAGTCTATCCTCGAAAATACACTTGTTCCTTTTAAGCTTATCAAGAGGTCTTCTATCCTTATAAAAGGATACTTATTCTTAAGGGTTATCTTATTTAACTTGCGATAGCCTATGAACATTCTCATAGAACCATCCTTCTTCCTGATGAACCAATCGGTGCTCCTATGGTGAAAACGCTTGTCTAAAGAAATCATCATCTAACAACTCTTGCAGTTGGATCTTAAGCTCTTCTAACTCTTTTGGTACCATCCTATTTGGGCTTTTGATTTGGAAGCCGATCCTGGTTCCAAATCAATCGTGAAATCTACATGACGATTTGGTGGTAAACCAAATAATATGTTTGGAAAGACGTCCTCATACTCGTTCAAAATTTTCATGTCTTGAATGATCCTCTTGGCCCTTGGTTCTCCAACTAGGTACATAAGATGAGTTGTGCACTCCTTTCTTCTTCATCAACTTCTTGGCTTGTAGGGCGGATATTATTGGTATCCTCCTGCCCATCGAAATCCCATGGAATTCGGTTGGTTCTCTACCCGAGGGTTGAAAAGAGATTTTTCTCTCGTTGCAGAGAATTGTGGCATAATTCTCAAACAACCATCCTATTCCTAGGATTATATCCACGTCAAACATTATTACTTTTCGATCGTTTGCTATGATCCTAAAAAGATCCTAAATCAAATTCTATGCTCACACGAAACTAAGGGAGTGGCGATAATCTCCCCTAAGGCATAGTTATTCTTATTTCATGTTTAGTGCGCTCTAATTCTACTCCTAGAATGTCAACAGGTACTAACAATAACGAATATAAAGCTCTAGTGTGAGGCAAGATTATGACAGGGTAATTTAAGAAGTTCATCCAATACCTACCAAATTTCCCTTGCCTTCATTATACTTCTCCTGCCTAATCGTATAAACTCCTGCATTCTGTTGTGGTTGTGTCAGTTGTTGCTGTGACTGGGCTTGAATTGCTTTCAATGGTTAGGGCTGACCATACTGGTTTGGTTCCATCGTTTGAAACAGCATTGGGCAATTCCTCTTTATATGCCCCGTTTGCCCACATTTAAAACAATTACCCGTGCCTGCTTGACAAACACCGACATGCTTCCTATTATAAATAGAACGAGTAGGATCATCCTGTTTCTGTTCTACTGCTTGTAATTGTTCTGGGCAATTTCTCTTAAAGTGCCCCTTATGTCCACAGTTGAAGCAAACACCAGAGTTCGCTAGACAAACACCGTAGTGTTCCTTATTACACTTTAGGGAAAGCTGGAATAGTGATCTTTTCTTGGTTATTTTTCGGGGTTTGGAGCTGGTCGTGCTGGTTAATTCCATTTGCTGTCAGCGGTTTCGGGCAATTTCTTCTCGCATGTCCATTCTGACCACAGTTAAAACATCCATCAACGTTTGCTAGACAATTTCCGAAGTGCATCCTATTGCACTTAATACAGGTAGGTACATTGATTTCTCCTTGGTTGTTTCCTCCTTGGTTATTGTTCCTTTGCTGCCCTTGCAACTGTCCTTGTAGATTATTTCCCTTCCCCTATCCTGATTGTTTATTTCCTTGTGGTTTATTCCTTTCCCACGACTTCTTACCATAGTTGTTATCTTTATTTGGCTGCTGAAAGCCCTGTCGATTTCTACTCTGTTTCCCTTAATCATTGTGGCGCTGGTAACAGTCACTGCTACTTCCTCCTTCCCATTTCCTTTTTCCTCTATAATTAATATTATTGTTGGGAAGGTTTTGAGTTGAAGTCTGGGTTGGTGTTGGTATGGGCACTACCATTTTTCCTTTATCCGGCACTACTGCCTCTATTTCTAGGAGTCGTCCTAGTAGTTCTGTATAGCTCAGTCCTTCGTGACTGGCTAAAGCTACTCCCAGTTTATGTTTAAGTTCCTCTTGAAACTTCTTTTCTATTTCTTCTTCGGTATCCCCTTGCTCGGATACATACTTATCATAAAAAGCCTCCTTAAATTCATCCCAAGTAAGTTGAGCCAAATGCTCCACGGGTAAGACCCTCTGTCTAGTCTTCCACCAGTAGTCAGCTGGTCCGGCTAGTTGAAACGCAACACATGCAAGGCGCTCCTTATCAGTACATCTAAGAAGCTCAAAGATTCTTTCTATAGATTGTACCCGAAGCTCAGCATCGCTTGGGTTACTAGATCCATTAAAAACCGGTGGATTTCTTCTGAAGAATATATCCTCGATGTTACGATGTTGTGAGGGTGGCAGGGGTAAAAGGGTTGCTTAATGTTTTTGCTCTTCTTCGCTTATACATTGTCCTTGCCCTCTATCAGGCCCTCTAGGATCTCCTGATCCTCTTTGGTTGTTAACTATTCTCGGCGGCATTTTTGGTACTATAAGAGATAAGAATTCTTATTAGCACTGGCTTTTAAGCTTTCATTTACTTGCTCACCCTTTTCCAACTTAAACAAGTTCATGGAAAAGAATAATAGGGACTAACTTCGATACTAGTTCTTTAAACTTTTAACTCTCAAGTGTAACTAAACTCTCGTTACACTAGTTCATTTGACATTCTGGTTTAATCATACGATTTATAAGAAACTTTCCTGTGATCAAAATCCTCTCACGGGTCATGTATATATATATATATATATATATATACATCAAAAAGAATACTAGTTTTGCCTCCAATGAGGACTTATACAACAGAAAATCTAGACTACTACGAGTCTAAGCTAGGCTAACTGCCTATCTGTATACAGGATGCACTACTGGTTGCATTACTGTACTACTGGAAGTACTAGAACGGAAATGATCCAAAACTCCGTATCCGTATAGAGTACTACAAAAACTAGCTACTGATCCGACTATATACAAGACCAAGAGAGCTATTACTACTAATACTACTACTACGCGTCTGGAACGCTCTGCTCAACTAGCTGTGGTCGAGTCAGCACTGCCCTCCATGGCTTGTGACTCCTCTGGGTCTTCCTCCGGATCCTCCTCCGGGTCCTCATCCGGGTCCTCATCCGGATCCTCCTCCTCTGAGTCTGAACCAAAGACGAGCTGGAGTGCCTCGTCAACCCTCAAGGTAGTGCCGTCTGTAAGTACAAGTGGTGGTGGGGCAGGTACCTCTGAAATTGTCCTCTCAGAGTCTGACACTAGGTAGTCACAACTGGTCTCTACTGTACGCTTCTTCAGAGGAAGAAGGTGCTCTGGAATGGAACTGGGCTCGTACTCCTCCCTAAAATAGACCCTGGACGGTCCTGCCTCAAACTCTGCTCTGACTCTAGCCAACTCTGAGCAGATCTCGTCAAGTGGTCTGAAGGGGTATGGTAACTCTATCATAGCGGTAAGATCCGCGCCAATCACCGGGTACTCTGCCTCTGATACTAACTCCTCTATGTCCTCACTAGGTACAACCCTGGAGGTATCTCTAATTGTGCGGCCATCTCTGGATCTATCTCAACATGCTCGGACTCTGAATCTGCTGGGAAGTGAGTGTAGGGAGGATGTTCCTGAGTGGGATATGATGCTACGTGTCTGCTCTGAAAGAAACGCTTGTGCACTGCTAGAGCAAATCCTAAGTAGTCACCCGTCGGCTCGATGTCGTGGTAAAAAACTCCCAGGTAGTACCATGCCGTGTCGTGTGCCCAACCACGCCACTCCTCTGGTAGTCATATAATCAGGTCGAATATAGCCTGACGCTCTGTAACAGAATGACGAGCTGCATGGTAAACTGCCAAAAAGTTACTAATTATTTGTCCTATATCATGATTCGGGTCTGCCTCAAAATCTCGATACTTATCTAGTATCTAATCTGCCCAAGTACGCTGTAGCGGGGATTGGCTCTCCTGCGTCGTGTCAAGTCTAGTATTCATCCTACAAAGTTTTTAAGAAACACGGATCACTAACGGGTAGGATAATAACTTATCTTAAGGAAAATCTTAAATTACAAATTGAATATTCCTTATTCAATTGTAATGTCACCAACACTTAAACAATCACTTATGTTAAACATTTAACAATTCACAGAGAATTGCTCTTAAACAATATATAGAAATAAAATTTCAAGATTTTATTTCCATCCTTTATCTTATAATTCTTTTGCATTCTTACTTTATTTCCTATTACTTCCTTTCTTTATTCTTCATTACTTTCTTTCTTTATTCTTTCTTACTTTCTTCCATTATTTCTTCCTTAGAGAAAATTTCTTAACGATTCTTTACTTATTAAACAAAGTACGAACTCTTAACTTTCGACTTCGCAGTTTCCTCAAAGGAAAACTCTTAATGATTCACACTTATTAAAATAAAGTATGTCTACTTTGTTCATGTTACTCGTACCGAAGTAACATTCATTTCTTTCGTTCACTTTGATTCCCTTTATTCTGTCTTCCTTGACTCGATCATTTCTTTCTTATTTCGAAGTCGACGCTCTTCAAACGTCTATTCGTTTCTTTCATTCACTTAGTACATAATTAATTTACCTTATCATCATTTATTTTATTTCCTCGAAGGAAATTCTTATCGACTCTTAATTACAAAAACAAAATTGACTATGTCGAGTCTTTGTTCATGTCACTACGCATGTGACATTCATCTATAGAAGTCCTTCCCGTTTCACGATCTCCTTTCGAAATCATTTGGAAACAATACTTCTTAAAGCATCTATGTTCTCAAGGAATCATAAAGTCCTTAGAATCATAGTCTATGTTTTTTTTTTGATGAACCGGGAAAATCCCTAGAATCAATCTAGGTTCTTGTACCAACAAACTTTTCAAATAAAAAGAAATTATTGCACAAATAATTTCACATAATTCACATAATAAAACAAAACAAGGTATAATTCTTATAATTTCAAACAATTTTTTACTTGGCACCTTTCATTCCATTCTTGACTTAGTAAATACTTATTCAAATTTTTTCTTAAAAGAAAACACATTTCTGAAATTCTTTCCTTTCTTTCTTTCTTTCTTTCCTTCGTTGAGTCGACGTAGCGGGAGGTTGAGTTGTCGTCTACACTCTTAAACTTAGTGTTACGACCTAACTTCACTTTAAAAGAAGACTCGGGTATAGAGTATGAACGGATACTCTATCTGACTACTTTGAAAGAAATTCTTATGCAGAGCAGTAACGATTGCTCTGATACCACTCTGTCACAACCCCAAATCCCGAGGGACGGCAAAGCCGGAGTGCGACTAGGGATTGGATTAAAGAAGCGGGGAAGAAAGGGGTAAATGAATACACAGACATTTAACGACAGAAATACTTCTATGAATAAGACTTCATTGATAAAAGAGAGAGTTGATCTCGAAGGATCACTCGACAAGTTCTCAAAAGGAAATTAAGTTATTGTACAGAAACTTAGACCAACAGTGATTTACAATATAACATAAGAGCGTCTAAAGTTTGGCAGCGGAATAAACGTAGAATGTGACTCTGTTCTTCTTTCCTATCACTATCCTACTCAACCATCACCGCTT
This sequence comes from Schizonepeta tenuifolia, assembly GCA_029490685.1. Taxonomy (NCBI): domain Eukaryota; kingdom Viridiplantae; phylum Streptophyta; class Magnoliopsida; order Lamiales; family Lamiaceae; genus Schizonepeta; species Schizonepeta tenuifolia. Next base: position 103,435,758 of record CM055955.1, read on the forward strand.
CCGTCGTTTAACCTGCACATTTAGAAACATATGCAGGGCTAAGTACATAAAGCACTTAGTGGGCACTTTGCCGAAAACATACAATAAGTATTGATAAATCAGGCATCTCTTTTATAGCGCATCGGGGTGTTTCTTTCAAAAGCCCGTGCCTATTAAACATTTTCTTTTCATAAACATAGCTTTGCAAAGCATTTTTCTGATAGATGTTACGTTCAATCTTGACCAAATAATTATCACCGCGGCAGGTCGTCCCTTAACAGGGTTCCATACTTCAACGGCTACTTTATCACCGCGGCAGATCATCCCCTCAACAGGGTTCCATACTTCAACGGCTACTGTGTACACTAACTTTGGAAAGCAAGTTGGCTAACTCAAAGTCCGATCGTTTAGTTAACCCCTTTTGGCTAACTCATAAGGTACAAGAGAACTCACATAAAACAAGTAGTTCATGCCATGATTATCACTTTGAAAACACGATTATCAAAGCGATAAAGAAAAAGGTTTTCGAGCATTGCTCATTTTATTTCATATATAAAAGCCCACCTGACTGATTACAGAACTATTAAACGAGCTTCCGTCTCTGGTCTTCCATCCTATCCTCAGTGCCAACTTCCTCCTTTTATCGTAAATAAACAGACTTAAGCAACTTGAACGCAATCGATAAAAGAAACAGGAAATCGAAACAGTTTTTAGTTATTTAGGCATTTGCACTTTACTATTTCCTTTTGATTAATTAACAATCGAGACTTCGATTGATTCTTGTCTATAAACTGACTCAGCTCATTGCCCGACACTTAGGTCAGTAGGTAAAAGGGTGTCGATCACTTAGAACGACTTAAAAGTTCACAAGGAACGAAGTTGAAAAAGATTCAACTTAGGAAACTAGGCCTTGGATACGCACTGCCCAAGTCAGTAAGTTCGTACAGAACAGAGCTTACGAAAAAAGGGGATGAATCTTATACCATAAGAAAGGTACGGGTGTCTAGTTTACTCTCCAATTTACGGATCTTGATTTCGTTAAGCGAGCTAAAAGTTATGACAGTTTCCGTGAAACGTCGCAAAACAGACGGGCGAAACCCTAATGCTCGACAAATCTCGACGCACGATTCCCCAGGTTCGATCAATACTATTCCACTTTTATTTTCACGAAATTATCATCTTAAGACAGTCTACATACAGTTTTCTTTAAACGGGTTCATAATCACGACTTTTGATTAACAAACGACGAGCATTTCCTCGTCATTCCAACTAACCATTTACTATACCAAAACAAATTCCAATTTCTATTTCATTTTCATTCATTCACTTCTCGATTCTTAACTATATCTCATAACGTCTCGTTTCTCGGATGGAAAAGTCGTTAACTACAATATTGTTCGTCAATCAATAACAATCATTAGGGATTTCCTTATTCGACTTTTCTACCGGCTTTTAAACTTGATTCTTCGCCTCTTATTCGAAATCGAACGTTAGAATTCGTTCTAACTTTCCGATTATGATCATCTACTAACGAGATTAACTTATAATCACATCTTAGACCTATATCATTATCTAATCTCGACTTATCGTCGATCGTTCGTCTCTTAACTAAAATCTTACGTTCTCCGTTTTCGTTCAAATTTTACAACAACGATTATCATCTAACGAGCATTACTAATATGCAAATCATATTATCAAAATATTAACGAGCTTCAACTTACCGACATGTTTCCGTCGCGTACGTTTTTTTTTTTTTTTTAGAAAAATCCCAATTAAATATATAATCATCCTCATACATCGTATATCTCATTTCTACTAATCAATCGAGCATACCATAACATTTACTATACTAAATCGACCAATCTTCATCTCTTATCTTTCAACTTTTATTTGTAGAAAAATCTAAATTAATTCCTATAGTCAATTAACAACATGAAGAACACTAATCTATCGATCAAACATCAAAGAAATCGAACTACGATCAAACCCCCAAAATAAAAAAAAAATTCGGTAATAACCTAAAGAAATGGGGAGTGATTTTCTTCATGATTTGATCCGTAGAATTCGATTCTAAACATCCTAGAACATGAATTGAACCAGAATTAACATGCTTCTTTAACTCTTAAGTTTCGAAAAAATAGAAAATGATGGAAATCAAGACTTGTTCGGTTCAAAACGTAGGAGATGTTCTTACCTTGCGTAATACGAACTCGGAAATGGAATTGATCGGTAGATGGAAGACTTGTGTTCTTGAGAAAGCTTGAAGGTTGGAGCTTTAATGGAGGAAGAAGAAGAAAAATGAGAGTGAGAGTATGTGATGGAGGTGGCGGTTTTGGAGAGGTGTGAGGGAGAGAAAGATGACTCACCTATTAGATACATAAAGTGAATAAAAATCTAACAAAGTGTTGTGACTCGCTAAGGGCCGTTTGGCGAAAAGAAAATTAGACGGAAATATCTTGTTTTCAGCGTTTAAACGACGATTATAAAGTCGAGAAATACTTTCTTAGATAGTTACGAATTCGACGAAATCTAATTCGTCCGTTAGATTGGAAATAATTTATGTACTCGGAAAACCTAATTTGTTTTTCAAAATCCGAGAAAAAGTCGGGATTAGATAGTCTAAAAATTCGCCCGGAAAATCATAAAAACTAACTTTCTCCGGTGAACTCGTATCGAAGAAAAAGTGAATGTAAATTCTGACAGATTTTAATTCTGAGTTTTCGGACGAAAAATTTAACAGACGCGAAAACCCTAATACAGTAGTCTTTCGACCGACTCCTAGAATTTATTTTCTGAAACGGATTTCACCGTTTGTCTTAGAATTTAATTTTATGATCTTAGGCGTGCAAAGCCATAATTATTATTAACTTTCATTTTTAAAGACAGTAGAATTTTTCTGGGGCATTACAGAAAAACTACTAAATCAC